>CM030367.1:19256806-20622850 GCA_017893485.1 Hemerocallis citrina
AGATCAATAAGCACAACCTGACCAACCCATGCAACCCATGCAGTAGTCTTACGTCCTGCATTCTTGAGAATTCCCTGGAGATTGCTTAATGTTGATGCCTTGCCATCAAGATACGCTGGATTAAGAATCTTATCAACTAAATGTTCATCAACACCTGAGAATTACCAAGATAAAAATTAAAATTTTCACTGATGTAAACTGGAATTAAATTCAAGGGAAGAAATGAGTTTCTAGAGGATCACCAACACTCACATGTAACAGCTTGTGAAGGGTTCACATGTGAGACACAGACAGTACAAAATTAACATAACAAATAAGTAACTAGGCCAGACTTTCCATAGACTTTCAAAATAACAACAGCAACTAGGCCAGACTTTCCAGAATTTGTCTGCATTAAGTATTCAAACATGAACAGGAGGAACCAACTTAAGTTCTCTAGTGCATGGTGATTAAGAGAACTCTACTATTTAATTTGATAGTAACATTTAGCACCTATTTAATTTCCATTCACTATTTCGTAGGTAGCAATTAATTTTCCATCAACATGAAGTAGCATAACTCCTATAACAAAGTAACCAAAACACTAACTGCAAGGTGAAGGTTGATTATCTTCGCTCACTGGCAAAGTCCTAAATTCAGTTACATGACTTTCCATAGATGTAGATTATCTTTCAATTCAAATGAGAAGTTATGTTGTCATGTGAAACTCAGTAGACTCTACCAGCCAACAGATCTAATAAGGTAGGTTTTACAGTTGCTTTCTTACATAAAGAATAATGAGCATAAAAATGAAATTCTACTCAACAACATAAGATTGATAGTTTATAGCCTGACTGGTTATATGTTAAATTTTGTATAAGACATTGATGCAACTTTTTAATTAATGGTGCAAGTAAAAGATATGGACACAAGTAAACATATTTTCTATTAGATTAGCAACAATTAATCTACACCAAAGGCAATAATTCTTACCTCACCCATTAAACATCCAACACCAGCAAGAAGGACTGAAGCTAAGAGTCCAGCAATAGTTCCTTCAATAGTCACACATTTGTTGAGAATTCAGTACCAAAAGGATGTAAAGAAAAACATAACAATCAATTCAATTTGGAAGTTATACAATAAGGTCATAGTTTACAAATAGATAAATATACATAATTATGTAAATTCATGTTAATTTAATTAAAATATATTAATTAATCAGGTAAATTGAGAAACCCTGTACAGGAACCAAACACAATAGTCACTTCACTTTCGGGTTACCAAACTGAAATTATGATTAAAGAGGGAAAAGACGGGAAAAATACCTTCTTGCCCAAACGCCGGGGTAGTTTCGCCAGATTTTCCATGTTCTTTTGTAGTGGAAATTCATCTTTTTGCCAACAGTATATGCCTTAATATAGAATTACTCCTATTAGGAAGACGAAAATTTTGAGAAGGATTTACCCAAAGCCTGCAAAGTACATGCATGGTTTAGGACCAAATAATCAAATGGCTAGCACAGACCCATTGATATAAATTAACAATTCTGAAAACACAAATAGGCATGCAGCATAACCAGCATAACCAGAATACCATTGCTAGACCCCGTATGAAAATATGATAAAATAAATGAACAAAATGGAAACAGTAATTATCAACAGACATGTTAATTGGAAAACACAAAAACTTTAAGTCACAATATATTCCCATCTAGGTGGAAAAAAATTAGAAATGATTATTTATCTCCAATGTAGGACCATAAGCTTGTGCCTAAACTGATGGCAGATACGATAATTAGTGAAAGCAAACACAATCATGGAGTGGGAGTAATATCCATTACGAAGCAGCACAGAATTAAAACCAGAACTCTAAGTAAAAGGTAAAGCTAGGACCTTATCAACTACATGGTGCACACTTCATGAAAATATATCTTTCCAAGTCCCAACCCAAGTTGCAAAATAAGCATCATGACCTGCAGATCCAGGTTGCAAAAACAACACAGTTTAGAATAGTCATCACTGCCTATACACAAATTCAAAACCTGTTAGCACATTCCTTTCTAGTGAGCCCAGTAATGTCAAAACCTTCACACAATGAATCTGGTATTCAAGTTACACAATATATAGTAAAACATACTGTGTTTTCAAGTTTCAAAATTAGCAGAGCATGACATTACACAGAGTTTATCAACAGGAATATATTAGTTTAAAAGGTTTCATATGACTTTCTCAAAGATGTAACTATCCAATCTTTATCCATTGCATTCAGTACCGAAACGTCCTAATCATTGTGCAACTAATGTTTTTAAATAGTGGGTATGTGTCTGAGAATTGTTTTAAAAAGGCTTGTACAGTCAATAAAGATGAATTTCTTAATTCTTATACAACATGTCATCATGAATTAAGAGTAAGTCTCATTATGCTACAATTTGTTAACATATTCCAACTCAGATCATTCTAAGTTATGTCTGAATAATCACAAAATTGGCATCACCTGGTGATGAGTGAAAACATAAATAAGGGCACAAAATTACCAAATCAGGATTATAATCCATCAATATTTTTATTAGAACTCAGATATCAGGAAGATGCTTAGGCATGATGTGAGAATGCAGCATGAGATATCGAGCATGAGAATGCAGCATGAAAAATAGGAGTAAATGAGTGAATGAATGAAGACAGTGAAAAATTAACTCTACCTCTCCCCATTGAAGATGCACACAAGAGCATCACAAACTCAACATGCTACCCCAACTCTCAAGATTCATCTTCAATCCCATATACACTAATACAAAACCCAATACACTATCTAATCAAAAAAACAAAAAACCTAAAATCTGAAGAGCGTGGAACAAATTGAACAAATTGAACAAATCTGAAGACCAGCAGCAAGAACCTGATTCATTTCAAGAAGCTGAAGAAGTAGAACAGCACATCCCAACTTCGACGACGATAGGGCTTCGGCTTCGATGAGGGCTTCGACGCCCCAGAGCTGCTTCGATGAGGGCGTTCGACAGGGACGATGAGGGCTTCGATGAGGGCTTCGATGAGGGCTTCGCTGCCACATAGCTGCTTCGATGAGGGCTTCGTTGAGGGCTTCGATGGAGGGGTGGGAAGTGGTAACGCGGGAGATGAAGGGGTCGGTGGAGGGCTTCGATGGCGAGCGGATCGCGAGCGAAATTTTTTTTGCCAGAGTAGCGAAGGAGATAGCGAGTCCGTTGGAGAGGATTTGGGGGATATAATCGCTATTTTGGCTATCATTAAAGAAATAGCGAGCAGCGTTGGAGATGGTCTAATCATAACTTAAGCATGTATAACAAATTCAGGTATCTACAATACAATTGCTAAACTTCTTTTCTAGAGAAAATATGTTAATCTTGAACACATTTATGACTACGAGGAAACGACAATTTGTCCGACGATGGGCAAAGAAGGCTCGCTACCTTAAATGCTAAACCAGAGTCTATTTCTTGCGGAATAGGTAGGCAAATGATCAAGACCCAAAATATCAAAAGTAAATATTTCACCCGCTCCATCAGACTGAACCACTAATATTTCCTATCCATGCAGGCAAATTGTTGCTTACAATCCAAATTGTCCACAATTCCGATTTAAAAAGAGCCTAAGACAAAGAGACCATCTAAACCCAAAACTATTATTAGCATTATATAAGTGGACTCATACTGGACATCAATGTATAATTGCATTGTTTCTTATATTATTCAACATGATACCATTTTACCAAATGTTGGTTGCAATACTTAATTTAGTTTTCTATTCAAAGATCTAAGCATTATTAAGATTTCTCTTTTTCCAAACGTAATTGTGCAGGCTAGGGTCTTGGATTAAGGCCCCCGATAATGTGAAATACCCATTCATGGATATTGCCTATGCTGCACGTAGGGCTGGAAGAACCATGACTGGAATGCTTAGCTGTCACGTCCTGCTTTCCAAAAAGAGAATACAGAATACAGATGCGTGACTAAATTCAGCGAATGATTTTCATCTTCCATAAGTTGTTTAGAATCTTTACAACATCTCACAGGAATAATCAGAATCAGAAGCAAAAGAAATCAACCAAGTATGCATAATCGAATCAAATATACCAACAGAAATTTACTTAAAACCAAAATATTATAATCTCAAATAAATCAGATCTGAATAAATTAATATCTTGGATCACATTGCCCAAATATAAAAAAAATAAATTCAAATATCAAATACAATTGTTCAAGCAGCATCAGGAAATAATAATAATAAATGCAAAAACTCCAGCACTAAATCTCATATCACTAACTCCATCTGGCAGCGATCATCCTGGTCTGTAATTAATAAATTGCAGGAAAAAGGAAAAAAGAAAAATAAACTTTCATCATTGCAAGTTATGGACCGCTTGTAGTGCAGAATACAAGTAAATAGAAAAAATAACAAATATAAAATAACAGCAGAAATAAACATAGCATGGTATAAGTATGTCAGCAGAATAAAATATTTGGCATGAATCAGGCAAACAAAATTAAGTAGCATGGTATACTAATAGGTATAGGTAACATTTATCAAGTGTCATGTGTCATGTAAGCAGGTAAACAGCTAAACATGTAACAGGTAATCAGGTATACATGTAAACAGGTAATCATGTATACATGTAAACAAGTAAACAGGTACAAGTATAGGTAATCATGTAACAAGTATCAGGTTATGTTAAGTCTTGTATTATTACTATCTAAGTAGTATTTCATGCATCTCGGTTTTTACTACATGGTTGCTACATTCAAACAAGTTACGTTTAGATTTCGTAGTGGAGTTCATAGGGCAGTGTACTCAGAGATCAGGATAACAGAATTAACAGGAACAGGTAGAACCTGATGCTTTTCTTCCAAGTACACCTTCTTATAGGGAAGTATGCAGTTAGGTACAGGAATTGGCAGAACTTAGTGGTTCTTTTTCGAGTACACATTCCTATAGGAAAGTATGCAGTCAGGTAATCAGGTAAACAGGGTCGTGAGTCATGTAGTTATTAACACGTAACAGGCAGTATACAGGTCATCTTCTCAGTACACATTTCTATATTTTTCCTATTAGATCTTTTTCTTAATCCCGGCTGGATTATTTTGTTATTATTATCAAACAGGCATGCATGTGTCACAAATAAAGCAAGAATAACATGATATAAACAAGTAATAAGTTCAGGATTATGAATAAATATGTTTAGGTGAAAGATAACTCATAACAGGATAATATAACGAAAACTCTAGTTAAGGACAGCAAGATAGTACTGCACTAAAACTGGGATTCCCGTTGTTATAAAAATGCAAATCTGAATCCGTCAAAGAATCTAAAAAATAGATCCCCAGTCGAATCCATCAAACAAATATAAGTCATATAGTATTTCACAAAAATAGGTCTCAAAACTGATTTGAATCCAGAAAATATATTCAGACAGAAATCAGAAGATTGTATTCAAAGTCAGGAAAGCAGCATGAAAATTCATTCATTAAATCCACGAAAAGTCTGGGGTATTTCCCTATATGTGTAGTAACAGAAAATCAAGTTTCATAATTTTCCAACAAATATAGAGTATTCAGGTAAAATCAGAAAATAAGAAGACACGACAGTTTTGTAAATCTGAAATCATAAACACTGCAGTATGAAAACAGAAATATCTCACGAACCATAAATCGAAATTTAAATCTGCCAAAAGGGTGATAAAATAGATACAGTAGTTTAACTTTGATATTTACAAATATTTTAGAAACATCAAGTTGAATTAGGACGAAAATCAGGTTATTTACTGAAAGTATGAAAAATCTGCTAGTATAGTGATTGTTTGGAAACATAAAACGGCTTGTAAAACTCATCAAATAAATTTACAAAAATTCAGGTTTAATCCCAATCAGTTCTAGTTATACTGTGCAAAATATTAGATCAAAATAATACTTTTAACATCATGATAAACATAGATTACTTCTCAGAATTCATAGAAATCACAATCTGAAAATCTTTCTACACCTCAGTAGTAAAATAGACATAACTCACAATTCGTAAATCGAAACTGAGATCAGTCAAAGGGTTAAAAAATAGACAGAATTTTCTACAAATCATGTTCACAAAATATTTTCAAAAACTGACCTTATTAAGGTCCAAAATACTGATCAAAAGTAAAGTAACTGAAATTTCAGAATTATCCTTCGAACATAAAATCATCTAGTTCATGTAAAACTCATCTAAATCAACCCAAACATGAAATATAGTGTACTAGATGTCTAACCAACATGGTATATGGTATTTTGTAATTATTTGACAAGTATATCATGAATAACACATCAAGCACAGATATCTCAAAGTAGCATGAACATATACATCAAAAGTGGTCAACCCTACGTTAATTCATGTTATGTATGTCGTGAGGCAACTATGGTTAAATCATCACAATAGAGACAATATCAATACGAAGTTTCACACACAGATTGTCTCTAGAACCCAACTATACTACAGATGGTATTTATTACTTGTATTATACAAAGAAAAGAATACAAGTTACTTGCCTTATAGTCGACGACGAAAACAGTGCAAAGATCAAGAATAAAGGGAACGAATTTTCGGCATGAACTCAATTGAACGAATCAAACCCACAAACACAACGACCAATGAACACTCGAGCGAGCAATCACAACTCAAGATCACCCCGCACACAAGAGCCCAAGTGTGCACGGCGAGAGAACGACGACGATCAGGAAAGTGGTGTGGCTGTCGGAGGGGGAAACAACACAGTTGTTGTGTTGTGCGGTGCTGCGGCTGAGCGACTAGAAGAGGGGACCCGGTGGCGACGGGGTGACGGCGGACAGTAAGGAGAATAGCGATAGGGGGTCGCTAGTGGCACGCTGCAGTAGACGGGAGCACAGGGAGGTGCACACAGGGAGAGGTGGTCGGAAAGATAGGGAGGACGGGAGTATGGGTGCAGGGAGAGAAAAACTAGGAGAACGGGAGACGGAGAGAGCAGGGGCGAAGTTAGGGTTTCGGTAGCAAGTAGCGGCTAGGTGAGGGATGCACAGGAAAGGCGATGCATGGGTTTTGTATAGATGGAGTTTGGGTTTGACGGCTGAATGTATAGGGGGTGGAGATAGGGTATCGGGTTGAGGGGAAAAATAACAAACGGGTAGGGTAGATATATAGGATAGTTGGGTTATTATATAATGGATAATGGGTAGTTTACTGGGTATAGGTTTTAATGGGTTTTTAGGGTATTGAGTGTACAGATTGGGTCTTGGGTAGTTAGGATATTAAACAGGGTAATTGGGTATAGAATATGGTATTAGGTGTGTTATTTGGTATTAAAGAATAGGATTAAATTGGGTTGGGATTAAAATAAATCAGGACGAAAAAAGGTAGGGTGATACAAAAATAAGGAGGCACAAAAAAAACGAACAAATAAAATAGGCACGAATAGTATAATGAGAATCAAAAATACTGGCACGATCAAGTAGGGATGAAACAAAAAGAGGCAACAAAATCGAGAACTCAAATAAAAGATGACAAAATGATGAAATGAATATATTGAAGAATAAAGATCTAATACATGGTCCAAGAAAAAGATACAAAAAGAAAATACACCAAAGAGAAAAATATACTAAAAAATACACAATATGGAAACTAGGGGTTACAAATTTTACCTACCTAACAAGAAAAATTTCGTCCTCGAAATTTAACAATAAGATATATAGGGTAACCAAAAAAAAAAAAAGAACAAAACAAGAACTACTCAACGTATGAGGAAACTTCTGCTGAACCTCCTCCAGCTCCCAGGTCGACTCACCGGGCGAATGAGGATTTCAAGAAACACGAACCAGTTTGATAACCTTGTTCTTAAGCACTTTCTCTCGCCGATCCACAAGAACAACTGGCAGAATCTCACATGTCAAACTGGCCGAACAGTCAACTCAGAATAGTCGATCACGTGGCTCTCATCTCGGATATATCTCCTGAGTTCTGAGACATGGAAAATATCGTGCACTTCTGATAAAGCTAGTGGCAATGCAAGACGATAGGTCACCTTGCCTACTCGTTCCACAATATCAAACGGTCCAATAAATCTAGGGCTGAGCTTGTCCCCACCACCAAACCGAATGACACCCTGCCAAGACGATATCTTTAGGATAACATGGTTACCAACCTCAAACTCCAAAGCTCTCCGATGGACATCGACCTATCACCTCTGCCTATCCTGAGCTGCCTGCAAGTGTTTCATGTTCTGAACCACCGCATCAACTGTCCTGGTGATCAACTCCGGACCCAACAACTTCCTGTCACCATGTCATCCGAGTACATTGGTGATCTGTTGTAACTTTTATTTTCCGTATCTGTATTTTTCTACTGTATTTGCATTCCTTGTACTCTGTCTATCAATTTGAGATCTGTATTTTGTTCCAGTTCGAATAAAAATTATTCTTTTGTTTTAACTTAATTTTTCTGTGCCAATATTTATTTCAATCGCTTTGTTCGTATCTGCTCTTATGTGTCGTTCTTCATGAAGAATGGACTATTTCACCTCATCTACTTCTTTTTTTCCCTATTTATAATGAATTTTGGGTCAATCTCTTGTTGGATCCCACTCAAACCCGCTATCCAAATACCCAATAACCCAAAACCCTTCTATTTAACGCTAAACCTACTCAACCCTAAACCTAACCCTGTTACTGTGTAACCCTATTCTTTTTTCCTAGCCGCCTACCCTCTCCCACTACGTCTTCTTCCTCCGCTCAAATCGAAAACCCATCATTTGGGAACCAATCCCCGTCGCCTTCGCCTTCGACCTCCATCCACCACCGCCTCATCATCGCCCTCCGACCACCTTCCAGCCACTCCCCTCGTCAACCTCGTCACCATCAACCCTCGTCATCGTCCCTGTCCTCGCCATTGCCGCTTTACCATTAACCCATCGCTATCCAACCTTCGACCCATCCACAGCCCCTCTCCATTGCTCCAATCACCTTCGACCTCCGCTCTCACCGCCAACATCCCCGAACTCCCGCCATTCTTCGCTCCCCTGTTTCCGAACCCAAAAACAGAACTTTGCCTCCGTCGCCTTCCCATCATCGCCGTCGCCGTCGTCGACTGCTCCCCAGTCGAACCTCAACGTCGTTGCTGCCTGCCGCTGCCACAGCCGTCGGAGCTCCCTCTCTCTCCCTGTCTGCCGATCAAGAAGAAGGAGGAGGGAAAGTGAAGAAGTGTTTGATTTAATTCCAGCCGTTGAATCCCATCAAGATCCGAGCTCAGATCCGATCTTGATCTGATCTGATCTTTACCATCGGATCACTTCTCAGCCGTTGATCGCCTTGATCTTGATCATCTCATCGAGATCCGTACCGAGATCCATCTCCGTTATCTATCCCCCTAAGGCAAGTACTCTTCTTGTACAAATTGTTGTTCTAGTACAAGCATTTAATTGAAAATACTGCAAATAGATAGTAGTTGTGACTCCTCATTGTCTTATCGTTTGTTGATCTAAATTATTCTCCATCGATTCCACAACTCTTCGTTGATATATTTACAAACTAATTGGACCCCGTTATCTCCTAAATACTTGAACATTAAACCCTTGACTTGTAGACGTGTATTGTATGATGTGGTGTGATGATCTTACATTCTTTTGAATTGAGAAATACATGTGGCTTGCTGAATTGATCCCTAATGCCTCCGTAGTTGTATCACACACTAATTTAGACTCATTATAGTCTTTTGTCATGCAACTTGTATATAAGGAAAATTC
Source organism: Hemerocallis citrina (assembly GCA_017893485.1). NCBI lineage: Eukaryota > Viridiplantae > Streptophyta > Magnoliopsida > Asparagales > Asphodelaceae > Hemerocallis > Hemerocallis citrina. The sequence continues at coordinate 19,266,554 of CM030367.1, forward strand.
CCACTTGCTGTTGTTTTTGTCTTTACTTGCTATTTCGACCCCTATAAAATCAAAATCTGAACTTGAGCCATGAAAATCAAATGTTGCCCTAAGTGTCTAGTTGTCAATAACATCAAGAATTTTCGAATTTCGAGTTACGGTATAGGAGATATCGCAGTTTTACTGCTGTTGTGTCGGTAGACGCAGATTCACAAAAACTGCTGCACCTATTTAGTTTACAATTATTTTAACTATGCTACCAGTAAGTAAATGACTTGAAATTTTGCATGCTGTTCCTGGACACCCTAAAGAACATTCTCTAATTTTCTCAGAATTAATTAATGATGTTACAACCCTGGTTTATATGTATAAACTCAGTTTTACAAATTCTGGCTGAACACAAATGCTGTATAGTTTGCTGTTTTGACACATGTTATCACAACTTTTATGTACCTTAATTATATGCGTTGAAACCAGGCAAGAGTCTAGTTTTTAGGCCTTCTGACGAATCCACATTTGCTATTTTGTAACAACGGAAAACGCAGTTTTGGTACAGCAACGTCGTGCTGTCCAAATTTGAGATTTTCGTTGTTCTTGATACCTTGATTTGTTTTGATCCTCGAACATGTATCCTACTTATCCTAGATTTGTTCCATGTTCATGATTATGTTTACTTGACTTGTTTCGCATACTTTCATGCTTGCTTGATGATAATAATAAATAATTAGTCGGGATTAAGAGAAAGACCATAGTAGTGGACAATATAGGTAAGTGTACTCGGAAGGGGGCCCGTATTTCCTACTTGATACATGCCTCATGAACTAGTATATTATTATTCGATTCATGAACTAGTATATTATTAATCGATTCATGAACTATTATATTATTTGATTTATGAACTAGTATATATATGATTCATGACTTGTCTTGTTATGACTTGATATATGAACTAGTTATATGATTATTTGATTCATGAGCATGGCTTACTTGATACTTGATACCTGAGTATACCACCCTATAAATTTCATTATTAGGCCTAAACAAAATTGCATTGACTATAATAACCATGTGATAAAAGGATGGCACATGAAGTGTTACTTAGATTGTAATAACTACAAGACTTGATACATGAAACTCGAACTCGATACATGCTTACTTGATACTTGATTACATGATACATAAGATTTGATACTTGTACTTGAAAACTTGACAACTTGACATTAGACTTGAGACCTGTTACTTGTTACTCGACATTTATCTTGTTACTTGATGCTTGATACAGTTACATGTTCATTAGCCACTTGTTTTACCACTAGTATTTGTTACCCAACCTTGTCACTTGAGTTGTCTTTCTTGCTAGTTAGTTTTTGAATTCCCACTACTTGTTACATCCCTATTACATTCTTGATTCCAAATCTTGTTCCATATTTCTTGTACTTGTTTACTATTTGCGGCTCTAACTTGCACTAAGGGCGTTTATCTTGTTTTCTCTATGTTCTCCTTTTTATATTTTTACAAGCAGACTTTGGAGACGAGTTGTCTACTGGAATTGGTGAGCAGACAATCTAGGTTTTCCTTGGAGCAAGGACTTGGTTAAATAAATTTGTTTTCTTGAGTTATTTATTTCCTTGCTACTTAAAAACTTGTAACGGGCTTATGTTCTCGAGTTTTAACATTTGATCCAGATTTGAGAATTATTTGGGACACTATTATTTTTTTTCAATTGTTTCTGTTGTTTAATAAATTATTCATGCATGCGTGGTTGTATATATATTTTATCATATTCTTGTTATGATGCTGAGTCGATCCTACAGCTCATGAATGATGAAAATTATTCGTTGGGCTTTGTCACGCGCTTGTATTCCATATTTTTGGGAAGCGGAGCGTGACATCTGCACTTTCGCCCATAAAGTGCCTCGAATGGTGCATCTTTAAGACTGGCCTGAAAGCTGTTATTGTACGAGAACTCTACGAGATGCAAATGGTCCTCTCATGATCCATTGAACTGCGACATACAGGACTGTAACATGTCCTCAAGAATTTGGATGGTCCTTTCTGACTGTCCATCAATCCGGGGATGAAAATTTTTATTGTACTTTAATTTACTTTCCAAACTGTTCTGAAGACTCCCAAAATTAAGATCTGAATCTCGTATCCCTGTCGGGTACAATACCGACTGGAACCCCATTAAGTCTAACAATCTCTTGCATGTACCTCTCATCTAGGCTCTTAGTAGACTGTCCAACACGAAAAGGATTGAAGTGAGCACTCTTCGTCAAACGGTCGACAATCACCCAAATGATATTATAACCCTTAGGACTCCTCGGCAAAGCGATCACAATATCCATAGTGATATGTTCCCACTTCTACTTCGGAATATGAAGCGGTTGAAGAAGTCCAGCAGTTCTCTGATGCTCTGCCTTAACCTGCTGGCAGATCAAATACTGAGAAACAAACCGAGTCACATCCCTCTTCATACCATGCCACCACAAATGAAGTTTCATATCCCGATACATCTTAGTATTGCCAGGATGGATAGAATACGAAGACTGGTGTGCTTTCTCAAGCAACCTCTGACGAACTTCACCCTTCGGAACACATAACCTGGACCCAAAACGAAGCGATCCATCAGCATGAATAACCATGTCCGTTCTGGACCAAGACTCAACCTCACATCGAAAACCCTGCAACTGCGCATCACTAGCCTGCGCCTCTTTGATTTGATCAACAAGGGACGACTGAAGCTAGAGCACCAAACAACTCCGATCCGAACTCGGCAACAAAACATTTAACTCTAACCTTTGCATCTGCTCAATCAGATCCCCTGCTGAGTCAAAAACATAACTGCCGGCCTCCTTCTCAAAATATCTGGTATCAAGTTTATTTTACCAGGATGGTATTGCAAATTGATGTCATAATCGACCATAATTTCCAACCAACGTCTTTGCCTCATGTTCAACTCCTTCTGGGTGAAGACGTACTTGAGACTTTTGTGGTCTGTAAAGATCTCCATTCGGTATCCAAGTAAATAATGTCTCCACAGTTTCAAAGTACAGATCACTGTCGCTGACTCCAAGTCATGAGTCGGATAGTTCTTCTCATACGGCCTCAACTGCCTCGATGCATAAGCAACGACTCGGCCCTTCTGCATCAGAACTGCTCCAAGACCCTTACCAGAAACATCACAGTGAATTACAAATCCGCTTGAACCATCTGGAATAGTCAATACAGGCACTGACGTCAATCTGTTCTTCAACTCAACAAAAGACTCACTGCAATCATCATACCAACAAAACTTCTGATCCTTCCCAATCAGCTTAGTTAATGGTCCCGCTATCTTCAAAAAATCTTGGACGAATTTCCAATAATAGCCAGCTAAACCAAGAAAAACTTCTGACCTCTGAAATTGACTTAGGAACAGGCTAATCCGTCATATCCTTAAACTTGGCCGGATCTACAGAAATACCATCGCCAGAGATAATGTGCCCTAAGAAAGAAATCCTGTCAAGCCAGAACTCACACTTGCTGAGTTTCCCATAGAGCTGATTCCCTTTCAAAGTCTGCAAAACCACTCTAAAATGCTCAGCATAATCTTTCCGATTCCGAGAATACACCAAAATGTCATCAATGAAGACCACCATAAATCTATCCAAGAACTGAGAAAAAACCCGGTTCATAAGACTCATGAATACAGCAGGCGCGTTTGTGATCCCGAACGGCATCACAAGATACTCATAGTGCCCATATCTGGTTCTGAATGCAGTCTTCTGTATATCAGTCGCCTTCACTTTGACTTCATGATACCCAGAACGAATATCTAACTTCGAAAAAACAGCAGCCCCACTAAACTGATCAAATAAATCATCGATCCTGGGCAACGGATACCGGTTCTTCATAGTAACACTGTTTAGTTCCCGATAATCCACGTACAGTCGACGACTACCATCCTTCTTATTGACAAAAAGGACTGGAGTACCCCAAGGCGAAACACCGGGTCTGATGAACCTCAAACCAAGCAACTCCTGAATCTGCACCTTAAACTCTGCTAATTCAGCCGGTGCCATCCTGTAGGGACTCTTCGATATAGGCTTCGTACCCGGGTGAACTTTAATACTGAACTCAACATCCCTATTAGGGGTAAGCCAGACAACTCTTCTGGAAAAAATATCCAGGAAATCCCGAACTACTAGAGGCGTAGCCTCTCAGCTTGAATGCATTTCATCGCACAAACCTTTTGGTCAACTGCAATCTCAGCTCGGCCAAGATATAACTCCCCGGCATGGAACTCAAACTCTGCGCGATCTGGAATCTGAAATACAACTTTCTTGGCATGGCAATCAATAATGGCATGGGTTTCACCCAACCAATTCATACCCAGAATAACGTCGAATCTTGAATTCCCAATTACAATCAAATTGGCCTTGAATCTGCGCTACCAATACTCACGGGATATTGCTTGCACTCCCGGGATCAAATGAAAACTCCACCACCTGTCACAATGTTTCAAGCCTCTGATATGTTGCTGCACTCCAACTGATGGTGAGTCACAAATCGAGAGGAGACAAGAGAATGGGTTGTCCCAGAATCAAAAAAAATGAGCAGAGAAAGAATAAACAAGGACAACACCTAAGATAGAATCAAAGACAAGGAAATAAGGAATGGTTGAACAGGGCTGAGGAAAACAAAATGCAGAAAGATAACAAGAAAGAATAAAGCAAGACAAAAAGAAGAAAGCAAAAAGAAATAACAAAACAACAAAGCAAAATAACTGCAACAACACCTTCAGCTGACTCCGCATCTGCAGCAGTTAGGTTGAAAGCCTGACCCCTCCTCGGAACAGCGGTCCTCTGACTGACAATCTGGCGCTGAGGAGGAAGCGATGACCTAACTGGACCACGATCTGGGGCAACCTGCTGAACGGGACCCCTGGCTGAAAGAGACAATTGCTGCTGTGGCTGTGGACAATCTCACACTGAATGATCAGTAGCGCCACACCAGAAGCATCTGTGACTGGCGCGCCTACATTCCCTGCGATCATGCCCAGTGAACTGACAGAAGTCACAGAAACCACTCCTCTGAGAACCAGAAGAAGAGTAAGGAGCTGTTCTAACCAGATGGGCTGGGACAGGTCTCCGAACCAGCCCACCAGAAGGCTTAACAACAGCAGAGTGCGGAACAGTCCGCTGGGGAGGAGCCAATCTATCACGAGCCTGCTCCTGAGCTTGAGCTGCCTCGAGAGCCTCGGCATAAGTACGCAAGCGGAGGGAGACAAGCTGCACCTTGATGTCTCGAGCAAGTCCCAGTATGAATCTACGAGTCTTGTCCTTTTCGTTTGCCATAAGAACAGCAGCGAAGTGGCTAAGTCTTGTAAATTCAGCTGCATACTCATCCACATATCTGGAGCTCTGTTTCAAGAAATTCTGATATTACAACATTGTATGGACAATATGTAACAAAATTCTATTACTAGAAATAACGACCAACCTGTTTCAGGACCAAGAATTGTTGCTCCATCTCCACTCTAGTGCTGCTAGGAAAGAACTTCTCCAAAAAGCCCCTAGTGAAAGTGACCCAAGTGATCGGTCGTTCGAGCCTTTCAGACTCGGACCTCCACCAAATATGAGCCAAGTCCACCAGCTGGATGACTACCACATCCATTCGATCAGCATCTGTAACCCTAGCTGCCAAAAGCAGTTGCTCAGTCCGGATCAACCATTGTTCAGCCTTCAAAGGCGTTTCAGTGCCTGAAAATCAGTCGGGATGCAGCCTTATGAAGTTCGTGACTGTACCCAGACGGGGAGGAAGAGCTGCCTGCATAGGCACAGCGGGCGGTGAAACCCGAGCAGTTTCCAAAGCAGTCATCACCAAGTCACTGTGGTTCTGCTGCATGTTGATCAAGTGCTCAAGCACAGTAGTGACAGCCTCAATCCCAGGCTGATCTCCCTGGAGACGAGAAGTAGAACCTCTACGAGCCATAGTCTGCACAAAATCAAAAATAATTAGCATCCAGATCAAGGTTGATAATAATAATTCATTTATTCATGCATGGTTGGTGAAATATTGAGCCGATCCGAGTTCGAGCCAAACTTGTCTAATATATTAGGCAACTAATACATTAGCCAAATCTGGGCTCTGATACCACTAAAAACCTTGTTATGCCTCGCTTCCCAAAAAGAGAATACGGAATACGGATACGTGACTAAGCCCAGCAAATAAATTTTATCATCCATAAGCTGTTCAGAATCTTTACAACATCTCACAGGAATAATCAGAGTCGGAAGCAAAAGAAATTAACCAAGTATGCATAATCGAATCAAATATACCAACAGAAATTTACTTGAAACCAAAATATTATATTCTCAAATAAATCAGATATGAATAAGTTAATATCCTGTGTCACATTGCCCAAATACAAAAAAAATAAATCCAAGTATCAAATACAATTGTTCAAGCAGCAACAGGAATTAATAATAATAAATGCAAAAACTCCAGCACTAATATCTCATATCACCAACTTCATCTGGCAGCTGATCATCCTGATTTGCAATTAATAAATTGCAGGAAAAAGGAAAAGAGAAAAACAAACTCCTGTCAATGCAAGTTACTGACCGCTTATAGTGCAGGATATAAGTACATGGGGAAAAATAACAAATATAGAATAACAACAGAATTAAATATAGCATGGTATATGTATGTCAGTAGAATAAAATATGTAGCATGAATCAGGCAAAACGAATCAAGTAGCATGGTATACTAACAGGTACATGTAACATGTATCAAGTGTCATGTGCCATGCAAGCAGGTAAACAGGTAAACATGTAACAGGTAAACAGGTAATCAGGTATACAGGTAAATAGGTAATCAGGTAACTGGTAACAGGTACATGTACAAGTACATGTAATCATGTAACAGGTATCAGGTTATGTCAAGTCTTGTATTATTACTATCTATGTAGCACTTCATGCATCCCGGTTTTTACAACATGGTTGCTAGATTCAAACAAGTTACGTTTAGATTTTGTAGTGGATTCCATAGGGCAGTGTACTCAGGGATCAGGATAATAGGAATAACAGGAACAGGTAGAACCTAGTGGTTCTCTTCTGAGTACACCTTCCTATAAAAAAGTATGCAGTCAAATGCAGGAACAGGCAGAACCTAGTGGTTCTCTTCCGAGTACACCTTCCTATAGAAAAGTATGCAGTCGGGTAATCAGGTAAACAGGATCGTGAATTATGTAGTCATGAACACGTAACAGGTAGAACACAAGTCCTTTTCTCAGTATACATTTCTATATTTTCCACTACTAGATCTTTTCCTTAACCCCGGTTTGATTATTTTGTTATTATTATCAAACATGCATGCATGTGTCACAAACAGATCAAGAATAACATGATATAAACAAGTAACAAGTCCAGGATGAAAAATAAACATGTTCAGGTGAAAGATAACTCATAACAGGATAATACAACGAAAACTCTAGTTCAGAATAGCAAGATAGTACTGCACTAAAACTGGGATTCCTGTTGTTATAAAAATGCAAATCTAAATTCGTCAAAGAATCTGGAAAATGGACTGCCGGCCGAATCCAGCAAACATATATAATTCACATATTATTTCACAAAAACAAGTCTCAAAGCTGATTTGAATCCAGAAAACATGTTCAGCCAGAAATCAGAAGATTGTATTCAAAGTCAGGAAAGCAGCATGAAAATTCATTAATTAATTCCACGAAAATTCTGGGGTATTCCCCTATATGTCTAATAACAGAAAATCAAGTTTCATAATTTTCTAACAAAAATAGAGTAGTCATGTAAAATCAGAAAACAATAAGACAAGACAGTTTTGTAAATCTGAAATCAAACACTGGAGTACGTAAACAACAATATCTCACGAACCATAAATCGAAATCCAAATCCCCCAAAAGGGTGATAAAATAGATACAGTAGGATAACTTTGAAATTCACAAATATTTTAGAAACAACGTGTAGAATTAGGACGAAAATCAGGTTCTTTACTGAACAGTATGAAAAATCTACTAGTATAGAGATTGTTTGGAAACGTAAAACGGCTTGTAAAACTCATCAAATAAATTCGCAAAATTTAGGGTTAATCCCAATCAGCTCTAATTATACTGTGCAAAATATTGGATCAAAATAATACTTTTAACATTATGATAAAAATAGATTACTCATCAGAATTCATAGAAATCACAATCTGGAAATCTTTCTACACCTTAGTAATAAAATAGACATAACTCACAACTCGTACATCGAAACTGAGATCAGTCAAAAGGGTTTGAAAATAGATAGAATTCTCTACAACTCATTTTCACAAAATATTTTCAAATACTGACCTTATTAGGGTCCTACATACTGATCAAAAGTAAAGTAACAAAAATTTCAGAATTATCCTTCGAATATAAAATCGTCTATTTCATGTAAAACTCATCCAAATCAACCCAAACATGAAATATAGTGTACTAGATGTCCAAACAACATGGTATATGATATTTTGCAAGTATTCGACAAGTATATCACGAATAACACATCAAGCACAGACATCTCAAAGTAGCATGAACATATACATCAAAAGTGGTCAATCCTAGGTTAATTCATGTCATATATGTCATGAGGCAACTATGGCTAAGTCATCACAATAGAGATAATAGAGACAAGGAGTTTCACACACAAATTATCTCTAGAACCCAACTACACTACATGCGGTATTTAGTACTTGTATTACACAAAGAAAATAATATAAGTTACTTGTCTTATAGTCGACGAGGAAAACGGTGCAAAGATCAAGAATAATGGGAACGGATTCCCGGCACGAACTCAACCGAAAAAATCAAACCCACGAACACAACTGTAGCACCCCGAATTTCTAATATAATATCTTAAAAAATACGTGGCACAATCCCAGCATCAACTTCAATGTAACATTAAACACAACCAACACCAATAAAATTTTCAAGTTTTCTTACATTAAACCTTTACATAGCACAGCGGAATACAAAACATCTCAAATCATAATTTTCTTTTATTCACAACACAGCCTTTTTACAACACTGCTTTTACAAATTTACACAAAACTCTATTAAATCAATTTATCTCAAAACTATCTCAAGCATCCAAACCTCCAAGCTCTTAAGCGACAACCTGTATCACATGAGGCTAGAGATGATCCCTAACCCCCAAAACTAAAGGGGTCAGCCATAAATGGTGTGAGTGACTTAAAAGCAAACAACATAAATGAGCATTAAGCATGGATTCTTAAACAACATGTAATAAACAAGAATACATAAAATATGACGTAGTAAGGAAACATGTAAACAACAAGTGAAACTAAACTAAGTGTCAAGTGTAGAAAACAGGAAAAACCACATGCATAAAACCAAGTCAAGAAAACACAAATTCTATATGGTACTTGTCGAAGTCTATCCATCTCACTCTACATAGGTTCGGTACAAGCCCTTAACGTCTCCACATTATAGGGTTCAATCCCCGCTATGCAACTAATCCTATCACAATGACTACTACGAGATAAAGATAAACGGTGAGTATTAGCCCATGCCCCGATAATTCCGGAGATAAATTCCACACCACAGGTAATTTCGAAGACTATTTCACTCACACCTGGATAATTCTAGAGATTATCTCACAACGTAAGCAATGACCTCATCACATGAATACCACATGTGCGTCGTCTCGACCCCGATAATTCTGGAGATCAATCCCTCACCACAGGTAATTCCGGAGATTATTTCACTCACACCTGGATAATGTCGGGGATCAATCTCACACCGAAAGCCATACTGAGGTCCATAACCCATGTTCCCGTTCATCATATCACCACTAGTGCCTGTCTTTATCATTTAGGTTATTCAATTACTTAACGAATCTCCTAGAGTTGGTGTACCCTACCGGACTTAACTCAACAACTGAACAACTAAAACGCCTTGACAGGCCCAAACATAATTAACTCAACTGTCGGTATACTAGGGTCACACACACCCTCTAGAGACTCAAACTCAAATATCTCAACCAATCTTACTTCATAAACTGCTCAACTTAACATCTTGAAAACATAAGTTCAATAGAAGATAAGGTATAAGTAATTATAAATCAAAATATCTAGAGAATAAACTATTCGGAAGAACATTCATAAATATAAAAATACATCAGTACCAGTCGACTATAGTAAGCATAAGTCGACTGTCCAGAAAGAATGTTCCATGATTTTAAGAAAATAAGCTAAGTGTTATAAGTTGACTTATAAAAGTCATAAGTCGACTTACTAGAGTGTTTTAAGTTGACTTATAGAAGTCATAAGTGATGAACACAATATTATTCACATTTTAGAGCAATAACTTTAGTGCAATTAGACATTTAAATGCTCTAATATATGGTATTTTACTCTCATTTTCTCTTTTCCACAGGAAACAGCATAAAAGTGCGAAACAAAGCAAATTCAGGATTTCAAGGATGACACATAAGGAACTGAAGAGATCAGTCGACTGATTATGCTAACAAGCGACTGGACAAAGAAGCTGAAGCTGCTCGGCACAGTCGACTCCTCCAACAACAGTCGACTGCGCTGATGAATCATGAAACTACTGAAGTCTCGACACAGTCGACTTATCTCCAACACCAGTCGACTGATCGGCAGCAGAGTCAACAGATAAGATAATTAAAGATTCATCCAAATCCAAATACAAATCAAAGCAGATACGGAAAGAAAGAAGAAAAGAGAAAGATATATATATCGCCAATCAGATAAGGAAAGAAATAAATAAAAGAAGAGGGCGTTTATGCAAAAGAGTAAAAAACCCTAAATCTCTAGCCGTGTTCTATAAATACCAACCAAGATACATGGGATAGGGGGATGCTCGGAATATCTCAAGACGGCTGGACCGACCAAGAAAGGCCATTAACAGCTAGCATCAAAGAAGGAAGACGATTGCTGATTGGGCTCAAGATCAATATCATACAAATCAGTGTTCTTCTATTCTTCTCTTTATTTTCATTGTAGTCATGAACTCTATTATATTAATCAATAAAGGTTGTATTATGTGCAACTAATTTAATAGTTGGGTAGATTGAAACCGTAGTCATGTGATGCTTATATTTTTCTAAGTGCTACTTATTGCTTATTGATTAAATCTGAGAGTATTGGAATAGATTTATAGTAATCAAACTAGTTCAGAAACCTAGGGCAGTTGACTGAAGTGACAGCCAGTAAACTGCAGTCGACTGAAGTGACAGTCAGTCGACTGATCCGAACCTAGGATTACAAGTTTGTGTATTGTAGATCTGAATCTGTTATGTGAGCATATTGAGACGACCCGTATCTCGTGTTCATAACTTGTAACAAGGGAATCTCTAGGGGTTCTTGGTTTAATCAACTTAAGGGATCTAGATCTGATACCAATTTCTAGAACCTTGAGTGTTTGTTCGTTTCCACTGATCTTATGCTTTCTTCAAGTACAACTTAGTAGATACCATGCTAAACACTTGATGAAAGAAACGAATTAGAGTAGATACCATGCCTAATTCTTGGCTTAGGGAAACAGTACTTTAAGGAGTAGATACCATGCCCTTGAAGGGAACAAACATGAGTAATAAGAGTAGTGGATAACTTCGCATTACTGACTATAGGTGGAAATCATTGCCCAACTACTTAAATAGATATTCGTGATTCAAATCGTGACACTTCTTAATTTAGTTTTAATCTTTTTATTTCTTTTAGACTTTTAGAACGACACTTCAATATTTTGTTTTCTATTTTATTGATTAGTAAGTTAAGTACTACAATCTCTGTGGGATCGACCCTTGCTTGCCGCTACGCTTCTTCAAACGATTCGTGCACTTGCGAGGTTTATAATTTGTGTCTAGTTTTATCTATATATTTAGGTATCTAGATTGCACAACAAGTTTTTGGCGCCGTTGCCGGGGATTGTTTAGTATTTTAACTTACAAATCAGTAAAATCTTTTTCTTTTTATTTTATTTTATTTCTTCTTTTTCTTTTATAACATTTTCTTTCAGGTTACATTCTGCACAGGCAGACCAGTCGACTGTCCCAAGGATCAGTCGACTGTCCAGAGGATTTTTCCGAAGAGCAACAATGGGTGAAAATTTTTTAAACCGAGTACCAATGCAAGACAAATTCATTCCTAAGAATATTAAGAACCCTTCTTGCATAGCTTTTCAACCCAAAGTCACAGGGAATATGCATCTATCACCTCAATTGCTCAGCATGGTGCCCCACTTCTTTGGCAGAATAGACGAAGATCCACATCTACATCTACAAGACTTCTTTGATCTTTGCAGGACACAAAGCATCCAAGGGCTTACCCCTGAACAAATCAGGTTAATCTTGTTTCCTTTTTCTTTAAAACTTAATGCTAAGTTGTGGTATAATTCTTTGGAACCAGGATCAATTCAATCATGGGAGCAATTGGCAACAAAATTCTTGAAGGAGTTCTTTCCAGTCCAGAAAACCAGACAACTAAAAAGGGAAATTTTACTTTTCCAACAAAAAGATGGCGATTTATTTTTCGAGGCATGGAAGGACTTCAAAAACAAGCTTTTCAAGTGTCCTACGCATAACATACCTAAGGATGACCAGGTACAATCATTTTATGAGGGTTTAAATGACGCTAACAAAGCAATTGTAGATGCAGGTTGCAATGGAATGTTGATGAGGAAGAGTGCTGAGGAGGCCATAGAGTTATTTGAAGAACTCAGCGAGAACTCACAACAATTCTCCACAAGGATGGGTCTTTCGAAAAAACAGGGAGTATATGAAATTTCTCATAATAATAACAGGCAATTAGAAATGGAAACCATGAACAAAAAGATTGATATGCTTGTAAATTCAACGTTGGGTGGCGTAAAAAACCAACCAAAAGAAATTTGTGCAAATTGTTTTCAATCTAACCATACAACTAATTCATGTCCCATGTTTTCTTTCGCAGATCAGGAGCAAACAAACTACGAAGAACAGGGAATGTACCTGCCCCAGAACAATTTTTTTTCAAACACGTATGACCCAGGGTGGCAAAACCATCAAGGCAATCAATTCGCACTAGGGCATACGCAGCAGTTCCAAGGTGGGAATGGGTATGATAAGCCAGCACAAGAACAGACGAAGTTGGATTTCGAATCCACCATTCTTCAATTACTCCAATAGCAACAGCGAACAAACAATCAACAAGGACAGGCCATTCAAAAATTAGAATTTCAAATTGGTCAAATTGCTCAGGAGATAAGTGAAAGAAAGGCAGGAGAATTCCCATCACAAACCATACCCAACCATAGAGGACAAGAACAGCTCCAATCAAGGACAACACTAGAAGAAGAGATTGAGTTTACAATGTTTGATGCACCACAATTTCCACACGATGATCATGAATGTTATAATATTGATGTGGTTCAGGAAAGTTGTGACCAAACATTTCAGGAACATAGTGTTGATCCATTACAAGCAACAATTGCGCACCCTCCACTACTATCTCAAGATGAAATGGAATACGATGACTGGAGGATTGCAGAGACAGAACATCATCATGAAACTCCAGAGTCATATCCAGGTAAGCTTGCATCTGTATTTGAAGAGTTGGTATCTGATAACACTTGTGTGTTGCAGGACGAGTCGACTTATGAAGAGGAACAGTCGACTGATGAAACATACAAGTCGACTGATGACCAGGACAAGTCGACTGCTACCAGGACACTAGAAGGGGTGCTGAAGCCACTATATGAACATCTGAAGCCACTACATGAACACCTGAGGCCATTACTTGATTATTTGGGAAAAAACCAGACATTACCTGTGACAGTTGCTGCAAATTTCAAGATGAACGAAGAAGCAAGGCTGCAGGGAGTCTTGCAAAACCACAATGGTGCATTAAGATGGACAATTGCTGATAAACTGATGTCAAGATGGTACGGTCCATAACATGTTACAAAGGTTTCCCCCACATGGAGCATTGACGAAAAAATCAAACGTTCATGGTGAATGGGCAGAGGGGGGAACCTTATAATAAGATGAGTTGTGAGCCGCGAGTCATTCAATACATGGCACAACTCATCAAGTCTAGCTGAAGACAAGAAACACAGCGCTTATTGGGAGGCAACCCAATTTTTCAGGGGAGTATTTACACTTTCCCTTTATTTTCTTTCAGTTAATCATTATTATTTTCCTTTAGTTATTTTTACTCTCCTTACTAGATGGTAACACATGCCTATTTATTTATTTTAAATTTTTGTGCGAACATTGAGGACAATGTTCCATCTAAGTTTGGGGGTATTAGGGGTATTTAGTTATATAGAGTCGGGGTATTTAGTTATATAGAGTCTGTTGAATTTTTTTAGGATAAACAATTTCTTATAAAGTAAGAAGAAGGATACTTATTTACTTTAGGATTGTTGAGTTTCATAGTTCCCTACAAAGTTATATAAGTCATGCGATTATACATAATAAACAAATGTGATACCTTTTTCTGGTGATTATTCCTTTAGATCTAGTCCTAAATTGAGTTTAAGTAAATAGAGTGATAAAAAATATTTATATATATTTGAATAAAGTCAATATACTCCAATGTTTTGAGTGCTTAGTAACTAGGGGTATTCATCACCAATGTTTACCTTTACGTCAAACGGCAACTTGAAATATGAGTATGCAAAGCACTTTAAAGTTTGTGACTTGTTGAGTAACCGGGTGGATTCATCACAAATGTTTTGCATTCGCGTCAAAAGGCAAGTGACCACTTTAGAGAAGAGACCACAAAAAAAAAAAAAAAAAAAAAAAAAAAAAAAAAAAAAAAAAAAAAAAAAAAAAGAGAAAAAGAAACCTCTAGTTTGCTACTCGGTTTGTAGTAGAGGAAAGGGATAATCACAGATTGAGTAATCGCATACTATACTTACATTAATTGCATGACAAATATGATTGAGTCTGGGGATTATGACTAAACAATTGCACTGGAGAAAGTGGGTATGCTTAGTTTTACTTCATCTGAAATTGTTTATACTTTTTACTTTGATGCTTATGAGAATTCTTGGTCTGATAGTTGAGTCTATTATTACTATTCCCTTGTTCATAAATTCACTCTTTGCTTGAGGACAAGCAAAATCTAAGTTTGGGGGTATTTGATGAACACAATATTATTCACATTTTAGAGCAATAACTTTAGTGCAATTAGACATTTAAATGCTCTAATATATGGTATTTTACTCTCATTTTCTCTTTTCCACAAGAAACAGCATAAAAGTGCGAAACAAAGCAAATTCAGGATTTCAAGGATGACACATAAGGAACTGAAGAGATCAGTCGACTGATTATGCTAACAGGCGACTGGACAGAGAAGCTGAAGCTGCTCGGCACAGTCGACTCCTCCAACAACAGTCGACTGCGCTGATGAATCATGAAACTACTGAAGTCTCGACACAGTCGACTTATCTCCAACACCAGTCGACTGATCGGCAGCAGAGTCAACAGATAAGATAATTAAAGATTCATCCAAATCCAAATACAAATCAAAGCAGATACGGAAAGAAAGAAGAAAAGAGAAAGATATATATATCGCCAATCAGATAAGGAAAGAAATAAATAAAAGAAGAGGGCGTTTATGCAAAAGAGTAAAAAATCCTAAATCTCTAGCCGTGTTCTATAAATACCAACCAAGATACATGGGATAGGGGGATGCTCGGAATATCTCAAGACGGCTGGACCGACCAAGAAAGGCCATCAACAGCTAGCATCAAAGAAGGAAGACGATTGCTGATTGGGCTCAAGATCAATATCATACAAATCAGTGTTCTTCTATTCTTCTCTTTATTTTCATTGTAGTCATGAACTCTATTATATTAATCAATAAAGGTTGTATTATGTGCAACTAATTTAATAGTTGGGTAGATTGAAACCGTAGTCATGTGATGCTTATATTTTTCTAAGTGCTACTTATTGCTTATTGATTAAATCTGAGAGTATTGGAATAGATTTATAGTAATCAAACTAGTTCAGAAACCTAGGGCAGTTGACTGAAGTGACAGCCAGTAAACTGCAGTCGACTGATCCGAACCTAGGATTACAAGTTTGTGTATTGTAGATCTGAATCTGTTATGTGAGCATATTGAGACGACCCGTATCTCGTGTTCATAACTTGTAACAAGGGAATCTCTAGGGGTTCTTGGTTTAATCAACTTAAGGGATCTAGATCTGATACCAATTTCTAGAACCTTGAGTGTTTGTTCGTTTCCACTGATCTTATGCTTTCTTCAAGTACAACTTAGTAGATACCATGCTAAACACTTGATGAAAGAAACGAATTAGAGTAGATACCATGCCTAATTCTTGGCTTAGGGAAACAGTACTTTAAGGAGTAGATACCATGCCCTTGAAGGGAACAAACATAAGTAATAAGAGTAGTGGATAACTTCGCATTACTGACTATAGGTGGAAATCATTGCCCAACTACTTAAATAGATATTCGTGATTCAAATCGTGACACTTCTTAATTTAGTTTTAATCTTTTCATTTCTTTTAGACTTTTAGAACGACACTTCAATATTTTGTTTTCTATTTTATTGATTAGTAAGTTAAGTACTACAATCTCTGTGGGATCGACCCTTGCTTGCCGCTACGCTTCTTCAAACGATTCGTGCACTTGCGAGGTTTATAATTTGTGTCTAGTTTTATCTATATATTTAGGTATCTAGATTGCACAACAATAAGTCGACTTACCAGAGTGTTTTAAGTTGACTTATAGAAGTCATAAGTCGACTTACCAGAGTGTTTTAAGTTGACTTAAAATTATCATAGGTCGATTGTCCAGAAATGAATCTACAATAACTTTGAAAAATAAATTCTAAGAATACCAGTCGACTGAAAAAGTCCTAAGTCGACTGTCTAGAACGAATTTTCAAGAAAATTAAAGATCATAGCAGCCGGGTCGTACCAGTCGACTGAAAGGTCATGCCAGTCGACTGTCGGCCTACAGACTGCATAGTTTTGGTTGTACACGATAATCAAAATTAAATTTTCAAAAAAAACTCATTGCTCACTGAAATAATTTGTATTCAGATAAAAACGTCAATCTCAAAGAATCCCCAGTTCGGATACATTTCCTCAAATCAACCAATTTCTCAAAACTTCAATTTTCATGTTCTTAATTCATAATTCTTCCGTTAAAATTTCTCAACACTGAATTTCTTCCACAACTCATAACCAAAAATCCAATTTGTAATCACGAGATCCAATTGTTCATCCATCCAATCCCTTATTGTCATAATCATATTCAAATCCTAAACATGCTTTCTAGCAAATAAATTCGACATCCAAGATTAATCAAAACAATCATAGATCAACAACCAAATTATACTACTCACATACATAAACAAATCAACCAATCAATTACATTATTCACATATAAAACTCAAAGGACAAACAAAACAATTACATTACTCACATAAAACATACACAAAGCAAAACAACATGTCACCCACCTTAGAAATGAAGAGATCCAACAAGAAAGCCTCTCTTTTCGCGAGATCCAAAATCCTCCTCTTGATCCTCCTAAAAATCACAAGAATTCTATGTTGTGCAGTGAATAACGGCTGCATTTTCTTTTAAATACCCGGGATAAGAAGTTTAGGGTTTCCAAACACTGTTGCAAGATACCCCCTTGAATCACAACTTTACATATATAGATCTCTATTCTTGGAAACTCAATAAAAATCATTTAAATTAGGATTTAAAAGCAAAATAAACTCCTTCATCCCAGCCGGCACTATTCAAAAGTTCAGGAAAATAGTTTTTGCACTTTCACCCCTCAAAATGACAAATTTGCAAAAAGATCATTCTTTTCTCAAAATTTGCAAATAGATCCAATTAATTTCAGAAAAATCTGGAAAAATTATAAATAAATCCCAAATATTAAATAATGATTTTTCATGAAGAAGATTTGACTTTTGGACTTCTCAAGAAATTATTTGCACGTGTTTTGCACGTGTAAAAAGATAAATTTTCTGAAAATATTTATTAAATCTCCAAAAATCATTTTAATCATTTATAAACCTTTAAAAATAATATTTAAAAATACGGGGTACTACAACAACGACCAACAAACACTCGAGCGAGCAATCACAACTAAGATCACCCACGCACACAAGACCCCAAGTGTGCACGGCGAGAGAACGACGACAGCCAGGAATGTGGCGCGGCTATTGGAGGGGGAAACAGCACAGTTGCTGTGCTGTGTTGTGCCGTGGCTGAGCGACCAGAAAAGGGGACCCGAAGGCGACGGGGTGACGGCGGACAGCAAGGAGAATAGCGACAGGGGGTCGCTGGTGGCGCGCTGCAGCAGAAGAGAACACAGGGAGGCACACACAGGGAGAGGTGGTCGGAAAGATAGGGAGGACGGGAGTATGGGTGCAGGGAGAGAAAGACTGGGAGAACGGGAGACAAAGAGAGCAGGGGGGAAGCTAAGGTTTCGATGGCAAGTAGCGGCTAGGTGAGGGATGCACAGGAAAGGCGATGCATGGGTTTTATATAAATGGAGTTTAGGTTTGACGGCTGAAGGTGTAGGGGGTGGAGATAGGGTATCGGGTTGAGGGGAAAAATAACAAACGAGTAGGGTAGATATATAGGATAGTTGGGTTATTATATAATGGGTAATGGGTAGTTTACTGAGTATAGGTTTTAATGGGTTTTTAGGGTATGTAGTTTACAGATTGGGTCTTGGGTAGTTAGGTGGATATTAAAAAGGGTAATTGGGTATAGAATAGGGTATTAGGTGTGTTATTGGGTATTAAAGAATAGGATTAAATTGGGTTGGGATTAAAATAAATCAGGACGAAAGAAATATAGGGTGATACAAAAGTAAGGAGGCACGAAAAAAATGAACAAATAAAATAGGCACGAACAGTATAATGATAATCAAAAATACTGGCACGATCAAGTAGGGACGAAACGAAAAGAGGCAACAAAATCGAGAACTCAAATAAAAGATGACAAAATGATGAAATGAATATATTGAAGAATAAAGATCCAATACACGGTCCAAGAAAAAGATACAAAGAGAAAAATACACCAAAGTAAAAAATACACTCAAAAAATACACCAAATGGAAAACACGGGTTACATTAGCGCTGCAAATGAGAAGGCATGGAGTTGTTCATTGATGAAAAGTACGGATTTTTATCTTCTCTGCATCCCTTTTATAATCTTAATTTCTTATATCAAACCTCAGAATATTAATATTGCGATCATAAACTTTTTGGTAGATTGGATTATCAAATAAATTTGGATATAATATTTATTGTGTATGCACTTCTGCTTTCTGCATTCTAAATTTAACTCGACTACTAATTGATCATGTTGTCTTTTCTGAAACAGTAGTTAGGACTTATCAATTACCGTTTTGGTCTAGTAACCGCAAAATGTTATTCGAGATAGGATAAACTGAAAACTATATGTTTGATATCCAAATTCGTATCCGTTATCCTGTAAACTGTATCTGATTCGCATCCGTATCTGAAATTTAAGAATACGAATATGATTTTTTTGCCGAGTCATATCCGTATCCGAATCCGAATCCGTCTTTGGAATGCAGATACGGATGTTGGTATAGCCAATATCCGACCGTATCGGATCCGAAAGCATCCCTTGTATGGATGTATCCTTCTCATTTTTATATGACGAGTTTTTTAATGGTATTTATATGACGAGTTTTTTAATGTACCATCGATGTATTAGAAGCACATGTAAGAGCAATTCCACCCATCTTGGGTTGCCTCTTTATTTTTGGCAGTCCAATGGATAACTTTTTTAAAAAATAACAATAAGTTCTACACCTATAATTGTCATTTTGAGTTGCCAAATATGTATATAATAGTGTATAATTGTGTACAAATAGTGTATATATAATTATAATATTTATAATAGTGTGTGTGTGTGTGCGTGCGCGCGCACAAATTTGGTGGGAAATGGGAAGAAGTTTGTTGATTAGACATATGATAATTGTCACTTTGTTTGCAAAATTTGAGAAAGAAAATGACAATTTTCATATTTCTCATTTGGGTTGCCAAATATGAAAATGATAACCATTGGTAGAATTGCTCTAAGACGTCATTTGTTTACACTGCTATAAAAACCAGGTCCCTACTTGACTGCTCAGGCTTTTTTGGATATACAAACATGATTAGCATATTTGTGAAGAATAAACGTCAATCGTATCTTTAAACAAAATCACACGTGCAGATGTGCGCGCAGACATACACACAAACTTCTTGTGCAATGTAAATAATGTTTCATTATCGTCAAAACCACTTTGGGGATCATGGTGTAATCGTGATCACAAGATTCACGAGGGTTATTGGCTACAACAGATTTGGCTACTTGTACTGTTATCTCGCTTGCAATGAGCTTTTCAATTTGTTTTGTTTCCATATCATGACCTCTCTCTCTCTCTCTCTCTCTCTCTCTCTCTCTCTATATATATATATATATATATATATAAATATGTATGCTTTAGGTCCCAGATTTTGTTACTGCCTACACTTGTTTAATTATATGGTATTATAACTGCATATTTATAAAGATTCTAATTCTTGTATCATAATTGGAGACTACTCGTGTTAGACGAGCGATAGTCTTTCCATGATGCTAAATTATCTTTGATTTCCACTGTAGTGTTTATCTTTAGTTTTCTCATGCATTATTGTTGATTGTGCTATTGTTATTTCAAGCATAGTAACAAGCCATGAAAACTGGTTGAAATATGATAGTAACTGCCCTTCCTTACATTCTCTTGATCCCCCCATGTCTCTAACTCCATTATCCTCCTTCCCCCTAACTCCATCTATACAACGTGGACTTGTCAAATTTTGAAATGAGGGCAAGTGGGCATAATGTAGAGGTCCCCCCCCCCCAAAAAAAAAAAAAAAAATTCTTCACCCACTATGACTCACCACCCCAAACTTAAGAGACACCCCTTGAAGGAGGGCAAGATAGAACTCAGACGCGATCACTCCCCCAAGTGTGCACACCAAAGTGAGCATCACTGGCGATATCAGAGTGACGTTCGTCATCATTGTTCCCTCTTACCTCAACCTAGAGGATGGAACCATAGAAAGGGTCCTCCTACTAGCCACTACTGACATAAGAGGAGCCCCCCACCCCACAAGACCATCAGTATTCTCCAAGAGAGATGAGATAATGGAGCCGCACAAATTACCTTTATCATAATCACCAACACCACCAACAACGTCCAAACAACAATTATCATCGTCGGCCTTCCCATCACTCCCCTTCTCTTAGAACTCACCCACACCCTCAACTTCATTGTCAGCAACACCAGCAACACTATCATTCCTCACCCAACCAAATGAACCACCACCTCCACCAACCCCCACCAAAACAAACAAATACATATACCAACCTTCACCACTACCAACATCAACAGCTTCACCCCCCAACCAATCTAACCATCACTCAGAATCCATCCGACCAAACCACACCCATCACCAACTTCCCACACTGCTTAAGTGGGTGGCTAAGCTTCCACAACAAACCAAAGTCGCTCAGGCTCCGAAGGGGAGTTCACACGACCATAATGGGATGTTAGGAATAAAAGAGATGGGAGGGGAATTGAATGAGGAGGAACCATCGATGGAGGTAGACGTGAAGACAAAGAAGATGAGTAGCACCACATCAAAACTAATCGAAAACAAAAAAAAAACAAAGAAAATGAAAGACCAAACCAGCACCATGCTTTAATTGTCGGGATTTGGGATACTACCGGACCGATTGCATGAAAGAGGTCTAGTGCCTCAAATGCATGATGTGGGGTCACATCTCATATATTTGCATGAACGTCAAAGTTAGCCCCGACAATGACAAGCGATGAGTACAGAGAGGAAAGTTGCCGGAGGACCCCACACACATACACTAGACAATAGCCTAGCAAACATCAAACAAGAAAATATGTGGCTCTGAGAATGGTGTATGACAGCCAAAATAAAGATAGGAAGGCCATTGGAGAACCATTTACTTGAAACTCTCAATCAACGGTGGCCAACGAGGGGTCAACGAGATTGGGTTGTTAAGAAAATGCGCCACATGCAATCTCAAGTTTCCTTCCCCTCGTGGAGAAGATGCGGGATTTTGCCGAGATGGGTATAGTTGACTTCGGTCACTTTACCACAGAGTTCATCAAATGGACACCAAGTTTTGGGGCTGAATTACCATAGAGGGAAAGATATTGGGTATGGATTCATAACGTCCCTCTTCATTTTTGGAAGAGGGAAGCGTTGCAAGAAATCATATCAAATTTTGGGACGAAAGAAGAGATCGATGAGAAAATAGTGTGCCGATCAGATTTCATGTCGGCAAAAATTCAAGTTCGAAGCCCAGATGTTAACCTAATTCCCATCTTTGCAAAGATTTTCTCATTTGAAGAATCATACCTCATTCGGTTTGTACTAGAAAAGAATGTCCAACAAGTGGAAGTGCAAACAGTAACACTGCCACTCTCCCTATCACAAAGAGACGACCATACATATAAGCAAGTGGTCTCCTCGGAGTGGGATCTTACAATCGACGGTGAACGAGCGCACTGCGAGCTGATTTGAGAGGCTAGGGAGATGGAAGAGAGTTGATGGCAACCGTGGACATCCAAAGCACCCCCCGAAACACCCTGAGACACACCACAAGAGATCTACGACAAGATATGAGCTTGACCAAGTCTCCCAACGGTCAGGATTGACTAGTAAATGGGTCAAAAGCTGAACCACCTTGAACAACTACAAACAAAGCCAACAAGTCCAAAACTAACAAACCCAGGCCCAAATTTGGAAACATATTTACAAAGGAGAGGAAAAAAGGAAAATCAGCACAGAGTATGTCAAGGGATCTTCATGTGGAGCATAGTAGAGAGAGGGGGCAAGGCAAAGCTAAAAGAGGAAAGAACCCAGAGAAGCTCAAGAATAGAGAGCCTGCTCAGAAAAAAGAGAAAAACCAAGCTAAAAATGGCAGGGAACTCAAAAATAAAGAAGATGAATTGGGGAAGAAGGTGGTTGGGGGGGGGGGGGGGGGGGGCGCCCCCTGATGCCCTATTGAACTCTCCCCAAACTAGTCACGCTCTACGAGGCCAAACACAAAACAGGAAGAGTCTCACGTGTGAGACACGTAAAGATGATTTAAATCCCAGCGGGCATGAGGGTTCTGGGCATAATGGATGATCCAATAGCTAAATTAATTCAGCCTTTTTATCAAACATAGTTCCGCCCAAGCCCAAATCCTATATTCCTCACCCAATACAACCAATTGTTGTTGGTTCTTAAGTGGGTAGGCCTGAAACTTATAGATATGAAGGGATTTGATCTTGAATCTTTTGGGCCTACTGAGGGTCCAATGAAGACAATGGTGGAAAATCAGACTACACTTACAGCAATACGGAGTTGGACGAAGATGACAAAGATGCCAGATTAAACCTAGAATATGACTATCTGCATTCAAATGATGATTTCGAGTACTTAGATGAGATGATGGAGGATACACAGATTCTTGCTAGGCGTGGTATGATCGGAGTGTCCCATACACTAGATATGGTCCCTTCCACCTACCTAACCTCGTAGATGACCAGCTCTGACTCTCTATACAAGAGCAAAGGCTTTAGAGTACAGAAGGTAGCCAAGATAGCTAAGACCGACGGTGGAGGTACGAACACATTTTTTTAGCATCAATTTTTAATTTTATGACTGGTATTGAGGTAATTAATCCAGCTGAAACCTGTGGTATAGCGGTGGGTGATAAAAACCGTAATGCCCTTCTTCTTAATAAGATTAGAGGTTGGGAGCTGGGAGCTGGATATATTAAATATAGGTAGAAACCTCGAATCCAACTCGATTAATGATCCCGAACATGTCAATAATAAATATACTTGTTTGGAATATTAGAGGCCTTGGGGGACGGGATAAACAAGAAATAGTTAGGGATTTTATCAAAACATCCAAGTTCGACGTTGTGGGTTTGCAAGAGACTGAACTTTCTCATAATGCCAGGCATAAAGACGGCGGGGGGGGGGGGGCATCCTCATCGGCTTTAACTCTGATGTGTTTGCTTGCTTAGATGAATTCGTTGGACAGTTTTCATCATCAATCCTGATCCAACGCATGATAGATAATTGGACTCGGACAATCATGGTGGTGTACGGCCCTAACATGGCCTCTACTAGGACAACATTCTGGGCAGGACTACATGTTATCTGTGCACGATGGCAGCACCCCTTGGTAAGGGGGGGGGGGAGATTTTAACATCATTAGAATCACATTTGAACACAGGGGCAGAGGCTCTAGTGACATCGATAGGAACGTGTTTAACCAAGTCATCACGAAACTCGAATTGGATGATATCCCTATCACAGCAGACTATTTACCTGGTCGAACATGCAATCGTCATCTATTATGGCAAAGTTAGATAGGGTTCTAGTCTCACTTGACTGGGAGAGCAGATTTCAGCTTACATGGGTCAAATCCCTACCAAAACCTACCTCTAATCGTATCCCTATTATCCTATCTACTGGTGAATTACAACACAAGAATATGATCAAATTTAGGTCCGAAAAGGTGTGGCTGAAAATCCAGGGATTCCATGACATGGTTAATGAAAAATGGGCTTGCCCAACCCGAGGAACAGAAGCAGCTGCTATATGGTGTGAAAAAGTCAGAAGACTATGATCCAAACTCAAAAAATGGAACCAGAATAGATTCGCGATGATTTGGAGGACTAAAGAGACCCTATTGGAGGGCATCGAGGAATTGGAGAAGATAAAAGAAACTAGAGATCTCACCCAAGAGGAGCAAAACGTACTGATACAACTAAGAGATGACATTTCACAACTATACAAACTGGAAGAAATTAAATAACAATGATCAAGAATCTCGTGGCTCAAAGAGGAAAACACGAGCACAACTTTCTTCCATTGGGTGGTCAGTGCCAGACACAGATCCAACCTCATTCTTTTGGTCTATACTGACACGGGAATGTTGCAAGAGGAAGGTGAAATAAAAAGGCCTTCCAGACCCACTTCAAAAATATACTTGGACGGAAAGCGGACGTTAGAGACCCGCTCAGAGCAAACTTTTAGCAAACTAATTCAGAGGACCTTATACAAGCTCTGCATTCTGTTGAAGCTCCTTTCACTGAGTAGGAAATTAGGGAGGTGGCCTCATAACTAGGAAGGGAGAAAGTGTCAAGACATGGTTTCTGGATCCTCATCTTGTTAGGTTTCGATGGAAATCACAGATTAAAAAAAACAGCGAAAAAATCACAAAATATTGAAACGTAGACATGGATCCATGCAAAAAACCATAAATCGTGTTTAGGAATTATACCATAAAGATAATTATGGTGTCTCCAAGCTATGCCAATCATAGCATTGCAAAGGTTGTGGTGCATCTACTGTATCAACACGAACGAATCAAATCAAGCTCTCCCTCACACTACGGTACTAGCTGCGGGAAGGGGATGTCCTTCACGATCTCTCTCTCTCTCATAGTTTCGGTGACGACTAGGGTTTTCTCATGCATATTTTTCAAAAAAGTATATCATATATATAGGTGCAAAAAATAACCTTAATAGGGTGGTGAGGCGGTTGGGCTCACAATCTGACCTGGATCAGGTTCGTGTGAGGGCCTTCCAACTTTAGTTGGCCCATTGAATCTAATTAATTACCTAACCATGTCAGGATTCCCAATTAAATCCATCTCATGAATTTAAATCCCAATTTTGATCCATTCTAAGTGTGTGACCTTGTGGGTTTCCATTATGTTGATAGTAATACTAAATCATATTCAAGTATTACAAATAGTGAGCAGCATCAAGCAATACATCACTGCTACTCAAGTAACGAGAATGTCAGTAATTTGACATAACCTATTCCTGACAATGTTACGATGTAGTCTAGTTCCTTTGTCCATATATCATAAATGACCACAAGGCATAAAGCGCGTCACCTTTGTATAGCTCAATCTTTGGTTTCCTGCTGTCCGAGTAGACTTACTAGAACAAATGAGATCAATGTCTCATAATGACTTATTTGAGCACGGCTATGCATTTTGCAGTCTCACTCAATCAAGGAGACCATAGATATTTCTTCTGTTATGTAAGAGGGACAAATCCTATCTAAGTCACTCACATCCCTCCGCATGATTTGTAGTATATCCAATAGTCGGCTTTATAATCACCTTATTACAGGCAACGTTTCACGACATTAATACATATAGCTTCTCATGTAGGAAACTGTAGTGACTTCAAGTCAAAGAACTACGTACACCATGGTCAATGAACCACTTATGACACGGAATGATCCATGCAGCGTTCTCATGGTAGGTCAGTCCAGTACATTATTACTCTAATATGTACCCATGTGAAGACTTGATATCTCATATCCATGACTCGTGAGAATGGTCATCAATCTATGCACACACTAGTCTCTATGTATTATCGTTGTCTTAGTTTACAATAATACTCGACTAGGGACATTTAAGAACAGTGTTCTGATTTCGGCCAATAGAATCTCAAAATCAAGTCATGCACTTGATATCTCATGACATTGAACTTACTATTCTATGGACTTCATTATGTTCATTTAATTCACAATAAATAATGCAATAAATGAAATGCTTAAATATGAAATAAATGTCATGATACAATGTAAACTAGTAATGTCAATACACAACTGGCATCGAGGGCATACACCAACACTTCTACCATGACTTCTTGGAGGAAATCAAAGACGATCACATGAATTTGTTCGCTGAATTCTATGACCATAGACTAAGACTGGGTAGACTCAACTATGCAGAGGTAGTCCTAAACCCTAAAAAGGAAGACACACGATGGGTAAGGGACTTCCATCCTATTGGCCTCCTTAATTGCTCAGTCAAAATCATCACCAAGATCTAGCTAACTCTCGCTAATAGATTGGGAGGGGTGATGGACAGATTAATCAATCGAGAATAGAGAAGATTCTTCAAAGGCCGCTGTATCCTGGACTGTGTAGCTACGGTAGAGGAAACTGTCCATCAATGCCACATATTGAATGCAATGAGCTATCCACTCAAGCTCGATTTTGAGAAGGTTTATAACTCAGTTGAATGGGACTATCTATTGGAAGCACTTGAAGGAAGAGGTTTCAGTGACAGGTGGATCAGATGCAATTGTCTCCCTATAGCAGGACAACAATCATAGTGATTGGAGGAACAAGGAAACAATTTTCTTACAAACAATACCTACAACAAGGAGACCTCATTTTCCCCCTTCTGTTCACCATAGTGGCAGACATTCTGAAAACTATGATGGATAACTGCAGGCAGGCAGGTTAGATTTCCCCTGTAGCCAGTGGACATGACCGCTCAGGTTCCACAATCCTTCAATATGCGGATGATACTCTGCTTTTCGGAAACATAGATCCCAGGGTGACCACCACTTTCAAAAGAATACTATACAAATTTGAAGCGTGGTCCGAGCTCATAGTTAATTTCCACTGAAGTGCCCTAATTCCCATCGCTTTACCCCTGGAGGAGGCAATGGAACATGCATCCATTCTCAACTGCAAGATCGAGACTTTTCCCTTTAAATAGCTGGGGCTCCCGCTTAGACCGGGTAAACTTAAGAAGTTAGACTGGTTCCCGACCATTGGCCGAGTTGAAAACAAACTAGCGGGATGGAAAGGTAAGTCACTATCCCTGGGAGGGAGAGTGACACTTATTAACTCAGTCCTCTCTAACCTACCAACATATTATCTATCATTATTCGAAATGCCACGATGGGTTATCCAAAGAATTGATTGTATCTGAAAACGGTTCCTATGGAAATGAGTGGACACGGATATAGGCGGCTACCACCTCATTAAATGGGAGAAAGCATGCAAGAAGAAACTACACAGAGGACTGGGCATCATAGATCATTGAGACATGAACCTTGCGCTCTTAGAAAAAAGGCGGTGGAAAGTTTTTCATCATAATGGAGAAGGGTGGCAGGACTTCATCCAATCTGGGCTTTAGGGTGGGTCCACGAGTCTCCTCAATCTGGAGAGGGATCATCAAATCCAAGATCCGTTTAATATCTGTGTAACATCATATATCGGCAACGACAAGTTAACCAGATTCTATTGGGGCATATGGTGTGTTGATTACAAACATAGAGAACTTTTTCCAGACCTATGTACACAAACGACACAACCACACAACACGATGGCCAGAACCTGGAAAATAGGCTCATGGCAGCCATCCTTTAAACAAACCATTGACTAGGATTTGCAATGTAGGTTAGGAGAATCACATGCACATATCGCCAGTCAAGGGTGAAGTGCTCACAGGGACCAGATAGGAGAAAGCCTGGGGACTAGAGAAGAATGATGCCTTCACGGTACGATTGCTCTACAACCGCATACATTTCGAAGGGTGTAGACCGAACTGGTCAGAAATTATCTGGATCGCAAAAGCAAAGTCTTCCTATGGCTAGTTCTAAATTATGTGATTTTAACAAGAGAGAACCTAGTCAAATGACAAACGTATATCAATACTCTTGTGGGTTCTGCGATGCATAAACAAAAACCATAAACCATTTATTTTTGGAATGTCACAAGAGCAAAGCAGTCGTAGTCAAAGTCTATAGGGCTTTTGGGATAACCGACTACCCCATTAATTATGAGGATTCGTGGATCAGCATGAAATTTGCCACTGCGAAATGAGAGAAGCGAAGTATATCGTCATCGCCGGTACGACCTGGGTTCTTCGGCAAGATAGGAATAACTATTACTTCCGTGGAACTAGTAATAGTATTTCTAGTAATTTAACTCATATCATGCATTTTTTTCCCTTCTGGGCCATAACTGTTGCGACAGGACCAAGAGAGAGGATTGTCAGTGCCTTCTAGGTTAAGGAGTACGATGATGAGGAGATCGAGATAGTCTGATGCTTGATTGAGTGGAGCAATTATTGATGGATCCCTACCCCCAAGGTCTGTTGGGAGGATCTCTTAGAGTTGTTGTACTTATGATGATATTCTCATATATGTTCTATGACTGTCCCACCATCCCATGTTTGAGGGGGGATCTATATTTCAAATTTTGTACTATAGGACTGTATTTTGCTCAATACTTTAAATATATTTTATTAACCTCTTATTAATGAAACATGTTGGCCATACTGCACCTTTCCCTTTAGGAAAAAGAACACAAAGTTCGCAAATAATTTGTTAAATTAACGAAGAAATCATCAGCCGAACATATTTTCGAATTTTTCGCAGGTTCGCATTTAATTCCTGCAGTTCACGAAAATTACGAATTAAATGAATATCTCGCAAATAATTCACGAATTTTGTAAATTATACAAGAAATATTAATGGATCTCGCAAAATCACAAAATATTTATTAGACTGTGAGTACTAACTACTAAAAAAAAAAAATTTCTACCTAAACTTTTGCCGTGTTTTTTTTTTAATTTACAGTTTTTTTGCTCAATTTCAAATATTAAATTTTGATGAATTATTCTTAAATGTGAAATTTGTCACTATGATTTATAGTAAGTATTTATTCTTGGTGGTTGTAGCCGGTTCATCTACATGACCTCATAACTAGGTTTTAACATTTATTAATGTTCTTTTCAATAACAAAAGAGACCCACCCTCCCTTGGACAGAGATTGTCGAGCCCAATATGTTATGAGAGCCTTTAACTCTACAAGCAAGTGATTTTACTAACTCACCTTTAAGTATTTGAAGGACATTGTTCTGGCGGTCATCATAGTCATCTAAGTCTACCTGGCACAAGAGGAATTGCCACATTTTTCGAGGAGTGAACTTACCCTACTTACCCTCCTCTTCCATTTTGTACCAGGCTAGATGTTTTGCTTCTTTCTGGTTCACTGCATTGCATCCATCGTCCATCGTAGTGTTCGGAACTTTTGCTTCTCAATTGTAACTTTGTACATATTGTTTGATATATATATATATATATATATATATATATCACTGTGATCACGTGCGTACGTGCGAATTCACCGTGCAGTTATCCGATCTTTCATGATCGCGAGTTCGCATGTGGTTCGCATCTGATCACCGCCCTCTCTCTCTCTCTCTCTCTCTCTCTCTCTCTCTCTCTCTCTCTTTCTCTCTCTCTATATATATATATATATATATGAGGCTTCTTCGGTTGCAAACCCGTGCGAACTTTAATCTGGTCCGTTGGATCCCATATATATTTTTTTAATATTTTGCCTTAGCCCGTCATTTCCAACGACAGGTTAAGGCAAAGTTTTATAAAAAAATATTGCCTTAACCCGTCGTTGACAAGGACGGGTTAAGACAAAGATATAGTCTCATAACTGTATACAGTTCGTCTTCCTCATCGATCTCCCCCTTCCTATTTTCAGTGTTTTTTTGGCCGAAACCAAACCCAAGAACCCTAAAAAAACTCCAAACTCCTCCATGAGCTCCTACTCCGTTTACTCCTCCTCCTCTTCCACTCTCATACAATCTCTCTCTTCAAATATCTACATCGAAAGCAAATCAAATTCCTAGTTCGGCCACAAATCGATCTATTCGCAACATTCGTAGTTATTTTATAAGGTATTGACTAATTCTTTGCCTTATTAGAGTTAATTATGTTGATTTCTAAATAATTACATAGTAAATTATTTATAAAGTCCAAAAAAATTCTTTGCCCAAAATTATTTAGAAATGTAGAAATGTTTGGCTTATTAATTTAGTTTTATTTGTGTTGATTTTTAACGTTCAATTTATACGGAAATAATGAGTTAGAATTTTTTTGTGCGGTTAGAGTAGAAAACCTTGCAAACGGCCTCCAAAAAATACGAAACTTTACGAGTAGGTTGATCTCACGCAGCACAAGCCACCCCAACTTGTAGAAGTGGGTTTCGATTCACGGTTCGAGATATACGGCCGTATAACTTTATTTGGTTAAAAAAATCTAATAAAGAGGTATATGGACGTATCTCGCAAACCGTAAGTCGAAACTCACTTGTACAAGTTTGGGTGGCTTGTGCTATATGAATTTGACAAAGTTGCAAAGTTTTATAAATTTTGGATGCCGTTTGTGCGGTTTTGTTACGTTTCTCGCATTAGAAGTTAATGACTTAGAATTTTTTTAGTACGGTTAGAGTTGAAAACCTTGCAGACGGCCTTCCAAAAATACGAAACTTTGCAAGTAGGTTGATCTCACGCAGCAGAAGCCACCCCAACTTGTAGAAGTGGGTTTCAATTCACGGTTTGAGATATACGGCAGTATAACTTTATTTGGTTAAAAAAAACCTAATCAAGTGGTATACAGACGTATCTCGCAAACCGTGAGTCGAAACTCACTTCTACAAGTTTGGGTGACTTGCGCTACGTGAATTCGACAAAGTTGGAAAGTTTAATAAATTTTAGATGCCGTTTGTGCGGTTTTCTCACGTTCCTCGCATTAGAAGTTATTGACTTAGAATTTTTTGAGTTTGGTTAGAGTAGAAAACCTTACAAACGGTCTCCAAAAAATACGAAACTTTGCGAGTAGGTTGATCTCATGTAGCACAGCCACCCCAACTTGTAGAAGTGGGTTTTGATTCACGGTTCGAGATATATGACGTGTATCGCTTTTGGTTTTAAAAAAACCTAATAAGGAGGTATACGGCTGTATCTCACAAACCGTGAGTCGGAACTTATTTCTACAAATTTGGGTGGCTTGCGCTACATAAATTTGACCAAGTTTCAAAGTTTTATAAATTTTGGATGCCGTTTGTGTGGTTTTCCTAAGTTCATCGCATTACAAGTTAATCACTTATAAAGCATTTAGTGCGGTTAGATTAGAAAACCCTTCAAACCACTTTCAATAAATACGAAACTTTGCGAGTAGGATGGTCTCACATAGCACAAACAACTCGAACTTGTAGAAGTGAGTTTTTATTCACGGTTCGAGTGATACGGCCGTGTATCGGTTTATTTGGGTTTTTTTACAACCAAAAGCGGTACACGCCCGTATCTCTCCAACCGAGAGTTGAAACTCACTTCCACAAGTTGGGGTGACTTGTGCTACGTGAATCTAATTAAGTTGCCTTGTACTGCATTTTTTGTTGTCATTTGTGCGTTTTTTCCCACAATTTCGGTATGTTTATTGGTGATAAATAAATGGATGTAATGCGACCAACTATATTTAAATTTTTTTGTACATAGATAAATGGCTAGAATAAGGCAACCGAGAAGCCCATCCGGTACCACTAGTGGCGCATCAATTACGGAGGTAAGATTGATTATTATTATTATTGGTTTTAAATACGAATATGTAACATTATCTCAATAATAACATTTGTTATCTTTGTTCGTGTAGGTTGGTGGCCGTCAATCTACAGGTCCGTCGTCCTCGGTTCCAGTTACACCACCTGAACCCGTGGACACAAACTGTAACGCCCCGAATCCCAAAACACTGAATTCGAGATGTTCTACAGGATCTTTTTACTTTCTTTGGGTACAATTTCACAAGGAATTTAAACTTTTCACTTTACATCAGAGTTACATCACATTACACCTTTTCATTTGCACAGCGGAAGTAAAAATTTACAACATTTGCATAAATGTACAACAACATGGTAAAATCTTTATGCATCCATTTCTCTTTAACATGTAATTTATCCTGCATACAAAACTGTGGGTACGTCAGTTTATTCAACCGACGATAATTATACATGACCATCCTCTCTATGCCAGAAACAGTATAACGAATCTCATTTCTTAACAAATCACAAACTTGTTCACATAACAATTAAAGTAAAGGGGAAAATCTTAATGATGTCGTGTCGTGATCGTGCACTTAATCCTTAATACAATTACTTAATTTACATGACACTAATGCACACTTGTTCGGATTCTATGCATCCCATACTACATAGGTCCGAGGGCAAGCCTCTTAACCGTTCTTCATTTTTGTAGGGTTCAATCCCTCGCCATGACTTACTCTACTTCTGTAATTACAGTGAGTATCCTAGATGATCTATGAGTACAAGCACGTGCCCTGGACCCTGGAGGGGAACCCCACGCCATGTCTTGACTCATCAAGCATGCATTCTGCGGCAATTCAACCTCCTCCCTGAACACGATCCTCTTGCAGTCACCAAACATCCCACAAGCGTGGCTAAAGTCCGATCATTCTGAGTTGTGCCCGCGCCATGTCTTGACTCATCAAGCATGCATTCTGCGGCCCACACACCCGCACCGTAAATTCTAGTTCTCATACTTATGTTTTTCTCTCACTTTCATCACCTCTTCACTATGTACTAAAATCATTAGAATCATGAATAAAAATCAAAGCTCTAGAGTTAGCCTCTCCACCAAACTGGACTTATTCATTTCATTTACACTTGACCAACCTTGGTCCTCTTTTCAATATCATTTCATTTCATTCATTTCACTGCCGGGGGAGACTTAGCTACTCTTCGTTTCAATTTCCAATTCACAATTTCCAATCGAGCACTTTCAGCTCATAATTCATTTTAGAGTCTCACAGACTTTCTTATCATGATCTTAGCCTTTCATGTTCATTTAATTCTCAACTCACATCTATGATTCTTTTCATATAAATTCATGCAGCCATAAGAGTTCATTGACATCAATCATAAAGTTCACAACTTTCAGCAATAATCAAAAACTGGAATCTCTGACATATTAAAATCTACTCTGTACAGTCGACTTGGAAGGATACCAGTCGACTCGTACAGTCAATACAAGTTCATCATAAACACTCGAGAGAGTCGACTGCTGCACACGGCCAGTCGGCTGTCCCGCAACTTTTCATGTTCAAAATGTTATCCACGTGACAGTCGACTATTCATCCATCAGTCGTCTGTCCTGGGATTTTTAACAGTACATTATCAGGTTCAAAATGTTATTCCTCAAGACTTTCTCCCTACGGTCAACAATCTCTACAGGAGACTCGATGTAATTCAGATCCAACTGCAAACCTTCCGGCACTTCAGGCAAATGATGACTCGGATCTGGAATATAACCTCTCAGCATAGACACATGGAAGACATTGTGCACCTGAGACAACTCTTCCGGTAATTCAAGCCGGTAAGCAATTTTCCCGATCCTTTTCAATATCTTATACGGGCCTATAAACCTCGGGGCTAACTTCCCGCCTTTGCCAAAACGAACCACACCTTTACTGGGTGATACCTTCAGAAAGACGAAGTCACCAACCTCAAACTCAAGGTCCCTTCTCCGGTTGTCTGCATAGCTTTTCTGCCTGCTCTGAGCTTCTACCAACCTCTTCCTGATCAGAACGATCTTCTCAGAAGTTTGCTGCACAAGCTCAGGACAAAACAACTACCGCTCCCCAACTTCATACCAACAAACAGGAGTCCTGCACTTCCTACCATACAAAGCTTCGTACGGCGCAATCCCGATGCTAGCCTGAAAACTGTTGTTGTAGGCAAACTCTACCAAAGGTAAACGCCTTTCCCAACTGCTTCCAAAGTCTAGTATACAACACCGAAGCATATCCTCAAGAATACGGTTGACTCTCTCGGTCTACCCATCAGTTTGTGGATGAAAAGCAGTGCTGAAATCTGTCTTGGTACCCAAAGCTGTCTGAAGACTCCTCCAGAAATGCGAAGTAAACCGCGCATCTCGATCAGACACAATAGTTGAGGGAACACCATGAAGTCGGACAATCTCACCAACATACATCTCAGTCAACTTGTCCATAGAAGCAGTGAGTTTCATCGCCAAAAAGTGAGCGGACTTGGTTAGTCGATCGACTATAACCCAAATCGCATCGTTGCCTTTAGGACTCTTAGGCAATCCCGTAATGAAATCCATACTGATGTTATCCCACTTCCATTCCGGAATAGGTAACGGCTGTAATAGACCTCCGGGTCTCTGATTTTCGGCTTTGACTTGCTGACAAACCTCACACTTCGCAACAAATTCGGCCACATCCCGCTTCAAACCTGACCACCAGAAATGCTGTTTGATGTCTTTGTACATCTTAGTACTCCCATGATGTACCGACAAAAGAGTCGCATGCGCCCCCTAAAGAATACTCTCTTTCAGGTCCGCCTGATTTGGAACACACAGTCTATCTCCGAAGCACAGCACTCCATCCCTAGTTTGAAATCCGGGCAACCTGCCAGCACTAACCTGCTCCCTCATCTCCAAGATATCAGTATCAACCTCTTGACTTGCAATGATCCTTGCATTCAGAGTAGGCTGAAGCCTCAACTGAGCCAAAGATGCTCCCAATCCTTGCAAAACAACCTCAATACCTGCTCGATCCAACTCCTCAATCAGATGTCTCTGAGTTGTAATCAAACTGGCCAAACTGCTCTTGCGACTAAGTGCATCAGCAACAACATTAGCCTTTCCAGGATGATACTTGATCTCAGGTCGCATGTCCTCGAGCACTTCCAACCATCTCCGCTGCCTCAGATTGAGATCCCTCTGCTGATATATATACTTCAAACTCTTGTGGTTTGTGTACATGTTCAACTTCTCACCGTACACATAGTGCCTCAATTGCTTCAAAGCAAAGATAATCGCAGCCAACTCCAGGTCATGAGTCGGGTAATTTTTCTCATGCGGTTGTAGTTGCCTAGACCCATAAGTGATTACTCTTCCTTCTTGTATTAAGACACAACAAAGCCCACGATATGAAGCATCGCTATAAACATCATACTCGACACCTGCTCTAGGCAAAGCCAAAATAGGTGCAGTAGTCAGCTTCTATTTCAACTCCTGAAAGCTCGCCTCACATTGCTCGGTCCACTTGAAGCTCACATTCTTCTTGGTCAGTCCAGTAAGCGGTACAGCTATCTGAACATAACCTTGAATGAATCTCCGATAGTATCCAGTCATTCCAAGAAAACTTCTGACTTCTTTCACTGTAGTAGGCCTAGCCCAATCTCTCACTGCCTCTATCTTCTGAGGGTCAGTGGTCACTCCCTCCTTAGAAAGGATGTGACCTAGGAATGCCACTTCAGATTTCCAGAAATCACACTTGGATAACTTGGCATACAACTTCTGCTCTTCCAACTTCTGCAAAACTGCTGCCAGATGCTCAGTGTGCTCCGCCTCTGACTTGGAGTACACGAGAATATCGTCGATAAACACCACGAC
This sequence comes from Hemerocallis citrina, assembly GCA_017893485.1. Lineage (NCBI taxonomy): Eukaryota > Viridiplantae > Streptophyta > Magnoliopsida > Asparagales > Asphodelaceae > Hemerocallis > Hemerocallis citrina. Next base: position 19,302,702 of record CM030367.1, read on the forward strand.
GAAAGAATCAATGAACGGCCTCAGAACTCTGTTCATCAAATCCATGAAGATTGCGGGTGCATTCGTCACTGCGAATGGCATAACTAAGAATTCGTAATGCCCATGCCGAGTTCTAAATGCAGTTTTGTGCACATCTTCAGCTTTCACTTGCACTTGGTGATATCCTGATCGAATATCTATTTTGGAGAATACAGCTGCTCCTTGTAGACGATCGAAAAAATCATCAATTCGAGGAATCGGATACTTATTCTGAACAGTGACCTTATTCAGCTCCCGGTAATCGATACACATTCTCATCGATCCATCCTTCTTATTTACCAAAAGCACTGGTGCTCCCCAAGGTGACGCACTAGGTTGAATAAAGCCTTTCTCCAACAGTTCCTCAATCTGCCGTTTCACCTCATCCTGTTGCACTGGAGCCATCCTATACGGTGCCTTAGAAATTGGTGCACTTCCTGGTTGAACAGTGATGCTGAACTCTACATCACGATGCGGGGGTAACCCAGGAAAATCTTCCAAGAACACAGTCGGATAGTCCCGAACCACAGGAATCCCTTGCAATTCACAGGAGTCTCTTCCTTGCGGATAGTTGCCACCAGCTTAGAACACTTCTGCTTCCCTTGGAAATTGACTTCAGGTCCACCTGGAGCCTTCACTGTTACCGTCTTGGTCTTGCACTCGATGCTTGCACTGTACACTGACATCCAATCAATGCCAATGATAACATCGACTCCCAAGATAGTCAGCTCGATCAGATCAATGCCAAAGATTCGATCTCCAATCACAATCTCGCAATCAGCATAATACCGATCAGTGGTCAAAGTTTTCTCTGATGGAGTAGCTACTGCTAAGATCTTGCCTGGAAAAATCTTCGGTTCAACTCCCAACACTTTAGCAAATCTAGGAGACACAAAAGTATGAGAGGATCCAGTATCGAACAATACAACAGCTTTCATTCCATTAAGATAGAGTTCTCCAGAGATGACCTGATCTGCCTCCTCAGCATCAGCCTCCGTCAAAGCAAATACTCGCCCTAGTTGGTACGGCCTCTTCCCAGTCTGCTGTATTGGCACATTGTGATTGCCAGCCCGTGGTTTGAGACATCGAGATTGGAAATGTCCCATTTCACCACAGTTGTAGCAAGTGACTGCAGAAGGTCTCACCACATTGTTCCCAGGTCCTCCAGCTACACTGATAGCGTTCGCCCCTGTCGGTTTGAACCTCTGTGCAGATGGTTGCCCCTTGAAACTCCCAGAATTGGCGGGCCTCTTCCCGGACTGCCAGTTGTTCCTCTGGTGCTGAGCAACATGGAACTGCTCCATATCCGCCTCCGTCACTGCCGTCCTCTTGACCAACTTGTCAAATCGCCTGATACCAAGAGGTATCATCCGGGATCTCAAGCTTGGTCTCAGCCCATGCTCGAACTTGCGAGCCTTCTTCACCTCATCCATCACCAGTTCTGGAGCATACCTAGAGAGCTGAGTAAACTTAGTCTCATACTCCCTCACTGACATGCTGCCTTGCTGAAGTGACAGAAACTCCATGGCCTTCTTCTCTTGAACATCGGAGGGGAAATAATGACTGCGGAACTCTTCCAAAAATTCCTCCCAGCCAAGCAACATGCCTCCCATGGTCCTCTTCATCGACTGCCACCAAACAGCCGCATCCTTTTCCAGTTGCAAAGTCGCCAACTTGACCTTGCTGCCCTCCGGTGTCTCCAACACCTCAAAGATTGTCTCCACTTGCCGAATCCAGTTGTCAGCCGCATCTGGGTCTGACTTTCCCTCGACTACAGGTGGTTTCATTCTTTTGAACGATTCCGCCAGCTTAATCGCCTCGGGCACTGGATTCGCCGACCCCCTTCCTTGGTTCATGGCCACTGCATTAAGCGTCTGGTAGACCCTAGCAAGCTCGGTCTCCAGATCCAAACCTTCCCCACTCCTAGCTCCTCTTCTCGACATATTCTGATGCAAAAGATCCATTAAATTCGAAGTATAAGACAAGAATTTAAACCAATTTGCATTTCATTGAATTCCAAAATTTATACATTCGAATTAAAAACATTTTTGACATCAGAATAGAAGATAGAAGAAACTAAGACAATCTAATCCCTACGGGTCCTCTTCGCTACTCGAAGTTCATCCCATAGTTCATCAACTTCATCCTTCAGCACATCTGTCAGGTTCTTTCTCTTCTCAAGTTCCCAAACCCGATGACTGAGAACAGAGAAGTCGTCCTTTCGCTTCGCCAGTTGAGCCTCCAATACTCCAACTCTATCTTTCAGGGTCTCCACCTGCCTCTGAAGAGAAGCCACAGTGCTACGCAGAGCTGGTCCCTCTTCTTCATCGGAAGAAGAATCGTCAGACGAATCTGGAGGTGGGGTAATCTCTCGAGATTCAGGCCACTCCTCCTCATCAGAATCTATTTGCCCAGGGTGATACTCGTCCTCCGAATCAGCCTGTCCAGGATGGTACTCTTCCTCAATGATATGCCAGTCGTCGCCTCCAGCAGGGTCGAAGTGATCAGCCATCTTAGAATAGAGAGGAAGAAGCATAAGTCATAGAGCAACATAAATGTAGGTCACTTACATTTAAATCTCCAAACTCAGACACACACTCTAATGTCCACTTCTAGGGTGTCGTTCCATATAAATTTGTACAAGTGTGAAAGCGTAGAAAGCGTGGCTCTGATACCACTCTGTAACGCCCCGAATCCCAAAACACTGAATTCGAGATGTTCTACAGGATCTTTTTACTTTCTTTGGGTACAATTTTACAAGGAATTTAAACTTTTCACTTTACATCAGAGTTACATCACATTACACCTTTTCATTTGCACAGCGGAAGTAAAAATTTACAACATTTGCATAAATGTACAACAACATGGTAAAATCTTTATGCATCCATTTCTCTTTAACATGTAATTTATCCTGCATACAAAACTGTGGGTACGTCAGTTTATTCAACCGACGATAATTATACATGACCATCCTCTCTATGCCAGAAACAGTATAACGAATCTCATTTCTTAACAAATCACAAACTTGTTCACATAACAATTAAAGTAAAGGGGAAAATCTTAATGATGTCGTGTCGTGATCGTGCACTTAATCCTTAATACAATTACTTAATTTACATGACACTAATGCACACTTGTTCGGATTCTATGCATCCCATACTACATAGGTCCGAGGGCAAGCCTCTTAACCGTTCTTCATTTTTGTAGGGTTCAATCCCTCGCCATGACTTACTCTACTTCTGTAATTACAGTGAGTATCCTAGATGATCTATGAGTACAAGCACGTGCCCTGGACCCTGGAGGGGAACCCCACGCCATGTCTTGACTCATCAAGCATGCATTCTGCGGCAATTCAACCTCCTCCCTGAACACGATCCTCTTGCAGTCACCAAACATCCCACAAGCGTGGCTAAAGTCCGATCATTCTGAGTTGTGCTCGCGCCATGTCTTGACTCATCAAGCATGCATTCTGCGGCCCACACACCCGCACCGTAAACTCTAGTTCTCATACTTATATTTTTCTCTCACTTTTATCACCTCTTCACTATGTACTAAAATCATTAGAATCATGAATAAAAATCAAAGCTCTAGAGTTAGCCTCTCCACCAAACCGGACTTATTCATTTCATTTACACTTGACCAACCTTGGTCCTCTTTTCAATATCATTTCATTTCATTCATTTCACTGCCGGGGGAGACTTAGCTACTCTTCGTTTCAATTTCCAATTCACAATTTCCAATCGAGCACTTTCAGCTCATAATTCATTTTAGAGTCTCACAGACTTTCTTATCATGATCTTAGCCTTTCATGTTCATTTAATTCTCAACTCACATCTATGATTCTTTTCATATAAATTCATGCAGCCATAAGAGTTCATTGACATCAATCATAAAGTTCACAACTTTCAGCAATAATCAAAAACTGGAATCTCTGACATATTAAAATCTACTCTGTACAGTCGACTTGGAAGGATACTAGTCGACTCGTACAGTCAATACAAGTTCATCATAAACACTCGAGAGAGTCGACTGCTGCACACGGCCAGTCGGCTGTCCTGCAACTTTTCATGTTCAAAATGTTATCCACGTGACAGTCGACTGTTCATCCATCAGTCGTCTGTCCTGGGATTTTTAACAGTACATCATCAGGTTCAGCTCAGTCGACTTGCTACGCGCATTCAGTCGACTGGACAGATTTATATTTCAAATTAAGGGATCATCTTTCTTACAATTCTTACATGAACTTGCATCATGATGTCAAATCACAATATACATACATTCATGTTTTATGAGCACAACACTTCTTACTTGTTCAGTAACATCGCAGCATGGAATTTCAAGTTACTAATGTTGTCTTTTCTTTAAGAAAATACTTTAAACATGCATTTACACTTATTCATAACTTTCGTGCAGAGATAAAACATGATTTCCAATTACACTAAGACAATCACAATGAGAACATATCTCATTTCATGGAATTTCAGGCATACTCATAGTTTAATCAATGCATCGGTCGACTACTCCGAACATCAGTCGACTGTACCAGTCATTCTCAGTTTTATTAATTATCCCCTAGTACTTTTTCCACATGCCCATGTCTACTTAGCCATGTACATCATGAAGGATATGAGTTTAGCCTTACTACTTCATTTTAATAATACACATATATGTCATGAAACTTCTAACAAACACGTAACAGATGTCTTCGTACCAGTCGACTTATCCTTACGGCAGTCGACTGTACCGATCCAATTCATCATTGTTTTCAGTGCCATTTCTACACTATTAGTCCTTCACAATTATCATTATAAATATATTTGAGTAATTCTAGTACGTTTGGATATACTCCTCATAAGCAATAGCAACAATCATCATAATCATAGCATAATTTCTACATTAGAAGTCCTGAGAAACACCCACCTTATTTGACGAAGTAATCGAATCCAGAAAAAGCTCCCTACTGCAGCGCAGCACTCCTTGCTCCTTGCTCCTTGCCGAAAATCTCCAGAGAATGATGCCTGGCCTCCACACACAAACTCTCACAATAATAATCTTATAAAATAATCTAGTGTAAAGAACAATGGATGAGAGGGGGGGTATTTATATACATATAGGAGTGAGATGGAGGGCCAAGATTCGGTAGATGGTTATGAGATCAAAGGCTGGGATTGACTAGGGGGTTGTGAAAACTACCCACACCTTGAATAACCACCTACACTCAAGCCCACTTCTCCACCAAAAATCGGCCAAGAATTGTGCTTTATGCACGTGTATGTGAAATGCACGTGCATGCACAAATCACCCCCTACAAGAACTTGTGCATAAAATAATAAGTCTCTTTAAAAGAAATGTTACACATACAAGTTGTAGTAAAAGAGATTAAATCCATGGGCTAAAATTAATTGGGCCAAAATAAATATTTTTAAAAAAAAAAAAAGTAAACTAACATTTGGGCTTAGAAAAATAATATCCTTACACATCATGCTAAAAAATAATAGTCAACATACTACACATGCACACCTTATATAAAAATAAATAATCTTTCATATATTCAAAAATCAGGGTATTACACAAACTTACTCACGTTGCAACCCAAACACCAATCCGAAGCCGTGTGGAATGGGTCCAATAAGAAATGTAACTTTCGAAAGCATGCGGTTCTTCCTTTTGACTCCCGTATCACGCCGTACTTAGTTGATGCCGGTTTCTACGAAGCTAAATTCATGGAGGGAGTGAAGCTAGATCGGCCGCTACTTACAGCTCTTGTCAAGCGATGGTGGCCGGAGATCCACACATTCCACCTACCAGTAGATGAGATGACTGTGACCCTCCAAGATGTAGCAATGATAACTGGGCTACCAATAGATGGGGTCGCCGTGATGGGGAATATGGACTTCGATCGAGTTAAAGTTGTTCATGATTTTCTCGGTATCGACCTCCAGTTGATAGTTCTCCAAAGAAGAGATACCATTAAAAAAGAAATCCTCGCAAATGTTCCCGCAGATTATGATCAAGATTTATTGTATGAACAAATAGAAGCTGCGAAAGATAAAGCGGAAGCTGAAGTTTTGGATGAAACTTTCGATGGTAAATTACTGTACATTAGTTAGTTGAAATTTCAGTTCGAGGTGGATTATTTGACCCCCGATTCGGACGAGGAAACCCTAACCTACTATGCTTGTACATACATTTTTAGTATGATCAGGGAAGTGATCTTCTCGAACTCATCTGGATCGACCGTGCCGCTCATGTACCTTCGGTTGTTGGAAATTTTTCGTTATGCAGGCCGTTTCAGTTGGGGGAGTGCGGCATTGGTGCTACTATATAGAAATTTGTGTACATGTTCATTAGGTGCCGTACAAATGGGTGGCCCGATGGTACTACTGCAAATCTGGAGTTGGGAACGCATCCACATCGGATGTTCCCGTATTATTGAACCAACAACGGATTGGTTGGTCGACCCGAGGTGCCAGAATTGTTACCTCCTCTAGGAGTATATTGGGCGGGGCGGCATACGTGGGTCGATAACCCACACCAAACTTTAACCTACTACCGAGATGAGTTAGATAACCTATGGGACGAGTTCGTTAATTGAGAACCGTACTCGACTCCCAGGTTGCAAAGGGTTCCACCGATCTGTGTAGACAGTGCGCTTTGGTTGAAGGCTGCACCATTTGTGAATTTTGGCGTTGTCGAGTTCCAGTATCCGGATAGAGTGATGCGGCAATTCGGATATCAACTAAAGATTCCTAATGTCCGGTGCTATGATAAAAAGTTGCACGAGGTGAGGGAAACGGGACGAGTGCCCAACTTCGATTGGGCTGATTACCATTGTTACCATGTGGCCAACTGGAACACCATGCGGCATCAAATGATACCGAATATAATATTCTTCGCGATACCGTATGATGGCTCCCTCCAACAGGCATACATGATGTGGTACAAGCGGGTAACACGGTTTTATGTTTCTCCAAAGGTCGCTGTACCAGTCGATGTGCAGATTCCGATTCTCTCAACCCAAGCAGAACAACCTCCGACATATTTCTCCTTCCAGCCAATGTACTAACAAAAGGCTGAGACATATCGAAACATGGTTAGTCAAATTTCATATACTTAGTATGCATGTATTGTTATTTGATGTGGGTGATATGTTAAGTATGCATGTTGTTTAAATTGAAATTTTCAACATAATGTAGATTGAAAACACATGGGAAAACGTTTGGACAGCTACTCACGTCTTGAAGAGTAAGGTACCCGAGAGCTTTAAGGAGATAATGAGGGAGATGCTAAAGCCATGTCGTCGTACTCTTGAGGACGCGGGTGAAGGTTCGCAAATTGAGGCGTATTTGAAAGCCAACATGCCAGTAACGGGTTCTAGGCGAAAGAGCGTGACAAGGCAGAGAATTCACATCGCCGAGCCACAACAAGTGCAACAACAGCAAAATCCTGAAGAAGTTGAAATGGAGCAGTGGTCGGATGACCCTGAATTTCCATGGACACAAGGCAGACGGCGAAATCCTCAAAGGAAGGGGACCCCGCCTGAGCAATTCATACCAAGCAGTCGCAAGTCGCGTGGCCATAAAAGGTAGTATCTAATAATCGGTTTGTTATTAGTAGTTTAGTATTTGGTTGCTGATTTTGTTATTCCAATAACTAATGCATAGTTTGTTTCTATGGTGATAAATTGTTGTAGGTAAATACCGGGCATTCGTGGAAGCCAACGTGAATAACGTCTTGATAATTTTTTTATAATTTGGACATGTGTCGGGTTGTATAATTATTGTGAAATTTTTTGATAACTATATTGATTTGAATTAGTTGTGTATATTGGTTGACATTATCAATTTGTATGCTTTAAAATTGTTGTGAAGTTATTTGTTGTATTTTATACATTGATGTGATGTGAATTTGTGAACAAATATGGTGAAGTTGTATTTGTATCAACCAAAGCACATAGAGCCAAACACGGACAAAAGTTCTGTACAAATCTCTCTACTTAACCCTTTATTGACGATGAAGGGTTAAATGAGTTTAATTCGTCATTGGTGATGACGGTTTAAATAAAAAGATATTGGCAGTCCTTTATCCCATACAGACAAAGTCTTAATAAAGTACTGCCAATATCTCTCTACTTAACCCGTTATTGGGAATAACGGGTTAAGATCACTTAACCTGTTATTCACAATAATGGGTTAAGTAGAGAGATATTGGCAATTCTTATCTCCTAAATATCAAGTTATCATAATGTACTGCCAATATCTCTCCACTTAACCCGTTTTTGGAGATACAGGTTAAGATCGCTTAACCCGTTCTCCTCAACAACGGGTTAGGTAGAGAGATATTGGCCCTACATACCAAGTTTTCATAATATACTGTCAATTAACGGGTTAAGTAATCTTAATCCGTTATCCCCAATCACGGGTTAAGTAGAAAGATATTTTTATGCTTTCTACAACTTTCTCTTCACTCTTTGCGAACATTATCTCCTGAACTCTGTAAAGTGACATTCATATGCTTATAAATCGTTTATATTTTTTATTAATTTCCATTTATTACCACGTAACTAACCAATATAAAATCGTTAAGTTAAATGTGGTCAAAAAGTTCAAAAAATAAAATTTGATAACTTGCCTAGGGTTAGGGTTAGGGTAAGCTAGGGTTAAGGGTTAGTGTAGGGTTATGTGTTAGGGTTAGGGTAAGGGTTAATATTTGTAGTAAGTGGTTGTTTTTTGTTTTGATTAATTAGGTTAATATTTGTAGCTCTCTGATCTAAAACGCATTCAATCTTTTTCATTATTGGGTTCTACATGTGGGGTTCTACATGTGGTGTGCCACATGTGGGGAGTATAATCTGATGTGATTTTCACAGTTTCGTTCAAATCCCCCAAATCTGGCAATTTTAAACAAAATCATCCAAACCCTAGAATCTCTCTTCAATCGTCAATGGAGTTCCGTTACCGCTCCAGCGAAGAGAGACCGGTGTCAATGCACTGAATCTTTTCTATTATTGGGTTCTACATGTGGCGTTGTTCATGTGGTGCCCACTTTGTAGAGTGAAATGTAATAGTAGGCAAGCTATGGACATATATTTTTTTCCCACAATTGGATATGATGACTCTCCAATCTAAAACGCATTGAATCTTTTCCAATATTGGGTTCTACATGTGGGATTCTATATGTGGTGCTCACTATGTAAAGTGAAATGTACTAGTAGACAAATTTTGAACAAGTTTTTTTTCTCCCAACATTTGACCTGATGACTCTCCGATCTAATGCGCACTGAATCTTTTCCATAATTGGGTTGTACATGTGGGATTCTACATGTGGTGCCCAATTTATAGAGAGAAATGTAATAGTATCCAAGTTATGTACTTTAGATTTTTCCAATTTTGGCACTACATGTGGGAATATACATGTAGTGCAAGTTATCAAAGAGCATTATTACAAGGATCATGTGAATGGAATTGGATTGGAGTTTTATCAACTCATGGATTCCATAACTTGCCTACTTTTACATATCACTGTGGCTGTGTGGGCAGCACATCTAGATCCCCACAAGTAGAATCCAACATAGCATCCTCGGTCCTTACTCTTTTTCTCTTCATGGTTCCCCATTCACTCAGATAGATTTTGCTAAGTCTATGTCGAGGAATGGAGTGTTCATTTTTATTTAGGATAACTTTGCCTACTATTATTGGATACTCGACAATGTGGGCACCACATGTAGAACAAGTCCATAACGGGCCTATTATTACATTTCACTATACAACATAGGTACCACATGTACAATAAGGCCATAACTTGCCTACTATTATTGGAGACTTCCTTCCCGTACATGTAGTACAAGTCCATAACTTGTTTTTACAATCGAAGAACAGAATTGGCAAAGCGGCGGGGACTGAGAGGAAGTGAAAGAAAGAGTTTTAAGATTTAACCCTAACCCTAACACAATTTGTTTGTATTGTATATTATTATCTGTTTTAAGAACTTCTGCAAATATCTCTCTATTGAACCCCATTTTGGAGATGACGGATTAAGTACACTTAACCCCATGTATTAACATTTTTTTTGTAAAAAAAATTAAAAAAAACAGAAAATGTTTGTAAATCTTATAAAAATACATTATCAAATTTACATAAATAGGATTACGGCTTGGGTAAGAGTAGGGTTACAGTAGGGTTACGGCTAGGGTTAGAATAGATCTCTCTACATTAGGGTTAGATTAGTTCGTAGGGTTATTTCCAATTTTAAATAAACTTTTTCATATTTTCAACTATATTATTTATTTTCATAATGTTTAAAATTACTCTAACCGTACTGTAACCCTACTTGAACTCTCCAACCCTACTGTAACCCTAAGAACTACTCTAACCTACTCTAACCTTATCTCTAAACCTACTATAACCTTACCATGAACTTGTCCCGACCCTACTCTAACCTTATCTCTAAACCTACTATAACCTTATCTCTAACCTTTTCTAAACCTACAAACTTGTCCTAACCCTACTCTAACCTTGTCCTAACCCTATCTCTAAACCTTACTCTAACCTTATCTCTAAACCTACTCTAAGTATGCAACAACAGAGGAATGTACAGAAGTGCTTCGATGTCCACAGACCAAGTATTCATAATGTTCGTCCAAAATATCTCTACCTAACCCGTTATTGGTAATGACGGGTTAAGTACACTTAGCCTGTCATCACCAATAACGGGTTACGTAGAGATATTTTGGTAGAACTTCATTTCTACTTAACCCGTTATTGGTGATGACGGGTTAAGTGTACCAACAAGTTAGGTAGAGATATAGTGGCAGAACTTCATCAAGTACAGACCCACGAACCACTTCACCAGTCTGTGGCTGTTGCTTCTTTGTTGCCTTGCGCTTGTTTTTATGCCAATCTTCATTTCCTTCTTGTTATCTTGCCTTGTTCATTCAATGTTTTTGAGAAGTGTATTATTTCCTTCTTGTTTTCTTTCCATCTTCATTCAACATTTTTAGATATGGGGAACAATGCATTCTTGTTTTCTTGTTGCTTCTTTTCTTGCCTTCTTCATTTCCTTCTCGTTTTCTTCTCTTCTCATTCAAGCCTTTCCATAAATGCATGAATGCACTCTTGTTTTCTTGTTGCATCCTTTCTTCACTTCTTCATTTCCCTATTGTTTTTTTCCCTTCTTCATTCAACATTTTCAAAACTTAATCAATGCATTCTTGTTTTGTTGCTCTTGTTTGTTTGCCTTCTTCATTTGCCTATAACTTTGAATCAATGCCTTCTTCTTCAATGAAGAAAATACAGCAGATGAAGAAAAGTAAGGAAAAAAAAGAGATGGAGGAGGCTCCTGCAAGAGGGACGAAAAAAAAGAGGGAGGAAAAAAAGAAAAGAAAGGAAAAGAAAGTAGCCTGCGTTCAAGGAGACTCTCCTTCTTCATTCTTCATAACATTGTTTATAGAATATGAAGGGAAAAAAGTTTCAGAAAGAAGCTGAAGATGCAGAAGTAGAGAGACAGATGCATGTCTACGTTAGCGTATAAGTGCATGCTGGGTTTCCCTCAACGGGTAGGGAGGACTCCTAACTCTGCCTTTTTTTTTCTTCATTCCCCTAACTCTTCTTTTGAGGCTTTTTTAATGAATGCAGAAGTAGCAATTCTCCTCCCTTCATATACATTCGTTTCCTACTGTTACACAGAGTGAAACAATTCTCTGGTTTCGTACCACGGAGTAGTGGTGGGTGTCACAATGTATTCATGGTACTTTTCAACTTCTTGGCATGCACACCTCACAATCATGCAACAAATAGTACGAATATGAGGAGTGTGTATTAAGAAGTTGTTAAGTACTTTGAATATACGGTTACACCCACTACTACTCTATCCCACGAAGCGGAGAATTACTGGCTCTGTGTAATAGTTGTGAACTAAATTGTATGCAGGGGGGATAACTGCTACTTATGCATTTAAAAAAAGGCAGTGTCAGTAGTCCTTCCTACCCGTTGAGAAGAAACCCAGCATGTACTTGTATACTAAATTAATTGCAAATTTTGGTGAAAGTGTCAAAGAATGACTTTGTAATAGCAATTGGCTTTAGTTATGTATGCATTCTATGTATGTTCAATTTACATGTATTTTCCAGTTTATAATGTATGATGTACAAAGCTGTTATAAGATATAACCCGTTTCCCAATATTCTCCGAACTTTATCTTGAAAATTTGAAGAGTTGTAGCACAAAGGCGAAGACACTGCAAATATCATTCAGCTCTAACGGATTAAGTATCCCAAAATTGATGTGAATTGCTGAATGAACAAGTTATCATCTGTAGAAGTTGTTGTGAATGAACAAATTATGTGAAGTTGTATATATATCAACAAAAGCACATAGAGCCTACACAGACGAAAGTTCTGTAAAAATCTCTCTACTTAACCCGTTATTGACGATGACGGGTTAGGTGATCCTAACCCGTCATCACCAATAGCTGGTTAAGTAGATTGATATTAGCAGGACTTCATCCCCTACAGATCAAGTATTGATAAAGTACTGCAAATTTCTCTCTACTTAATCCATTATTGGGAATAACATGTCAAGATCACTTAACCCGTTATCCTGAACAACGGGTTAAGTAAGGAGATATTGGTCGAACTTCATCCCCTACAGACCAAGTTTTCATAAAGTACTGCCAATATCTATCTTCTTAACCCGTTATTGACGATAACGGGTTAAGTGATCTTAACCCGTTATCCCTAATAACGGGTTAAGTAGAGAGAAATTGGCAGCACTTTATGAAAACTTGGTCTGTAGGGGATGAAATCCTGCCAATATCAATCTACTTAACCCGTTATCCACAATAACGGGTTAAGTTATTTTAAACCGTTATCCTAAATAACGTGCTAGGTTTATCTAATGTTGGCAGTATTTTATCTTCAAAATGTAAGTTTGCACCAAGTTTTCACAATTTTCCACAAATAAAAAAAATCCAACAATAGATGTATTGCACAAATACACAATTTGCACAGATACATAAAAATCACTCACAACCTTCAACACAAATATACATTTGCTAACTAATTTCAACAACAACATCCACAACAACATGTATGGTTCACAAACACAGAAATTGCACACATATACAAATTACACTAAGATTAAATACAATACCAGTAATATATTTATAAATCAAAAAATGTTGACTTCGGCGTATATATTCAATGACCCACAACATCAAGACCCACAACAACATATGTAGTTCAATTGACCACATATACACAAATTGCACACATACACAAATTGCATTCTGATTAAATACACCAGTAATCTAATTGTACAAAAAAGAAACATTCAATTGACCACATATATATAATCAAAAGTATTGAACTTTTCAATAATTGATTCCTTCCATGGCCACGATTTTGCTTCATTCCGGACCTACACCACCAAAAAAATATATTGTTTGATAATAAAGTCAAAAATAATAATTCTCTTCACATCGAAAGACAAAAGTAAACAATTATTTGGTGTTTATCTTGAAAGTTTGATATGACATACATAACACGAAAAACCCCTTAGCACGAACCTTCACTTTTATCATCATCACTCTCTCCAGCGTTTGGAGCTTCTTCATACCCTACCGATCCACTAAATGTAGCGCCCCGAATTTCTAATATAATAACTTAGAAAATACGTGGCACAATCCCAGCATCAACTTCAATGTAATAGTACACATAGCTCAAAACACAAATAATTTTAATCCAAACTTTTATTACAACAATCTTTTTCAAACACAGCGGAATTACAAACACCTTGAATTACAGATTTCTTTTCACAATACTTCTTTTTACACAAATTTACACAAAGCTCTATTACATCAGTTTATCTCAAAACTAACTCAAGCATCCAAGCCTCCAAACTCTAAGCAACAACCTGTAACACATGAGGCTAGAGATGATCCCTAACCCCGAAACTAAAGGGGTCAGCCATAAATGGTGTGAGTGATATAAAAATAAACAACATAATTTAATCATAAAATATAAAGTCATCAACAGCATGTATTAACAACAAGGATAAATGAATGAGAAATAACAAAGGATGTGAAGCATGAAAACATCATGGAATGAAACAACAAGTGAATCTAGTCTAAGTGTCAAGTGTAGCCAAACTGGAAAACACATGCGTAAAACCAAGTTAAGAAAACACAACTCCATATGCAACTAATCCCACTACGGTGATGGGTAACAAGATTCAGAATACTCCGCGAATAGGCTTCACCGCCCTCGATGCGCAAGCATCAAGTAAGATAACTCAATAACAATAACCGGAGAATCATCTCCCTGCTGCGTATCCCACGAATAGGCCTTCAAGACCCTCGACGTGCAGATACACCCGATACATTCCGTGAATAGGTCTGCCGACCCTCGACACGCAAATGCACCTTGCATGCTCCGTGAATAGGCCCGTAGACCCTTGACACGCGAACACCTAAATATTATGTACCTCACGAATAGGCCTTCAAGACCCTCGACATGCGAATACACCCGATACATTTCGTGAATAGGTCTGCCGACCCTCGACACGCAAATGCCCCTTGCATGCTCCGTAAATAGGCCCGTAGACCCTCGACACGCGAACACCTAAATATTATGTACCCCACGAATAGGCCTTCAAGATCCTCGACGTGCGAATGCACCCGATACATTCCGTGAATAGGTCTGCCGACCCTCGACACGCAAATGCACCCTACATGCTCCGTGAATATGCCCATAGATCCTCGACACGCGAACACCTAAATATCCTCTAGTGGGACTAACAAATCATGAGCCTTTACTTACGTCGATTATTATCAAATACACCATAAATCCTTATCTCTAGAGTTAGTGTAGCCTGCTGGTTCGCAGAACTCCCACTCAACTCCTAGAGACCTCAATATGACCATAACTCACTATTCCATCGTCAAACGATCAAAGGAGAAATCTCTCCACTCAACAAAGCTCAAGTCTTTAGTAAATTCCATAATCCAAATCCAACCATAATATATATTGAAAACGTATGTTCTATAGAAGGATAATATTTATAAGGGTGGGTTATAGATCCAAAACATTTAACGAAATAGTCGTTTAAAGAACATCAAAATACCTTAGGAAAGTATCAGGACCAGTCGACTGCAAAAGGTCACCAGTCGACTGTCCAGAGTGAAAACTAACATCTTTAAGAGAATAAAATCCAAGTATTTACAGTCGACTGCAAAACTCACCAGTCGACTGTCCAGAGAGAAATCCAGTAGCTTTCAGAAAATAAGTCTAAGTATAGTGGAAGTCGACTGTTAATAATATAAGTCGATTGTCCAGTGGAAATTCCAACATTTCTTTAAGAAAATATTCTATGTGTTGTAAGTCGACTTAAAGGTCGTAGGTCGACTTACTTGAGAGAAAACTACAGTATCTTTAAAAGTAATCTGGGGACACCAGTCGACTGTAAAAGGTTTAAGTCGACTGTCCAGAGCGAATTTTCAAGAAACTAAGACACAGCAGCAGAGTCGTATCAGTCGACTGAAAGGTCTGTCAGTCGACTGTCGGCCTACAGACTGCAAGGTTTTGGTTGTATATCAAAATTAGGGTTTTCCGAAGAAATCATTGTTTACTAAAATAATTTGTACTCAAATAAAACAACAATCTCAAAGTATCCTCTATTTGGATACATTACTCAAATCACCCAATAACTCAAAACTCAATTCTCATGTTCTCAACTCCTACTTCTTCCATTAGGATTTCTCAATACTCAATATCTTCCAAAACACAAAACCAAATTGATTTGTATCCACAAGATCCAGATGTTCCCCCATCCGATCATAACCATACTCAAATCATAAACATGCTTTCTAGAAATACAATTTTATGAACCAAAATCTACTCAACATTCTTAGATTTCACATACATGATACAAACAACAACCATTGCATTGTTTTCATGCAAACTACTAAATAAACATACATGCCAAACAACAACAAAACAATCGTTCACTTCAAACCACAAATCAAAGTTCATATCACTTACAAAACAAAACAAAACAAAACAAAACAATATCACTCACCTTAGAAATGAAGAGATCCAACAAGAAGCCCCTCTTTTGTGAGATCCAACATCCTCCTCTCCAATCACCAAGAAATTAATAATATAATGAAACTTGAGTTGTGCAGCGAATGACGGCTGCACATCCCTTTTTATACAGGCCGGAAATAAGGAATTAGGGTTTTAGAAATACATATGCAAAATGGTCCTTCCAAAATATAACTTTCATATATATAACCATTTCTTAGTTAAAAATAGGTTAACTAAATCAAACCAAATCAAATCTTATTATCACTGAGTTGTCCAGCAATCCAGCACAGTCCAGTAAATAAGAAAAATCCGGATTTACAACTCAGGGTGGCGAATTTGCACAAAAGCCCTCCCTTTTGAAATATTTGCAAACATATCATAAAATATTCATAAAAATCCAGAAAAATCAAAAATAATCTATATAATAAAACACAAAGAAAGCTATCAAGTGGCTCTCCTTCAATCTCCCCCAAAATCAATGGTCCAGATCTAACCTCACAAAACATATTTTCCCTCCAAAAGTTTCCCTCCAAAACTCAAATTCAAATCCACATTCAAAACAACTGCTTTATTTATTTAATTATCTCTCTCTCTCTCTCTCTCTCTCTTTCTTCAATTCAAAAAATTAAGAAAATAAAAATTTTAAAATTTTAAAAAATAAAAAAACTAAAAATTTTTAAATTTTGGAAACTTAAAAAAAAATTCAAAAAAATCAAAAAATTTTAAAAAATTATAAAAAAAATTTAAAATATATATTTATTTTTTAAATATTTAAAAATTGTAAAATTTAAAAAAGTTTACTTTTTTTTTTTAATTTTAGAAATTTTAGAAATTTTGAAAATTTTTAAAAATTCAAAAGAAAAAACAAAAAATCAAAAAAAAATACAAATTTGAAAATTTTGGAAATTTGAAAGAATTTGAAAAATCTTAAAGCAAATCCAAATCCAAATCCAATGTCGAACCCCAATCAAGAGGTCGTCGCCGATATTGGAAGTTTTCAAAATTTAAAATATTTTAATTTTTTCATTTTTTAAAATTTAAAAATTTTTATTTTCTTAATTTTTTGAATAGAAGAAAGAGAGAGAGAGAGAGAGATAATTAAATAAATAAAGGAGTTGTTTTGAATGAGGATTTGAATTTGAGTTTTGGAGGGAAACTTTTGGGGGGAAAAATATGTTTTGTGAGGTTAGATCTGGGCCATTGATTTTGGGGGAGATTGAAGGAGAGCCACTTGATAGCTTTCTTTGTGTTTTATTATATAGATGTCCTTGCATAACTATTACAAGCATCTAAAAGTGATGCTGAAATTAAAAAAAAATACTATGCAGTGTTTCAAACAAACTATATATATTCTAGGTAAATTCAAGTTAATGATTAAGAAGGTGATGGTTGAGCTTAAAGGTAGATATACTGTTTTCTCATATAATATGTTTGCTACTTCAATTAATTTGCTGGACGTCCAAAACTATATTATATAATCAAATCAGGTGCACCGTTCCGAAGACGTGTCGTAGGCACCACTACAAGGAATTTGCCATATACCAACGGACACCTGTAGTGACGGATCACTAAAACCGTGGGTATAGGCATCATATACCTACAGACGTGTAGTAAACTGTGGGTATAGGTATCCTATAACTTTAGAGCTTTTAATCCGTAACTATAAGTTTTACTGACGGGGTAAAACACTGTGGGTATATTCCATAATTTATTTTCCCCCCAACTTTTTCATTTTCCCCCCAAATCCCAAATACCCCCAATTTATACGCTCTCTCTCACACCCATCTCTCTCACACCCATCTCTCTCTCTCTCTCTCACCCGAACCCCGATTCACCACATCGCCATCGTCAGTCCACCACGTCGCCATCGTCAATCCACCACGTCGTCGTCGTCGTCCCTCTCCCACCATCGCCGTTATCTTCATTGCCACCGCAGCCGCCATCTTCCTCTCGCCGTTTTCCTCCGCCGTCGCCCACCTCTTCCTCCGCCGTCATCTTTCGTTATCCGCCGTCACCCACCGCTTCCACCATCATCCGCGGTAATCTATTTTTGATTAATTTTGCAAACCCTAGGTATGAATTTGGGTGCTTCCCCTTTAGCTGATGAATTTGATTGCCATGGTGTCGTTTACCATGCTTCACTGATTCAAGCATCAGCAATAAGATTTTAACGAAATAGTCTACATACATGGATCGATCAAATTTATATGATTACTAGAAGAATTTGTGGTCCAAGAAACAAATCTCAAAAAGATATGATGGCTTTTTTATTTTATTTTTATAAAAAAAACTTGACTGAATTTATTGGAATGTTTGTTAAGTAAAGAAATGATTAGATAGAAGGTGAGCAAATTTGGGCATATAGGGAGCAAGAGAGTTGACAAGATTATTACGTAAGTACTGACCAATCTATTGTTCTTTTCTTAGTCCTCACACATTGAACCTTGGCTTTGGCAATTAAGCAACTTAAAAGTTTAAATAGCTACCACAATAAAATTAATCCTTTACTATATATTGCAAGTAACAATATTCCTAGTGGTTATATGGAATATTAGGGATCTATGAACTAATCTATTTAAGAATATTACTACTTGCAGTTATCAATTTCTAAGATGACAGGACATTCACAGATTTCCTAAGGTGATAAAAGTGTGAATCAGAAACAAATGTATGTTGGTTTTAAGGGATTCAATGTTATGGTTATGAATCAATTGAGCTTAAATAACTAGAAAATATATAAATACATAATATAGCTTAGACAGGGAGACAAGCAGGTACTTATATAAATCTTGAATATTGTCATCTAACATATACAAACTGATTGTGAAATTAAAAATGAAAAGGTTCTATTTTGGAATATTAGGTTCTTTTTAGATAGAGTGTGATGATGAATTAGCTTATGAAATGAATCTGATGTCTGACTTCTTAATAGTAGTAACTAGTACATAGGTTCTTCAAGTAAGAATAAAAAGTTTAATTTTAAAAAAATTAAATAGTACTAGTATATCAGTTTGGTAGTTTGCCTACTGAATAGAGAACAAAGAGCAGTTTGCATGTGATCAATATATCCAATAATTGTAGACTGAGATGCATGCAATTGTCTCACCATATATATTTATATATAACAACTAGTAAGATATTTAATAAAACTGAAATGAAGTAGTGTGAAAGAAAATTTAAATAATAAAAACAACTAATTAAGAGCCTCAGTTATTATGATAATAATAGATAAATAAAAAGAGCCCTCTTTCAGATGCATTGAGGAATTGGGGATATTTCTGTCTTCAAATTTTGTGATGGAACAGATAAATTGAAAATTCACATCATTACCACTGATTTACATATGTCATGAGATCATAAAATTTGACAATTTAAAGGGGGTCTAAATTCACTTAATTTGTAAGGGCAAGGACTATTGGTAAAACTGAACAATATGATTAAACTTACTTTTTTGTATAAAGTTTTTTCTACAACTTCTGTGTGAATTCAGCGCTAATTTTTTAGCCAAGGTAAATTCAATGCTGTTAGCTTTCCAATTTGGATGGTTCACCATCAAATATTTTATGATGTAACAATAATTGTCATACATACATCAAATTTCTACATATTTATATATATGATAGATGTGATTATATAATATCAATCAAGATATCAACTGTTCAAATTAATTACTATCAATAAATAATACTTTACCTTGAGAGAGAATTTACTGTGGGCAGTCATAGAATCAGGAGTAGTTTGACCTTCAAATCTGAACTTATGCATGACCCAATCAGTCTTCTTCCCTTTAGGAGCCCTCCCTTGGTAGAAGACTAGGCTAAAATGTTTTTGACATTTTAGCATGATGAGGATGGGGAGCAAGAATGGGAGGATGAAGAACAAAAAATACTATATATGGCTAAAATGTCAAAAACAAAAATTAATGCTGAAATAAAAATACTAGGCTAATAAAATAGTCATCCTAAACAATGTCTGCGCTGATAGAAGCGCACAAAACGTTTGGAACTGATGTCCTCATCAACAGAGAGATCTTCTGTTTGTGATCTTCTGTCTTCTACCATTTTTACTAGATCTTCGTCACATAATATTTATTTCAAGTTTGTGATCTTCTGTCCTCTTTGTTGAAAATTCGTGAAGCACTAACACTTCTATTTTTTGTTGTATAATTTTGGACATGGGTTTGACACTGATGTCTGCCACGTATCTGATACATGTATCCGACATGGCGCTTCATAATCTAATATAGTAATTTAGAATTTTCCATCTGTCCATGTGTGTTTAAATACATCATATCCGTGTTTGTGCTTTTAGTTAATACTGATTTACAAGATTGGTATAGCATAAACTTAAGAAAGTGTCTAAAACAACAGTTGATCTTTAAAATGGAACACTTCCTCAATTATTTTACAATAAGTTTATCAAATACTCAGTTGTTGTACTAAATGTAAAAGTTTTACTAACAGTATTTATTCAATATTGAAGTATCTGGGAGAGCATGGGGCTAGCTTTGAGGTGTATCGGAATGATGAGATTACTGTAGATGAAATGAGAAAGTAAATAGCTGGTTTGTTTATATGTTACATGTTTATGTGTATTATGTGCCTTTCCTAGAATAAATCAAATGTTTTTTAATCGATGAATGCATGCTAACATTTTCTTCTAGGAAAAATCCAAGAGGGATTTTGATCTCCCCAGGACCTGGTAAATGTGGTGGTAAACTACTCTTCGAATTACTATTAATCTATGTATCAGTTGTTCTTTCTTATGTTGTACAGGTACACCTAAAGAGCCAGGGATATCCTTAGAGACAGTTATCGAACTTGGGCCTTCTGTACCTCTATTTGGAGTGTGTATGGGCTTGCAGTGCATTGGAGAAGCATTTGGAGGTGTGAATGGTTATTGATTCATATGTACAAATGCATTCATATACAGTGGCAATATTGATTCTTTTTACTGGCTACAGGTGAGATTGTGCGTTCTCCTTTAGGTGTTGTGCATGGGAAAAGATCTCTTGTTTATTATGATGATAACTTGACGATGCTCTGTTTTATGGTATGCCAAAGTAAGTTCTTGTGGTTATCTATTTTTTCCCTATTGTAGCCGTCATTACTTCCAATCCTTGCATGAGAATTGAAGGAATTGACTGACAACTCTACCAAATATTCAATGCCAACTTTATGTATGACTGTAGAAATATATAAATTTAAGAGGCAACATATTGAAATATATAAAAGTATGAAATTATGATTAGTGTTGGAAGCTCAAAATTGCAGGAAATAGTTATTATATTTCTTCATTGTGGTATACGCTATAGGAGAAGTTGTTAAATTTGAAATATTTGATTCAATGTGGAACTGTACAGAATCACGGAGCATTTCAGAGTATATTTAAAAGTTCAACTTTAGTTGAGTCAGATTAATAAGAAGATTAGCAAGAAGCATTCATTTATAAATTTATATTAAGTCAGAATAAGTGAATAACCTATAATTGAAAATATATGTTGTTCATAATTGTACCATAGGCCTTCATATGTCCCCAACTCCATGTCGGTGTGCCCTGCTGCTGGCAACCTGCTTTGATACTTTATGTATTAAAGGGGTGGTAGCAATTCTTACTAAGATGTTGAGTTATACTTTATGTATTAAAGGGGTGGTAGGTTCTATCCTCAAACTAGTGGGCCAAGATTATGGTTAAGGGATCCTACTTGGTTATGTTAGTATGGGTTGCATCCAGGTCTAATCTACATTTCTGATTTGGATTTTTGTGGTGGAGTTTAGTATAATTTGAAAAAAAGATATACACATGTTTTCGTAAACTGCATATGTGTTAATTGTTATATTCTTAATGAGGAATGTTTGTTGAGTTGTTAATACCTTTACAATTGTGTTGTAATACATCTTTGAACTGTGTAATTTAGAAAATTTGATCTATCTGTTTTTGTTTGAGGGATACATTTTTTTCTCTAATGAATGATGAAAATATCTATTAAGAAAAGTCTAAGTTGTATTTTATTTTTAATAGGTTACAGATGCTTCAAGTGCCCCTGACCATACGAATGCTCTAAATCCAGACACTAATGAAGATAATGAAGATGGTATCTACTTAGTATTAACTAATTCTTACTAAAATTGTTAGTAATTCTTACTAAGATGTTGAGTTATGCTATTATTCATTTGTTCTTTTTGTTACTTGCAGGTGAAGATTAGAAGCTAATTTTCTCTTGATGGAGCAAACTTAGAAATTAAGTGGATGAGATTGTTATAAGACTGTATATGCTTATTATATGTCACAATGGTACTATTAGGTTGACATTTTAACTATTTTGTAATTTGACATGTTTGTAATACTTCAATAATTTTTAATGAAATTGAAGTTTAATTTTATTTAATTTTGTTTCATGAACACATTTATTTATTTTATTATGTATTTATTTTATAATTGGATTAATATTATAAAAGAAATATTAAATTATCAGAAGCGTAATTAATAAGAAAAAATCATGTATAAAGAAAATTATGACCTATCCCTAAAATTCGTAGTTGTATATGTGTAAAAAATGTCGCTAAAACCTATACAACGGACCACACAAAAAGAACTATACCAACAGAATAAACACGGTGGGTATATATTCAAAAATTTCGATGCGAAAACCATCACTAAAACCTATAGCAATGGAGTTTCAACCATGGGTATAGGAAAGCAAGAGGTGTCGTTAAAACCTATACCAACGGATACGAAACCGTGGGTATAACACCGAGGTTTTGTCTAACGGGTGAAAAAATCGTCGCTATAGGCTATAGTGACGGCATTGTGCCGTGGGTATAGCTAATTAAAAACTACGGAAAAATATGTCCGTTGGTATAGGTTTTACGGGCTATACCTACGGTTTCTCGCCTTTTACCCACGGATTTTTGCTGTCACTATATGTCAAATTCCTTGTAGTGCACGTGTCAACGGGCAAACCTAGTATCTAATAATACATATTATATTTTCCAACCAAAATATTTGACTTTTACTTTCCAGAAAACATTTGCACAAAATTCTACATGAATTCCATATTTGCAAAAACACCTTTTTAACTAAATCTTCACCCAATCGTCTTTTAAATGAAATCTAAATATATTTAAATTCAAATGATAACCATGGAGAACCAAAATATCAGTAACAACGAATTTTCATAATTTATTTAAGATCCAATCGACTTTTTACATAAAAGCCCCTCCCTTTCGAGGTATTTATAAAAATAGTTTCTCTACTCAGAAAAATCCCAAATTTTTAGAATATACTCCATTACAATTAGGAGAATTTACTAAAAATATAAAATTGGTTATTTGCACCAAAAATATATGCACGTGTTTCGCACGTGTAAAAAGATAAATCTTTTAGAAAATATTTATTAAATCTCCAGAAAATCATTTTAATTCGTTTTCAAATATCTAAAATAATATTTGAAAATACGGGGTTCTACATTACTCCCTCCTTAGAAGAGTTCTGTCCTCAGAACTACTGCTAATGGGGTCCAAACAACGCACCAAGAAAGAATGAAAACTCATGGATAGAAACGTAATTTTAGAAAATACAGTCACACCAAAGAATGCATTCCAACAAAAGAAACACATCATACATAAGAGACACAATCATGCAAAGAATTCAGAAAATCAATCTTCCGCTGCGCAACTCTGATAACTTACCATCAGAAGCCATGCTGCAACAACTACTGAACTCCTGCATCCAATTCTGACCTTCTGCTTCATCCTTCCGAGAATCAGTGGCCACTCCCTTCTTAGAAAGGACATGACTAAGGACAGCCACCTCAAGACCTTGCTTGGAAACACCTTAAGCTCCACACTTAAGACTATCGATAAATGGGCGACACAATTGCATGCAAGAAAACAGTATCAAATAAAACTTTGTCCTTATTCCATTAATCCAAATAAATCTTTTTACATGAAGAAAAATACTCAATCTTCATTTATTCCCCAAATAAAAGTTTTACTTAATACAAAAGAATAAATTTCAAAATTCTTGCACACACGAGTCACATTCCTGAGTTATCTGCATCCTCATCAGTCAATGCGGACTCTCGCCCGTCTTCAGATCCTTACCTTTCCCTGCACCATCTTTCTTCAGCTGCGGACAGTTTGGTCGAATATGCCCTTCACGTCCACAATGATAACACGCCTTCTGAGGTTTGGTGCATGCTGCTCGATAATGACTTGTCTCTCCACAGTTGAAACAAGTCGCACCCTGAACTGCGGGTGCCTTCTGCACTGGCCCACTGAACTTGCCCTGCTTTACTGGAAATTCCTTCCCGTTATGATCATCTGCTGGCCTCTTTTTCTTGTTCCAGGTCTCTTACTTCTTCTGGATCTGGTCCATGTCTTCCTCTGTCATTGCTGCTCTTCTGACCAGCTTGTCGAACCTTCTTATGCCCAACGGGATCATTCTCGACCTCAAGTCTGGCTTCAAGCCCTGCTCGAACTTCTTGGCCATCTTCGCCTCGTCAGTAATCAACTCTGGTGCATACCTCGACAGCTGAGCAAACTTGGTCTCATACTCTCGCACGGTCATGCTGCCTTGTTGTAGATCTAGGAACTCTGTCGCCTTCTTCTCCTGAATATCTAGGCGAAAGAAGCGATCCCTGAATTCCTCCAGAAAAGCCTCCCAAGTCATCGGCTGGTCTCCCAAAGTCCTCTTCAGCGATTCCCACCAGACACCATCGTCCATCTCCAGCTGCATAGTGGCCAACTTTATCTTATTGGCTGCCGGAGTTTCTGAGACCTCGAAGATCATCTCCATCCTTCTAATCCAATCGTCAGCCTTGCTTGGATCCGATTGTCCCTCAAAAACTGGCGGCCTCATCCTCTTAAAGGACTCGATCTGCTTGATAGGATCAGCGTTAACCAATCACTGTCCAGCTCCATGATTTTGCTGCTGATTCTGCTGTTGATTCTGACTTTGCGCCAAATTAAATGCCATTAGCGCATTCAGAGTCTGATACACCTTGGCAAATTCGGCCTCAAGATCAATTCCAGTTCCTCGAGAACTTCCAGATCCATCCTCATTGTTACCACCATTCCTGGGCCTGGGTGCAACCATTCTGAATACTGCAAAACGAGGGTAAAGTTAGAGCATCACCACACAACTTACATTCACATCAATACCCTATGGCAAAACCTCAACCATACCCCAAACCATAACCTCAAACCAAACATCATGTTCTAATTCTATGTGATACTCACACTCTGATGTCCACACCTAGGTACTCACTCTCTACTGTCCACACCTAGGTTGGTTTTCATACTATGTCTATTATTACTATTGAAGCATGCTCTGATACCAATCGGTAGCGCCCCGAATTTCTAATATAATAACTTAGAAAATACGTGGCACAATCCCAGCATCAACTTCAATGTAATAGTACACATAGCTCAAAACACAAATAATTTTAATCCAAACTTTTATTACAACAATCTTTTTCAAACACAGCGGAATTACAAACACCTTGAATTACAGATTTCTTTTCACAATACTTCTTTTTACACAAATTTACACCAAGCTCTATTACATCAGTTTATCTCAAAACTAACTCAAGCATCCAAGCCTCCAAACTCTAAGCAACAACCTGTAACACATGAGGCTAGAGATGATCCCTAACCCCAAAACTAAAGGGGTCAGCCATAAATGGTGTGAGTGATATAAAAACAAACAACATAATTTAATCATAAAATATAAAGTCATCAACAGCATGTATTAACAACAAGGATAAATGAATGAGAAATAACAAAGGATGTGAAGCATGAAAACATCATGGAATGAAACAACAAGTGAATCTAGTCTAAGTGTCAAGTGTAGGAAAACTGGAAAACACATGCGTAAAACCAAGTTAAGAAAACACAACTCCATATGCAACTAATCCCACTACGGTGATGGGTAACAAGATTCAGAATACTCCGCGAATAGGCGTCACTGCCCTCGACGCGCAAGCATCAAGTAAGATAACTCAATAACAATAACCGGAGAATCATCTCCCTGCTGCGTATCCCACGAATAGGCCTTCAAGACCCTCGACGTGCAGATACACCCGATACATTCCGTGAATAGGTCTGCCGACCCTCGACACGCAAATGCACCCTGCATGCTCTGTGAATAGGCCCGTAGACCCTCGACACGCGAACACCTAAATATTATGTACCTCACGAATAGGCCTTCAAGACCCTCGACGTGCGAATATACCCGATACATTTCGTGAATAGGTCTGCCGACCCTCGACACGCAAATGCACCCTGCATGCTCCGTGAATAGGCCCGTAGACCCTCGACACGCGAACACCTAAATATTATGTACCCCACGAATAGGCCTTCAAGATCCTCGACGTGCGAATACACCCGATACATTCCGTGAATAGGTCTGCCGACCCTCGACACGCAAATGCACCCTGCATGCTCCGTGAATAGGCCCGTAGACCCTCGACACGCGAACACCTAAATATCCTCTAGTGGGACTAACAAATCATGAGCCTTTACTTACGTCGATTATTATCAAATACACCATAAATCCTTATCTCTAGAGTTAGTGTAGCCTGCTGGTTCGCAGAACTCCCACTCAATTCCTAGAGACCTCAATATGACCATAACTCACTATTCCATCGTCAAACGATCAAAGGAGAAATCTCTCCACTCAACAAAGCTCAAGTCTTTAGTAAATTCCATAATCCAAATCCAACCATAATATATATTGAAAATGTATGTTCTATAGAAGGATAATATTTATAAGGGTGGGTTATAGATCCAAAACATTTAAAGAAATAGTCGTTTAAAGAACATCAAAATACCTTAGGAAAGTATCAGGACCAGTCGACTGCAAAGGTCACCAGTCGACTGTCCAGAGTGAAAACTAACATCTTTAAGAGAATAAAATCCAAGTATTTACAGTCGACTGCAAAACTCACCAGTCGACTGTCCAGAGAGAAATCCAGTAGCTTTCAGAAAATAAGTCTAAGTATAGTGGAAGTCGACTGTTAATAATATAAGTCGACTGTCCAGAGGAAATTCCAACATTTCTTTAAGAAAATATTCTATGTGTTGTAAGTCGACTTAAAGGTCGTAGGTCGACTTACCTGAGAGAAAACTACAGTATCTTTAAAAGTAATCTGGGGACACTAGTCGACTGTAAAAGGTTTAAGTCGACTGTCCAGAACGAATTTTCAAGAAACTAAGACACAACAGCAGAGTCGTATCAGTCGACTGAAAGGTCTGTCAGTCGACTGTCGGCCCACAGACTGCAAGGTTTTGGTTGTATATCAAAATTAGGGTTTTCCGAAGAAATCATTGTTTACTAAAATAATTTGTACTCAAATAAAACAACAATCTCAAAGTATCCTCTGTTTGGATACATTACTCAAATCACCCAATAACTCAAAACTCAATACTCATGTTCTCAACTCCTACTTCTTCCATTAGGATTTCTCAATACTCAATATCTTCCAAAACACAAAACCAAATTGATTTGTATCCACAAGATCCAGATGTTCCCCCATCCGATCATAACCATACTCAAATCATAAACATGCTTTCTAGAAATACAATTTTATGAACCAAAATCTACTCAACATTCTTAGATTTCACATACATGATACAAACAACAACCATTGCATTGTTTTCATGCAAACTACTAAATAAACATACATGCCAAACAACAACAAAACAATCGTTCACTTCAAACCACAAATCAAAGTTCATATCACTTACAAAACAAAACAAAACAAAACAATATCACTCACCTTAGAAATGAAGAGATCCAACAAGAAGCCCCTCATTTGTGAGATCCAACATCCTCCTCTCCAATCACCAAGAAATTAATAATATAATGAAACTTGAGTTGTGCAGCGAATGACGGCTGCACATCCCTTTTTATACAGGCCGGAAATAAGGAATTAGGGTTTTAGAAATACATATGCAAAATGGTACTTCCAAAATATAACTTTCATATATATAACCCTTTCTTAGTTAAAAATAGGTTAACTAAATCAAACCAAATCAAATGTTATTATCACTGAGTTGTCCAGCAATCCAGCATAGCCCAGTAAATAAGAAAAATCCGGATTTACAACTCAGGGTGGCGATTTTGCACAAAAGCCCTCCCTTTTGTAATATTTCAAACATATCATAAAATATTCATAAAAATCCAGAAAAATCAGAAATAATATCTAATAATACATATTATATTTTTCAACCAAAATATTTGACTTTTACTTTCCAGAAAACATTTGCACAAAATTCTACATGAATTCCATATTTGCAAAAACACCCATTTTGACTAAATCTTCACCCAATCGTCTTTTAAATGAAATATAAATATATTTAAATTCAAATGATTACCATGGAGAACCAAAATATCAGTAACTACGAATTTTCATAATTTATTTAAGATCCAATCGACTTTTTACATAAAAGCCCCTCCCTTTCGAGGTATTTATAAAAATAGTTTCTCTACTCAGAAAAATCCCAAATTTTTAGAATATACTCCATTACAATTAGGAAAATTTCCTAAAAATATAAAATTGGTTATTTGCACCAAAAATATATGCACGTGTTTCGCACGTGTAAAAAGATAAATCTTTTAGAAAATATTTATTAAATCTCCAGAAAATCATTTTAATTCATTTTCAAATATCTAAAATAATATTTGAAAATACGGGGTTCTACACTAAATAAGGGAGAAGAATGGGTTAGTAGCAACTACAACAAGTTTAGATTCATTGAGTCCAATTAACAAATACTTAGTCATCGATATATTACCTTGCTATATTTTTTGAGCAATTTCGTGAATCGTAAAATACGACACGAAGGCATGTCCTGCAAAGCCTTGCTCTCTTCATTTTTTGGGATTCTTTGATAGACTTCAACCTCTTCCCTTTAGGCCTCCCCTTTGTGGTGCATTGCACGGGGTCCCCCACCGGTGCATGTGCATGTGCATGTCCACCACTCTCCGGTTGTGTGCTACCTTCGTGTGGTGTGCTGTTCCCGGATTGAATGTGAGAAAAGCCTTCGATTCCCTTGAGCATGTGGGAGAGCATATACTTGTACCCTCGCTCTGAAGAACAACCAAGATCGACTAAATGTCTTGAATGCATAGTCAGTTCACAATAACGATAGGCAAAATTGTCGTCCATACTATTGGAAACAGGTGTACTGCTTCTTGTCAGTTGATCCCTGGTCCATCGGCTACAAATATATTGCTCGGGTAGTGCGGTGTGATCTGTGAACCGAATAACTGCCAATAGATGTTTGCAGGGAATGTGTAACCCCTGTTTCCATTAATACGTATTTTTTTTAAAAGTACTTTTTCATATTTAAATCCTCAGTATCTTATCACTATTTTTCCCTGATTGATTTTATTATTTAAACTATTTTTGGAGCCCAATTGTTTATTATAAGCCCAAGTTTGCATTTTGATTTGATTAATTATTAATGTGAGCCCAGTTATTATCATAAGCCCAATTCCATATTTTGATTTTATTTTATTTATATATTTAATCTGAGCCCAAAATTTAGCCCAATACCCTAATTGTTTTACTTAAATATCTTGAGCCCATTTATTGAAGCCCATTCTGACTATTGGGTCCTTTTGGAGATACCCATTATTAAAGCCCAAACCCAGTACCCATATTGTACAGATTTATTATTCCACACCTACCCGTATACAATTTCTTCACTCTCCCCCACTTTTCTAATCCCGTACTTCAACTCCCCACTTTGCAGATGCACACTTCCCATCACTTCATAACTACCCCCACTCTCTCACCCCATTACTTTATTTTATTTTATATTATATTAAAACCCACCCCTATCCCCGTTCTCTATCTCTCCCACTTCTTTCTCTCTCCCAATCCTTTCCCCTATTTCGAAAACGAAGCAGAGAACCCAACTCCCCCATCCTCCTCATTCTTCCTCCATCGAACACCTCGTCGTCCCCGACCTCGCCCCTGCTCCGCAACCACCTCTGGCTCCACCTCCATCAACTGCCGCCATTGTTGCCGCTCATCTCCACCTCGCCAACTATCGTCATCCTCCACCCCGCCCTCGCACAATGCCGCTTCCGCAGCCACTCTCCGTCCACTCGTCGAAATCCTAGCCTCGCCCATCGAAGGCCTACCCTCCCGTCGTGACACCCATCTCCCCGTCACCATCACTCGGCCTCATTCTCCTCCTCTGCTCGAACTCCGCAGTACCCTGCCCTGCCTCGTCTTTTGCCTCGCGAGATCTTCCCGCTCGCACCGCTGCTCTCCGTCTTCAACCCCGAAGCTTCGCCGCCTCCGCTCGAAGCATCCCCACGTCTTCAAGCTCATCGCTCCACCTTCTCGCTCTTATCCCGTCGCCCTCAACACTCCTCATCAACCTCCGAAGAATCCATACCTCCCTTCATCTTCAACCTCCACTCAAGACCTTTCCCCATCACCCGAGCTCCGTCGTCGAGCTCCTCGCCATCACTGCACCGCTACCCACCACTCGTCCCCAGCATCGTCTTCCTCCCTTGACGCTCCGCCGTCGCCAGAACCCATCAAACTCCTCCTCCGCTTGAATCCGCCATAGTCGAGCCCTCCGCTAGTCATCCCCGAGCTCTCAGTCGCTCCCGTCGCTGCTCCTCTCCTTGTCGCCCATCGGAGATCCCCAGTCGCTTGCCGCTTGCCCTCCAGTCATGCCCCGCCAATCGCCGCCGCTGTCTCCCTCCATTTCTCCCGCGCTCAATCTCTCTCTCGCACCCTCTGTTTCGAAGTTGGGAAGAAGAGAACTGGGTTGGAATTCGTGGTTTGCTGTTGGCTGTTGTGGGATTGGATATTTTATTGGTGTGCTGGTGTTGTGTTGGAGTTTGGGGATTAGATCCTGTTTGTACTGAAGTGGATTATTGTTGCTGAGTAGATTATTGTTGCTGTTTGGTGTGTGGGGATTGGATTATTGTGTTGTGTTGGTGTTTGTGATGGAACTGAGATGATTCCCAGGACTACGGATTGGTGTGCGTATCGATTGTTAAAAATTTAACAGATTAAATATGTGATCTAACCCTATATTGCAGAATCTAGGGTTCACGAATTATACCTGCGATGAGAAGAAGACGACAGCGACCCCAAGATCTTCTGCACGTATTCCTTCCTCGGGTTGGACGTCGTGTGGGCGAAGATCTCCCAACCTTTCTTCTCCTTGGCTGATCTCTCTTTCTCTCCTTACGTGAATCACGAGTTTTGAGAAAAAATCTTATATTTCAGATTGTCAATGACGGCCAGAGAATAGAGGATATATATAAGGCTACGGCAGGGACCTATGAGGAGAAATTAGGATTAGGTCTCCTAACGAATCTGGGTATCCCGTGTTCAGCCCGAACACACAACCCATGCCCATTAACAATAGCTCGGTCCACTAAGGAGCTATTGTTGCACTACCTTCCTAATCCCAAATTATATTTATGAGCTCCTTTTATTATATGCTCGTTCAACTCCCCATGTTAAGATATCGAATGTCCGTCGATCAAATTAAGTTACTGACAACTATATTGATCAACATCTTTTATCCTTAAGTAGTACCACTCAACTTTATTTGTCATGTCGGATGTAATCCACCTGCAGGGTTTACATGACAATCCTTATGAGCTCCTTAAGGGGACATCATCAACCCGACGTATCGGGACATGGATTCCTTTTACAATCAACAGCCCATCATACATACAATGTTATTACCCAATTCATAGAGGTTGTTGATCCATAATGAATCTCACTCTTTTATGAGTCAAAGTAATGCACACTGCATATACATGTCTGTTATTATATCTGGATTAAGAGCATAAGCATCCATAATAACAGAGGTGTTTGTTCTCTTTTGTAGTCAGTACAAAGAGAACAACCTTAAGTGGTCCTGTTCAATACACACAAAGTGTACTAGTGTAAACCTATAGTCAAGACAGACTAATACCAGATTACACTACAACCTTTCCAATGGATTGTCCAAGTTTGTCTAGGTTGTGAACTATTTATATATTCCATAGGGAACTGATAATATGATCTTCTGTGTGTCACCTCACACCAAATTATCAACCTTATAGAATATCAGACACTTGCATTAATATTATAATAAACACAATATGCAAACATATGCCCATATGATTCTCATTCAAAAAAATAAGGAAATAAAGTTAATACAAAAGTGATGCTTTCAGTATATAACCCTAACAGTTTGGTACTGTTGAGGAGTTGCTATCTTAGAGTTTGTGAAGGAGTTGTTGCTGTTTTGGAGAAAGGAGATTACTTTATTGTTGTTTGCTATTTTGGGAGTTGCTATTTTGGCATGGCTGCCACGTATCTTGCACGTGTTTTTCTTCCCTGGATTCTGATCTCGTTATTCTTGTCTTCAATTTCATCGTCGTCAACTAATAGGCAAGTATCTCTTGTACAAATTCGTTTATTTTAGTACAAGCTCTTTTGCAAAATACCGCAAGTATATTCTTTGACTCTATTCGCACTATACATAGTCCATTGATCTCGTATTCGTACATGATCGCAAATACTCTGTCACCATATGCATTGCATGAACACGACACACATATATATACTCTTAGAACTATACAGGATGTTGTGCATGAATTGCTTGTCTTGTTACTAGTTTGCATGTTGTTATAATATCTTTTATTCTTGATTAAGTTTTATACATGCCATTGATCATCAATATGTTTTATAAATCCTGAAATATATTTTCCTACATTGCATAAGTCTTCATACCCGATCCTGTCATGTTACCCGTTCTTGTTGTTGCGTGCAGATGTCACCGTCCATGTTATTCTTTGATTAAAATAAAAATAACAAACCGGGATATAAGGGTAAAGATTTAGTAGTGGGCAATATAGAAGAGCATACTCGGACGGGAGCTTGTGGTTTTCCGATGCAAGTTGCAAGTTACAAGTTGCAAGTTTGCAAAATTACAGGTTTACATGTGCACGTTACAAGTCACACTACATGTTCCACATTGCACGTATCTCGATACAGGATACAATTGACATGACATATTTTTCCAAGTACGTGACCTATAGAATGCACCACTAGTCTAAACGTTCACTTGATTGCGAGTAGCAACCATGTGGTATGGGACGCATGAAGTGCTACCTAGTTAGGTTAATAAAAGACATATGATTAACAAGTACACTTGCATGATCCAATTACATATTATATGTTCATGATGACTTGCTTACTTGTTTACATGTTATGCGTTCATGTTGACTCGTTGCTAGCTTACTCATTTACATGTACATATTCCTATGGATTATTTACTTGTTTTCATGCATATCTTTTGTTCCATGATGTCTTCTGTTTGCATGTTGTATTTCTCCTATTATATGATTCTTGATTCTCTGTTCTTTTCCTGCTTTTGTTTCGTTTTATAATTGTCCCGTTAGCTTGTACCACTTGCGGCCCGTGGTTGCATTAACATGTACCTCTTTATTTCTTCTTTTGTAATAATATACTTGTAGGCCCAGATGAAGGATTTTCCGAAGGTGTTGCTGAGCAAAGATTTTTGTCTTGTTTATTTTCATGTTATTTTAGTTCACATTTTATTCATGCACTCTTTGTTGTAATCCGGGCGTGTTTGACCCGTAACTATGTTTCTTTTCCAGTTATTGGTTATGTCTTGTATTATGTCATGTACTATGTCATGTACTTGTTATCCTATTGTGATTTTACATGTTTACATGGTTGATATTGTTATCTTGTTGTTGAGTTAACTATACAGCTTATGAATGATGTATTCACATCATTCGCTGGGCCTCAGTTACGTGCCTGTGTTCCCGTATTCTGGGAAGCGGGGCGTGACAGAATGCTTACGAAGTCATACATGACACAAGGGCATTTAGCCATTTGAAGGATTTTACAAAAAGAAATCACCCTCCCCGGTTCTGAATTTCCACAAACGATTACAGAAAAAGCTACACTATCCGGTGTATCCATACTCGCAATTAAACTCACATTAAATAATAAGCTTTTTACGACTTCTTGTTGGAATTTGTAGAAAATCTGCAGTGTGTATGTTCCCACCATTTGTGACTCCAACGCCCATTCGGTCTTCAATTTTGGCCTCTTCTCGCGATTACGATGAGTTTCTTTAAGTTCATCGTGTCTTTGTTTTACTGAGACTTGGTCAAAGATGACGGCAAATTCATATAATGAGTAATTCTTATGAGTATGTTGCTTCAAGTATGAATGTAGCGATTCGCTACGTTGGGTACTCAACATGCCGCTCCAAAATGAGTCTCTTGCATACACGGGAGCCCATTTCTCGCGAATCTCAAAATTATCGTTCAACTATTTGTTATTCTCAAGTTTGTACTGGGAAATCAAAATTTTCCACTTCTGTTCAAATTCAGTTTTATATTCTACCGTATAAATGATAGTCTTCAAAGCATCCCTAAACTCATCAATGTTATTCGGCATACGCACTTCATACGGTAACTTATCCAAAATATGCCAAATACAATATCTATGTGACGTGATTGAGAAAACTTTCTTAACTACAGCACTTATTCCACGATCCTCATCTGTCACGATGTTCATTAGATCATGAGTAATTGCTCCTCGCCACTTGTCAAAGAACCACTCAAATGAGGATGCTTTCTCATTTGGGATGAATCCACAACCTAGGAATATTGATTGCCAATGATGGTTGAATGCAATAAATGGTACAAATAATATCCCGTATTGGTTTGTGTTGTAGGTATCATCAAAACAAACAACATCCCCAAATACTTCATAATTCTTTCTAGCGATACCATCCATCCAGACACAATGCGACAATCACCCTTCGGGATCACATTGGTAATCATAATAGAATAAAGGATCGGTCTCCTTTTTGGATTCAAAGAACTCAAGTAGCATTTACCCGTCGTGTCCTTTTATAACATTCCATCTCGTCTCTCCTGAGATTTCTGACATCAGTTTCAGTGAAATCAATTTTCTCATTATCTCCACTTGCACCTTCGAAGCATAGCATTTGTTTGCATACAAGGACATTAGCTTCGGTAAGTTGACCAATTACTTTTTTATCTGTATTTATCAATTCACAATTCGAGGTAGCAAGTGACGTCTACCGGATGAAGTAAATTCCTGATTGTGTGGTTCATTAAATGAATAAATAATTCACGAATTACTTTGTGGGTTTAGTTTGACACGAACGAAAGCTTTGCAACCCGTTCTAGAAGTTGTTCCTCGTCTAGCTTCATTCTAATTATTTGGTGACTCCCCGGCTTTATTACATACATATGATTTATCCACTATATCGTTTCCCTTGTATTTATTTCCACCCTTACGCGTAGCGAATTTTGCACATTTACAGTACGATGAATAAATTTTTTTTGCTTCCTTTAGAGTAGGAAATGTCATACCAATCTTCGGTCTTAGGTGCTCGCCAACATGAGGACGAAACTCGCCAATTTTTTGTGCACGAACAAATTTCTCTCCGGTAACAGAACTTCCTTCAAAACTGTCCATACCTAAGAAAACGAAAAGGAGAACAATTAGGGCTACTAAACCCGTTACGGAATGTGATGAAAAATTTCTAACTTTATTTACATATTATTAGAGAAACGTGAGAAAACTGCACAAACGGCATCCAAAATTTATAAAACTTTGCAACTTACTTTAATTCACCTAGTACAAGCCACCGTAATTTGCAGAAGTGATTTTCGACTCACGGTATGCGAGATACGGTCGTGTACCGCTGTATTTGGTGTTTTTATAACCAAAAGCGACACACGACCGTATCTCTCGGACCGTTAGTCGAAACTCACTTCTACAAATTGGGGTTGCTTGAGCTACGTTAGACCATCCGAGTCGCAAAATTTCATATTTTTTGATGGTCGTTTGAAGGGTTTTCTAGTATAAACGCACTAAACGCGTTCTAAGTCATTAACTTCTAATGCGAGGAACATGAGAAAACCGCACAAATGGCATCCAAAATTTATAAAACTTTGCACCTTACTTGAATTCACGTAGCGCAAGCCACCCTAACTTGTACAAGTGAGTTTCGACTAACGGTTCGAGAGATACGGCCGTGTATCACTTTATTTGGGATTTTTCCGACCGAAAGCAATACACGGCCGTATCTCTCTAACCGTTAGTCGAAAGTGACTTCTACAAGTTCGGGTTACTTGTGCTATGTGAGGCCATCCTACTCGCAAAGTTTCGTATTTTTTGGATGTCGTTTGCAGGGTTTTCTAATCTAACCGCACAGAAAAAATTCTAAGTCACTAACTTCTAATAAGAGGAACGTGAGAAAACCGCACAAACTACATCCAAAATTTATAAAACTTTGCACCTTATTTGAATTCACGTAGCGCAAGCCATCCCAAATTTTACAAGTGAGTTTCAACTAACGGTTCGAGAGATATTGCCGTGTATCACTTTATTTGGGGTTTTTCCAACCGAAAGCGATACACTGCCGTATCTCTCTAACCGTTAGTCGAAAGTGACTTCTACAAGTTCGGATTACTTGTGCTATGTGAGACCATCCTACTCGCAAAGTTTCGTATTTTTTAGATGTCGTTTGCAGGGTTTTCTAATCTAACCGCACTTAAAAAATTCTAAGCCATTAACTTCTAATGCGAGGAACGTGGGAAAACAGCACAAACGGCATCCAAAATTTATAAAATTTTGCACCTTGCTTGAATTCACGTAGCGCAAGCCAGCCCAACTTGTAAATGTGAGTTTCGACTAACGGTTCGAGAGATACGGCCGTGTATCACTTCATTTGGGTTTTTTTCAACCAAAAGCGATACACGGCCGTATCTCTCTAACCGTGAGTCAAAACTGACTTCTACAAGTTCGGGTTGCTTGTGCTATGTGAGACCATCATACTCGCAAAGTTTCGTATTTTTTGGATGTCGTTTGCAGGATTTCCGAATCTTACCGCACTAAAAAAATTCTAAGTCACTGACTTCTAGTGCGAGGAAAGTGAGAAAACCGCACAAACGACATCCAAAATTTATTAAACTTTGTACCTTGCTTGAATTCACGTAGGGCAAGCCACCCCAACTTGTATAAGTGAGTTTCGACTAACGGTTCGAGAGATACGGCCGTCTATTACTTTATTTGGGTTTTTTTCAACCAAAAGCGATACACGACCGTATTTTTCTAACCGTGATTCGAAACTGACTTCTACAAGTTCACATTGCTTGTGCTATGTGAGACCATCATACTCGTAAAGTTTCGTATGTTTTGGATATCGTTTGTAGGACTTTCTAATCTAACCGCACTAACATTGTTCTAAGTAATTTAATATGTTCGGCACGATTATAAATACAACTGAATCTACACCATCAACCGATCAACAACTATTGCACCGTGTAAATTTATCAAAATACTACTTACAAATTTCTACATCTACAATTTTTTAAAGCAATTTTAATATACGGTAAAATTGTGGAAAGCAACAAAAATATTTTAAAAATCAACAGAATTACAATTACTAAGGCAGTGATTTAATCATTACCTTACAATATAAATCTAAATTTCACCAATGTAGGTCAAGCTGCGAACTAGGGTTTCATTTTTGGGATAAAAGAGTTGGGTTTGGAAGTTTGGAGTAGAGATTGGGAGAGAGAGATTATATGGGGATCGAAGAGGACGAGGAGTGGACTGAGGTGGAGGTGCGAATTGAAGATGAGAACTATGGTTTGAGGAGCAACAGACGGAAGAGAGAGAGAGAGAGAGTGAGAATCGCCTGAATGATAGAGGGAAGAAGTGAGAGAGGAGTTGCCGGAGTGAGAAGATCACAATTTCGGAGATATTGGGTTTGGGTTCATCCAAGAACGAAAGTTCAGCTTCGGAAAAAAGTCGATGAGGAAGACGCACTGTATACAGTTATGAGATTATATTCTTGCCTTCACCCGTCATTGTAAACGATGGGTTAAGGCAATATTTTCTACTAAAATTTTGCCTTAACCCTATCTCTCTAACGGTAGGTTAATGCAAAATTTTATAAAAAATATCCGGGCTGTTGGATCATCAAAGATCCAACGGCCCAGATTAAAGTTCGCACTGGTCTGTGAACACAGACCCGTTTGCAACCGAAGAAGCCTCTCTATATATATGGCATGCATGTGATTGGAACATCCTTAAAAGGGTTAGTTGTCTAATGTATCACATGCATACCACATAATCACTTGCTCATTTACTAAATGAGCAAGTTGCTCATATCCCTTTTACCCATATATATATATATATATATATATATAGGGAAAGCTTCGGTTGTGCACTACCTCTAGTGCACATGGCGTGTGCACTAGGCCTTCGGGCCTTCATATCGACGATCCGAACCGTTCACATTGATCTACACATCTAAATTAGTCTAAATATGTAAAATCAAATCATTTGGAATTCATTTGCCCATCCATCATGTGACCACAAAAAACAATGATTTTCAGCCATATAATTTTGTAACGCTTCAATGGATGGATAAATAAATTTCAAATGATTTGATTTTACATATTTAGACTAATTTAGATGTGTAGATCAATGTGAACAATTCAGATCGTCGATATGAACACCTGAAGGCCTAGTGCACACGCCGTGTGCACTAGAGGTAGTGCACAACCGAAGCTTTTCCATATATATACATACATAGGGAACTATTCGGTTGCGCACTCGTAATTGTGTAATCGTTCCATATATCATTTTCTTACAATGGTAAATCGACGGATTGATGATGTTATAGCTTTTTACAAAACATCAAGAGTAGGAAGTTCCGATGAAGCTCCCTCTCTCCTGACCACCCCTCTCCTCTCTCCCAATCCCTTCTTGGCTCCCTTACGTGTGAACCCCCCCAACCCCCCCCCTTCAGCAAAGTGCTCTTCTTCCTTTTCCATTTCTCCAACCACCTTCAGTGCAACCTCCCCTTGTTTTTCCGACCATCCCCAGTATGCTGACGGAACTGGAGCTTAGTGGGTGCGGACCCAACGAGAGGGTCCGCCACACCCACAACATTCCTACACCACCCCCCCTCAACAACAGCCGACTCTCCTACTTCACTCATTCACAGCCTCGTCCCCAACCCTCCGACACCCACATTTCAAACCATTGCCCCAAACCCAGCCCCTAACACTCTGCGCAGCTGTAAGGAGGGCGAACCCTCTGGACTCAGAATTGCTTTCTCCCCTCAGCGGGCACATCATAATGCGCATCATCGGCCGGAAGGGAGAGGCATTGCTCATCATTGCCAGTCGACGGAGTTGCAGCTGAGAGGACGGGCCCATAGAGGGGGTCCACCTACCAGCCAGTATCGGCGTAAAAGAACCCCCCCGCGATCCAACGTCACGCCCAACAACAACATCCGACACACGAACGGTGGGACGGCACAGATGTGCATCACAGGGACAACCACAGGGACAATCACACAAAAGGAAAAAGCTACCATAATGCAACTCACGCAACTCACTACACTCATCATCACAGAGAGGCAAAGAAACACCTTAATGAAACTCACCTTTTTCCCTCCCATCACGGAGAGACTGTGCGTTCATTCACCCCTCCCAGAACTTCATTGGCCATGCATCACAACCCACCTCCAAACGCAACCACACTCCCAACGGAACCCAACAAGAAGTGCCATTACCAACCTCTCACTTCCCCCCTCCCCACAACTCCAACCAACCTCCGCAAAGGGAGGTGGTCCTCAAACCTCCAAGGTCCACCGTTGTATAGGCCCAAAGAAAGGGTCCAAAGGATGACCATTATGAGGGCAAGGGGCCACCTCTGACTGAAGAAGCGGTAGAGAAATGGCAGGAGGCCACGCAAAAAGGGAAAAGAAAATCCAACTTCCCAACACCAATAATACAAGAAAACATAAAACACCAGAGAAAAGGAAAGCGCAAACCGGCGTCGTGCTTCAACTGCGGGGAGTTGGGACAATATCGGATGGAATGCACCAAAGAAGTGAGATGTCTTAGGTGTATGATGTCGGGTCACATGTCCTACAATTGCACCAATGCCGTTACCTCCAATGAAGACGAAGAACGGCGAGTACACAGGGGTAAGTCTCCTAACAACCCAGCAACGATTAAGCTAGCAAACAGCCTCGCAACTAAAAAAAATGAAGAAAAGTGGCTTAGTCAGTGGTGCGCAGTGGCACATGTGACAAAGGGGCGGCCATCGGAGGCTCATGTTCTCCAAGCGTTGAACGCAACTTGGCCTATGAGAGCGCATCGTGACTGGGTTGCCAAGAGAATGTCTCCCCTCCAATTTTTAATTTCATTCCTATTGCCGCAAAAGTTGATAGAGGTTACCGGAATGCCAACGGTGGACTTTGGACATTTCATGATGGACTTTAAAGC
Source organism: Hemerocallis citrina (assembly GCA_017893485.1). Classification (NCBI taxonomy): domain Eukaryota; kingdom Viridiplantae; phylum Streptophyta; class Magnoliopsida; order Asparagales; family Asphodelaceae; genus Hemerocallis; species Hemerocallis citrina. The sequence continues at coordinate 19,343,164 of CM030367.1, forward strand.
TTGGTCACTGAGCTTTGGTGCTGAGCGACCACAGGGGGATAGATACTGGGTATGGATCCACAACATACCGTTGCATTTTTGAAAAAGAGAGGCCTTACAAGAGATTGTATTAGACTTCGGCACTGTGGAAGAAGTTGATGAGAAAACAGTGCGTCGATCGGAGATAGTATCGGCTAGGGTTCTGATCAGAAGTAGATACATCACCTTAATGCCAAGAGTCGCCAAGGTTTACTCCTATGAGGAGTCCTACCTCCTATGCTTTGTCCTCGACAAGCGTGTAGATAGGGAGACGGCCCCCGCCTCCATCACATCCTCTTCGCCTACATCTTCTCTCAGAGATGGCCGTAGCTACAAGCATGTGGCATCACCTACGTGGGAGCTCACCATAGATGGGACACACAAAGTTGAACGGGCCCATCGCGAGGTGATCAAGGCTGCGAGAGAGATGGATGCCCGCCGTCAGGCTACGGTGGAGAGATCAGAACGGCTGGGATCAGGGTGGGACACCGATGGTCAAGCGTGAAGCCAGACCAAGGGATCCAACGGCGAAAATGACCCACTTCCAGATGTGGTAAAGTCCACTGGATCAGAGGTTAATCAGAAAAAGGGGAAGGTGCAGATATCCCAAAACGGCAAACAGCTACTGCAAAGTGCTCAAACGATGCATGCAGGCGAGGAGGAACATGTGGTGGCGCACAGAGGGAGGACAGGGATGGTAGGCCCCAAAACTGGCATACTCCAACCCCTGTACTACGAGCACGCATCGGGACAAGAGCAGTTGAGAGATAGCGCCAGCTTGGGGAGCAAGAAAGCGCAATCCACCAAGGAGTGAGTAGAAAAAGTTTGGAATGCACCAGAAATGAAAAAGATGGCTTCTTTGGGTCAGGGGCGACAAGAGACAGAGCCCTCTTTGGGGAAAGCGACGAGCTCTAACTGCTCGATCGCAGAGAAGGCAGAGTAAAGGAGAGCGAGCAGGTAGAGGAATCTGTCGCTCAAGAAGAGAGGGTACCCAAAAATGGAAAAGAAGCCAAAGAAGCCAACGAAGAAGGTGAAAACTCTTCTGTTTTATCGCTTAAGAAGAAGGACTCATTGGTACTGGCGCTCAGAAATGCCTCGACTCCCACACCTGCCGAAGTGATAGCCAGTAGGGTCTTGCCAGGTGGCAAGGGAGGTAAGCTTACCGGCCTCGAAAACAGACCGGTTCACACTGAGATCGAGACATGCGGTATGGTGAACCGCGGAGGAGCATCTAGGGGCAAAGCAGAAAGGTTGCTTTCGAGTGGGCTTGATTGTGAGCTATTTATAAGCGTCAATGGGCCTAAAGAGGGGCCCAACACGCTTATTTTAGCCCCTAAGGCTAGTAACGCTACATTTTAAAGCAATCAGATGGACTGTGGGCCCATTGAGGGGTCTGTCACAGGAAACTCCGCTACTCTTGAAGAGGCATCGACAATATGTGGGCTCACAGAGGAGTCCACGAAGAGAGAGTCTACTCTACTACCAGAAAATCAGCTTGCAGATAGTGATGAGGAACTGGAAGGTCACTTAAATTTGGACGAAGAATTCTCAGTCACAGAGGACGACTCAAAGGATCTAGAATTTATTGTGGATACACAAAGGGAGATCTCTCCAGAGATGGTCTTGGCCACATTTCCAGAATCAGCACCGGGAGACAGTATTGTCTCATCTCGCAGGACGATGGGGTTCAGAGTGCAGCGATTGCTTAAAAGGGCTCATATGGAGTCCTTGGATGACTATCTGGAGGTAGCAGCGGCAGCAAAAGCTGCAATATTCGACGAAGGAGGTACAAGAAATTTTTTAGCATCTATATTAAATTTTATGTCAGACTCTGAAGTTTTTTTTCTAGCTAAAACCTGTGGTTTGGAGGTGTGTAACACAGACCGTAATGCCATGCTTCTCAATAAAATTAGGAGTTGGGAAACAGAAAGGGTTAAGTCTAGTTGTCAGAAAATAGTCGGTACTGGGTTGATAGAGGCAGGGGTAGCTGAAACCTGTCCCACACCCACACACACGATCGAGTCAATCACGCTCCCCCAATCAATACACTATTCTGGAATGTTAGAGGCCTGGGAGATAGGGGAAAAGAGATATGGTCAGGGATGTCATCAACAACTCCAAGGCGGAAATCGTAGGGTTACAAGAGACCAAACTTGTGCATGGATCCAAACTCAAAAGGGTAGGGGGCAACATAATCAAGGAATGAGTGCTGCGACCGTCTGCAGGAGCATCGGGGGGAATTGCTATTGGATTCAACCCGGACACTCTAACCTGTACCGAGGTTTACAGTGGAACATTCTCCTTGACTACCCGACTGAAACAGCGATCTGATAATTGGATGCAGACAGTCACTGTCGTTTATGGACCGAATATGGCTACAGATCGTGATGCCTTCTGGCAGGAGCTTATCGATATTCGACAATGATGGTCGGGAGCCTGGATCGTTGGGGGGGACTTCAATATTACCAAATTCGCCTTTGAGCACAAGGGTAGAGGTTCCAGCGACAGGCACAGAGAAGAGTTCAATAGGGTGATCACAGAACTAGAACTCATTGATATCCCCATTAATGATAGACTATTCACATGGTCTAACATGCAAGCTGCTCCGATCATGGCCAAATTGGACAGGATCCTCGTATCGATGGATTGAGAGGCTAAGTTTCCATTAGAAACTGCCAGATCGATCCCTAGATCAACGTCAGATCATACCCCGATCCTTCTGGATATAGGGGTACGGGGAGCTCAAAGGCCTAAGAAATTCAGATTCGAGAAGGCCTGGCTAGAAATTCAGGGGTTCTACCACATGGTGATGGAAAAATTGGGCACTCCCAACTGCTGATACGGATGCTACAGCGTGTTGGTGTAAAAAGATCTGCAGGTTGAGGAAGCGGCTACGTAGATGGAATCGGTCCAGATTTTCGACCATCTGGCATGCTAAGGACGCCTTTTTGGAAGGAATTGATGAACTTGAAATGTTGGAAGAAACGCGAGTCCTTTCACAAGATGAAAGAAACATGCTACTTGAACTCCGAGAGAATACTGCCAATCTTTATAGGTTGGAAGAAATCAAATGGCAACAAAGGTCAAGAATTTCGTGGCTCAAAGAGGGAGACGCGAATACGGCCTTCTTCCATCGAGTGGCAAGCGCAAGATGCAGATCAAACCTAATTTTGTCTTTACAGACGGACACGGGGACGTCGCAGGACGAAAATGTGATTTCCACAACCTTTCAAGCCTACTACAAGGACCTATTTGGGAAGAAAAATGACTTCAGGATCCCACTCAGAGAGGATTACTAGCAGGCATACCAGAACAACTCAATGCAAACTTTGTCCACATTGGAAGCTCCTTTCACGGAAGAGAAAGTTAAAAAGGCCATTTATCAAATGGGAGCAGACAAATCGCCTGGGCCAGACGGCTTCCCAATGATGTTCTTCCAAGTGTTCTGGGAAGAAATTAAAGGGGACATTATGGTACTGATGGATGAATTTTTTAACAAAAATCTCAGACTCGGCATGTTCAATTTTGCGAAAATCGTCCTCATCCCTAAACGGGAGGAGTCTACAAGAGTAGGGGATTTCCGACCAATCAGCCTGATAAACTGCTCGGCTAAGATTATCATTAAGGTTCTGGACATCCGCCTGGGATACATTATGGATAGCTTAGTCAGCAAAACTCAGATGGGTTTCATCGAGGGCAAATGTATTCTAGATTGTGTGTCCACTGCGGAGCAAGTTATCCACTGCTGCCATACGAGCAACTCTAAGAACTTCCTCCTAAAGCTGGACTTTGAAAAAGCTTACGATTCGGTCGACTGGGAGTGCCTGTTGGAATCCCTCAGGGGAAGGAGTTTCGAAGATAAATGGATAAGATGGATCAGGCAGTGTTTGCACTCTAGTAAAATGGCAATCTCGGTGAATGGGAGGGCAGGGCCGCCGTTCCCGTGCAAGAAAGGACTTCGGCATGGGGACCCGCTATCACCACTTCTATTCACCATCATAGCGGATGTGCTGAGGGTTATACTAGAGAATTTCCGAAGCAAAGGTTGGATAACGCTAGTGGCCAGCAGCACGTCTAATCAAGGGTGCACAATTCTGCAGTATGCTGATGACACCCTACTTTTTGGTAATGGGACCAAGTCAGAAATGATCTGCTTTAAAGGGGCACTGTACTGTTTTGAAGCCTGGTCAGGCCTCAGAATAAATTTCCACAAGAGCGCTTTGATTCCAATTACTCTATTCGATGCCGAAACATGGGAACATGCCACCATATTAAACTGTTTGACGGAGGAGTTCCCAATCAAATACCTAGGGCTACCGCTCAGACCAGGGAGGCTCACTAAGTCGGACTGGCTGCCCATCATAGACAGGGTGGAGGACAGACTGGCAGGTTGGAAAGGAAAAACGCTCTCACTAGGGGGCAGAGTGGTACTCATAAACTCAGTTATGTCTAATCTACCCATTTACTACATATCATTCTTTGAGCTTCCTAAATGGGTTATCCAAAGGATTGACCGAATCCAGAAAAGATTCCTGTGGAAAGGGACAGATTCGAATAAGGGAGGCTACCACCTGGTCAAATGGAGTATCACTTGCATGAAGAAGAAGCATGGAGGGCTAGGTATCATCGACCTCAGAGATATGAACCTTGCCCTTTTGAGGAAATGGTGGTGAAAGATAATTCACCACAGCGGGGAAGGATGGCAGGAATTCATCCAGCCTTACCTCCGGGGAAAAGGTACGAGAAATTTAGGTTTCCGAGTAGGGCCTAAAGTTTCACGCTTCTGGAAAGGAATTACAAAAGCAAGCGGACCGTTCAACTCGGTAATTACGTCGACGATCGGTAATGGATGGTCAACTAGATTTTGGTGGGACAAATGGTGTGGGGCCCATACCCTTAAGGAATCCTTCCCTGAGCTGTATGAGAAAACGAATCGGCCAAATATTTCTGTGGTCGAGACCTGGAAGAGGGGGAATTGGAGACCGTCGTTCCGAGGAATGCTTACCCCAGAGTTACAGCAGCAACTGCTTGAACTGCAAGAACACATAACATGGATGGGTGTGATGTGCGCTCAAGGCCCAGATCAGATGCGTTGGGGACTAGAAACCAAGGGAGCCTTCACGGTCAGGTCTCTGTATCATCGAGGATGCAGACCCAACTGGGCTAAGGTGTTATGGAAGGCAAAAGCCCCCCTTAAAATCAGAATCTTCCTCTGGCTAGTACTAAATAATGCAATCCTCACCAGAGAAAACCTTGCCAAAAGACAACCACAGATTGCGACCAACTGTGGTTTCTGTACTAGGCATACGAAGAATTTGAATCACCTGTTTATTCACTGCCCTAGGAGTAAGGCAACTATTCACCTGTTTATTCACTGCCCAAGTAACTGGTTCCATGAATACATCAAGGTGCAACAAGTTCAAGAACGGAGTACTGGGAAACACAGGCCGCCTTCCGAGTACACTTACCTATATTGTCCACTACTATGGTCTTTTCCATAAACCCCGGCTTGTTATTTATTATTATTATTTATCAAGCAAGCATGAAAGTATGTGAAACAAGTCAAGAAATCATAATCATGGACATAAAACAAGTCTGAGATATTTATATGGCATATTCGAAGGTTGACATGAATAAGAATAACACGAACAACGAAAATCTCAAATCTGGACAGCACGACGTTGCTGTATCAAAACTGTGATTCCCGTTGCTACGAGATAGCAAAAGTAAATCCGTTAGAAGATCTAGAAATTAGACTCCTGCCCAGTTCCAACGCATATAATTAAGGTACATGAAAGTGGTGGGAACATGTGTCCAAATAGCGAACCACACTGCTAATGTGTTTAGGCAGAATTTGGGTTCCTAAGTTTAAACATGTGAAACAGGGTTGAAATATCGTTAATTAATTCTAAGAAAATTTTGGAAGGTTCTCTAGGGTTTCCAGCAAGAACTTATAGAATTTCAAGTCAAACGCTTACTGCTAACATAGTTAAATTAATATGCAAACTAAAGATGTGCAGCCGTTTTGCGAATCTGCGATTAACGATGTAGCTGCAGTAAAACTGCGATAACTCCTAGACCGTAACTCAGAATTCGGAAATTCCGGAGGCTATCGACATCTAGACATCTAGAGGTACATTTAATGTTCAGGGCTCGGGTTTAAGTTCTGACGTTAAAGGGGTCAAAATAGCATAGTAAGATTCAGGACAGCGACAAGTGGGAATGTCTTGCATGTATAGGTTGCATGAAAATTAGTTGTTAGGCGTCTAGGCTAATGTGTGACATAAATATGGGGTAGTGGTTATCAAAATAACAAGTAATATTTATTTCTCAACTCAAACGGGTGCAAGTTCATCACATACAAGATATAACACATAACTACAAATCTAGGGCTCCTTAATTTTATGTGTTCATGTGTCTAGGGGATAAAATACGTCCAAGTAGTTATAATATAATACAATGAAATTATTGTGACTCTTAAGATTATGAAATTGATGAGGGTTAATATTTGATCAACAACGACAAGTAAAGGAGGAGTCATAACTTCTAACTATTTGCGGTATTTTCAAATTAAGCTCGTACTAGAACAAAAATATGTACAAGAGGAATACTTGCCTTGATGACAGAGAATCCTAACACGAACCAATACGGGATGAGAATCCCGAGAGGAGAGGCGAGGCACGAACACGAACACACGCACGCACGTACGGTACACGTTCAAATCAGCACATGGGATCGGATCCCTTGGATCTGCTCTGGCACCAAAAACAGCAAACATCCACAGCTTGATCAGATCAAGATCTGATCTGATGAATCTGACGGTCAGGATTCAATCCCGCTCTTCTTTTTTCCTTCTTCGTCGAAACAGAGAGAGAGAGAGAAGGTGCAGCGACGGCACCGGCAAGCGGCGAGGCAGCACAATGCAGGGCCCGCGACGACGAGAAGGTCGGCGGCGCGACGTCGAGGAGCGACGCAGCGACGAGCGGAGCAGCGTTGCTCTGTTCTTCGGGTTCAAACAGAGGACCGGGGGAATAGGTATTCTTCTGGGGTGTTTGCGGTAGATGAGGGTGGTCGGAGCGGAGGTCGGGGGTCTGGAGGAGATGGCGAAGGCGACGACGATGGAGGGAGGCGAAGCGGCGAGGTGCTGGGATTGGGTAATGGCAAAAGGTACTAGGTTCGGGGGTGTCGAGGCGACGGTAGTGGTGAGGTATTGGGTGTGGCGAGGCAGTGAGGAGAATGGAGGGGACGAGGGGCGATGGGCAATGGCATCGAGGTGGTTGTCGAGAGTTTGGGTGATGGTGGAGTTGGGAGACGATGGTTCGGGAGTTGGGTTCGATGGTTGATGGGATCGATGTGATCGGGTTGACGAGGAGAGGGAGTCGAAGGGTGCGACTGTGGCGCGATGGGTTTGGGCGTGGATGGAGGAGGGAGCAGGGAAATGGCGAGCGGGATGAAGATGGAGACGAAGGGAATTGGGTTGGCGAAATGATCGAAGGGGCAGGGAGTGGGAGGAAGAAGACGGGAGTGAAGAGAAGAGAGCGGTGGGTTGTTGGGGGTTTAACAGTAATTGGTTAGGGGTTAGGGTTAGGGTTAGGGTTTAAATAGGAGTGGTTTTGGGTTATAGGGTATTTGGGTATCGGGTTTGAGTGGGATCCAACTAGAGACTCAGTCAAAATGTATTAAAAAATGGGGAAAAGAGATAGATGAAAAGAATAGTCCATTTCTTCATGAAGAACGTCACAAAAGAGCAGGACGGACATACAATTGAATTAGATAAAGGCACCAAAAAAATTGAGTTGAAATAATATAACGATTTTTATTCGAACGTAATAAAATACAGGATCTCAAATTGATAAAAGAGTACATTGGGGCAAAACACAGTATAAAAATGCAAATCCGGAAAATAGGAGTTACAAATCCAACCCACCTTACAGCTTACACAAAAATTTCGTCTTCGAAATTTGCTTGGACGGTACATAGGATAGGGTAAAAGTAACTTAGGATAGGGTAACAAATAAGGGATCCAAAAGAAATGTCAACTTGGTGGTAACACTAAAATAAGAAGGGGGTGGATAACAACGATGTCAAATGGAATGCATGAAAGAGAATAAACGGTATCGAAAGGAAAGAACAACACGAGATAATAAAGCAAGATAAGGAGTTGGCAGAACTGAAATCAAAGAGAGAAAGGATAGGGAAGAATTGAATTAAACAATAAGTCAGTGGATGAGAACAATTGCAAGAGATAGGGAAAACCAAAACAATGCAAGGAAGGAGAAGCAACAAAAGGATCCTGGGACGTGTGGGTTATGGGCCCACCACGCTTCCGCTGCGCCACTCTGATGGTGACGTTACAAGCTCCAGACATGTCGTTGTAGACCACGTAACACCAGGCTACGATCCGAGCAGAAGGAAAAGAATGAGGCACCAAGATCAAAAAGAATATGTGCTCCAAATAGGGATAAGCAATAATGCAAAGTGAATATAAAGCTTTAGCTTCAATCTAAATAATTAAAATATATAATACAGATCAAAACTAATGGCTTTACAGAAATAATAACAACAACAAATATCAATGATAATAATATCAATAGTAATAGAATAATAATAACAATAATAAAACTAATAATAACAATGATAATAATAAAATTAGTAATGATAATAACAAAATAATAATAATAACAATAATAATAACAGTAATCAAAATCATCATAATCATACAGGTAATAATAATAATAAAATAAAATAAAAATATCAAAAAAAATGACAATACATACACGACAATGTTGGATTTAACATATTCATGAAAATAATGCAGTAATAATAGAAATAATAATAGCATTAAAAATAATAACAATAATAATAAAAATAATAGCAATAATAATGATAATATCAACAATAATAATAGCAAAAATAATAACAACAATAATGATAACAACAATAGTAATAACAATAATAATAACAACACCGATAATAATTATAACACAATGACAATAATAATAATAATAGTATCAGTAATAATAAAATGATAATAACAATAATAGAAGTAATAACAATAAAGATAATGAACACAATAATAATAATAGCAATAGAAATAATAATAATGATATCAATACAAAAAAAAATAATAACAAAAACAATAGCAATAATAATAATAATAGCAATAATAATCTTATACACAAAATAGAGTAAAATCAACTATACGAGTTCAAATTGTATGGAAACATAAAGTGTAACAGCAAAAACAAGATGTCATAAAGGAAATATTTCTTTACCTTTAGTTTTGTTATATAAGTAAAAATTGTCATGAAATATCAATTAGCAAATAGGTAGAAAATCTTGGCTCCTTAACATCAAGTTGTATGTTTGCCTTCACGACATCAGGTTGCAGGTTGCCATTTGGGTATTTGGTTGTACATTTTGCCTCCCCGATATCCAGTTGCAATTTGCCTCCATTGATATCGAGTTGCATATTTGCAATCTCGACATTAGGTTGCACCGAAATGGTGAAATGTATATAAAATTGAGCATGCAGGCTCAAAACAAATTAATAATAATAATAGTAACGATAAAAATAATAATACCAATAACAATAATAATAACAAAATATCGATACTAATAACAATAAGAATAACAATGATAAGAACAATGATCATAACAATAATAATAACAGTAATCGCAAAAAGAATGATAATAATAATAATAATAATAATAATAATAATAATAATAATAATAATAATAATAATAATAATAATAATAACAATAATAATAATAATAATAATAATAATAATGACAATAATATTGAAATATTAACAACACTAGAAAAGTAGTAATGCAAGATAAGATATAGTTTGAGCCCAACATTTTTGTGGAAGTAATTTAATATTAACAATAATAATAAAATAATGAAAACAACAATAAGAATATCAATGGTAGTAACAATAATAATAATACTAGTAATGATAATGAAGATAATGGCAATAATAATAATAGTAGTAATAATAGCATTATACAACAAAATAAGAATTTGTCTTATCAAAATAATCCAGTAGAAATATATAGTCGATCAAAAAATGAAAAGTGAAGTTAAAATACACTATTGTTCGGGATAACCAAATCTTTGTTGAGAAACATTTTTATAGAAAGTCAAAAATAAATATAACAATTAATAATCGAAATATAGAAAGTATTCGGAAAAATAATTATAAAGAGAAAAATAGGTAGGAGAAAAACGAAGCTATTCCCAATAAAGAGTTAAAGAGGAGGATGACTAGAAGGGAAAAAAGAAAATTAAGAAATTGAATACGAAGGAAGAAGGACGAGGGGCAAAATCGGAATTGAAGAGAATATAGCAGGGAAGAAATAACCAACATGATGCTCAATATGAATCCACAAATAAAAATGAATGCAAGGCAGGGAAAGCAATGAACGACACACGAGCTGAAATAAAAAAAGATCAACGAGACAAGCAGAAAATCGGAGATTGCCTGCACCGGAATCAAAGAATATGGATACGAAAAGAATGAATTTGTACCCAATAAGGAATCAATAAATCCGGATGACTGTAAGAGATGGAAGAAAACAATGAATCAAAGAATTGAATATGAAGGGACCAAAATGAATGGAATAAGACTTGTGTCCAGATCGAGTTGATTATCAAATTATTCATGTGGTTGCATGGCCTGTTTAATGTTGAGTTAATCCTGACTGAGTCAAGCCTGTCTAACGTATTAGTCAAACTAACACATTAGCCAAACCTGAGCTCTCATACCACTAAAAACCTGTCACATCCCGCTTCCCAAAAATATGGAATACAAGCGCGTGACGAAGCCCAGCGAATGATTTTAATATCATTCATAAGCTGTAGGATCGACTTAGCATCACAACAAGAACATAACAAGAGATATATATAACCAAGCATGCATGAATAATTTATTAAGCAACAGAAAACAATTAAAACATTAATAATATCCAAATAGTTTCAAGTCTGGATCAAGATAAAACTGGGGAACATCTGCCCGTTACAAATCTTAAGTAACATAAAATGAAATAGCTCAAATACAAAATAAAGTGATTAAAGAAAGTTTTTCCCAAATAAGGCCTAGAACGCCTTCTCACCGATTCCAGCAGATAACACGTCTTCAAAGTCTGTTAAATAATTATAAAAAGGGGAAACATAGAGAAAACAAGAGAAAATGCCCTTAGTGCAAGTTAGGGCCACAAATAGTAAAAACGAGTACAAGTAATGTGGAATAAGATTTAGAATCAAGAATGTAACAGCGATGCAACAAGTAGTGGAAAACCAAGAACTAGCTAACAAGAAGGAAAACTCAAGTAAACAGGCTGAATAACAAGTACTAATAGTAGAGTAAGTGACAAGAGAACATGAAGGGGTATCTAACCTCAAGTGACAGACGTCAAGTACAAGTGTCAGGTAACAAGTCTCAAGTCTAGTATCAAGTTGTCAAGTACAAGTATCAAGTGAACAAGTATCAAGTATTTTATTCAAGTATGAAGTCTCATCTAACCGGTCATCAAGTATCAAGTAAACATGTATCAAGTTCAAATTTCATGTTTCAAGTCTCATGTATCATGTAATCAAGTATCGAGTAAGCATGTATCATGTTCAAGTCTTGTAGTTATTACTATCTAGGTAGCACTTTATGCATCCATACTTTTACTATATGGTTGCTATAGTCAATACAATTTCTTTTAGGCCTAGTAATGGATTTTATAGGGCGGCGTACTCAGGTATCAAGTATCAAGCAAGCACGGTTCATGAATACGAAAACAAATAACAAGTTCACGAAGCGATTCTGTGAATACTAATAAGTTCAAGAACCACACAGAGGGTTCATGAATACAACAAGTTCATGATCCAAGTAACTGGCTCCATAAATACATCAAGGTGCAAAATTTCATGAACCGAGTACTGGGAAATACGGGCCCCCTTCCGAGTACACTTACCTATATTGTCCACTACTATGGTCTTTTCCTTAAACCCCGGCTTGTTATTTATTATTATTATTTATCAAGCAAGCATGCAAGTGTGTGAAAAAAGTCAAGAAATCATAATCATGGACATGGGACAAGTCTGAGATATTTATATGGCATATTCGAGGGTTGACATGAATAAGAATAACACGAACAACGAAAATCTCAAATCTGGACAGCACGACGTTGCTGTACCAAAACTGTGATTCCCGTTGCTTCGAGATAGCAAAAGTGGATCCGTCAGGAGATCTACAAATTAGACTCCTGCCCGGTTCCAACGCATATAATTAAGGTACATGAAAGTGGTGGGAACATCTGTCAAAACAGCAAACCACACTGCTAATGTGTTCAGGCAGAATTTGTACTCCTAAGTTTAAACATGTGAAACAGGGTTAAAATATTTTTAATTAATTCTAAGCAAATTTGGGAAGGTTCTTTAGGGTGTCCAGCAACAACATATAGAATTTCAAGTCAAACGCTTACTGCTAACATAGTTAAATTAATATGCAAACTAAAGGTGTGCAGCCGTTTTGCGAATCTGCGATTAACGATGTAGCTGCAGTAAAACTGCGATAACTCCTAGACCGTAACTCGGAATTCGGAAATTCCGGAGGCTATCGACATCTAGACATCTAGAGGTACATTTAATGTTCAGGGCTCGGGTTTAGGTTCTGACGTTAAAGGGGTCAAAATAGCATAGTAAGATTCAGGACAACGACAAGTGGGAATGTCTTGCATGTATAGGTTGCATGAAAATTAGTTGTTAGGCGTCTAGGCTAATGTGTGACATAAATATGGGGTAGTGGTTATCAAAATAACAAGTAATATTTATTTCTCAACTCAAACGGGTGCAAGTTCATCACATACAAGATATAACACATAACTACAAATCTAGGGCTCCTTAATTTTATGTGTTCATGTGTCTAGGGGATAAAATAAGTCCAAGTAGTTATAATATAATACAATGAAATTATTGTGACTCTTATGATTATAAAATTGATGAGGGTTAATATTTGATCAACAACGACAAGTAAAGGAGAAGTCACAACTTCTAACTATTTGCGGTATTTTCAAATTAAGCTTGTACTAGAATAAAAATATGTACAAGAGGAATACTTGCCTTGATGACGGAGAATCCGAACACGAACCAATACGGGATGAGAATCCCAAAAGGAGAGGCGAGACACGAACACGGACACACGCACGCACGTACGGTACACGTGCAAATTAGCACATGGGATCAGATACCTTGGATCTGCTCTGGCACCAAAAACAGCAGACACCCACAGCTTGATCAGATCAAGATCTGATCTGATGAATCTGACAGTCGGGATTCAATCCCGCTCTTCTTCTTTCCTTCTTCGTCGAAATAGAGAGCGAGAGAGAGACAGAGAGAGAGAAGGTGCAGCGACGGCACCGGCGAGCGGCCAGGCGGTGCAATGCAGGGCTCACGATGACGAGAAGGTCGGTGGTGCCACTGTGGCGGCGCGACGTTGAGGAGCGACGCAGCGACGAGCGGAGAAGAGTTGCACTGTTCTCCGGGTTCGAACAGAGGAGCGGGGGAATGGGGATTGTTCTGGGGTGTTTGCGGTAGATGATGGTGGTCGAAGCGGAGGTCGGGGGTGTGGAGGAGATGGCGAAGGCGGCGACGATAGAGGGAGGCAAAGCGGCGAGGTACTGGGATTGGGTAATGGCAAAAGGTATTGGGTTCGGGGGTGTCGAGGGGACGGTAGTGGAGAGGTATTGGGTGTGGCGAGGCGGCGAGGAGGATGGAGGGGATGAGGGGCGATGGGCAATGGCGTCGAGGTGGTTGTCGAGAGTTTGGGTGATGGTGGAGTTGGGAGATGATGGTTCGGGAGTTGTGTTCGATGGTTGATAGGATCGATGTGATCGGGTTGACGAGGAGAGGGAGTCGAAGGGCGCGACTGTGGCGCGATGGGTTTGGGCATGGACGGAGGAGGGAGTAGGGAAATGGCAAGCGGGTTGAAGATGGAGACGAAGGGAATTAGGTTGGCGAAATGGTCGAAGGGGCAGGGAGTGGGAGGAAGAAGACGAGAGAGAAGAGAAGAGAGCGGCGGGTTGTTGGGGGTTTAACAGTAATTGGTTAGGGGTTAGGGTTTAAATAGGAGGGGTTTTGGGTTATAGGGTATTTGGGTATCGGGTTTGAGGGGGATCCAACTAGAGACTAAGTCAAAATGTATTAAAAAATGGGGAAAAGAGATAGACGAAAAGAATAGTCCATTTCTTCATGAAGAACGACACAAAAGAGCAGGACGAACATACAATTGAATTTGATAAAGGCACCAAAAAAATTGAGTTGAAACAATATAACGATTTTGATTCGAACGAAATAAAATACAGGATCTCAAATTGATAAAAGAGTACATTGGGGCAAAACACAGTATAAAAATACAAATACGGAAAATAGGAGTTACAAATCGCTTGAAGCCCGACTCGTTAGAGATGCTCGTTTGCATAGAAAACTGGCTGAAGGCTGAAGATTGGACACAAGAGAAAGTATTATCTACGTCCACAAGTGGGAGAAACTCACCGGAAGAACAACAACAACAACAACAATAACAACCAAAATGAAGAATTCAATACCAACAACTGAATAACAACAAGTCAACAACAACAAATTGAAGGCCACCAACTTGAAGGCAATTGTAAATAGATAAAAAAAATTGTATTAGATCTTTGCTTGTTATTTCAAATTATAAATATTGAAGTAAATTGAAATTGTATATAAGAAATATGTTAGTGTATAAAACAAATTTGTGAATTCTTTATTTCTTATTAGAAATTGTGAAACTTGTATAACTTGAAATCATATGAATAATATTTCAAAAATTTTTGGCAATTTCACTCTTACAATCTTATTATTATTATTATTATTATGACTTTTAGTGTTTATTATTTTTATTATTTTTATTATTATTTTTTTAAGTTTAAAAAAAAACTATCTAAACGGGCCAGCCTGAGACCCGACCCGACCTGACCCTACCCAGGTTGGACCCGAAAAGGTTCACGGGTTGGGCGGGTTGCCATTTCTACTTTTCGACCCGGCCCGGCCCGGTTAAGCAATCAACCCGACTCGAACCCGCCCAAGTCAACATCTAATCCGCGCAGGTCCGGCCCGGCCCAGCCCGTTCGACCCGAATGCCATCCCTAGAAGTATCAAACATGAATAAAAACATGAGAGAACCAAAGTATTAAGATGCTTAACAATTTCATCAATAAACTTAAAACCCGTAAGGGATGTGTATTATTCAACTTTAAACAAGTAACTACACATTTACAACCGGTGCAATCTCTACTACAATATGATTTATATGGAAGCCTTTTTTTCATCAAAAACTCTACGCAAGTAACACTCCAACACATAGTAAATGAGGCTCAACCACAAACAACAACCAACTTATATCCAAGTATGACTCATCTATGCTTCTGATTATATCCAGTATCAAATTATAGCAACTTAGCATCATATTAAAAACCAACTTATACCCAATGTGACTCATCATTGCCTACCCAGACAACCAAATTAAATATGCAAGAAATTGAACAAAATTCTTAAAAGCATGTATGAGAATCAAACATTTTCCTCCAAAAAATTGTGAAATGGCCCTCACTATTTGAAGAACCAAAATCCGAGCCTAAAACTTAGGTGGGCTTCGACAATGGAGAGGTGTGTGTTATACGCATACAAAGTGCGCACAAAAGGAGTGCGTAACTGAAAAGTTCCATATATATATACATATATATATAGGAAAATCTTCCATTGTGTACCACGCCTCCGTGTGCACTCGTGTGCACTCGGCCTTCCTGCCTTCGTATCGACGATCCGAACCATTCACATTGATCTACACATCAAAATTAGTCTAAATATGTAAAATCAAATAATTTGAAATTCATTTGCCCATGCATCATGTGATTATAAAAAACAACAATTTTCAGCCATACAATTTTGTAACACTTCAACGGATGGGCAAATGAATTTCAAATGATTTGATTTTACATATTTAGACTAATTTAGATGTGTAGATCAATGTGAACGGTTCTGATCGTCGATACAAAGGTGGGAAGGCCAAGTGCACACACCGTGTGCACCATAGGTGGTGCACAACGGAAGACTTCCACACACACACACACACACACACACACACACACACACACACATATATATATATATATATATAGTCCCCTTCCGTTGTGCACTAGGCCGCCGTGTGCACTCGGCCTTCCCACCTTCGTATTGACGATCCGAACCGTTCATATTGATCTACATATCTGAATTATTCTAAATATGTAAAATCAAATCATTTGAAATTCATTTGCCCATCCATTGATGTATTATAAAATTGTATGGTTGAAAATCGTTGTTTTTTATAGTCACATGATAGATGGGCAGATAAATTTCAAATGATTTGATTTTATATATTTAGACTAATTTAGATGTGTAGATCAATGTGAACGGTTCAGATCGTCAATACAAAGGCGGGAAGGCCGAGTGCACACGGCGACCTAGTGCACAACGGAAGGGGACTATATATATATATATATATATATATATATATATATATATATATATATATATATATATATATATCCCCATGGGGAAGATGGAGGATCTAGGGTTTTGACAGAGAAGGTGGAGATGGGCTCGGGTTTCGAGAGAAAGGGACGTCAGGGGTTGTGGTCGTGGGGAGCTCGGAGCTGAGTGAGCTAGGATTTCAGATTTGGGGGGATTTTGAGAGTGGGAGAAATGAGAGAGAGATTTAGGAGGTCAACGAGGAAGAGAAATTAGAGAGAGATTTAGGATTAGATTTTCAATTTGGAGCTAGGGTGGTCGGATTTGGAGCTAGTGTTTGGGTCGATTTGGGCAGAGGAATGGAGCAGGATTTCTGAGAGAGTAGTCAGGAGAGATAAAGAGAGAAAGATGTGATTTTTTACCAAATGGCCCACTTTTTGAAAGTATTTACCAAACTGACCCACTTTTGAAACTAATTACCAAAACGGTCCACCACTTGCTATCTTAGATAGCGAGTTTGGTGAAAACCTCATCGCTATCTGAGATAGCGAGGTTATGGTCATGTGTTTCTCCACACTTTGGAAAAAATTAGAGAAAGTTACCAAATTTAGACTCGCTATCTAAGATGGCGAGTATGTTTGTACCACACTCGCTAACTGAGATAGCGAGTAAGGTTTTGTAAAAAATACCAAGTTTAGACTCACTATCTCAGTTAGCGAGTGAGTTTGTACCAAACTCGCTAACTGAGATAGCGAGTGTCGATTGGGATGAAGTAAAATATCATTGGGTTTGGACTCGCTATCTCAGTTAGCAAGTGCATTTGTACCACACTCGTTAACTGAAATAGTGATATAGTGCCCCGGATCCCACTACCGGAAATTCGTGACACAAACCAGAATCTTTTTCTTCGAATGTATCTCAACACAGTAATAATACGGAAAATGTAAAACTTTTTATAGCCAATAAAGTTATTACATCAATAATTACAAACATTATCTTGTTCTTAAACAAGGAATACAAATTACATTAAAGTATTACAAATTCTCCTAACTGTTATCGCCTGCCCTTCGGGGCGGTAGTAAACTGATCTTCCACTGGAACTCCACTAAGTGGTCAATCTGCTTCCCTGAGATGTGCTACGTGGCTCGAGTCTTCCGCTACGCTACTCTGATTCTTACGCATCGGCTTTATTTGTGAGGATGTCCACTGGCTATTCCACTTGGATACACTGCTGGCCTTGAGTCTTCCTGTATTCGCAATTCGGCTTTCAGCACCTAATTGAGTGGGCACATCAGTACATATACTGACACAATGCTGATAATAGCAGCGATCTCTAACTTTCACAATCACAATTAGTCTTGATGAAAAAGGAAACGTGCTTCCTAATTTTTTAGTGTCTGTGTATGCCATGACCTAAAGTCTATAGTACAAGGTACAGATACAGATGCATTTAGTCTAATGTCAGCAAGACTTTGAACACACATGCATCCCATACTACATACATTCCAAATCAAGCCGTTTTCTCCAGTTCATGGTTTTGAACCCTCGCCATGCAATGAATTTTACTATTGTAAACTTCTTGTTCTCGATAAGTATAACATGATTGAGGAGGTTACAAAATTTCGGGGTGTCTCCGTTTAACACTAATAACCGGCGTACCGAACCTCACTCAAAAGCCATGAAGAACTACACGGTACCTCGTACCAAGTGGCGCTGAAGACTCATAGGGAACCCCACCTATGGCTCGCTCGTGTCCACCAACATAGAACAAGAGAACATCCCATTCTTATCAAAGTACCTAGGAATTAACAGAACAAGATACGGCTCCCGTGTTCTCGACTAGTGAGAAGACATAACCTTTATCCCTTTGACCGGAAGAGACCCTGGTTATCACCGCCTAGTGCTGACCCTTAGAACAAATCGAATTATAGGGTATCACCGCTAACACCAACTTGTCCCTCAAGCGGCAAAGGAAAATAATTAATTAACAGTGTTACTGAAAATGCTGTATATTCAAGATATGCACAGTGTTATAACAAACGATTGAGCCTAACTGGTCTGTCAAAAAGTAACTAATCACAGTGAATCGACATTCATCGATAGCCAATACCTCCATAAGTCCTCGACCCATATCCTAGCTCGTGACCCTCAGCGAGCAGTACATCGGCGCCCAAGGGATACCTTAAATCTGTGAATAAAGGTAAACATACAAAAACACCAACACCCGACCATTGACAGATTCAGGGCATCAAAATAAAAATCATAATTAATTTCAGTAATACCTAGGTCGGTAATGGATCTGACCTGGTATAATACCCAAACATCGGCGACCCGATCTCCATCATTTGCCACCACCTCTGACTCGGATTGCATCCAGTATCTCGGCCTGTGATCAATTACCCAATGGGTAAGAATTCTTCGGCGCACGAGGGATGACTATCCAGTTCTCGAGCCGGAAGAATTCAATTCTAGCCTAAGGGTTGTTATTTGTAGGGTAATACCTTACCGTAGACGATCCCCCAAACAACTCAAATCAAAGCAAGCTATCACCCATATTTAGACAAACTCAAAATATGATAGAATCAAGTATTTTAAATATATAAATGCTACTAACACACAAGTCCAATACCTAGGTGTAGAACAAATTGACCTATTTATCAAAATATGCAACTACTACTAAGATTGAATCTATCCAGTTATTAGAAAAAATCATAACTTATAATCTACATACTGGAATTTCATGAATCAATACTCGTTGGAAAGCTAAGAGTGTCTACTTCGATTCTCTAGTTAATCAATTCCTCAGATCTAACCATACTGGGCTGGAAAATCATAAATTCTCATACATAGCATTCTGAACTCACAGCTGTTGTTTCTTGCCAATGTCATAACAATTCGCTCATTTATCGGAATCACATGATCCTAGGTTTTATGGAAAGCTATAAGTGTCTACTACAAATCTCTAGTTCATCACATCCTCAAATTCATCCATTAAAGTACTATAAAACCCCTATTTTCATCAGGTGTGCACAAAAAATTTACTTTACGAAAACAGAGTCTTCTACTTGGACTGGTTCTGTCTAAAACATAGAAAAATCATATCTTTCAATCTACAAACTGAAATTGCATGACTAAATGTTTTAGAAAGCAAAGACTCTACTACAAGTCTCTAGTTGATCATTCTTCTAGATTCTAAACACACAGTTCCAGAAAAGCTCAAGTGCACAGACCTACTAAATCTGAACTGAATCTGAACATAGTCTATTCAAAAATCAATATCAATTCATACATAACTACACTATTTATAGAATTTGGGATTAATTAACTAGACATACACAAGTTTAACATATCCAAAAATTGCATCAAGATTCAAAATATGCAAGGAGTTATAGCTTTTTGAATCTAGTAGAAAAATTCTCTGTTTTCAGGCAGTGTGCCAAAACCTCTTTCACAAACTAATTTTAAAACCCATCAAATATTGTCTAAAAATTCTAAAAATTTTAGAAACATGATCTAGACACATATTAGATGCTACAATAAAAAATTTCATTGCAAGGTTATACGCCACAAAATAGTTTTGAATTATTGAACTTCATCTTTGAAACAGGACAGATCGAGTTTTTTGGCTCTGGACCCAGCCAACCAAATCTATTTTTAAATATATCAAATAAATTCAGAAAAATATGAAATTTGTAAATATTGTTTTTAACATATTCAAGAACCTCCAGTACAAATTTTAGCTCAAGATACCTTACCAATTCCAAGTTATGATTTTTGGAATACACAAGTTTTGATATACACAATTGTTTTTCTACTGCTTACTATTTCGAAATAAAATATTTGATTTAGCTACTAAATGAACACAGAAAAATATGAAAAAATTATAGTATGCTCTAAACTCATAATAGAACATGCTGTAAAAATTTTAAGCCTAGATTCTGAGCCATTTGCAAGTTAGAAATTTCTAAGTTATAACACAACATATGTGATCTAAAATGGATTCATGGTATAAATGTTGCACTATCATACAAGCTTAAGTTGCATAACTTATCAATCACTCATGAATGATATAAAGCCTCTCTTATTTACTCCTACACACCATATCACAAAAAAATAACTAAACTAGAGCTTAGAGAACACCCACCCAAATTTGAGTTTGAGAGATGAAATCTTTGTTTGAATGCAAACTTCTTCTCCTTGTAGCAACTTCTTCTTCTTCACCTCCGAGAGCTCCAAAGAAATCCTACAAAACAAATGAACTCTGTGTCTCTCTCTCTCTCTCTCTCTCTCTCTCTCTCTCTCTCTCTCTCTCTCTATATATATATATATATATATATATATATATATATGTATATATATAATTATCTTTTTTTTTATCAAGCCAAAAGAAGAAATGAAGAATGAAGGAAAAGAAGAAGAGTTGGGGTTTTTATGAAATGGAGAGAGGGTGGGGCGGGGTTGGCCGGCCTTGGGTAGCTAGGTGGAGGGTGGGGATGGGGTGTGGGTGAGTGGAGGGGATGGAGGGTGGAGATTTATCGAACACATAATGCTCTTAGAAGTTTCAAGCTAGTTCTCATTTCTTCATGAAATTCATCTCATGGCAAGGTTTCAACCATTGGATCTCATCCAATCACATCCAACTCTCAACATGAAGTACGTAGGGTTACATAACCCTAGGTTAGGCTAACCCTAGGCCAAAACCTTAGGTTAAACAAAACCCTAACCCTTAACCTTAATCAAAAGCACAACCATATATACCACATTCAATTTTTTAAATACATAGCAAAATATATTGAAGTATTTAAATTATAGAATATATATGGACATATTTACATTCAAAATAATTATAGATACATATATCCAATATACGGTCCAATCAATATATAGTTTTATATATATTTATGCTAACAAATAAAATATTTACTTGTTGAATATAAAAATATATTAATAAAAATTATTATTTTCCCCAAAGATTGTTTTATTAAAACAATCAGGATAATCCACAATTTAATTGAGAAGATACCCAGATTCTATCTTATCGGGTTCAGAATGGCCAATATATCTAAAATTTCTCAATTAAAACTAATATTTATTAGAAAAATACATAATTGCGTGCAATTCTTAAACGTGAACAGCTTACAATGCAAAATAGTTATATACTATTTTGCGGGGTGTTACAAGTGAGTGTTGATTGGGAAGTTTTAAAGACTCGCTATCTTAGATCTCTCTCATTTCACTTTTTCCATTCTGTCTCTCGTCTCCCCCAAATCCGAACGAAACCCAAAACCCTAGCCCCCCAAAATCGCTATTTTTCCAACAAAATCCACCCAAAATCTATTAAGATCCACTTCATCACTCTCAACCCTATCTACTCCCACACTAAAAACCCTAAACTCATCACCTAAGATCCTGAATTTGGTAGATTTCGTGAACAATAAAGAGGATTGTGGCAGAAGCAAATGAATTCATCTCATTCTCGTTATCTACCTCCTAAAGCACTCATCTATCGTATGGTAAGTCTTCATACATTTGTAATTAGATTTCTGGTTAATGTGGGTTTCTTAGAACGTAATTTTGAGATGTCATGATTTGTCGGATGATTATTTAAAAGAGAAATTTAATATTTATTTGTGTATGTTTAGTTAGAAGAGAAATGCAATTAAGTGAAACTTTGAGACTATATGAAAAAATTAGTACATTACCGTAGAATGCGAAAATGAAAAAAATAAAATAGGGAACATATGTTAGCATCCAATTCTTCATATCTGCAAAATTATCATATCACATATTGAATGTACATCCCTTGATTACATTCCTACTTTAGTTTTTCAATTACTTTTATATAAAGTTTTCTTATTTGCTTAATAGTTAGAGTTAAATATATATTTGTGTATATTTAATTAAAAGTTAAATGCTGCTTTGAGATATAATTTAATTTTGATATAAATAGGATTATCGACATATAATTTAACTTTGACAGAGCATATTGAGAGTTTTTTATATGAATATAAGTATTAGATATTTGTCCATATAATTGTTGAATTCTTCCATTATATGTGTGTGTTTTATTGGTGTTAAATTTTTTGTTTTTGGAGTATGTAATTATACTATACTAAAATACATATAAATTTGTAGGAATGCGCATGGCACGAACGCGGTATATCCATGGAGAAGGAACGAGTAGTAGACCCCCAAGTAACCAAGGCCACGGGGGACCAAGAACATGTTATGGACAACCCCCAAGTAGTGGTCGCGGGTGTGGACAAAGACACACAAATGTAAGATGATTGTCTTTATTCAATTAATTTGTTTTTGCTTTTATAAAATAGTATATTGTGAAATTGATGTTTATTGTTATTTATTGTGTAGGTTGAGCCGGGTCCATTTTCTTCACCAAATCAGCTGTGTCCGTCTTCCTCCTGTTCCCTCAGTGGGTCCCGGTCCTCTCGACCCAAGGCTATTGACCTTGCAAGGGCAACATCGTTCGAAAGACTTATGAGATGGACAATCGAAGGAGTGTACTTTTTAGGGGCATGCCACTTTGCCAATGCGTCCATGTATCCATGAGTTGTTACGAGATTGCAGGTTGTACAGCATCGGCCTCATGAGTTTAGTTAAGGTCGATCGTCCTCTTCTAACTGCCCTTCTCGAACGTTGGGTACGAAAATGCTCAGTTTTCACTTGCCGATAGGGAAGATATCGCTCACACTACAGGATGTTGCACTGATCACAGGTCTTCCCATCAATGGATAGGTCGTAATAGGAATGATGGATTTCGATCCACAATTTTTTATCACATAATATCTTGGGGATGAGCCGGTCCTAGGGCTATTGCCGGAAAGTCGCTACGGTTGAAATGGTTGAAGGATACTTTCAACAATAAGTTGAATGAAGATTTGAACAATTTTGAAGTCCAGTGCTATTGCAGAGCATACATTATGTCATTGTTTGGAGGTGTAATGTTTCCGAACTTCACCGGGTATTTTTGTTCCCCTAATGTACTTAACTCTAATCGCAGATCTCGGAACCGTTGGGGCATACAGTTGGGGTAGTGCAGTGTTGGCTATGCTATATCGGAACTTGTGCAAATGTGCTCTTGGTGCTAGTCAGAAGAATGGACCGACATTGTTGCTACAATTATGGAGTTGGGAACGCACATATATTGGTAGGCCCGTAGTTACTAAGCAATCATCAAAGTGGACGCATGTTCCCGATGACATGAGACCACCACAAGGTGTATACTGGACTGGATCCCTAACATGGAAG
Source organism: Hemerocallis citrina (assembly GCA_017893485.1). Taxonomy (NCBI): domain Eukaryota; kingdom Viridiplantae; phylum Streptophyta; class Magnoliopsida; order Asparagales; family Asphodelaceae; genus Hemerocallis; species Hemerocallis citrina. Next base: position 19,366,973 of record CM030367.1, read on the forward strand.
GCTAACCCAAATCGCTGCTTGACATACTACAGGGACGAGTTTGATACGTTGATGGATGACTGTGTCAAGTGGGAGTCTTATACGGAGGAACGTTTAGCAAGATTACCATCTGTGTGTACGGCAACTCGTGAGCTATGGTTGACAAGAGCATCTCTTGTCAACTTTGGAACTGTGGAGTCCTATTTTGTGGATAGAATACTTAGGTTGCTATCTGAGATATCGACTGTGAGTATTTCTGATTTCGAGAGACTTCAAAGTCTCTGGAAATCAGAAATACTCAGAGTCTCTATCTTAGATAGCGAGATTACTGCATCTAGGGTCGCTATCTGGGATAGCGACTGTGAGGATTTCTAATTTTCCAGAGACTTTGAAGTCTGTGAAAATTAGAAATATGCATAGTCGCTATCTCAGATAGCGACCCTTTTTGAACTAGACTCGCTATCTCAGTTAGCAAGCCTAGTTATTTTCACAACCCATTTTTTTGATGTTCTCAAAGTCTTCCATGTATACATATAATTTCACATAATCTCAAAATATCTCAAATCACGTAATCTTTAACACAACTCATACTCCCAAAATACTACATAATAGAAGTCCACAAATGTGATGGCTTTGTCACGAGAAAAGGTCCATAACCAAAATAATACATAACAAATTTTCATAACCAAAATAATACATAACACAATAACTCGAAACACGAGTTTCAAATTAATGCGCAATTTAGTTAGTTTGACTTGATTTTTTCCAGCATCGGCTCAAATTGTGACCTTTCAAATCACATTTAGAACAACTCATCCCCGTACTCGTGCTTGACCAATCTCTTACATCTATGTCCCTTTTCTAGAACGACGCAGGCTCGTATCAACTATGAGGCGTGGTCCACTAAGAACATACCAATATGCTGGATCTAGTGTCGAATGAAAGGTGGGAGCCCATGTTTGTGCTAAGGCTTTAGTAGAATAAATTGTATCGACATACGGATTGTAATCAATTGCACGATAGGCACAGGCCACCAACACATGGGAACATGGAATATGATACAGCTGAAAATTCTGATAAGTGCATGTTTTAGTACCCAAATTCACGTTGTGCATGTTCCTACCTTTTGAATTGCCACCTACTCTTCGCATACCAGTTTTGATTGAAAAACTCTAGGTTGATGATGAAACATTATGACCTCATGCAAGTTTTCTCTCTCACGCTGGAAATAGATCAAATCCTCAACTCTTGGAGCGAAAATTTTTCCTTCACTTATAAGCATGTTAGCTAATGGCAATGAGTGAAAAAGTAGGAATTGAGACGGTAGAAGATCATTTCCACAATTGTAGTTACGGGTAGACTACGCACACCTTTCAAAACTGAGTTAAATACTTATGACAGGTTTGTAGTCATTATGCCATATCGACGTCCTCCATCGTCATAAGGAGCCCATTTCTCAATTGGTTTCCTTTTCAACCAAGTAGTTGCCTCCACATTGATAGTTTCCAGCTCAACAAGTTTACTATGGAACTTTTTGGATTGATTTGACATACTATAATTTTAACTTTTTCCCTCATAGCTTTGCTACCAAATTTGAAGAAGAAATTTGTAGCAAAATATCGCATACAATAATGATGATATGCATTTGGTTCGTTTCATGCTCCGTTTTGCATTTCCATGGCAGCCAAAATACCTGCATGACGATCGGAGATAACACATAACCCAAACTGATCAGTAATAAAAAAATGAATGCAGCTCATGAACCATGTCCATGTATATACACTCTCTCCATCAACTATTGCAAAGGCAAATAGGAAAAGGCTATCATCCGCGTCCGGTGAAACGATAATTAACAAACAACCCACGCATTTTCCATACAAGCATGTTCTATCAACACTTATAACAGGTTTGCAAGACTTGAACTCTTCAATCGAAGCACCAAATGCCCAAAATACTCCTTTGTCAGTTTTAACCTGACCATTCAAGTGAGTGAAGTGGAAGGCTCTGCGACCTCTACCACTAGTGCCAGTTCAACTGATCATCACCCTTGTATCTGTCTCTGAAGGCTAAACTGCTCAACCACCAAGAAAGGGCCGCTATTGATGGATTTTCTCGCTAGGACCGGACTCATACTTATCCCAATAGACAACAGTTCCTAAATTTCTTGGTTGTATTACTAATAGTAGATAAGACAACTTAGTATATGCTTCTTCAAAGAAACCGAACAACCTCTCATTAGCTTTTCGTTTTGCAATCCAAGTCTTCCTATACGAAATCTGATAATTGAATTGTAGTTTAACTATCCCAATAATAGCCCATGGCGTTATTCCTATCTCAGCCTTAACTACATTCACAATCAAATTGCATACAAGTTTGGCGTCAACTTTACAGTGGTCTTGATTCAACATGGGATTTAAACATGTATGCGGCCCTACAATTTTCTTCACCAAGAAATTTGTCCTACCATTTGGAATGATTGCACGTAATCTCTACAAGCAACCGCCTTCACTCAAGACTGGTGGGATTTGCACCATCTTCTCAATGGTACGTTTCTTAGATGCCAATTTACATTTCACAGTATATAGGGTTGGTGTAGATTTCAATGTGACAAATTCCTGATGTTTTCTTATAGAGTATAGGTTCACCGCATGCTAGATTGATTCTTTACTTTGAAACTCCTGCCCAATGTACAATTCGTCTACGTTCGATGAACCGGACAACTATTATGGAACTTGATTTACTCTCGCACTTTGTGACATCGTCTCGGTAACATGAACATTAACATTATTGAAGGCATCATTAACATTCACGTCATTATCATTTCTCTCATTTATATTAACATTTACATATTCTTCTTCTTCGACTTCTTCATGATTTTCTACACTCTCATTAACTTCATCGTCGGTTTCTTCCTCTTCTTCATCAATATCTAATAATTCGTTGTTAATGGTAGCATTTTCAAATATTCCAAACACATTGTCATTTTGAACATAATCATGAACCAAACTAGGTTGACGTGGCAACTCAAATTCTGTAGGATCCAGGCTAGTTGTATTTGTGAACGTGTCTTCTTGTGGGAACTGTGGGATTGCATGTGATTTTTGAACTAGTTAGAACCCATTCTATGTGTTGGTACTTCTCGTACGAAGCTTGAACTAGGATTAGCATGTGGCTGGGCATTATGAATTTGGATTTGCTGAATATATAATTCCAATGCGCACCAACTAAAATTTGGGTCAACTGTCCTAACAATCATGGACTTTAGAGCGTTGTCATTTGCTACGGGCACAGTTATAAAATATAGAATTTCACCTTTTTATGTTGCATATCGAGCTAAAATTGAAATATTCCATTGATCTCTAGCCCAATTAGTAACCTCATAAATTTTCTCCACTAGTTCTACCATTATAATTGTACAAGGTGCCCAAAATATTTCAGGATCAACAACATTATAGCAACAACCTAAATTTGCGTCACGAATAATTTCACCACCAAAATAAATCCAAATAGGAATATCGTAATCCATACCTATACACATATTTATACAAAAATGATAGACATTATATAATTTACCCAAGTGTACACGATAAAAGGTTATATAAATCATACCTTCAAATCAATGATCGGGAAGATTAATCAATTATGAGCGTGGAGAAAACGACATAAGAACTTGCTTCCCGAAATCAACTTAATTGGGGATCTTGGATGATGGGTTTAGGGTTTTGAGAGAGGGAGGAGAGAGGAATGTAAGGAGATGAAGTGGATTCCTTGATATTTGGAGAGTTTTTGTGGGTGAGAGCACGAATTTGGAAGCTAGGGTTTCAGAGTTGGGTTTCGGAGTTGGGAAAGAGAGATAATTGAAGAATAAGACAGCAAGTGTGGGTTTAACAAACTCCCCAATTGACATTCGTTATCTCAGTTAGCCAGTTTGGTACAAAGTCACTCGTTAACTGAGATAGCGAGTTTAAACTTGGTATTTTTCTACGAAACCATACACTCGTTATCTCAGTTAGTGAGTGTGGTACAAACATACTCACTATCAAAGATAGCGAGTGTAAACTTGGTATTTTTATCTAATTTTCTCCAAAGCATGGAGAAACACATGACCATACACTATCTCAGAGTGTGATGAGGTTTTCACCAAACTTGCTATCTGGTAGCGAGTGTGTCATTTTGGTAATTAGTTTCGAAAGTGGGTCAGTTTTGTATATACTTTCAAAAAGTGGTCATTTCGGTAAAATTCGAAAGAAGTCAGGAGAGAGGAATGAGTGGATGAGTGAAAATACTTATTTATTATGCCTCTCGATTAAGTGAGCGAGCGAAAGAAAGGAGAGCCACCCGATCTTGATCATGATCATGATTAAGATCAAGATCATGCGATGGAGCTCGAGTGCGCAAGGAGAGTGCGTGCGTGTGTATATATATATATATAAGGAAAGCTTCGATTGTGCACTCCTCTACTGCACACGGCGTGTGCACTAGGCCTTCGGACGTTCATATCGACGATCCGAACCGTTTACATTGATCTATACATCTAAATTAGTCTAAATATATAAAATCAATTCATTTGAAATTCATTTACCCATCCATTGAAGTGTTACAAAATTGTATGGCTGAAAATCATTATTTTTTATAGTTGCATGATGGATGGACATATAAATTTCAAATGATTTGATTTTACATATTTAGACTAATTTAGATAGGTAAATCAATGTGAACGGTTCGGATTGTTGATATTAATGCCCGAATGCCTAGTGCACATGCGGTATGCACTAGAGGTAGTGCACAACCGAAGATTTCCCTATATATATATATATATATATATATATATATATATATATATATATATATGTATGTATGAAAATCTTCCATTGTGCACCACCCCTCCATGTGCTCTCGGCCTTCCCGTCTTCGTATTGACGATCCGAACCGTTCACATTGATCTACACATCTAACTTAGTCTAAATATGTAAAATCAAATTATTTGAAATTTATTTGCCCATCCATCACATGACTATAAAAAACAATGATTTTCAGCCATATAATTTTGTAACACTTCAATGAATGGGCAAATGAATTTCAAATGATTTGATTTTACATATTTAGACTAATTTATATGTGTAGATCAATGTAAATAGTTCGGATCGTCGATACGAAGGTGGGAAGGCCGAGTGCACATACCGTGTACACCATAGGTGGTGCACAAGGGAAGATTTCATATATATATATATATATATATATATATATATATATATATATATATATATATATATATATATATATGAGAAATCCTCTATTGAAAACAACCTGTAGCGATGAAAACGTGGAAAACCACCTAGACCGTTGTTGTAGGTTATAATGCATTTAACCTAGGCCGTTGTTTTCAACATCGGCCCAGGTGGTTTTCACGTGTTTTTGCAACATTTGTGTTTTTAATGAAGCATTTCCCTCTACATATATAGTGTTTTCGCAACATTTGCATTTTTAATTGAGCATTTCCCTATATATATATATATATATATATATATATATATATATATATGATTAGTTTTTTTGGCTAGCTATCTATTCCCTCAACAACAACAAAAAGTATCTAAAGTATCTAAAGGGCATTTGCTTGAAGGACATTAGTCTGAAGATGAGAATAAAAATTAAGTTAGTGGTATACTAACGGGTCCATGGGTCGTATCCGGGTTGGACCAGTTCCGATCGGATCCAAAATCATCGGATCCTAATCCTACCCTTCTAGAATCGGATCGGAACGGATCAGGGTATTAGGTAAATGTGACAGTGCTAGATGAGATTATGAATCGAGACCTAGCATCTCTTTAAAAAGATTATGAAACATTCTGACAGGGATGATGCAAACACATGCTGAAGTAAAGCCTTCTAAATTTACAGTAAAAAATTATAGAAAATAGTGGACAGAAATTCCAGCCAGTAAGATATCGATACTAAGTTTTGACAGCGTCTTCACTGCCTGATTCATTATTGCCTATCAGTATATCATATTGGTGCCTTACCCTCGTTTCATCAAAATAAATTGCCGTCCTCCTTTTGACAGAACTCCATATAGTATCCAAAAGTTAACTTCTAAGAGAGGGGAATCCCTCAAAACCCCTTCGAGATGCACAATACTACTCACACAGTCTCTTTCTTCTACTTCAAGCAAATTGATGGCTTCAACATCCTCTTACGTAAGATTGTTGAAGTTATAAAAAGAAGAAAAGAAATGAACATGAAGCTGCCACCAACTCCCTCAACCTTACTCCTCACCGGCGACAACACCCTAAGCCCCAGCCTCCCTTAAACCCTCCCTGCCTCCTTTTCCCTCCCTACCACCATCCACTACTGCTTCTTCTCCAATCCATCTGCTCCTTTACGACCACTTCTCCACATTCTTACCCTCTTGCCTTCTTCATTGTTCATCTCATCAACTTAGACAACCTTTTGCTCTTCGCCATACGACTCGGACCACAGTGCTTCATTCTGCAACCATGCTCACGGAGGTAGAGTTGAGCAGGTGCGGGCCCAATGAGAGGGCCCGCTACACCGACTACTCCCCTCCTCCCCCTCTCGAAACCCCAACTCCTGACCTGCCCCAAACTTAGGCCCACGTCACCACTCCAACAGATGCTCCTATTGTTCACAAACCCCAACCACACCCTATTACGGTGAACCACCCCCCGGAGGAGGATGCCCCTAGGCTCAGGCGTGCACTCTCCCCACGGCGGGCACACTGAAGTGCACTCCATCGCCAGGAGGGGAGAGGCAATACTCATCATCGCCATCATCAGGACATACCTCCGAGGGGACGAGCCCATAGAGAGGGTCCTCCTACTCGCTACAGAGAGTGTAGAAGACCCCCCCCACCCCACGATCCTTCATCGCCCTCAGAGGATGCAAACCGATCAGAGGGATAGGGACTATAGGGTCTACCACCATCATCAGAAGTTACCGGAGGCTACTCAGAGAGTAATCCATTGGCAACGCAGTCATAACAGTGAGAGGGACCATCACAATCACAGTTTGTCTAACAATAACCAACACAATAGCACCTCCATTGTAACAGTGAACCCCATCATGAAACCTTCTTCTTCTCACCCAATACCCTCAACCACACGCACCCCCCCCCCCCTCAGTAACTCTCCTCACAACCAAGTGAGAATGCTCCCGACCCCCTCAAATCTGTCATCGTTTGGGCCCACGGAGGGGATCCAAACAAAGAGGAACAAGGAAGGGTGGAACAAGCTCCGAGTGTGGAAACAGCGGAGGAGTGGCATGTAGTAGCTAGAGGGATAAGAGGAAACACAACTCTGCACCTCCACCAAACCAACAAGACAACAATAAACACAGCCCTCCTTCGCTAACAATTCTACTTGATAACAGAAAAAGATTGAGAAAAGGAAAGAGAAAACCCATGTTGTGCTTCAATTGTGGAGGTTTAGGCCATTACCAAACAGAGTGTACTAAGGAGGTATGATGCTTGAGATGAATGAAGTGGGGTCATATGTCATACACGTGCACGAATGTCATCAGTTCCAACAATGACGATGAGAGGCAAGTGTTCAGAGGAAGGTCGCCGGAGAGCCCAACCTTGATCAGGTTGGCTAATAGCCTACAAACGATCAAGAAAGAAGAAGAATGGCTCCGCCAATGGTGTACGGTAGCTAGAGTAAGATCAGGCAGTCCCTCCGAAACACACCTTCTCCAAGCCTTGGACCTCAAATGGCCAATGCGAGCACATCGAGATTGGGTAGCAAAGAAGTTGTGCCATCCCCAATTTCTGGTTTCCTTCCCATCACCACAAAAAATGATTGAAGTCACCGAAATGGGCACGGTTGATTTTGGCTTCTTCAAGGTGGAATTCACGGTGTGGTCACCAAACTTTGGTGTAGAATTACCGCAAGGGGACAAATATTAGATTTGGATACACAACGTACCATTGCACTTTTGGAAGAAAGAAGCTCTTCAGGAGATTGTCTCCGAATTCGGCACTGTGGAAGCCATCGACGAGAAGATAATTCGCCGCTCAGAGATAGTATCGACGAGGATACTTATTAGAAGCGGAGACATCTCCCTAATGCCCAGATTTGCCAAAGTCTTCTCCTTCGAGGAGGCCTACCTCATACGGTTCGTGCTCGATAAGCGAGCGGAGACAGAGGAAGAACTCGTACCCATCACTTCCCCCAAACCCCCTCCCTTAGTCAGAGACGACCGCTCTTACAAACAGGTGGTCTCACCGGGTTGGGAGCTCACCATTGACGGAGCACATGAAGTTGAGCGTGCTCACAGAGGGGTGATAAACGCAGCAAGAGGGATGGAGGGTCGCCGGGAGCTAGCGGCGGAGGGATCAGAACCCCAACTCTCAAGATCGGTCACCGGTGGTCAAGGAAGAGGTTTGACCACGGGATCCAACGATCAGGATGGCAGGACACTGGTGCACCAACAACCATATCCAGATTTGGATAGTTTCGAAGGGACAGAGACCAACCACACAAAATGGGTCAAAAGAATTATCCAAAATGGTGGTCAAGCTCTGCTTGCAGAAGAGGAGGAGCGCGCTGTGGCTCAGAGGGGAGGGACAGGTCATGCAGACCCTAAAAATGGCAACAACACACTCTGTAACAGCATGCATGCTTCGAGACAAGGGTTGGTGAAGGAAAGCACCAGTCTGGGGAAGAAGACAAGAGAGAGAGTGTAATATCCCGGACGGATATTACCGTATATAAATTATTATTTTATTATTATTTTATTATTATTTTGTTTAATTCCAAAATTAGAATATTTTGGAGATTTTCACCCGGTTTACTCATAGACATTATCTGTACCCAGATATCGGTCAGTGTACATCCGTATGGTATCAAATTGGTACCGTGATCTTCCGAACTAATAATAGAATTTATTTTATTATTATTTCCGAGATTAAATTATTTTATACGGATTATGCGAAGATTTTCGGTATTCAGACATATAGGCGCACATACGTGTAGTATGTCGATTAGTACATCATACAAATTGTGTGTTGTGTATTTTTGGACAACACTTGCCTTGTTATGACAAACCTATTAGAGGGTTAGGGTTTGATTAGGAGGTTAAACCTAGGGTTACAAAGACATAAGGGATTAGGAGAAATTCTTCTAGAACAAACCCTCCTCCATATCAATTTTCCCTCACATAACACCTCCCCCCAATCCCACCTCCCACATAAGCATGGCCGGCCCCTTCTTTTGGGGATATTTTGTGCCATTGGGTGCACTTACCACCTCCCATCTCCTTCTATAAATAGCCCCTCCTTCTCCTCCTTCTCTCATTTTAGAAAACAAAAGAAAGAAAGAAAGAAAGAAAGAAAGGAAAGAAAAAGAAAGAGAGAAAGTCTCATACTAATTTGAGAGTTCTCTTGTAGGTTTAGTAGAAGATTTCTAAAGCTAGGGGAAGGAGAAGTTATGCTAGCAAGTTCTTCCAACAAGAGAACTAGGTGGGGGTTTCTTCATGCTTTCTTTGTTTGATTGTTTGTTTGTTTGTTGCTTGTTGTTTGACTTCTTCTTCTTACCTTCTTGTTTTGTTTTGTTTTTGAGTTGTTGTATGTGGTGATGAGTAAAGAGTAAATAAGTAGTAGTAATATCTACTAAAGCACATAAAGATTACATCTTTGTTATGGTAGTTTTTGTTTGTATGACATGGGACTAAAAACTTACATATTGCATAATGTTGGACATACAACCCTTATTGGTTGTAGGACTTAAAACATAAGCATATGAGCACTCAATTTACAACCATTGTGGGTTGTAGGACCTTTAATTAAACATTGGACTAATAATAGAAGCATATGTCCAATTAAAAAGATCTATTCTTTTATTTGATCACTAGTTGTAAATAATAAAAAAGATCTTCTTTTTATTAAACACTAGTTGTAACTTAAAAAGATCTTTTCTTTTATTTGATCACTAGTTGTAGATATTAAAAAGATCTTCTTTTATTTTAATCACTAGTTGTAGCTATCTTTTCTTTTACTAGATGTAAAGTAAAATAAATAAAAAAATAATCTTTTCTTTATCACTAGTAATAATAAAGGTTAGTAAGTAACTAAGTAGTAGTAAGCTAAAATATAAAGTAGTAGTACTAGTAGTAGCATGTTGATTCAATAAAGAAGTAATAGTATGTTGATTAATGAAGTAGTAGTAATAGTAGTAAGTTGTATGTTGTGATTTTGATGAGAAAGAAGTAGTAGTAATAGTAGTAAGTTGTATGTTGTAGTAGTAGTAGTAGATAATTATGTTTTGATTAAAATAGGAGTAGTAGTAGTAGTAAAATGTTGTAGGATTGCTTCTAAAAATATTTAGAAGCCATATTCATGCTAATAATGTTGTAGGATTACTTCTAAAAATAATTAGAAGCCATTTTTATGCTACTTATATTGTAGGATCACTTCTAAAAATGTTTAGAAGCCATTTCCATGCTACTAATATTGTAGGATTACTTCTAAAAATGTTTAGAAGCCATTTCCATGCTACTAATGTTGTAGGATTGCTTCTAAAAATATTTAGAAGCCATATTCATGCTAATAATGTTGTAGGATTACTTCTAAAAATAATTAGAAGCCATTTTCATGCTACTTATATTGTAGGATCACTTCTAAAAATGTATAGAAGCCATTCCCATGCTACTAATGTTGTAGGATTACTTCTAAAAATGTTTAAAAGCCATTTCCATGCTACTAATATTGTAGGATTGCTTCTAAAAATATTTAGAAGCCATACTCATGCTACTTATATTGTAGGATCACTCCTAAAAATGATTAGAAGCCATATTCATGCTACTTATGTTGTAGGATTGCTTCTAAAAATATTTAGAAGCCATATTCATGCTACTTATATTGTAGGATCACTTCAAAAAATGTTTAGAAGCCATGTTTCATGCTTAGATAGTTGTAGGATATCTTCTACAAATATTTCTTCATGTTTTATGTTTAGATAATAGTAGGATGCTTTCTAAAGAAGTTCTATCATGCTTTATGTTTAGAATGTTGTAGGATTGTTTATAAAAATATCCTACCATGCTTTTATACTTAAAATGTTGTAGGATGTATTCTAAAAATATCCTATCATGTTTCATGCTTAGTTAACGGTAGGATTTATTCTAAAAATATCTAGCATGCTTAATGATGTTAGAATAATGTAGGACAAATTCTAAGAGTTTCCTACCATGCTTGGATTAATTAATTATGCTTAGAATGTTGTAGGAATCAATCTAAGAGTTTCCTACCATGCTTGGATTAATTAATTATGCCTAGGACGTTGTAGGATCAATGATAAAGTTACTTACCATGTTAGCTTAATTATAGGTATGTGATATACCATGTTAGTTTAATTATGGACCTATGCCATGCTAGCTTGATTACAAGTAAGTTGTATGCCATGCTAGCTTAATTGTAAGTAAGTTGTATGTCATGCTAGTCTAGATGGTGAGCAAGTTGTATACCATGCTAAAGTTCAAATACTTGCTTAGAATGATTGTAGGAGTAGTGGTAGAACTACCTACTATGCCTTGGAATGTTGCTTGTTTATACTAATTGGGTTGCGGTGATTAGTCATGATAAGTAGTAAGCTTTCATGATCAATTTGTAACCTACACTTGACTATAGTGGGCTTTATGTCTAGGTCGTAGTGTTTTTCATGCGTGAGCTCGATGTAAGCATAAGCATTAATCACATTCATACATAGGAATATCATGGTAGCCGTGTTATATGATTAGATGGATCGTAGGAAGATGCTTGCAATTGTGTGCCGTACTTAAGGCGCTATAGGTTGAAGTAATGAGGGTTGGGAAGACCACTAGTGATAGTTGGTCCGATAAAGGCCGTTAGGTCGCCTTCGGATCCTTCCTTAGTGGGATACCGACCATAGAATATTAGTAGATTCTTCTGTTGCTTCTAATAATATAAGATCGAGTTGCTAGTAAGCACGCTTGGTTGCTTCTAGGATTGATTACCTGTATGGTTGTTTGCACACGGTTGTGCTCGTACGTGGCTCGACTGGCCCGTACGTAGCTGTGGGTCTCATACTCGGCTTATTTGGCTGGTATGTACGTTGTTGTCTCCTACGAGGCCCGCCTGGCTCGTAGGTAGTTATTGTTCATACGTAGCTTATGGGGCTCGTATGTGGTTGTTACTCGTGTATAACTGTTAGCTAGTACACAGTTCGTTGTGGGTTATCGACCATCAAGACATAGCGGCATGCATGTATATTCGCACGACCGAGGTCTTGGATCGATGAGCCACGAACCGGATCCTGAGGGGTTCTGGTAAGTCTAGGTTGAGCAGCCTAGTAGAGTTGTCTTGCGAAGCCTAATTTAAGGCCTAACATGTTATGTTATAATATTATCGTCCCTAGGATCGTCGGGTCAGGGACATCATTAGGGTAGTGACTTATAAAGGTCATTTTGCTCAGACCCTTGCCGAAGAGAGAGGAGTTGGTTGTAGGGGGCACCTTACGACCAACTTGTCTCTTGAGGGAGGCCTTAGGTGGTGACATTGGGTTGTACCTTCCCGTCAAAGGGATACGTACGGTGACGTCTCACAAGTTGGGAGCACGGGTTGCGTATCTCGCTCTGTTAATTCCTGAAGTACCGTGGCTGGGGTGCCACAGGATGCATGGTGCAGTCCTGCGCTTGCTAGACCCCAGAGAGTGCCACAGGGTAGGCTTCGCGCTGCCCTGCGCTTGCGAAACTCTATGGTTTAATTTTGGAACGATGCCCGATATACTGGGATCGAGTGAGGTCCGGCTTGCCGGGTAGTAGTGGAAAACGGAGACACCATAAGCAGACTGCATAGGGGGACTTGACCCCTTCTGCAACCTCACAGAGTCATGGAGTATTGTCAGGAACAGGTCGTGTACAATTAGAGTTCTTAACGTGGGTTCAATCCCTATATATGGAGAAACGGCTTGAGATGGAGTCGCATGTAGTATGGGCTGCATGTTGCTTTCGGAGACTTGCTGACATTAGAATAGGAAGCGTTCCGTCAAAGGGATACGTACGGTGCCATCTCACAGGTTGAGGACACGGGTTACGTATCTCGCTCTGTTAATTCCTGAAATACCGTGGCTGGGGTGCCACAGGATGTATTGTGCAGTCCTGCGCTTGCGATACCCCAGAGGGTGCCACAGGGTAGGCTTCGCGCTGCCCTGCGCTTGCGAAACCCTATGATTTGGATTTGGATTAAGGCCCGATACACTGGGCAATAGTGGCAAACATGGACACCACTATATGACTGCAGTGGCGGAACTAGACCGCACCTGCAACCTTGTTTGAGTGAGGTCCGGCATGCCGGGTAGTAGTGGAAAATGGAGACACCATAAGCAGACTGCATAGGGGACTTGACCCCTTCTGCAACCTCACAGAGTCATGGAGTATTGTCAGGAACGGGTTGTGTATAATTAGTTCTATTTTAAGTATCGCATTAGTGTCTAGTCATAGCACTCACGAGCACTTAAACTACACCAACACCATTGTTATATTTTGTATATTGTTTGGAAGATTCGCTGCTATATGATCAGCCTTTAAGCGTCAGTGAATACTGACGTCCCCACTTCCATAGGTACTGGATCGCCGAAGTACAGAGGCGAGATTCAGGAGGACTCAAGGCAAGGAAAGCAAGGAGTCAGTATCATGTTTAGTTCCGCTGCAGTATATGTATTGATTATGTATTAGTTGAGAAGTACTCTGATGTAAGATGTTGAAGGTTGTAATACTTAGAAATGTAAAGGAAATATTGTAACTCTATTGTAAGGTATTACAGTTGTACAATATTCAGACTTGTAACACTTTGTGTATTGAATAAAAAGTTTTAAATTCTCCTGTTTTTCTGTGTATTGTGACTAATTGAAGAAAAGATCTTGGCTCGTGTCACGGTTTCCCGGTGTCGGAAATCGGGGCGCTACAGAGAGCACTTTCGACTAGGGAGTGGGTAGCAAAATGTTGGTTTTCACCAGAAAAGAAAAAGGAGGCTTCTTTGGGTTAAGGGCGACAGGCGTCAGGTGCCATTTTGGGGAAAGAAACGAGCAAAGAGCTGCTCGTCCACGGGGAAAAAAACTCAAAGGAGAGCGAGATTGGCGCTCAAGCATTGAGGAAAAACAAAAATGGTAAAGAAGACAATGAAGAAGAAGGAAGCACACAGTCTGCTTTGAGTCTTAAGGAGAAAGAAAGATAAAAATGCTCAACCCTTCGTTTATCCCGTCTCTCCACTTTGATACCCACGCCATCTGCCTTAGCCGCTGTCCCCCCAACCAAATGCTGCCAGGTGGCGGGGGGGGGGGGGGGGAGAGAGAATACCGCCCAGATAACAAACGGTGGTATCGAATATCGAGATCGGCGGTATATTGCACCACGGGGGAGATCTCAAATGTGTCTCACACGACTCTCCAACTGATGGGCTTGCATGTGTGACTTTTATAGGAGTTAATGGGCCCAAAGAGGGGCCCAAAATGCATATTAATGAGTTTAGGACTAGTAATTCTACAATTTTGAACAGTCAAGTACAGCGTCAGATGGATAGTGGGCCCATAGAGGGGACCTTGATGGGAAGCACCGCTATTACTGTAGAGTCATCGCCAATCTATGGGCTCAATGAGGTGTCCGCAATGAGAGAGTCTACTCTACAACGGGAAGTTCAGCATACAGATAGTGATGAGGATCTGGAAGGGCGCTTAAATCTAGACGAAGAATTCTCATTCACTGATGAAGAGTCAGAGGATCTAGAGTTCATCGCTGATACACAGAGGGAGATCTCGCCAGAGATGGTCTTGTCCAAACTTCCTGAATCAGCACCTGGAGTCAGTACTGGAATGTCGTGCAGAACGGTTGGGTTCAGAGTTCAGCGGTTGCCTAAGAGGGCTCATGTGGAGTCCCTGGACGACTATCTGGAGGTAGCGATGGCAGCCAAAGCTACAAAATTCGACGACGGAGGTACGAGAAGTTTTTTAACTACTATATTAAATTTCATGTTAGACTCTGAAGTTTTTATACTAGTGTGGGTTAGAGGTGTGTGACACAGAGCGTAATGCATTACTACTCAATAAAATTAGGGGTTGGGAAACTAAAAGGGTCAAGACTAGTTATGAGAATGACCTAGGGTATAGCTCTGGGATGACAGACATCCTCAAGGATGAAGCCTGCCCCACACCCACACCTACGATCAACCCTAACACGGTCCCCCAATAAATACACTATCCTGGAATATTAAGGGGCTGGGGAACTGGGGGAAGAGAGATATGGTTAGGGACGTCATTAACAACTCCAAGGCGGAAGTGGTAGGGTTGCAGGAGACTAAACTTCAGCACGGGTTCAAACTCAAAAGAATCGGGGGAAACAGAATCAAGGAATGGGTGTTACTCCTGTCAGCAGGAGCCTCAGGAGGGATTGCTATTGGGTTCAACTCAGATATTCTCACTTGCACCGAGGTTTATAGTGGAACATTCTCTACGACTACCCAACTAAAATGACGGTCTGATAATTAGGTGCAGACGGTCACTGTCGTTTATGGGCCGAACGTGGCGACAGATCGAGATGCCTTTTGGCAAGTGCTTGTCGATATTCGACAGCATTGGTCGGGAGCTTGGATTGTTGGGGGATTTCAACATCACCAGATTTGCTTTCGAGCACAAGGAAAGAGGCTCCAGCGACAGACACAGAGAGGAGTTCAATAGGGTGATCACAGAACTAGAGCTGATTGATATCCCAATTAATGATAGACTATTCATATGGTCTAACATGCAGGCTGCTCTGATTATAGCCAAATTGGACAGGATACTAGTATCGATGGATTAGGAAGCTAAATTTCCTTTAGCAACCGCTAGATCGATTCCTAGACCTACGTCATATCATACCCCGATCCTGCTTGATGCGGGGGTACAGGGAGCTCAGAGGCCAAGGAAATTCAGATTTGAGAAGATCTGGCTAGAAATTTAGGATTTCACCACATGGTGATGGAAAACTGGACGCTCCCAACTGCGGGTACGGACACTGCATCCCGATGGTGTGAAAAAATTCGCAGATTGAGAAAGCGGCTGCGCAGATGGAATCGGTCTAGATTCTCGACCATCTGGCGTGCAAAAGATTCCTTTTTGGAAGGAGTTGATGAGCTAGAAAGGGTGGAAGAGACGAGAGTCCTGTCACAAGTTGAAAGAAACAGGCTACTAGAGCTCCGAGAAAATATTGCTAAACTTTATAAGTTGGAAGAGATCAAATGGCAACAAAGGTCAAGGATTTCGTGGCTCAAAGTGGGAGACGCGAATACGGCATACTTCCACCGAGTGGCAAGCACAAGATGTAGATTCAATCTAGTCCTGTCAATACAGATGGAAACGGGAACATTGCAAGACAAAAATGTGATTTCCACAACCTTTCAAAATTACTACAAGGGCCTCTTTGGGAAGAAAAATGACTTCAGGATCCCACTGAGCAATGATTACTGGCAGGCATACCAGAACGAGTCAGCGCAAAATTTATCCACTTTGGAAGCACCTTTCTCGGAAATAGAAGTGAAAAAGGTCATCACCCAAATGGGAGCAGACAAGTCGCCTGGGCCAGGCGGCTTTCCAATGATGTTTTTCCAAGTGTTCTGGGAAGAAATTAAAGGGGACATTACGACACTAATGGAGGAATTTTTCCACAACAATCTCATATTGCGCTTGTTCAATTTTACGGAAGTTGTTCTGATACCCAAATGGGAGGAGTCTACGAGCGTGGGGGATTTTAGACCGATTAGCCTCATAAACTACTCGGCTACGATCATCACAAAGGTCCTAGCCATCCGCCTGAAAAGTATAATGGACAGTCTAATCAGCAAAATCCAGACGGGCTTCATCAAGGACAGGTGTATCCTAGACTGTGTGGCCACCGCTGAACAAGTTATCCACCACTGCCATACGAGCAACTCCACGAACATCCTCCTAAAACTGGATTTTGAGAAGGCAAACAACTCCGTCGACTGGGAGTGTTTGCTGGAAGCTCCCAGAGGGAGAGGATTCGGGGATAAGTGGATAAGATGGATCAAACAGTGTCTACATACTAGTAAAATGGCAATCTCGGTGAATGGACGGCCAGGTCCGTCGTTTCCTTGCAAGAAGGGACTCCGGCAGGGGGATCCGCTATCCCCACTTCTATTCATTATTGTAGCGGATGTGCTGAGAGGTATGCTAGAAAACTGTCGGAGAAAAGGTTGGATAACGCCTGTGGCCAGCAGCACTTCTAATCAAGGGTGCACGATTCTTCAGTATGCTGATGACACCCTACTCTTTGGGAATGGGACCAGGTCAGAAACAGTCTGCTTTAAGGGGGCCCTCTACTATTTTGAAGCCTGGTCAGGTCTCAGGATAAATTTCCACAAGAGTGCGTTGATTCCCATTACACTCTCCGATGTAGAAGCACAGAAACATGCCACCATACTAAACTGTATGATGGATGAGTTCCCAATCAAATACCTAGGGCTCCCACTCAGACCGGGAAGACTCACTAAGTCAGACTGGCTGCCTATCATAGACAGGGTGGATAACAGACTGTCTGGTTGGAAAGGAAAGTTGCTTTCAATCGGGGGCAGAGTGGTACTCATCAACTCAGTATTGTCTAATCTGCCCATTTACTACATGTCATTTTTTGAGCTTCCTAAATGGGTTATCCAAAGGATTGACCGAATCCGAAAAAGATTCCTTTGGAAAGGGGCAGATTCGAATAGGGGAGGTTACCACCTGATCAAATGGAGTATTGCTTGCATGAAGAAGAAGCATGGAGGGCTAGGCATCATCGACCATAGAGATATGAACCTTGTCCTTTTGGGAAAATGGTGGTGGAAGGTATTTCACCACAGTGGGGAAGGATGGCAGGATTTCATCCAACCATACCTTCGGGGAAAAGGTAGGAGAAGTTTAGGCTTCCGAGTAGGGTCTAAAGTGTCGCGATTCTGGAAAGGAATTACCAAAGTAAGGGAACCGTTCAGCTCAGCAATTACGTCGACTATTAGTAATGGACGGTCCACCAGATTCTGGTGGGACAAATGGTGTGGTGCCCATACCCTTAAGGAAACTTTCCCAGAGTTGTATGAGAAAACGTATCGACCGAATATTTCTGTGGCCGAAACTTGGAAGAGGGAAAATTGGAGGCTGCCGTTTCGAGGAACTCTTACCCCAGAATTACATCGACAACTGCTTGAATTGCAAGCACACATCACACGGACCGGTGAGATGTGCACTCAAGGCCCAGATCAGATGCGCTGGAGACTCGAGACCAAGGGAGCTTTCACGGTCAGATCTCTGTATCACCGAATTCACTATCGAGGATGCAGACCCAGCTGGGCACATGTGTTATGGAAGGCGAAAACCCCCTTATAGTTAGAGTCTTCCTCTGGCTAGTGCTCAATAACGCAATCCTCACCAGAGAGAACCTTGCCAAAAGACAACCCCAGATTGCGACCAACTGTGGATTCTGCAACATGCATGTGGAGAATTTGAATCACCTTTTTATTCACTACCCAAGGAGTAAGGCAACTTTGGTAGAGGTATTGAGAGCCTTAGGAATAGGTGACTACCCCAGTGAATATGAGGATTTGTGGATTGGCCCCAAATTTGCCTCGATTTGCCACGAAATGAAGGATGCGTGGTACATTGCCATTCCGACAACTACATGGGTGTTATGGCTAGACAGAAACAATTTTTATTTTCTTACTTCATGTAATAGTATTTTTGGTAACCTTACTCATATCATGCTTCTTATTTCTTTTTGGGGTACAGCTGTGGCCACAGGAGCGAGAGGGAGGATTGCCAGAGTCTTCCAGGTGGAGGAATTTGATGACGAGGAGGCAGAATTTGGGCCGACACTGGACTGAGGGGTTGGTGCCCTCCATATTCATCAGAGTCCCATTAGCTGCAGTCTCTGCTATTTTGTATTTTGTATCGACCTACTGTACTTTTGGTTGTTTGATGTATAGATGATTAGACCCACCCCCCCAGGGTTTTGTTGGGGGATTATGTTTTATTTCCTGCACTGCTCTTTTGTATTTCTCTCGGTACACCAGGGTTGTTTTTATTAATTTCTTATTAATGAAACATGGTGGCGTTATTCCAACTTTAACCTAAAAAAAAACATCCTCTTAGGTCCTATCCAAAGTTTCGATTATCTTATCCGTCCCAACTCATGCCTTATCCACTGTTGGCACTATCTTGTTGCACGTCACTATATGGTTATTCAGCAAATGGTTATGTGTGGGATTATTTTTGAATTTCAAATTTCAAATGTTCTGGGCCAATCAATGAAGAGTGATGATAGTTTGGAAAAGAAGCTGAGAGAACGTGCTTAATTATAAAGAGGAGTTTAGTGTTAGGATTGAAGCGTCAACAAACGCCCTCTGGTTGCAGCAGAACTAATTAGAGCAATGGGGAAGTCAAAGTAGACGAGGCAAATAAATTGAGCAAGCAAGTAGATCCACCAAACTAACACAAACACAATAACGATGACTTATACTGGTTAGCTTTTGCTTAATCCGGGAAAAAATATAGGGAGATCTGATATTCAACTAGAAAAAATTACAAGGAGTTACTGATTCACTTGACACAAGGAATTAAACTCACCCACCAAGAACTATCTCTCTCTCGAGCCTCTCTTTGCAATAGAGAAACGAATCTATGAAGTATCTTCTCTCATATTGGTGGAGTTTACAATATATATATAGAAAAATAGAGAGAAAGCCTAGGTCTAATCTTGATTCTCAGTCGTCCAATATAACCTGGAAAAGAAGTAACTGAATAGGAGCCACACGATCTAACTTGGAGTTGAAGATTGGACTGAACCGACCTAACAAATCGAAGCCCAAAAACGAACACAATGTCGCAGGAGGTCGACCGTCCAACAAGACTGGTTGACCATACCACTCTCTGACATTTCCTGTACTACGAGCGGTCGGGGGTGCGGTCGGGAGGTTCGGTCGACTGTCACCAAGACCGGTCGACCGCAACTAGCCTGTGTTAGGGTTATATACTGAAAGCATCACTTTTGTATTAACTTTATTTCCTTATTTTTTGAATGAGAATCATATGGGCATATGTTTACATATTGTGTTTATTATAATATTAATGCAAGTATCTGATATTCTATAAGGTTGATAATATGGTCTGAGGTGACACACAGAAGATCATATTATCAGTTCCCTATGGAATATATAAATAGTTCACAACCTAGACGGACTTGGACAATCCATTGGAAAGGTTGTAGTGGTATTAGTCTATCTTGACTATAGGTTTACACTAGTACACTTTGTGTGTATTGAACAGGACCACTTGAGGTTGTTCTCTTTGTACTGACTACAAAAGAGAATAAACACCTCTGTTATTATGGATGCTTATGCTCTTAATCCAGATATAATAACAGACATGTATATGCAGTGTGCATTACTTTGACTCATAAAAGAGTGAGATTCATTATGGATCAACAACCCTTATGAATTGGGTAATAGCATTGTATGTATAATGGGCTGTTGATTGTAAAAGGAATCCATGTCCCGATACGTCGGGTTGATGATGTCCCTTAAGGAGCTCATAAGGATTGTCATCCGACATGACAAATAAAGTTGAGTGGTACTACTTAAGGATAAAAGATGTTGATCAATATAGTTGTCAGTAACTTAATTTGATCGACGGACATTCGATATCTTAACATGGGGAGCTGAACGAGCATATAATAAAAGGAGCCCATAAATATAATTTGGGATTAGGAAGGTAGTGCAACAATAGCTCTTTAGTGGACCGAGCTATTGTTAATGGGCCTGGGTTGTGTGTTCGGGCTGAACACGGGATACCCAGATTCGTTAGGAGACCTAACCCTAATTTCTCCTCATGGTCCCTGCCGTAGCCTTATATATATATCCTCTATTCTCTGGCCGTCATATTATATCAGAGATAATAAGTTTTCTCTAAATTCGTGATTCACCTAAGGAGAGAAAGAGAGGTCAGCCAAGGAGAAGAAAGGTTGGGAGACCGTCGCCCACCCGACGTCCAACCCGAGGAAGGAATACGTGCAGAAGATCTTGGGGTCACTGACGGCTCGAGGTTGCTAGAAACTATCGTCTTCTTCTCATCGCAGGTATAATTCGTGAACCCTAGATTCCTCTATAAAGGGTTAGATCACGTATTAAATATGTTAAGCTTTTATGATCGATACGCACACCAATCCGTGGTCCTGGGAATCATCGCAGTTCCATCAGCCTGCACCCTTGCTGCGGCTGTTTTCCCTCCTACTCACTTCGACGCTTCGACATCTGTGCTTCATATTACATTCTTTTAATCTGAACAACGAGTTTACAAGATACAATCTTAACAAACTCCACCTTGGATTGCATATGAGTGCTATTACATGATGTGTTACTCATCTCCAAACTCTAAATAAATTCCACTTGCAAAGAAAACTTAGAACAATAGCCTCTTCTTCTAATTGAAATGATCTCTACCCAATCTCACCAAATCCAGTATGCCCCTTCAAAGGCACACCTCCGTAGATGTCCTCACAAAGTTGCCAAACTCCGCATGAACTCCACCTACCCGTAGGCTTTCTCCACCTCTCGACGATATTCGAACGTCGTGGTCTCGTCTCGATGATTCTAGTTGCGGCAAACTAGCTGAGCTTGCGGGAATAGTGGGAAAAGAACTAGCAACCCCTACGCAGGATTTTTGAATTCCCCAAAGCTTGTAGAGATTGTGTTGACTTGGCCCAACCACTCTCATACCTCTAATCACTTCACCACGACCTTGAAAAACAGACAGAACTCCACCTCGAGCTGTGTACCTCCAGCCTCGTGTATCAAGAGTTCAAGGAAATCAGATTCCATTTCAGTAGAGGAATATGCAAAACACCCCTTAAAGTGAACATATTTTGACCTGACATCTTCAACTCAACTGTCCCCTCACCCACTACTTCACAAATCTTTCCAGTTCCCATTGTCACACAATGCCCCGTAGTAGACTTATAAGTAGAAAAAAACTCCCTCTCGGAGCAAATACGAGAAGAACCCCCTGAGTCAAGAAACCAACTAGAATCCACTTCTAAAGAATTTAAAACAAGAAGACACGAACCATCTGAATCAAAGGCACTAACCACATTAGTGGCTGAACTCCTATTCTTAGCGCTCTCTTGATTCTATAATTTTCAACAGTCTTTCTTGATATGCCCTGGCCTCTTGCAATATCGGCAACAATCCAATCCTTTTGCAAAGCACTTTGTCTTCCCCCTGAAGGACCATCCACCGCTAGACAACTTGTAGGAATAGGCAATAAAGATTTATGGGTCTCCTTCCTAAGTTGATTTTCTTTCAATGCTTTGATTACACAATCTATCAAAATACTCTTCTTGGCAGATCTGTGTGTAGCATGGTCGTGATCAAAGGCTCGTGTGAATCCGGAAGTGAATATATCAGGTTAAAAGCTTTATCTTCCTCACACATATCTGCGTTGATCGCCTTAAGTTCAGATAATACCTTATTAAACTCTGTAATGTGGTCTTGGAGATCGGTACCTTCCTTCATAGATAAACGGAACAACTTCCTCTTCTAATGCATCCGATCTAATAATGATGAACCGGAGTAGTTAGCTATGAGTTTTTCCCACAAACTTGCCGCATCAGTTTCTTCAAGAAATCTGCACTTGACCTCGTCCTCCAAGGATAGTCAGATCAGACTTATGGCTCTTTCACGAATATCTTCCCAATTGTCATCCTTCATATCAGTTGGCTTTTCCTTCTTCTTTACTACTGACTGCAACAGTTCTTGAACAAGAACATCATACATGTCAGTCTTCCAAAGATTAAAATTGATCTTACCATCGAACTGCTTAATCTTCAAAACACTGTGGCCTGTCATCTTAACTAAGGAACTCGGCAACCTGAAGCTCTGATACCAGTTGTTGGGATTGAGGCGTCAACAAATGCCCTCTGGTCGTAGCGGAACTAATTAGAGCAATAAGAAAGTCGAAGTAAACGAGGTGAATAAATTGAGTAAGTAAGTAGATCCACCAAACTAACACAAACAAAACAACGATGACTTATCCCGGTTAGCTTTTACTTAATCCGGGGGGAAATATAGGGAGATTTGATATTCAACTAGAAAAAATTACAAGGAGTTACTGATTCACTTGACACAAGAAATTAAACTCACCCACCAAAAACTATCTCTCTCTAGAGCCTCTCTTTGCAATAGAGAAAAGAATCTATTAAGTACTCCCTCTCATATTGGAGGAGTTTACAATATATATATAGAAGAATAGAGAGAAAACCTAGGTCTAATCTCGATTCTCAGTCGTCCGATATAACCTGAAAAAGAAGTAACTGAATAGGAGCCACACGATCTTACTTGGAGTTGAAGATTGGGCTGAACCGACCTAACAAATCGAAGCCCAAAAACGAACACAGCACCACGGGTGGTCGACCGGTCGACCGTACCACTCTCTACTACGAGCGGTCGGGGGTGCAGTCGACTGTCACCAAGACCGGTCGACCGCAACTAGCCTGCCCCCTTGCTGCTGCTATTTTCCATTCTACTCACTTCGACGCTTCGAGCTCCGTGCTTCATATACCTTCTTTTAATCTGAACAACAAGTATACAAGACACAATCCTAACATTTAGCCCATATAGTAGCCCATCCTGTGTTACATATAGAGCTCCAGGAGAACATGATAATCAAAAGAAGAACTAATTCTAAGTTAGTTTATTATTATTATCATAAATAGTGGGGCAAAAGTCCCACCATATTTTATTAATAAAATGTTTAACAAAACAAACAATCAAAATATAAAATATGGAGTATGAAATTCATGTAACTCAATAGGCTGTGACATGATACTCATTCTTCGTCAACAAAGAGAACCCCCTCTATACAAGAGTTCCCCGCGAAAAATATCTACATATACATATAACAAAAAAGACCGAAACAAAGCGTGAACTTGCAAAAAAAGATGGCACATTCGTGTATGTGGTCAGGGACTCCCCGCATGCTGATCGCTCATCGTCCTGTGTTCTCACCTTGTCTTTCAAATCCCCCACGAGTGTGAAAGTAGTAACGTCAGCATACATCTCCTTGACCTTCCTTCTGGCCTCAGTACCTGTCATTTGAGCTCCCCAAAAGAAAGTATATTAATGCATGAGATGTTTGTGTTCGGGTCTAAAAATTCTATTGTTTCTTTCTAACCATATGGTCCAACATGTAGTTGCTACCCCCACCCTCCAAAGCTCAATGTTACAAACGTTGAGCTCTCCCCACGCTCCCCAAACGGAATGAATGGAGTCCGATATAGGAGTTGATAAACATAATCTGAGCAACAAATCCTCTCATAACGGTATAGCATACCAGCATGTTATGAACAGGTGATCCACCGTTTCCATGTCATGATCGCACATGATGCATTCTCCTAGACCTTGCAACTTGTGCTATGCCAAGTTATCCCTAGTTAGAACCACATTCTGAACGGCCAACCAGTTGAAAACCTAAACATTCAAAGGCACCTTCGCCTTCCAAATTGGATTGTGCACCTGCACACGGCCATCATTGATTAATGCATAATATAATTTCACCAAAAGGTTTCCTCCATTACTTGGCTCTCAAATGATCTTGTACATGTCATCATCTCCTGTTGGCTTCCAGTTTTGAAAAAATTAATTGAGTTCCCTTTTATGATCCTGTGCCACCGTGCTCAGTTGTCTAGTCAAAATTGGCCTCCAGGCACCATTCCTCCATTGTCTCGCCACCCAATCGTTCATGTCTGTTGCGTATTTAAAGGAATCCGAGAATATTCTCTTCAAGTTAATGAGACCAAACAACCTATCTTTCCAGAAGCAGATGTTTGCTCCATTGCCAACCATAAAGGGGCTCTCGTGAGGAAGATGTCCCATATGCGCGACACTCCACGCTAGAAGCCGGATATAGATGCAACATTCTTATATTTTTGGTGCAAGCGACCCTTTTCTAAGGTACACTGTCGTAACTGGCATTGCCCACTTTGTCTTCTTACATACATTTTGTTTCCACCACCATTTGCACAATAGGGCTTGGTTCATTTGTCAAAGATTAATCACCCCCAAACCCCCAAACTCCTTTCGTCTACATACCAACCTCCACTTGATAAGGTGGTAACCTTTCTCATCTCCCCCATACCTGCTCTATAGGAAGTGACATCTAAGCCTACATATTTTTTTAGTAACCCATACAGGTATCACAAAGAACGACAAAAAATATAGCAATATAGAGTTGATCACTGAACTGAGCATAACTAAGTGCCTGCCGAACGATAGCAATTTTCCCTTCCAACCATCTAGCCTATTAGTGATTCTCTCAATGAGCTCATTCCAATCCACTCTTTTAAGAATCCCGATTTTAACTGGCAAACCCAAATATTTAAGATGCAGGTTTTGTACCGGGCAGTTAAGAATAGAGGCCATCATCGTACCATCTATCCCAGTTTCTACTAGAAATGTAATGCTGTTTTTATGGAAATTCACCTTTAGTTCTGACCGCTCTTCAAAGAGATACAAACACCATTTGATAAAAGTGGCCTGAGCAACGTCACATTCTCCAAAGATATGTCATCCTCATACTGGACATTTGTTACAACGGAGGGCCCCCTCCAAATGCCCAACACAATAATAAGTCTCTTTTCTCTAAGCGAGCAAAGCATCCTATGCAGACCGTCTACCACCAATGTAAACATAAGTAGGGACAGAGGGTCCCCCTTGTAATACCCCGCAATATTGAAAATGACAATTTTGCCATTGTGTGTTACGCATGTGTATTTTGTACCGTTACTATTAATATTTGTAACATGTTTTCATTACGTATTGTGATTTCTGACTATTTATGCATTCTCCATATATTTTATTCTATTTAAATCAACTAAAACATTAAATTTCAATCTCTGCATTTTTACGTGCTTTTTACGTATTTTTGATACACGTATCGATTATGTGTTTCCACCGATACGTGCAATATTTTATATGTGTTTAAATTATTTATTTTATGTATTCAAATCCATTTCATAAAACGAAAATTTATTTTCTCGCATTTTGATCTAAATACTTTTGTACGTGTAATGCACGTGTTTTCTACGTACATAGCAATTACGTCGTCAAATTAATAAATATATTTTCTTATATTGTATTTTTATTATCTTTAACATTCTTCCGTTGATAAACGTCGAATTTCGTATTTTGATATTTTACGTGCCACGCACGTGTTTGTTTCAGTGCGTGTATTTAAGTGTATTTGTTTTCAAAATAAATTTCGAAGTGTATGTAACATCCCGTAATTTCCAAAGAAGAAATATATATATATGTATATATATAACATATGAAGAAAGTGTTCTGTTTGGTTTAAATATATGCATGGCATGTTATATAAATAACTTGAAATGGATTTGTATAGTGTGATGGGTGGGGGCCCGACATTAGTTAAAACAACAATGGCATTGCTATTTGAAAATGTTGTTGACGTCAATTAAGATGATGTGGCGGTCTTGGAAGAGGGGCCCACCGTGTGTAGGAGTAGCAGGAGAGAGGCTTGCTGTACTCTCTCTCTCTCTCATGACGTGGAGATGGTTGGTCGGTTATTGAAGGAGAGAGGGTGAGAGTTGAGTTTTTGAAAGGTTGTAGAGGTGAAAAGTTGGGAGTTTTAGGAGTTAGGATTTTGAAGAGTTGGAAATTAAGTGGTGTAATTTATTAGGTGGATAATTATGCAATTTGAACTCTCACATTGACCTATAAATACACCCCTCATTTCTCTTCTTTTGCCCCACTCAAAATAAACAAAAATAAAGAGAGAAAAAAGAAAGAGAGAAAGAGAGAACTTTTTGTGCTTTGGAGGCTTGCTAGGAGGAGATGGACACGGAGGTGCTAGTTAGAGCCAGGAGCTAGAAATGTCTATTCATTCTTGATTGTTATTCTTCATTAGAGGTGGGTGTTATCTTACTTTCTAAATATAGAAAATTGCATGCTAATAATAATAAAATGAGTAGTTTTGATGTGATAAAGTAGAATAAATCTATGTAATGTAATGAAATATATTCTATTTAGCAAATTAATTAACATCATGTTAGTTGGTAATGAGAAAAGAAATAATTGATTATTTTGCCATGAACTAGTATACATGAATGCAGAAATTTGAATATATGAACTATTGTTGAGACTTTCCTTATATGATGATCAAATGAAATTCTAGTAAAGAAAACTTGATACTTATGAACTCATTTGAATGTTTATAAGAGATACAATGCACTATCTTGATTAAATTAAAATAATGCAAATTTATGTTTATTAAAAAGAAGAAATAAATTGAAAGTCAGAATTATTGTCTAAAATATGAATTATAAATCAGTGAGTTACTGTTAGAAAGTAAACTCAGTTTATGTGAACTAATTTCAGTCTAATAATAGACTATATCAAATAGAGAATCGAGTATTTTTTGAAAAGAATAGAATAACAGAGAGTTGAACAAAAGCCTATGAATAGACTTTAAATCTTTGGGCACACTTGGCCTCGTGGTCTGGGGTTGCGCTGGTCTCCTTGTCGGCCTGGGTTCGAAACGTGTTAGGCCCAAATATTTTTTTTTCTCTGTTTTGTTTTTAATTCATTCAAAACCCGAGACTGGGTGTAAGAGGGTTTCGGTGTGTAATATGGACATCAAGTCCACTTGGAATTGGTGGCTAGTGGGGTGAGTTTTGGGCGTTGCCTGTGCTGTTCACGGGTTCGAAACCCAGTATTGCCCTTTTATTTTTTTGTGTTTTAATTAAGTTAATGAGTTCTAATGCGACTCGAAATTTGAGGAAAAATTCTAGTGTTCACATATTGTGATGGAGAATTTATTAAAATAGTTTTAAAGACTTCCATGTATATTTTTGAGATGTAAAAGAGACATTGAGATAGGATGAGATATGGTCTTCAAAATAAATTATTTAAGAGCATAATTTATATCCTTAGAAGAAAAATAAGATGTTGATATGAGAATTAATTGTCTTGATGGGATTATGCATTCATGGTGAATACTTGATTACTATATGTGTTTAAATTGATAAGAAGTTTTAAATTAGATGAATTCATGAGAAGAATTATTATTTGGAAAGAATTTAGAATGGATAAATGAATCATGAATGGTCTGACTTTGATCACATTTGTGAATAAGTTAAGGATAAGAATAATTTGAGTTTAAGACATGATATGATAAAGGGTATGAATACCCATGGTTTCTTGTACATGAAAAGGTTGTGATTTAATGTTTAGTAAGACCTCGGGTACCGGCATTATTGAGATAAAAGAATTGAGTTATTTTGAGATACGACCATGGAGCTATCTCGGAATTGTGATTAAGTCCGGTAGGGGGTGATACTAACTCTAGGTTTGATAATTTATTCATGTCTTGAATTTAAGAACTAGGCACATAAGTGAAGATGTAGTAAGACCTAGGCAAACGTAAGTGGGGCACTCTATATAGTCAGGTGGTGGGCTTGTCGCGGTTGTTCATCGGGACTATAGACCCAGTCGGGCGGTGTACTCCGGGACTGTGGTTGCTTCGTAGGAGACGAGCTTTTATTTTAAATCCTAGACTATGAGTAATCGGGCGGATAGTTTGTCGTACTCCAAAGTATATATGTATACCGGGGCTAGAGGGCACTTGCGAGAAGTTTGCATGACGAGGAGTCTGTATAACTGTCGGGTGGGGGTCTTGCTGCGGCGGTTCTCCGGGACTGGGATCCGTACTCGTGGAACGTCTCAACTTTATTTTATTACTGCTTAGTTTGTCATGTCGATGGATTGAACCCTTTATTGTGGATTACATAGGTGCTTGCCCTCGGACCTATGTAGTATAAGAATATAGAATCCAAACAAGTATGCATTAGTGTCATCCTAGTATAAAATGTGTGCATTAGGCATTAAGGCATCGTATACACTTACATGTTTAGAATAATCACTTTTGACACTTTATTGTTCATTCAAAATTGTGGTTTGTTAAAGTATTGAGATCGTTATATGTACGGCACAGAGAGGATGGCCGAGTATAACATTTTCGTCAGTTGTAAGTAACTGACGTGCCCACAGCTTACTATACAGGTAATTGACATTTTCATGAAGAACTGAAGATGTTATGATGCTGTGGATTAATTACATTGATGAAGTTGTACAAGCTGTATATTATTTTCATTGTTGTAATTCATTTTATTTTCCGCTGTGTACAAAATTATAAAGAACTCTGATGTATAATGAAAAGTTTAAATTTCCTTGTAAAATTGTACGTAGTGAAGTGTAAAGATCCTGTGGAATCTCGAATTCAGTCTTATTTGGAATTCGGGGCGTTACACCCCTGTCAGAATCACCTTCGGCAGTTGATTTCCTTCCCCAGCGTCCCATTGACAAGAACAAAGCCTTGTCCATCTGGAGCCAAATTTCTATCCACCCAATCCACCTATGTCTGAATCATCGTCGTCTAAGAACATCCAGAAGACAGTTCCATTCTACTTTGTCGTATGTTTTTTCAAAGTCCAGTTTCAATAGGAACCCCGACTGCTGTCATATTTTGTAGTCCTCGATAACCTCTTGAACCCAAGCCACGCCTTCCCAAAACTATTAGCTAAGACCTTGGATATGATCTTGACCGAACAATTGAGTAGGCTAATTAGTCTGAAATCTCCGACCTCGAAGGCCACCCTTTTCTTAGGAATCAGACAAACATTTTCATAACTCATTCTACCTATTTCCAAGGTACCTTTATAAAAGGCGTTCATGATGTTCATAATATCCCCCTTTAATGTGTCTCAAAATTGCTTGTAAAAGATTAATGGGAACCCATCTGGACCTGGGGTTTTGTCCTGGCCCATTTCCTAAACCGTTGCTTTGACCTCCTCCATAGTAAATAGATCATGTAGTGTTGTCACTCTAATCTGAATGTCTTTGTTGAAAAGATCATCAGCTAATTCTCTATACCCTTCCTTGAATTACCAAACAACTCCTCATAAGTCTTATCAATAGCTTTGATATACCCTTGTAACGCTCCGATTTCCATACACTGGGAAATCATGACTTAAGCCAGAATATTTTCCTACAATTAGCTATAATACACAGAAAAACAGGAAAATTTAAAACTTTTTATTTAACACAAATATATTACAAGTCCGAATGTTATAAAACTGCAATAACATCAGTGTTACAATAATGTCACACAGTTTTTGAGACAATTTTTATCCTTTGACTCATTTTTGACTTCTTTTGAGCCATGGATCTCATTTACTCTCAATCTCAGTCGTTCGCTTCTGATAAAACCCTCTTCACTGCCTCCATCTTTTTCACTTTCACTTTTACCCAATTTTAAGATCTGAAACCCAAAGGAGAACAGAGGAAGATCGAGAGTCGACTGCCAGATCTGCTGCTTGGATCTGCTGTTTGGAACTGCTGATTTCCAACTTCTTTTGCTGTTTTGATTCTCTTCTCTTTGTTGGTATACTCTCTTCCCTTTCCTCTTTTTAATGGCACCGAAAAGATCTAAGACCTCCCATGTAGATGATAGTTCTTCTTCTAAGGACTATTCTCAGTATCTTAGGAGTCCTGATCTCCTGGAGAAATGGTATCTTAGTTGTACCATTATGATTTTTTCAGGTAGATTTGTAAATTTCAATGATCTAGATAGGTTCAATCTTATTTCCCTATTTCAAAATTGTAGTCTTTATGACTTTTTATCATTGGAAAATCAACCTCACTACTACCCACAACTCATTTATCTTTTTTATACTAATATGGGAGTAGTTCAATCGGATGAAGGAGAAGTCATTGTTTATTCTTCTGTAAAAAATAAGAAGATTAAACTCACATCCGAGCGAATTAATCTTATTATGGGTATTGATGATGAGGGACTTGATTTAGGTGAGATCATTTTAGATGATGCATCTATCTTGTCGAAAAACTTTTTGCCAAACCATGGACCCGCCATGTCTAATAAATCTATCACCCCTATTGCAAAACTAGTTGCAAGAATGCTATCATATAATATTCTTCCTAAAACATGGAGTTTTGATCAGTATTCTATGGAATTGCAACAAGTGGTTTATGCAATTTTTGGTAGAATAAATATCAATTGGGGTCGTGTCATCTTTTCTAGACTCCACAAGTCTCATACTCACTTTCTACCTTTTGGTGGTCTCCTCATTAGACTCTTCCTTGCTTATGATATTGATCTCGACTCCAAGACCAATGTGGTTAAGCATTATGAGTGCTTCGATCGTGCCAGTTTAGCATGCATGAAGCTTCTTGATCCTTCCTCTAGATATTCCCCTAGGCCTACTCCCCACACCCAAATTCCTTTAGCAACTTCTGCTAGACCATCTTCAGCCTCCAGCTCTTCTCGTCCCAGTGCTGATTTTGATGATCCACGTAGTCTACATCATGTTGTTAACTATCTCATGGATCGTCAAGATACCCTTGACTCCCATATTGATTCCCTTGAATCCAAAATCTCCAATCTGACTCAGTTATTTACCACTCAATTTCCACCTCCATCTCAAGATGTTGAAGACGACGACGAAGATGAAGATTGCTGATTTTTTTGTTTCCTTTACTATGTATTTCCTTTCTTGCATTTTTCTTTATGTTGTTACTTTTGTAAGACTTCATTATTTTTGTAAGAAAAAGTTCTTCAGTTATTCACTTGTGTCCTTTTGTTGATGACAAAGGGGGAGAAAACCTCATGTTGTGTATGAGTCTTTTCAAGTTCTGATAAGTCGACTGATTCCTTCTTAAGTCGAATGATACAATATGTATGCATTATGTGCTTTTAATGGGGGGAGCATATCAATGATTGTATGCTTGTATTATTTTTTTGTTATTATCAGCTAATGTGTTGTCATCATCAAAAAGGGAGAGAATGTTGATTCTTGATTTTGATGATTACAACACACTGCAACATGTATCTATGCTATACTATATAATTGCAGGTTGTATACACACTGGCCTCATTTCTATACAGCTGAACAAATGAACAAGCACAAGCTCTGGATATTGACAAAGGCTTCACTCAAAGACTCATGTCAAGACCTGTTTCAATGACATTTATTTTTGTCTTGTAAAACAAAAGTAATATTTTTTATTTTGAGTCTTAGAATGATATACAGCATTGTCACACACACATACACTCACATATAACTCATTCTAAATGTGTGTTTTTCAAAACCAAAAGTCAAAACAGCTTGAACTAGATTAGCAGTTGAGTACCAGTCGACTGCTACTTGCTCCAGTCGACTGAGTTGGTACAAAACTGCCTAATCTTATTCAAACTCTGACCAGTCGACTCATTATGGCAACCCAGTCGACTGTTCAAGTGCGTTTGACAGTTTTATGTTTTTTAAAATTGCTTTTTCAAATTCAAATCATTTTTTCCGTTGGATGACAGTGGGTGCAACTGTTTCCCAACGTCCAGTGTATCTAACTCTATAAATAGAGGTTAGAATCCACTGTAAAAACAACTAATACTCCAAGCATTTTTTTTGAGATCTTAAGTTTTCATACTTTCAAGAGATTAAAGCTTTCAATTCACTAAGACTTGGTTCTCTGTCTTCAGTCCAGTATAACATTTGATTTCGTTCTGGACTGGATATAGATGTCAACCATTTAGCCACGTACTATATCACAAACACAAACAAGGCTATAGGTTGATTGTGAACAATTTTTATTGTTTTCTTTTCCTCTCGGTTAGAGAGTAGGACTCTAGGATGTAGAGTCAGGTTTGTCACTCTTGGTGGAAGAGTTGGTTGCTTTCTCTGGTTGAGAGAAAGGACTACGGGTTAGACAAGGTTGTTGTCTGAACGCTGTAGGGTATTCTTGTAAACTTTTTTTTTTCAAGAATAGTGGAAATCTCAAGTGGGTTGCTTGGGGACTGGATGTAGGTCGGAAGGACCGAACCAGGATATATCGTGTGCACTCTGTGGTTATATCTCTCTACTTGCATTTATATTTTCTCAGTTTGTGTTTTTACTGTGAAACTTGTCTGGACAGTCGACTGAGTACTTGATAGGTCGACTGGTCAGACTCGTATACTCTGAAAATTTTCTGTATGTTAAGTCGACTGTCTCAACTTTATGTCGACTTCACAGACCTGTTTAAATTACTTTTTCATTTTGTTAATTCAGTCGACTGGTTTATCCCTCAAGTCAACTGTACAGAAGAAAAATCTCTATTCCGCAATTTAATTTCTTATAAACATTATTCACCCCCCTCTAATGTTTGTTGCCCTGCCTACAGGATCTAACAATATATACATACTGGTTTATATACATCGATAATATTTATTAACAAAACCGGGTAATATCCACAAAAAATATTTCAATCCTGAAAATGAAAATAAAATAATAATAAAATAATAATTTTTAATACCAGCCCAAGATTTTACATATATTTTCTCAAAAATGCATTTTACAGGATTTTGTACCAGTGCACAAAACCGATACAATACATATATATACTTACTAGTATATATATACAGATAACACTACAAGACTAACAGTCTTTACCGGCGTTTATAAACCCCGCTGTAGATACCACCGGCGTTTTATAAATCGCCGGTGCAAGTGTCGCTGAATCGTGTGTCGCTGTAGCTTAGAGACATTCCCCGATGTTTTTACGACCGCCGGTATAGGTTAAAACTACACCGGCGGTTGGAAAATGCCACTAAAAGGGTGGTTTTGTTTGGAACCTTTTTTTTTGCCATAACCTACACCGGCGTTTTTGAAACGCCGGTAAAAGTGAACATTTTTTATGTAAAAACTACCCCGGCGCTTGTAAAAAACGCCGGGGTAGATTTTTTTTTTTATAAAAAATAATTTAAAAATAAAAAAAATAAAAAATAAAACCATCACTAAAATCTACATTATATACAAGCAAGGATATCGCTTAAAACATGAGTTACATACAAAATAGACCAGCAAACACACAAATAAGAAAAATATAATCCACCCCAATTCAACAAAGTTAAAAGTAATGATGAATGATTACAATATCAAGTGTATCATAGTCCTCACAACTTAAAAATGCCAGCAAAACATATTTTTAAAATCACATACAACATGAGTATGTATATCGAGCAGAACAAAAATAATAATAATAATAAGAAAGCCATGATAAATCTCACCTCCATGTTTCCTCCTCTCCTGAAGGAACTGAGTGCATATCCCCACAACTTGTTTAAGCACCAGACCGACTAAAAATTAGCAAGGAAAATGTAGCCATTTATAGGGAGTATCTTAAATAACTAATCACTTAAATAAAAGGGAAGAGTAAACTAAATTAAAATAACAATTATAATAATAAAAATAATAATAATAATACCCAAATACAAAATTGAAACCACCAAACTGAAGAACAATGATATGAAGAGAAAACAAATCAAAGAAGAAAAAAAAAGAAAGGGCAACAATTTTGACATTTATCTACCCAAATACTGAATTTTATCTTTGCTAACAATAACAAAGAGTTATACGAGGTAATGAATATATGGAATATAGTTTCCTTTATTCTACCTATTAAGAAGTTTGGTATAGTGATTACAACTTGTAAGCAGTAGAAGGCTAATCTTTGATGTAATTGGTTTTTAGAAATATGTACTCAAACAATTTAGAACAATTCTTCCAAAATCATAGATTCATAGGATCTCCTACAAAACCAAATTAACTGGAACTCTGCAATCAATATCTAGTTCTTTCAGTTAAAGAAATTTGTTGCAACTTTCTGCTCTGTAAATTTATTCCAACAGAATATATCAACCTTCATCTAGTTTAACCAAAACTTAGAAATGCAATACAAGAAACAAGAATAGTGCTACTCATAAGCTGAACAAAATACTTTTGAGCATATATCATCATGTATCAGAAGATTACATTTTGTATCCTTGAAATGGAAAAAAAAAACAAAACAGAACAAAACAGAACAGAACAATAACCACAATTGATTCTATCTATTACATAGTTCTCCAATTATTCAGCATTCAAAATTGATTGTCAAGAATCAAAATATATTAGGAACCTAGTACTTTCCTGCTATTGGAGGGGATCACAGGTTCAAGCTTGTCTCTCAATACGAGAAAGATCTTGTGTCCAAATTGAAAGAGTTCAAATCAGCTGTCCTCAAACAATAATCA
The DNA here is from genome assembly GCA_017893485.1 of Hemerocallis citrina. Taxonomy (NCBI): domain Eukaryota; kingdom Viridiplantae; phylum Streptophyta; class Magnoliopsida; order Asparagales; family Asphodelaceae; genus Hemerocallis; species Hemerocallis citrina. The sequence continues at coordinate 19,402,138 of CM030367.1, forward strand.
ACAACAATTGAAAGAGTTCAAAATATTGTAATCTCATAAACATAATAATGTGATCTCATCACATTCATAACCAAAATATGGAGTTCAAAATATTGAGTTACAAAGATTATTTCATAACTAGTCAAATTCAGGCAAACAAGATAGTTACTAAGATGAAACATATACTTTTATAATACTCATGAGATAACTGTCAATTGAAACCACAACATAAGTTCAAACAGGATTATTTCATCACTAGTCACTCCTCTGTAATTCATAGTAGGCAACTTTAGTTACATAATCCATCTCATCTTCACTTAAAACCAATGAGAAAGAACAATCTCATTTTCAAACCCAAGCAACAAGCCTGAACATTATCTTAGAAAATGATACTCATCTAGACATCATGATATAATTGTATATAAAGTTTAGATAATAAAATTTCCATCACTAGTCGCTCCCATATAAAAAAATAATAGTATGCAACTTCAGATACATAATCCATCTCATCTCCAAATTCAGACAAAAGACAAAAAAGCAACTCGTGAAGCTGCACTAACCTAAAACAAGAGTTTCAAATCATACATTTGACACTAACCGAAAGAATCTCCACATTATCGACCTCTACTTCATCTTCTAGAGATTATCCAAGGAATCCCCATCAAAAGAGAGGGTTATGGAAATATCTGAGCATGGCCTGCACCATGCCATCCACTTCAAAAATAGAAGAGGAGACGATGATTTTCAAACAGAAAAAATTTGATGGAATTATACCCTCATTTATTCTCAAACTTCTATGGAAGTTGCATTCCATATACTATATTAATCTGGAATATAGTATACAAGCATACCTAGTCATACAAGCATACAAGTATACCCTCAAGAACATACAAGCAAGTTAAATTAGAGAGTTGGGAAAAATTGTAGAACCAATCTCAAGAACATACCAACTACATCATACTCAGGGTTTGTGTAGAAATTTCAGAAACAAAAATTTTAAAAATAAAACGATTCAGAAATTTCAAGAACAAACCTAGGGATTGTGTAGAGGAAGGGGCGACGGCGGGGAAGGCGGGCGACAATGGGGGGAAAGGGCGATGGCGGGGGAGGGGGGCGACGATGGGGGAAGTGCCGACGGCAGGGTAGGGGGAAGGGCGATGGGACAGCCATGGGGGAAGGGGCAACGCCGGAGGAAGGGGGCGGTGATGGGGGAAGGGCCAACAGATGGCTCTGGAGGAGGCGGCGATGGGGAACGTGGCGACGTCGGGGGAGGGGGGCGGGGGAAGGGATGGGGGCGGCAATGGGAGGAGGCGATGGGAGGAGGGAGATGGAGAGAGAAATATAGAGTGAAAAATTGGATTTAGGGATTTAGTAAAATGGGAGAGATAGGGAGAACGAGTGCGTTCACTTATCCGTTATCTACACCAGCGTTTCACAAAAAAATGCCAGTGTATACCTACATACGCCGGCGTTTTTTACATACGCCGATGTAGAGTTGGATTTTTTTGTTCCCTTACATTAACTTGGTTCTATAGTGGCGTTTCTACCAAAACGCCGGCGTAGATACGCCGGTGTAAAACTCTTTTTTTGTAGTGTAAGTTTTTATTAGTAAAACCAAGAAATTTCCTTAAAAATATTTTAATTTTAAAAATAATAATAATTCAAATATAATATTTGTCCGGGATATTACAACTCTAATATCAGAGGTAATAATCCTGTAATTTCTGGAGCATGAATGTTGTTGTTTCTTCATCACATGTTAGCAACTTTATGGAAGTACTTTGTGTTTGCATCACCTTCACGTGACCAAGTCGCCCTGGATAGTTGTCGCCACATGACCTCCTCCTTGCTATAAGTGTCAATGATTTCCTTCCTACACTCAGACAGATGACAAAGTTGATTATCGTCCAACCCTTTCTTATCTAGGTCCATTATCTCCATAAGGGTATCCCCCTTCCTTTGGAACACATTACCGAATGTAGTCATGTTCCATCTTCTCAGCCTTTTCCATAACCTAGAGAGTTTCTTCATAAGTCTTGATGCTGGGTTTGTGTGGTTTACCTCCTCCTCCCTACTTGCCTTGACCAAATCCTCACAATCCCCATTGGCAAGCCAGATCTTCTCCAATCAAAATACTTTGTTCGATCTTCTTTCCTCCTCTCATGGACCAATGATAATTGGAACATGGTCTGACATGTTTCTGGTGCACGTAGCCAATGCCCAAGGAAATTTAGCCTCCAATTAGTTGAGACAAGGGTCCTATCCAATTTAGCAAGGACATGTGCCCTCCGATGATTAGACCAAGTAAAGTGACAATCGTTGGCCGGTATTTCAAGCATTAGGCTAAAGATTAGTTGGTTGAATTTTCTCCTGTTGTGGTCATGACCCTCACCTCCTCTCATTTTGTCATGCCCTACTTCCCAAAAAAATGGAATACGAGCACATGACATTGCCCCAGCGAATAACTAACGTCACCTATAAGTTGTTTTTCTAATCAACTCAACAATATAATCAATACAAAACAATTGTGCAGACAATAATAATAATCTCATGAACAATAATACTTGGAATAAATAATATGAAATATCCAAATATAATAATAATCCAATATCTGGAAACAAATAATAGCAATATTCGCGTCAAAAGCTCACAATACAATGAAATAATAATAGTCGAATAATTAAATCTTCATGACAAAGCAATAATTTATTAAGTGGCGATGCTATCATTTCACTCACCAATGTTGTTCTCCCAATCCATTAGGCAATTCTCCATCAACACCTGTAAATACATTATCTAAAAAGAGGAGAAAATATTTCCTTAGAGCACGTCAGAGACAGCAAGTAGAGAAAGCAAAGAACAATAGAATAACGTTATAATAATGAATTCAATGGATCAATAGGAATCAATAACATGGAACAATAGCAATAATCAATATCTTGATAATCGATGCAGTGGTTATAAAAAATGGTTCAATATCAATATCAATATTCAATGGTATCAATAACACTCCCACAATATTCGATATCAATAGGAACAATGATGTACAATATACAATGTCGATGTGGTGTCAATTCTTAAGCCTATTAATCATTTTAATCCTAACTAATGTAGCACGTCATGCGTCCCATTTATTTACCACATGGTTTCTATATACAAACAAGTTACGTTTAGACTTAGTGGTAGATTTTATAGTTCATGTACTCAGCAACGATATTCAATAATGACCAATAATTTAATAACCGATAACCGAATCAATTGAGATACTGTAATCAGTAATCTACAATCAACCGATGACCGATATGACCGATAGACCGATAAATAAGGAAACACAGGACCCTCCTCCGTGTACAGTTCTTATATTGTCCACTACTAAAGTCAACCCTTAAACCCCAGCTTGTTAATTATTTTATTAATGCAACAATACAATATACAATTTGAGATATGAGATGAACAATAGTATCAATAGGAGTGCAATAGGACGATAACTTACATAGAACAATTAGAATGATGACAATGGGACATTAGGATCATGCAATGCAACATACACACTTTAATTCATGTAATACTACGATATAGAACAATTAATCTATTGAAATCTAGAATATAAAATTCTGGACAGCAAGAGTAGTCTGTACGAAAATATAATTTTCCGTTGTTTCAGAACTCGAAAACTGAAGCCGTCAAAAATTATGAAAACTGGACTTCCACACGGTTCCAACACATATTTAAAGTTCAAAATCCGACAACATTAGATAGGTCAAACAAATCGTTCTTTACAGATTTCATGTTCAAGCAGAAATGCGACATCATGTTATTTTATTTTTAAAATCATCAAAAACTCAATAATAAATTTATTAAAAATATTTATTAGACTTCTAAACATGTCAACTAATGTTTTGGAAATTCTCAGAGCAAAATTGTATCATTTGATCAGCCTTTTAACTGTTTATGCATGAAACGTACAAGAACCTGAAAATCTGAAAGTAAAAACACTGCTGTAGTAAAACGGGCATAACTTTTGCTACACAACTCGGAATTTAGAAATTCAAGATGTTCTGGAAACTAGAAATATAAGGCTACAATTCTTGTTCAGAAAGTTATTAATTTTAAGATCATTTACTGGGACAGAAATAACAGATAACATACAGCTAGCAAGAAAGATACAGGTTTTTGGGCATTTTTCATGAAATAAATTTATTAAACATGATGGGTAACAATTCTATTAGTCAATGAACTTCTCAATCAGCATGAAAGGTATAAAAACATTGTAAATAAGATTAAGAAGACATACATACATTAATTTATCATCAATCAAACATTAATCGATCAAACAACATACAACCTAGCAATTCTATCTTCAATAATTTATTTGTGTGACAATTATATGAACAACCCTATTATCAATTGTATTTACATATATGAAAGATTCAATCTTTGGAGTAAAAAGTGGCACGATGTCAAGTAAGTTGGGGTTAGCTCGTGTAAACCCTCAATATGCCGAACGTAAGAGATGAACAATGTATAATACGATAAACGAAGGGATCTACTTACAAGAGTTTCAACAAAAGTTGAATTTGATAAAATTAGCAATTCAAGAGGAAGTGGCTTGCCTGTTAAATAGTTAATTTGAATACCAAGAATAGCGGGATGAAAATCATAGGCGATGAACCACGAACACGAGAACACGGAAACCCGTGCGAACTACGTGCAACACCAATACTAAGCAAAAGAACTCCAAAACAAAAAATCCAATTCCCAAACACCATACAGCAAGTACAGCCAACCCCTAAGCCCCCAAAACAGCAAACACCCACAATAGCAAACAGTAAAACTCCACCCCCCACACAGCAAACAGCAACTGGATCTCCAAGTGTAGATGGCAGCGGTGGGGGACAGCGGCTGGTGGTTCGAGCGGCAACAGACTGGGTGTCGACGGAGGCACGAGGAGCAGTGTAGTCAAGGTGATCGGGATGGTCGACGGTGGTGGCGATCGGGGGCGAAACAGGCAGTCAATGCTCTGTTTGGGGAGCAAAACAGAGGAAGGGGGCAGGTGGCTTCAACTTCGGAGGTGGACGATGATTGCAAGCGGCAGTCGAGGTGGATGGGAAGGTGATCGGGGATTAGTTGTGGGGTGCCGGCAATGGGGGTCGAGATGTAGGGGATCGGTTCGGCTGCAGCAAGATGAAGAAGACGGAAGGAGAGGTAGAGGATGGACAAGGCGGAGAGGGGGAGCAGTTGAGGGCAACTGGGCGGTGCACTGGCAGTGCGGTGAGACTGACCGGGAAGAGGGCAATGAAGGGGATGTGGGGGACGATAGGTTTCGGATGGAGAACAGAGGAAGAGGGTGGGGGTATCGGAGGTAGGGGATGAAGGTTTTCGAGTTCAACAGTATAGTGGAAGGGGGGTTGGTGGCTACTGTTTGAGAGGTAGGGGTAGGTTAGGTTAGGGTTAGGGTTTAATATGAAGAGAGTATATATAGGGAATTATTGGGATATTGGGTTTCGGGTAGGACCCAATAAGAGAACGGGATAGGGCTAACGGGTAATTGGTTTACAACCAATAGAAAAAATAGGCTATAGGGTTTATAAAATATGCATATAAATATACATTGAATCAAATAATAAGATACATATAGGTAGAGTATGTTTGGGCTTTACAAAAATAATAACAACAATAATAATAATAATAATGACAATAGGAATAATAATACTAATAATTACAATAATTGTAACGCCCCGCCCCAATACTCAGACAAATTATAAATACTATGTAGTACAACTGCCCACCACAGGCTGCCTCTCAAAAGGTGGTTAACCGAATTGGTGACTCTTGATCCTCGACAATAGTATTTATACTCAATTTATCTTCGCAAATTCCCGATATGGGACTATATTTCACAATCCTTTCACAAATCCCGTGTAGCAGTCGACTGCTACACACACCAGTCGACTGTACACAGACCAGTCGACTGCTAACCCTAACAGTCGACTGTTCGCTCAAGATCTGGGGTATTACATACACCCCCCCTTAGGGTTCAGCGTCCTCGCTGAGCACAGGGCACACATCTCGTGTAGGACCGCCCTTTCTAGCCGATGTAGATCACTTACTCTCAACACCGCAGATCGGATACCCGGCTATCAATCACTACCTGTGACTCTCAATACCGCAGAATATACCCGACCCCGGAGATCAATGATTCTCAGCACCGGTGTCGAAAGTCGGCTCTGATACCATTTGTAACGCCCCGCCCCAATACTCAGACAAATTATAAATACTATGTAGTACAACTGCCCACCACAGGCTGCCTCTCAAAAGGTGGTTAACCGAATTGGTGACTCTTGATCCTCGACAATAGTATTTATACACAATTTATCTTCGCAAATTCCCGATATGGGACTATATTTCACAATCCTTTCACAAATCCCGTGTAGCAGTCGACTGCTACACACACCAGTCGACTGTACACAGACCAGTCGACTGCTAACCCTAACAGTCGACTGTTCGCTCAAGATCTGGGGTATTACAATAATAATATGACAAAAATATCAATATTAATAACAATACCAATAATGATAATAATAAAAATAATAAAGATAATAACTGCAATTAAGTCATAACAATAATAATAAGATCAAAATAATCCAATAATAATAACATATTTGTTTTAGGCTGTAATATAAATAGCCGATCAATAAGATATAGAAAATAAGATCAAAATACACCATTATTCAAAATGAATAAATTTTTCGATCAGAAAACACTTTAATAAAAGATCCGAAAAGAATTTAGCACAAAATAAATTTATAAAAATCAAATTATAAAAAATACACGGAAAATACTTATTAGCGGGGATGGGGGTTACACATTTTGTGCGCAAATCGGACAACATTAAAATCCTCACCTAATACTCAATGCAAGTTCCATCTTCCCTTGATGTAGCTCATCCTAGAATTCTTATCTTCAACTTCTGTTGTTTGGTCCATAAACTACCGTAATTGTTTCCTTCCACCCATGTGCATTGCTTTGGACCACCACTGTCAGCATGAAGTTACTCACCCAACAATTCAGTAAGTCAAAATTACCGGTATTGATACCAACCAAAATTCCCTTTGACGTGCCCTGAGCATCTTTAGAGCACCATTTCCTTATGTGGTGAAGCTTCAAGATACTGAGAAACCTATTCGTGGGTTGAGACAACTTGGTCTCCTCTAAGTAAATGATATGACCCTTTTGACCCATAATGACTCCCCTACCATCCTACGCTTGCATGTCTTACCAAGCCGTCTAACGTTCCAAAATAAGACTTTAAACATTAAAACCATTTGACCCCCTTCCCCCCCCCCCCCCCCACACCCCACACACACACACACACACACACACTTTCATTATGATCATTAGCATGCTCAACCAAACCCCGGTAAACGCAATCTACTTCCATTCCCCCTATCACTTGTTGGACTATGCGGGCGTTATCCACTTCCCTACCCCCTATTTATGTCAATCAGGTTTATGTGTGCATGATTAATGTTATGAAAGAAAATACCATGTGCATTTGCTAACTGAATTAACATGAAATCAGGAATATAACAAAAAAATTGAAATTTGTGCACGATTACCTGCCAGGTTTTTGTTAATCTTTCGCTTCCCTACCTTTTGATATATTTCCTTAACCGTCATCGGTTTATCCCCTTTATTGTGTTGTCTATCGTGGTGCGATGACCCTCCTTTGCCCTAACATTTCTTCTTTTTTGAGACGGATCTTCCACTGGAGTATCTTCAGATATACTCTATATCCCTTTTTCCATCCTTGACTGTGGTCCCTCCGAATCGATGGAATTGTTATCAGACTTTGACGACTCATCTGAGCTCCCTTTTTTTTAATCAATAGCCCAAGAACTCAACATTGCCTTAACCCTCTTTTTCACCTCCTTTTGTACCTGATTTCTACCTCTTTCTTTAACATAGCCTCAACAACATCTCCTGTCTCGTCCTCCTCCTTTTTGCCTTCCTCCATACCAGCAATAACCTCTTCATTGGTGTGCTTCCCCCGAACTTCTATGGACAAGGTTTGCTTATTTGCAATTTTGCACTCATTAGTGACCCACACAACTCAAGACCACAAAATTATCCCGCACCACCCAAAGTATTTTCTTTTTCTGTATTTTTCAATTGGGCCCAAACCCTCTCTTTTTCTCCAATGTTTTTGTGACCCATAATCCCAGAGCACAGGTCAGCATTCTGCCCTTTTTCATATTTGAATTTCCAACATGCCGCCCTAAAAAATTCCCCAGCCTCATTGTCGCTACTTCCTACGAGGTTCGGAAATCCTGTACGGTCATGTGGCTCGAGGCTGCGACCCGACGTAGTGACAACAACAACTGTAGGCCTGACCACATGCAGCTCTACGCTGGCACCATGTTGTTGCAAACACATTCGCTGACATGGCTCCTCGGTGGGCCCACCTCCACTAGTTTAGTGCTTTTCCCAAAAGAAAACGGTTCATCCTCATCCTCGTCCTTGGCCAACCGAGTTCCTCCTAATTCGTGCCCCTTATTCTCCAACGGTGGAGATGATTCCCTACGAACTGGGTCCAAAATCACCACCGGTTCAACCCAATCTGAATCTAAACCGTTCTTCTTCTTCTTCTTCTGTGTTTCCCTGCCCAACGCCACCACCACCGCCAAACTTTTCACTAATTTTTTATCACCTTCTTGAAATAGTCATTTGATCACCGGGGATTTGTCACCCACCGTCTCTCTTGTCGAAGTTCGGCCGTCTTCATCTTCCAACTAATATCAACATGGTGGAACTTGTTTTCCACCATGGTTCGACAACCCAACTTAACGCTAGCATATCCACCTCTTTGCCTCACCGTTGACTTGTCAACCTCCAAAAGACCCCAAATTTCTGAACCATGTCCTGAAATTCCCAACAATTTTGAGGTAACTCGACAAACCGAACCTAAATCACCATCGGCATCTCCTGCTCGATTGCGCCTTCGTCACCCAACCAAGGCCTGATGCTAATCCCATACCTCCCTATGATGATCTTGATCTCATGTCCTAGCTAGAGCTGCAATTCCATTGGTGGTCGAAAATTCGACGATCCAATTGATGCGATTTGTTTTTGGGGGGAGTATGGATGCACGAGGCGTGAGTTCTACTCGATTTGTATTGGTAGAGGAACCTTTAGTGCGGACGATGGTCCCGACCCTCGGCTAGAGGAACGGCTCGGGGGTAGGCTGGAGTGAGGTGGAGACTGGACACTCGGCTCGGATCTGGAGGCTCGGCTCAGATGTTTTGAGGCTCGGATCCGGAGTCCCATGTACCTGCACGCGGTCTAGGAACATCGGGGTTGTTCCCGGTGGCAGACCCTCCGACGATCTAGTGAGATACTGAAAGAGTAACAGTAACTAGGGTTCGAGAGGGAAAAGATTGATTACCTCAATAAGGGGTAGAGGGTCTGGTATTTATAGGAGAAGCCAACCGGGTCCGGGCCCATTTGGGGCCGGGTTTGGACCCGGTTGCCCGTGGGCCTGACGCGGCAGAAGCCCAAGCGGTATAGGACTGACGTGGCAGAGGCCTGGGCAGTTTCCAGGCTGACGTGGCAGAGGCCAGGGCAGTTTTTGTACTGACGTGGCGGATTCGGATGAACCAGCGGTGCACGCTTCTTGAGGGGATCCTGTGGCCCAGAAGGAGCCACGTCATCTGACCCATACAGGAGCCCCCCACTCCTGGAGGGTGGGGTGATCCAGCCGTGTAGGAGTGGTTCTTTGCCTTTGTAGGAAGAGCAGGGTGGTGTGTGTGGCGAGGAATAGGATCCGTTCCTTCCAAAAGAGGCCGGGGGGGTAGGATGAAGGGATCCCCTATTGGAGTCATGCGGGGTGCCAGGCACAGGAGTCGGAGCAATGCTTGCTGAGCCCTTAAGGTCGGTAGACGAGCATCGATGGTCGGCAGATGAGCATTGAGGATCGGCAGATGAGCTTCGAGGGTCGGTAGACGGTCCCCTCGCTAGTTGGGAGAGCAAGGGGATGTCAAGGTCTGTTGAGTTGGATTTCGGCTTGCCGAGCGTCGAGGGTCAGGGACGATCCCCTCCCTAGTTAGAAGAGCAAGGGGATGCCAAAGTCTATTGAGTTGGAGCTCGGCTTGCCCGGCATCGAGGGTCGGAAGGCGAGCTTCGAGGTTCGGTAGATGATATCCTCGCTAGTTAGAAGAGCAAGAGGATGCCAAAGTTTGCTGAGTTGGAGCTCGGCTTGCCGAGCGTCTAGGGTCGGTAGGCGAGCTTCGAGGGTCGATAGATGATCCCTCTCTGGTTGGAAGAGCAAGGGGATGCCAAAGTCTGTTAAGTTGGAGCTCGGCTTTTCCGGCATCGAGGGTTAGAAGGCGAGCTTCGAGGGTCGGTAGATGATCCCTTCGCTAGTTGGAAGAGCAAGGGGATGCCAAAGTCTGTTGAGTTGGAGCTTGGCTTACCGAGCGTCTAGGGTCGGTAGGCGAGCTTCAAGGGTCGGTAGATGATCCCCTCACTAGTTGGCAGAGCAAAGGGATGCCAAAGTCTGTTGAGTTGGAGCTCGGCTTACTGAGCATCGATGGTTGGCAGATTTAGCCCTTCTTTTGTTGGATAGAGTGATTTTTGGGGCTCGCTGTGTCATCTGAGCTCCGAGCCCCGTGAGAGTAGAGGAGGACTTTGGGGTTCGCGTTATCGTCTGAGCTCCGAACCTCTTGGGTATGAAGGAGGGATTTTGGTGCTCGCGCTTTCATCTGAGGTCCGAGCCTCCTATGAAGTAGAAAGGGATATTAGGGCTCGTGGTGCCATCCGAACTTCGACTCTTCCGTTGAATAGAAGAGGAATTTGGGGCTCACGATACCATCCTAGCTCTGAGCCTCATGTGAAATAGAGGATGAGTTTGGGGCTCATGATGCCATCCGAGCTCCGAACCTCATGCAAAAATAGAGGAGGAGTTTGGGGCTCGCAGTGCCATCCGAGCTCGGAACCTCATGTAAAAATAGAGGAGGAGTTTAGGGCTCGCGATGCCATCCGAGCATCGACCCTTTCATTGAATAAAAGAGGAATTTGGGGTTTGCGATACCATCCGAACTCTGAGTCTCGTGTTAAAATAGAGGAGGGGTTTGTGGCTCGCAGTGCCATCCAAGCGTCGACCCTTCCATTGAATGGAAGAGGAATTTAGGACTTGCGATACCATCCGAGCTCCGAGCCTCATCTGAAATAGAGGAGGAGTTTGGGGCTCGCACTGCCATTCGAGCTCCGAAGCTCATGTAAAAATAGAGGAGGAGTTTGGAGCTCGCGATGCCTTCCGAGCGTTGACTCTTCTGTTGAATAAAAGAGGAATTTAGGGCTCACGATACCATCCGAACTCCGAGCCTCGTGTGAAAATAGAGGAGGGGCTTGTGGCTCGCGATGCCATTTGAGCGTCGACCCTTCCATTAAATAGAAGTGGAATTGGGGGCTCGCGATACCCTCTGAGCTCCGAGCCTCATGTGAAATAGAGGAGGAGTGTGGGGCTCGCGCTTCCATCCGAGCTCCGAACCTCATGTGAAAATAGAGGAGTTTGGGGCTCACAATGTCATCCGAGCGTCAACCCTTCCATTGAATAGAAGAGGAATTTGGGGCTCGCGATAACATCCGAGCGTCGAGCTTTCTAACTTGTCAAAAAAATCGATTTGTGGGAAAAGACCTGGGGGTATTAGGGTAATTTTGTGCCAACTGCTAACGTCATGTGCGCAAGAATCGAAGCGACTCTAGATCTTAGTGGTCGTTAGATATTGATGATTAAGATCCAATGGCCAGATCTGATTGTGAAAATCGAGGATTCGCTTTCACCGCTATAAATCTCTCCCCCCTCCCCACTTTCCTTTCCTTCATTTCTTGCATTTTTCCAATTTTCAAGAACAGGGTCTTACTTGCCATTGGCGACTTCTTTCGGTGATCGCACGGTCCATATCTCAGGTTAGTATTTCTGATCTTATAATGTCACGCTCTCAGTTCGGCTCCGAGGCAAGCTCGTCAGGCCGTTCTGGTAAGGAATCAGAGTCCCCAGAGACATCTTGGGATTTGGGCAACTATAAGGTCAAGGAGGAAGTTCTGTCAGACCCAGGGTCGGACGGTGTGGGTGATGTGGTCTTTGTGGTGTCACTGTTAAGGTCTCGTAGGCCGGGGAAGGAACCCGCGGATGAGGGCGAGGAGGAGGAGGAAGAGTACGTTGATGAGGAAGAACATGCCCCCGAGGAATAGGGGGACACTGAGGATGAAGAAGATGACGAGGATCAGGATTCTAAGGGAGATGGGGATGTTGAGGACGGGGGAGACTGATGAGAATCAAGGGGAGCCCGATCGGAATGCCGAGGAGGACGATGCTCAGGAAGGTGGGGGCGAAGGCCCAGTACGAGGGGAAGCTGAGGTCGAGAGTGGTCTCCCACCTCTGCCCCCTTTGTCGATGCCGTCACCTGAGAGGAAGGCCCACCCTCGTAGGAGGAAGAGAAAGTTGAGCCGCCCAGATAGCCCCGCTCGTCCAGACAAATACGCCCCTAGGTCGGGGTTCGAATTTCCCCCGGTCTCTTTTATGAATCCGGGATCGATCAGAATGTATCCCGACGACGTCAAAGATGTCGATCCCCTTCCGCCTATGCCGGGCGACAAGAGTCGGGTGAAGATCCGGATGGACAGCATTCAATGTGTCTTGAAGGCGGACTACCTCCACATTTTGAGGGCTACCTACTTCATTCCTCGGTAATTTGAAGTGTTGATTTCGAGCCCCGGTATTCGCCCCATGACTTATCTTGCACCGGGTTACTGCATTTTTCCTGAGGATGCTTTTGTCTCGGGACTAAGGCTACCGCTGTGCCCTTTAGTCAAGCGGGTCTTGAATTGGGCAAAGTTAAGCCCGATGCAGTACGGCCCTAACTCTTGGAAGCACTTGATCTGTTTCATCTTGAAGTGCCAAGAGAAGGGGATCAAGCCGAGGCTGACATACTTTCGCGCTATCTTAGGGATTAGCTCGCTTGGCGATGCGGAGGGGATCTTTTACTTCTCACCTAGGCCTCACAAGAAGGTGATGCACGGGCATCCGGACTCCATCAAAGGGTGGAAGGAGAAATATTTTGTAGTCCGGAGTGAGGGGTCTTGGGTGATTCCGACGTCGTGGAATTTCTTTAAGCCAAATCACAAGCCTCCGAAGCGCAGCGATCTGACGGAGAAGGAGTGGAAGAGGGTGGAGAAAATTTTTGGGGGGCACAGCATAGCGTGGTCTCGAGTGACGGAGATGCACCTGGCACGGGCCAGACTGAGCCTAGCCGACCCTAGTATGTTTTCTTTTCGAATTTTTTGTCTCTCTGCCTTCGTGTTAACGTTATCCCCTCTTCTTTCATTTTTGCAGAGATGACGTCCCAGCAGGTCGACGATAGGCACGCCTTGATAGATGCTACCGCCAAGAGGAGGGCGGAGGCAGAGCAGGAGAAGCTGGCTGCTCAGGACACCGGGTCCGGTAAAGGGCCGTCCTCGGCGGCCGTGGAGCCACCCCTGAAGAGGACCAAGAAGCAACACCCTCACACGCCGAGGGCCTCTCAGGAGGCGGGGGGAAGTTCTAGTAGTAAGAGGACTACTGAGGTCCCAGAACATAGGCTTCCCCCCACTCGCCCTACTGCCGAGCAGATGGTGGGGCAGCAGGGGATACGGTCCTTCGCCCCCGATTGGTCAATAGTACAAGGTGACTCCCTGCTCGAAGGTCTCGTGGCCATCGAGTTTGTCAGAAAAATCACCACCGAGCGAGATCGGATGGCGCTGGCGGTACAGACGTCTGAGCAGGCCTTCATGCGGTGGTCTCAGGCGACGATCTCAGTGACTACAGATTTTTTTTTTGGTTCAGACTCCAGGATTTTTTCTGACTCTTTCTACCTTGGACAGGCGATGCTTCATGAGCAGCACTTTTAGAAGTGCTTGGAGAAGGAGGTCGTTGTCAAGAGGAGGAACGCGGAGAAGTATCTCCGCAAACTGAACAAGGCGACGGACGACCTGAAGGAGGCAAAGAGCATGGAAGCCGTCCACGAGACCCAAATGACCTCGATCTTCGACCACCACAAGAAGGACGTGGATCGCCTTAAGGAGAAGATACAGGAGGAAGCGGAGAAGGGGCGGAAGGCCTTGGAGCAGATGGAGATCACCTTTGCTGACGCCCTGATCATGGCCCAGGATGAGGCCTACGGTCGGGCCAAGAAGCATTTCCGGAGGATTTATCCGGATAAGAAGGTCGACCACCTCCATTTCAACTGGCAACCGGACCTTCCGCCGACTCCTGGTGGCAAGGAGATGGGGGCGAACAAGATGACGAAGAGGTGCCACCCCCCCCCCCCCCTCATGCATAGCTTAGGCTTCTTCTCTCCCTTTTTTTATTGTATATTCCTCGCGCGGACTGGCCACCGCATTTTTGTAGTACAATTTTTTTGAAAGTAATGAAAGATAGTTTTTTGGCCGAGTCTTTGTAACTTGCACACTCTTTGTCTCCATTGTGACTGGTTGTTTTCTTTCGTCTTTTTGGCAGACGCACGAGGTCTCGGGTGCCGACCCTGTTTCTGCCGAGGAACCCCTGGCCCATGCGGGGAAAGAGGCCATGGAGGCATCTCGGGATCGCCAGCGAAAACAAGCTCGGGACCGAGCGGCTGTCGTGAATTATTTCGCTAACAAGTCTAGGGAGCTTGGTCTGGAGATCGCTCATCTGAAGAAAGCCATAGCCGACCGGGACTGGTGGGTATTCGAGACAAACTGGTTGATCTCGGATGCCTCGAGTGGGCGGTCAGCTTCGGAGTCTTTCCTTTGCAAGGCCGTTGTTGGGAAGGAGTTGGAGATCCACTGTCTGAAGCTGGTATTGGGCGCTGGTTTGATCGAGGAGGCGAGCAATTCCGTATCGGGACCATCTCCGACCTTCTAGTTGGAGGGTGCCCAACCCGATGATGCGGGTAGCTCGGTGGCAGGGGTAATTTCCCGGGTCGAGCCGGCCGATCGTAAGAGGGCTCCTGAAGGGAGCGGCGAATTTGAGTTTTAAGCCAGGTGTGAGTGATTTGTAACATTTTCATTGTATTTGTGCCGCCGTTACTGGCGCGCAATGAGTAATAATAAAAAGAATCCCCTGCCTCTTTAACCTTGTCAATCACATTGGTAGAAGATAGTTGCGAGGCTCGGTGCGTAGGAGGTCGCCGCCGAGGTGACCTAGTGCAGCGGGCGCATATGCGGTGGCGTTTAGCCTTTCTTCGGTCATTAATGGTGACGTTTTGCCTTCCAATAAGCATTAATGGCAATGTTTTGTCTTCCACCGACTGTGCTTCCCAGGGGACTACATAACCCCCACTCCCCCTTGTCGGTTGTCAAGAAGTGAGTGGCTGATCTGCTCCTCGACTTGGGTGCCTGCCGAAGGTGGGTGCCCCAAAATTAAAACTTTTTCAAGGGCTCCGGATTGGAGGCACACCAATCACCCTCGAACAATTTTGGGTTTTGGCCTTGAGGTCACAAGACCCCGGGTTATTCGTTAGCGAGCGGTGGGCCGATCAATTGGTTCGGGGGATCGGAGAGAGCTGAGGGTCGGTGGCTCCCTATCATCCTCAAACAGTTCGAGGGTTTTGTCTCGTGAAAGCTGCAAACCCAGAGTTGTTCGCGGGCGAGAGGAGGGCCGACCAATCGACTTGAGGCTTGGGGCGTCTGCCGAAGACGGACGCTCTAAACCTTAATGAAAATTTTGCTGAAGTAGTCATGGTGGAAGGTTGCCACCTTGCACATAGGTTGATGGGCTTGAAGAAGCCCAAACCACGCTAGGGGCCGATGCCGAGCCCCTACACTTGTTCTTAAGAAGACGGTACGGGTGTGGCTGTGCACAGGTTGATGGGCTTGAAGAAGCCCAAACCGTGCTTGGGGCAGATGCCGAGCCCCCACACCAGGGAGAAAGCTAGTAACAGGCATAGCTGAAGGTCTTCGCCGAGCATATCGGTCGAGGTGCTTTGAAGAAAGCCTCGGCCTCGCTCAAGGGCGACGACGAGCCCCCACACTTGTTCTCAGGAAGACAGTACGGGTGTGGCTGACGGTTGCCACCTTGCACAGAGGTTAATGAGCTTGAAGAAGCCCAAACCGTGCTAGGGGCAGATGCTGAGCCTTCACACCGGGGAGAAAGCCAGTAATGGGCGTAGCTGAAGGTCGTCGCCGAGCGTATCGGTCGAGGTGCTTTGAAGAAAGCCTCGACCTCGCTCGAGGGCGACGACGAGCCCCCACACTTATTCTCAGGAAGACGGTACGGGTGTGGCTGGCGGTTGCCACCTTGCGCACGGTGGATGGGCTTGAAGACGTCCAAATTGTGCTAGGGGCAGATGCCGAGCCCCCACACCGGGAAGAAAGCCAGTAACGGGCGTAGCTGAAGGTGATCGCTGAGCGTATCGATCGAGGTGCTTTGAAGAAAGCCTCGGCCTTGCTCGAGGGCAACAACGAACCCCCACACTTGTTTGTAGGAAGACGGTACGGGTGTGGCTGGCGGTTGCCGCCTTGAACATAGGTTGATGGACTTGAAGAAGCCCAAACCATGCGAAGGGCAGATGCCAAGCCCCCACACCGGGGAAAAAGCCAGTAACGAGCGTAGCTGAAGGTCGTCGCCGAGCGTATCGGTCGAGGTTCTTTGAAGAAAGCCTCGGCCTCACTCGAGGGCAACGACAAGCCCCCACACTTGTTCTCAAGAAGACGGTATGGGTGTGGCTGACGGTTGCCACCTTGCGCATAGGTTGATGGGCTTGAAGAAGACCAAACCGTGCTAGGGGAAGATGCTGAGCCCCCACACCGGGGAGAATGCCAGTAACGGGCGTAGCTGAAAGTTGTCGCCAAGCGTATCGGTTGAGGTGCTTTGAAGAAAGTCTCGACCTCGCTCGAGGGCGACGACGAGCCCCCACACTTGTTCTTAGGAAGATGGTTCGGGTGTGGCTGGCGATTGCCGCCTTGCGCACAGGTTGATGGGCTTGAAGAAGCCCAAACCGTGCTAGGGACAGTTGCCAAGCCCCCACACCGGGGAGAAAGCCAGTAACGGGCATAGCTGAAGGTCGTCGCCGAGCGTATCGGTCGAGATGCTTTGAAGAAAGCCTCGGCCTTGCTCGAGGGCGACAACGAGCCCCCACACTTGTTCTCAGGAATGCGGTACGGGTGTGGCCGAGCACCAAACCGTAAGCTTGTAAGGGAAGCCCATCTGGCTCGCAATGCTATCCGAGCGCCGAGCCGTAAGCTTGTAAGGGAAGCTTTTCTAGCTCGCGATGCTATCCGAGCGCCGAGCCGTAAGCTTGTTAGGAAAACTTTTCTGGCTCGCGATGCTATCTGAGCGCTGAGCCGTAAGCTTGCGAGAAAAGCTTTTCTGGCTCGCGATGCTATCCGAGCTCTGAGCCGTAAGCTTGTTAGGAAAGCTTTTTTGGCTCGCGATGCTATCCGAGCGCCGAACCGTAAGCTTGTAAGGGAAGCTTTTCTGGCTCGCGATGCTATCCGAGCACCGAGCCGTAAGCTTGTTAGGGAAGCTTTTCTGGCTCGCGATGCTATTCGAGCATCGAGCCATAAGCATTTTTTTTTTTTTGAGAGACTCAATACAAAGCCACAAACTTGTTTTAAGAAAGCTGGCATATTTACAACATATTTGAACGTTACACAAAACGAGGCACGAGTGCCGATTACATTCTTCATAATTTACATGGGATGAAGGTTAGTCCTCTCCTCCTAGGAACTTGATGAGGTGCTCCGCATTCCAGGGCCTCTTGACGGCCTTGCCTTCTGAGTTGGTTAGGCAGTACCTTCCCGGACGCACAACCTTAGATACTTTGTAAGGGCCCTCCCAGTTTGGGGCCAATTTCCTTTTCTGGTCGGGATTGGATACTGCCAACTTTCGGAGGATGAGATCTCCGAGTTTGATATCGATGGGACGCACCTTCTTGTTGTAGAACTTTTCGATCCTTTGTTGGTAGATGCTCCTTCTGATGGCGGACTTCTCCCTGACCTCGTCTATGAGGTCCAGGTCGGCCCGCAGCTATGCAGAGTTGCTTGCTTCGTCGAAAGCCATGATCCGGAGAGAAGGGATCCCGATTTCCAGTGGAATGATGGCCTCAGCACCGTATGTCAGATTGAATGGGGACTCCCCCATGGGGATTCTCTTTGTCGTCCGGTGGGTCTAAAGAATGCTTGGCAGCTCATCGACCGATAATCCCTTGGCAGAGTTATCGAGTCGTTTCTTGAGGCCGTCGAGGATTTGGCGGTTCGCGTTCTCGGCCTAACCGTTTGACTGAGGGTAGCATACTGAGGAGAAGCGCTGCTGGATCCCGAGATCTTCGCAAAACTTTCGAAAATGTTTATCCGCGAATTGAGTCCCATTTTCCGTGATGAGCACCTGTAGGATCCCGAACCGACAGACGATGTGTTTCCAGAAAATTTGTTGGGTTTGTTATTCGGTGATCGTTGCCAATGGTTCTGCCTCGATCCACTTTGTGAAGTAGTCGATTGCCACTATGAGAAATTTTCGCTGCCCAGTTGCTTTTGGGAACGGGCCTACCAGATCCATTCCCCACATTACGAAGGGGGTCGGACTGGCAAGGAACGAAGATTCGCTTGTGGGGCCATTTTCATATGGGAGAACCGTTGATAGGGTCCACACTTCTTCACTAGGGCGAGGGCGTCTTGCACCATCGTGGGCCAGTAGTAACCGTGATTCAAAGCCTTTCGTGCGAGCGAGCGGCTTCCCATATGGCACCCGCCGATCCCCTCATGCAGCTCCTTGAGGGCATACTTTGCTTCATCCGGGGTCAGGCAAGAGAGGTAGGGTATGCCATCTGTTATTGTGTATGACCTTTTGAAGAGGGTCACATTGATCACGATGAACCTTTCCGAACGGACCCTGACCCACCTCGCTTCAGCCCATTCTTTGGGGAGCTCTCCCTTGATTAAAAATTTCTTGATAAGAGTGGTCCAGTCGGCGGGAAGAGCACCGTCTTCAATGTATAGAGTCTCGGGGAAGTCTGTACTTGGCTTGAGGAGAACTTCGATCAGTACGGTGCGGTCGAGGCCTTCGAAGGAAGAGGAAGCCAGCTTTGACAGAGCGTCGGCCTGGGGCTTCTGCTCCCTGGGGATCCTCAAAACGGCCGATTCGTCGAAGGACGACAGCAGCCGCTGGACCACGGCCAAATACTTGATCATCCGATCGTCACGGGCCTCGTACTCTCCAGTGATCTGGTTGACCACGAGCTGAGAGTCGCTGAAGGTCCTGATATGTCTGGTGCTAGCCTGATAGGCCAGGGTAAGCCTGGCGATCATGGCCTCGTACTCCGCCTCGTTGTTAGAGGCCGGGAAGTTGAGGCGGAGGCAATACTGAAGGAGGAAACCATCGGGACCCCGCAGAATGATGCCTGCACCACTCCCCGCTTCGCAAGAGGAACCATCGACATAAACTTCCCACGCCTGGTCAACCTCCTTACTTTCGGGCTGCTCGGAGATGGTTCATTCTGTGATGAACTCGGCGAGGGCATGACCTTTGATGGCTGTCCTTGGCTGATAGCCAATGTCATATTGGCTGAGCTCGATCGACCATTTGACTAGTCGTCCAGAGCTCTCAATTTTATAGAGCACGACCTTCAGAGGTTGGTCCGTGAGCACCTGGATTGAAAGTGCCTGAAAATAGGGGCGGAGCTTCCGTGCGGCCATGACCAAGGCGTATGCTATCTTCTCCATTCTAGAATATCTGGTCTCGACGTCGAGCAGAACTTTGCTCACATAGTACAGGGGCTTTTGGACTCCTTCCTCTTCTCAAACGAGGACAGCACCGAGCACGTTCTCTGAAGCTGAAAGGTAAAGGCAGAGGAGCTCACCTGATTCGGGCTTGCTGAGGAGAGGGGGCTTGGCGAGGTACTCCTTCAATTGGGCTAACGCCTCTTGCTGCTGAGTACACCACTCCAATCCTCCAGTTCCGCACAGTGCCTTGAAGAATGGGAGGGACTTCTCTCCGAAATTGGAGAGGAAACGGCCGATGGCCGCCAGTCTTCCCGTTAGCCTCTGGACTTCTTTGATGTTTCTGGGAGGGGCCATGTCTATTATGGCCTGGATTTTTTCGGGGTTCGCCTCGATGCCGCGCTGGCTGATGATGAACCCGAGGAATTTTCCCGAGGAGATGCCGAATGCACACTTCTCCGGGTTGAGTCTCATGTTGTGGGTCCGAAGGACCCCAAAGGCCTCCTCCAGGTCGGCGACGTGATCCCATCCCTGCTTGCTTTTGACGAGCATGTCGTCAACATAAACCTCCATATTACGCCCAATTTGATCCTTGAAGACTCGGTTAACGAGCCTCTGATAGGTAGCACTGGCGTTCTTCAGCCCGAAGGGCATAACCCAGTAGCAATAAAGCCCTTGGTCCGCAACGAAGGACGTCTTGGCTATATCGGGAGGGAACATTCAGATCTGGTTATAGCCCGAGAAGGCGTCCATGAAAGAAAGGAGTTCATGGCCCGATGTGGCGTCGATAAGGGCGTCGATGCTGGGAAGAGGGAATGGATCTTTGGGGCACACCTTGTTGAGATCTGTAAAGTTTATACAGATCCTCCAGCTCCCGCTTGCCTTTCTGACCATCACGACGTTCGTCAGCCACTCGGGGTAGTTGACCTTTTGTATGAAACCGGTAGACAGGAGTTTGTCCACTTCCGCATTCACCGGCTGTTGTCCCTCCGGGGCGAACTTACGTTGCTTCTGGACGACCGGCTTCGAACCGAGGATCACGCTGAGTTTGTGCATGATGAGATCCTCAGAGATACCGGGCATGTCGGAGGGCTTCCAGGTGAAGAGGTTGATATTGCGGCGAATGCAATCGATCAGGACAGATTTGAGGTTGGGAGCGAGGGAGCAGCTCACTCGGAAACACCTTGACGTGTCTCGTGTCTCGAACGAGACATCTTCTAACTCGTCTGTCGGCTCCGGTTCTGGCTGGGTTCTCTCGGGCTGTAGCTCGATGGCATCGAGGGAAAATACATCGCCCCTGATCGCCGTCATATAGCACGATCGTGCCGCTTCTTGGTTCCCTCGGACAATTCTGACACCGGTGTTGGTAGGGAACTTCATCTTCTAGTGGTAGGCCGAGAGAACCGCCTGGAGGGAGCAGAGCCCGGGACGGCCAAGTATGGCATTGTAGGCTGCCTTGATGTTCACAACCATGAAGTCCATTGACTCGGTCCTTCGGTGTGGGGTCGTGCCAGCTGTGACATCTAAGGTGGAGATCCCCTCTATTGGCACCGGGACACTGGAGAATCCGTGCAGTGCGTATCCGGCTGGCTTTAGCTTATCTCGGGGGAGCTTCAAGTTCTCGAAGGCCTCCAGAAAGAGGATGTTTACCGAGCTTCCGTTGTCAACGAGGATGCGGCGGACCTCGAAGTTTGCCATATTGAGGCTGACGACGAGTGCGTCACAATGCAGGAGCCGAACTCCCTCTAGGTCTTCTCCTGAAAAGGATACAGGGAGTTGTTGTACCTGGGGGAGTGGGGGCCCTGGACGGCGTTGACATCTCGAACGAACGCCTAGCGGAAAGTGTTGGACTCCCCTCCCATGGGCCCTCCGTGGATGCAGTGCAAGATGGCTTGACCCTTGGGTTCTTCGGGCTCCTGATCCTGCACGGGTTGCTGTATGGGTACTCGAGGAGGAGGGGAAGCCCTCCTGTTCCTTGTATCCCTTTGGTCCTGAGCGCCTTCCCGTTTAAACTCTCGGAGGTTCCCTCGTTGGATGAGGGCCTCGATCTCATCCTTCAGGGCACGGTAATGGTCCGTGTTATGCCCGTTGTCACGGTGGAAGCAGTAGTAGAACCGCTGATCCCTCTTCTTGCTATTATTGTTCGTTGGCCCGGGGGGGGGGGGATTGCACGAGGTCCCTGTCTTCGATTGCTAAGAGGATAGTTAATACGTTCTGCATCAGCGGAGTGTATCTCTCGAAGTGAGGGACCGGAGGGACCCTTTTCGGGATGCCCCCATCCCTTGGGACTTTCTTTGCTGGCTCGGCCTCGTCGGCCTCGCATTTCCCCTTCCCAGGAATTTCTTTTGAGTCCTCTGGATTCAGGGCCTCCTCAGTCTGGATGTATTTTTCGACATGATTCAGGAGGTCTGGAAAATCTATCGGGGGCTTCTTCGCCAGGGAGGCTTTCAGCTGGCCATGCCGGACATTGTGTCGGAACGCTGCTGAGGCGACCCCTGGGTCGAGGGAGGAGACCGAACTTGCCTCAGTAGTGAACCTTCGGACAAACAACCGGAATGATTCCCCTTCCTTCTGCCGGAGGCCCAATAGGGACGCATTTGTCATTTCGGCCTTCCTGCTGGTAACGAAGTGGGCGAGGAAGTTGCCCTCCAGTTGGTCAAAAGAATAGATGGAGCGGGGGGTGAGCTTCGAGAACCATTCCCGAGCCGGACCCCAGAGGGTGGCGGGGAAGGCACGATACAGGAGGAGATCCGATGCGCTGTGAATCATCATGAGGGTCTTGAAGCCCTCCATGTGATCAGCAGGATCACCCTCACCGTCATAAGTCTCGAATTGAGGTGGACGGAAGTTCCGGGGTATTTCCGCCTGCAAGATGACGGTGGAGAAAGGGGGTCGGATGGGCTTGTATCCCTGGGCCGGCCTCAGACCGCCGTCACCGAAGTAGTCGAGGCGGTCTTCCATTTCTTGGAGGCGGTTCAGGATGTCATCGTTATACTCCGACTGGACTGTCGGGACGCGAGACACGATGGCCTCGGTGTCCGAACACGTGTGAGAGCGACGGACGGTTCCTTCGACGGGGGTCCTCGGATAGCCTCCATGATTTCTTTCTGGAAGTCTTGGAACTCCTGGTGGGTGACCGGAGCTCGCTCAGCTCGATTTTGCTGAGCCTGTGGCCGCCGGCCTATGCGGCTGAGTGCCGGCCCACGCCCTAGCGACGGAGGTGTGAGATGGTTCGGGGCCGAGTTGGAAGTGGCCCCTCCCTTAGACCGGCTCACCTGTCGATTCTAGATTACACCTCGTAGGTCGGGCTGGACCGGACGGGAGGCACCCTGTTGGTGTCCGTGACTGACCCCCGGGTTGTTGGATCCATGAGCGTAGGCGGCGATTCTCTGAAGAGGCGCGTCCTGGCAACGCGCAGAGGTAAGAGCTTTCCTGGCCTTGGGCACCATATGAACTTGGGATGACGAGGTACTGTTGATGGCTGAGCTCTGGCTGGGGTCTACACTAGAAGTTTTCCACAGACGGCGCCATCCTGATGCGGTTTGTTTTGGGGGGGAGTGTGGATGCACCAGGCGTGAGTTCTACTCGATTTGTATTAGTGGAGGAACCTCTATAGCAGACGGTGGTCCCGACCCTCGGCTGGAGGAACGACTCGGGGGTAGGCTGGAGTGAGGTGGAGACTGGACACTCGGCTCGGATCTGGAGGCTCGGCTCGGATGTTTTGAGGTTCGGATCCGGAGTCCCGTGTACCTGCACGCGGTCTAGGAACACCAGGGTTGTTCCCGATGGCAGACCGTCCGACGATCTAGTGAGATACTGAAAGAGTAACAGTAACTAGGATTTGAGAGGGAAAAGATTTATTACCTCAATAAGGGGTAGAGGGTCTGGTATTTATCGAAGAAGCCAACCGGGTCTGGGCCAGTTTGGGGCCGGGTCTGGACCCGGTTGTCCGTGGGCCTGACGTGGCAGAAGCCCAAGCGGTATAGGGCTATCATGGCAGAGGCCTGGACGGTTTCCAGGCTGACGTGGCAGAGGCCTGGGTGGTTTTTGTGCTGACGTGGCGGATTCGGATGATCCGGCGGTGCATGCTTTCTGAGGGGATCCTGTGGCCCAGAAGGGGCCACGTCATCTGACCCATATCACCAATAATGATGGATTTTGCTTACTTCCCAATGCTGATGGTTGAAGGAGTCGGCGAGGTTCCTGAGGCCAGTGATAACTTCCTCCGTTGAGGGCCAGCCAGCTATAACCCTGATAACCCCCAACCTAGTTCTGAGCACCTTCTTGTTAGCGTTCATCGAAGCGGTGATGTTGACGATAGCGTGAGCTAGTTCCTTCGCTTTGATGGTTGTTTTTTGTCCTCTGTCATCCTCCACCCATCCTTTCACCTCTAACCGAACACACATGAACTTTGTGTCCAGGATCGTTGCATTCAAAGTAAACAAACCACCCGTACGAGCACTCCTCTCTATGGTGATGTTTGTCGCAAAATAAGCAAGTCTCCGCTCTCACATATGCCCTGAGTTTCTCTTGTTTCTTAGTGGAGTGAGATCGGTAGGCTTCTCATCCTTGATCCTCTCGGTCGTCTCTCCCATTCTTCTCCTCCTCTCAGCGTTGAAATTCGCGCAGCGCCGAAAGGAACTCCTGCTCTGAGAAAGCAGTCAGTGATTTTGGAGGGATGGTGTTGGGTTTGTTGTGGCATGGGGAGGAGTCTGGTTTGATAACCCTATAAGAAGTAATATCGGCGATTATCGCCAGCGATCGTGACCTCCGACGATGGTACTCCTTCCTACTATGGTCACCGCCTCCTTTTCTTTGAATAGGGGATGTTATGGTGCCGCTTGAAGGAGGAGAGTACCCGACGTCCTTTCTATCGTCCCCTTGCCTAACCAGAGACCTTTCCCGGTGAAAATTCCTATACCCTCCCCCTCCCCCTCTCTTCATTGGAGGTCCTTGACGACTACAGAGGTGTCTGTATTCATTGATGATGTCGGAGCATCCCTCTCTTTCTCTTTCTCTATTTGTCTCTCTCTGCCCTCATTTTTCTTCTCTTTTTCTATTACGAGTTAGTTATTAGGTGTAACTTCTTTAGCTATTGATGGTTATGGAGCGAATTTGCGTGATATCTGCATATGAATTTTCTTATGCATGTACATATCATGATGCCGACTGCCAACAAAGATGGACTACTCATACGGAGATAATGTCAACTAAGCAGTGTGAACTTCAAATTGTGTGGGGATAAGTGATTTTTATGAGCAACATTAACTAGACTCGAAAAAACCTTCGAGCATGACTAGATAATCTAATTCCATTAATATAATTAGGCTGCAAACTTCTGAAGCAACAGTATCAATTCGTAAAGTAGGTCAAATGAAAATTTTAAATTTTGCTATTTTCCATTTTGTTTTATTTAAGATACTTTTGGTATGTGATGTGTAGGGCTGCAAACGAATCGAGCTATTCGCGAGCTATTCGACTCGAGCTGTGTCAAAGCTCGGCTCGAACCGAGCTCGAGCTGAGGTCGAGCTCAAAACTGAGCTCGTTTCGTAAACGAGCCGAGCTCGAGTTTGGGTTTTTTTTCTTTTTTAGGCTAAGCTCGCGAGTTATTCGGTTCGAATACAGTCAAAGCTCGGCTCGAACCGAGCTCGAGCTCGAGATCAAAAATGAGCTCGTTTCATAAACGAGCCGAGCTCGTCATACCTTTCAAATTTCACCCGAAATTTTTATAATATGCAAATACCACCAAATTTTTTTCAAATAGGACCAAAAAATACATGCCGTTAAGTTTTTTGTTAAGTTAATGAAATATTCTCCGAATTACCTCTTAACAGGACCTTTTAATGAGTTTAAACCCGTTAAGAAACATGCAAAATATCGAAATTGCTCTCAGCTCCTTATACAAATTACAAAATCTAGCATAATCTTCACTATCGACCACCACCGACAGGGGCGTATCAATGTTTCAGGGGGCCCTAAGCAAGTTTTAAAATGAGGCCCTTTGCAAGTTTACAAAATAAAAAATGTGAATTATTTAAATACAAACAAACTTTGGGCCTTGGAGGACAAACTACTTAAATGAAATCAAATATACATATATATATATAACAGGAGAAAGGTTCGGGTGAGAACCATTCCCTGGGGTGAGAACCTAAGGGCCTATCCCAGCCATTCATCTGTGTAATCTTAACGGTCAAGATTTTTTAAAATTAAACAATAAGATTAATTAATTTCTGCATTAAGATGTCAATCCCTTTAATTAAGGGATGGGGACCGCGTAATAAAAGGAATGAAAGATCACAGATTATTAGGCAACATATATTGCCTTTTTTATTTTATTTAAAAGGAATGTAGATCACAGATTATTAGGCAACATATATTGCCTTTTTTATTTTATTTTCAGCCGAACTACAATCTTCATCAGGATGAACAACATTTGTTGCTACGTACAATGTTGCTAAATATGAAATTTTTATCTACTTACAATACAGTCAGTTGCTATATAGTGAACGAATTGGTGAAGGAACGAATTGGTGATGATTCTGAAGTTGCTATTAAGTTGGGATACAAAATCTTCTCGAATAGCAACTGTAATAATTATAAATAGCAACTGAAATAATTATAAATAGCAACTGAAATTGGTGAAGGAATACTATAAATAGCAACTGAAGTTAAAATTATAAATAGCAACTGAAGTTGCTATTGTATCTACTTACAATACAGTCAGTTGCTATATAGTGAACGAATTGGTGAAGGAACGAATTGGTGATGATTCTGAAGTTGCTATTAAGTTGGGATACAAAATCTTCTCGAGTAGCAACTGTAATAATTATAAATAGCAACTGTAATAATTATAAATAGCAACTGAAATAATTATAAATAGCAACTGAAATTGGTGAAGGAATACTATAAATAGCAACTGAAGATAAAATTATAAATAGCAACTGAAGTTGCTATTGTATCTACTTACAATACAGTCAGTTGCTATATAGTGAACTAATTGGTGAAGGAACGAATTGGTGATGATTCTAAAGTTGCTATTAAGTTGGGATACAAAATCTTCTCGAATAGCAACTGTAATAATTATAAATAGCAACTGAAATAATTATAAATAGCAACTGAAATTGGTGAAGGAATACTATAAATAGCAACTGAAGTTAAAATTATAAATAGCAACTGAAGTTGCTATTGTATCTACTTACAATACAGTCAGTTGCTATATAGTGAACGAATTGGTGAAGGAACGAATTGGTGATGATTCTGAAGTTGTTATTAAGTTGGGATACAAAATCTTCTCGAGTAGCAACTGTAATAATTATAAATAGCAACTGTAATAATTATAAATAGCAACTGAAATAATTATAAATAGCAACTGAAATAATTATACAGCAATACCTGACCACTTAAACAGCAACTGTAATAATTATAAATAGCAACTGTAAGTAATAAACAGTAACTGTAAGGAACGAAATGGTGAATGATTCTGCAGTTGCTATTAATTTGGGAAACAAAATCTTCTCCAATATTTTACGGGAATAAATTATTTCTCTCTCCAATTTGACCAAATTTGCCTTAACCGTCGCACACAAAAAAAGGCAATTTATAATTATTCCTTTTATTACGCGGTCCCCATCCCTTAATTAAAGGGATTGACATCTTAATGCAAAAATTAATTAATCTTATTGTTTAATTTTAAAAAATCTTGACCGTTAAGATTACACAGATGAATGGCTAGGATAGGCTCTTAGGTTCTCACCCCAGGGTTGGTTCTTACCCGAACCGATCCCTATATAACAGATATATATATATATATATATATATATATATATATATATATATATATATATATATATATATCCTTCCAAAAATAATAATAATTGATAACATACGCATTTTCCATAAAATGCATCATGGCAAAAAGAACAAACACTAACAATAAAAACGAAATGGAAAATGAATCAATGATTAAATGACTTTTAAAAACAAGATGCAAACAGTGAAACAGGAACTCTTCACTCCACAGTAAAGTTAACTACTTAACTGGCACAGTGGCACAAATGATAACTAAATAAACTAATAACTCCACAGTCCACTTCCTGTTTGCAGTCCCCTTCTTTCTTAATAACTCCACAGTTGACAGTCCACAAATGATAACTAAAAAAAAAAGAAAGAATATGAAGTCTTGAAGACAATGAAATTACCTAGCACTGTGGCACAACGATGTCAGCGAACTCGCACAGTCGCACTCGCAGGGAGATGGCGACGGGCGACAGGCGACGGGCGACGCGGCGACGAGCGAGAGGGATTCTGATTTCTGGTTCTGGATTAAGAAGATCTGAAGAAAAAGAACAGTAGAAGACCCAAAGAAAAAAAAAGTTGGGACTTGGGATGGAGAGACTGAGAGAGAGAGAGGAAGAGAGGGATTAAAATTCATTGAGAATGCAAATCAGAGAAATAAGGGGAGAGGGAGAGAAATCAGGTGACGGGTTTTTTTTTTTCTTTTTAAATAATAACAGTGAATATATTTTTTACAAAATGGGATCCTATACAATTTGGGGACCCAAAGCAGCAGCTTGGGCTGCTTGGGCCCAGATCCGCCATTGACCACCGACCACGATCTCCACCATCATCTCCACTAACGACCACCATCTCCATCATTTCCATCATCTCCAACAACTCCTGCCACCATCACCACCACCGACCGCCTCCACCGACCACCTTCTCCAACAATTTCAATCTCCATCATCACCACCAACCACCATTTCCACCACCTCCGAAACCTATAACCATCATCTTCATCTCCACAAAAATTTAAAACACAAAACAAAACAAAAAAAAACTGAAAAATGAAGAAGAAGAAAAAAAAGGTAGTTCAGTCTTTTCACCATCCTGCCTTCAGAAATTAACTTTTTGGTCATATTTTAAAAACTTTGGGAGCTATTTGGATATTATAAAAACTTTGTGTACTATTTGGAAATTAAGGTAAACTTTTGAGGGTAATGCTACATCTACTACCAAATCTACTATTGTGCTCTTTACTAACTTAGGTGGTACACTATTAGTAGAGGTTATTGTAAAGTAAGTGGTGGAAACATTAAATAGTATTGTGCCACCGAAGATAATTAAGATAAAAATAATAGATTTGGTAGTAGGTGTTGTATTACCCAACTTTTGGTGCTATTTGGTCATTCACCCTTACCTAAAATTGATTCAGGGTCGGCTATTTATATCTTAAACATATTTTGTACATAAAAAGTGGTTACTATAAATTGGAATGGAAGTGATGAGTCAAAACATTCTTGTTTTGTCCGTGTAATTGGGTTTAAGAAGTAGAGGATATATTATTTCCTCGAGTTTTCATCTTAGATAAAAACATCAAGAAGGATATAGTCCTTGTGTGCAAAGGGTGAATACAAGTTGGATTACAAGCTAAATTCATATTTTTCTGAATTTATTCATGCTGTGTATCTGCTGCAGATCAAACATTTTCCAGTATGGGGTGTTCTAATTTATTATTTGTGAAAAAACCAACCCTTACATTAGCCAAAGAATGCTGAATCCAAATCCATCTAATTTGATTTCCCTCCCTCTTAATCTATATCCAAATGAGCCTAAGGTTTGGAACGGACCAGTTTTCGAGTTACTTTTTAATTAGGACAATTTTTGAAACTATTTGTAATAAAAAAACAATAACCAAACTATTTGCAACTAAGGAATTTGATGCTGTTTGTTTTTAGGATGTGGGGGCAACAAATGTGAGTTCTTATAATTTGTGAAATGAAAACTGTAGTACTGGCATCGGTCCGGGCCTAGGGAGTAGGACCGGCTCGAGGGTAGCAACCTGGGGGTAGAGGCCGGGTGCTCGGCTCGGATCCAGTAGCTCGGCTGGGATCTTTGATGCTCGGCTCGGTCTTCTGTACCTGCACACTGCCTAAAAACACCGGGAGAAGTCTCGGCTACAGGCCCTCCAGCGATCTAGTCAGTCACTGAATAGAGACTGTGCAGTTAGGGTTCAGGTGGGGAGAGATTGATTACCTTGTGAAGTGAGGAGGGGGTCTGGTATTTATAGGCAGAGAAAAACGGGTCTGGGACCTTAGCGGGCCGGGTTGGACCCGTTTGCCTGTGGGCCTGAGGCGGTAGGAGCCCGTTGGACTTCTATTGAGCTGATGATCAGGGAAGAGCAGGATTTGAGGAAATTTGATGGCCCAGGATGGGCCACATCATCTAACCCATATCAGGAGCCCCCCACTTCTGAAGGACTGGGTAATCCAGCCGTGAAGGAGTAATTTATCTCTGTAGGAAGAGCGGAGCGGTGTGTGCGGCGAAAATATGGTTTGTATCTTCCTAGAGAGGCCAGCAGGATAGGATGAAGGGGATCCCTTAAAGATATGAAGGGCGTCGAGAGCCAAGAACAGAGGGTCATGAGCCGAGCGTCGAGCATCGAGCGTTGAGCTCCTATACGCTCAGATGCTGGGGCCTGTTGCCGAGCAGTCGAGCCCCGAGGCTCATAGTTAACTTGGGGGGTGGCTCAAGGCTACCACCGAGCATCGAGCCTTTATGAGCTCGGATGCTGAGGCTTTCCGTCGAATGTCGAGCCCAGAAGCTCATCTGTGAGTGTTGTGCTAATCTAGCTACCTAAATAAATAGACTAACTAGACACAAATTATAAAACCTCGCAAGTGCACGAATCGTTTATAGAATCGTAGTAATAGCAAGGGTCGATCCCACAGAGATTGTAGACTTCAACTTACTAATCAATAAAACTAATAATAAAAATGAATAAGAGTTTTTATAATATTCTAAAAGAACTAAAAGATTAAAACTAAGATGAGAGGTGTTGAATCACAAATATCTCTTGAATAGTTGGGTTGTTGATCTCCACCAATAGTTAGTAATGCTAAGTTGCCTTCTGAATTTACTTCTAATTACTCATGTTTGTTCACTTCAAGGGCATGGTATCTACTCCTTAAAGTATTGTTTCCCTAAGCCAAGAATTAGGCATGGTATCTACTCTAATTCCTTTCTTCCCCTAAGTATTTTAGCATGGTATCTACTAAGTTATACTTAATGAAAACATAAGAACAGTGGAAACGAACAAACACTTAAAGTTCTAGAAATTGGTATCAGATCTAGATCCTCTAAGTTGATTGAACCAAGAACCCTAAAGATTCCCTTGTTACAAGTTATAAGCACGAGATACGGGTCGTCTCAATATACTCATATAACAGATTCAGATTTCTAACTCACAGACTTGATAATATCAGATTCTGTATGGCAGTCGACTGGCTCTCACCTTCAGTCGACTGCACTTATAACTTCTGAACAAGTTTGACTGTTATCAATCTATATCAATTCAATTAGATTCAATCAATAAGTAAAATAAAAGGATTCAGAAGAACACAGCACTTCATAACTACGGCTTCGATCTACCCAACTATGAAGTTAGTTCCACATAATAATAACTTTATTGCTTAACAAGTTCAAGTACATGATCAACATAAAAGAATAAAGAGAGAAGAAATAAACTAATGGATTCCGGCAATAAGGTCGACTGTCTGTCACACAGTCGACTGCCTTCTGGTTGCTGTGTCTCCTCTCTCCTTCTTCGATGATGATGGAGTGATGTGCACGGTTGATGACTTGATGGTTGGGAACTCTGTGATTAAGTTGCTTTCAAGAGATCGATGGATTCTGGCGGATCCCCCAATAATGCTTCTTTTCTGATATTTATAGAACACGGCTGAGAATTAGGGTTTCCACAATTTCAGCAAAATCCTTCTTTATTTTATTTGATGATTTATATCTTTCTCTTTTCTTCTTTCCTTCCTTATCTGTTCACCACGTGCTCTTGGAAATCCCCAGTCTCCAGATTTGATTCGTTGCACAAGATCTGGATTTAAATAGATTTGAAATTAGATTTGGGTGAATCTTCGAATATCTTATCTGTCTACTCCGCCGCAGACCAGTCGACTGTCTTTTGAGAGTGAGTCGACTGTGTCGAGAGTTGTGGAAAATCAGCTTCTCTTGTTCAGTCGCCTGGTCGAGGAACCAGTCGACTGATCCTCTGCAGTTTGCTGTGTATTATCCTTGAAGTCCTAAATCTGCTTCGTTTTTCTGTTATAAGCTGTTTCCTATGGAAAAGAGAAAATAAGAGTTAAATACCACATATAGAGCTTTTAAATGTCTAATTATAACAAGATTATTGCTCTAGAAAGTGAATAATCTTGTGTTCATCAAATACCCCCAAACTTAGCTTTTTGCTTGTGCTCAAGCAAACTAAAATTATGAATAGGGAGAATAATAATCACAATGGACTCAACCACCAAGATTTCTTATTATGTGGGCATCAGCATAGAAAGGTATAAACAATTTCAGACAAAGTAAAAACAAGCATACCCACTTTCTCTAGTGCAATTGTTTAGTCATAATCCCCAAACTTAATCATATTTGTCATGCGATTAATGTAGTTATAGTATGCAACTACTCAGTCTGTGATTATCCCTTTTGTCTACTACAAACCGAGTAGCAAACTAGAGTTTTTTTTTTTTTTTTTTTAGTAGTCTCTTCTCGAAAGATGTCACTTGCCTTTTGACGCGAATGCGAAACATTTGTGATGTATCCACCCGGTTACTCAGCAGGTCACAAACTCTAAAGTGCTTTGCATACTCATATTTCAAGTTGCCGTTTGACGTAAGGGTAAACATTGGTGATGAATACCCCTAGTTACTAAGCACTCAAAACATTGGAGTAGATTGACTTTATTCAATTTTTTTATTTTTATTTCTCTATTACTCTATTTACTTAAACTCTGTTTAGGACTAGATTTAAAGGGAATAATTACCAGAAAAAGCATCACATTTGTTTATTATGTATAATCGCATGGCTTCTATAACTTCGTAGGGAATTATGAAATTCAACAATCCTAAAGTAAATAAGTATCCTTCTTCTTACTTTATAAGAAATTGTTTATCCTAAAATTTTCAAAAAGACTCTAAAAATAACCCTAATACCCCCAAATTTAGATGGAACATTGTCCTCAATGTTCGAAAGAAAATATAAAAATAGGCATGTGTCACCATCTAGTAAGGAGATACTGAAAATAAAAATAACTAAAAGAAAAATAATAATGAATAACTGAAAGCAAATAAAGGAAAGTGTAAATACTCCCCTGAAAAATTGGGTTGCCTCCCAATAAGCGCTGTGTTTTCTGTCTTCAGCTAGACATGATGAGTCATGCTATGTATTGAATGGTTTGAAGATTCACATCTTCCTCTTGCGGTTCTAGCCTCATCTCTATGTATGGCTTCGCCCTCTGCCCGTTCACCTTGAATGTTTGATTTTTTTCTTCGCTGTGAACTTCCAATGCTCCATGTGGAAAGACTTTTGTGACAATATATGGTCCATACCATCGTGACTTAAGCTTGCCTGGAAAGAGTCTTAATCTTGAGTTGTAGATCAATACCTTTTGTCCTTCATAAAACTCCTTCCTTGCTAGCTGTTTGTCATGGTACAACTTGGTTCTTTCCTTATACAATTTTGCATTTTCATAAGCGTCATGCCTCAATTCTTCAAGCTCATTTAGTTGCAATCGCCTTTTGTCACCTGCCTGTTTCATATCAAAATTGAACTTTTTGATAGCCCAATAAGCTTTGTGTTCCAATTCTACCGGCAGATGACATGCTTTTCCAAAGACTAAATGGTATGGTGACATGCCAATTGGTGTCTTGAATGCGGTTCTGTAAGCCCATAATGCATCGTTCAAGCGTAGTGACCAATCCCTTCTGCTTGTATTGACTGTCTTTTCCAAGATGCTCTTGATCTCTCTATTGCTAAGCTCCACCTGTCCACTGGTTTGAGGATGATAAGGGGTCCCCACTCTATGTGTAATACCATACTTCTTCATTAAAGAAGCAAATGGAAAGTTGTTGAAATGGCTCCCTCCATCACTAATTATCGCTCGTGGTGTACCAAACCTAGTGAAAATGTTCTCCTGTAAAAACTTGACAACCACTTTATGATCATTAGTTCTTGAGGGGACAGCCTCGACCCATTTAGACACATAATCTACACCAACAAGTATATATAAATAACCAAATGAGTTAGGAAATGGACCCATGAAGTCGATTCCCCAAACATCAAAAAGCTCGATCACTTGTATGTTGTGCAGTGGCATTTGATTTCTAGAAGAGATGTTGCCTGTCCTTTGGCATTTGTCGCAAGTCCTGCAAAAAGAAAAAGCATCTTTGAATATATTAGGCCAATAAAAACCAGATTGCAATACCTTTAGTGCTGCTCTTTTTGGTCCAAAATGTCCTCCACAGGCATATTGGTGGCAGTGTTGTAGAATACTCATTTGTTCTTCGTCTGCCACACATCTTCGTATAATTTGATCAGGGCAGAATTTGAATAGATAAGGATCATCCCAATAAAAGTGTTTGCACAGAGCTACCAATCTTTTTCTTTCTTGATGTGTCATACCTGGAGGGAAAACATGAGCAGTTAAAAAATTGACAATATCAGCAAACCAGGGGAGTTGTTCAGAGAGACAAGTCGACTGGTTTAAGGACCAGTCGACTGCCCCGAGAGATTGCACATTGATTTCAAATAGTTGTTCATCTGGGAAATTTTCATTCAGCGGGGGCACATTTCTCTCTTCCTCGTGCAGTAATCTGGACATGTGATCGGCCACAACATTGTCGCTTCCTTTCTTGTCTCTAATCTCAAGATCGAATTTTTGAAGCAACAGCACCCATCTGATTAATCTAGGCTTAGCATCCTTTTTCGCAAACAAATATCTCAAGGCAGCATGGTCAGTAAAAACAATAACTTTAGCACCAATTAAATATGATCTAAACTTCTCTACAGCAAAAATAACAGCTAACATTTCTTTTTCAGTAGTGGAATAATTTAGCTGTGCATCGTTTAAAGTTCGAGAAGCATAGTAAATAACATGAGGTTTCTTATTGATTCGTTGACCTAAAACAGCCCCTAAAGCATAATCACTTGCATCACACATAAGCTCAAAAGGATGGCTCCAATCTGGTGCCATGACTATAGGTGCAGAAGTGAGAAGATTTTTTAATGTAATAAAAGCATTTGTACATTCTTCTGTCCATACAAACTCAACATCCTTAGCCAATAAGTCACAAAGGGGTTTGGATATTTTGGAGAAATCTTTTATAAATCGTCTGTAAAATCCTGCATGTCCTAGAAAACTCCTAACACCCTTAACTGTAGTGGGAGGGGGTAGTTTTGATATTATATCAATTTTTGCCTTGTCTACCTCTATTCCCCTTTTGGACACCACATGTCCCAACACAATACCTTGTTGTACCATGAAATGGCACTTTTCCCAATTCAGCACTAAATTGCATTCTTCACATCTTTTAAGCACAAGCTGCAAATGGTTAAGGCATTCATCAAAACAAGATCCAAAAACACTAAAGTCATCCATAAATACCTCAATGAATCTTTCTACCATGTCTGAAAATATACTCATCATGCATCTTTGAAATGTAGCTGGTGCGTTGCACAATCCAAACGGCATCCTCCTGTAAGCAAAAGTACCAAAAGGGCATGTAAAAGTGGTCTTTTCTTGATCTTCTGGAGCAATAGCAATTTGATTATAGCCACTATAACCATCTAAAAAACAATAATGACTATATCCTGCTAATCTTTCTAACATTTGATCAATAAAAGGAAGAGGGAAGTGATCTTTCCTGGTTTCATTATTCAATTTCCTGTAGTCAATGCAAACCCTCCATCCTGTGGTCACTCTAGTAGGAATAAGCTCATTCTCTTCATTTGTCACCACTGTGACTCCACTTTTCTTAGGCACTACATGTATAGGACTTACCCATTTGCTATCTGAGATAGGGTAGATGATGCCAACATCTAGTAGCTTCAGAATCTCTGCTCTTACCACTTCCTTCATGTTGGGGTTGAGCCTTCTCTGTGCCTCCCTGCTTGGTTTTGCATTGTCTTCAAGGAGTATTCTATGCATGCACTTGGATGGACTTATTCCCTTGATGTCTGCAATGGTCCATCCTATTGCATTTTTGTGTTCTCGCAATACCTTCAGCAGCTTTTCTTCTTCCTGTGCATTTAAGTTTGCAGCAATTATCACCGGCAGTGTCTGGTTCTCGCCCAAAAATGCATGCTTCAAATGGTCGGGCAGCTGCTTGAGTTCTATGTCTGGACGCTTCTGTACAGTCGACTGGTCCATGTCAGCAGTCGACTTGTTCTGGGTGTCTGGGTTTGTTCGACTGGTTAGAACACCAGTCGACTTACTCTGTTCATCAGTCGCCTGATCTGTAGAAGAACAATTTTTATCAGACACCAATTTTTCAAATAAAGGTGCAGGCTTACCTGAATATGACTGTGGAGTTTCAAGGTGATGTACTGTCTCTGCAATCCTCCAGTCATCGTATTCCTGTTCAACATGAGATAAAGTTAGAGATTGAGTGATTGTGGCTTGTAATGGTTCAACGCTATGTACCTGAAATGTTTGATCAACAATCTCCTGCACCACATCAATATTATAGCATTCATGATCATCTTGTGGTAATTTTAATGTATCAAACATTTTAAATTCTACTTTTTCTCCGTTTATCCTCATACTTATAATACCCTTTTTAACACAAATTTTTATATCAGCTGTACTCATAAAGGGCCTACCTAATATGATCAGTAGAGATGATGACATTGAAGATTCCTCCATATCTAACACAACAAAATCAGCAGGCAAAATAAAATCATTTACCTGAACTAGGACATCTTCTAAAATACCTCTAGGTCTTTTTATGCTGCGATCAGCCAATTGCAAAGTGATGGATGTTGGCTTGAGTTCCCCCAATCCAAGCTTTTCGTAAACCGAGTAAGGAAGAAGATTGATGCTTGCTCCCAAGTCTAGCAGTGCCTTTTCAAAGAAGTGCTCACCAACCTTGCAAGGAATGGTAAAACTACCTGGATCTTTCAGTTTAGGTGGTAGTTTTCTTAATAATACAGCGCTCACTTCTTCTGTCAAAGCCACATCCTCCTTAACCTGAAATGTTCTTTTGTGAGTACAACAGTCTTTCAAAAATTTGGCATAAGAAGGAATTTGTTTAATAGCATCAAGTAGGGGAATATTAATTTCTACCTTTTTGAGAGTTTCAAAGACGTCAAATAAATGTTGTTCTTTCTTTTTATTGACTAACCTTTGAGGGAATGGTGGTGGAACTGTCCCTACTTTTTCACTTACCTTACTTGAACCCAAAGCTTTTGATGGTTGTGTATCTGGTTTGACTGTATGTGTTCCAATCATGTTGTCAATTATCTTACCATTTCTTAGGGTTGTGACTGCTTGGAGCTGTTCTTGACCTCCCGGGTTTGGTATGGTTTGTGAAGGGAGTTCTCCTGCCTTTCGTTCACTCAACTCTTTTGCAATCTGACCAATTTGTGTTTCTAACTTCTGAATTGCTTGTCCTTGTTGGTTGCTTGTTTGATGTTGTTGTTGGAGCAATTGAAGAACGGTGGACTCAAAATCCAACTTCTTCTGTTCTGGGGCTGGTCGATCAAACCCACTTCCCATCTGAAAGTTTCGTGCATGTCCTTGTGCGATTTGATGCCCTTGATTATTTTGATTATTGCTCCATGAGAAGTTTGGATGATTCCTCCATCCTGGGTTATATGTGTTCGAGTATGGATTGTTCTTTGGTGGAAACACTCCTCGACCCACATAATTCGCATGCTCCTGATCTGTGAAAGTAGACATGGGACATGTATCAGTTGTGTGATCTAAATGAGAACAAATTGCACACATTTCATTTGTTTGATTTTTAACTCCACCCATCGTAGACATTGCATTAACAAGCATATCAATTTTCTTATTCATGTTTGCCATTTCTAATTGAATGTTATTACTATTAGAGATTTCGTAAACTCCCTGTTTTTTCGTAGGTCCCCTTCTTGTTGTGAATTGTTGGGAGTTCTCGCTAAGTTCTTCAAAAAGTTCAATGGCTTCTTCTCCACTTTTTCTCATCAAAATTCCATTGCAAGCTGCATCAACAATTGCTTTGTTAGTGTCATTTAAACCTTCATAAAAAGCTTGTACCTGATCGTCCTTAGGCAGATTGTGAGTAGGACACTTGAGAAGCATGCTCTTGAAATCTTTCCATGCTTCGAAAAATAAATCTCCATCCTTTTGTTGGAAGAGTTGAATCTCCCTTTTCAGCTGTTTGGTCTTTTGGGCTGGAAAGAATTCTTTCAAAAATTTCGTTGCCAATTGCTCCCATGAATTAATTGATCCTGGTTCCAAAGAATTATACCACAACTTAGCATTAAGTTTTAAAGAAAAAGGAAACAAGATTAACCTGATTTGTTCAGCGGTAAGCCCTTGGACGCTTTGTGTCCTGCAAAGATCGAAAAAGTCTTGCAAGTGAAGATGAGGCTCTTCATCTGGTTTGCCACTAAAGTGGGGAACCATACTAAGTAAATGAGGAGATAGGTGCATGTTCCCTGTAGCATTAGGTTGAAAAGCAATGCAGGAAGGTTGCTCAATATTCTTAGGAGTGAATTTGTCCTGCATTGGCACTCGATTTTGTATTTCTTCAGCCATTCTTTCCTGTGAAATTTGTCTCTGTGCAGTCGACTGGGTCCGTACAGCAGTCGACTGGCTGGCTGTGAGAAGCTTACCTAGCTTGTGCAAAGTTCGTTCTGTTTCTGCGTCAATAGGTAGTAGCTCTGGACGAAGTGATCGTCTACCGTGCATTCACCGAAGTCCTGTAACCTAAAAGAAAAAGTATTAATAAAAGAAAAGAAAAACTAATAAAAATTCTACTGACTTGTAAGTTAAAATACTAAACAATCCCCGGCAGCGGCGCCAAAAACTTGTTGTGCTAATCTAGCTACCTAAATAAATAGACTAACTAGACACAAATTATAAAACCTCGCAAGTGCACGAATCGTTTATAGAATCGTAGTAATAGCAAGGGTCGATCCCACAGAGATTGTAGACTTCAACTTACTAATCAATAAAACTAATAACAAAAATGAATAAGAGTTTTTATAATATTCTAAAAGAACTAAAAGATTAAAACTAAGATGAGAGGTGTTGAATCACAAATATCTCTTAAATAGTTGGGTTGTTGATCTCCACCAATAGTTAGTAATGCTAAGTTGCCTTCTGAATTTACTTCTAATTACTCATGTTTGTTCACTTCAAGGGCATGGTATCTACTCCTTAAAGTATTGTTTCCCTAAGCCAAGAATTAGGCATGGTATCTACTCTAATTCGTTTCTTCCCCTAAGTATTTTAGCATGGTATCTACTAAGTTATACTTAATGAAAACATAAGAACAGTGGAAACGAACAAACACTTAAAGTTCTAGAAATTGGTATCAGATCTAGATCCTCTAAGTTGATTGAACCAAGAACCCTAAAGATTCCCTTGTTACAAGTTATAAGCACGAGATACGGGTCGTCTCAATATACTCATATAACAGATTCAGATTTCTAACTCACAGACTTGATAATATCAGATTCTGTATGGCAGTCGACTGGCTCTCACCTTCAGTCGACTGCACTTATAACTTCTGAACAAGTTTGACTGTTATCAATCTATATCAATTCAATTAGATTCAATCAATAAGTAAAATAAAAGGATTCAGAAGAACACAGCACTTCATAACTACGGCTTCGATCTACCCAACTATGAAGTTAGTTCCACATAATAATAACTTTATTGCTTAACAAGTTCAAGTACATGATCAACATAAAAGAATAAAGAGAGAAGAAATAAACTAATGGATTCCGGCAATAAGGTCGACTGTCTGTCACACAGTCGACTGCCTTCTGGTTGCTGTGTCTCCTCTCTCCTTCTTCGATGATGATGGAGTGATGTGCACGGTTGATGACTTGATGGTTGGGAACTCTGTGATTAAGTTGCTTTCAAGAGATCGATGGATTCTGGCGGATCCCCCAATAATGCTTCTTTTCTGATATTTATAGAACACGGCTGAGAATTAGGGTTTCCACAATTTCAGCAAAATCCTTCTTTATTTTATTTGATGATTTATATCTTTCTCTTTTCTTCTTTCCTTCCTTATCTGTTCACCACGTGCTCTTGGAAATCCCCAGTCTCCAGATTTGATTCGTTGCACAAGATCTGGATTTAAATAGATTTGAAATTAGATTTGGGTGAATCTTCGAATATCTTATCTGTCTACTCCGCCGCAGACCAGTCGACTGTCTTTTGAGAGTGAGTCGACTGTGTCGAGAGTTGTGGAAAATCAGCTTCTCTTGTTCAGTCGCCTGGTCGAGGAACCAGTCGACTGATCCTCTGCAGTTTGCTGTGTATTATTCTTGAAGTCCTAAATCTGCTTCGTTTTTCTGTTATAAGCTGTTTCCTATGGAAAAGAGAAAATAAGAGTTAAATACCACATATAGAGCTTTTAAATGTCTAATTATAACAAGATTATTGCTCTAGAAAGTGAATAATCTTGTGTTCATCAGTGAGAGCTAAGGGGTGGCTCGGTATTACCACCGACCGTCGAGCCCCTAAAAAAGCTCTAGGGTGGCTCGAGGTCACTACCGAGCGCCGGGCCCCCGTGCTTGTTGGAAAAGCACTGGGGTGGCTCGGAATCGCTACCGATCGTCGAGCCCCTGAAAACCCAGGGGGTGGCTCGAGATCACTGCTGAGCGCCAAGCCTCCCATGCTTGTCGGAAAAGCACTGGGGTGGCTCGGAATCGCTACCGACCGTCGAACCCCAAGCTTGCTGTAAAAGTTAGGGGTGGCTCGAGGTCACTGCCGAGCGCCGAACCCCCATACTTGTTGGAAAAGCCTTGGGGTTGCTCGGAATCGCTACCGACCGTTAAGCCCCAAGCTTTCTGTAAAAGCTAGGGGTGGCTCGAGGTCACTGTCAATCACCGAGCCCCCCATGCTTGTTGGAAAAGCACTGGGGTGGCTCTGAATCGCCGACCGTCAATCCCCAAGCTTGCTGTAAAAGTTAGGAGGTGACTCGAGGTCACTGCCGAGCCCCGAGCACGCATACTTGTTGGAAAAGCCATGGGGTGTCTCGGAATCGCTACCGACCGTTGAGCCCCTGAAAAAGCCTGGGGGTGGCTCGAAGTTACTACCGAGCGTCGAGCCCCTAAGCTTGTTAGAAAAGTGTTGGGGTGGCTCAGAATCACTACCGACCGTCGAGCACCAAGCTTGCTGTAAAAGTTAGGGGGTGGCTTGAGGTCACTGCCGAGCGCTGGGCACCCCATGCTTGTTTGAAAAGCCTAGGAGTGGCTCGGAATCGCTACCGACCGTAGAGCCCCAAGCTTGTTGTGAAAGCTAGGGGGTGGCTTGAGATCACTACCGAGCGCCGAGCCCCCATACTTGTTGGAAAAGCCCTGGGGTGGCTCGGAATCGCTACCGACCGTTGAGCCCCTGAAAAGCCAGGGGGTGGCTCGAGGTTACTGCCGAGCACCGAGCCCCCCATGCTTGTTGGAAAAGCGCTGGGGTGGCTCGAAATCGCTACCGACCGTTGAGCCCCAAGCTTGATGTAAAAGGTAGGGGTGGCTCGAGGTCACTGCCGAGCGCCGAGTCCCTATACTTGTTGGAAACGCCTTGGGTCGCTCAGAATCTCTACCGACCATTGAGCCCAAAGCTTACTGTAAAAGCTAGGGGATGGCTCGAGGTCACTGCTGAGTTCTGAGCCCCCATACTTGTTGGAAAAGCCCTAGGGTGGCTCGGAATCGATACCGACCGTCGAGCCCCTGAAAAGCTAGGGGGTGGGTCGAGGTCACTGCCAAGCGCCGAGCCCCCTATGCTTGTTGGAAAAGCAGTGGGGTGTCTCGGAATTGCTACCAACCGTCGAGCCCCAAGCTTTCTGTAAAAGCTAGGTGGTGGCCCGAGATCACTACCGAGCGCTGAACCTCCATACTTGTTGGAAAAGCCCTAGGGTGGCTCAAAATCTCTACTGAACATCGAGCCCCAAGCTTACTGTAAAAGCTAAGGGGTGGCTCGAGGTCACTGCCGAGTGCCAAGCCTCCATAGTTGTTGGAAAAGCCCTGGGGTGACTCAGAATCACTATCGACCATCGAGCCTTTGAAAAGCCAGGGGTGGCTTGAGGTCACTGCCGAGCGCCGAGCCCCCCATGCTTGTTGAAAAAATGTTAGGGTGGCTCGGAATTGCTACCGACCGTCGAGCCCTAAGCTTGTTGTAAAAGCTAGGGGGTGGCTCGAGGACACTGCCGAGTGCCAAGCCCCCATACTTGTTGGAAAA
Source organism: Hemerocallis citrina (assembly GCA_017893485.1). Taxonomy (NCBI): domain Eukaryota; kingdom Viridiplantae; phylum Streptophyta; class Magnoliopsida; order Asparagales; family Asphodelaceae; genus Hemerocallis; species Hemerocallis citrina. The sequence goes on from CM030367.1 coordinate 19,444,103, forward strand.
GCCCTAGTGTAATACCCTGATTTTTCAAATATATGAAAATTATTTTTTTTTTGCACGTAATGTGCACGTGTAATATTTTGACTATTATTTTTTGAATAAGAATATTGTTTTCTATAAAGAATTTTTTTTACTAAAGCCTAAATGTTAGTTTATTTATTTTTCTTTTAAATATTTATCTTGGCCCAATTATTTTAAGCCCATGAATCTAATCTTTTATTTTCTACAACTTGTAATGTGTAGCATCCCTTTTTTTAGACTTGTCATTTGTGTACAAGTTCTAGTAGGGTGATTTATGCATACACGTGCATGTTGCATACACGTGTGGTGCACATCCTTTTTGTTTGGCCGGTTTTGGGTAGAGAAGTGGGTATGAGTGTGGGCGGTTACTCAAGGTGTGGGTAGTTTTCACAACCCCCTAGTCAATCCCAGCCTTTGATCCCATAACCATCTACCGAATCCTGGCCCTCCATCTCACTCCTTTTGGTGTATAAATACCCCCCCCCCCTCTCATTCATTGTTCTTTACACTAAGATTATTTTATAAGATTATTATTGTGAGAGAGTTGTGTGTGGAGACCGGGCATCATTCTCTGGAGATTTACGGCAAGGAGCAAGGAGCAAGGAGTGCTGCATTGCATTAAAGAATTTCTCTGGACATCGATTACTGCGTCAGTAAGGTGGGTGTTTCTCAGGACATCTAAAGTAGAAAATGTGCCATGTTTGTGATGATTGCTATTATGCTTATGAGCAGTAAATTCAACGTACTAGAATTGCTTGAGTATGTTTATGATGATAATTGTGGAAGATTAATAGTGAAATAATGGCACTGTAAATAGTGATGAATTGGGTCTGTACAGTCGACTGTCGTTGGATAAGTCGACTGGTACGAGACATCTGTTACATATTTCGTTAGAAAGTTTTCGTTGACATATATGTGTACAATTAGAATGAAGTAGTAAAGCTAACTCATATCCTTCATGATGTACATGACTGGGGAGACATGAACATATGGAAAGAGAACTAGAGATGATTAATAAAACTAAGAATGATCTATGCAGTTGACTGGTGTTATGAACAGTCGACCGATGCTTTGTTTAAACTATGAATAATCCAGTAGTTTCATGAAATGAGGTATCTTTCTATTGTGTTATTCTAGTGTAATGGATTGAGATTTATATTTTCATCTCTGCAAGAAAGTTATGAACAAGTATAAATGCATGTTTAAACACTTCCTTGAAGAAAAGACAATGTTAGTTACTTGAAATTCCATACTGCGATATTACTGAACAATTAAGAAATTTCATGCCTATAAAACATGAAAGTATGTATATTGTGATTTGACACCATGATGCATGAACCTGTAAGAAAGATAATCCTTTAATTTGAAATATGAATCTGTCCAGTCGACTTAATGCGAGTAGCAAGTCGACTGAGCTGAACATAGAAATGTACTGTTAAAAACCCCCAGGACAGACGACTGATGGAATAACAGTCGACTGTCACATGAATGATTTTTGAACATAGAAAGCTGCGGAACAGCCGACTGGCCATGTGTAGCAGTCAACTCTCCCGAGTGATTATGAAGAACTGGAATTGACTGTACAAGTCGACTGGTCTTTTCCAAGTCGACTGTACAGAATGTATTTTGATATGTCAGAGATTTCCGTTGATTGTTGTTAAAAGTTGTGAACTTTATGATCGATGTTGATAAATTCCATTTATTGCTGCATGAATGTACATGAAAGGAATCATAGTTTTGAATTGATAATTGCATGAATATGAAAGTTAAGAACATGATATGCTGAGGCAATGAAAATGAATTCATGAGTTGGAATTGCTCAAATTGGAAGTTTGTGAATTGGAAATTGAACAAAGGAGTAGCTAAGTCTCCCCCGGCAATGGAAATGAAATGAAAAATGAGAATTTAAAGACCAAGGTTGGTCATGTATTGAAATGAATGAATATGTCCGGTTTAGTGGAGAGGCTAACTCCAGAACTTTGATTTTTATTCATGATTCTATTAAAATAAGGACTAGTACATAGTGGAGATGTGATGAAAGTAAGAAAAACATTGAGTATGAGGGCTATTGGGTAGCGGCGAGAGCGTATCCCAGGAATTCCCATGGTGAGTGTGGGTGAGGATACTACTCTAGAGTACCATCCCAGTGGCGACGCTCGTGGGATGTTTGAAGACTACGGGTGGTGTCATGTCTATGGTGAGAGCTGAATTACCACAGGATGTCTGTATGATGAGTCATGTCAGCGATGGGATTCCCTCCAGAGTGCCTACACATGAGTTCGTAAGTCGGAAAATATCTAGGATACTTACCGTAATTACAGTAGTAGATTAAGTCATGGCGAGGGATTGAACCCTACAAAAATGAAGAACGATTAAGAGGCTTGCCCTCGGACCTATGTAGTATGGGATGCATAGAATCCGAACAAGTGTGCATTAGTGTCATGTAAATTAAATAATTGCATTAAGGATTAAGTGCATAATCACAACACGACATCATTAAGATTTTCTTTTTTTCTTTTATTTTGAATGTGAACGAGTTTGTGATCTGTTAAGAAATGAGAATCGTTATACTGTTTCTGGCATAGAGACGATGGCCATGTATAACTATCGTCGGTTGAATAAACTGACGTACCCACAGTTTTGTATGCAGGACAAATTACATGTTAAAGAGGAATGGATGCATAAAGATTTTACCATGTTGTTGTACATTTATATAAATGTTGTAAATTTTTACTTCCGCTGTGCAAATAAAAAGTGTAATATATGATGTAAACTCTGATGTAAAGTGAAAAGTTTAAATTCCTTGTAAAGTTGTACTGAAGAAAGTGAAAAGATCCTGTAGAACATCTCGAATTCAGTGTATTTGGGATTCGGGGCGTTACACCTAGGCTGGCTCGGAATCGCTACCGACCGTCGAGCCCCAAGCTTGCTGTAAAAGCTAGGGGGTGGCTTAAGGTCACTGCCGAGTGCCAAGCCCCCATACTTGTTGGAAAAGCCCTGGGGTGGCTCGGAAACATTACCGACCGTCGATCCCCAAGCTTACTGTAAAATCTAGGGGGTGGCTCGAGGTCAATGCCGAGCGTCAAGCACCTATGGTGGGGGTGGTTTGATTTGAAGCGAGCTCTGACCCATCGTGCCTACTGTGAAATGCAGGAGTAAAAACTAAAAAAGTTACATGTGATGCTGACGTCACAAGCGTGGGATTCAAGGTGTTTGAAATCCCAGTGGCCGTTAGATCTTGATGATCAAGATTGGATGGTGTGGATTTTGGTACTGGATTCGAGGAGTCGATTCTCTTTATAAATCCCCCCCTTCTCCTTCATTTCTTCACTTTGCGTTCTCTCTAAGACTTGGAGCTTCTCTTTCTAAGCTGTCAGCGACGACTTTTACGGCGAACTCTCCGTTTACCGATATTCAGGTTAGTATTTTAATTTTCTATGTCGCACACTCAATCCAGCTCCAAAGTGAGTTCTTCCGGTCGGGGTGAAGGTGATCAGGATTCAGACTCGAAGTCGTGGGACCTGGATGACCGACCTAATGTGGGAGAGGGACAATTGGACTCCATGTCCTGGGATATGGTTCTGGATGTGTCCCCCCTACAGATTCGCGAGCCGGAGACAGTAGAGTCCTCGGGCGAGGAGGTTTGGGAAGAAGAGTCTGAGGAAGGAGGCGAGGTTGAGGAAGAAGAGTCTGAGGAAGGAGGCGAGGTCGATGAGGAAGAATCTGAGGAAGGAGGCAAGGATGAGGAGGAAAAAAAGTCTGAGGAACGAGGCAAGGAAGGAGGGGCCCTCCCCCCTCTCCCTCCTTTGTCGACACCGTCTCCACCGAGGAAGCCTCGAACTCGTAGTAAGAAGAGGAAGCGGCATTTGCCAGATAGTCTGGGCTCGCCGGATGAGTTCAGACCGAAACCAGGATTTGACGCCCCTTTTCCAAGAAGGCAGGGTCAATCAGGATGCATCCTGATAATGTGGAGAACCTTGTTCAATTCCACGTGGAGGTGCCTTTGACTAGCCGGCCTCAGATAAAGATGGACAACATGCAGTGTGTGCTGAAGGCCAATTTTCTGCCCATAATAAGGGCCAGTTACTTTATCCCTGTTACCGCTAAATCTGGTGTGGGGGTAAACAGATAAGATTTGTGAGTTCGTGCAAAAACCTGAATAGCGGATCCAAGCCTGTTCGTCAGAATTGGGCTGTTGACTCCCGCCGCTCACCTGTAAGGAAGTGCGATACACCGGGGTTGATCCCGGCGATGCACCCTCCGACGCTCTTGTCAGTAACCAGTGATGATTAAGAAAGAGCTTAAGTTGTCAAAAGAGTGATTACCTGGTAACAGTGGTAGGTAGGAGGTATTTATAGCCGCCATGGGAGTCTGATTAGGGACCTGATTTCCTGTGATACCTTTAGGAGTAAAATCCTCATAATTAGTTTAGGAAACTGATCCCTGATTCCCGGTGAGAGGATAACTGCAAATCAGGCCCGTTGATTTAGTCAAATCAGTGACCATAATTTCCTCTTGCTGGTCTGGGTTTGTCTTGGGCCGGGACCCGTACCCAGCTAGAGTGGATCCGTTTCGCGGGTTATTGGATCTGTGAAGGGGAGATCCAGTGCCCGCTCCGGGCCCATCTATATGCGAAATTACCGTTTTACCCCTGAGCTTCAAGATTCGTTCCCAATCTGGACGGTTCCAATTTAATCCCATTTTTAGCCATATCACGAGCCCCCCACTCCTAAAGACTGAGCGTGATCAGCCTTTGAGGAGTAGTTTAACTATTTTCGTGGCTAGTGGAGTTGTATCGGAGTCCGAATGGAGGGTTTAGAATCTCGAAGGGGGTAGTGAGGTGATTTTTGAACCTATAAGCTGTTCCGAAGCCTTGTTGAATATTCGACAGTTTTTATCTATTTTTTCGGATTATTTATTTAATTTTGCGATGTGTTAACCAATCGTTCGGGGGCCTTAACAGTACATTCTAGGCAATAATTGTTCGTTCAGGGGCTCAAAAATATTCTCCCGAATTTATAATTATTTTCTAGAATTTTTAGTTAATTTTCCCAAATTTTTAGCAAGTTTTTCACAATTTTTAAATAAATAAAATGATTAAAATAAATAAAAAATGATTTTTAATACCTATTTATGGCGTGGCTTTATTTGGGCCCTTGATCTCGCGCGAGCACAAATATCTGAAAGATCTGGCGGTTGTAGTCGCTCGGTGGTCATTTTCTCGCTTTTGGAGCTCGGATGGGCACTTGCTCGGCTAGCCGACCAGGGGTATAAGGGTTCGGCTGTCCGAGCGACGTGGCGCGATCTGAGCCGTTGGATGGTGGCGCGAATCTCGAGACGGGCTCAGTTCCCAAGAAAACGCTATCTTGTCGTCTAGCGCACGTGGCACGATCTGGACCGTCCATCATCAGAAGCGCGAATTTCTGGAAGATCCAACGGTCGTGGTTGCTCGGCGGCTTTTTTCTCTGTTTTGGAGCTCGGATGGGCACTTGCTCGGTTGGCCGACAGGAGGTCTAAGGGTTCGGCTGTCCGAGCGGCGTGGCGCAATCTGAGCCGTTAGATGATGGCACGAATCTCGAGACGGCTCAGCTCCCAAGAAAATGCTATCTTGTCGTTTAGCGATGCTGGCTAGATCTGGGCCGTCGGATCAAGATCTTACACGAAAGTTGGGGAGAAAGTGAATTTTCTCCGTTTTGGGGCTCGGATGGGCACTTGCTCGGTTAGCCGAACGGAGGTCTAAGGGTTCGGTTGTTCGAGCGGCGTGGCGCGATCTGAGCCGTTGGATGATGGTACGAATCTCGAGACGAGCCCAATTCCCAAGAAAACGCTATCTTGTCGTTTAGCGACGCTGGCAAGATCTGAGCCGTTGGATGGTGGCACGAATCTCAAGACGGACCAGTTCCCAAGAAAATGCTATCTTGTCGTTTAGCGTCGCTGGCAAGATCTTGGCCGTCTGATCGAGATCTTACACGAATGTTGAGGAGAAAGTGAATTTTCTCTGTTTTGGGGCTCGAATGGGCACTTGCTCGGTTAGTCGACCGGGGCCTTTGATGTTGGGGTCGGATCGTACGTTGCTCGGTTAGCCGACCGGGAGTCCGAGGGTTAATGGGTCGGCAAGGGCGATGGCGAGCCGTTGGGCCTTCGTGAGAAGGCCGAGCTGAGCTACAGGCTGCCCTCAGGGAGCATTAATGGCGCTCCAGGATTTGTGCGGCGTTCCAACTTCCCGGGGTAATTAAGATGGCGTCCTCTAATTAATGCGTAGTGCTTCAGCTTCCTAGGCGTGACTGCTGGGCTTCCGTCGCATGGCCTCCCGAGGTTCATAATGGCTGGTCCTTGGGGGGAGGTTATAAATACCCCGCTCCCCTTGTAGTTTCAGTCACAGCAATGTTGATTTTTAGCCATCGGAGGTGTCTGCCTGTTTTTTGAAAAATTCTAACCCTGAGAGCGTCGGAGGGGTGGCCACTCTTCCGCCGTGATCTTCTCCTGATTCTGACGGCCCCGGTGCAGATGTCAGGGTCAGGGGGGATCAGGGCAAAAGTGATGACGACCGGAGTCCGGACCCGGGGGACAAGGTGCTTCGGAAGGATGGGTCTCCTCCGATCTCTGTCTTCCTTCTGGGCTGACGGCTTCTGATGGTTGTCAGCCCGAAGGAGCTAGAGATGGGAGGTGTGCCGATCTACTTTCTTACCGGGCCCCACGCGATGGTGGTTTTTCTCCCACCCTCGAACGATTCATGGTTTCGACTTCCGAGGCCGTAAGCCTCGAGTTGCCCACGGGTGAGAGGGGAACCGACCGAGTCCTGGGGCCCGGGGGGCTCGCCGAGGGCAGTGCCTTAAAACTTTTAAACCAAATTTTCTCTTGCTTCCTGGGACAGATGCGGGGTGTCCGGGTCCGAAGTGCTTCGTCCAGGCGATGTGGCGCGATCTGAGCCGTTGGATGGTGGCACGATCTCGAGACGGGCCCAGTTCCCAAGAAAACGCTATCCTGTTGTTTAGCGACGCTAGCAAGATCTGGGCCGTTGGATGATGGCACGAATCTCGAGATGGCTTAGTTCCTAAGAAAACAATATCTTGTCGTTTAACGATGCTGGCAAGATCTGGGCCGTCTGATCGAGATCTTACATGAATGTTGAGGGAAAAGTGAATTTTCTCCGTTTTGGGGCTCGGATGGGCACTTGCTCGGTTAGCCGACCGGGCCCTTTGATGTTGGAGTCGGATCGCACGTCGCTCGGATTTTGATCCCGTGTGTGCCAAGCTACTTGACTTGTATCGAAACTTGTATCGAAACATTGCTGCTCGGTCACAAAGTCGTTTGGGCTTTCGTAACGTTTCAAGAGCAGGCCAAGAGTCACGCCCTTATGTTAGGAAGCCCAAGAGACTTTTTCTTTTACTATAAATCTTCTCTCCCCCACCCCAAATCTCATTATTCACTTTTACTTTCTCTCTCAAGTTTTTACTTTTCACCATCAAAGTTTTTAGCTCCTGGGTGGTGCTGCTAGCTGTCGCGGCAAGGCGTTTCTTTGCTCCGGCGAACTTTTCCGACCGTAACAGTCACTTCAAGGTCAGTCTCTCTCCTTTCTCTTTAGAAAAAATGGTTAAGATTACTTCTTCGGATGAGACCCCCGCCTCGGACCAAGTCGTCAGCCGAGCGGGTAAAGGAAAGGAGGTGGTGGAGCCAACCGAGCAGACCGTTGTTTGGCCGAACAAGAGTGGCGAGGCCGCCGAGCCCCTCCAGGAGGTTGTGGCGAAGTCCCAGAAGGGTAAGGGAGTGGTTACGATCATAGAGCAGCCGAAGATGGCAGGGGAGTTCGGTCGGCAACCAATCGTTTTGTCGAGCGTGGGGGGTGTTCGGAGCTACTCCGAACAGATGCTGGAGAAGGTGACCCAGGGCACCGCCAAGTCGGTAGAGGAGAACGAGCCGAGAGAGTTGTCCGAGGTGGACCATATCACTTCGGTTCTTACGGAGGCTGATTTGCATCAGATCTGGACTGGATTCCAGATCCCTGCCGAGTATGGGCTGCTTCTCCCGGGGCCTGGTTTCCGAGCCTGCACGTCGTCTTCGGCAGACGCGTGCATTTTTCCGGTCGACTCCTTGGCCGCTGGGCTTCGCTTTCCTCTGCATCCGTTCATTGCCGAGGTCCTCAATTGGTACGGCCTGTGCCCCGCCCAGCTGATACCGAACACTTGGAGGCACATTTTGGCGTTTGTTCTTTAGTGTTTAGAGATCGGCGCCGAGCCAAGTCTGTTCCTCCTTCGGAGCCTCTACCGCCCTTGTTAGCCGAACAGGAATGAGCAGAGGTTCTACCTTTCGCCGCGGACAGGCGTGAAGTTGATCGAGAACCCGGACTCGATCAAGCATTGGAAAGAGAAGTACTTCATTGTCCGAGCTCCCGAACCCTGGGCAATTCCGATAGCTTGGTCGAGAGAAGGCCTGCACAAGCGAGCGAAGAAGGAGCCAGTGCTTAGTGACGGGGAGACGGAAGTCCTCAAGAAACTCCTCGGCCTACCGACGCTTAATTGGAAGGATATCACCGAGGAGGCTCTTTTCCGAGGGGGTCTCATTCCGATCGACCCCAGTACGCCTCTGGTGTTTTTACTTTTTGCTTGAAGTTCTTGAAAATTTTTCTAAATTTTTTCATTCGATTTGCGCAGAGTCTTCCAAGATGGACTATAGGGCGTTGATGGCGAAGGCCAAGGCGGATAGGGAGCGGGAGGCGAAGAAGAAGAGACCCGCGATAGGGCCTCAGGGCGGCCGAGCACCGAAGATACCTTCGGTCCCAAAGACCGCCGACCTGCAGGTGGTCGTGCTTCCGGATGCCGATCCCGAGCAAGACAAGGTCGCGGGCTCCGATCCTCCTGTCTCGGATGCGCCGACTCAACCGGCGAAGACGGATGCTCCCGGCTCGTCGAGCGGCGCGTTCAACGTGAGCAAGGTGTTATCCCTCCAAGTTCTACCCCTCACTGCCGAAGCGGAGAAGATTCTGACCGAGGGGCACAAGCAGATCTTCGTCCCCGACTAGAAAGTAATGAAGGTCGACGGTTTTTTGGGCGACGGCAACATTTGTATGCAGGCGATGAAGCACCTGCCGACCCCAAAGGACCGAGCGGCCCTTAAGTCCCAGGAGGTCGGGGATGCCACAATGCAGATTGCTCGAAACACGATGTCGGTAAGTGGACCGAACACTTTCTTCTTGAAGCATTTTTTCCGAAATTTTCTAAGTTTCTAGGTCCGGACCTTAACGGTTTGTTCTCTTTTCAGACCCTCTGCCACTTCAACTTCTTGCTCGAAGAGTTCGCGAGCAAAGAACAAGAGCTGACGGCGCAGTACGATCGGGAGAGGTCGGAGCGTGCAAAAGCTGTGAAGCTGCTCGATGCTAAGCAACTCCTTTCAGCAAAATGCGGTGCCGAAGTGGCAGGGTTGGAGGCGCAGCTGGCCGAAGCCATTCAGTGGTCGAAGGATGAGGCAGCCAAGCTCGAGGCATCGGAGAAAGAGAATGCCGAGCTGAAGGAGGAGCTGGCCAAGGCTCGGTCGGAGGCGGTGAAAGCTCGGAAGAAGACCGAGAAGATCATGGCCATGCACCAATCGAAGGTGGCGAAGGCGAAGAGGGCTGTCCAGCAAGAGGCCGAGCAGCACATGTTTAAGAACACGGAGGACGCGTATGGCCGACCCCTGCTTCATATCGCCGCTCGGAACCCGGGGTTCGACACATCCTCCTACCACTTCTACGACCCCGTGGAGGGGGAGGAGGAGCTTCCCTCGGCAATGCTCAGCCCCGAGGGACAGGCCGACGGTGTCAAAGGCACAGGCGAGACAGAGGCCGAGGGTGAGGAGGAGGACGACTCCGAGGAGGAGGGCGAGGGCGAGGACGAGGACGAGGCCGAGGGCAAGGACAAGGCCGAGGGGTCGGCAGACCCGAGCGACAAAAAGGTCGACCCCTGACTTGGTTGCGTCTTTGGTCTCTCTTTTTTTTTGTAAGGCCTGACCGCGGACTGGCCACCGCTTTTGTAAGGCTTTTTGAGTTTTGAATGAAAACGCTTTTTGTTAGGCTCGGATTTTGTGTTTGATTAGTCGTAAAATTTCTCCAAGTGTTGGGCGTCGGATTTATCTCTGCTTTTCAGGTGAAATTTCGTCCGATCACGGAGGTTTCGTACCTTCGTAAGGAGCTGACCAAAACGAAGCGAGAGCTTTCCCATAGCCGAGAGAGGCGATTTTATATGTTCTTGAAGCTGGAGGAGATAAAGGCAGCTGCGAGGGGGTATTGTCGCGAGTTGAAGCAACTACGGAAGCAACCCCAAGCTCCTTGTCCCGAAGGTGAGATTGAGCGACTTCATAGGGAGCTTTCCGTTGTTGAGCAAAAGAATAACGAGCTCTTGGCCGAGATCCGTCACTTGGAGTTAACAGAGAAAGAACACTCGGCGGAAAAAGAGAAGCTAGCTTCCGAGTTGGAGAAGTTGTCATTCGAGCACCAAAAGTTGTTGGCCGAGGTCGACAAGCTTAGAAGGATTACGATAGACAGGGGGATCGAGGTCACCCATTATCGACGACTGGCGACCGATAGTGCCAATGTCGCGGGCTCGTTAAGACCTCCTCGTTTGAAGATGTCAACAAAGGATGATGCTCTGAGAGATAGGATTATCGAGCTGGAGGAAGAGGTTGCGTCGCTCAAGCCTCTGCCTGAGAGGGCCAATGTTCATAGTACGTCGTGTACTCGCGAAGAAAGCGAGAGAGGGATTACTTTCTACGAACTTGCGACTCGTTTGCCTACGGCGAGGCGGAGACCTGCTGACGCTCAGAGTAGTGTAGCTGTCTCGTCTAGCGGTGCCTCGGTCGGCGCCACAGTTGGAGTTAGCGGCGAAGGGGGATCTCGCTTCGCTGGTTTGGAATCGAGCTCGGAGGTTAGGCGTCGCCGCCCCCGCGTTTCCTTGAACCGAAGCGTACCCCTTCCGAAAAGGCACTAAACAAGTTGTCTTATGTTCCTTTAAGTTATTGTAAAACTCTGTTGTAGCGTCGGTCTAGTTGTATGTAGAGCTACTTTATTTGAATAAAAGTCTGAAAGTTTGTTTTGAAAATTCTTGAAGTGTCAGACTTCGGCAAAGTTTGAAATTTTGTTGTTCATCTCTTCCTCTTTTCAGCTCGTGGTGGTAGCTCAAGACGCCGACCCCAATTGCTCGAATGACCACGCTCGAACCGAGGCTGGCTCGGGGGTGACGAGGTTGTGCTCGGCAAGGTGCCAAGAGCGGCTCTATGAAGTCGAGCTGGGATTGCGCTGAGCCGAAAGCGAGCGGGACCACTTTCAGCTCATCCTAGGTCAGCGAGACGTCGAGATCGGGCGTCTGGAGAGCAGGATCGCCGAGATGACCCCTATAGGAGAGGACGAAGATTCGCCGACCGCCTTTAGCAATGCCCTTCAGATCCAGTGCGTTCGGCACAATTTCTCGAAAATAATAGCCAAAAGGGACGATCTGCCTCTGAGATCCGTCACTTGCAGACTGTAGAGGCGGAGCATCGGACGGAGGGAGAGGGACTGGCGGCCGAGGTTGCCAAACTGACGACCGAACGGGACATTGATGATTTTTTTAAAAACCAAGTGTAGTGGGTCGGCATTGTAACTTTTGTTCTTTAAGGCCTTGTAACCTTGTTGTATGGAAGAGTCGCTTTGTACCGTGTCCCAATTATTAATAAAATTTCTTTCTCGAACTAGCACGTCCTTTGTAGCCTCGTGTAGTCGTTTTGTTTGTGACCGTGTTCATCGTGCCGAGGTCCCCGAGCCGGCCCCTTTCTCGTTCACAGTTCGGCGCCGTAGCGCGATCTGAGCCTTTGGATTTTAGCACGAATCTCGAGACGGCTCAGTTCCCAAGAAAATGCTATCTTGTCGTTTAGCGATGCTGGTAAGATCTGGGCCATTGGATTTTGGCATGAAGCTCGAGACGGCTCAGTTCCCAAGAAAACGCTATCTTGTCGTTTAGCGACACTGGCAAGATCTGGGCCGTTGGATTTTGGCATGAATCTCGAGACGGCTCAGTTCCCAAGAAAATGCTATCTTGTCGTTTAGCGACGCTGGCAAGATCTGGGCCGTCTGATCGAGATCTTACACGAATGTTGAGAGAAAAGTGACCTTTCTCCGTTTTTGGGCTCGGATGGGCACTTGCTCGGTTAGCCGACCGGAGGTCTAGGAGCTCGGCTATTCGAGCGATGTGGTGCGCTCCGAGCCTGCCTCTTGCTCGTTCGTGGTTCGGCGACAAGAGTGTTCGGCCAGTGGTGCCGAGCAGCGCTTCGGTCTCCTCTTCTTGCGAAGTTGCGAGATGAGTCGAGCCTTACCCAATGGTGGGCTCGCCGATCATCGTGAGAGTTCAACGGTCGTGGAAGTAATTCCGAATGGCGACCCACTCCTAGCCCACTTAGAAGCGAGCTTGCGGAGCAGAATCGAGTCAAGTGTTGGACTCCGGAACCATCGTTAGAGTTCAACGGTCGTAGGAGCAATTCCGAATGGCGACCCACTCCTAGCCCGCTTAGAAGCGAGCTTGCGGAGTAGAATCGAACCAAGTGTTGGACTCCGGAACCATCGTTAGAGTTCAACGGTCGTGGAAGCAATTCCGAATGGCGACTCACTCCTAGCCCGCTTAAAAGCGAGCTTGCGGAGTAGAATCGAACCAAGTGTTGGACTCCGGAACCATCGTTAGAGTTCAATGGTCGTGGGAGCAATTCCGAATGGCGACTCACTCCTATCCTGCTTAGAAGCGAGCTTGCGGAGTAGAATCGAGCCAAGTGTTGGACTCCGGGACCATCGTTAGGATTGTTCAACGATTGTGGGAGCAATTCCGAGCGGCGAACTACTTCTGGCTCGCTTAAGAGCGAGCTTGCGAAGTAGAGTCGAGCCGGGTATTGGACTCCGAACCATTGATTGAATTAAGAATAAAGGCGGAGGGATACAAGCAATTTTATAAGTACGAAAAAGCATTCTTTATTGATAACTGATGGCGAGCCGTTTTTACATATGACAACTTAAGAGAGGAATTACAACTTAGAGGAGAGGAACGGTTCGACACCCTAGGATACTCAGAGAGGCACCGGGGTGCTTTCTTGGTATTTTAAAAGGTGGTCGGCATTCCAGGTCCTCGGAATCTCCCTACCTTCCAGGTCTTCTAGACGATAGGCTCCGGGCCGAACTACTTTCGCGATCTTGTAAGGTCCTTCCCAATTCGGAGCTAGTTTGCTCTTCTGATTGGGGAAGGAGATGGCTAGTTTTCTGAGGACCAAGTCCCCCTCCTTGACATCGGTGGGTCAAACTCTCTTGTTGTATGCCAACTCGATCCTCCTCCGGTAGTTCTGTTGGCGGATTGACGCTCTTTCCCTCAGTTCATCCACCAGGTCTAAGTTCGCTCGGAGTTCCCAGGCATTCTGTTCCTCGTTGTAGGCTGCGAGGCGAGGAGAAGGTATTTGTTGTGAAATCTAGCTATCTAAATATATAGATAAACTAAACACAAATTAAAAACCTTGCAAGTGTACGAATCGTTTATAGATGCGTAGTGACAAGCAAGGGTCGATCCCACAGAGATTGTAGAAATTAACTTACTAACCAATAAAACAAAAATAAGGATCGTAAAGAATTGTTCTAAAAGAAAAGGAGAAATAAAAAAAACTATATCAAGTAGTTCTGAATCACAAATATATCTTAAGTAGTTGGGCTTTGATTTCCACCTGTAGTTAGTAATGCTAAGTCACCTTCTTCACTATTCTAGTTACTCATGTTCGTTCCTTTAAGGGCATGGTATCTACTCCTTAAAGTATTGTTTCCCTAGCCAAGAATTAGGCATGGTATCTAATCTAATTCGTTTCTTTCCTTAAGTATTTAGCATGGTATCTACTAAGTTTCACTTAAAGAAAACATAAGATCAATGGAAACGAACAAACACTCGAAATTCTAGAAATTGGCATCAGATCTAGATCCTTCAAGTTGATTAAACCAAGAACCCCTAAAGATTCCTGTGTTACAAGTTATGGGCACGAGATATGGGTCGTCTCTATACTCATATAACAGATTCAGATTTATAATATGCAAACTTGATAATCTCAAGTTCTGTATGGCAGTCGACTTGCTGTCACTCTCAGTCGACTGCTCTTAGAACTTCTGAACAAGTATGTATATTATAAATCTATACCAATACAATCAGGTTTAATCAATAAGTAACAAAATAGCATTCAAAAGAATATAAGCATTACATAACTACGGTTTCAATCTACCCAACTATGAAATTAGTTCCACATAATAAAACTTTTATTGACTAACAGTTTCGAATACATGATCAACATAACAGAACTAGAAAGAGAAGAAATAAACTGATATAGTTCGGTCTGAGAAGTCGGCTGGCTATCACACAGTCGACTGGCCCGTTCCTTGTTGAATACTTGATCTCCTTTCTCTTTGATGCTGCTAGAATAATCCTCTTGGTGATTTGATGATTCAGAAATTCCCCCACCCCCCCCCCCTCCTTGGTCCTTTCTCCCTTCGTTGATATTTATAGAAGCGGCAGGAGAATTAGGGTTTTTACCATTTTTCAGAAAAGTCCTCTTCTTTTATTTATTTATTTCCTTCTTTGATTGGTGTTTTATTTCTTTCTCTTTTCTTCTTTTCTTCCTTTTCTGCCAACCACGTGCTCTCGCCAATCCCCAGTCTCTAGCTTTTATTTGTTGGAGGAGTTGTTATTCGCATATAACCTGGGTCTGGATAACTAAATCTTGCTTCGTATTTGGATGAGGATGAATCTTTGCTATTCATATCTTTTGACTCCGCCACATACCAGTCGACTGGTGTTGGATGTAAGTCGACTGCACCGAGACATCTGTGGCTTCATGATTCATCAGTCAAGTCGACTGATGTTGGAGAAGTCGACTGTGCCGAGCCCCATCAATCTCTCTGTCCGGTCGACTGGTGAAGAGCCAGTCGACTGTTGCTCTGCAGTTCCCTGTATATCATCCTCTCAGTCTGTATTAGTCTGGAATCTGCTTCGTTTTGCTGCTTTTGGTTGTTTCCTGTGGAAAAGAGAAAAGAAGAGTAAAATAACACATAAAGAGCATTTAAATGCCTAATTGCACTAAGAGTATTGCTCCTAAATGTGAATATTATTGGGTCCATCAAATACCCCCAAACTTAGCTTTTGCTTATCCTCAAGCAAACTAAAATTATGAAAAAGGAAAAAATAATAGTGGACTCAACCCATCACACCAAGGATTCTCATTATGCAAGCATCAAAATTACTATTAAAAATATAAACAATTGGAATAAAGTAAAAACAGGCATACCCACTTTCTCCAGTGCAATTGTTTATTCATAGCTCCAAACCCAATCATATTTGTCATGCAATTAATTGTAGTTATAGTATGTAACACTCCATCTGTGATTATCCCTTTTCTCTACTACAAACCGAGTAGCAAACTAGAGGTAATTTTTTTGTTTTTTTTTGTTTTTTTAGTCTCTTCTTTAAGTCGTCACTTGCCTTTTGACGCGAGTGCAAGACATTTGTGATGAATCCACCCGGTTACTCAACAAGTCACGGACTTTAAGTGCTTTGCATACTCATATTTCAAGTTGCCGTTTGACGTAAAGGTAAACATTGGTGATGAATACCCCTAGTTACTAAGCAACTCATAACATTGGAGTAGATTGACTTTTATTCATATATATTTATTTCTTCGTTTTTACTCTATTTACTTAAACTCTGTTTAGGACTAGATCAAAGAGGATAATCACTAGAAGAAACATCACATTTGTTTTTAATGTATAATAGCATGACTCCTACAATTTTGTAAGGATTTATGAAACTCAACAATCCTAAAGTAAATAAGTACACTTACTCCTACTTTATTAGAAATTGTTTATCCCAAAAAAAAAATCAAAAGACTCCAAATGTAAATAACTACCCCCAAACTTAGATGGAACATTGTCCTCAATGTTAGCACAAAAACTTAAAATAGGCATGTGTTACCACCCAGTTTGAAGGAAAAATAAAATAAAGAAATAAAGAAATAACTAAAGAAATGAATAAAGGAAGATAGTGTAAGTACTCCCCTGATAAATTGGGTTGCCTCCCAAGAAGCGCTGTATTTTCTGTCTTCAGCTAGACTTGATGAGTTCATACAATGTATTGAATGGTTTGAAGATTCACATCCTCCTCTTTCGGCTCCATAATCATCTCGATGTACGGCTTCGCCCTATGCCCGTTCACCTTGAATGTTTGATTTTTCTCTTTGCTATGAACCTCCAACGCTCCATGTGGAAAGACTTTTGTAACAATGTATGGGCCACACCATCGTGACATAAGCTTGCCTGGAAAGAGTCTTAATCTTGAGTTGTATATCAATACCTTCTGTCCTTCATAAAACTCCTTCCTTGCTAGCTGTTTATCATGGTATATCTTGGTCCTTTCTTTGTACAACTTTGCATTTTCATATGCGTCATGCCTCAATTCTTCAAGCTCGTTCAGTTGCAACCTTCTTTTGTCGTCTGCTTGTTTCATATCAAAATTGAACCTTTTAATGGACCAATAGGCTTTGTGTTCCAACTCTACTGGCAGAAGACAGGCTTTTCCAAAAACCAAACGGTATGGTGACATGCCGATGGGTGTCTTATATGCCGTTCGGTAGGCCCATAATGCGTTATTCAAGCGTAGCGACCAATCCTTTCTCCTTGTATTTACTGTCTTTTCCAAAATGCTCTTGATCTCTCTGTTGCTAATCTCCACCTGCCCACTGGTTTGAGGATGATATGGAGTACCCACTCTATGTGTAATCCCATATTTTTTCATCAAAAAAGCAAATGGAAAATTATTGAAGTGACTCCCTCCATCACTAATTATTGCTCGTGGTGTACCAAACCTAGTGAAGATGTTCTCCTGCAAAAACTTGACAACAACTTTGTGATCATTAGTTTTTGAGGGGACAGTCTCGACCCATTTAGACACATAATCCACACCCACAAGAATATATAAATAACCAAATGAGTTAGGAAAGGGACCCATGAAGTCGATTCCCCAAACATCAAACAGCTCAATTACTTGGATGTTTTGTAGTGGCATTTGATTTCTAGAAGAGATGTTGCATGTCCTTTGGCATTTGTCACAAGTCCTGCAAAAAGAAAAAGCATCTTTGAATACATTAGGCCAATAAAAACCAGATTGTAATACCTTGAGTGCTGTTCTTTTTGGTCCAAAGTGTCCTCCACATGCATATTGATGGCAATGTTGTAGAATACTCATTTGCTGTTCTTCTACCACACATCTTCTTATAATTTGATCAGGGCAGAATTTGAACAAATAAGGATCATCCCAATAATAGTGCTTGCACATTGCCACCAGTCTCTTTCTTTCCTGAATTGTCATACCTGGAGGGAAAACATGAGCAGTGAGATAATTTACAATATCTGCAAACCATGGAAGTTGTATATTTATTTCAAATAAATTTTCATCTGGGAAATTTTCATTAAGTGGGATCACAATTCTTTCTTCCTTATGCAGTAATCTGGACATGTGATCTGCTACAACATTGTCACTTCCTTTCTTGTCTCTAATCTCAAGGTCGAATTCTTGAAGCAACAGCACCCATCTGATCAACCTAGGCTTAGCATCCTTTTAGCAAACAAATATCTCAAAGCAGCATGGTCAGTGAAAACAATGACTTTAGAACCAATCAAATATGATCTAAACTTCTCTACAGCAAAAATGACAGCTAACATTTCTTTTTCAGTAGTGGAATGATTAAGCTGTGCATCATTTAAAGTTCGAGAAGCATAGTAAATAACATGGGGTACCTTATTGATTCTCTGACCTAAAACAGCTCCCAAAGTATAATCACTTGCATCACACATAAGCTCAAAAGGATGGTTCCAATCTGGTGCCATGACAATAGGTGCAGAAATGAGAAGATTCTTCAATGTAATAAAAGCATTTGTGCACTCTTCTGTCCATGCAAACTCAACGTCCTTAGCCAACAATTCACAAAGGGGTCTGGAGATTTTTGAGAAATCTTTTATAAAACTTCTATAGAACCCTGCATGTCCAAGAAAACTCCTAACACCCTTGACTGTAGTAGGAGGGGGTAGCTTTGATATGATGTCAACTTTTGCCTTGTCCACCTCTATGCCTCTTTTTGACACCACATGTCCCAAGACAATACCTTGTTGTACCATAAAATGACACTTTTCCCAATTCAGCACTAAATTGCATTCTTCACATCTCTTAAGTACAAGCTGCAAATGGTTAAGGCATTCATCAAAACAAGATCCAAAAACGCTAAAATCATCCATAAATACCTCGATGAACCTTTCCACCATGTCTGAAAATATACTCATCATGCATCTCTGAAATGTAGCTGGTGCATTGCACAATTCAAAGGGCATCCTCCTGTATGCAAAAGTACCAAAAGGACATGTAAAAGTGGTTTTTTCTTGATCTTCTGGAGCAATAGCAATTTGATTATAGCCACTATAACCATCTAAAAAACAATAATGACTATATCCTTCTAGTCTTTCTAACATTTGATCAATAAAAGGAAGAGGGAAGTGATCTTTCCTGGTTTCGTTATTCAGCTTCCTGTAGTCAATGCATACCCTCCATCCTGTGGTCACTCTCATAGGGATAAGCTCATTCTCTTCATTCTTCACCACTGTGACTCCACTTTTCTTAGGCACCACATGTATAGGACTCACCCATTTGCTATCTGAGATAGGGTAGATGATGCCAACATCTAATAGCTTCAAGATCTCTGTTCTTACCACTTCCTTCATGTGTGGATTAAGCCTTCTCTGTGCTTCCCTGCTAGGTTTTGCATTGTCTTCAAGAAGTATTTTATGCATGCATTTGGATGGACTTATTCCCTTGATATCTGCAATGGTCCATCCTATTGCACCTTTGTGTTCTCGCAGTACCCTTAGCAGCTTGTCTTCTTCTTGTGCACTCAAGTTTGCAGCAACTATCACTGGTAGTGTCTGGTTCTCACCCAAATATGCGTGCTTCAGATGTTCAGGTAGCGGCTTAAGCTCCACGTCTGGTGTTCTGGTAGCAGTCGGGACAGTCGACTTGTTCCGCTCACCAGTCGACTGGTCTGAGGAAAAACAAGTGTTATCAGTCACAATATTTTCAAATGCAGGTGCGAGTTTACCTGAATATGACTTTGGAGTTTCAAGGTGATGTACTGTCTCTGCAATCCTGCAATCATTGTATTCCTGTTCAACATGAGATAAAGTTAGAGATTGTGTAATTGTGGCTTGTAGTGGTTCAATGCTATGTACCTGAAATGTTTGATCAACAATCTCCTGTACCACATCAACATTATAGCATTCATGGTCATTATGTGGTAATTTTAGTGTATCAAACATTTTAAATTCAACATTTTCTCCATTTATTTTCATGCTTATAGTACCCTTTTTAACACAAATTTTTATATTAGCCGTACTCATAAAGGGCCTACCTAAAATGATCGGTAGAGAAGATGGCATTGAAGAGTCCTCCATGTCTAACACAACAAAATCTGCAGGCAAAATGAAATCATTTACCTGAACAAGGACATCTTCCAAAATACCTCTAGGTCTTTTGATGCTGCGATCAGCCAACTGCAAAGTGATGGATGTTGGTTTGAGTTCGCCTAATCCTAGCTTTTCGTAAACAGAGTAAGGAAGAAGATTGATGCTTGCTCCCAAGTCTAGCAGTGCCTTTTCAAAGAAGTGCTCACCAACCCTGCAAGGAATGGTAAAACTACCTGGGTCCTTCAATTTAGGAGGTAATTTCCTTAACAGAACAGCGCTCACTTCCTCTGTCAAAGCCACATCCTCCCTAACCTGAAATGTTCTTTTGTGAGTACAACATTCTTTCAAAAATTTGGCATAAGAAGGAATTTGTTTAATAGCATCAAGTAGGGGGATATTAATTTCTACCTTTCTGAGGGTTTCAAAGATATCAAATAAATGTTGTTCTTTCTTTTGCTTGACTAACCTTTGAGGGAATAGTGACAAAATTGTCCTTTCTTTTTCACTTACCTTGTTGGAACCCAAAACTTTTGATGGTTGTGTATCTGCTTCTTCTGTGTGTGTTCCAACCTTGTTGTCAATTGCCTTACCACTTCTCAGAGTTATTACTGATTTGAGTTGTTCTTGGCCTCTAGGATTTGGTATGGTTTGTGAAGGGAGTTCTCCTGCCTTTCTTTCACTCAACTCCTTTGCGATTTGCCCGATTTGAGTTTCCAATTTCTGAATTGCCTGCCCTTGTTGGTTGCTTGTTTGATGTTGTTGTTGGAGCAATTGAAGAACGGTGGATTCAAAATCCAACTTCTTCTGTTCTTGAACTGGCCTATCAAACCCACTTTCCATCTGGAAGTTCCGTGCATGTCCTTGCGAAGATTGAGTGCCTTGATTGTTGCTCCACGAGAAATTTGGATGGTTCCTCCACCCTGGGTTGTATGTGTTCGAGAATGGATTGTTCTTTGGTGGAAACACTCATTGTCCCACATAGTTTGCATGCTCCTGATCTGTGAAAGAAGACATGGGACATGTGTCAGTTGTATGATCACAATGAGAACAGATTGCACAAATTTCTTTTGTTAGATTTTTGACACTGCCCATTGTTGTCATTGCATTAACAAGCATATCAATTTTTTTGTTCATGTTCACCATTTCTAATTGTATGTTATTACTACCAGAAATTTCATAAACTCCCTGTTTTTTCGAAATGCCTCTTCCCCTTGTTGAGAATTGCTGTGAGTTCTCGCTGAGTTCTTCAAATAATTCAATGGCCTCCTCACCACTTTTCCTCATCAAGATCCCGTTGCAAGCTGAATCCACAATTGCCTTGTTAGTATCATTTAAACCCTCATAAAATGCTTGTACCTGATCATCTTTAGGCATGTTGTGTGTAGGACACTTGAGAAGCTTGTTCTTGAAATCCTTCCATGCTTCGAAGAATAAATCTCCATCTTTTTGTTGGAAAAGTTGAATCTCCCTTTTTAGTTGTTTGGTTTTCTGGGCTGGAAAGAATTCTTTCAAGAATTTTGTGGCCAATTGCTCCCATGAATTAATTGATCCTGGTTCCAAAGAATTATACCACAATTTAGCATTAAGTTTTAAAGAAAATGGAAAGAAGATTAACCTGATTTGTTCAGGGGTAAGCCCTTGGACACTTTGTATTCTGCAAAGATCAAAGAAGTCTTGCAGATGGAGGTGAGGCTCTTCGTCTGGTTTGCTACTAAAGTGGGGAACCATGCTAAGTAATTGGGGAGAGAGATGCATATTCCCTGTGACATTAGGTTGATAAGCAATGCAGGAAGATTGCTCAATATTCTTAGGCGTGAATTTGTCCTGCATTGGTACTCGATTTGGTATCTCCTAAGCCATTGTTGCTTGTGAATTGGGTCTCTGTGCAGTCGCCTGGTCCCTTGTAGCAGTCGACTGGTTGGTTGCAGACAGCCGACCTAGTCTGTGAAGCATGCGTTCTGTTTCCGCGTCAATAGGTAGTAGCTCTAGACGAAGTGATCGCCTTCCGTGCTTCCACCAAAATCCTGTAACCTAAAAGAGAAGATATTTATTAATAAAATAAAAGAAAAATAAAAGAAAAGATTTACAGATTTGCAAGTTAAAATGCTAACAATCCCCGGCTGCGGCGCCAAAAACTTGTTGTGAAATCTAGCTATCTAAATATATAGATAAACTAAACACAAATTAAAAACCTCGCAAGTGTACGAATCGTTTATAGAAGCGTAGTGACAAGCAAGGGTCGATCCCACAGAGATTGTAGAAATTAACTTACTAACTAATAAAACAAAAATAAGGATCGTAAAGAATTGTTCTAAAAGAAAAGGAGAAATAAAAAAAACTATATCAAGTAGTTCTGAATCACAAATATATCTTAAGTAGTTGGGCTTTGATTTTCACATGTAGTTAGTAATGCTAAGTCACCTTCTTCACTATTCTAGTTACTCATATTCGTTCCTTTAAGGGCATGGTATCTACTCCTTAAAGTATTGTTTCCCTAGCCAAGAATTAGGCATGGTATCTACTCTAATTCGTTTCTTTCCTTAAGTATTTAGCATGGTATCTACTAAGTTTCACTTAAAGAAAACATAAGATCAATGGAAACGAACAAACACTCGAAGTTCTAGAAATTGGTATCAGATCTAGATCCTTCAAGTTGATTAAACCAAGAACCTCTAAAGATTCCTGTGTTACAAGTTATGGGCACGAGATACGGGTCATCTCTATACTCATATAACAGATTCAAATTTATAATATGCAAACTTGATAATCTCAGGTTCTGTATAGCAGTCGACTTGCTGTCACTCTCAGTCGACTGCTCTTAGAACTTCTGAACAAGTATGTATATTATAAATCTATACCAATACAATCAGGTTTAATCAATAAGTAACAGAATAGCATTCAAAAGAATATAAGCATTACATAACTACGGTTTCAGTCTACCCAACTATGAAATTAGTTCCACATAATAAAACTTTTATTGACTAACAGTTTTGAATACATGATCAACATAACAGAACTAGAAAGAGAAGAAATAAACTGATATAGTTCGGTCTGAGAAGTCGGCTGGCTGTCACACAGTCGACCGACCCGTTCCTTGTTGAATACTTGATCTACTCTCTCTTTGATGCTGCTAGAATAATCCTCTTGGTGATTTGATGATTCAGAAATTCCCCCCCCCCCCTCCTCGGTCCTTCCTCCCTTCGTTGATATTTATAGAAGCGGCAGGAGAATTAGGGTTTTTACCATTTTTCAGAAAAGTCCTCTTCTTTTATTTATTTATTTCCTTCTTTGATTGGTGTTTTATTTCTTTCTCTTTTCTTCTCTTCTTCCTTTTCTGCCAACCACGTGCTCTCGCCAATCCCCAGTCTCTAGCTTTTATTTGTTGGAGGAGTTGTTATTCGCATATAACCTGGGTCTGGATAACTAAATCTTGCTTCGTATTTGGATGAGGATGAATCTTTGCTGTTCTTATCTTTTGACTCCGCCGCATACCAGTCGACTGGTGTTGGATGTAAGTCGACTGCACCGAGACATCTGTGGCTTCATGATTCATCAGTCAAGTCGACTGATGTTGGAGAAGTCGACTATGCCGAGCCCCTTCAATCTCTCTGTCCGGTCGACTGGTGAAGAGCCAGTCGACTGTTGCTCTGCAGTTCCCTGTATATCATCCTCTCAGTCTGTATTAGTCTGGAATCTGCTTCGTTTTGCTGCTTTTGGTTGTTTCCTGTGGATAAGAGAAAAGAAGAGTAAAATAACACATAAAGAGCATTTAAATGTCTAATTGCACTAAGATTATTGCTCCTAAATGTGAATATTATTGGGTCCATCAGTATTCCGACTTCGAGGGGTATCACTGCCTTGGACCCGTAGGTGAGGTTGAACGGAGACTCTCCCGTGGGGGTCCGTTTGTTGGTGCGGTAGTTCCACGGCACGTTGGGGAGTTGGTCGACCTATAAGCCTTTACTACACCTGTCCAGTTTCTTCTTGATACCAGAAAGGATCTGCCGGTTAGCATTCTCTGCCTGGCCATTCGACTGTGGGTGGGAGACGGAAGAGAAGCGTTGTTGGATGGCAAGGTCTTCACACAGAGCTCGGAATGCGGCCCCAGTAAACTGAGTCCCGTTGTCTGTTACGAGGACACGGGGGATGCCAAATCGGCAGATGACGCTCTTCCAGAAGAATTGAAGCACCTTTTTCTCGGTGATAGTGGCTAGGGGCTCGGCCTCAATCCACTTTGAAAAGTAATCGATGGCTACGACCAAGAACTTGAACTGGCCCGGAGCTGGAGGGAATGGCCCTAGTAAATCCATCCCCCACATTGCGAAGGGGATAGGACTTGATAGGGAGGCGAGGTTAGCTTGGGGGAGGCGACGAATGTTGGAATGTCTCTGACAAGAGTCACATTGCCGAACGTGTCGCTCGGCGTCTTGGAGGAGAGTCGGCCAGAAGTATCCATAATTCAGAGCTTTCCGAGCTAAGGACCTAGACCCTGAATGTGCCCCGCCGATGCCTTCATGGAGCTCCTGTAAGGCATAGTCGGCTTGTTCCGGAGAAAGGCATCTCAGGTATGGCCGGCCGTCTATCTGCGAGAAGGAGCGCTTGTATAAGATCCCCTCGATCAGGGTGTACCGCTCGGCCCTGGTTCTTACTCGACGTGCTTCCTTGGGGTCTTCCGGGAGGAGCCCATCTCTTAGAAATTCCACCAACGGTTTCATCCAATTATCTTGCAGTAGGACCGGCAATGACTCCACTGAGTCGAGGGTCTCATTTTCTATACTCGGTTTCATGAGGACTCGATCAAGACGGTCTGCTCGAGACCTTGGAGGGAGGATGAGGCCAACTTGGAGAGGACGTCGGCCTGTGAATTCTCTTCTCGAGGGACTCGTTGGATGAGTGCCTCTTCGAACCGGGCCATGAGGGTTCGGACTTTGGCGAGGTACTTTGCCATCCGTTCGTCTCGTGCCTCGTAATCGCCCAAGACTTAATTCAAAACCGACTGAGAGTCACTATAGATTCGGAGGCATTGTGCCCCGGCACTTCGGGCAAGTCCGAGGCCGGCGATTAGTGCCTCATACTCTGCTTCGTTGTTTGAAGCCTTGAAATTCATGCGGAGGGCATACTGGAGGACGAAGTCATCTGGACCTGTCAGGAGGATACCGGCGCTGCTCCCCTCGTTGCAAGAGGAACCGTCCACAAAAACCGTCCAGATGGGTGGTCCGTTCTCTGCTTGGCTGACATCGGGGATGGTGCTCTCTGTTAGTGTAGGTGCCCTAGAGGCAATACAATGATATTATGTAATCAGTATTATTGACATTATGTTCTATTTGATTATATTAATAATTTATTATGCTTCGTATTTACTGCGTTATAAATGTTAGCATGATAAATGTCCTTAGATTATTAATACGAACTATATGAACATGAGATTATATATAGTATAATAATCTTAAATGTCCCTAGTCGAGTATTATTATTATTAGGACACTAATAATACATTGAGACTAGTATGTTGATTGATTGATGACCACCTCTCATGGGTCATTAGTATAGAGATACTAAAATCAATACATAGGTAAATGTAAGAGTACATTGTACTGGACAGATCCACTGTGAGATTCAACATGGAATAAATAAATAAGTGTCATAAGTAATCTCACTGTGATAATGGTGTAATGGTCCTCTGACCTGAAATCATTATATTTCTACACGAGAATTAATGTACTTTGATTCTATCAAAAGTTATTTTTAATCGGGTAATGATAAAGATAGTATTGGGTTCATTATGAATCGTGTGAGAAATGTGAATGATCTAGATGGAATTTAACCCTCCTAATTTTAGGAGCGATATTATCGGCCTCTTGTTTGAGTGAGACTATGAAATGCATGGCCATGCTCAAATATTGATTTGTTTGAATAGTCTACTCGTCGATCAAGAAAATAAAGATTAAATTATTAAGAGGATGACACGAACCATGCCTCTAGTTTAATCTATAATATCAAGGTTAAAAGGATTATATTACACGGAGACATTAGTCACGAAAGGTTTAATTGAATCACCAATTATTATTATTACTTGGGTAGCAATGATGTATTACTAGATGCCTCTCATTGTTTATAATTTTATTATTAGATAATAAAATTATTGCCAACGTAATAATAACCTAAAGGGTCACACACTTAGAACGTTTAAAAGGAGTTTTAATTTAAATTCGGAATTTAAATTAAATGATTATAAATTCGAAATTAGTTATTTAATTGAGTTGGACTTGATTAATTAAAGTATAATTCGAATTTAAATCATTAAACCAAATCAGTTATCATTAAACCAAATCAGTTTGGCCAAACCGATTATGGATAAGTCCACCTCATTCTCTCTTATAAATACATAGAGATGTATTGGTTTAGTGTTTATCTTTTGGCAAATTCGTTTTCATAGAAAACCCTAGCCGCTCCAACTGTTGAGAGGCAAGAGAGAGAGAGAGATAGAGGCAAGCATCATCGGCTAGTACCGGCTCCTTTGATCGTTGGACGATCGGACGTTCGTGTGGACTGCTTTAGAGACGCGGATCTTGCTACAAGGGTTGCGTGGTGATTGGACCTCCATCTTTCAGTCTTCGTAAAGCTCTTAAAAGGTAAAATTTCGTTTCTCCATAATCAGCCATGTCTTGTACACGGATCCTAGGGTTAGGGTTTCGGATTTTTTTTCGCTGCGTTTGTGCCTCGAAACCCATCATTGGTATCAGAGCTGCGTGTATAAGGGGCTGATTTGGTTACGTGTTTACTGCATTCGATGCATGTATGCATGTTTTATGAATCTGCCTTGATACGATAATATGTTATGTCGATCATATATGATTCTGTTATGCTATATATTGTGATTTGATGATACAGGTATGTTTTACAATCTGCCATGACTGATCAGTAAGCGATTTTGTATGTTATGCATGATGTTTGGTTTATATGGTGATATAAACTGATGGACAGATTGTGTTTGGACACGATCTGTAAACTGGAATATGATATGAATGTATATGATACATGGTTCCGGAACTGTATATGATGCAGTGGCGGCAGAGACTAAAAGATATGATCTGTTGTTCAAAATCGATGATTTCTGAATAAGGATAGTCTTCTGGAATTAAAAAATTTCTGATTTCGAGCTGACCTGTCAGCTCAACCCCAGCCAGGGGCTACCGCCCCCGGACCCCTGCTATATATTTTTTTTGTGTTCTTAATTGTTTACTTGAGCATGGTGCTGGTTATGGCCTTAAGACCCTTAGATTAATGGTTTATGGTTTTGATTTTATAAATACGACTTGCATGTCGTTTTCTTCATTCTTGTAATTGTCTAATCTCGAATGTAACTCGAGTTTTATTATGTAAGTACATCAGTATAGATTGTTTTCAATTATTCAATGTAATGTACTTGAAGATTGAAGGACGATCCAAGAAGTGAAGCAACCAAGGAGAATGAAGACATGTAATTGTATTTATATTTTCCACCATAGATTGACCTCGATCCTTTCATTAGCTTGAAAGGATCATGTAGAATAAAGGCCATAACCAAGCACGTTTACATACTGCACTTTACATATTGATGTATGAATGCATGTGTAGAATACATTATGATGCATGCTTCAATTAGATTAATAATGTATTAATGTATGTATTAGATACATTACCCATGCCATGCCTGCTTAAGCAAGATAAAATCTGTAATGATTTAAGATGAACATTAAACAAACGATCATGAGATTCTCGTGTTTATGAAACACGGCAATTAAATATGAATTTTCATTGATTCAACGATTGAATGATTTTGTCAACAACCGATTACGAATCTGTAAGAAAAGGGGTGCCAATAATGCTGTCTGTGCGTTAACCTCTGATCTGGAAATCATTCATTCAACGAATTTTTGATTTGAAATATTTAGTTCCAAGACAAATTGGAAATCTCTTTATGACGGGATCATGATCGTTTATAAGTAAACCCCTTAACAAAATATTAAGTTAATTAGATGCTTTCCAATGAATTAACACTCATCAAAGCCTAGATCATAAGGGGTGGGTTTGCCAAAGTAGAGCACTCCTTTTAATCGTGGTTAGGTGCGAAAGAATAAATGTGATATTCGTCATGTTAATCATTGGGTCCAACTTAACTAAGTCGTCACAATAGGATTGTGGATAGTGAACTTAGAAGCATAGAGTTTGGCGAAAAAATTTATTAGATAAATTAGAACAATAGTTGTTCACCAAACTATCCAAGAATTATATGTGATATAATTGACAAATGTTGTCTACCTAAATAGTTATGTTTTGGGAGAATTGGCCAACGCTGACTCAAGGCATAATGAAATATGGATCTTGGCTCACTAGAAAATTAGTTTCCGAATTGATAGTAAGGGCTATTAGTTTGAACAAAATAGTGGGAGGTATATTAAGTTGAATGTACCATAATCACTTGAACATAATTATTAATTATTTGACAATCTAACTTATCTTATGCATTTTAAACATTGTAGATACTAAATGGCGCAAAACACAAACAACTCTTTCTCCGTGCGATCAGTCCTTGAGAAGGACAAGTTGACAGGAACAAACTTCCTTGACTGGTCTAGGAATTTGAGGATTGTCCTCAGGCAGGAGCGTAAGCTCCATGTTGTTGAAATTCCTCCACCGGTCCATCCTGGTGACGGTGCAACTCGTGCTCAACTAAATGCTTACCAGAAGCATATTGATGATGCGACGGATGTTGCTTGTCTCATGCTTGCAACTATGAGTGCTGAGCTTCAGAAGCAGCATGAGCATATGGATGCTTATGCTATGCTTGAGCATCTTCAGACGATGTTTCAAGTACAGGCTCGTCAAGAAAGGTTCAATACGTACAAAGCACTTTTTAACTGCAAGCAAGGCAATAACCCGGTTGGACCGCATGTTCTGAAGATGATTGGGTATTTTGAATACCTAGACCGTTTGGGCTCCGGGCTTCCTCGAGAGGCTCAAATAGATATTATCTTGCAATCTTTGAACAACAACTATGTCCAGTTTATTATGACTTTCACCATGACCGAGTAAGACAAAACACCCACTGAATTGTTGGCACTGTTAAGAACCACCGAAGCCAACATGCAAAAGGCACCTGAGAATGCTCCCATAATGATGGTGGGCAATAAAGGTGCTAAGGGAAAGGGGAAATGGAAGGGCAAGAAAAAGATTGGATCTAATGCAGTTGCTCCTTCCAAGCCCACTTTCAAGAAGGCTCTCAAGCCTAAAGGTGGTGTTGCTAAACCTGATAAGGGTGATTGTCACTGGTGCAAGAAACCAGGTCATTGGAAGAGAAACTGTCCAGCTTATTTGGAAAGTCTGAAGAGCGTGAAATCTCTGAATATTTCTGATTCAGGTATTTATGTTATAGAAGTCAATTTATCTACTCCTACATCTTGGGTATTGGATACTGGATGTGGTTCTCACATTTGTATTAATGTGCAGGGACTTCAAAGGAGTAGATCTTTGGCAAAGGGAGAGATCGACCTACGCGTTGGCAATGGAGCAAAGGTTGCTGCTATGGCCGTAGGGACTTATTATTTATCGTTGCCCTCTGGGCTTATTTTAGAACTTGAGAACTGTTATTACGTGCCTGCGATTTGCAGAAACATTATTTCTATTTCTTGTTTGGACAAGAAGGGTTTTTCGTTTATAATAAAAGACAATTGTTGCTCTTTTGGTTTAAATGATTTAACTTATGGTGTAGCGCGTTTATTTAATGGTTTATATGTTCTTGATCTTGATTATACTCCCATCTATAATATGAATAAACGTCTTAAAGCAAATGACTCAAATCAAACATACCTTTGGCATTGTCGATTAGGCCATATAAATGAGAATCGCATATCCAAACTACATAAAGATGGATTTTTGGATAAGTTTGATTTTGAATCATACGATGAATGTGATGCTTGTTTACTTGGTAAAATGGCAAAAGCTCCTTTTACTAAACAAGGTGAAAGGGCCAACGAATGATTAGAACTGATACATAGTGATGTATGTGGTCCAATGCGTTCTATGGCAAGAGGTGGCTTTTATTACTTCATAACATTTACTGATGATTTCAGTAGATTCGGATATGTGTATCTTTTGAAACACAAATCTGAATCCTTTGAAAAGTTCAAAGAATTTAAAGCTGAAGTAGAAAAGCAAATAGGTGGAAATATTAAAACTCTTCGATCTGATCGAGGAGGTGAATACTTAAGCCATGATTTTAAGAATTACTTAAAGGAGTGTGGTATAGTATCACAACTCACTCCTCCTGGAACACCACAATGGAATGGGGTTTCTGAAAGGAGAAATCGTACCTTGTTGGACATGGTACGATCGATGATGAGTCATGCTGATCTTCCAATAAGTTTCTGGGGTTATGTCCTAGAAACGGCTGCATATACACTAAACCGAGTTCCAACTAAAGCGGTTCGAAAGACTCCATATGAGATATGGACTGAGAAACGTCAAAGCATGTCATTTATGAAAATATGGGGATGTGAAGCGTTTGTGAAACGTATGATCTCTGACAAGCTTGGACCAAAATCAGACAAGTGTTATTTTGTGGGGTACCCGAAGGAAACTAAGGGTTACTTCTTCTATAATCCGACCGAGAACAAAATAGTTGTTTCTCGCACTGCTGTATTTCTTGAACGAGAGCTAGTCTTCAAAAGAAACAGTGGGAGGAAAATAGAACTCGATGTAGCTCGAGACCCACAAGATAATGTTGAACCTGAATTGGAACTTGAGCAGGATATTCAAGATAATATTCAAGATGACACTGCTCAAGAAACACAGATTGTTCGTAGATCTGGTAGGATTCGCCAAAAACCTGAGAGATATTATGGATTTCTCTTAATAGAAAATGGTGATTTGATGCTCATAGATCAAGATGAGCCCCTCACCTACCAAGATGCTATGAACAGTCCTGACTCTGAGAGATGGCTAGAAGCCATGAAATCTGAAATGGATTCCATGTATGATAACCAAGTATGGACTTTGGTTGATCCACCTGAAGGGGTAAAACCTATAGGGTGCAAATGGGTTTTCAAAAAGAAAATCGACATGGAAGGAAATGTTCAGACCTATAAAGCTAGGTTGGTTGCAAAAGGTTTCAAACAAATTCATGGTATAGACTATGATGAAACTTTTTCACCTGTAGCTATGGTCAAATCCATTAGGATTTTGCTTGCAATAGCAGCTTATCATGATTATGAGATCTGGCAGATGGATGTCAAAACGGCCTTCCTTAATGGGAGCCTTGAAGAGGATGTGTACATGACACAACCTGAAGGTTTTGTCAGTCCAAGGGATGCTAGAAGGATATGTAAGTTGCGTCGATCCATTTATGGACTGAAGCAGGCCTCAAGGAGGTGGAATATTCATTTTGACCAGACAGTCAAGGAATTTGGCTTTATTCAAAACGAAGATGAATCTTGTGTTTACAAAAGGGTTAGTGGGAGCCACGTGGCATTCATAGTATTATATGTTGATGATATATTACTTATCGGGAATGACATACCTTCTCTACAGGCTGTTAAGACTTGGTTAGGAAAAAATTTCTCCATGAAAGATTTAGGCGAGGCGACCTATATATTAGGGATTAGGATCTATAGAGATAGATCCAGAAGATTGATCGGCCTAAGTCAGAGTACATATATTGACAAAGTACTGCATCGTTTTGGGATGCAAGATGCTAAAACGGGATTTGTCCCGATGTCTCATGGGATATCGATCTCGAGTGACAATAGTCCTAAAACATTGGATGAAAAGGACCGGATGAGTAAGATTCCATATGCTTCTGCAATTGGATCTATCATGTATGCAATGATATGTACTCGTCCTGATGTGTCGTATGCTTTGAGTATGACGAGCAGGTTCCAGTCTAATCCAGGTGAAGGTCACTGGACAGTTGTCAAGAATATTCTTAAGTACTTGAAGAGGACTAAAGATTCATTCTTGGTATATGGGGGAGAAGAGAGACTAGTGGTAAAAGGTTACACTGATTCTAGTTTCCAAACAGACAAGGATGATTCTATATCCCAGTCTGGTTTCGTGTTTTGTCTCAACGGAGGTGCTGTAAGCTGGAAAAGTTCAAAGCAAGAAACAGTAGCTGATTCTACAATGGAGGCTGAGCATATTGCTGCTTGCGAAGCAGCTAAGGAGGCAGTTTGGATCCGAAATTTCATCACAGGGCTTGGTGTGGTTCCATCGATCGCAGATCCTATCGATCTTTATTGCGATAACAGCGGAGCCATAGCACAAGCAAAGGAACCAAGATCACACTCCAGGGCAAAACATATACTTAGAAGATATCACCTTATTCGCGAGATTAATGAACGAGGAGATATACATATATGTAAAGTGCAAACAAATGATAACGTAGCTGACCCACTGACTAAGGCTTTGTCGCAGCAGAAGCACGAGGGTCACACTAGTTCCATTGGTATTCGATACATGAGTGATTGGCTCTAGTGCAAGTGGGAGATTGTTAGTGTAGGTTCCCTAGAGGCAATACAATGATATTATGTAATCAGTATTATTGACATTATGTTCTATTTGATTATATTAATAATTTATTATGCTTCGTATTTACTGCGTTATAAATGTTAGCATGATAAATGTCCTTAGATTATTAATAAGAACTATATGAACATGAGATTATATATAGTATAATAATCTTAAATGTCCCTAGTCGAGTATTATTATTATTAGGACAGTAATAATACATTGAGACTAGTATGTTGATTGATTGATGACCACCTCTCATGGGTCATTAGTATAGAGATACTAAAATCAATACATAGGTAAATGTAAGAGTACATTGTACTGGACAGACCCACTGTGAGATTCAACATGGAATAAATAAATAAGTGTCATAAGTAATCTCACTGTGATAATGGTGTAATGGTCCTCTGACCTGAAATCATTATATTTCTACACGAGAATTAATGTACTTTGATTCTATCAAAAGTTATCTTTAATCGGGTAATGATAAAGATAGTATTGGGTTCATTATGAATCGTATGAGAAATGTGAATGATCTAGATGGAATTTAACCCTCCTAATTTTAGGAGCGATATTATCGGTCTCTTGTTTGAGTGAGACTATGAAATGCATGGCCATGCTCAAATATTGATTTGTTTGAATAGTCTACTCATCGATCAAGAAAATAAAGATTAAATTATTAAGAGAATGACACGAACCATGCCTCTAGTTTAATCTATAATATCAAGGTTAAAAGGATTATATTACACGGAGACATTAGTCACGAAAGGTTTAATTGAATCACCAATTATTATTATTACTTGGGTAGCAATGATGTATTACTAGATGCCGCTCATTGTTTATAATTTTATTATTAGATAATAAAATTATTGCCAACGTAATAATAACCTAAAGGGTCACACACTTAGAACGTTTAAAAGGAGTTTTAATTTAAATTCAGAATTTAAATTAAATGATTATAAATTCGAAATTAATTATTTAATTGAGTTGGACTTGATTAATTAAAGTATAATTCGAATTTAAATCATTAAACCAAATCAGTTATCATTAAACCAAATCAGTTTGGCCAAACCGATTATGGTTAAGCCCACCTCATTCTCTCTTATAAATACATAGAGATGTATTGGTTTAGTGTTTATCTTTTGGCAAATTCATTTTCCATAGAAAACCCTAGCCGCTCCAACTGTTGAGAGGCAAGAGAGAGAGAGAGATAGAGGCAAGCATCATCGGCTAGTACCGGCTCCCTTGATCGTTGGACGATCAGACGTTCGTGTGGACTGCTTTAGAGACGCGGATCTTGCTGCAAGGGTTGCGTGGTGATTGGACCTCCATCTTTCAGTCTTCATAAAGCTCTTAAAAGGTAAAATTTCGTTTCTCCATAATCAGCCATGTCTTGTACACGGATCCTAGGGTTAGGGTTTCGGATTTTTTTTCGCTGCGTTTGTGCCCCGAAACCCATCACTCTCGACGATGAATTCTGCTAAGGCCTGAGCCTTTATTGCGGTTCGAGGCTGGTAGGAGATGTCGTGCTGGCTCAGCTCGATGGATCATTTCATAAGCCGGCCTGAGGTTTCCGGCCTGTGGAGGACCTGCTTCAGCGGTTGGTCGGTGAGGACCACAACCGAGTGGGACTGAAAGTATGGGCGGAGCTTCCTTGCCGCCATGATCAGGGCGTAGGCCATCTTTTCTATCTTCGGGTAGCGAGCTTGGCGTCCCGAAGCACCTTGCTCACATAGTAAATGGGCCTCTGAGCCCGGTCTTCTTCTCTCACCAAAACAGCACTCAGGGTCTGCTCGGAGGCAGCTAAGTAGATGAAGAGGGTTTCTCCTGGAACGGGCTTGCTGAGCAGGGGAGGATTGACCAAGTAGGCTTTCAGCTGTTTGAACGACTCCTATTGCAGTTCGCCCCACTCGAAACCCTTGGCCCCCCTGAGAGCCTTGAAGAAAGGGAGGCACTTTTCCCCAGACTTCGAAAAGAATTGCCCAATAGCGGCGAGGCGACCCGTAAGCCTCTGCACTTCCTTGACGTTCCGAGGTGGGGCCATGTCCAGTATGGCTTTAATTTTTTTAGGATTTGCTTCGATCCCTCGCTGGCTGACCATGAAGCTGAGGAACTTTCCTGACGAGACCCCGAACGCACACTTGTTCAGATTAAGCCTCATGTTGTGCCTTCTTAGTACGCCGAATGCCTCATGGAGGTCGGCCACGTGGTCGGTACCTCGGATGCTCTTCACGAGCATGTCGTCGACGTATACTTCCATGTTGCGGCCTATCTGGCTTTGGAAGACTTTATTGACGAGGCGCTGGTAGGTGGCTCCAGCATTCTTCAATCCGAACGGCATAACTCTATAACAGTAGAGGCCCTGGTCGGTAATGAAGGAAGTCTTCGGAATGTCCGGGGGGAATATTCGGATCTGGTTGTAGCCGGAGAAGGCGTCCATGAAGCTGAGGAGCTCATGGCCTGAGGTGGCATCAATGAGGGTGTCGATATTCGGGAGAGGGAACGGATCCTTCGGACAGGCCTTATTCAAGTCTGTAAAGTCAATGCATATCCTCCAGGAACCATTGGACTTCTTAACCATGACGACATTGGAGAGCCACTCAGAGTAGTTCACCTCTTGTATAAACCGAGCTTTTAGGAGCTTGTCCACCTCCTCCTTGATGGCTTGTTGTCGCTCGGGAGCAAATTTACGCCTCTTCTGCTAAACCGGTCTTCACCCCGGTTCGACGCTGAGGCGGTGCACTAGAAGCTCCTCGAAAATCCCGGGCATATCCGCGGCGGACCAAGCAAATAGGTTGCGGTTCTTCCGGATGCACTGCACCAAGTCGGAACATAGGGCAGTCGGCAGGGACTTGCTGATGAGGAACTTTTGACTCGAGTCCTCGTCCGAGAAGAGCACTTCTTCCAATTCATCCGCCGGCTCGGACGTGGGTCGGACGTTCGGCTCGGGGATCTCTAAAGTCTCGAGGGAGAGCACCGGACCCCCAGTGGAAGTCATGTAGCACTTCCGAGCCGTCTCTTGGCTGCCCCTGACTTCTCCCACTCCCGCCTGGGTGGGGAACTTCATCTTGAGGTGGTACGCCGAAGGAACGGCTTCCAGGGCAGCTAGGCCAGGTCGGCCCAAGATGATATTTTATGCAGTCGGGACATCGACGACCATAAAGTCCATCGGCTCTGTCCAGGTGGTAGGGGTCTTTCCAGCAGTTACGTCTAGGGTGATAACCCCTTCGACAGTTACTGGCACTCCCGTGAACCCGTGGAGCGTGTAGCCGGCCGGTTTGAGTCGATCCCGGGATAGTTGTAGCCCTCGGAAGGCCGAGAGAAAGAGGATGTTCACGGAGCTCCCGTTGTCTACCAGGATCCTCTGCACTTTGAAGTTCACCATGCGGAGGTCGATAACAAGTGCGTCGCAGTGGGGAGTTTGGACCCCCTCGAGGTCTTCATCAGAGAAAGTTACTGGGACGCCGAGGCCTTTGGGAGGAGGGGCGCCGTGAACTGAATTAACCTCTCAGACGAAGGCCTTCCGAGAGGAGTTGGAAGAGACCCCCATTGGACCCCCGTGGATAAGGTGCAGAACACATTCCTCCTCGAACTCGGGGGTTTCATCTCGTCGCTCGGAGCGCTTGTTAGCCCCCCGAGGCGGAGAAGTGGTGCGATCTCCCAGATCATTTGTCTTCACAAACTTAGCCAACTGCCCCCTCTGGATGATGGCCTCTATTTCGTTCTTCAGTACCCGGCAGTCGTTGGTGTCGTGGCCATGATCCCGGTGGTAACGGCACCACTTCTCCTTGTTCCTCCTCTTGGCCGGGGTGTTCATCCTCGGAGCGGGAGGTATAACTCCCTCCTTCTCAACTTCCATCAGGATGGTGGAGACGTTGGTAGTGAGAGGAGTAAATTTCTCGAACCTGGGAGGTGGACGGCGCTGACCGCTATCATCCTTCTGTAGCTTCTTGGCCCCTTCCTCTTCCGTTGTCTTTCTCTTCGACCCGGAAGTGGATCCTTCGAAGCCCGGGAAGCACTCGGCTTCCTCCGCCCGAATATATTTCTCACATCTAAGGAGAAGGTCGGCGAAGTTGTGCGGGGGCTTTTTGGCGAGGGACGACCGAAGGTTAGAATTGAGGACGTTGGATTGGAAAGCGACGGTTGCCACTGACTGGTCGAGGGAGGCGATGGACCTGACCTCCGCAGTAAACCTCCTCACATAGTCCCTCAACTTTTCTCCCCTCTCCTGTCGGAGGTGGAGTAGAGAGAGGCTGGTCTTCTCCGTTCGTCTGCTGCTTACAAAGTGGGTTATGAAGAGCGTTTTGAACTGCTCAAAAGAGAAGATGGAAGAGGGAGCGAGCCGGGAGTACCATTCCCGTGCCGAACCCTTGAGAGTGGCGGGGAAAGTTTTACAAAGCATGGCGTCGGAAGCTTGGTGGATTAGCATCAAGGTCTTGAAGCTCTCGACATGATCAACAGGGTCTGACTCCCCCGAGTACGTTTCAAACTACAGAGGCTTGAAACCCCTCGGGATGGGAGCCTCCATGATAGTCCGAGAGAAGGGAGGTCTGCTGGGGCGGACGGTCCTTCCTCTCGACTCCTCCTCCTTGTCCATTCGACCGAGATGCCTCTCCATTTCGTGGATACGGCAGTAGAGGGCATCGTCCCTCCGGTGGTAGTCAAACGATCCCCTAGACTCGTCTTCAAAGGAAGGGGAGCGGGGACTGCGGCGACGATAGTCCTGGGATCGGCGAGGACTATGATTGTGTTGCTGAGGACTAGGAGCCGGGGGAGGAGTAATGGATCGGTGGCGAGGACTTGGGACCCTTGGGGGTGTTGGAACCCTTTAGGCATTATTGTTTTTGGGGCGAAGGTTGAGGGCCTACAACACCGTTGCCTGGAATTGTTGGAACTCGGCAGGAGTGATGGGTGCCTCATCGTTCCTTGGATGATGTCGATCAGCAGGGAAATGTGGCCTCCTTCTACTACGCTCGGGAGATTCCCTCCGTCCTCTTCGGTCCGGAGACCTCCTGCCTTCTCGGCGATGAGGAGATCACTCACCTTGATGTTGGCAGGAGACTCCCTCTCGGGCCCGCTTCTCATCTAGGCGGCAGCGAAGGTCCTCATCCTTCTGCCGATTTAGAACGGTGTTACGGAGGTCGGAAGCTCGGGGATTATGGGAGGCCATAGAATCCGAGGAGGCATTGTGCACTGAGACATGGTCTGGGTGGAAAGGTTGCTTCTGCTTCCGCTGGTTCTGACCAGTGGGACCATTAGGGGGTTGTTGATTCAGAAGAGGGTGCTGGCCCTGTTGGAAATGGTCTTGGACTGTGGGAGGAAGTTGCTCGGGCTGCGGAGCAGGATGCACGGGGGCTTCCTCTTACTGATCGGCGGGGTTGGGTCCACGGTTGGACACCCTAGACCTAACCTTTCTGGGAGGCATGGCTGGAGAAGAGCTAGTCGACGAGAAAGAGGCGGGTGTTATTCGTATGGTTTTCCCACAGACGGCGCCAATCTGTTACCGCTGAATCTGGTGTGGGGGTAAACAGATAAGATTTGTGAGTTCGTGGAAAAACCTGAATAGCGGATCCAAGCCTATTCGTCAGAATTGGGCTGCTGACTCCCGCCGCTCACCTGCAAGGAAGTGCGATACACCGGGGTTGATCCCGGCGACGCACCCTCCGACGCTCTTGTCAGTAACCAGTGATGATTAAGAAAGAGCTTAAGTTGTCAAAAGAGTGATTACCTGGTAACAGTGGTAGGTAGGAGGTATTTATAGCCGCCATGGGAGTCTAATTAGGAACCTGATTTCCTGTGATACCGTTAGGAGTAAAATCCTCATAATTAGTTTAGGAAACTGATCCCTGATTCCCGGTGAGAGGATAACTGCAAATCAGGCTCGTTGATTTAGTCAAATCAGTGACCCTGATTTCCTCTTGCTGGTCTGAGTTTGTCTTGGGTCGGGACCCGTACCCAGCTGGAGTGATCCGTTTCGCGGGTTATTGGATCTGTGAAGAGGAGATCCAGTGCCCGCTCCGGGCCCATCTATATGCGAAATTACCGTTTTACCCCTGAGCTTCAAGATTCGTTCCCAATCTGGACGATTCCGATTTAACCCCATTTTTAGCCATATCAATCCCTAAGGAGTATGAATTGATGATTCCGAGCCATGGTCTTTGCCCCACCACCGAATTGGCCCTCGGCTTCTGTATGTTTCCCAAGGATGCTTTTGTCTCGGAGCTAAGGTTTCTGCTGCATCCATTCATTAAAAGGGTGCTGAGGTGGGGGGAGCTGAGCCCGATGCAGTACGGCCTCAATTCATGGAAGCATCTGATCTGCTTCACTTTGAAGTGTCAGGAGAAGAAGGTCCCCCTTAAGTTGAAGTACTTCCGTGTAGTCTTGGGGGTGAGCTCGCTCGGGGACATGGAGGGCATATTCTACATGTTGCCCCGCCCTCACAAGAGGGTGATGCACGGTCACCTGGACTCCATAAAGGGGTGGAAGAAGAAGTACTTCGTCGGTGGGAGTGAAGTGCCTTGGAAAATCCCTACGGCCTGGAACTTCTTCTGTAACGCCCCGAATCCCATTTTTACTGAATTCGAGATGTTCTTCAGGATCTTTTCGCTTTCTTCACATACAATTTTACAAGGAATTTAAAATCTTTACTTTTACATCAGAGTTACAGCATGTTACATTTGAATTTACACAGCGGAAGCAAAATGTACAATATTTACATAAATGAACAACAATATAATGAACTCTTTGTGCATCCATTCCTTTTACATGTGATTATCCTGCATAAAACACTGTGGGTACGTCAGTTTATTCAACCGACGATAATTATACATGGCCATCCTCTCTATGCCAGAAACAGTATAATGAATCTCATTTCTTACAAATCACAAGCCAGTTCACATAAGCATGAAAGTAAGGGAACTTTTAAAGATGTCGTGTCGTGATTGTGCACTTAAATCCTTAATGCAATTTACTTAGTTAAATATGACACTGATGCATACTTGTTCGAATTCTATGCATCCCATACTACATAGGTTCGAGTGCAAGCCTCTTAAACGTTCTTCATTTTAGTAGGGTTCAATCCCCCGCCATGACTTATTCTACTACTGTAATTCCAATGAGTATCCTAGATGAATCTATGAGTACAAGCATGTATCCTGGCCCCTGGAGTAGAATTTCGCGCCATGTCTTGACTCGTCAAGCATGCATTCTGCGATAATTCAGCCTCCTCCCTGAACACACTCCTCTTGCAGTCACCAAAACATCCCATAAGCGTGACTAGAGTCCGATCATTACTGAGTTGTGCCCGCGCCATGTCTTGACTCATCAAGCATGCATTCTGCGGCTCACACACCCGCACCGTACCCTAGCTCTCATACTCATGTTTTTCTCTCACCTTCATCACCTCCACACTATGTATTTAAGTTACATTAGAATCATGAATAAAAATCAAGCTCTAGAGTTAGCCTCTCCATCAACCGGACTTATCATTTCATTTCACTTGACCAACCTGGTCTATTTCTCAATATCATTTCATTTTACTGCCGGGGAGACTTAGCTACTCTTTCGATCAATTTCAAATTCACAATATCCAATGGAGCATCATCAGCTCATCATTCATTTTAGAGTCTCACAGACTTTCCTCATCATGATTTCACATTTCATAATTCCATTTGATTCTCAATCCTCATCTATGATTCAATTTCACAATTTATGCAGTCATAAACAGAATCCATTGACTTTAATCATATAGTTCACAGTTACCAACAGCAAAAATAACATGAATTCAAATATGTCAAAGTCCTTTCTGTACAGTCGACTTGGAAGAACACCAGTCGACTCATACAGTCATAAACAGGGTTATCCAAAGGCTCGGGATAGTCGACTGTGTATACTACCAGTCGCCTGTCCCGCAACTTTCAAGTTCACAATATTAGTCACACGACAGTCGACTGTTCACACCTCAGTCGTCTGTCTCAGCAATTTCAACAGCATAATTCTATGTCCAGATCAGTCGACTTGCTACACGCAATCGGTCGACTGGACAGATCCATTTTCAGTAGATTATTTACAGTTCTTACGTGCATTTCATCATGATGTCAATTAACAGTATACATAAGTTCATGTTCCACAGACAAGGTTTCTTAGCATTCAGTAACACTACAACATGGATCTTCAAATTACTTAACATGCTCTTTCCGCTAGGGGAATACTTTAAACATGCATTCACATATGCTCATAATTCCTTACAACAATAAAGATGTAAATCCCAAGTCATCAAACTGGGTCCACATGATGAAAATATCTCAATTTATGAAACTACCCAACAGTCACAGTCAGATTGAAGTACCAGTCGACTTAACACACTATCAGTCGACTGCTTCGACGATTCCAAATTATTAACTACCATTAGCTCTTTTTATTCATTTACCTTCCCTCCATCATATGTGTCATAGGGAAACCATGCAGATAGTATTCATACCATCATGTTCATTTATACACACGTTTATCATTACAATCATGCAAAAATAATGTCTCGTACCAGTCGACTGGCTCACATGGCAGCCGACTGTACCGACAGCCTCGTTTTCAATATTAATAGCGTGTTCAAGCAATTTCTACCGCATTCAAATCACTTTTATAACATAATATCAATCATAGCCATTGTAGCATTATTCCTACATTAGAAGTCCTGAGAAACACCCACCTTATGTGAAGAAAATAACGAAATCCCGCAAAGTCCTTCAAAGTAGAGAACACCTTCTTGCTCCTTTGCTCCACGCCGAGCTCCTCAACAATGCTGCTTACCTCCACAGAAGAGCTCCCACACAACTCACAAATACTCTCTATTACAGTAATAATCTTAGTGTAAAAGAGATAGGAGATGAGAAGGGGTATTTATACTAGAAAATAGATAGAATAGATGGCTAGGATTAATAGGGGAGTTGGAGAATCAAAGGCTGAGATCTAATCGGGAGTTAAGAAACTACCCACACCTCAAGATGTAACCGCCCATGATCCTAGCCCATCACTCCACAAATCCGGCCAAGAGGAATGTCTTGTGCACGTGTACATGAAGTGCACGTGTACACACACAAAACCCCATAAAATGCACATCTTACCCGGAAAATAAAGAGAGAAAAAATGCTACATATACAAGTTGTGAAAAGGTTAAGTTTAGGGGTTTAAATACATTTGGGCCAAAATATGTATTTTTATATAAGAAAATAAACAAGTCACATTTGGGCTTTGAGAAGAATGTTTTATAGGAAATACTACACTCTATTTATCATGGAGAAAAGTAATAATAATAGGCTATCATAAGAAAAATAAATCCTCTTTCATATATATTAGAAAATAAATCGGGGTACTACATCACTCCCTCCTTAGAATAGTTCCGTCCCCGGAACTACAGTCAAGAGCGAGAACAGAAGAAATACAACACACCCAACCAGAACAAAAGACATAAGATACAAGATACCAGATACAATCAATACAAATACAATCAAGCAAAAAGCTCAGGATAGTCCTTCGACATCTTGTCCTCAGATTCCCAAGTAGCCTCTTCAACCAAGTGGTTTCTCCAGACTACCTTGACCATCGGTATCGTCTTATTCCTCAAGACTTTCTCCCTACGGTCAACGATCTCAACAGGAGTCTCGATGTAATTCAGGTCTAACTGCAAACCTTCCGGTACTTCTGGCAAATGATGACTCGGGTCTGGAATATAACCTCTCAACATAGACACATGGAAAACATTGTGCACCTGAGACAACTCTTCCGGTAATTTAAGCCGGTAAGCAGTTTTCCCGATCCTTTTCAATATCTTATATGGGCCTATAAATCTCGGGGCTAACTTCCCGCCTTTGCCAAAACGAACCACACCTTTGCTGGGTGATACCTTCAGAAAGACAAAGTCACCAACCTCAAACTCAAGGTCCCTCCTCCGGTTGTCTGCATAGCTTTTCTGCCTGCTCTGAGCTTCCACCAACCTTTTCCTGATCAGATCAATCTTCTTAGAAGTCAGCTGTACAAGCTCAGGACCAAACAACTGACGCTCCCCAACCTCATACCAACACACAGGAGTCCTGCACTTCCTGCCATACAAAGCTTCATACGGCGCCATCCCAATGCTAGTTTGAAAACTGTTGTTGTAGGCAAACTCCACCAAAGGTAAATGCCTTTCCCAACTGCCTCCGAAGTCTAGTATACAACACCGAAGCATATCCTCAAGAATACGGTTGACTCTCTCGGTCTGCCCATCGGTCTGTGGATGAAAAGCAGTGCTGAAATCTGTCTTGGTACCCAAAGCTGCCTGAAGACTCCTCCAGAAATGCGAGGTAAACCGCGCATCTCGATCAGACACAATGGTCGAAGGAACGCCATGAAGTCGGACAATCTCACCAACATACATCTCAGCCAACCTGTCCATCGAAGCTGTGAGTTTCATCGCCAAAAAGTGAGCGGACTTGGTAAGTCGATCGACTATAACCCAAATAGCATCATTGCCTTTAGAACTCTTAGGCAAACCCGTGATGAAATCCATACTGATATTATCCCATTTCCATTCCGGAATAGGTAATGGCTGTAATAGACTTCCGGGTCTCTGATTTTCGGCTTTAACTTGCTGACAAACCTCACATTTCGCGACAAATTCGGCCACATCCCGCTTCAAACCTGACCACCAGAAATGCTGCTTGATGTCTTTGTACATCTTAGTACTCCCAGGATGTACCGACAAAAGAGTAGCATGCGCCTCCTGAAGAATACTTTCTTTCAGGTCCGCCTGATCTG
The DNA here is from genome assembly GCA_017893485.1 of Hemerocallis citrina. NCBI lineage: Eukaryota > Viridiplantae > Streptophyta > Magnoliopsida > Asparagales > Asphodelaceae > Hemerocallis > Hemerocallis citrina. The sequence goes on from CM030367.1 coordinate 19,486,971, forward strand.
GAACGCACAGCCTATCTCCGAACCACAGCACTCCATCCCTGGTCTGAAAACCGGGCAACCTGCCAGCACTAACCTGCTCCTTCATCTCCAGAGTATCAGCATCAACTTCCTGACTTGCAATGATCCTTGCATTCAGAGTAGGCTGAAGCTTCAATTGAGATAAAGATGCTCCCAATCCTTGCAAGACAACCTCAATACCTGCTCGGTCCAACTCCTCAATCAAATGCCTCTGAGTCGTAATCAAACAGGCCAAACTGCTCTTGCGACTAAGTGCATCAGCAACAACATTAGCCTTTCCGGGATGATACTTGATCTCAGGTCGCATATCCTCGAGCACTTCCAACCATCTCCGCTGTCTTAGATTGAGATCCCTCTGCTGGTAGATATACTTCAAGCTCTTATGATCCGTGTACATGTTCAGCTTCTCACCATACACGTAGTGCCTCCATTGCTTCAAAGCAAAGATAATCGCAGCCAGCTCTAGATCATGAGTCGGGTAATTCTTCTCATGCAGTCGTAGTTGCCTAGACCCATATGCGATCACTTTACCTTCTTGCATTAAGACACAACCAAGCCCCCGATGTGAAGCATCGCTATAGACATCATACTCAACTCCTGCTCTAGGCAAAGCCAAAATAGGTGCAGTAGTCAGTCTATCTTTCAACTCCTGAAAACTCACCTCACACTGCTCGGTCCACTTGAAGCTCGCATTCTTCTTGGTCAACTCGGTAAGCGGCACAGCTATCTGAGCATAACCTTGAATGAATCTCCTGTAGTATCCAGTCATCCCAAGGAAACTTCTGACTTCCTTCACTGTAGCAGGCCTAGCCCAATCTCTCACTGCCTCTATCTTCTGAGGGTCAGTTGCCACTCCCTCCTTAGAAAGGATGTGACCTAGGAATGCCACTTCAGATTTCCAGAAATCACACTTGGATAACTTGGCATACAACTTCTGCTCTTCCAACTTCTGCAAAACTGCTGCCAGATGCTCAGTGTGCTCCTCCTCAGACTTGGAGTACACGAGAATATCGTCGATAAACACCGCGACGAAAGAATCAATAAACGGCCTCAGAACTCTGTTCATCAAGTCCATGAAGATTGCAGGTGCATTCGTCACTCCGAATGGCATAACTAAGAATTCGTAATGCCCATGCCGAGTTCTAAATGCAGTCTTATGCACATCTTCAGCTTTCACTCGCACTTGGTGATATCCTGATCGAAGATCTATTTTGGAGAAGACAGCTGCTCCTTGTAGACGATCGAACAAGTCATCAATTCGAGGAATCGGATACTTATTCTGAACAGTGACTTTATTCAGCTCCCGGTAATCGATACACATCCTCATCGATCCATCCTTCTTCTTTACCAAAAGCACTGGTGCTCCCCAAGGTGACGCACTAGGTTGAATAAAGCCTTTTCCCAATAGTTCCTCAATCTGCCGTTTCACCTCATCCTGTTCCACTGGAGCCATCCTATACGGTGCCTTAGAAATGGGTGCACTTCCCGGTTGAACAGTGATGCTGAACTCTACATCACGATGCGGAGGTAACCCAGGAAAATCTTCCAAGAACACAGTCGGATAGTCCCGAACCACAGGAATCCCTTGCAATTCCACAGGAGTCTCTTCCTTGCGGATAGTTGCCACCAGCTTAGAACACTTCAACTTCCCTTGGAAAGTGACTTCAGGTCCACCTGGAGCCTTCACTGTCACCGTCTTGGCCTTACACTCGATGCTCGCACTGTACACCGACATCCAATCAATGCCAATGATAACATCGACTCCCAAGATAGTCAGCTCGATCAGATCAATGCCAAAGATTCGATCCCCAATCACTATCTCGCAATCAACATAGTACCGATCAGTGGTCAAAGTTTCCCCTGATGGTGTAGCCACTGCTAAGATCTTGCCTGGGAAAATCTTCGGTTCAACTCCCAACACTTTAGCAAATCTAGGAGACACAAAAGTATGAGAGGATCCAGTATCAAACAACACCACAGCTCCCTTTCCATCAATATAGAGTTCTCCAGTTACATAACATACATCATTACATAACAGTTTTACACTATGATCGGGAAGGAGAAATGAAAAGAAATCACACTAGACCTCAGCCCTCGTACCAGAGATAACCTGATCTGCTTCCTCAGCATCAGCTTCTGTCAAAGCAAATACTCGCCCTGACTGGTACGGCCTCTTCCCAGTCTGCTGTATTGGCACATTGTGATTGCCAGTCCGCGGTTTGAGACATCGAGATTGGTAATGTCCCACTTCACCACAGTTAAAGCAAGTGACTGCAGAAGGTCTCCCTGCATCGTTTCCAGGTCTCCCAGCTACACTGACGGCATTCGCCCCTGTCGGTTTGAATTTCTGTGCAGATGGTTGCCCCTTGAAACTCCCCGATGGCGCGGGCCTCTTCCCAGACTGCCAGTTGCTCCTCTGATGCTGAGCAACATGGAACTGCTCCATATCCGCCTCCGTTGCTGCCGCCCTCTTCACCAGCTTATCGAATCTCCTGATACCAAGGGGTATCATACGAGATCTCAAGCTCGGCCTCAGACCATGCTCGAACTTGCGAGCCTTCTTCGCCTCATCCATCACCAATTCTGGAGCATACCTGGAGAGTTGAGTGAACTTGGTCTCATAGGCTCTCACTGACATGCTGCCTTGTTGAAGTGACAGAAACTCCATGGCCTTTTTCTCCTGGACGTCGGAGGGGAAATAATGACTGCGGAATTCTTCCAGAAATTCCTCCCAGCCAATCAACAAGCCGCCCATAGTCCTCTTCATCGACTGCCACCAAACAGCCGCATCCTTCTCCAACTGCAAAGTCGCCAACTTGACCTTGCTGCCCTCCGGTGTTTCCAACACCTCGAAGATTGTCTCCACTTGCCGAATCCAGTTATCGGCCGCATCCGGGTCGGATTTTCCCTCGAACACTGGTGGTTTCATTCTCTTGAACGATTCCACTAGCTTGACTGCCTCGGGTACTGGATTCACCGGCCCCCTTCCTTGGTTTGCAGCCACTGCATTCAGCGTCTGGTAAACCCTTGCAAACTCGGCATCCAGGTCCAAACCTTCACCATTCCTGGCTCCCCTTCTCGCCATATTCTGATGCAAAAGATCCATTAAATTCGAAGTATAAAACAAGAATTTAAACCAACTTTCATTTCATTGAATTTCAAAGTTTATACATTCGAATTAAAAAAACATTTTAACATCAGAATAGAAGAAAATAGAAACCAAGACAATCTAATCTCTACGGGTCCTCTTCGCTGCTCGAAGTTCATCCCGCAGTTCATCCACCTCATCCTTCAGCACATCAGTTAGGTTCTTTTTCTTCTCAAGTTCCCAAATCCGATGGCTAAGAACAGAATAGTCAGCATTTCGCTTCTCCAGCTGAGCCTCCAAAACTCCAACTCTATACTTCAAGGTATCCACTTGCCTCTGCAGAGAAGCCACAGCGTTACCCAAAGCTGGTCCCTTTTCTTCATCGGAAGAAGAAGAATCATCAGGTGAGTTCGGCGGTGGGGTGATCTCTCGGGATTCAGGGTACTCCTCATCATCAGAATCAGCTTGCCCAGGGTGATACTCGTCCTCAGAATCAGCCTGTCCAGGATGGTACTCTTCCTCAATAATGTGCCAGTCGTCGCCTCCAGCAGGGTCGAAGTGATCAGCCATCTTAGAATAGAGAGGAAGAAGCATAAATCATAGAGCAACACAAATGTAAGTTACATACATTTAAATCTCTAAATCCAAACACACACTCTAATGTCCACATCTAGGGTGTCGTTCCTTATAAATTTGTACGGGTGTGAAAGCATAGAAAACGTGGCTCTGATACCACTCTGTAACGCCCCGAATCCCATTTTTACTGAATTCGAGATGTTCTTCAGGATCTTTTCGCTTTCTTCACATACAATTTTACAAGGAATTTAAAATCTTTACTTTTACATCAGAGTTACAGCATGTTACATTTGAATTTACACAGCGGAAGCAAAATGTACAATATTTACATAAATGAACAACAATATAATGAACTCTTTGTGCATCCATTCCTTTTACATGTGATTATCCTGCATAAAACACTGTGGGTACGTCAGTTTATTCAACCGACGATAATTATACATGGCCATCCTCTCTATGCCAGAAACAGTATAATGAATCTCATTTCTTACAAATCACAAGCCAGTTCACATAAGCATGAAAGTAAGGGAACTTTTAAAGATGTCGTGTCGTGATTGTGCACTTAAATCCTTAATGCAATTTACTTAGTTAAATATGACACTGATGCATACTTGTTCGAATTCTATGCATCCCATACTACATAGGTTCGAGTGCAAGCCTCTTAAACGTTCTTCATTTTAGTAGGGTTCAATCCCCCGCCATGACTTATTCTACTACTGTAATTCCAATGAGTATCCTAGATGAATCTATGAGTACAAGCATGTATCCTGGCCCCTGGAGTAGAATTTCGCGCCATGTCTTGACTCGTCAAGCATGCATTCTGCGATAATTCAGCCTCCTCCCTGAACACACTCCTCTTGCAGTCACCAAAACATCCCATAAGCGTGACTAGAGTCCGATCATTACTGAGTTGTGCCCGCGCCATGTCTTGACTCATCAAGCATGCATTCTGCGGCTCACACACCCGCACCGTACCCTAGCTCTCATACTCATGTTTTTCTCTCACCTTCATCACCTCCACACTATGTATTTAAGTTACATTAGAATCATGAATAAAAATCAAGCTCTAGAGTTAGCCTCTCCATCAACCGGACTTATCATTTCATTTCACTTGACCAACCTGGTCTATTTCTCAATATCATTTCATTTTACTGCCGGGGAGACTTAGCTACTCTTTCGATCAATTTCAAATTCACAATATCCAATGGAGCATCATCAGCTCATCATTCATTTTAGAGTCTCACAGACTTTCCTCATCATGATTTCACATTTCATAATTCCATTTGATTCTCAATCCTCATCTATGATTCAATTTCACAATTTATGCAGTCATAAACAGAATCCATTGACTTTAATCATATAGTTCACAGTTACCAACAGCAAAAATAACATGAATTCAAATATGTCAAAGTCCTTTCTGTACAGTCGACTTGGAAGAACACCAGTCGACTCATACAGTCATAAACAGGGTTATCCAAAGGCTCGGGATAGTCGACTGTGTATACTACCAGTCGCCTGTCCCGCAACTTTCAAGTTCACAATATTAGTCACACGACAGTCGACTGTTCACACCTCAGTCGTCTGTCTCAGCAATTTCAACAGCATAATTCTATGTCCAGATCAGTCGACTTGCTACACGCAATCGGTCGACTGGACAGATCCATTTTCAGTAGATTATTTACAGTTCTTACGTGCATTTCATCATGATGTCAATTAACAGTATACATAAGTTCATGTTCCACAGACAAGGTTTCTTAGCATTCAGTAACACTACAACATGGATCTTCAAATTACTTAACATGCTCTTTCCGCTAGGGGAATACTTTAAACATGCATTCACATATGCTCATAATTCCTTACAACAATAAAGATGTAAATCCCAAGTCATCAAACTGGGTCCACATGATGAAAATATCTCAATTTATGAAACTACCCAACAGTCACAGTCAGATTGAAGTACCAGTCGACTTAACACACTATCAGTCGACTGCTTCGACGATTCCAAATTATTAACTACCATTAGCTCTTTTTATTCATTTACCTTCCCTCCATCATATGTGTCATAGGGAAACCATGCAGATAGTATTCATACCATCATGTTCATTTATACACACGTTTATCATTACAATCATGCAAAAATAATGTCTCGTACCAGTCGACTGGCTCACATGGCAGCCGACTGTACCGACAGCCTCGTTTTCAATATTAATAGCGTGTTCAAGCAATTTCTACCGCATTCAAATCACTTTTATAACATAATATCAATCATAGCCATTGTAGCATTATTCCTACATTAGAAGTCCTGAGAAACACCCACCTTATGTGAAGAAAATAACGAAATCCCGCAAAGTCCTTCAAAGTAGAGAACACCTTCTTGCTCCTTTGCTCCACGCCGAGCTCCTCAACAATGCTGCTTGCCTCCACAGAAGAGCTCCCACACAACTCACAAATACTCTCTATTACAGTAATAATCTTAGTGTAAAAGAGATAGGAGATGAGAAGGGGTATTTATACTAGAAAATAGATAGAATAGATGGCTAGGATTAATAGGGGAGTTGGAGAATCAAAGGCTGAGATCTAATCGGGAGTTAAGAAACTACCCACACCTCAAGATGTAACCGCCCATGATCCTAGCCCATCACTCCACAAATCCGGCCAAGAGGAATGTCTTGTGCACGTGTACATGAAGTGCACGTGTACACACACAAAACCCCATAAAATGCACATCTTACCCGGAAAATAAAGAGAGAAAAAATGCTACATATACAAGTTGTGAAAAGGTTAAGTTTAGGGGTTTAAATACATTTGGGCCAAAATATGTATTTTTATATAAGAAAATAAACAAGTCACATTTGGGCTTTGAGAAGAATGTTTTATAGGAAATACTACACTCTATTTATCATGGAGAAAAGTAATAATAATAGGCTATCATAAGAAAAATAAATCCTCTTTCATATATATTAGAAAATAAATCGGGGTACTACATCTTCAAGCCGAACTTCAAACCCCCGAGGCGGAGGGACTTGATTGAGGCGGAGTGGACTGATGTAGACAAAATTGTGGAGGGGCACGGCATCGATTGGCCCCGCGTGTCCGAGATACACCTTGCTCGAGCTGGATTGAGCCAGCCGACCCCTGTACGTTTTTGTTTCATTCTTGTCTAACCTTCTACTTCCGTATTAACATTTTTCTCTATTTTGTAGTGATGGAACCTACCAAGATTGAGGCAAGGAAGACCCTATTGGCGCTGGCCCAGAAGAAGATGTCCCAGCATGCGGCATCAGTGGCGAGGTCGGCCAAAGAGGTGGCGAAGGTCACTTTAGAACCGCCCGCCAAGAAGTTGAAGAAAAAGCACTCGTCCCAAGAGGCGAAGGAGTTGGGGCCGAGTGCGAGTAGCCGAAAGGTTACCGAAGTCCTGAGGTCTGGGACCCCTGCCGTCCATCCCGATGCCAGGCAGATGGTTGGCAAGGGGGGTTTAAGACCATACGCCCCGGACTGATCGGTACCTTCAAGAAGCGAAGGATGTGAGGACCGAGCTGATGGCTGCTCAGGGGAAGGTGCAGGCCCTCCAAGCAGAGCTCACCTTCCAACGGGACGGGCATCTTTGTGAACTGGCCGTGGCCCGTGGAAAGGCACAGCTGGAGTACGAAGAGATGGCGATGGCGGCTACGGAAGAGGTGATCAGCGCCCAAGACAAGGCGTATAACAAGGCGAAGGAGCACTTTCTACTTCTTTACACAGAAGCGAAGATCGACCACCTCAACTACGGGTGGGTGCCCCTGGCGCTTCTGCTAACCCCCGGGGGAGAGGGAGATGAGGCTCCGAGGGACCCCTACTTGGAGAGGGAGGCTGAGGGTGCGGCATTCGACGAAGAGGTATAGATCCCCCCTCCGCATTAGCTAAAATAATTTCTTCCCCCTTCCTTTTTTTTCTTCTTATTGTATAGCTGAACGCGGACTAGCCACCACCTTTTGTAATCAATTTTGAATCAATACAATAGTGCTTTTGGCCGACCTTCTATGACTTGTGTGGATTTTTAGTGAATTGTGGTTTCCTTCTCTCTTTCCAGATGAACGAGGCCCTGGGTGCCGACCTTAGCTCTGTCGAGGTCTGTCGACTTCGGGATAGGCTAGAGTCCAACGAGAGTGTCTTGATCATCTATCGCAAGCAGGCTTGCGATCGAGAAGCCGCGGTAGCTATTTTATGAATAAGTCCAAGGAGCTTAGCTTAGAGGCTGCACGTCTGAAGAAGGCCATAGCCAATCGGGATTAGGGGAGTGCCGAGACGAACTGGTCCCTATCTGATGCTTCCACCAGGCGACTGACCTCCGAGTCCGTTCTTCGCGGGGTTGTGGTTGAAAAGGAGTTGGAGACTAGAGGTTGAAGGTCCTGCTAGGCGCCAGGCGGTCTCGGTTCAGCCATCCAGAGCTAGGAGGCCCTTCTATCTTTGGCTCCTTACTGACCTTGTATCTGGAGATGGCGAGGCCCACTAACGCACAGAGCTCCGTTACAGGGACATCGACAATGGCTACGCCCAGGATGGCGGATGAGGTTGCTAGAGGGCGGACCTGTTCCGCAGGACTCGAGATGGCTCTTGTGAGCCCGAAGGGCCTAGCGAGAGAATCTTAGGTGGAGGTAGAGATAGAACGTTAACGTTTCTTAATTGTACCGTACCCTTTGAAGGCGCTTATGAATAAGATTTGATTTGTCCGATCCTCTTTGACTTAGAAAAAACTAGGATGTTGACTGTTCCTTGAATCGAGCGTTGATCCCCCTGCTTCGTAGAAAACAAGGGAGTGGCTCGAGACCCGCGTCAGCTGCCGAGTCGCCCTAATTGGGGTTGTGGCTCAGAGGTACTGCCGAGCGTGCAAACCCAGTTATCTTGAGAAAGCTAGGGCGTGGCTCGAGGTAAATTCCGAATGTCGAGCCCCCTTAACATGGGAGAGTTGTCAGGTTATGGCTCGGAGGCACTGCCAAGCATGTAGCCCAGTTAGCTTGAGAAAGCTAGGGCATGGCTCGAGGTCAATGCCGAATTTCGAGCCCCCTTAACGCGGAAGAGTTGTTGGGTTGTGGCTTGAGGTACTGCCGAGCACGTAGCCCAGTTAGCTTGAGAAAGCTAGGACATGGCTGGAGGTCAATGCCGAATGCCAAGCTCCTTTAACGTGGAAGAGTTGTCGAGTTGTGGCTCGGAGGCACTACCGAGCGCGTAGCCCAGTTAGCTTGAGAAAGCTAGGGCGTGGCTCGAGGTCAATGCCGAATGTTGAGCCCCCTTAACATGGGAGAGTTGTCGGGTTGTGGCTTGAAGGTACTGCCGAGCGAGTAGCCCAGTTACCTTGAGAAAGCTAGGGCGTGGCTCGAGGTCAATGCCGAATGTCGAGCCCCCTTAACACGAGAGAGTTTTCGGGTTGTGGCTCAGAGGCACTGCCGAGCGTGTAGCCCAGTTAGCTTGAGAAAGTTAGAGCATGGCTTGAGGTCAATGCCGAATGTTGAGCCCCCTTAACATTGAAGAGTGGTCAGGTTGTGACTCAGAAGCACTGCCGAACGCGTAGCCTAGTTAGCTTGAGAAAGCTAGGGCATAGCTCGAGGTAAATGCCGAATGTCGAGCCCCCTTAACATGGAAGAGTTGTCGGGTTGTGGCTCAGAGGCACTGCTAAGCGCGTAGCCCAATTAGCTTGAGAAAGCTAAGGTGTGGCTCGAGATCAATTCCGAATGTCGAGCCCCCTTAATGTGGAAGAGTTATCGGATTGTGGCTCGGAGGTACTGCCGAGCACGTAACCCAGTTAGCTTGAGAAAGCTAGGGCGTGGCTCGAGGTCAATGCCGATTGTCGAACCCCCTTAACATTGGAGGAAAAAATTTAAAAAGTGTAGGAGAAAACCAAAATTACACTTTGTTATTTACAAAAAAGGAAAAGCTCGTAAGTGCCGACTACAATGGAATGGTTACATAAGTTTAACCCTCTCCTTCGAGGAACTTAATGTGGTGCTCCGCATTCCACGGCCTCTTGATTATCCTGCCCCCAGGTCTGCGAGTCAGTAAGTACCTCGGCGTACCACTTCGGAGAACTTGTAGGGGCCCTCCAAATTAGGTCATAGTTTCTGCTTTCCTCTGGGGTCGGATACCGCAAGCTTTCTGAGCACGAGGTCACCTTGCTTGATGTCCGTCGGGCGGACCTTCTTGTTATAGAACTTCTCGTTCCTTTGTTGGTATATGCTTCTTCAAATGGCGAATCTTTCCCTAATCTCATCGATGAGGTCCAGATTGGCTCTGAGGTCTGAAGAGTTGTCTTCTTTGTTGAATGCCATGATCCTGGGCGAGGGGAGGCCGATCTCTAGCAGAATAACAGCCTTGGCGCCATAGGTAAGGTTGAATGGGGATTCTCCCGTGGGGATCCTTTTAGTTGTTCGGTGCGCACAGAGTACGCTGGGCAGCTCGTCGACCCATAGCCCTATTGGCGAATTATCCAGCCGCTTCTTGAGGCCGACTAGGATCTGGCGGTTCGCATTCTCGGCTTGGCCGTTTGATTGAGGATGGCATACCGATGAGAAGCGTTGATGTACACCGATGTCTTCGTAGAACTTTCGAAAGTTTTTGCCCGCGAACTGGGTCTCGTTGTCGATGATGTTCTCCCAGAAGAATTGTTGAGTTTGATGCTCGGTGAACGTGGCTATGGATTCTGCCTCGATCCACTTTGTGAAGTAGTTGATGGCCACCACCAGAAATTTTCTTTGGACCGTTGCTTGCGGGAATGGGCTGACTAGGTCCATCCCCTACATAGCAAAGGGAGTCGGACTGGACAGGGATCGGAGGTTGGCCTGGGGGAGCCTCTTCACCGAAGAGAATCTTTGGCATGGGCCGCATCTCTTGACGAGATCCTAGGAGTCTTGCAGCATGGTAAGCCAGTAGTACCTGTGATTTAGGGCCTTTCGGGCGAGCGACCTGCTCCCTATGTGACATCCGGTGATCTCCTCATGCAGTTCCTTTAGAGCGTACTTTGCCTCATCGGGAGCTAGGCAACGGAGGTAGGGCCTACTGCTAGCTATCGTGTATGAGCGCCTGAAGAGCATTCCGTCGATCAGGGTGAATCTTTCGGAGCAGACCCTGGTCCTTCTTGCTTTGGCCCGGTCTTGAGGGAGCTCGCCATCCAAAAAGAATTTTCAAATAGGCGTCGTCCAGTTGTCTGGTTGGAGATCAGTGGTGAGGCAGGAGGCTTCAGGGATGTCGATGCTGGGATTGAGGAGGACTTCGATCAGTACAGTGCGGTCGAGCCCCTTGAAGGATAACAAGGTGAGCTTTGATAATGAATCTGCCTGGGCATTCTGTTCCCTAAGGATCCGTTCTACCAGTGGTATTTGAAAGATGCCAAGAGGTGATGGACTACCGCCAGGTATTGCACCATTCGAGCATCACGAGCTTTGTACTCCCCAGTGATCTGGTTGACCACGAGCTGGGAGTCGTTAAAGGCCTTGATGTTTCTGGATTGGCCTTGCGTTCTAGGATGAGCCCGGTGATCATAGCTTCATATTCTGCTTCGTTGTTAGAAGCCGGGAAATTCAGACGGAGAGAATACTGATGGAAGAAATTATCGGGACCCTTCAGAATGACGCCCGCTCCGCTTCCTCCCTCGCAAGACGAGCCGTCAACATAAACCTCCCACATCGGGTCGGTCTCCTGGATGACGGATGGCTCGAAAATAGTGCATTCCGTGATGAATTCGGAGAGGGACTACCCCTTAATAGCTGTCCTGGGCTGGTAGCTAATGTCGTACTGACTCAGCTAAATCGACCATTTGACCAAGCGGCCGGATGTTTCGGGCTTGTGAAGGACGACTTTAAAAGGCTGGTCCGTAAGGACCTGAATAGAGTGGGCTTGGAAATAAGGGCGAAGCTTTCGTGTGGCCATCACAAGTGCGTAGGCCACCTTCTCCATTTTGGCATACCTGGTCTCTGTCGAAAGCAAGACTTTGCTTACGTAGTAGAGAGGCTCCTGGATGCCGTCATCCACCCGGACGAGAATGGCGCTAAGGGCGCTCTCCGAGGCTGGGAGGTACAGCTTGAGTGATTCGCCCAGTTGGGTTTTACTCAGGAGTAGAGGGTTGGCAAGATAGGACTTTAGTTGTTCGAACGCCTGTTGCTGGGTGTCCCCCCACTCGAAGCCTTTTTCTCCTCGAAGAGCTTTGAAGAAGGGGAGTGATTTTTCCCTGAATTTCGAGAGGAAGCGGCTGAGGGCCGCCAGCCTCCGCGCTGCACCTTTTTAACATTTCTGGGAGGGGCCATGTTTATAATGGTCTGGATTTTCTCGGGGTTCGCCTCTATACCGTGCGGCTAACGATGAACCCGAGGAATTTTCCGGGGAAGACGCCGAAGGCGCACTTGGCGGGATTAAGCTTCATGTCATGTGATCGGAGGATGCCAAATGCTTCTTCAAGGTTGTCCACATGGTCCTGACCTCGCCGGTTTTTGACGAGCATGTCAGTGACGTATACTTCCATGTTGCGACCGATCTAATTTTTGAAAACCAGGTTGACGAGTCTCTGGTAGGTGGCTCTAGCGTTCTTTATCCCCAAGGGCATAACCCGGCAACAGTACAGACCCTGGTCGGTTACAAAAGACATCATGGCGATGTCGGGAGGAAACATGCGGATTTGGTTATAGTCTAAAAAGGCGTCCGTGAAGGTCAGCAGCTCGTGACCCGACATTGTGTCGATCAGGAGGTCGATGCTCGGGAGAGGGAAAGGGTCTTTTGGACACGCCTTGTTGAGGTCTATGAAGTTATGCAGATCCTCCAGCTTCTGCTAGCCTTCTTCATCATAATGACGTTAGCCAGCCACTCGGGGTAGCTGACCTCCTGAATGAATCGAGCGAACAACAGTTTCTCCACCTCAACCTTTAGGGCATGTTGCCTCTTCGGGGTGAACTTGCACCGTTTCTGATGAATAGACTTAGAGCTCGGGGCGATGCTCAGTTGGCGAAAATCCCGGGCATATCGGATAGGGTCCAGGCGAAGAGGTCGATGTTGCGGTAAACGCAATCGATCAGGCCTGGCTTCAAGTCGGGGGACAGGGTGCGGGTCACATGGAAATGTTTGGATTTGTCTTCCGCCTCGAACGCGACTTCCTCCAGTTCATCCGCCGATTCTGACTCCGGATGGTCGCTCTCGGAAGGGAGCTCAAACGCAATGAGGGGAAATACCCCGCCCTCGACCACGGACATGTAGCACGAACGTGTTGACTCCTGATTGCCTCGGACGACCCCAACCCCGAGGTCGGTGGGGAACTTTAGTTTCAGATGGTAGGCCGAGGGGTCGACCTGGAACGAACAGAGCCTGGGTCGGCCGAGGATGGAGTTGTATGCTGCCTTGACGTTGACCACCATGAAATCTATCGACTAGGTTCGTAGGATGGGGGTCGTGCCTACAGTTACATCTAGTGTCACAATCCCCTCAATTTGTACGAGGATGCCCAAAAACCCATGAAGGGTGTAACCGGCCGGCTTCAGTTTTTCTCGGGGGAGTTTGAGGTTCTCAAATGCTTCCAAGAAAAGTATATTAACCAAGCTGTCGTTGTCCACCAGGATACGGCAGACCTCAAAGTTGGCCATGACAAGGTTGATGACAAGGGCATCGCAGTACGGAAGCCGGACGCCTTCGAGGTCTTTTCCAAAGAAGGAGACCTTCCGCTGCTGAACCCGATGGAAGGGATGGTCCCGAATAGAGTTGATCTCTCGGACGAAAGCTTTGCGAAAGGTATTGGATTCCCCTCCCATTGGTCCACCGTGGACGTAGTGCAGGATAGCTGGTTCCCATTTTTCTTTGGGTTTTGAGTCTCGCTCGGGCTACCGGCTGGTCGTCCGTGGAGGAGGCGAAAGCCTCAGACTCCTCGGCTCTCTCCGGTCTTTGGGATTGGCCGGGGCGAACTCCCTCAGATACCCTCATTGGATGAGGGCTTCGATCTCGTCTTTGAGGGCTCGGCAATGATCTATCTCGTGCCCGGTGTCTCAGTGGAAGCGGTTGTAGAACCTTTGGTCTCGCTTCTTGTCGTTGTTGCTCTGTCGGGGAGGGAATCGGACGATCCCTTTGTCCTCGCTCTCCATCAAAATTGCCGAGACATTCTGGGTCAGGGGCTTATATCTCTCGAATTGAGGGACCGGAGGGACCCTCTTTAGACCAGCTGTTTCTTTCACGAGTTTCTTGAAGGGCTCGGTGTCGTCAGCCTTAGCTTCCCCTTGGCCGTGGCTTCTTTGGCGTCCTCCGGATTGAGAGCCTCCTCGGCCCGAATATACTTCCCGACCCTGTTGAGCAGGTCAGGGAAGTGCATGGATGGCTTCTTAGCTAAGGAAGCCATGAGCTGGCCGTGGCAGACGTTGTGTCGGAAGGCCGCAAAGGCGACCCCTGCGTCGAGGGAGGAGACTGACCTCGCCTCGGTGGTGAATCTCCGAACGAACTCACGGAGGTATTTCCCCTCCTTTTGTTTGAGGTCCAGAAGGGCAGCGCTCATCTTCTCGACCTTCTTGGTAGTCACAAAGTGGGCTAGGAAACCCGCCTCTAGTTGTTCGAACGAGAAGACCGAGCCGGGGGTAAGTTTTGAGAACCATTCCCGAGCCGGACCACAAAGGGTAGCAGGGAAGGCGCGCAAAGGAGGGCAACCGCAGTGCTGTGAATCATCATGAGGGTCTTAAACCCCTCCATGTGATCAGCGGGATCACCCTCGCCATTGTAAGTCTCGAATTGAGGAGGCCTGAAATTCTGAAGGATCTCGGCTTGTAAGATTTGGGGGGAGAATGGGGGTCCGGTCTGCCGATGACCGTGATTCGGTATCGATCCGCCCTTTCCGAGTGGGCGAGGCGGTCCTCCATCTCTTGCAGACGATGAAGGCTGGCATCTGCCTGTTCCTGGGGGCAGGCCGATCCGCTAGATTCGTTGCCTCTTGTTCCTGGCCATGGGTCGGAATTGATACGGACCTCGGTGGTCTGGCCGCCTCGGATGGCTTGGCGGATCTCATCTCGAAAATTTTGGAACTCAACCCTTGTGATGGGGGCTTGCCCCACCAGGTCCTGCGGGGGCAGAGGTACACGATGCGAGCGGCTGTGTTCTGGATCGCGCACCTGGGACGGCCATCGGTGATGGTTTGAGACCGAGTTGGAAGTGGCCTCTCCTCTAGCCCGGCTAGCTTGCCGATGTGAGATGACGCGATGTAAATTAGTTTCATTCGAAGGTCTGGCCGCGCTGTTTACCAGAGGTTGGTTGAAACCCTAGGCATCTACGCGGCTGTGATGTGGAGGGTCTGTATGTCTTGCCGAGGTGACGGCACTTCTGGCTTTGGGAGCCATGGAAGAGCCCGGACCTGGGGTGACGTCCCTGGCTGGGATCGGTCTGGAGACAGTGCTAAGAGAGTTTCCCACAGACGGCACCAACGTAATGCTGTTTGTTTTTGGGGTGTGGGGGCAATAGGTGTGAGTTCTTGTAATTTGTGAAATGGAAACTGTAGTACTGGCATCGGTATGGGCCTAGGGAGTAGGATCGGCTTGAGGGAAGCAACCTGAGGGTAGAGGCCGGGTGCTCGGCTCGGATCCAGTAGCTCGGCTCGGATCTTTGATGCTCGGCTCGGTTTTTTGTACCTACACACTGCCTAGAGACATCGGGAGAAGTCCCGGCGACATGCCCTCCAACAATCTAGTCAGTCACTGAATAGAGACTGGGCAGCTAGGGTTCAGGTGGGGAGAGATTGATTACCTTGTGAAGTGAGGAGGGGGTGTGGTATTTATAGGTAGAGGCAAATTGGTCTGGGACCTTAGCGGGCCGGGTCGGATCCGTTTGCCTGTGGGCCTGATGTGGTAGGAGCCCGTTGGACTTCTGTTGAACTGATGATCAGGGAAGAGCGGGATTTGAGGAGATCTGATAGCCCAGGAGGGGCCACGTCATCTAACCCATATCAAGATAGTTTTCAAATAATATTTTATGCTTCTTATCCTCTAAAATTTTCTTTTGGATGTGTGATCATTTTGCAAATTTAACAATTGTTTCTGAAATATTTTCTATTTCTCTTATGTAATCACTTTTTTAACTACTTCAATTGTACTAAATATTTTGAGAAAACCATGAGAGAGTTACTTTCTTAGAAACAAGGCTCTGATACCAACTAGGGTTGCGAAGCATGAAATCACCTATGAATAGAATTAACAGAATATCAAAAAATTTCAAAGATGATAGTTTTCTGTAAAATAATATTCATCGAAATAATGTGCATTATCCATCTCAAAAATGTTAAGTAATCAAGCATAAGTTCAAAATCTCTCATAGCTTCTGATTCTGTCTCTGATATTTCACTGCTACTATCATATGCTGTAACGCCCCGATTTTCATATACTGGAAAACCATGACATAAGCCAAAATTTTTCCTTCAATTAGCCACAATACACAGAAAAACAGGAAAATTTAAAACTTTTTATACAACACAAATGTATTACAAGTCTGAACGTTATAAAACTGCAATACATTACATCAGTGTTACAATAATACCATTACAAGCCCAAGTGTTACAACTTTCAACAAGTTACATCAAAGTATAATGAATAAAGAACAACACTTGGTACTTCACTTGCATGCTTTCCAACAAATAAATAGATTGCAAAATTGTTATAATGGAACAATAGTAAACAACATATAATACAGCGGAAATGAAAACGACTCTTGCTTCTCTTATCTTGAGTCCTCCTGAATTCTGTACCCGTACTTCTGCAATCCAGTACCTATTAAAATGGGAACGTCAAGGCTGATGACTAGCAGCGATTCTCCACTTAAAGCAAACAGATTAACGAAAAGAGAAACGTGTATATATAATTGATGTGTCAGTGTATGCTTTGACTTAGACTTTAATACCTGATTAACTAATGCAATGATGCTTTTATTCTAATGCAAGCAAGTCTTCGGAACAGTATGCAGCCCATACTACATACGCCCCATCTCAAGCCGTTTCTTCATATATAAGGATTTGAACCTGCGCCATGAATTATACTCTTGTACTTGACTTGTTTCTGAAGATACGTGACTGATGAGGTTGCAGGTATGGTCTATTTCTATTACTGCAGTCATATAGTGGTGTCCATGTTTGCCACTATTACCTCACTCAAATATCTGACGAGTCCTTAGAGTTTATGTTGGTTACTAGGTTAGCATGAAGCATCCCCTGCCGCCTCCTGGGGTTTATGCTGGTTACTAGGTTAGCCGAACCATCCCTTGCCGCCCCCTAGCCAGACCGTAGTCCATGTCTTCTCGCCCTTAGATACAAGACTAGACAGAGTTTCGGGGGTCCATCCCCTAGTTCCGACTAGAATCGCTCCCGCTTATCAAGGCACTTCAGAAATTAACAGACAAGATACGGATCCCGTGCTCCCAACTTATGAGAAGGCACAGACCGTATCCCTTTGAGAAGAAGGGTACAACCCAATAACACCGCCTAGTGTCGACCTATAGGACAGGTCGGATCATAAGGTATCACCCTTAACACCAACTCCTTCCCTTCGGCGAAAAAATGATAATAAGTAAAGGTTAAGTAGTAATAGCCATAAGTTACTACCCTAACGATGTCACTAACCCTGAACAATCCTAGGGATCACAACAGCATATACACAACATGCTAAGCCTTAAGTTAGACTTCGCAAGATAACTCTACTAGGCTGCTCAACCTAGACTTACCAGAATTCCTAAGGATCTGGTTCACAGCCTATCGATCCAAGACATCGATGACCGGATCTCCCTCACTCATCACTACCCTTAACTCGAATCTCGTCAACATACTCAGCCCGCAATCAACCCACATCAGTGAAGATCCATTGGCGCTCGATGTGTAATTTATCCATAGTTTCCAAGGTGGTAAGATGCGAGTCTTGATGGTCGATGACCTCTAGGGTAACTATACGACCCTAGACGAGCTTTTACCAAGGTAACAATCCTAGTGACTTTCCTAACCATTATTACCCATATATTGAAGATGAAGCATGTGCACATCATATGGTCCAATTTCATTTAGAACCGCATACAACTAGAACTCCTAGGTTCTTTTCCCAATTTGAACTAAGACAACATGCGACTAGGTTCATGGGTTCTTTCCCAAGGTTGAGCTAGAATCACCTAGAATCTAAATGCATGAGTTCCTCGCCAATTCGAGCTAGAACTACTATGGAGCTAGTTTCATGGGTTTCTTCTTAAAACCGAACTAGAACAACTATGGAACATGAGTTCATTTCAATAATTCCATTGGATTAGCATACAAGCTAAACTCATGGGTTCCTTTTAGAATTTAATAAAAACCACTACAACATATAACTTAAACATGCATGGATTCTTTTGAATCTAAAACCACCATACAAACTCAAGCATGAGTTCTTTTAAATCTTGAACAACTACACATCTCAAACATGGGTTCTTTACTAGAACTACTACGATAACTCAAGCATGCGTTCTTTACTTAGAACAACTACAATAACACAAGCATTGGTTCTTTACTAGAACTACTACAATAAATCAAGCATGGCATACAACTTATCATGGGTTTCTTTACTACATCAACCTACAAAAACTCAAGCAAGGTATACTTACTATAATCAACTCAAGCATGGTATGCGGCTTAACATGGGTTTCTTTACTACATCAACCTACAACAACTCAAGCATGGTATACTTACTATAATCAACTCAAGCATGGGTTTCTTACTATAATCAACCTACAACAACTCAAGCATGGTATACAACTTAAGCATGGGTTTCTTTCTACAACAACTCAAGCATGGTTTCTTTCTACAACTCAAGCATGAATACCATTTAAGCATGGGTTTCTTTCTACAACAAGTCAAGCATGGTTGCTTTCTACAACTCAAGCATGAATACAATTTAAGCATGGGTTTCTTTCTACAACAAATCAAGCATGGTTTCTTTCTACAACTCAAGCATGAATACAATTTAAGCATGGGTTTCTTTCTACAATAAATCAAGCATGGTTTCTTTCTACAACTCAAGCATGAATACAATTTAAACATGGATTTCTTTCTGCAACAACTCAAGCATGGTTTCTTTCTACAACTCAAGTATGAATACAATTTAAGCATGGGATCCTTTCTACAACTACTCAAGCATGGTTTCTTTCTACAACTCAAGCATGAATACAATTTAAGCATGAGTTTCTTTCTACAACAACTCAAGCTTGGTATACTTACTACAATCAACTCAAGCATGGTATACTTACTATAATCAGCTCAAGCATGGATTTCTTATTATAATCAACATACAATAACTCAAGCATGGTATACAACATAAGCATGGGTTTCTTTCTACAACAAATCAAGCATGGTATACTTATTATAATCAACTCAAGCATGGGTTTCTTACTATAATCAACCTACAACAACTCAAGCATGGTATACAACTTAAGCATGGGTTTCATTACTACATTAACCTACAACAACTCAAGCATGGTATACTTACTATAATCAACTTAAGCATGGGTTTCATTACTACATCAACCTACAACAACTCAAGCATGGTATACTTACTATAATCAACTCAAGCATGGGTTTCTTACTACAATGATTAGCAACTTAAGCATGGATTCCTAAACTACTTAAGCATGGTTCTTTACTAAAATAATTAGCAACTCAAGCATGATAGGTTCTTTTTTTTTTACATAGAACAACAAACTCAAGCATGGGTCTCTAGCAACTTATAAAAGTTTAGAACATGCTACAATGACTTATCTAAATTATTACAATACTACTTCTTTAGGTAATTACAAGTCCTATATAATACAAAGACTACATTTATTTAGTCTACAAATTTTCACATACTACAACCCACTTTTCTTCAATTCTACAAGTTGCTACATACAATAAGAGAAACATTTTACGAACTTGGGTTAGCAAAAATTGATTTCTTAACAAAGTAGAGAACAACATACAACAAAAACTTATCTTTAAAAAATAGCTAGATGAGTCCTACAACCCTAGAATGGGTAAGTAAGTATTCTTACTACACTAATCTTTATATGCACATAGTTATAGTCCAAGTCATAGTTTTGAGTTCAACAAAACAACCACAATAACAACAATAAACATACATGGCTAAAGATTCAACCTTTATGTGTTTTATTTAAGTTCCACCATCCATTTTTTTCATGGGATCATTTTGATCCCTACAACCACTTTATGTTTAATAATTAGTCCAAGTCATTTAGAACACACACACACAACAAAAGAGGACAGGAATCAACATAAATAAAAAGAGAAATCCCCCTTGATTTTTTAACCATTCTTATGCACAAATCTTAGTCCAAGTAGTTCAAAATAATTATAAGGACAACAATAATCATTGCAAAGTTCAAGATTCTATCTTTATGTGATTTTGTTGAGTCCTTTCATTCCATCCTTCTTATGGGATCATTTTCATCCCTACAATCATGCTTATGCTTAGCAATTTAGTCCAAGTTATTTAGGAACACACATACACAACAACACATCATAAAGATGAGTTCTTTTTTTTTTAACCTACAACCATTTATATGCTTAGAAAATAGTCCAAGTTGTTATAGAACATACACATACAACATCTATTATCATAAAGATGGGCCTACAACAAACAACCATCAAAGATGAGTTCTTTACTCACATAGAACCAATAATAACCCTAAAGATGGGTTCTTTTCTACATAAAAAAAATAAAAGAGAACAAACAATAGAAGTAGAGAACCCCCAACTTGATTCTTGTAGGACGGACTAGCTAGCTTTCCTTCTCCTTCCTCCTAGCTTCTACTACAACTCCAATGAAGAACACTTATGAAAAATCCCAAATGAAGAACACTTAGAGTTTTTTCTCTTTCTTTTCCTTTCTCTTTTTTTTTCTTTTAAATGAGGCAAAAGGTGAAGGGGAGGGGTATTTATAGGATAAAAGAGAGGGTGGAGAGTGCATAATACACCTACACAATTGCACAAACCCCCTTGGGGTTATTATGGCCGGCCAATGCATGGTGAGGTGGAGGGGGTGAGGTGGAGGGGTGAGGTGGAGGAGAGGGTTCTAGTAGAAAACACATATTAAACCCTTATGTATCTTTAATTAATCTTAACCCTAGGTTGAAGCCTCCAAACAAATCCTAGCCATCCATTTGAATTAATCATTACAAAAATAAGATATTTTTGTCCAAAATACATACTACATGATTTGTACAAACGTACGAAATCGGTACAATACGCATACGTATATATATATATATATATATATATATATATATATATATATATATATATATATATATATACCGATAATTTCTGTTTGTAAAACCACATAATCTGTATAAAAATAATTTAATTCCGAAAATAATAATAAAATAAATTTTATTATCAGCCCAGAAGATTTCAGTACCAATTTGATACAATACAGATGTATACAGACTGGTATATATATACAGATAATGTTTATTAACAAAACTAGGTGATATCCTCTAATGCCCCGATTTTTCATTTAATGAAAAATTATTTGATTTTGCACGTAGTGTGCACGTGTAATATTTTTGGTTGAATTAAATGTTATGATTATTTTCATTATGATGAGTATAGATTTTTAAATGCGTGCTTTTAATTATTTTATACAAAGCCTTCTTTCAAATAGACAAAAAACCTTTCTTTTAAAAAGCCCAAATTTAATTTAATTTATTATTTTTTATAATTATTATTTTGGCCCAAAACTAAAGCCCATGAGCTAATTTATTTTTAAATACAACTTGTAATGTAGAATACAATTTAAAGATTTTTTTTTATATAAAATGTACAAATTTTTGGAGGCATTTGCATGCACGTGCATTGCACGTACACGTGCAAAGTGCACCTTCCTAGCATTGGCCGGTTGGAGCTTTAGGAGGGAAACCAAAAATTTGAGTGGGATCATGGTGGTGGTGGTTACTTGATTATGGGTGGTTAGTATAACTCCTCCTTAAATCATAGCCATTTGTTCCTAACTCCCCCTTCAATCTTAGCCATCCATTTCCCTAGATTTTTAGTATAAATACCCCCCCCCCCCCCCTGGCTAGTATTCTTGTGCAAATTATTTCCTCCAACCTATAGTCAAAATACATCATCTAGTAGTTTATTTAGTGAGTAAAAGATTGAGTTTGTGTGTGGGAAAAGTTGGGGTTGCATCAAGAAGAAGGAAGGCCGGCATCACAAGGGGAGGCTCTCGGTTTTGGTGTTCTTGAAGCTCGGGTGCGCGCATCTAGGAGGAGGACCGCTCTCGTGGCAAGGACATTCGTTTAGGAGGTTGCTAGTTGTACTTTCTTCACTAAGGTGGGTAAATTTTTCGTATTTCTAAATAGGAATGCATGCTAGATTTAATTAGAAAAATGATGCATGAAAATGATTAATAAGAGTGCACATTTAAATGGAAAAATGATCTAAATTGATTGAATTGTTGATATGCAAATTGTATGTGCTACTATTATTAAAATTCAAGGGTATGCGATATGTTTATGGCTATGAATTGTGTAGAGAAACCTTCGTTATTAACATTAAAAATTATGTGCAAATTGGTAGATTGACAATGTTGCTTTGTGTGCTAAGATGGAATATTTGTTATGACGTTGTAACGAATGAATTAGGATGCAATTGTTATGGTTGTGAAATGAATAAGAGCAGAAAATTGATGTAGAGCTTAGTGAAATTAAAATGTCGAAAAAGAATGCATTAGTAGGAGTATATCAAATTAACCAAATTGTATGGTAGAAATGTGTTAATTATTGGGGAAAAATATGTTTAATCATTAAGAAAATTATTTTCATATACTGGAGTAGAATTCATAATGGAAATGATTAATCTGGAATTTTTACAGTATATTAGTGAGAGAAAATTGAAGTAAGATGTTGATGAACATCGATGTATTTTAAATAACAGAGAGCATTGATTTAAATGAAATTCGAATTGTACTAGTGACAACCCGAGCCCATAGCTCGGGTGGTCGGATCACTCTTAATCGCTACAGTATATATGTGGGTATTCTCCAAGGTTGAGGGATCGAATCCCGTTGACACCATTCTTTTGTTCCGAACACTTTTAAAATAAATCAGTTGGCCGAGAGCACTTAATGCTCTTGCCCTCTCTTATAAGCGCGTGAAGCATTCGGCCTAGTGGCTTGTGCCTTCGGTTGGGTTCCCTGTGGTCGCTAGTTCGACTCTTGGTATCGGCTGTGTATTTATATTGGGGAAAAACATTTTTTTTGGGTGTTTAAATGATCAAAAAAAATACGGAAAAAATAAATTCATTATTTTAAAAATATGTGGAGTTTATGAAAAATAATTTGAGAATCATTTGCATGAAGTGGAGTATGTTTAGAGAATAAAAGTATAATTTAGAACTATAAGTTCTACACTTGCATTTGTATAAAGTTGTAAGTTGCAAAAGACTTAAAGTGGAATATTAGAAAAGAAATACCAATAAAAAGGAACTATATGAAGTGATGTGAATTATTCTCAATGGAGAATGGTGTGACAATTCATGATGTATAAATATTCATCTTTGATTAAATAACTAGTGATGTGAATTATTCTCAATGGAGAATGGTGTGACAATTCATGATGTATAAATATTCATCTTTGATTAAACAACTAGTGATGTGGTTTTTAATGTGAAAATAATATTTCATGAGTTACATGATGAATAGTTGAATTTAATGTATAATTATGGACTATTGAACGATTTAGCAATCATGATTGGAAAAGAAATATTTTTGAGTATGACAACTCAACATGTGAACTTATGAGTTGAAACACTCAACTTAGAAATTGTGAATGGGAATTGAAACAAAAGAGTAGCTAAGTCTTCCCCAACATTTGGAAAGAAATGAAATGAAATTTGAAATGAAAGACCAAGATTGGTCATGTTTGAATGAATGAATAAGTCCGGTTTAGTGGAGAGGCTAACTCTAGTGCTTTGATTTTGTTCATGATTCTATTTCATTAGAATTAAGGATTAGTTACATAGTGAAGACGTGATGAAAGTAAGAGAAAAATATTGAGTATGAGGGCCATTGGATCAGCGGCGAGAGCGTATCCCATGATGTCCCATGATGAGTCAGGGCGAGGATACTGCTCCAGAGTACGTCCCGGTGGCGACCCTCGTGGGATGTTTGAAGACTACGGGTGGTGTCATGTCTATGGTAGGAGCTGAATTACCACAGGATGCCTGCATGATGAGTCATGTGTCAGTGCTTTGGGATTCCCTCCAGGGTGCCTAGACATGAGTTCGTAGGTCAGAAAACATCTAGGATACTTACTATAGTCACAGTAGTAGATTAAGTCATAACGAGGGATTGAACCCTACAAAGATGAAGAACGATTAAGGGCTTGCCCTCGGACCTATGTAGTATGGGATGCATAGAATCCGAACAAGTGCGCATTAGTGTCATGTAACATGAATAAATGCATTAAGGACTAAGTGCACAATTACAACACGACATCATTAGGGTATTCCCTTTAGTTCGATATGTGACAAGTTTGTGTTTGCTAAATATGGAAAATTAGTTATACTATTTCCGGCATAGAGAGGATGGCCGTGTATAATGTTCTTCGGTTGAATAAACTGACGTACCCACAGTCTTATATGCAGGTAAGTGACATGATAAAGATTAAAGAGGAACAGATACTTAAAGATTATTCAATGTTGTTGTACATTTATTTAATTGTTGTAAATTTACTTCTGCTGTGCAATGTAAAGAGTAAAGTTTTATGTAAACTCTGATGTAAAGTGAAAAGTTCAAATTTCCTTGTAAAATTGTACTAAATGAAGTGGAAAGATCCTGTAGAGCTCTCAAATTCAGTTGTATTTGGGATTCGGGGCGTTACAGAGTGGTATCAGAGCCACGCTTCACACTTGTACAAATTTATAAGGAACGACACCCTAGAAATGGACATTAGAGTGTGTGTTTGAGTCTAGAGATTTAAATGTAAGTGACTTACATTTGTGTTGCTCTACGACTTATGCTTCTTCCTCTCTATTTCTAAAATGGCTGATCACTTCGACCCTGCTGGAGACGACGACTGGCATATCATTGAGGAAGAGTACCATCCTGGACAGGCAGATTCCGAGGACGAAAACTACCCAGGGCAAGCAGATTCTGACGAAGAAGAATGGCCTGAATTCCGAGAGATCACCCTACCTCCGGATTCATCTGATGACTCTTCTGACAAAGAAGAAGAACCCGTTCCAAATAGTCTTGTGACTTCTCTTCAGAGGCAGGTAGAGACACTGTGAGAGAGTGTCGGATCATTGGAGGCTCAGCTGGCAAAGCATAAGGACGACTTTTCTGTTCTCAGTCATCGTGTATGGGAACTCGAGAAGAGGAAGAATCTGACCGATGTGCTGAAGGATGAAGTTGATGAACTACGGGGAGAACTTCGAGAAGCGAAGAGGAACCATAGGAGTTAGACTGTTGTAGCTTCTACTATTTTCATTCTGATGTAAAGAAATGTTTTTCAATTCAAATGTATAAAGTTTGGAATTCAATGAAATGCAAGTTAATGTAAAATTCATGTCTTATACTTCGAATTTAATGGATCTTTTGCATCAGAATATGTCTAGAAGAGGAGCTAGAAATGGTGAAGATCTGGATCTGAAAACGGAACTTGCGAGGGTCTATCAGACGCTCAACGCCGTGGCCATGAATCAGAACCAAGGAAGGGGACCTGTGAATCCGGTACCCGAAGTGATTAAACTAGTGGAATCGTTCAAACGAATGAAACCACCTGTATTCAAAGGGACGTCAGACCCTGATGCGGCTGACAACTGGATTCGTCAAGTAGAGACCATCTTTGAAGTGTTGGAGACCCCTGAAGGCAGCAAGGTCAAGTTGGCAACTCTGCAACTGGAGAAGGGCGCGACTGTGTGGTGGCAGTCGATGAAGAGGACAATGGGAGGCATAGTTCTCGGCTGGGAGGAATTTCTGGAAGAATTCCGTAGTCACTATTTTCCCTCCGACGTCCAAGAGAAGAAAGTTATGGAGTTTCTATCATTACAGTAAGGTGGCATGTCAGTAAGAGAGTACGAGACCAAGTTTACTCAGCTCTCTGGGTATGCTCCGGAACTAGTGATGGATGAGGCTAAGAAGGCTCGTAAGTTCGAGCATGGATTGAGGCAGAGCTTGAGGTCCCGGATGATACCTCTTGGTATCAGAAGATTTGACAAGTTGGTCAAGAGAGCAGCAGCGACGGAAGCAGACATGGAGCAGTTCCATGTTGTTCAGAATCGGAGGAACAACTGGCAGTCTGGAAAGAGGCCCGCCAATCCTGGGAATTTCAATGGACAACCATCTACACAAAGGTTCAAACCGACAGGGGCGAACGCTATTAGTGTGGCTGGAGGACCTGGGAACAATGTGGTAAGACCTCATGCGGTAACTTACTACAACTGTGGTGAAACGGGGCATTACAAATCTCAATGTCTTAAGCCACGGAATGGTAATAGCAATGCACCAACGCAGCAGACTGGGAAGAGACCGTACCAACCAGGGCGAGTATTTGCCTTGACGGAAGCTGATGCCGATGAGGTTGATCATGTCATCACTGGTACGAGGGCAGATGTCTAGAGGTTTTTGTTATTTCTTTTTCCCGCTATTTAGTGAACTGTTACGTAATGAGTGTGTATTATGTAACAGGAAAATTTTATCTTAATGGAATGAAAACTGTTGTGTTGTTCGATATCGGATCCTCTCATACTTTTGTGTCTCCTAAATTTGTTAAAGTGTTGGGAGTTGAACCAAATATTTTTCTAGGCAAGATCTTAGCAGTAGCTACTCCATCAGGGGAAACTTTAACCACTGATCGGTATTATGCTGATTGTAAGATTGTGATTGGAGATCGAATCTTTGGCATTGATCTGATCGAGCTGACTATCTTGGGAGTCGATGTTATCATTGGCATTGATTGGATGTCGGTGTACAGTGCAAGCATCGAGTGTAAAACCAAGATGGTAACAGTGAAGGCTCCAGGTGGACCTGAAGTCATATTCCAAGGGAAGAAGAAGTCTTCTAGGCTGGTGGCAGCTATCCGCAAGGAAGAGACTCCTGTGGAAGTGCAAGGGATTCCTGTAGTTTGGGACTATCCGACTGTGTTCTTGGATGATTTTCTTGGGTTACCCCCGCATCGTAATGTAGAGTTCAGCATCATTGTTCAACCGGGAAGTGCACCCATTTCTAAGGCACCGTATAGGATGGCTCCAGTGGAACAGGATGAGGTGAAACGGCAGATTGAGGAACTATTGGAGAAAGGCTTTATTCAACCTAGTGCGTCATCTTGGGGAGCACCAGTGCTTTTGGTAAAGAAGGAGGATGGATCGATGAGAATGTGTATCGATTACTGGGAGCTGAATAAGGTCACTGTTCAGAATAAGTATACTATTCCCCGAATTGATGATTTGTTCGATCGTCTACAAGGAGCAGTTGTTTTCTCCAAAATAGATCTTCGATCAAGATATCACCAAGTTCGAGTGAAAGCTGAAGATGTGCACAAAACTGCATTTAGAACTCGACATGGCCATTACGAATTCTTAGTTATGCCATTTGGAGTGACGAATGCACCCGCAATCTTCATGGATTTGATGAACAGAGTTCTGAGTCCATTCATTGATTCTTTCGTCATGGTGTTTATCGACGATATCCTCGTGTACTCCAAGTCAGAAAAGAAGCACACCGAGCATCTGGCAGCAGTTTTGAAGAAGCTGGAAGAGCAGAAGTTGTATGCCAAGTTATCCAAGTGTGATTTCTAGAAATCTGAAGTGGCATTCCTAGGTCACATCCTTTCTAAGGAGGGAGTGGCAACTGACCCTCAGAAGATAGAGGCAGTGAGAGATTGGGCAAGGCCTACTATAGTGAAGGAAGTCAGAAGTTTTCTTGGAATGACTGGATACTACAGGAGATTCATTCAAGGTTATGCTCAGATAGTTGTGCCGCTTACTGGACTGACCAAGAAGAATGTGAACTTCAAGTGGACTGAGCAATGTGAGGCAAGCTTTCAGGAGTTAAAAGAGAAACTAACTACTGTACCTATTTTGGCTTTGCCTAGAGCAGATGTTGAGTATGATGTTTATAGCGATGCTTCACATCCTGGGCTTGGTTGTGTCTTAATGCAAGAGGGAAGAGTAATCGCTTATGGGTCTAGGCAACTACGACCGCATGAGAAGAATTAACCGACTCATGATCTGGAGTTAGCTGCGATTATCTTTACCCTGAAGCAATGGAGGCACTACATGTACGGTAAGAAATTGAACATGTACACGGACCACAAGAGTTTGAAGTACATATATCAGCAGAAGGATCTGAATTTGAGGCAGTGGAGATGGTTGGAAGTGCTTGAAGACATGCGACCTGAGATCAAATATCATCCTGGGAAAGCTAATGTTGTTGCCGATGCACTTAGTTGCAAGAGCAGTTTAGCCAGTTTGATTACAACTCAGAAGCATCTGATTGAAGAATTGGATCGAGCAGGTATTGAAGTTGTCTTGCAAGGATTGGGAGCATCTTTAGCTCAGTTGAGGCTTCAGCCTACTTTGAATGCAAGGATCATTGCAAGTCAGGAGGTTGATGCTGATATCTTGGAGATGAAGGAGCAGGTTAGTGCTGGCAGGTTGCCCGGATTTCAAATCAAGGACGGAGTGTTGTGGTTTGGAGAGAGGCTGTGTGTTCCGAATCAGGCGGACCTGAAAGAGAGTATTCTTCAGGAGGCGCATGCTACTCTTTTGTCGGTACATCCTAGGAGTACTAAGATGTACAAAGACATCAAACAGCATTTCTGGTGGTCAGGTTTGAAGCGGGATGTGGCTGAATTTGTGGCGAAGTGTGAGGTTTGTCAGCAAGTCAAAGCCAAAAATCAGAGACCCGGAGGTCTACTACAGCCGTTACCTATTCCGGAATGGAAGTGGGATAACATCAGTATGGATTTCATTACAGGATTGCCTAAGAGTCCTAAAGGCAATGATGTGATTTGGGTTATAGTCGATCGACTGACCAAGTCCGCTCACTTTTTGGCGATGAAACTCACTGCTTCGATGGACAAGTTAGCTGAGTTGTATGTTGGCGAGATCGTCAGGCTTCATGGTGTTCCGTCATCTATTGTGTCTGATCGAGATGCGCGGTTTACTTCGCATTTCTGGAGGAGTCTTCAGACAGCTTTGGGTACCAAGACGGATTTCAGCACTACTTTTCATCCGCAAACCGATGGGCAGACTGAGAGAGTCAACCATATTCTTGAGGATACGCTTCGGTGTTGTATACTAGACTTTGGAGGTAGTTGGGAAAGGCATTTTTCTTTGGTAGAGTTTGCCTACAACAACAGTTTTCAGGCTAGCATTGGGATGGCGTCGTACGAAGCTTTATATGGCAGGAAGTGCAGAACACCTGTTTGTTGGTTTGAAGTTGGGGAGCATCAATTGTTTGGTCCTGAGCTTGTGCAGCAAACTTCTGAGAAGATTGATCTGATCAGGAAGAGGTTGGTAGAAGCTCAGAGCAGGCAGAAAAGCTATGCAGACAACCGGAGAAGGGACCTTGAATTTGAGGTCGGTGACTTCGTCTTTCTGAAAGTATCGCCCAGTAAAGGTGTGGTTCGATTTGGCAAAGGCGGGAAGTTAGTCCCGAGGTTTATAGGCCCGTACAAGATATTGAAAAGGATCGGAAAAACTGCTTACCGGCTTGAGTTACCGGAAGAGTTATCTCAAGTGCACAATGTCTTTCATGTGTCTATGCTGAGAGGTTATATTCCAGATCCGAGTCATCATTTTTCTGAAGTGCCGGAAGATTTGCAGTTGGATCTGAATTACATCGAGTCTCATGTCGAGATTGTTGATCGTCGAGAAAAAGTCTTGAGGAATAAGACGATATCGATGGTCAAGGTAGTCTGGAGGAACCATTTGGTTGAAGAGGCTACTTGGGAGTATGAGGAGAGGATGTTGAAGGATTATCCTGAACTGTTTGCTTGATTGTATCTTTGTATCTTTTTTGTTTTTGTTGTGAGTGTTTGTTTTCTCGCTCTTGACTGTAGTTCCGGGGCCGGAACTATTCTAAGGAGGGAGTGTTGTAATGCCCCGATTTTTCATTTAATGAAAAATTATTTGTAATACCGATGGGTGGTTAGTATAACTCCTCCTTAAATCATAGCCATTTGTTCCTAACTCCCCCTTCAATCTTAGCCATCCATTTCCCTAGATTTTTAGTATAAATACCCCCCCCCCCCTGGCTAGTATTCTTGTGCAAATTATTTCCTCCAACCTATAGTCAAAATACATCATCTAGTAGTTTATTTAGTGAGTAAAAGATTGAGTTTGTGTGTGGGAAAAGTTGGGGCTGCATCAAGAAGAAGGAAGGCCGGCATCACAAGGGGAGGCACTCGGTTTTGGTGTTCTTGAAGCTCGGGTGCGCGCATCTAGGAGGAGGACCGCTCTCGTGGCAAGGACATTCGTTTAGGAGGTTGCTAGTTGTACTTTCTTCACTAAGGTGGGTAAATTTTTCGTATTTCTAAATAGGAATGCATGCTAGATTTAATTAGAAAAATGATGCATGAAAATGATTAATAAGAGTGCACATTTAAATGGAAAAATGATCTAAATTGATTGAATTGTTGATATGCAAATTGTATGTGTTTCTGTTATTAAAATTCAAGTGTATGCGATATGTTTATGGCTATGAATTGTGTAGAGAAACCTTCGTTATTAACATTAAAAATTATGTGCAAATTGGTAGATTGACAATGTCGCTTTATGTGCTAAGATGGAATATTTGTTATGACGTTATAACGAATGAATTAGGATGCAATTGTTATGGTTGTGAAATGAATAAGAGCAGAAAATTGATGTAGAGCTTAGTGAAATTAAAATGTCGAAAAAGAATGCATTAGTAGGAGTATATCAAATTAACCAAATTGTATGGTAGAAATGTGTTAATTATTGGGGGAAAATATGTTTAATCATTAAGAAAATTATTTTCATATACTGGAGTAGAATT
Organism: Hemerocallis citrina; assembly: GCA_017893485.1. Taxonomy (NCBI): domain Eukaryota; kingdom Viridiplantae; phylum Streptophyta; class Magnoliopsida; order Asparagales; family Asphodelaceae; genus Hemerocallis; species Hemerocallis citrina. The sequence goes on from CM030367.1 coordinate 19,517,661, forward strand.
CATAATGGAAACGATTAATCTGGAATTTTTACAGTATATTAGTGAGAGCAAATTGAAGTAAGATGTTGATGAACATCGATGTATTTTAAATAACAGAAAGCATTGATTTAAATGAAATTTGAATTGTACTAGTGACAAACCGAGCCCATAGCTCGAGTGGTCGGATCACTCTTAATCGCTACAGTATATATGTGGGTATTCTCCAAGGTTGAGGGATCGAATCCCGTTGACACCATTCTTTTGTTCCGAACACTTTTAAAATAAATCAGTTGGCCGAGAGCACTTAATTCTCTTGCCCTCTCTTATAAGCGCGTGAAGCATTCGGCCTAGTGGCTTGTGCCTTCGGTTGGGTTCCCTGTGGTCGCTGGTTCGACTCTTGGTATCGGCTGTCTATTTATATTGGGAAAAAAACATTTTTTTTTGGGTGTTTTAATGATCAAAAAAAATATGGAAAAAATATATTCATCATTTTAAAAATATGTGGAGTTTATGAAAAATAATTTGAGAATTATTTGCATGAAGTGGAGTATGTTTAGAGAATAAAAGTATAATTTAGAACTATAAGTTCTACAATTGCATTTGTATAAAGTTGTAAGTTGCAAAAGACTTAAAGTGGAATATTAGAAGAGAAATACGAATAAAAAGGAACTATATGAAGTGATGTGAATTATTCTCAATGGAGAATGGTGTGACAATTCATGATGTATAAATATTCATCTTTGATTAAATTACTAGTGATGTGAATTATTCTCAATGGAGAATGGTGTGACAATTCATGACGTATAAATATTCATCTTTGATTAAATAACTAGTGATGTGAATTATTCTCAATGGAGAATGGTGTGACAATTCATGATGTATAAATATTCATCTTTGATTAAATAACTAGTGATGTGGTTTTTAATGTGAAAATAATATTTCATGAGTTACATGATGAATAGTTGAATTTAATGTATAATTATGGACTATTGAACGATTTAGCAATCATGATTGGAAAAGAAATATTTTTGAGTATGACAACTCAACTTGTGAACTTCTGAGTTGAAACACTCAACTTAGAAATTGTGAATGGGAATTGAAACAAAAGAGTAGCTAAGTCTCCCCCGGTATTTGGAAAGAAATGAAATGAAATTTGAAATGAAAGACCAAGGTTGGTCATGTTTGAATGAATGAATAAGTCCGGTTTAGTGGAGAGGCTAACTCTAGTGCTTTGATTTTGTTCATGATTCTATTTCATTAGAATTAAGGATTAGTTACATAGTGAAGACGTGATGAAAGTAAGAGAAAAACATTGAGTATGAGGGCCATTGGATCAGCGGCGAGAGCGTATCCCAGGATGTCCCATGATGAGTCAGGACGAGGATACTGCTCCAGATTACCGTCTCGGTGGCGACGCTCGTGGGATGTTTGAAGACTACGGGTGGTGTCATGTCTATGGTAGGAGCCGAATTACCACAGGATGCCTGCATGATGAGTCATGTGTCAGTGCGTTGGGATTCCCTTCAGGGTGCCTAGACATGAGTTCGTAGGTCAGAAAACATCTAGGATACTTACTGTAGTCACAGTAGTAGATTAAGTCATAACGAGGGATTGAACCCTACAAAGATGAAGAACGATTAAGGGCTTGCCCTCGGACCTATGTAGTATGGGATGCATAGAATCCGAACAAGTGCGCATTAGTGTCATGTAACATGAATAAATGCATTAAGGACTAAGTGCACAATCACAACACGATATCATTAGGGTATTCCCTTTAGTTCGATATGTGACAAGTTTGTCTTTGCTAAATATGGAAAATTAGTTATACTATTTCTGGCATAGAGAGCATGGCCGTGTATAATGTTCGTCGATTGAATAAACTGACGTACCCACAGTCTTATATGCAGGTAAGTGACATGATAAAGATTAAAGAGGAACGGATGCTTAAAGATTATTCAATGTTGTTGTACATTTATTTAATTGTTGTAAATTTACTTCCGCTGTGCAATGTAAAGAGTAAAGTTTTATGTAAACTCTGATGTAAAGTGAAAAGTTCAAATTTCCTTGTAAAATTGTACTAAATGAAGTGGAAAGATCCTGTAGAACTCTCGAATTCAGTTGTATTTGGGATTCGGGGCGTTACATATCTACCAAAAATATTTCAATTCTGAAAATAAAAATAAAATAATAATAAAATAATAATTTTAAATACATGTCCGAGATTTTCCAGATATTTTCTCAAGAATACGTTTTTCAAGATTTTGCACAAGTTCACAAAACTGATACAATACCTATATATACATACTAGTATATATGTCTAAATAACTTTTTAAATGAGAAAACCAAGTAATTTTAATAAAAATATTTTTATTTAAAAAAAATAATTTATACAATATAATATCCGTCTGGAATATTACATATGTGGATTCTTCAAGTTCTTCCATATGTTTATTTTTTTCCTCAATATATTCGTTTTCTTCTAGAATATGCGGTTGGAGGACTCCAGATATAACTACCAAATTCTCCATTTTCATAAAATAATAAACATCCTTCATAAAAAGTTAGATCATCAATTATTTGGACACCTATATTGCTAGTTTCTCCTGGATTTATTTGATTTATTGTTATAATTATTACTCGTTGTATAATAAAGAAAAATAATTTGAACTCATAGTAATCATTCATACTTGTTACTCTATTAGGATAATAAATATAAAAAACTAACATTCTATCACTTGCTTGATAGTTTGTCATTAATTCATAAATTTCTAAGGTAAGACTGAAACTATTATTATCCATTGTTCCTTTTGATCAATTTCGTGATTTAAAGCGACAAGTATGAAATCAGGAGTAGAGAGAGGTTTCTAAGGATACCATATGAATCAAAACAAAATGACTCATCATGATTCCGACTTAGTTAAACTTCTTTGAGCTGCTCTGTACCAGTTACTACCAGTGGATAAAATACCTCTGGTATGCACCCCGATTTTAGTGCTCCTTTTACGTTCCTCCCAACTAGGACTGCTATACTCTCCAAGAGAGCTTCATCCATGAGATTCATCTGGAACAACAAGTAGCACTTCAGTACAGACAACCACAACCTAGTTCGTTTTCTTCTACTAAGTGTACAGCCTGACTATAGAAGGTTACCAATGGGTCTTTTTGCAAGATCCTTCAGGCATAGTTACAAAACTCTCCTTGAGGGTAAGAAACTAATTATTCATACCTTATAATGTACAAGAGTTTAACAAGAAAGATTGTCTTTATTGATTCCAACTTCCTTACAAACTCTCCATACAAGCTTATATGGAATTTATATGGAAGGATCTTCTGTCTTCTCCCTTACTCAGTCTCCCCTTTCATAGAAAAAGGGATGACTTTACATCAGTTAAAATTATTGTTCCCATTACATCACTGCTTACATTATCGATAAATAATTGAGCCTATTACGTCACTGCTCACGTTAAAGATTCTTTTCTGACTAGCATCTTCACGTGCTTCACATCAGAAATAACACTTCATTAGCTTTATCTTGTTCTTTTCCGCACTTACCGCATTTATGTTGTGGTTCCATCCTCATTAATCTACAGTAGTGGACAACTATCTCTTCTGTCATTGTCATGGCTCCTTTATGTAGAATTTAGTACCAGCTGTTACAGACTTCTTTCTTTGAGTGTGGTTGTTTAATCTTTGCATTGCTGCAAATCATTAATTTGTGTGGGTAAGGGCTATCATAGATCTATATGTTGTTGTCTCTATTTTGTAGTCTTTCAGTTCACAATACATTTTTCTAAATCCCATAGCTCTTCTTTCCGGGATCAGTTTTTCAAATTCTTTATTTTTATATGGTATAATATTGGTTGCTCCAAACAAGACTTGTGTAGTCATCCCTATTTTTATAATATGCTCAGCAGGTAGTTCTTTATCATCTTCAAGGAATTCTGGAATAGCTGAAAATACCCGGACATATATTTTAGAGGCCTTTATAAGATCAAAATATCCCTAAGCAGATTTATATACTTCTCTTGGTAGCTGACTAAGTTTTTCACATTCTCGGGATGAATATATGCAGTGGATAAGCCATCTTTCAAATAATACTCTTACTGTCTTTGGATTTTCTCCTGGTAGTATGATCGCTTTGTTCATATGTTGTTGAGAAATAGTCGTGATAAATTGATTGACCTGAGTGGTCTGACATAAATTCTCAATATATTGTAAAAATAAATCCTTCTTGGAATATTTTGGAGGATCTGAGAGTAAACTCTCTTTGTAGGCAGTAGGTTGTACGGATGTGGAGCTTCTCTCTTGTGTGGCTATTTTTGTGATTTCATTTGTATTTTGTGGGTTAATAGGTTCACTCCCTTCTCTCATTTTTTCAATATATTCTGGATTTATATGTTGGTAAAATATACTTTGAAGACCACATATTTTCAACTGTAGTTGGTTAAATACTCATTTTAATTGTTCCATAGTCTCTTTTAGGTAGACTATATGCTGTTCTATATGCTGGACTCTATTTTCCATCCTGTAAAAATGAAATTGTTAGTTTCTTGATAAGAAATCTGCTAGGATGTTATCTTTTTCTTTTATATTTTCTATTGAGAAGTCATAATGTGCTAACTCCATTTGCCATCTTATCAACTTTTTATTTGCTATAGTTGGGTCTATTATTTTGTTAATCTAAATCTTTGCTTGTGTATTATTTGTCCTTACTGTGAATTTTGTATGTATTACGAATAATTCAAACTATTTTATAGCTTTTAAGATTGCTAGTAGTTCTTTATCATTTATGTGGTAATTTTGTTGGGTCTGTGTAAATGATCCACTAGTATATCTTACTAGTCTTCATCTTTTTCACTTATTTCAATGAATTTTAATACTGCTCTCCAATTACTTTCACAAGCATTTATTTCTATTATTCATGAACATTGTTTAACAGGTAATCTTAGCTTATTTAATTTTGAAGTTTGATGTTTTAATATTTTAAGTTTTTCTTCATCCTCTGAGGTCCATTCACATTTATTAAACTTTTTTAGTTTTTGTTGTAACTAATTTGTTTTTGCTAATAAATTCGGTATGTATCCTCTTGTCTAATTTAGTAGTCCAATTATGCATTGTAATTCTCTTTTTCTTTTAGGACATTAGGAAATGTCTTTGTTTTTTCTGGTATATGTTGTTGTAGTTTTATTCCTTCATGCGATAATTTTATTCTTAAGAATTCTGTTCCAGTTTTGAACAATTCTATTTTCTTTTTTGATGGTATAATACCTGCATTTTTTTACTATTTCTATGAATTTTAATAAATGCTCATTTTGTTGTTCTTCATTTTCGGATCCTATTAGAATATCATCTACATATACTAATATGAAATTGTTGTATTTTTCAAATATCTTATCCATATATTCTTGAAATAATCCTAGACTGTTTTATTATCTGAACGGTAATACATTTCATTCAAAGAATCCTTGAGGTGTACTAAAAACTGTTAATTGTTTTGAGTCTTCTGTTAGTTTTATGTGGTAAAATCCTAATTTACATTCGAATCTCGAATATATTTTTCTTGTTCTTACTGTGTTAAGTAGTATTTGCATATCTGGTAGTGGATATCAAAATCTCTTAGTACTTTTATTTAATTCCTTATCATTTACTACCATTCTAGATTTATCTCTTTTTTTCTTCTGAATGTTTTCTTACTATAAATTCTGGTGATGAATGTGGACCTCGTGATTTTCTTATGTAATTATTTTCCATTAGTTCATATATATGTATTTTGAAATCTTTTAAACCTGTTGAAGTGTGTCTTATATGTTTAATTTTTATTATTTTGTTCTTATCTATTAACACCATATGCATTGTGGGTTTACTTAAGTCTCATTTTGCTAAATGGTCCTCTCTGCAAAGATCTTCTAATTGTTTTTGTAAAATTTCTTTTGTAGTTATTTCATGGACTTGTTGTATTCTAGTTTTGTTCGGAAAATATTGATATTCACCACGCTGGGTTGAAGAAACTCTGATATGCGGCAAATTGGTCCTAGAATAAGGTTGGGTTACTCTAATTACTATTGCTTGGTGCTGACATGGTGTTGTGAATATAATGGATTTATGTGAAATGATTATATGATAGTATTGTTGAAAAAGGTCATTTCCTAATAATATATCATTTTTCATATCTTCAAACTGGTATATTAATAGTATTTTTAGAACGTAATTTTCTATTTGTATATTAACATTTTGTTGATACCTATTAAGTACGACAGTTTGTCCAGTTAATCCAGTTATCGTCTTTTTATTATATCCATCTTGTCTCCATCTTGGTAGTAGATTTTTGTGGCATAAGCTAGTGTCTGCTCTGATGTCTATTAGACTATGATAGTTTCTTGATTTGTATCATTCGTAGGAAAATTCTGTTAGTATGTATAATATATTTTTTGTTGCTCTTAATGGATTCATTTACACAATATTCTATTTTTTACTATACTTTCATTGTTTACTATTATTGTGATTTTTCCTTCTTGAATTGAGTAAGGTTGTACTGATGTAAGGAAGTTAGTTCCTAATAATATTTAATTAACATGGTGTTCTGGATCTATAAGTAAATGTAATAGCATTTCATTTCTACCATTCGTCCTTAGTGGCAGTATTATCTTATGTACAATTGGATGTTTATTATTGTAATAGTCTAGGTAGTAATATGGATTTTCTAATGATGTTAATTCTGTTATTTTTATATTTGTTTGTTTAATATGTGAATTAGTAGCTCATGTATCTACTGGGGCTACTTGTTTATTCCATTTTCTACTATCATAATATTCTATTTCTATTTTAAATTGGTTATTGTTTTGATTGTTTAAAGTATTTATTATTGGTATTAATTTCAATGCTTGTTGTTTGTTTCTTACTGGTAGTGATATCTTTCCGAACATTATTTGTGGTGTTTTTCCTTTTGTAATTTCTTTTGCTTTATTAAAGTCAAATTCTATATAATTTGGTATAGTCATTTCAGAGTTTTCTCTAGCTGGTTTGAATCTTATAATTTCGCTGAATAGTGGTTCTATTTTAAAATTATCTCTACTCTTATTCTTTACTTCATGCTTACTTAATGCATAAATATTTTCAATTTGTATAGTCATAACTTTGTTTTTCTCTATCATTTCTATTCCTGATAATCTGTGGTACATGACTAAACTTTTGTCTTTATTTTCTTTGGGCATACTTATAGAGAAATTAGGTTTTATTGTAAATTTTATCGTTTGATACATTAAGTTTCCTTGTACTATTCCTATTAAGGCATATTGTGTACTTGATAGTATTCTATCGTCCATTAGGTATATTTCTAAGGGTGTATCTATTCCTTTCTTAAAATAAGCTTCTATTATTATTTGCACAACTCCTAAATATATGTGTCTTAATGTTTTTCTGGTTTGCTCACTTATTTTTTTCCATCTCTTATTATATTATTTTTTCAGTTATTAATGAGATTTTGGTTTTTTCCTTCGGCAAGTTCAATGTCTATAGGTTGTTCATTATTCCTGGCTATTATGACGATATTCTTTTTATTTCAATTATTAGTAGTTTAAATATCTCTTTTGGGTTTATATCTAATTTGATTGCTCTTATTTTATCATATGTTTGTATGTCAAAGCACATCATTTTCCTTACTTCTTCATTATTTTCTTCTCTTTCTAATTGTTCTCATATTTATGTTAAATCTGTCTTCATATTTATTTCACATTCTTCTATTTTATTTTCACTACATCCACTATCTCCTTCCAGTACCATTATTTCTTCATCTTCACCAATTTCTGACCAGTCTTTCTCATATTCTATGGGTTCATAGTTTATGTTATTCATTTCTTCAATTTCTTCTACGTATTTTATATTTTCTATTTTCATTCTCTTGGGGCAATTTGGTGATATATGTCATATTTCTCCACATGTATAACAATTACATTTCTTTAGGTTTTTAGGATATTGTCTATTTTTATTTATTCTTCTGAAGTATCTTTTATAGGGATTTTTATATCTCTTAAAAGTTTTTCTATATTTTGGTTTATATTTTCTGAATTCGTGTTTACTTTTCTTTGTATAATTATACTTATTATTACATCCCAATGATTTGGTCTTGCATCTTCACAACAAATTTTTTGTTTACATGTTCTATAGTATTTCATTGTTGCTCTAGCTTCTTGGCACACTTTATCCCTATAATCTTTTATAAATTGTGTTCTATATCCTAAAGTATCTACTTTTGGTTTTACTTTCTCGCCTATGTATGCACTATCTATGTTTATACTCCAAGGATGAGGAAGTTTGAGAAAGAATGAGTCCATGATTGGAATCATTTCTTCTTTTGTATAGTAACTATCTTTAAAATATTCTCAGAATTCACAAGCATAGTTTTCTAAGTAACACATATTGTATATTTCTAAATTGCTTAGTCTCCATCTTGCTTGGTTCTTTTTGTACTTAGTGTGTTTTTCTCTTTTATCATAAACACTGAATTCTGTTCTTATTGCTATCTCGTAATTTGTAATTATTTTTTTTAGTCCTAAGGTTCGTTGTGCTGAACTTTCTTCTGTTCCTTTATCATCAATTGGTCTTGAATTTCAGATAGCATTTCTTTCTTCTTCCTGTAGTCCATTCCACCATTTTTCTACTACTCCTATAAAGGTTACTTCTATAAATTTCTCAAATAAGTTTTTCGAAATGTTTTGCCTAAATCCTACTATTAGCGAATGATGTGTCTAATTTTTATATAAATATTTGTACTTATTTACCCATAAATATTGTTTATATTCGTCTATCATGTTAATAATTTATCTTATTTTCATAGATTTCGGTTAGTTAATTATTTTTAAAGGAATAAGATTTTTGATGCAAAAGGTGCAGATTTACAGTAAAAATTAACAAAGAAAACAAGGATAATTGATTGATTAATTTTTATTGATTTGTTGAATTTTGGATTTTATAGTTTGGCTATGTGAAAACCAAAATAGAAATTTTAATTTCCAATAGAGGGTAAAAATGAAATACAAAAATTTTAAATGGTTTAATTTAGCTAATGTGATTATTAGTTAGTTTAATTAATTTTAACTAATTAATTTTATTTTTAAATCCTAAATTCTGATTTTATTTTGTGTGTGTGCAACACGTATTTCAAGAAAAAAAAGAGAAGAAAAGGAGGAAAGAAATAAAGAGAAAATCAAATGAGGAAAGAAATAAATGAATATGTGGGGTTTTCTGAAAAAATAAACCCTTATACCCCATGTTCGTGCGCCTATAAATACAATAGCAAAAGAAGAGGAGAAGGACGCACTTAACGAGGGAGGGAGAGCGACGGCTGACCTCTTAATCAATATATATATATATATATATATATATATATATATATATATATATATATAGAAAGCTAAGTCAGCGAACACAGAAGGGCGGGGAGAGAGGAAAGAAGGTATATATATATATGTATATATAGAAAGCTAAGTCAGCGAACACAGAAGGGCGGGGAGAGAGGAAAGGAGGTGTGTATATATATATATATATATATATATATATATATATATATATATATATATAAAGAGAGAGAGAGAGAGAAAGCTAAGTCAGCGAACACAGAATGGCGGGGAGAGAGGAAAGAAGGCATGGGTGTTTTGGCAGCACACAGTTCGAGAGAGAGAGAATGATTAAGTCAGAGCTTGGGTGCACGGAAATCAGAGGAAAAAAAAGACAGCTCCTGGTTTCTGTGTGTGCGACGTCAGTGTGCTGCTCACCTGCGTGGGGCGCAAAAAATGACAAAGAGAGAGACTGTTTGGGCACGTGCTTCGAGGAGAGAGAAGGTGTGGCTGACCGTAGCTTGCTAGTTTCAAGGAGCAGCGTTTTGAGGCGTTCGGTTTGAATTTTTCTTTTTACAAAATAGTTATTTCTTTATCTCTTTTCTCTTTATCTAATTTTATTATGCAATCCAAGACAGTATTTGTTAGTTGCAATTTTATTATGAACTAAATTTATTTTTCTAGGGCTTTGATGTATCCTAGTTTTGAGAACACAAATTTAATTCCATGTTATTTATCTATTTGTCCATGGTTGCGTGTTTGATTTGTGTTCTTAATGATTACAATTGTTTGGCAAATTTTTGTATGATTTATTAAATCATGGAGAGACCGAACAGGTAATTTGTGATTTTGAATTAATAAAATTAAACATTGTTACAAGAGCGAACCGCTGTTAATGTGACCGTTAAGAAATCCATAGATCTTAATGAATTTTCAATTAGTAATTTGTGCATGAACTATGAAAAATAATTAGTTGAGAATATTTTTTATATTGCTTGAGAGAGAATATTGAATAATTTAGGAATTTTGGTCTACAACTTGGAAAAATAATCTTTTTATTCACATGGAGTTATAAATTGTGTAGGATTATCCAGGTGAAGTCAAAAGCCCTAGAATTAAATTTGCAATTAATAAACAACAAAATTTCAGATTCCTCTCCTTTTTAATTAATTTAGTTAGTCTGTTAGATTAATTTAATTTAGTTGCTTTCTTTATTGAATTTCGATTCTCCAAATAGTAGCTAATCTAGTAATTTCGGTACTCGATAAAATAATTAGTCCTTGTGGGTTCGACACTCTTTTCACTTAACTACACTACTTGTTGCGATTTTGTATACATGCAATATTCACATCAAATTTTTGGCGCCGTTGCCGGGGACTGTTATTCTTTTATTGATATTGAAAATTGCTAGATTATTACTAGTTTGGATTTTATTTTTTTTGTTTTATTGTTATTTTACCTCTTTATTTTCTTTTGACTTACTTTTAGTTTCATTTATTTTTATTTTTTATTTATTTTTTATTTTTTCTATTTTTTGAATACTTCTATTTTAGGATATACAAGTACATTATCATGGCGAATGATGATAACAAGGCTTTCAGAGACTATGCGATACCCTCAATTAATTGAGCAAAATCAAGCATAAAGCGGCCAGTTATTGAAGCTAACAATTTTGAAATTAAACCGGTGATTATTTAAATGATTTAATAGACTGTTCAATTTTGGGGACTACCGCACAAGGATCCTAATGTTCACATTGCAAACTTTCTAGAAATTTGTGATACTTTTAAGCACAATGGAATATCAGATGATGTAATCAGATTGAGACTCTTTCCTTTTTCACTAAGAGATAAGGCGAAGGCTTCGCTAAATTTTCTACCACCCGGTAGTATTACTACTTGGGAGGGACTGGCACAAAAAATTCTAACTAAGTATTTTCCGCCGGCAAAGACAGCGAAGCTAAGGAATGATATTACCACCTTCATTCAATTCGAGACAGATTCATTATATGATGCGTGGGAGAGGTTCAAAGAACTATTGAGAAAGTATCCTCAGCATGAACTTTCGAAATGGCTACAAATTCAAATATTCTATAATGGTTCGGGAGTTACAAATCGATCTATGGTTGACGCAGCAGCTGGAGGTGCACTTATGAGCAAAACTCATGAAGCAGCCTATGAACTTTTAGAGGAGATGACATCAAATAAGTGCCGATGGTCTTCAGAGAGAACAATGCCAAGAAAAGTGGCTAGAATTTTTGAACTTGATCATATTACTACTTTAACTGCAAAAATTGATATTTTATCTAAACAAATAGGTAATACGAATGTTAATGCTATTCAAACTAATATGATTTGTGAACTTTGTGTAGGAAATCATTCATGTGTAGATTGCCAGGTGAGGAACCCTTTTGCTCCATCAAATGTCGAACAAGCAAATTTGTGTCAAACTTTCAAAGGCAAAACAACCCTTATGCAAACACATACAATCTAGGATGGAGAAACCACCCCAATTTTTCATGGAGCAATAATCAAGGAGGAGCTAGACCACAAAAATAATTCAACAACTAGAAAAGAAGCCGATACTTGAAGAGATGTTCATGCAACACATGCAAAAGATAGAGCAATACATGCAAAAGACAGATTTGACAATCCAAAATGTTGCAACTTCAACTTCAGCTTCAATTCGCAATCTTAAGGTTCAAATTGGTCAAATTTCAAAATATTCTTAACGAAAGAACGGCAGGAACATTACCTAGTAACACAGTATTAAATCCCAAGGAGCATGTCAAAGCAATAACACTTAGAAGTGGGACAACAATTGAATAGCCACAAATCAAAAATGTCAAACAAAATGTGGTTGAAAAGCAAAGTAAGAACGAGCAATGTGTGGAGGAACAAATGCAGCAGGTGGCCAACCACCATTCTAAGAATGATAAGGGAGTTTCAAGCAAAAAAAAACTCAGGGGAGAAATTTTGAACTTTTTGCATTTTTTTTGCTTTTGCTTTTCCTTTCCCATTGAGTACAATGTGATATTCAAGTTTGGGGGAAGGAGTACAATTTTTTTTATTTTTTTTTGAAAAAGAAAAACAAAACAAAAAGGAATTTCAATTAGGCTTACCAGTACACTTTTTAGTTCTTTATTGTGCTACAGCTTTGAAATAATTTTATTTTGGATAGACAATTTCTTATAAATCAAGATTAAGCATACCTAATTACTTTAAGATTATTGAATTTCAAAATTCCTTACAAAATTGTGTGAGTCATGTGATTATACAGAAAAGAAAAATGTGATATTTTTTCTTGTGATTATCCCTTTGATCTAGTCCTAAACAAAGTTTAGGTAAATAAAGTGACAAAGAATTTTTTTTTGAATAAATTCTATCTACTCCAATGTTTTGAGTTGCTTAGTAACTAGGAGTATTCACCACCAAAGTTGACTTTTACGTCAAACGGCAACTTGAAATATGAGTATGCAAAGCACTTTAAGTTTGTAACTTAATGAGTAACTGGATGAATTCATCACAAATGTTTGCATTCACGTCAAAAGGCAAGTGACAACTTAGAGAAGAGACCGCCAAAAAAAAAAAAAAACTGTCGTTTGCTACTCGGTTTGTAGTAGTGAGAAAGAGAAATCACAGATGAAGTGGTTACATACTATAATTACATTAATTGCATGACAAATATTATTGGGTTTGGAATTATGAATGAATAATTGCACTGGAAAAAATGAGTATGTTTGGTTTTACTTTATTTGCTATTGTTTATGTATTAAATTGAAATTTTGATGCTTGCATGATGAGATCTCTTGGTATGATGAGTTGAGCCTATTATTGATCATTATTCCTTTATTTATGGTTTTACTTTTTGCTCGAGGACAAGCAAAATCTTAAGTTTGAGGCTATTTGATGTGTCTAAGTTTTATATAAATATTTGTACTTATTTACCCATAAAAATTGCTTGTATTCGTCTATCATGTTAATAATTTATCTTATTTCCATAGATTTCGGTTAATTAATTATTTTTAAAGGAATAAGATTTTTTGATGCAAAAGGTGAAGATTTTCAGTAAAAATTAACAAAGAAAACAAGGATAATTGATTGATTATTTTTTATTGATATGTTGAATTTTGAATTTTACAATTTGGCTATGTGAAAAGCAAAATAGAAATTTTAATTACCAATATAGAGTGAAAATGAAATACACAAATTTAAAAGGATTTAATTGTGCTAATGTGATTATTAGTTAGTTTAATTAATTTAAACTAATTAATTTTATTTTTAAATCGTAAATTCTGATTTTATTTTATGTGTGTGCAGCACGTGTTTCAAGAAAAAGAAAGAGAAGAAAAAAAAGGCAAGAAATAAAGAGCAAACCAAATGAGAAAAGAAATAAATGAAGATGTGGAGTTTTTTGCAAAAATAAACCCTCATACCCCACGTTCGTGCGCCTATAAATACAATAGCAAAAGAAAAGGAGAAGGACGCGCTTAACGAGAGTGAAAGAGCGACGGCTGACCTCTTAATCAATAAAAAATAAATTTTAAAATTTTAAAAAAGAAAGCTAAGTCAGAGAACACAGAAGGGCAGGGAGAGTGGAAAGAAGGCGTGGGTGTTTTGGTGGCACGCAGTTCGAGGGAGAGAGGAAGATTAAGTCACAGCTTGGGTGCACGGAAATCAGAGGAAAAGAAAAAAAAGACACAGCTCCTAGTTTCTGTGTGCGACCCTGTATGGGGCGCAGAAACTGACAAAGAGAGAGACTGGTTGGGCGCGCGCTTCGAGGAGAGAAAAGGCATGACTGACTGAAGCGCACTGGTTTCAAGGAGCAGCGTTTCGAGGCGTTCGGTTTGAATTTATTTTTTTACAAAACAGTTCTTTCTATATCTCTTTTCTCTTTGTCTAATTTTATTATGCAATCTAAGACAGTATTTGTTAGTTGCAATTTTATTATGAACTAAATTTATATTTCTTGGGCTTTGATGTAACCTAGTTTTGAGAACACAATTTTAATTCCATGTTATTTTTCTATTTGTCCATGGTTGTGTGTTTAATTTGTGTTCTTAATGCTTACAATTGTTTGACAAACTTTTGTATGATTTATTAAATCATAGAGAGACCAAACTGGTAATTTGTGATTTTGAATTAATAAAATTAAACATCGTTACAAGAGCGAACCGTTATTAATGTGACCATTAAGAAATCCATAGATCTTAATGAATTTTCAATCAGTAATTTATGCATGAACTATGACGAATAATTAGTTGAGAATATTTTTTATATTACTTGAGCGAGAATATTGAATAATTTGGGGATTTTGATTTACAACTTGGAAATATAATCTTTTTATTCACATGGAGTTATAAATTGTGTGGGATTAACTAGGTGAAGTCAAAAACCCTAAAATTAATTTTGCAATTAATAAACAGTAAAATTTCAGATTCCACACCTTAATTAATTTAGTTAGTCCTTTGGATTAATTTAATTTAGTTGCTTTTCATTATTGAATTTTGATTCTCCAAATAGTAGCTAATCTGGTAATTTCGGTACTCGATAAAATAATTAGTCCTTGTGGGTTCGACACTCTTTTCAATTAATCTAATAACTTGTTACGCTTTTGTACACTTGCAAATATTCACATCAAGTTTAGATTTGATGTGAATATTTAAAATTGCTAGATTATTATTCACATCAAGTTTACGACACTCTTTTCAATATTTAACTTGTTACGCCTTTTCAATTGATCTAATAATTTAGTGCACCGTTGCCGGGAACTAATTATTCTTTTATTGATATTTAAAATTGCTAGATTATTACTAGTTTAAATTTTTTATTATTATTATTTTACCTCTTTATTTTCTTTTGACTTACTTTTATTTTCATTTATTTTTATTTATTTATTTATATTTTTTCTATTTTTTTAATACTTATATTTCAGGACATGCATGTACATTTTCATGGCAAACGATGAGAACAAGGCTTTGAGAGACTATGCGATGCCCTCAACTAATGGAGCAACATCAAGCATAAAGAGGCCAGTTATTGAAGCTAACATTTTTGAATTTAAACCGGCAATTATTCAAATGATTCAACAGACTGTTCAATTTTGGGGACTACCGCAGGAGGATCATAATGTTTACATTGCATACTTTCTAGAAATTTGTGACAGTTTTAAGCACAATGGAGTATCAGATGATGTAATCAAATTGAGACTCTTTCCGTTTTTCCTAAGAGATAAGGCAAAGGTTTGGCTAAATTTTCTACCACCCGGTAGTATTACTAGTTGGGAGGGGCTTGCACAAAAATTTCTAGCTAAGTATTCTCCACCGGCAAAGACAGCGAAGCTAAGGAATGATATTACACCTTCATTCAATTCGAGACAGAGTCATTATATGATGCGTGGGAGAGGTACGAAGAACTCTAGACCATTGTAATCTTCTTCCAACTCTTGTATGTTTATCATATAAATTTTCAATTCAGTTTTTGAATTTAATATTTCTACTTTTGGACTATTAACCATACTTAGCCTAATATTCTATATGTTAGCAAGTGTTGGTAATATCAACTTGCTTTTTCGTTCCTATAATCTATAACATTGTATGGTATCACTTTTTGTATTTCCTTAGGTAGTTTCTCAGTTATTTTAGTTGTTAGTAACAAATATTTTGATATTTTCCTATCAATTATATGCTTTCTTTCTGTTAATCTTCTATCAATGTATCTAATTTTAAATTTTGAGAGATTTTTTAATCTTAATTTATTTATTTGCGATGAAATATCCAGTTTTTAAATAGGGTTGTGAGATATGTAATTTTTTTAGTTTTAATGTTGTGTGAATATCTCCAAAGGTAGGGTTTGTTTTAGAAAATTAATTCCAACTGTCCTATTTTTGAAAATAATTTAGGTGGTGTCCTATAATTGCAAATACATTCTAAAAAAATTCTATATGTGAGATTGACTCCTAGCTTTCACGGTTTCGCCAGTTGCTGACCGGTAAAATATTTACATATGTGAATCCCTTTATGACAACGTAATGGTTAATCTGTGCATGTAATGCATGTTTTGGTACTTGTAAGGAAAACACAGCAAAGAAAAATTTGCCCAAAATAAGCCAATATTAGAGCATCCACAGTTGTGATTGTCAAAAAATGGCAAAATGCATATTTACATATAGCATATATAATGTTTGCCGGAGTCGTCGAATGCTATATTATAGCAATTAAAAATAAAAAAATATAAGAACTTTGGAGATCCGTTGGAGGACGAAATGTACATGAAATCAATTATTTAATAATAAAAATTCAACAAACGGATCTTGAAGATTCGTCGGAAGAAAAAATAAATTCAAAAAATTCAAAAAAGCGTCAGACAGAATTTTAAATAATTTTTGAGATTTTTTACTAATTAAAAAATAAATTTTAGTGAAACAAATAGGTGGGCCCCTGCACGAACGGATCTTCATGATCCGTCCATGAGGGTAACCCATTATTTGTGAAAAAAAATTTGGAAATTTTTTAAAAAGGGTGGGACGGACTTTCAAGGACCGTCCGACGAATTAAAAAAAAAAATCGTGGGATAATTCCTATATCCGATCTCATATATAGCAATCTACTGTCGCAAAATCATCAAAATATGCATAAATAGCAAACGACTGCAGCACTTTTTAGCTAAAATATGCATATTATGCATAAATAGCAAACGACTATGGCTGCTCTCAGAAGAAGAACAAAACCAGAAAACACTCAAACAAAGAGATATGATACAAACGGAGACTTCTACTCATTGAACAACTACAAGACAACATAGATAAAAGAAAAAAATCTCTTCATATTCCTAAAAGAACTTTAATAACCAATAAACTAAAGGACTTTTCATTTTCCAAAAATAACTTTAATACTCAATGATATGGATAAAATAGAATAAAGTCGGGATCATTCAGTCAGGCACGAATCTTAATGCTCTCAACAGTTAAACGGTAGTTTAAGTAGATTCATGCCCGATGGGATGAGTTGAACTGTTTTAGGCCTATCGATCCAATCCAGCCTGTAATAGAGACTGCTACAACCGCCCTACCGCAAAGTAGTCCAAATTCATCGAACCCAGTTTAAACCCCATATTTCTAAGGGGTAACTGATTTGATCCCTCCACCCACAAGAGAGAGTTTGAAAGCTCTATCTCTTCGTCAAGAGAGAGCTAGACTCGATCTCTTCACGTTAAAGGGATAACCGACTCTATCCAAACAGTGGGACGTAGAGATAGAGTGATATCTTGAAACTGGCCCCCCTTGGTGACTATATATACCTCGAGACCTCCCCAGAAACCAAGTGACTCCAAACTCTGCTTTTAAAATCCACCATATCTTCAAGTTTCTGACGTGGGCATCGGAGGTCTGTCGCTGGGGCCACCCCGGTGTTTTAGACTTGTTTGCAGGTCTATAGGAGCGATATCAGTCGTTCCTAACATTCATATCTCTGAGACAAGTGCAACTTTTGGCGGTCAACATCGATGAATAGACAAGTTTCGATCTTTATTGTGTTTAATTAAAAGAATTCACATAGCTGTTTGTTTCCACACAACAATAATCTCCTAACATTCATATCTCTGAGACAAGTGCAACTTTTGGCGGTCAACATCGATGAATAGACAAGTTTCGATCTTTATTGTGTTTAATTAAAAGAATTCACATAGCTATTTGTTTCCACACAACAATAATCTGCAACAGATTGGTGCCGTCTATGGGAAACAAAAAAATTACCGATCGAACTTCATTGATCCGGAACCACCTTCTAAACCATGCCTCCAAGAAGGAATATAATACCCCAGATTTTTAAATAATACTTTTAAGATTAATAAGTGAATTAAAATGATTTTTGGTGATTTAATAAATATTTTTCTGAATTTACCTTTTTACACGTGTAAAACACGTTCAAATATTTTCTTGGAAAGTTCAAAGTCAGAAATTATTTTGGAGAAACCCATTATTTATTATTATATATTATTTTTGAATTTTTTGGATTTTTCTAATAATTATTTGACATCTTTGCAAATATTACAAAAAGAGGGACTTTAGTGCAAAATTACCACTTGAAGTAAAAACTCCAGATTTTTGGATTTTTGGGCTAAGCATGATGCCTAGTCAACTCAGAGGTAAAGATTTTACTTTTTTTAAATAAATTTAGTTTATTTTGCAAGTTTTGATAAAGAAGAATCTTTTTTGTAAAATTGCCACTTAGAGGGCAAAAAGTATAATTTTAGTTGTATGGTTTTTTATAACAGTGCCGGCCAGATCTGGAGGATTGGTTTTGTTTTTAAATACAAGTTTAATTAGTTTTATGTAATTTCCAAGTATAAAGGTTTATATATGTAAAGATGTATTTAAAAGAGATATTTTGCAAATCTACTTACAAACCCTAGATACCCTATTTCCGGCCTATTAAAGGTGAGGTGCAGCTGTCTCTTTGCCGCACAATACAAAGGGATTTCTTTATTATTATTTTTTGGAGTTTCGAAGCGAGGATCTTGGTTTTCTTGCGAATGGAGGGATTTCCTTATTTCTTTATTATCTTCGGTTGATTCTTCAATAAGGTGAGTGACATATGTTTGTTTTCTTATTGTTCTAAGCATGTTGTATGTGATGGTTGTGTATTAGAAAGCATGATTAGGGATTGTATGATGACAATATGAAATTTTGATGAGTAGATGAACTAAAAATTGAATCTTTTCATGAAACCATGCCATGGGTGATTAAAATTATATATAGATGACTTGAGATTTGTTAAGAACCTAATAGAAATCGTGAGTAGGTTAAGAGATTTGTTAAGAACCTAATAGAAATAGATGACTTGAGCAAAACTTACCAAGCAGCCTATGATCTTTTAGAGGAGATGGCATCAAATCATTACCAGTGGTCTTCAAAGAGAACGATGCCAAGAAAAGTGGCTGGAGTTTTTGAACTTGATCATTTTTCTACTTTAAATGCAAAAAATGATATTTTATATAAACAAGTAGAAAATATGAATTTTAATACTATTCAATCTAATATGATTTGTGATCTTTGTGCAGGAAATCATTCAAGTTCAGAGTGTCAAGTGGGGAACCCTTTTGCTCCATCAAATGCCGTAAATTAAAATTTTGTGTCAAACTTTCAAATGCAAAACAATCATTATGCAAACACATACAATTCAGGATGGAGAAACACCCCCAATTTTTCATGGAACAACAATCAAGAAGCAGTTATACACCCTCAAAATTTTTCACAGGAAGAAAAGACGCCGACACTTGAAAACATGTTTATGCACTACATGCAAAAGACAGATTTGGCAATCCAAAATGTTACAAATTCAACTTCGGCTTCCATTCACAATCTTGAGGTACAAATTAGTCAATTTTTAAATATTTTAAATGAAAAAACTGCAGGAACATTGCAAAGCAATACAGTTGTCCATCCCAAGGAGCATGTCGAGGCTATAACACTAGGAAACGGGAGGACAATTGAACAACCACAAGAAAAAAATGGCAAACAGAATGTGGTTGAAAAGCAAAGTGAGATTGAACAAATTGTGGAGGAACAAATTCAGCATGAGCAAGTAACTTTTGATATTTTTAATTCCATAAATTTTCCTCCTGAAGAACAGTCATCTATTCAAGTAAGTGAAATTGATTTAATTTTGGGCGAGAAAGATAAGGCTAAATTTGAAAAATCACCAATTGAAGTATGTCCAATAAATTCAACAAATTTTGAACCTGAAAAAGAAAATATTTTTGAAAATGTTATGTACTTGGATGCTGAACCTTTTATTTATTCATTTTTGCAGCAAAAATTCAAAGAGGTGGGAGAATCAATGACATCATCATCACGAAGAAAACGCCTCAAATTGGAACTTGAACCTGATCCACACAAGAAAAGAAAGATTAGAAAGGATGTGTTAATGTTGTTGGATCTTGGCGTTACTTAACTATTTCACCCCCATGTCTGGCTGAAGACTTAAAACTTAGCGCTTCTTGGGAGGCAACCCATGTTTTCTTTTATTGCATTCAGTTTTCATTTATCTTTTAATTTATTTTATTTTAATTTTTGATTTTATTTTGTAGGATTGCATCAATTTTGAAAGTCGCCAGGCGGAGCTGTTTTGAACACCTGCATTGATGGCTGTTTTCGAGCAGTTTGGAGTCAGAATCTGGAAAACTGATTCAAAGAGAAGTTGTAGACAATTGTCTTAGCTTTCCAGCAAAAAAAAAATCAGCCCATTTCGACATCTACAGCTCCAGATATCGCCAAAATACTGAACGCTGCGCACGCAGAAATTTAAAGACGAATCAGGGGAGATATTCTAAACTTTTTGCATTCTTTTTGTTTTTCTTTTTCTTTCCCATTGAGGACAATGTGATATTTAAGTTTGGGGGAAAGATTTACAAATTTATTTTTATTTATTATTTATTTTTAGAAAAGAAAAACAAAAATTTAAAAAGGATTTCAATTAGGCTCACCATTACACATTTTGAGTTCTTTATGGTGATAAGCATAAAAGACAATTTTTTTTGGTATAAACAATTTTTTTTTATAAAGCAATATTAAGCATACTTATTTACTTTAGGATTATTGAGTTTCAAAATTCCTTACAAAATTGTGTGGGTCATGCTATTATATATAAAAAAACAAATGTGATGCTTTTTCTTGTGATTATCCCCTTTAATCTAGTCCTAAACAGAGTTTAAGTAAATAGAGTAATAATGAAAAAAAAATGAAAAAAAAAATGTTTATGAATAAAGTCAATCTACTCCAATGTTTTGAGTTGCTTAGTAACTAGGGGTATTCATCACAAATGCTTACTTTTACGTAAAACGGCAACTTGAAATATGAGTATGCAAAGCACTTTAAGTTTGTGACTTGTTGAGTAACCGGGTGAATTCATCACAAATGATTTGCATTCGCGTAAAAAGGCAAGTGACAACTTAAAGAAGGGACTTAAAAAAAAAAAAAAAAAAAACACTCTAGTTTGCTACTCGGTTTGTAGTAGAGAGAAGGGATAATCACAGGTTGAGTTGTTGCATAATATAATTACATTAATTGCATGACAAATGCGATTGGGTTGGGAGTTATGAATAAATAATTGCACTGGAGAAAGTGGGTAAGCTTAGGTTGACTTTATTTGCAATTGTTTATATTTTTAATTGCAATTTTGATGCTTGCATGATAAGATCTCTTGGTGTGATGGGTTGAGCCTGCTATTATTATTCCCTTGTTTATTATTCTACTTTTTGCTCGAGGACAAGCAAAATTTTAAGTTTGGGGGTATTTGATGTGTCGAATTTATATACAAATATTTTTACTCATTTACCTATTAAAATGACTTGTTTTCGCTGATATTGTCTATAATTCATCTTATTTCTACAAGATTACAATTAATTAATTATTTTTGAAGAAATAATATTTTTGATGCAAAAAGTAAAGATTTGTTGAAAAAATCAACGAACAAAGTAAAATAATTGATTTATCATTTTTTTATTATTTTGTTGACTTAAAAGTGTGACAAATAAATTGTAAAAGGATTTTTATACGCTAATATGATTTATAGTTAGTTTAATTAATTTTAAACTAATTAAATTTATTTTATTTAAAAATTCTAATTTTAGGTATTATTTTGTGTATGCAGAAGCACGTGGTGGGCAGAAAAGGCAGAAAAGAAAGAAAGAGAAATAAATAAATTCAGATCAATTAAAGGAAGGAAATAAAGAAAGAGTGTGGACTTTTCTGCAAAAAGTGAAAACCCTAACTCTCTTCCCGTACTCTATAAATGCAAACAAAGGAGAGAAGAGAAACTCAGGAGGTGACGGCTCATTATTCAAAAAAAATATATATATTAATAATAATAAACATAAACAGAGAGAGAGATTCATCCCAATCTCTCTCTGTTTTAACGAAGGGCACATCAAACAAGAGAAGCAGCACGCACGCATATCAAACGACACCAGCAGACATCGACCTGGCGCTGACTGTGCTCTGGGACCCACACGCGATCTGACCTACTGGCGCGCGGATCGAAGCAGGACAGCAGCGACCTGACGCGCTGACGTGGCTCAGGTGCACGTGACAGGTGCAATTCGGCCGTTTCTTCTTCGTTCTGACGACGCGGTTTTCAAGGCAAATTTTGGCTCTTGTTTTGGGACACGCAGCCCGACAACGGCAGTGTGACAGACTGATACGTTGATTGACGGCGCGTGACAGCAATATTTTGGCTCCGACTTTTGAGACAGAAAAGTGGTTTGATTTAAATTTTGTATTCTTTTATCTTTTCTTCTCTATATTTTTTGATGCAATCCCAAACAACTATGAACTGAATTAATTGTTCTAGAAGCTAAGGTGTAGCCAAGTTTTGTAGAACACAAATTTTAATTTCTTATTATTACCCTATCTTTCCTGATTGTGTTTTAATTTTTATTATTTATGCGTACAACATGGTGGATAGACATTTGTATGATTTTTCAAATCATGAAGAGACCGAACAGGTTATTTGTGATTAATAAAAATTAAGACAATATTTTGGAGGACGTGATCGTTAAGAAATCCAATTTTTCAATTAATAATTTGGTAGATAGACGAATGATTAATTGAGAATAATTTTTAGACTACGTTGATAGAGTGGTTAATATCTTTAGGATTTTGGTTGACAATTGGGAAAGATAGTATTTTTTATTTATAAGAAATTATAATTTGTGTATGTGATAAACGAGGTGAACCAAGAGCCCTAGAACTATTTTTACCATTAAACAAAGTACAAGTGCTTCATCGTTTCACAGCCCTCTCCCTCTTCACCAATTTAGTTAGATTTAATTAGATTAAAGTAATTTAGTTATTTTATCATTTAAAAAATTCGATCTTCCAAATAGTGATTCATCTAGCGATATCGGTACTCAGTAAAATATCTAGTCCCTGTGGGTTCGACACTCTATTCACCTATCTATATTACTTGTGCGATTTTGTACACTTGCAAATATCAACACCAAGTTTTTGGCGCCGTTGCCGGGGACTAGTTATTCTTTTACTGATATTGAAAATTGCTAGATTATTGCTAATTTGAATTTTTTGTAAGTATTTTTATTTTATTATTATTTTACATCTTTTATTTCCTTTTGACTAACTTTTATTTTTTTTTATTTTTCTTATTTTAGTTTTTTTTAGTTTTTCTATTTTTTTTTTCTTTTCTTTTTCGATACTTACATTTCAGGACATATACGTACATTGCCATGGCGAACGATGAAAATAGGCCTTTGAGAGACTACGCTATGCCCTCAATTTATGAGTCAAGCATAAAGAAGCCGATTATTGAAGCTAACGATTTTGAAATTAAACCGGCGATGATTCTATTGATTCAACAGACTGTTCAATTTTGGGGACTACCACACGAGGATCCTTACGCTCACATTGCAGATTTTTTAGAAATTTGTGACACTTTCAAACACAATGGAGTATCAGATGATGCAATTAGATTGAGACTCTTTCCTTTTTCACTACGAGATAAGGCGAAGGCTTGGCTACATTATCTACCACCCGGTAGTATTACTACTTGGGAGGGACTTGCACAAAAGTTTCTAGCCAAGTATTTTCCACCTGCGAAGACCGCAAGGCTAAGAAATGACATTTGCACATTTACTCAATTTGAGACCGAGTCTTTGTATGATGCATGGGAAAGGTACAAAGAGTTATTAAGAAAGTGTCCTAATCATGAACTACCGAAATGGCTACAAATGCAAACATTCTATATTGGTTTGGGAGTTACACATAGATCTATGGTTGACGCAGCAGCGGGTGGTGCACTCATGAGCAAAACTTACCAAGCAGCCTATGATCTTTTAGAGGAGATGGCATCAAATCATTACCAGTGGTCTTCAGAGAGAACGATGCCAAGAAAAGTGGCTGGAGTTTTTGAACTTGATCTTTTTTCTACTTTAAATGCAAAAAATGATATTTTATATAAACAAGTAGAAAATATGAATTTTAATACTATTCAATCTAATATGATTTGTGATCTTTGTGCAGGAAATCATTCAAGTTCAGAGTGTCAAGTGGGGAACCCTTTTGCTCCATCAAATGCCGTAAATTAAAATTTTGTGTCAAACTTTCAAATGCAAAACAATCATTATGCAAACACATACAATTCAGGATGGAGAAACACCCCCAATTTTTCATGGAACAACAATCAAGAAGCAGTTATACACCCTCAAAATTTTTTACAGGAAGAAAAGACGCCGACACTAGAAGACATGTTTATGCACTACATGCAAAAGACAGATTTGGCAATCCAAAATGTTACAAATTCAACTTCGGCTTCCATTCACAATCTTGAGGTACAAATTAGTCAATTTTTAAATATTTTAAATGAAAAAACTGCAGGAACATTGCAAAGCAATACAGTTGTCCATCCCAAGGAGCATGTCGAGGCTATAACACTAGGAAACGGGAGGACAATTGAACAACCACAAGAAGAAAATGGCAAACAGAATGTGGTTGAAAAGCAAAGTGAGATTGAACAAATTGTGGAGGAACAAATTCAGCATGAGCAAGTAACTTTTGATATTTTTAATTCCATAAATTTTCCTCCTGAAGAACAGTCATCTATTCAAGTAAGTGAAATTGATTTAATTTTGGGCGAGAAAGATAAGGCTAAATTTGAAAAATCACCAATTGAAGTATGTCCAATAAATTCAACAAATTTTGAACCTGAAAAAGAAAATATTTTTGAAAATGTTATGTACTTGGATGCTGAACCTTTTATTTATTCATTTTTGCAGCAAAAATTCAAAGAGGTGGGAGAATCAATGACATCATCATCACGAAGAAAACGCCTCAAATTGGAACTTGAACCTGATCCACACAAGAAAAGAAAAATTAGAAAGGATGTGTTAATGTTGTTGGATCTTGGCGTTACTTAACTATTTCACCCCCATGTCTGGCTGAAGACTTAAAACTTAGCGCTTCTTGGGAGGCAACCCATGTTTTCTTTTATTGCATTCAGTTTTCATTTATCTTTTAATTTATTTTATTTTAATTTTTGATTTTATTTTGTAGGATTGCATCAATTTTGAAAGTCGCCAGGCGGAGCTGTTTTGAACACCTGCATTGATGGCTGTTTTCGAGCAGTTTGGAGTCAGAATCTGGAAAACTGATTCAAAGAGAAGTTGTAGACAATTGTCTTAGCTTTCCAGCAAAAAAAATTCAGCCCATTTCGACATCTACAGCTCCAGATATCGCCAAAATACTGAACGCTGCGCACGCAGAAATTTAAAGACGAATCAGGGGAGATATTCTAAACTTTTTGCATTCTTTTTGTTTTTCTTTTTCTTTCCCATTGAGGACAATGTGATATTTAAGTTTGGGGGGAAGGTTTACAAATTTATTTTTATTTATTATTTATTTTTAGAAAAGAAAAACAAAAATTTAAAAAGGATTTCAATTAGGCTCACCATTACACATTTTGAGTTCTTTATGGTGATAGGCATAAAAGACAATTTTTTTTGGTATAAACAATTTTTTTTTATAAAGCAATATTAAGCATACTTATTTACTTTAGGATTATTGAGTTTCAAAATTCCTTACAAAATTGTGTGGGTCATGCTATTATATATAAAAAAACAAATGTGATGCTTTTTCTTGTGATTATCCCCTTTAATCTAGTCCTAAACAGAGTTTAAGTAAATAGAGTAATAATGAAAAAAAAATGAAAAAAAAAATGTTTATGAATAAAGTCAATCTACTCCAATGTTTTGAGTTGCTTAGTAACTAGGGGTATTCATCACAAATGCTTACTTTTACGTAAAACGGCAACTTGAAATATGAGTATGCAAAGCACTTTAAGTTTGTGACTTGTTGAGTAACCGGGTGAATTCATCACAAATGATTTGCATTCGCGTAAAAAGGCAAGTGACAACTTAAAGAAGGGACTTAAAAAAAAAAAAAAACAAAAAAAAAACACTCTAGTTTGCTACTCGGTTTGTAGTAGAGAGAAGGGATAATCACAGGTTGAGTTGTTGCATAATATAATTACATTAATTGCATGACAAATGCGATTGGGTTGGGAGTTATGAATAAATAATTGCACTGGAGAAAGTGGGTAAGCTTAGGTTGACTTTATTTGCAATTGTTTATATTTTTAATTGCAATTTTGATGCTTGCATGATAAGATCTCTTGGTGTGATGGGTTGAGCCTGCTATTATTATTCCCTTGTTTATTATTCTACTTTTTGCTCGAGGACAAGCAAAATTTTAAGTTTGGGGGTATTTGATGTGTCGAATTTATATACAAATATTTTTACTCATTTACCTATTAAAATGACTTGTTTTCGCTGATATTGTCTATAATTCATCTTATTTCTACAAGATTACAATTAATTAATTATTTTTGAAGAAATAATATTTTTGATGCAAAAAGTAAAGATTTGTTGAAAAAATCAACGAACAAAGTAAAATAATTGATTTATCATTTTTTTATTATTTTGTTGACTTAAAAGTGTGACAAATAAATTGTAAAAGGATTTTTATACGCTAATATGATTTATAGTTAGTTTAATTAATTTTAAACTAATTAAATTTATTTTATTTAAAAATCCTAATTTTAGGTATTATTTTGTATATGCAGAAGCACGTGGTGGGCAGAAAAGGCAGAAAAGAAAGAAAGAGAAATAAATAAATTCAGATCAATTAAAGGAAGGAAATAAAGAAAGAGTGTGGACTTTTCTGCAAAAAGTGAAAATCCTAACTCTCTTCCCGTACTCTATAAATGCAAACAAAGGAGAGAAGAGAAACTCAGGAGGTGACGGCTCATTATTCAAAAAAAATATATATATTAATAATAATAAACATAAACAGAGAGAGAGATTCATCCCAATCTCTCTCAGTTTTAACGAAGGGCACATCAAACAAGAGAAGCAGCACGCACGCATATCAAACGACACCAGCAGACATCGACCTGGCGCTGACTGTGCTCTGGGACCCACACGCGATCTGACCTACTGGCGCGCGGATCGAAGCAGGACAGCAGCGACCTGACGCGCTGACGTGGCTCAGGTGCACGTGACAGGTGCAATTCGGCCGTTTCTTCTTCGTTCTGACGATGCGGTTTTCAAGGCAAATTTTGGCTCTAGTTTTGGGACACGCGGCCCGACAACGGCAGTGTGACAGACTGATACGTTGATTGACGGCGCGTGACAGCAATATTTTGGCTCCGACTTTTGAGACAGAAAAGTGGTTTGATTTAAATTTTGTATTCTTTTATCTTTTCTTCTCTATATTTTTTGATGCAATCCCAAACAACTATGAACTGAATTTATTGTTCTAGAGGCTAAGGTATAGCCAAGTTTTGTAGAACACAAATTTTAATTTCTTATTATTACCCTATCTTTCCTGATTGTGTTTTAATTTTTATTATTTATGCGTACAACATGGTGGATAGACATTTGTATGATTTTTCAAATCATGAAGAGACCGAACAGGTTATTTGTGATTAATAAAAATTAAGACCGTATATTGGAGGACGTGATCGTTAAGAAATCCAATTTTTCAATTAATAATTTGGTGGATAGACGAATGATTAATTGAGAATAATTTTTAGACTACGTTGATAGAGTGGTTAATATCTTTAGGATTTTGGTTGACAATTGGGAAAGATAGTATTTTTTATTTATAAGAAATTATAATTTGTGTATGTGATAAACGAGGTGAACCAAGAGCCCTAGAACTATTTTTACCATTAAACAAAGTACAAGTGCTTCATCGTTTCACAGCCCTCTCCCTCTTCACCAATTTAGTTAGATTTAATTAGATTAAAGTAATTTAGTTATTTTATCATTTAAAAAATTCGATCTTCCAAATAGTGATTCATCTAGCGATATCGGTACTCAGTAAAATATCTAGTCCCTGTGGGTTCGACACTCTATTCACCTATCTATATTACTTGTGCGATTTTGTACACTTGCAAATATCAACACCACTTCTCATCGTGCTATTATTGTTGACTTTAATCCCAAATCGTAAATTTATTGTACTATTGAACATTCACATGTACTGCCTTGTCATTTGCTTGATTTTTGTACTGAGGTTTCGACCCGGTTCCTGACACAGAAACTTAAACATTGCATATAGAAATTGTAGTACACTTAGTCCATATATTGTTATGTTTTGCATATAAACCGTATTCTCCCTTTTTAATAAATTGTGCCATGTGTATTTCATGTATTGTATAGTCTTGATATCTTCTTGAAATTTACTAGTGCTACCGGTCTCGTTGATTGTACCTGTTGTATGAGTATTGATATCATCGCCCACATTGATCACATGCATGTTCATAACTGATTGTTAATAAAATATTAAACAAGCCGGGATAATAAGGGTTGACTTAGTAGTGGATAATCTCAGAAAATGTACTCGGTAAGGCCTTATCATTATATCGTATTGTCATGGAAGGAGGAGTATCGATTTTGAATGATTCATTGTCAATTGTTGATTATTGTTATCGACTCCGAGTACACGCTCTGTAGATCCCACCACGAAGTCTAAAACGAACACTATTTTGTATGCACTGAACATGTAGTATAGGATGCAGTAGTACGTGCATTAGTTATGATTAAAACAAATAATAGATTTATAGACATAAATGAACAATGAACATTGACACTAATATTGAATATTGGTTATTAAACTTTGATTCCTGAATTCTGAATTATTGATTATCAAGTTTTGATTTTGTTACCGTTTATCATTTATTGACTCCGATATCATTCCAATTTCTGTTTTTGTTATATAGTCCTTTATTTCCTATATTACTGCTTCCTACTACTTGTCGTCCGAAGCTTGCTCTAACGGGTTCTCTTCCTCTTTCTTTTGAGTTATGTTATATAGGTACAGTGATGAGTAACCGAAAGGAACTCATCGAACTGCTACTGCATTGCATATTCTCGAGCTACTTGGTAAGTTCTTGTATCCCAGATTTCGTTATTAGATTTTATTCTGTTTATGTGATTATATTTTTCTGCGTGATTATGATTATTTCCTTTATGTTGTTGAGTTAAGACTGGTACAGCTTATGGATGATGTTAATATCATTCGTTGGACCTTCGTCACGGGCTCGTATTACCGTATTTTGGGAAGCGGGGCGTGACAGTGTGACGTGGGGTTGAAGAAGCACTGCGCTGACGTGGCGATTCTGACGCACTCACTGCGGCTCGAGTTCCCATGTGACACACAGACAGAGTGCTGTATTGCGTCACGCGCTCCAAGACGCAAAACAAGATGAAGCAGCAGGGGGTTATTGGGTAGTTGGTGCTACAGGGTTTGAACAGGGAGAAAGGTGCTGACGTCAGCACTTGCCTGGTCACGTCATCAGGTTCAAGACAGAGAGTGGTTTTGACTTGGCGACACGCAATTCGAGGCATCTCGATTTGCAATTTTTTTACAAAATAGTTCTTCCTGTATATCTTTTCTCTTTGTCTAATTTTATTATGCAATCCAATACAGTATTTGTTAGTTGCAATTTTATTATGAACTAATTTTATTTTTCTAGGACTTGAATGTAGCCTAGTTTTGAGAACACAATTTTAATTACATATTATTTTTCTATTTTTCAATGGTTGTGTGTTTGACTTTTGATATTAATGTTTACAAATTGGTTGACTAACTTTTGTAAGATCTATTAAATCATGGAGAGACCGAACTGGTAATTTGTGATTTTCAATTATAGAATTAAACACCATTGATTGAGCGAAACTAGAGATGATTTACCGTGATTGATGTGACCGTTAAGAAATCCACAGAACTTAATGAGTCTACAATTAATTAAATTTGTGCATGAACTATGCCAAACTGTTAGTTGGAGATATTTTTTGTGTTGTTCGTGAGAAAGCATTGAATACTTAGAGGATTTTGGTCTACAACTTGGAAAAATAATATTTTTACTCACATGGAGTTATAAATTGTGTGATTAACTAGGTGAAATCAAAATCCTTATAATTTATTTTGCCATTAACAAATCACAAAAATTTCAAATTCCGCTCTTTTTTAATTAATTTATTTAGTTCTTTAGATTAATTTAATTTAGTTGTTTTCTTTACTGAATTTTGATTTTCCAAATAGTAGTTAATGTAGTAATTTTGGTACTCGATAAAATAATTAATTCTTGGGATTCGACACTCTTTTCACTTATTTATACTATTTGTTGCGATTTTGTACACTTGCAAATAATTCTCATGAATATCATTTTGCTCCCACACAGCAATAAGCAGCAATACTCAACATCATCCATGTTGATATGCCGATGCTTCTTGTCTAGCAAAGGATCTTAGTCTTTGTGATGGTCAAAACCCTTGTTCAACGAATAATTTATTATGCAAGTCGTAGAACAACCAATAGAATTGGAGTTTGCTTAATTTATGTACTATATATGGCTATCTACTTTGCAGATGAAAAATGACAGACACCCTTTAAATTGCAGGTTGATGGCTGTCTTGTTAATTGAGCTAGAAGACTTCTCCATAGAAGAATGCTGAATTTTTTACCAAACTATCCAACATTTTGTAAGTATGTACCAAACTATCCCCGTTTGAAAGTTAAATACCAAAAATTTCCTGTCGTTACACCTGGTAGAAATCCGTGCGCTAACTCCGTCAGCATGCTATGGAACACTAGGGGACACTACTCTCAGGTAGGGGTGTGGAAAAAAAAATCACCAACTATAGACACGCTAACCCCGTTAGCACACCTGGTTTAAATGAGCGCGTTAATTCCGTTAGCGTGTCTATACTTGACAATTTTTTTCCACATCCCCTACTTAAGGAGTAGTGTCCCTTAGTGTCACCCTAGCACGCTAATCCCGTTAGCGCGTCTGGTTTAAATAGGCGCGCTAGTTTAAATAGGCACGCTTACTCCGTTAGCGTGTCTATACTTGGCATTTTTCCCCACACCCCCTACTTAAGGAGTAGTGTCCCCTAGTGTCCCTCTAGCACGCTAACCTCGTTAGTGTGCCTGGTTTAAATAGGCACGCTAACTCCGTTAGCGTGTCTATACTTGGCATTTTTTTTCCACATCCCTTACTTAAGGAGTAGTATCCCCTAGTATCCCCCTAACAAGCTAACTTCGTTAGCACGCCTGGTTTAAATAGGCTCGCTAATGGGGTTAGCATGTCTATACTTGGTGATTTTTTTTCTCACACCCCTACTTGAGAGTATGTCCCCTAGTGTTCCATAGTACGTTAACGGGGTTAGCACGCGGATTTTTACCAGGCGTGCTATCTCACTTAGCGACAGGAACTTTTTGGTATTTAATTTTCAAACAGGAATAGTTTGGTACATTCTTTCAAAAAGTGGGATAGTTTGGTAAAAAATTCGAAGAATGCTATGCTAGTCTCCCTCTCTCAACAGTGGAAATTTCTGGTGTTCACTCCTGAGTCCTGAACCATCCTTTTCCTGTGGGCTGAGGACTTCTCCAAGACAACTATTGGAATGATTCGTATATTACTGAAAGAGCAATCCAGCAATTGAAGATGACAGTGGTTTTTTTTAATATTCAAATGCACTGAAAAGCTATGTTTAATGTATTGTTGAAAGATACATTCTCAATACAACTGTCATTGTCAGGACGAAAAATTCTTAATTTTTTTATGTGTTTCAACTGAAAAAGGGATAGTGTAATTTCTCTTATAAGAAACAATGGGATGAATTTTGTTTCGTTGTGGATTTTTGACAAGACAACCAGAACGGTAAGAGTAAAGGAAAACCATAATTTTAGTTCATTTCATTTGTACATAGGATACAACACAATTAGGCCCTGTGGTCCAAATGTCTAATAATGTTTGTTGTAAGGGCTACCATATAAACAAACTACAATATTAATAGCACAGAAATTAGAACAGGTACAGACAAGTAAATGGTGCTTTCTGGCTAATAAAATTCTGTATGGACAAGTAATACGGCATGTTTATTGTACGGAGAGATGATTCTAAAGGAGTCCCTTCTCTTGGAGGCTCTTAACAGTTTCATAGAGACATTGCTTAAGAGGACTGAACTGGATGCCCAGGTCCTTGAGCTTCTGTGTTGTGAACTTGTAACCTTTCTTTGGAGGGTTTACTTCATCAGAGCACCTGCAATAATATTTGCTTGCCGATTTCAGGTAGTCAGTGATGAAATGTTTGTGTTATACCATTTTTAATTATTCCTCCATTTTTTTTTCCCATGAAAAGAAGAGGAAATATGTATAGATTGGGTGTTCAAATCTGGATCGGGTATCCAGGTCAGATCTACAGCTAGCTCTACTTACAAAATTATATGATTCATTTTCTACAAAATTGTTGTAATATAAGGCAGTTTGATTTGATTTGATTTTTTTTTTTCTCTCTTTATCTATTTATATATTTTTTTAAATCGAAGATATCGTCCTGCTTATACAAAATTCCTCGTGCTTAGACAAATTTGTAATCACTAATTAACATGCCCTAGATGTAATCCTAGTGCATTACACTACTAATAAAACAAATGTCATTGTTGTTATAAAACTAGTATAGATAAGTTTGATGTAAATGGAAAGCAATGGAGTGTGTGTGAGTGTGTATGAGTAGTTGTGTAGCCATCATTCAGTGCTACTGTTATTTATGCATTCATCAAATAACAGATTAATTAGGCTCTTGAGAGTAACTAGCATAATTGAAGAAAAATGCATGTATTGAATGTCTTTTAAGTGTGTTGAACTGCTTACTTGGTGGGCACAGGGTACTTCGGGAAAAGTTTCAAGAGGATGTCGACCAAATCTCCACGGTGGAGCATTCTCTCCGCACAGAGATACCTCCCCTCCGCTGCTGGCCATTCGTAGACTGCCACGTGGGCAGCTGCTACATCCCTCACATCCACGTAAGCCTGAACTGCATTCGTGTAAGTCTTGGCTGACCCAGTCAGGTACTTCATTATGTGGGCTATACTTGCGTTGATTGTAGGCTGGAGGAGTGGGCCCAGCACAAGAACTGGGTTTACCACCACTAGATCAATGCCGAGCTCGGCAGCTGACTTCCATGCGGTTTGCTCAGCCACCGTCTTGGCATAGCAGTACCAGTTCTGCAGTGATAAGCGATGTATTACTTGATTGAGTCTCTTACATTCACATCATAGGGAACATACAAACATGTAAAGATTACTAATATTTTTGATTGACACAGAAGGAACTATATATATTCTCCCCTTAATCTATTTTAAAATATAGCAAGAAAAGAGAAGGTAGGATAAGTGTCTCTTTACAAATTTCATATTTTAAAAGGGTAAAAACATAAGAAAGGAAAAAAAAAATACAGTTATAGTACACAATATTTATGTACCTAAAATAACTAGTAAGTTTCACGTGCAATATTTTAATAAAGACTTGGAGTTAAACTTGCGATATACGTAAGTCGGTAGTAATTAACACGTACGATGAATGTCTTAATTTTTTTTTAAAAGTTGGAGTTGAACGGGCGATACTCTTAAGTTTTAAAGAATGATGAAGAAAAAACTTTGATTTGCACGTGTGATGCACGTGTTAATAAATAGAGTTGGAGTTGTACGTGTGGTGCCCGGATTTGTTTGATGATAAAATGGTGTTTTATTTGAAAAGTTAGAGTTAAATGGGTGATACACGTAATTCCAAAAAAAAATTAAATAAAAACTTTGAAAACTTTAATTTGCACGGGCGATGTACGTGTTAATAAATAGAGATAAATGGATATGGAGGTGCGCGTGCAATGCACGGATTTGATTGGTGAAAAAAATATTAAAATTGTTTGTTTGTTTGAGAACTTTGATAATTTTGATTTGCACGTATGATACACGTGTTAATAAATGGAGATGGAGGTATGCGTGCGATGCACAGATTTGTTTGGTGAAAATAATAATAATAATAATAAATTGGTTTTTCTTTTTTTTGTTTGAACCCAACTCTCCCATTAATATTGGAAAGATAATAATAAGAAGAAGAAGAAGAAATGATATAATTGTTGTC
The DNA here is from genome assembly GCA_017893485.1 of Hemerocallis citrina. Taxonomy (NCBI): domain Eukaryota; kingdom Viridiplantae; phylum Streptophyta; class Magnoliopsida; order Asparagales; family Asphodelaceae; genus Hemerocallis; species Hemerocallis citrina. The sequence goes on from CM030367.1 coordinate 19,551,971, forward strand.
CCTTGCAATTTAACCCCCCTTTAAACAAAAACACTCAAAACCCTCTCCAAACCCTAACCCCCAAATCCAAAATGTCGCGCAAATTCCAAAGTCAAATTCATCTCCTTCTTTATCCAAATCCCCAAATCCCCAAATCCCATCCACTAAAATACCCAATTCTTCTTCCAATCCCTCCACCTTTCCTCCCCTTCGCCTTCCTCAACCTCTCCTTCCACCTCGACTGTGCCAAGCAGTCGATCACCAACCTCCTCAACCACCGCCGCCCCTCCTCCTTGCCCATGCTGTCTCGAAAGAATGAGAAGAGTGCCAAGGAGAGGGTGTTGCTAAGCGAAGTGCTGATCTGGAACAAGGATGACGAGCCGATGGAGAGGGTGGACCTTGAGGAGGTCTCGTCGCCTGCAGTGAGGTCCTGCAAGCCAAACTCAGCGCTGACAGTGAGGAAGGTGCGGGAGGATGTGCATTGAATTGTGGAGAGTGGGGTGAATTCATCGTGTACGCCGATGGCGGTGGATACCAAGGATTGCATAAGACTGATATTTTAGGTACATGTTTCTAGTTTTGATACACATTTGCTGTTAAAGATTAGATTTTGAGGTTGAATTATAAAATTAAATGACCATTCGATTCTGTGGTGATAAGTCGGCATGATATACTCATTTTTGGCTATTTGGATGGCAAAATGCTAGACATACATGAGTTTTTACCCCAAACATATATTATAAATGCATTGAGGCTTACTTCTCACTAAAAGACAAAATTTTAACTAGGGCTGGCAACGGGCCGGGTTTGGGCCGGACTTATACAAGCCCAAGCCCAAGCCCGAAAATTGTTTTAAGGTCCAAGCCCGACCCGAATTTGGATCGGGCAGCAAACTTGAAGCCCGGACCCGGATCTGAATTAAATCCAAAAGCCCGAGCCCGACCCTATTTCTTAACAAATAAATGAAAATTAAAAAAAAAAACTAAAATACATACTAAAATAGGAGTCAAGAGCGGCGGCGGCAGAGACGGCGGGACCGGCGGAGCAGTGGCATCTGCAGCGGCAGAGGCAGCAGATGGAGGGGGGCGACGGCGGTGGATGGAGTGTGGCAGCGGAGAAGAGGTGGGGGAAGGGGGAGATGTAGCGGTTGACCCAGGAGGAGACGGAGGAGGATGGTGAGGAGGCGAGGGCGAGTAGCTGGTTGTTGGGTATGCCGAGGAGGACACGGATTGGGGGGTGGGAGTGATTGAGGAGGGTGAGGAGGGGGAGGTTGGGGGAGTAGAGCCGAATGTGGGTGATTTGTTGGGAGGAGATGAAGGAGAAGAGGTCGGGAGTGGGGAGGAGGGAGGAGATCTGGGTGCCGATGGTTACGCCGACGAAGGGTTGGCGGGGATTGGAGAGGGAAAGAGGGAGGCAGAGGAGGAAGGAGAGAGCTGGTGCTGGTGCCATTGGAGAGGTGAGTATGAGTGTGGGTGCATAATTGAGAGTGAATTTTTAGTTACTGGAATGGAAGGGTCACATGTTGGTGGTGGTGAAAATGTCATTATGTGGAGGAATTGGCTGGCAGTGAGTTGGGATAGATGGATGGACTTTTTAGGTGAAGAGTATGAGATAAGATATGCCTAAGGTGTATGATAGTATTAAGAGTGTGTTGTTTTCAATTAATGTGCAGTCGGGTCGGGTTTGGGTCGGACCTATATAAACCCGAACCCGGCCCGAAAATTAATTCGGGCTCAACTTTTAAGCCTGGGTCCGAAATTGTACAAAAATTTTCAGGCCCATAAGGTGTTAAAATCGGATCGGACTTGATCGGGCTCGGGTAGGGTCCGGGTCAATTGCCAGCCTTAATTTTAACCTTGTCTTTTAGTGAGAAGTGGGCCCCAATACATTCATAATGTATGTTTGGGGTAATAACTCATGTATATGTAGTCATCCTCATTTGGATGTAAATGCAAGGAGATATATTGCTTGGGTGCAACGGATTGTAGAGAAAATAGGGAAATTGTTATAATTAGTTAATGAAATTTGATAGGCTACAATAGATGTTATAATTTTGTCATACATTGCAATGGTGGTTGACACAAGGGGCGGGATTAGGTTGATCTTACAGGTGTGAAATTCAAGTTTTTTTTGAATAGTTTGGTTATAAACTTATAATGTGTGATTATAAACTTATAATGTATGGTTATTGTGAGTTAGTTTAAATATTGAATTTTGTGTAGATTTATTGGTTGTTAAAAATTAAATGATTGTGCAAATTAATGCTTATGAATCAACATAGCATACTATTTTTTGTCAGTTTAAACCAAAAAGTCTAAACATATATATATGTCTTAAATCATTGATGAATATATATCATAAAGAAAGGTATAGGAGATTGCAATAATTAATTGATAAAATTTGATACACCAAACTATACATTATGAAGGGTTTGAACCAAACATGAATTTTTAATGCAATGGAAGATAAATTTGTTCGGTAAAATCTTTTCAAGATATTCAAAACCCTATACATTATGTAGCAGTATGGATCTCTGGATATGTGGCTTTGGGAGTGATGTGGTCAAAGTGACAATTAAAGGAAGGTATGTTTATAGTATAATTTGATTTATATTTCTTAAGTTATGGATGACTATATATATAGCATAGAGATGTTAATCTTAATGGTAATTGTGGTTTATTTGAATCTTTGAGAGCATGTCCGAACTATTTATGGATTTGTTAAATGTTAACATGCTTGATGTTTTTAATATTTAAAAATCTTAGAATATTACAAGATGTATATACACGAAAAAACATATATGCATAGGGAAGATTCTGTTGAAATTTTATGAGAATTGTTTATTACGTTTCAACTTTCAATCCCTATTTTTTATTTAAAGGATGATCTTCATGCACATATTTTTAGAATAAAGTATGTCAATTAATAATTTTAAGATGGTGTATCATTTCTTAAAAGGTCGGTGCAATATTGCACAGTGTCATACTAGTTTTGTGATTAGTAAAATTTGTTTTTGACATTCTTGTGCGAATTGATTTTGGTTTAAAATTAGAATAAATCTATACCTACAACCTCTCCTATAACATCCATTCATTACATTGTAATGTGACATTTGGGTGTAAGAAGTGAATGTTGTAATCTATACCTACAACCTCTCCTATAACATCCATTCATTACATTGTAATGTGACATTTGGGTGTAAGAAGTGAATGTTGTAAAATAGATAGTAGGTGTAGCATTGCCCTTAAAATTATTAAGTTTTTGTTATCAAATCCATAAATTAAGTGGTTTTGCTTTTAGGTTTGCGTAACTTTTAGTTGTTATTAGGTTTTTCAATTTGTTGTCATTTGAGATAGGTCTGATTATTCAATTTCCAACTTTTATTTACCTAATCAAGACTTTTATGTACCTAATCCAGGAAGGTGGCAGCAATTAAGTAGAGGAAAAAGGAAATGGATGGCAAGAGCAGTGAAGAATTGAGTGAGAACAATTTTAAAGGAAAAGTTTAAAATTTTACTTGCAATTGCAACTTATACCTGAACCGCGCGAACGCTTGATGGATTTTCTGTCTGAGCTGCTCGTTATTTTTCTTGAGACAACCGAATTTCAAGTAACTAATGGTGGTTTACTAAGTACCGAATTTCAAGTAACTATGTGTTGCAATTGACATATAAGCTGAAACCTCAACTATTATCTGTTCAGTAAAAGTTACTATACAAATATAGTAATTCATAAGCATAGAATCAATGAGTGCAATTGATTAAACAGACCTTGGTGATCTTGCAATATTCAAGGTCACTCCAGAATGAACCATCCACAATGGCATCAGGGTCTCTGTTAGGGTCCATGTAAACCGTTCCTATGGACGACGTGAACACAACCCTTTGTACACCACACTCTGCTGCTGCGAGCATCACATTCTTGGTCCCAGTCACTGCTGGTTCTATCGCATCCTATACAAACATGCATGTAGTTAACATTTATTAGAGGCTATGATTTTGAGTTGAATACTTAATTTTTTGGCGATTTTAATGTTTGAATTGTACAGTACCGGATCATCAGTGACTGGTGAGGCGGTGTGGAATACGCCGGCGCAGCCGCTGATTGCAGTGCGGAGGCTGTCGTAGTTGAGGAGATCGGCTTTCAGGAGCGTGAGCCTTTCAGCTGCTCCTTCCAGTGCTTTGAGGTGAGCATTCCTTTTATCGTCTAAGAGAATTAAAAGAAATAGATGGTTTTATTTTAGTTTAATTTAATAATTTGACTTGTAATAAAGAAAAGATTGTGACCTCTAACAACTTAGGTATTCTCAAAAATAAAATAAAGTAAGTTTGCAAACTAAAGTAAATAAAATAAAACTATTTATAACATTAAGAATCATTGCTCAAAGAATGTTGCATGTTAATTGGGTTGGTAGGTGAGGAGTATTGGATTATTTAGTCAAAGCTTATTTTCTGATCTTTTTCTTTTTTCTGAGGTCGACCCTCGAGGTCTTTAATCGAGTAAAATAATGATCGAGGCTTAGAGGACTTTCAACGAGTTCCAAATTTTTGCAAGTGCATCTTGCAGGCGTACATTTTTTAATGATCTAAACTTCTTCAATAAAATATATAGTGTGACTATGCTTTACTGTTTTTTTTTTTTTTAATTTTACAAAAACAAGTTTTGGCAAATGTGTTAACAAAGAACTGACTAATAAAACAAACAAATCAACAGAATTACGAACAAGCTAGTAATTAACGAAGAAAACCAACGTACCTGGGTTACGAACAGTCCCTCGGACAACGTAACCCTTCTCCAATAGTAGCTTGACAAGCCAAGAGGCAATGAAGCCACCAGCACCGGTTACGCACACAATCCTCCCCATCTCACGACCCAGGGTACCGGTAGTGTTACCGTAGACTGGCATTTTCGAATAGTAGAAACTAATATATATGGAGACAAACAAGAGGAAGAAGAATACAAGAATTAGGTCTTCTTCATATTGTGGAATTTATAGAGAAGGGGAGAAAGTAGGGGGAAATGGTTCACCAAGCAATGACTTAGAAAAACGTATTTATGTGGGTTGGTAGAGTACAAAACCCTAGTAGCTCCATAACGTTGAGCTGGCTTTTACTTCGAGCATAGGTCTAATGTGAACGTTGGGGTGGTAGAAAAATTTTGACTTTGTCAATCCTTATAAGTTTGTTAGGTGAGATACGATTCACATATGTTTCTGTCTTTTTGCAAGGATAACGATTGACACACCTTTTTTTTTATTATTTTTAATTTTTATTGGAAAGGATTGAAATATAATCACTCTATTTTATTAATAAGAAATTAACAAAACAAAGCCAAAATACAACCTACAATACAGAAAGTAAAAATATAGTACCTCCAGTTATATATGAGAGGGTGAGACAGTAGACAAAAATATAAAGAACATGACTAGTACAGACAACAAGCGGTCTCTCTAATAAAATTCTAGAGGGCAGGACATTGACCCGAAAGATACATCACACTAGAGGAGAGAACAAATTCAGACCCTTTCTTGAGCCCAAAAGATAACCCCAAAATCGTACTGGACCCCATCCATGTCCAAAGAAATTTTCACTATTATTGTACTATACCACTTCTTAGCCTAGTCACAAAGCTTGGCCAAAAGAAATGTATGTACATTATTTTAGGTTCATGCACCGCTCACGTGGCTCCCGCACCCACCTGAAGTGAATCAGGCAGGATTTTGGTGCGCAACTGTTTCAAAATTCGAAACGCCCGCTAACAGTGGAAACACCTCTCCCACGAAGGCATAATGAGCATCATCGAAGGCATTGGCGGTGGGGGGACCACGTCGTCGGGCCCAACCCCAGCAGCACTGCTGTATCGGCTGCTGCTTGCTCACCCGCACTGCCTGCTCCCTCTGAGGATTGCAGCCCGGAAGTGCCTTCGTTTTCCAGATCTTTTCCATACTCTCACTCAGATCCAAAATTTAGGCCCAATCTTCCCCTCTTTCTTCTCACTTTCACTCCGATCTAAATGTCAAACCCAATCTTCACCTCTTATCCTCCCTCTCACTCGCAATCAACATACCCACTCACCATCAAATCCCATCCAAATCCACCGTCAAAGAAAGAGTAGTGAAGAGTATACCTTCTCTCCTCTCTCTCTCTCACTCACAATCAACACTCTCTCACACAATTAAATCTCAAACAAACTCACAACCAAAGAGAGAGCAGTAAAGAACATACATTCTTCTATCTCTTTCACTCACAACAAAATTCCAAACCAATCTAGATAGAGAAGTGAAGATCATATCTTCTCATCTCTCTCACTGTGCCTGGATAAGAGGCAGTGGGGTTGCTGAGGCCGGGGTCAGCAGTGGCGGAGGAGATGAGGGGGTTGGAGAGGTGGTGGCACAACAGGCGGAGGAGGTCGCGGTCAGGGGTGAGGCAGTCGGCGGACATAGAAGAAAACTAGTAGCTTCTTCCAACCTGGCGAGAACCCCCGCTTCTCCATCTCACTCACCATGGAGGTCAAAGTTGGAAGCCCTTCATCTTAGCGAGCACGAGATCGTCGACCCTCCACTGCTGCCGAACGGCTGTCCTAGCACACCTCTTGGGACAGGGGGTCATCGAAACCCTAATTTGGGGGGTGGAGTTAGGGCATGAAATTGGGGAGATCTGGAGTTGATATTTTAGGTGAAAGAGTTTGACAGCAGTCGGAGGAGGGCGAGTGTAAGACCCCGCAAAATAGTATATATCTATTTTGTATTTTAATTCGTGCACGATTGAGAGTTGCACGTATTAATGATTTTTTCTCAATTTTAATTGAGTAAGTATTGAAACATATGATTATTCGATATGTTTTGAACTCAACAAAGGCGCATTTGAAGAATCGGAGTTGAGATATCTTCTCAGTTAAGTCGTATATTAGTCTTAACTATAATTGAGTTAGAACGTATAATATTGAATTATTATTTTTTATAATGATAATACGATTTCATGTGTGTTATTACAAATTGTATGTACAAATTGTTTGATATTGTTTGTGTGTATTTCAATTTCTATTTTATTGAAATTATATGTGAGATTGTTGTGATATAAATCATCTAATTAAACTCAATATGACTCAACTAGACCCAAATGAACTCAATTGACCTTAACTTGACTTGTACACTTGTAGTGTAACATGTCATGAACCCAAACAAAAAAAAGAAATGTGCATGGATAGCATGGGCGGCCAAGTTAGAAAGTGGAAAGAAGAGCTAGGGTTTGGGGGGTTCTAAAATTTGAAAAGATTCTTCATGATGGAGTTTGGGAACCCTAGGGGTTTTTGTCCATTCCAATACTCCAAGCCACCACCCCACTCCCCCAATCCCCTCCATGGAATCCACCATGCCAAATCCCATCAAAAACACCCCCTCTCACTCTATATCTCTCCCCTTCTCATCTCCTTCAACTTATCTCACTTCTCGTTGCTTCTACCATTCAAGAGGAAAGAAACCCCTCATACACTTCTAGTACCCATTTATTAAGCATTTGTTGCTGTTTTGGGAGCAAGAAGGAGCCAAGAAAGACCAAAGAGAAGGAGAACTCTGAGCTAGAAGAGCCAAAGGCGAAGTTAGGAGCTTGAAGTTGCAATTTTGTCAACAAAACAAGGTGGGTGTTTCTAAACCTTTCAAGTTATGTAATACTCCGTATGAGATGGGCCTTCATGGTGGGCTTAGTAATTAATTCATGGTTAGATGAACATATAGATTTGGTAGTGTGTATAGAGCCTATAGAAAGAATGAATTAATTACTATGGGGCCATGGTGTTCATGGTAGGTGGTGGTGACTTAGTTCCACATGGAAGGTGAGTTAGGAGTGTGTGTGTATATATTGGGAAGCCTATGATCAAGTGGCACCAACTAGTCATGACACCTTTTGAGAGTCAGCATGTGGTGGGCAGTTATTAGAATTTGTTTGAGCGGGGTCCGGGGCGTTACAAATGGTATCAGAGCCGACTTTCGACACTGATTGTGGGTATGTGTAAGTAAGATGTATGAACGCTGAGTTCTTAAGCTGGGTTGTATGTAATACCCCGTATGAGATGGGCCTTCATGGTGGGCTTAGTAATTAATTCATGGTTAGATGAGCCCTATAGATTTGGTAGTTTGTATATAAAGCCTATAGAAAGAATGAATTAACTACTATGGGTCATGGTGTTCATGGTAGGTGGTGGTGACTTAGTTTCACATAGAAGGTGAGTTATAATTGTGTGTGTATATATTAGAAAGCTTATGATCAAGAGGCACCAACTAGTCATGACACCCTTTGAGAGGCAGTGTATGGTGTTAAATTTTTCTGTCCCAAAAGTATTCAGCTTAATTAAATCGATGGACGGAAAATATTTCCCGTCCGATCGAAAAATTAAAAAAAAAAATACACCTAAATCCTTGGACGGAAAAAGGAATCCTGCCCTTGCTTTTTTTTTAATTATTTTTTTATTTAATAAATTGGTTGGTCGAAAAAAGAATTCCCATCCAATCGAAAAATTAAAAGAAAAAAACCCCTAATACCTTGGACGAGGGAAGGAATCTCGTCCTTGCATTTTTTTGATTTTTTTTTAATTGGATGGACGGGAAAAGATGTAAATCACCCTTGGGGGGGGGGGGGGGGGAGGGGGGGGCGGTGAATAGGGTGATCGTGCGGAATTTAAAAATTAAAAGAATAAAGTAAAACAAATCAAAGTAATGCAAGAGAAGCAAGAAAAGCAAACTCAGATGACGCAGCGATATAACGTGGTTCGACCCCTAGGTCTACGTCCACACCACCTACTTGTAGCAATTCTCCGCTACAAGCGTTCCACTATACTTAAAAACCCTCAGTACAGTGATTCTCGGATTCAGGCCGAGAGACCTATTACACCCATAGGACTTCTAATCCAAGTCCCGTCAATCTCACCGAAGTGGAAAAGAAAAGAAAATAAAACTCAAAATCGTTTGAGATCTTGACTAAAGAATACAACCAATTCAACGCTCACACTCGGATTGATTATCAAGAGATTAGTTCAAAGTAATTTTCTCAGAAGGAATAGGTGAAGAAGACACAGTGGATTCGTTCTATTTAATAGAAGAGGAAGTGTATCGATCAGAAGAGGCAACGATACATTCCAAAAAAGATATACAGCCAAGTTGCGGTCGACCGGTCAAAATGTGCGGTCGACCGATCAGCTCTCTAGCGTAGCTAGAGAAGATGAAAGGTCGACCGCTGTTTTTGCCAATAGAAGTTGCGGTCGACCGCGACGGTCGACCAGACCGTGGCTGTATAGATCGAATCCACTTTGTTTTCTTACCATAAACTCATCTCTTTTTAATCAATCAATTATAACAAATATCTCACGAAAATCATGCTAAAAATCCAGACTTGATAGATTGCTTGGAGACCAATTAATTGAGAGTTCTTTCCTATCTTGTAGATGCAATCTCCCTTTATTTAATTGAGAGCTCTTTCTTCTTTAGCTTGTAAATGCAATCTCCCTTTATTACTTTTCTTATTTGTATGTTCTTGGATCTCTTTTTGATATTAATTAATCCTGAAAATCTGATACACTAAATTCAAACTTATTAGTACAAGTGAGCACGTTTTGTGCACACCAAACCAAGAATCAACAAAAGAATTCCCGTCCATTCCAATATTTTATTATTATTATTATTATTATTATTATTATTATTTGCTTCAAACAATAATTCGTCTTTCGTCTGAGAATCTAAAATTTTGGAATACCCAATTTTTGGCAACTGACGACTGCAGACTGCAGCACAAAGCTATTTTAATAGTTTCCATAAAATAGCTATAGACAACGACAGATGGTCTGAAGGTCGAGAAAGAGGCTGACACTGGTGATTTTGAAATCTAGAAGGTCGAGAAAGAGGCTGACACTAGTGATTTTGAAATCTACACTTAGGAGGAGGGTTGGGATTAGGTAGGAGCTCCCACCTAACCCCCCCTCCCCCCCCTCCTCTTTTTACAACAATTGCTGTCCATGACCCATATGTTGTACGAAAGCATTGGTGCGGTTATGGATTGTGACAGATAATGAATGGAGCAGGTGCGAAACAATGGTGTACATGGTACTCGATTGTGACCGCTTATGAATGGAGCAGGTGTGATTCGCATTTTTTAAGAAAAATCGAATGGATATGAATTAAAAGTCTTCAACCGGGATTATGCCTTACAGGCCCGAAGCATCACGGAAGCAAAAGAAAAACAAAAATTGACTAAACCAACAACACTGAAAGAAGAAGACAAGAAAAAGTATAAATATCTATATAATAAAACACAAAAAAAACTATCAAGTGGCTCTTCTTCAATTTTCTCAAAATTAAAGGCTCAGATCTAATCTCACAAAACATATTTTTTCTCCAAAAGTTTTCCTCCAAAACTCAAAATTCAATTTCCCCACCCAAAACAGCATCTTTATTTATTTATTATTTCTCTCTCTCTCTCTCTCTCTTATTCAAAAAATTAAGAAAACAAAATTTTTTTAAAATTAAAAAAAAAACAAAAAAAAACTTAAAAACTAAAAAACTAAAAAAATAAAAAAATTTGCAAACTTTAGAAATAATTCAAAAATATCCAAAAACTTATAAAAAAAAATTTTAAAATTTAAAAAAATTTTAAAAAGTTTAAAAAAATTTAAAAAAATTTCAAAAAAATAAAAATTTTAAAATTTTTAAAATTAACAAAAATTAAAATTTTTAAAAATTTCAAAATTAAAAAATTAAAAAAATTAAAATTAATTTTTTTTTTTTTGACTCTCCACTCAAGAAAGACAGCTAAAGTAAACTTGTTATCATCCATTTTGAATTTTTTTTTATAAAGGTGCAATGGGAAGATAAAGTGGAGATAAAAGAAATAATTAGCTTGAATTAGAGTTTGGAGAACTCCATGTATTTCATTTTGATTGAAATAATAATAAGAGATATTTTACTTTCAAATTGAGTCTCAGACAAACAAATATTTAAATTATTGGTATTGTAGATACTTTCACACCTGCACTTGCGTTACCATTGTATTTAGACATGCTCATAGTGGTTATGGGATTAGAGTAAGCTCTATAAAACCTATATGATAATGTCCTCGCATAACGATTACAAGCATCTAAAAGTGATATATGTTGAAGTTAAAAAAAACTTTATGCCGTGTTTCTAACAAACTATATGAATTCCAAGTAAGTTCAAGCTAATGATCAAGAAGGCGCTGGTTGAGCTTAAAGGTAGTTATACTGCTTCCTCATATAATATGTTTGCTACTTCAATTAATTTGCTAGACCTCCAAAATTATTTTATATAATCAAACTAGATGGACCGTTCCGAAGATGTGCCGTAGGCACGTGTCAACGAGCAAACCTAATCAATAATGAAAGAGCCATAAAGAGGACTATAAAAAAGCAGAATAATAGGCCATCGGCTATAAACAGCAGATCACGGCAGCGAGCATAAAAAAGAGCAAAACATTTAGTAGATAAGAGGCAAAAGAACACAACTATAGCTAATAAGGTAACAGCACAGATGAGCAAACATTCTGTAAATAAGAGGTAAAAGAACGCAGTCATAACTAACATGACAGCAGCACAGCGAGGATCCACAACAGTATAAAACAAAACAAAATCAACAACAGAGCCAGACAAAGATAGCAAAAGTAGTTTATGAACCAATATGTCGCTTGACAAGAAGGCAAATCACCACCATAGGAGGAGATTGGGCTACCGTCCACCCCCAAAAAGGCCAGAAAACTTGCAATACAGCCAACACAAAAACACACAACCAAAAGACCCCTCAAAAGCAAGGCAGCCCGAAACAAAAACAAAAAACCACCACATAACAATAACATCTAACACATAGAGTAGTCTAAAGGAAGACAACCTAAAGATTGAGAACGATAACGCAACAGCGAGCTACATCTGGGTCATGCATCATTACAGCACAGAGAAAAAGAACGCCGTCAAGGACAACGCAGAAAAGGAAACTAAGGGATGAGATTCACAGATGTTGTATGAAAACACTGGTGCGGTTATGGATTGTGACAGCTAATGAATGGAGCAAGTGTGCGCACCCGGCGTTTATGGGTCGGGCTGTGTGCGTTTTAAAGTAAGTTTTTGCCCGATTCGAAAGTATCGTGAAGTGACCCGAAACCTGTATCTTAGGTATATTAGGTATTGGGCGAATAGAGTACGACTCTGTGAGTTTGAATAAGCATGTTCGTTACTGCTAAATACATCAAACTATAAGGTATTTATTTATATATAAGCTTTTTTTTTTTCTACTAGCTATTATTATTTTTTGATGCAATGTGAACAGAGAGTATACCTTCCAAGAAAGAAGAGAGTATACCTTCCAAGAAAGAAGTGAATACAGACTACTAGACTAGTGGAGCTACAATTGTTTATTATAACATCGTTAAAGATTAATTGGCATGAGGAGAATTTTTTTCCAAACTGTTCCACTTTTTGAAAGTTTTTTCCAAACTGCCCTACCTTTTATAAAAATTTCTAAAACGCCCTACTCGCTTTCCAAAAAACCGAGTTTGGATAAAACCCATCACTTTTCAGAAAGCGAGTGTGAAGCTTTGGTTTTGGATAGCTTAAACTCGCTTTTTGAAAAAGCGTGGGGGTTTAAGTGTCGATTGGAACTTTTTAACCCCCACGCTCTCAATCAGATCTCACTTTCTCTTTTACTCTCTATCTTCCTCCTCTTCTAATGAAATCCTAACCCATCCTAGATTTTCTTTAATTTCGGCCATTAACCCACCAAAATACGTCGATTCACTCATAAAATCCTCACATTTCTCATCTTCTTTTGATTTTCCACTTCTCTCATCCTCATTTAACCCCAAAAATCCTAAACCCCAATATCCAAGATTGTGTTGATTTTTGAATTTAGGGGTAAAGCTTGCAGTTGAAGGAGGTGGAGTGCTTCAAATTTGGGGATAAAGCTTGCAGTATATTTATCAAACTTTTTCTTTTTTAATGTTGTGTTAATCACCCAAACTTGTTGATTTTTTTTAATAAACAACTAGCAAAAATTTTGTAGGTATGTAGTTTGGAGTATGTAGTTTGATACGGAATATAGTTTAGAGTATATATTTAGGTATGTAGTTTGGAGTATATATTTTGATACGGAAAATAGGAATTGAATTTCAAAAAAACAATTGTAGGTTATATATGTAGATTTGCTCTAAAAGAAAATTGGATATATATGTAGATATATGTAGGTTATATATTTTGGTATAGTTAATAACGATTGTTTTTAGTTGTAGTATACTCTCTTTTATTATAAATGGCACGCACGATGGAAAATGTGGAGGAAGGATCGAGTAGTAGACCTGCTCGCGGTGATGGACCACGTACTTCTTTTGGACCACCTCCTCGTGGTGGACGTGGTGGTCGTCGTAGTGGTACCGAGCGTACTAATGTAAGTGAATAATTGTTTATATTCGATTAGTTTGATTATTATACAATAAAATGTAATATCGGTCTTTTGATGTAAATGTTTTTGTTGTACTAGGTTTGTCCATGGCCATGTGCCTACGACATGTCTACAGAACGATATAGCATATAAAAAGTCTTGTAAACAGTAAATCAACAATTATGCAGCTGAAGTTTGAATAGTATGACAATAATTAGTTGTAAATAAAAGTCTATGTTTCCATTAGCATATGGTGAATAATAATTATAAATTGGTGTATATATATATATATATATATATATATATATATATATATATATATATATATATATAGGGTCATCTTCCATTGCAAACGCAAATATCGTGCAAACGCGCGCAAACGCCTTAACCCGTCATTGGGGATGACGGGTTAAGGCATTTGCACGTTTGCAAACGCTACAGTAGCATTTGCAACCGAAGAAGGCCCATATATATATATATATATATATATATATATATATATATATATATATAAGTCTTCTGTTGTGCACCACCTATAGTGCACACGACATGTGCACTCGGCCTTCTTGCCTTCGTATCGACGATCCGAACCATTCACATTGATCTACACATCTAAATTAGTATAAATATGTAAAATCAAATCATTTGAAATTCATTTGCCCATCCATTGAAGTGTTACAAAATTGTATGGTTGAAAATTATTGTTTTTAATAGTCACATGATGGATGGGCAAATGAATTTCAAGTAATTTGATTTTATATATTTAGACAAATTTGGATGTGTAGATCAATGTGAACGGTTCGGATCGTCGATATAAAGGTGGGAAGGTCGAGTGCACACGGGGGGGGGGGGGGGGGGGGGGGGGGTTGCACAATAGAAGAATTTCCTCTATATATATATATATATATATGGAAAAAGGGGTATGAGCAACTTGCTCATTTAGTAAATAAGCAATTAAAGATGTGACATACATGTGAATGAAAAATCCTTAAAAGGGTTAGTTGTCCAATGTATCACATGTATGCCACATAATTAATTGCTCATTTACTAAATGAGCAAGTTGCCCATATCTCTTTTACCTATATATATATATATAAAAAGAGAGAGAGAGAGAGAGAGAGAGGGAGAGAGAGAGAGAGAGAGAGAGAGAGAGAGAGAGAGAGAGAAATAATTAAATAAATAAATGAGTTGTTTTGGGGGAGGGGGGATGTAAATTTGAGTTTTGGGGGAAAATGTGTTTTGTAAGGTTAGGTCTGGGCCTTTGATTTTGGGGGGATTGAAGGAGAGCCACTTGATAGCTTTCTGTGTGTTTTATTATATAGATAGGTCCCAACTAATCCAAATGAGGCGGGTTCTTCTTCTTCAGCTCCTTCATCATCATCTTTATTTTTCCCCGGAGGTCCATGTCTCCTCGACCCTACACTCCTTACTCTCCAGTCGTGTCACCGTTCGAAGGATGTGTGGGTAGGTGAATCCAAGGAATGTACATTTAGGCGGGGGGGGGGGGGGGGGGGTCATCCACTGCCTATGCACCCACGAATTCACGAGATCGTACGGGACTGTGGATTATATGATATTGCACTGATGAGCTCCATCAAATGTGATTGGCTTCTTCTTACCACACTGCTTGAGAGATGGCGACCTGAAACACACACCTTTCACCTGCTAGTTGGGGAGATGACCGTGACGCTGCAGGACGTCTCTGTACTCCCTGGTTTTCCAGTTGATGGGAAGGCAGTGACCGGCACAATGTACTTCGAGTCAGTATATCTAGTGGAACAGTACCTTGGTGTCGAAGTGAAAACCGGAGCAGTAAATGAAAAATTTATTCGGTTGAAGTGGTTGAAGGACACATTCAAGAATCGATTGAATGAAGATTCCACTCAGGCAGAGGTATAGTGCTACTGCAGGGCCTACATCCTTACACTATTTGGCAGTGTGATGTTCCCGAATTCAACTGGTCATTCGGTCTCCTTGATGTACCTCCCATTGATTACCGAACTGGGAAGAGTCGGACAATAGAGTTGGGGTAGTGCCGTGTTGTCATCCTTTTACAGGAGTTTGTGTTTGTGCAGTCTTGGTTCAGTGCAGATGAATGGACCAATGATCTTACTACAAGTCTGGAGTTGGAAGAGTATTCATGTAGCTCGGCACGTAGTGCGGTGGCAATCAACCAATTGGGTCCATCTCCTCGAGGACCAGCACATGTTACCTTCACTCGGTGTGTACTGGTCCAGCAATCTCACAATGACAGCCAACCCAAACAGATGCCTGACGTACTTTCGTGATGAGTTGGATAGGTTGGCAGATGATTGCATCGTGTGGATGCCCTACACGGAGGTGCGTGTTGCTCGACTACTGCCTATTTGCTTGTACATACGCGATCTGTGGTTGACTAAAGCACCATTAATCAACTTTGGCACAGTTGAATTCTACTCTGTGAATAGAGTGCTACGTCAGTTTGGTCTCCTTCAAATGATTTATGTTGCCGAACTGTTTAATGCCGATATGTATTCTATTACTGGAATGGGTCGACAACCCGAACATAATTGGGCCGCAAGCTTTTCTACATATGTCGAGAGATGGAATCAGCACCGGTTCGACGAAATCATTAGTGACATTCCTCCATTTGATCGATCAGTGTATGCTAATTACATGGCCTGGTAGGGAGGATGACGAGACGCTATATATCTCCGACAGTGCAGACTCCTGCAGGTGTGGTAGTCCCAATTTGTCGACCAGCACCCGAACTAGCAGATCAACATTCGATGAATTTGCCTATGTTCCAACCGAAGGCATCGGCTCTCCGTACAATTGTAAGTTTTTAGGTTTTGTTGAATTTTTAAAAGTTTTTCTACTGTTTTGGTTTACATATACATTCACTGTATTTAATATTTTAACTTCTCATGTTTTGTAGATGAGCCAGACTTGGACTATGGCTAAAAAATGTGCTGCTGTGTTGAGAAGCAATGTCGCAGATCCGGTGAAGGACTTTGCACGCGAGATGTTGACGTCATGTCATGTACAAGCTAATGCTATGGGCGAGGGAACAACCTTAGATGCTATTCTAACCACTCCCGCTCATCGAACAAGTGCACGTGGTGTTCGTAGGAAGAAAGTTGTCCATAGACCCCCACGTCATCCTAGAAATGAGTCTGAAGAAGAAGATGAAGATGCTGAAATAGAAGAAAACATTGAGGGGACACAACAACAAGAAGAGGAACCGATTCCGATGTCTGGTGTCACACAGGACACTCCACAATGTGGTAAAAGGTAAAGGAGACCCCCCCCTTTCTTCACACCCGATCCGTGAGGCTTTTTTGTATTATTTTTGAATGTTCTGTAATGTATGTTTTGATGTTGTAAACATGCTATAAATTTGGAATGTATGAAGAATAAAATGTTCATATGGGGTGTGTGAGTGTGTGATGGTTTCATTTTTTCAAAGTTTTGAACGATTTTATTTTTGTGTTATGTATTGGTGAAAAATTAGTGAATTGGTAGAGTAGTTTGTGGTAATGCTGCGAGTTGATGAAGAATTGGTGAAGTTGGTAATTGGTGAATTGATGAAGTTGTGGTTATAAATTTATGTCGGTGAAGAATGGTTTTGTAATGTATGTTCCAACTATTTGACCGAGTTGTTGTGTTATGTTGGTGAAACCACCTTGTTTTCTCAGAAAGCGAGTGTTGAGTAGATAGTTTTTCAGAGCTGAAGGTGTTCTCTGGAAAACTAACTACTCCACAGTCGCTTTCTGAAAAAGCAATGTGGTTGCACCTAAACTCGCTTTCTCAGAAAGCGAGTCTAGGTGAAACCACCTCGCTTTTTCGAAAAGCGACTGTGGAGTAGTTTGTTTTCCAGAGATCAACTTCAGCTCTGGAAAACAATCTACTCAAGACTTGCTTTCTGAGAAATTGAGTCTTGGTGAAACCACCTTGCTTTCTCAGAAAGCGAGTGTTGAGTTGACAGTTTTCCAAAGCTGAAGCTGTTCTCTGGAAAACAATCTACTTAACAGTCGCTTTCTGCAAAAGCGATGTTGTTTCACCTAGACTCGCTTTCTCAGAAAGCGACTCTTAGGTCTGATCACTCAGGTTCAACACTCACTTTATTAGAAAGCAAGGAGCTCTATATTAGACTCGCTTTTTTGAAAAAAGCGAGTGTAGGCTTATAAAATGATATCTTCATTTTTGCTTACAATACTCTTCAACCAAATTATACATAACCAATTCTCAACACGCAACAATCACACTTATACATAACAAATAGAGATTAACGCTTCTTCAAAATTAAACTCATACGAATTAGTACAAAGTACAAATTACATAGTACAATTAAATTTGGACCTTTCAGAAGATGTGTTTTGGGTTTTCAGAGTGATTTTATTGGTTAATCAAAGATTTTTTGTGGTTATTGGACGAAAATGAGATGAGAGAGGGGTTAGGGTTTCGGGGTTAGAAGAGGAGGAGGAAGATAGAGATGAAAGAGAAAGTGAGATATGATTTTGAGCGTGGGGGCTAAAAAGACCCAATCGAGTGTGGGATAAATCGAGTGTGGGATAAATCCCCTTGCTTTTTGAGAAAGCAAGTTTAGGCAAGTGAAAAACTATGCCTAATACTCGTTTTCTGAAAAAGCGATGGGGATTTACCCAAACTTGCTTTTTCAGAAAGCGAGTAGGGTATTTTGAGAATTTTTTTAAGAAGTAGGGCAATTTGATAAAAACTTCCAAAAAGTGGGACAGTTTGGGAAAAAATTCGCATGAGGATGGATCAGAGCATGTATTTATTGTACTATAATTTCTCTTTTAAAAAGCTATTGCACTTACAAAATTCTAGAAAAAGACTTTCCTTCACCAACTATGGCAACTAATTAAGGATATCATATCCAATATTTAAAAATTGTGTCACCTCTTTCAAATAGTATCAGAATCACACAATATATGATGAATTTATAAAACATTCAGGATAATTCCAAGAAACCCCTTTTGGTTTTCACTCTTCCATAGAAAAACTAGCGCAGAAAACCTCCCTCAGTTATGAACTTGAGCAGTTCGCGCCTCAAGTTTTATTTTCTATAATTTTGGACCTTGAGCAACTGGGTACGAAGGTTTGTTTCTGCAATTAGTTATCAATGCAATGTGAACACGAATATACCTGTTGCTGCTTATTTTGGTATGGGAGCAAACAGATTGTGAGTTAATAATTGATGGAAACTACTAAAAATCTGACATTTGACCTTGGCCGTGAAATGCGGTTAGAGCTCCTGAGAGTGAATTTGGATCGTTGGTTGACCACCGTGATCTGAATCCGACGGTTGCTGATGTGGCCAATGGACCTGCAAAAAGCCTGAAACACCGGGGGGTGGTCCCGGTGACAGACCCTTCGATGCTCAAGTCGGAACCTGAAGGAGAAAGTGACTATGTAAGAGAAACTGGCGAATTGTTGATTACCTTCTGACTGTAGAGGGGGAGGGGTATTTATAGGTCTGAGAAACATATCAAGACATCGATCTAGATTCGTTGGATTGATTTGAATTTCTTATCTCTTTTTTGTCTCTCCCCCTCAAGAGAGAAGTTTTCTTGTTAGGGAATAAGAGATTTGACTCCTGGCCTTCATAGGCTGGGTGTCTCTCCTAGTGGGCTTAGTCTGTCACTTTTTATGGGCTTGAAAAAAGCACACATCTTGGAGAAGGCCCGGACCTGTTAAAAAGGCCCGTTATGATTAATTTGCCTGTAGAAGCTTTGAGATCTATGCAGGAATCGTGCGGCCCTGATTCGTTGCAATTTTTACCATCATCATAAGCCCCCCCCTCCTGGAAGCCAATTTTCTTGGCTTTCGGAGAGTAATACCTCTTACTTTTGGACTCTGGAGTATAGTCTTAGCCATCAGGGTGTTCGGAGATACCTGGAATTGTTCTGTGGCTTCTGAAGGCAGTGAATATCTTCCTGGATTTTTCCATATTTCTTCGGATTTTTCTAAATTTTTCTTGAATTTTCTTTTAAAATCACTTTTTCAAAATTTATAATTAATGAATCCAATTTTAAATTATTTTTCAAATTTAACAATAATTTTTTGATATTTAATTAAATTTTCGAATTTTAAATGATTTTTTGGGATTTTTGTGAATAATCAGAGTTGTACACATTTTTCAAAGCGATCAGAGGCGTCGATCAGCATCGAACTCGCACGCTGAGTGGATTGAATGGCTATGATTCGACCGTTCGTGATTAGGGGTTGACGTGGACCGATCAGGCACATCGATCGCGCTTATCTCGCGCACTAAGGCAATCGAGGGGCTCGGATCTGATCATCCTGATTTGTGGTGACGTGGTGCAATCCAGAACGTCCATTAGTGGTCAACTCGCCTGCTGAGTGAGATCAAGCGGTGGAGAAGTGAGCGGAGCTCTGAGGAAGCGACGTGGCTCGAGCGCTGAGGGAGATCAGACAGTGGAGGAGGAGAATGAAGCAGCAGAAAAGACGAAGAGCGGCGTGGATGCATCTGAGCCATTCATCATGACCGCGCTCGATTTTTGGGCTGATCCAAAGCGAGGCCCCCTAGCTCGTCCGACCATTTGGCCGAGCTATGGCCAATTTTTTTCGATTTTGAGGACTTGGCTGAGCTACGGGGAGCCTGTGCCTTCGCTGAGCTATGAGCTTTTGTCCTCATTAAGATACCACGACATTGAGTCGTCCCTTTCGTCACCTTATTCTCGACGCCGAGCTATGAGCTCTTGCCTCTTGAATTTCTCGCCGAGCTACGGGCTTTCGACTCCGCTGAGCAATGGAGGGCAAGTAACGGTCGAGCTATGGAGCTATGGCCTTTGACCCTCGGTCGAGCCATGGCCTTCGAACCTCGGTTGAGCTATGGCCTTCGAACCTCGGTCGAGCCATGACCTTTGAGCTTCGGTGGGCGTCTTGCCGAGTTATGAGAGGCTCTAGTCGAGCTATGGAGGCTCGACTCCACCGAGCTATGGGGGTTGAGCTTCGCTGAGCTATTGAGCTTCGTAGAGCTATGTAGGTTGAGCCTCGTCGAGTTATGGGGGTTCGAGCTCCGCCGAGCTATGGGCTTGATTGATTTAGTCGAGCTATGAAGGTTGAGTTCCGCCGAGCTATGGGAATCGGCGCTTCGCCGAGCTATGGGTCTCCTCGTTCTCATCGAGCTTCGTGTTTTTGGTGAGCTATGAAGTTGGCATAGAGTAACATTTCACCGAGCTACGGAGACTTGAATGTTGGCAAGCTATGAACTATGGTTCCTTGGATCTCTCACCGAACTACTCTTCGTCGAGTCATGGCCGTTATAGCTCATCGAGCTATGGAGATGCGAACCCCTCGTTGTCCTATAGCCCTGTTTTGAGTCATCGAGCTATGGCAGTGTTGAGTTGCTATTTAAGCCACGGGGGTGGAGTCGCTGACAACATGGGAGACTCCGGAGTTGGTTTTTGCGACGAAGAAGAAGGGTTGATGGAGCTTTGTTCCTGATCTTGCCATTGAAGAAGAAGAAGAAGATGGAGGAGGGTTGTAGATTTCGAGTTTGGATCCGTACCCGCAACCAGTTATCCTCATCTCTTGGCATTTGTGGGTTTGGTTTGTGAAACCGAATCCGACCTGAACCCGTTTTCTTCTTTTCTGTTGAACCCACAGGTATTTGTTGGGGAATTTTTTGGACTTGAACTTGCATATATTTGGTGTTTTTTGGAGTTTTTTTGGAGAATAGATTGAAGCTTCGATTCGGCAAGGAGCTTGCTTTGCTTGGATTTGAGTTGTCTTTGACGGAGTCCTCTTACTTACTCCAAGGTAGGAGTGCTAGGGTTTTTGGATTTGATCATCTCTTTGAAGTTTGAGTTGATTTTGGTTGAGAAAGGTTGAACGGAATTGGGGACTGCGCGGGGCTAGTAGGCTTTGTCACAAGGAAGCTTGATTAGTGATGGGTTTTCTTTTGTTGGTGGTGAACATGGCGCCCACCAAGTGTTTGTGAAAATTTTCACCCCATCACGTCCACCAAGTGTCTGTGAAATTGTTTACCTCATCACGTCCACCAAGTGTTTGTGAAATTGTTAGCCTCATCAGACTGTTTTTTCCATCGGCGGAGCGCGGTGACGTTTGCTCGTTTTGCCGGTCGACTGTCCTGTTGATAAGTTACTGTTCTTATTGGACCTGGTGTAGTGTGATCTGTCCATTGAATTTTGTGGAGGGCTCAGATCCTGCCATGTAGCGATTTGATCTCTAGGGTTCTAAAAATAGGGGTCAATTCCACCTTCCACTCCTTCATTTACCACCTTCACTTTCTCTCACTGAAAATTTTTGAGAGCTTCTCTCTCTAGAAATTGCGATGTTTTATATGGCGGTGCTGGTGGCTTGCCTGGTGCTAGACATGAGTGCTAGTATCAGCCGTCGATTCGGAGTTTCCACCACTTTGGCTAGGTAACATTCTTGCGATCGCTGTTCATTATGTCTAGTATTTCATCGGTCAATGCTTCTACTAGATCAGTTGGTCTAGATGGAGAAGAGGGTGTTATGTTCAACCATTTTATCGGAAAGAGAAGTGTGCGTGATGAGGCCGATCGTTCTACTGTTGTGGAAACAATCGTCGAACCTGAGAGAGATAGGGGATGTACGCTTAACACCCCGTTGTTCCTTGTCCTAGAACTAATTAGGGAATATCCGATAGTTGACCAAAAGTTTCTTAGGAGCGGCATGGAATATGACGAGCCAGATCCCGTCCATAATACTGTGGCAAATTATGCCGCCACCATTCTTACACGGGATGAGCTTGCCGTGATTAGAACGGGCTTTGGCATTCCTTGTGAGTATAGCTTACTCTTTCCAGGTCCTGGAGTTAGGGCGTGTTACACCATGTCCGAGGAATACTGTTTCTTTCCATGTGATGCCTTCTTTGCGGGGCCTCGCTTGCCCCTCCACCCCTTTGTTAAAGAAGTGCTCAACTGGTATCGGCTGTGTCTGGTGCAGTTGATTTCGAACACATGGAGGCATGTTGTCGGATTTGTCTTGCAGTGTTGTCAGCTCGGAGCTGAGCCAAGTCTTGTGGTGTTCAGACGTCATTTCAACTCATCCAACTCAGTAAAGTGGAGGAGAGTTGGTACGTCAGCCCTCGTAAGAATCGGGAGTTAGTCGATGCTCCTCGATCAATTTGATGTGGGAAGGAGAAATTTCTTGTTGTTCGCAGTGTTGAGCCATGGGGGATCCCCACTACTTGGAGGGGAACAGTTCCCTCGGCATTAAGAGCGGAGCCGGTAGTGACCTTGGAAGAGAAGAGCGTTAGTGATGCCCTTCTGGACTGAAGGTGTTGGTATGGCAAGACATCACTAACGAAGTACTCTTTGAAGGCGGTCATGGACCGGCTGCTAGTATGATTTTACTATTGTTACCCTCATGCCATGTTATCCATGCTTTTGTTGCTTTCTAGTTGTTTTATCCATGCCTTTGTTGTTTTCATTTGGTCTTACAAGTTTTAACTCCTTCGTCTTTCTCCTTGCAGGAAGAACAAACATGGATTACGAAGACCTTTTGGAGGATTTGGAAGCACTGCATACCAAGAGGGAAGACGAGCCGAAGAAGCGGAAGAGGTCGGCGATGCATCCTTCGTCTTCCCAGGACTTATCGCCTCTGGCTCCCACTGCACGGACTAAGCCCCATGCAGAGATACCGCCTGCTGTTAAGGTAGGTTCTTCCTTAGCTGCGATCGTGGTGACTGCCGCGTCAGCCCTACTGACTGCTATGGCTGCCGTGGTGCTTGCTAATCAGGGGGACATGGTCTATACTCCCGATTGGAACTTGAAACCCCAAAAGAACTTTTTGGGGAACTCTGTTGCTTGCCTTTTGGCCTGACGTCACCTTCCTACTCCTGCTGATAGAGAGAGGTTGATGATGGAGCCCCCCGAGAGGTCGGTCTTGGAGATTGTAAGGGCACACATGACGATATGATTTAGTTCTCTTTGTTCCTTAGCTTGTGCTTTCCTCCCTTGTACTGTTACATTTTAACCGCTTTCTCCTTGTTTCATGAGATGTGCCACTTCATACATTTGGTGGAATTTTATGCGGCCAAGGAGAAGAACATGAGGGTCCGTATCTCTCATGCCGAGAAGGACAAGAAAAAGGCCGTCAAGGAGTCAGGCAGAGTTGGAAGGACGGAAGAAGAAGAAAAAGGAGGCATGCCTTGAGTTAGAGGTATTGGTAGCGAGTAAGGAGGAGATGCGCCTTAAGTTAGAGGTGTCAAAGGAGAGAGAGAAGGTGTCGGAGAAGAGGAATGCCGACCTTCTAAGAGAGTTGGAGAAGACTCATGCTGATGCGGCCTCAGAGCTGAAGGTCGAGGTGGTCAAGGTTCATGCTGAGTGTAAGTCCAAGCTGTAGGGGGTGATGCTCAAGTCTTACGCTGCAGTAATTTCACACGTGCCAGAGCGTGTTCTCGGTTTCGATGGGAAAGGCCACCACGTGACTCTTTGACCTGGTGAGCCCCTTGATACGGGCAGGAAGGATGATGGCAGGAACGACACTCCTGCGGGTGGTGCGAGGAGTGGCTCTGGAAAGAAGGACAAGGGGAAGGAAGCTGCTGGGGGTCCCTTGTCCGTGGTGGCGCCAAAGCAGGTGGATGCTTGATTCACCTTGTCATGCCTTTTTTTTCCTTTCAGGCTTTCTTTACTCGCCTTTGTTTTGGACTTGTAACTACTTACTATGATGCCTAATTGCAGACTGGCCACCGTATTCCTGTATCTTTGTTTTAGTGGTTGAAAAAACTATCTTCCAGATTTGTTGCCATTTGTCATATTGTGTTGATGTGCTTTGAAGAGACGCTTGCCCGTGACCCCCAGTATTTTGTCTTTTTGTTTGACTATGCTTTTGGAATTGTTGATAGATTATCACAGATCTGGTGAGAACCCCTGTAGTGACGAGGTTGAGCACCTCTGCAAGCGGCTGCGCATAATGGAATTGGCAGTCGACTGTTTCCGTGTTCAGTCAGAGGATGAATGATTGGAGTCTGTTGGCCTTAAGTCGGCACTTATTGAGAAGGATTGCGAGTTAGCACTCTTGTATACCAATCGACTTGCCAACTTGCCCCTGCCCTTGAAAGTGACTAAGGACAGTATTGGGGAGTGTGCTCTACTCAGAGAAGTAGTTGTCGAGAAAGACTTGGAGTTGTATCGCCTTCAAGCGAGACTTGGCTGGTTATGAATGACACACATCTCGCACATTGTTAGTGCGAAAAGGGAATCAATGGTTGAAGTGAAGGAAGGCACCACGACTAATGTGACAGAGAGTGCAACGGTTGGAGGAGTCGGGTCGAACGTTGGGGGAGCAGCGTCGATAGGGCATGTGCCCCCTCAATACCCTGGCGACGCCCAGAGTGGCGTGTCGGCTTTGTTGAGTTTGGCTTTGGTTGGTGGAGATTCACGCGCCTCCTATTCCGACCAGCAATCTCAATCCATGGGATCGATGTTTTCTGTCAAAGATGCTGGCGGTCAAGAAAAAACGGGGGCCGATAGGCGACCCACAAGGAGGCTCGAATCACTCAGGGACAATGTCCCTCGTCCATGGAGTCGCAAGGAAGGCTTGTAGATCACAATGTATGATTCACGATTTTGTACTTGTAAATATCTGTAGCACTATTGGACTGAACATATGGGTTTGTAATAGTTCTGTGATTTGAAGAACTCTTTGCGTGCTTGACTCTCGAGGTGCACCTTGTTGTCAATATTGATGAACCATCAGTTGAATTCTTTATGGCTAAATAATAAGGCATAAATTTGCTGTGTATGGTTAACGAACTGTCGACGGTGTGTAATAGAGTTGAACATAGACCTTGCCGTTAGATTCAGCATGTTCGAGGAGCCAGCCTTGGGTCTGAATTGATTATAGAACCTGCCGTTTGTACTCGACAAGTTTCGAGTGTGCCTTAGAGATTAAACCTTCCGCACGAAGTTATGAGGTTGTTTGTAAGATTTACCCAAGGTAAGAGGGGTGAGCGAGATGTTGAAGCTGTTGTTCCAAGTCAACTGGTCACCGACGGAGCTTAAGTGGTGACCAGAGCATCGAACACGTTGTTTGGGGCGGGCAAAGTGTTTAACTAGGCTTGTAAATATTTGTAGTGACACTGAGTCTAAATGCATAGATTTGCGATAGTTCTGTGATTTGAAGAACTCTTTTCATGGGCTTGATCCTTGCTGTCAAGATTGAGGTGCCATCGAATGAGTTCTTTATATCTAAATAACAGAGCCTCAAGTCTGCTTCGTATAGCTAACGAACTGCCGACAGTGTACGACGGAGTTTAGGACTTCTCCGTCTTGAACTCAACTCGTTGTAGGAGCAACTCTGAACGCGAGTTGTTTTCCAAACTTTTTGTATGGGTCCTCTGACAAATTGTGAGTGTAATCGAGTGGAGAGTTGAACTCTAAGTGTTGCTAGAGTAACTACGAACCACAATTTTGGACCTTTTAATCTGTCTTTGAGGAATTTTAACTAGTTTCAGGAACAGATCGAATGGCGTGTTGAACTCTGAACGTGTGTAATTGCAGATTGTGAGAGTAACTCTGAACTATGGGTATAGATTCTGAACTTGTTAGTTTAAGTATTGACAGGATGCAGGAGCAGATCGAATAGCAAAGTGCACTATGAACTTACTTCTTTGCAAGTTGCTAGAGTCTCTTCGAGCCATGGGTATGGACTCTGAACTGGTCATGGAGGCGCTAACGGATTGCAGGAGCAGATCGAATGACGAAGCGCACTCTGAACTTGCTTCTTTGCAAATTTCTAGAGTCTCTTTAAGCCATGGGTATGGACTCCGAACCCTTCTTATGGAAAGCTTGTAACGAGTGTTTAACGCTGCTCTAGGTGTAAGTCGGGAGTTTTTAGCTCATTGTTTGCTTTGATAAAATTGAGTGAGATGCACATAAATGAACTAGCTAATTTTATTGAAAAGTAAACTAAGGGGCTGCTCTAATGGCTGGCCCTTATTACATGCTTGACCGTTAGTGAAAGCGATGTTTATTGAAAGGAAAAATAGATGGCTGCTTTAGTGGCTGGCCGTTATTATAAGTTTTAAAAATTCTACTGTTAGCGGGCTTGATATATTGCTTATTCTAGTTGACTCTTTATTACAAGTTTTAAAAATTCTACTGTTAGAGGGTGTTTCAGACGCTCTCGTTGTACTTCTTGAGGTGTTGCTCATCCCCAATCCTTGTTACCAAATCCTTGACCCCGGGTCTTCAAGTTGGAGAGCCGTTAGGCGAATAACTTGGTAGACCTTGACTGGAATCGTTTGTTTCGAAGTGAGCCTCCCCTGAATGCGTGGGTAGAAGGGGAGGCCATCTGATGCAGTAATGAGCATAGGCTTAGCGAAGTGCCTATGGGTGAGGGATTTAGGTGTATTATTGGGTTCTGATGAGGACGTACTCGGAACTAGGAGGAGATAACTTGACAAATTTGAAAATTCTCGATTTGACTGACCAGTGCAGCAGCTTCGACCTCGTCTGCAGGCTCGGTGATACTGTGATTATTTTCCTATAGTAGCTCTTCGACATGGAGGGGGAGAACTGAGCCCCGCATGGTAGCAGTGTATCATGCCCATTCTGCCTGTTGGCTTCCCACTACCTGGCCTATGCCTGCTATTGTTGGAAATTTTATTTTCATGTGAAACGCAGAGGACACCGCATGGAAAGCGGCTAGTCCGCGGCGGCCAAATATGGCATTGTACGCGGATGTGAAGTTGACTACCAGGAAGTCTAATGCCTCCATCCGAGTTGCTGGGGCTTTCCTCGACATCACGCCGAGTCGGACAATTCCCTTGACTTGGACAGGTGCACCTAAGAAGCTGTGAAGTGTATAGCTGACTGGATTGAGTTGATCTCGTGAGAGCTTTAGAGCATCAAATGCGGCCATAAAAAGGATGTTCACGGAGCTTCCGTTGTTTACTAGGATACGTCGCACCTCACGATTTGGCATGCCTAGATTGATAACCAGTGCATCGCAATGAGGAGTTTTGACGCCGTCAAGATCTTTATCGGAGATAGACACAGAGAGGCTCGAACCCTTTGGGGGTGGAATGTTATGTACCAAGTTAACTTCCTTTACAAAGGCTTTGCGAGAGGAGTTAGAATCTCCCCCCATAGGTCCTTCATGGATGGTGTGTAGAATGGCCATGTGCTTGCAGTCTCGTGATTCAGAAGGCCTTTCTGGACGCTTATTAGCCCCCCGTGGCGGAAGGTTTTCGGCCTTATTATTTTGTTGGACAAACTGAGAGAGATAGCCCTGTCGAATCAGGTCTTCAGTCTCTTCTTTGAGGGCCTTGCAATTGTCGGTATGTGTCCATGGCCTCTGTGAAATGTGCTGATGTTGATATTTGCAAGTGTACAAAATCGCACAAGTAATATAGATAGATGAGTAGAGTGTCGAACCCACAGGGACTAGATATTTTACTGAGTACCGATATCGCTAGATGAATCACTATTTGGAAGATCGAATTTTATATGATAAAATAACTAAATTACCTTAATCTAACTAACTTTGTGAAGAGGGAGAGGGCTGTGAAACTATGAAGCACTTGTACTTTGTTTAATGTTAAAAATAGTTCTAGGGCTCTTGGTTCACCTAGTTTATCACACACACAAATTATAATTCCTTATAAATAAAAAAATTATTTTCCCAAATTGTCGACCAAAATCCTAAAAATATTAACCACTCTATCAACGTAGTCTAAAAATTATTCTCAATTAATCATTCGTCTATCCACCAAATTATTAATTGAGAAATTGGATTTCTTAACGGTCACGTCCTCCAATATACGGTCTTAATTTTTATTAATCACAAATCACCTGTTCGGTCTCTTTATGATTTGAACAATCATACAAATGTCTATCCACCATGTTGTACGCATAAATAATAAAAACTAAAACACAATCAGGAAAAATAGAGAAATAAGAAGGAATTAAAATTTGTGTTCAAAACTCGGCTACACCTTAGCCTCTAAAACAATAAATTCAGTTCATATTTGTTTGGGATTGCATCAAAAAAATATAGAGAAGGAAAGGCACAAAAAGAAATACAAAAATTAATTCAAACCAGTCCTTTCACTATTCTGTCTCAAAAACCGAACCCCACAAAATCTGTCAGTCGTCACGTCGCGTCTAAGAAGACAGCAGCTGTCGCGTCTTGAGTTCCGTGGCTGTCGCTGACGTCAAATCGAT
Organism: Hemerocallis citrina; assembly: GCA_017893485.1. Lineage (NCBI taxonomy): Eukaryota > Viridiplantae > Streptophyta > Magnoliopsida > Asparagales > Asphodelaceae > Hemerocallis > Hemerocallis citrina. The sequence goes on from CM030367.1 coordinate 19,580,564, forward strand.
CTGCCACGACCCAACCTGTCACGTCGCGTCGCCGTCTGGGTCCCACGTCAACTCTTAGCCCTCTCACAGCTGTGCTGACGTTCTGTGGGTCCCGTGTGCCAGGTCAACTGTCTTCGTCCCTTTCTTCGCTCCACACGCAGAGAAAGAAGATGAAGCCACGTCAGCGCATGTCAGAACAGAAGAAGAAAGGGCAGCCCAGTCAGAATGTTTGAAACTCTTTGCTTTGATCCGTGCGCCAGGAGAGAGAGAGAGGTAGTTGGGTGCACTTCGAAAACCGCATAGCAGCACTACTGCCCACACTACTGTTTCTCCTTGCAACTCGCACACGTTTTTTTTATTTTTTTTTCTTTGTATTTGGTAGCCGTCACCTCTTACTTTCTCCTCTCTCCCTTTGGTTTGCATTTATAGAGCACGGGAATAGAGTTAGGGTTTTCACTTTTTGCAGAAAAGTCCACATTCTTTCTTTATTTCCTTCCTTTAATTGATCTGAATTTATTTATTTCTCTTTCTTTCTTTTCTGCCTTTTCTGCCTACCAAGTGCTTCTGCATACACAAAATAATACCTGAAATTAGGATTTTTAAATAAAATAAATTTAATTAGTTTAAAATTAATTAAACTAACTATAAATCATATTAGCGTATAAAAATTCTTTTACAAATTATTTGTCGCACTTTTAAGTCAACAAAACAATAAAAGTTGATAAATCTATTATTTTACTCTGTTTATTGATTTTTTTCCACAATTCTTTACTTTTTTGCATCAAAAATATTATTTCTTCAAAAATAATTAATTAAATGAAATCATATAGAAATAAGATGAATTATTGATAATATCAGCGAAAACAAGCCATTTTAATAGGTAAATGAGTACAAATATTTGTATATAAATTAGACACATCAAATACCCCCAAACTTAAGATTTTGCTTGTCTTCGAGCAAAAAGTAGAATCATAAACAGGGAAATAATAATAGTAGACTCAACCCATCACACCAAGAAATCTTATCATGCAAGCATCAAATTTACAATTAAAAATATAAACAATTGCAAATAAAGTAAAACTAAGCATACCCACTTTCTCCAGTGCAATTATTTATTCATAATTCCCAAAAAAAAATCGCATTTGTCATGCAATTAATGTAATTATAGTATGCAACAACTCAAACTGTGATTATCCCTTCTCTCTACTATAAACCGAGTAGCAAACTAGAGTTTTTTTTATTTTTTTTTATTTTTTATTTTATTTATTTTTAGTCTCTTCTTTAAGTTGTCACTTGCCTTTTGACGCGAATGCAAAACATTTGTGATGAATTCACCCGATTACTCAGCAAGTCACAAACTTAAAGTGCTTTGCATACTCATATTTCAAGTTGCTGTTCTACGTAAGTGTAGACATTTGTGATGAATACCCCTAGTTACTAAGCAACTCAAAACATTGGAGTAGATTGACTTTATTCAAATTTTTTTATTTTTTTTTTCTCATTATTACTCTATTTACTTAAACTCTGTTTAGGACTAGATTAAAGGGGATAATCACAAGAAAAAGCATCACATTTGTTTTTTTATGTATAATAGCATGACCCACACAATTTTGTAAGGAATTTTGAAGTTCAATAATCCTAAAGTAAATAAGTATGCTTAATATTGCTTTATAAAAAAAATTGTTTATACCAAAAAAATTTGTCTTTTATGCTTATCACCATAAAGAACTCAAAAGTGTAATGGTGAGCCTAATTGAAATCCTTTTGTTTTGTTTTTCTTTTCAAAAATAATAAAAATAAAACTAAATTTGTAAACCTTCCCCCCCAAACTTAAATATCACATTGTCCTCAATGGGAAAGAAAAAGAAAAAAACAAAAAGAATGCAAAAAGTTTAGAATATCTCCCCTGATTCGTCTTTAAATTTCTGCACGCGCAGCGTTCAGTATTTTGGCGATATCTGGAGCTGTAGATGTCGAAATGGGCTGATTTTTTTTTGCTGGAAAGCTAAGACAATTGTCTACAACTTCTCTTTGAATTAGTTTTCCAGATTTTGACTCCAAACTGCTCGAAAACAGCCATCAATGCAGGTGTTCCAAACAGCTCCGTTTGGCGACTTTCAAAATTGATGCAATCCTACAAAATAAAATCAAAAATTAAAATAAAATAAACTAAAAGATAAATCAAAACTAAATGCAATAAAATAAAATATGGGTTGCCTCCCAAGAAGCGCTAAGTTTTAAGTCTTCAGCCAGACATGGAGGTGAGATGGTTATGTAACGCCAAGATCCAACAACATTAACACATCCTTTCTAATTTTTCTTTTCTTGTGTGGATCAGGTTCAAGTTCCAATTTGAGGCGTTTCCTTCGTGATGATGATGTTTTTGATTCCCCCACCTCTTTGAATTTTTGTTGAATGGATGACTGTTCTTCAGGAGGAAAATTTATGGAATTAAAAACATTAAAAGTTACTTCCTCATGCTGAATTTGTTCCTCCACACTTTGTTCAATCTCACTTTGCTTTTCAACCACATTATGTTCTTCATTTTCTTCTTGTGGTTGTTCAATTGTCCTTCCGCTTCCTAGTGTTATAGCCTCGACATGCTCCTTGGGATGGACAACTGTATTGCTTGGTAATGTTCCTGCAGTTTTTTCGTTAAGAATATTTAAAATTTGACTAATTTGTACCTCAAGATTGTGAATGGAAGCCAAAGTTGAATTTGTAACATTTTGGATTGCCAAATCTGTCTTTTGCATGTAGTGCATAAACATGTCTTCAAGCGTCGACTTCTTTTCTTGCTGTGAAAAATATTGAGGTTGTATAACTACTCCTTGATTGTTGTTCCATGAAAAATTGGGGGTGTTTCTCCATCCTTGATTGTATGTGTTTGCATAATGATTGTTTTGCATTTGAAAGTTTGACACAAAATTTTCATTTACGGCATTTGATGGAGCAAAAGGGTTCCCCACTTGACAATCTGAACTTGCATGATTTCCTGCACAAAGATTACAAATCATATTAGATTGAATAGTATTAAAATTCATATTTTCTACTTGTTTAGATAAAATATCATTTTATGCATTTAAAGTAGAAAAATGATCAAGTTCAAAAACTCCAGCCACTTTTCTTGGCATCGTTCTCTCTGAAGACCACTGGTAATGATTTGATGTCATCTCCTCTAAAAGATCATAGGCTGCTTGGTAAGTTTTGCTCATGAGTGCACCACCAGCTGCTGCGTCAACGATAGATCTATGTGTAACTCCCAAACCATTATAAAATGTTTGCATTTGCAGCCATTTTGGTAGTTCATGATTAGGACACTTTCTCAATAACTCTTTAAACCTTTCCCATGCATCATACAAAGAATCGGTCTCAAATTGAGTAAATGTGCAAATGTCCTTTCTTAGCTTTGCTGTCTTTGCTGGAGGAAAATACTTGGTTAGAAATTTTTGTGCAAGTCCCTCCCAAGTAGTAATACTACCGGGTGGTAGATAATGTAGCCAAGCCTTCTCCTTATCTCGTAGGGAAAAAGAAAAGAGTCTCAGTCTAATTGCATCGTCTGATACACCGTTGTGCTTGAAAGTATCACAAATTTCTAAAAAATCTGCAATGTGAGCGTAAGGATCCTCGTGTGGTAGTCCCCAAAATTGAACAGTTTGTTAAATCAATAGAATCATCGCCGGTTTAATTTCAAAATCGTTAGCTTCAATAACCGGCTTCTTTATGCTTGACTCATAAATTGAGGGCATAGCATAGTCTCTCAAAGGCCTATTCTCATCGTTCCCCATGATAATGTACGTGTATGTCCTGAAATGTAAGTATCGAAAAAAGGGAAAAAAAAATAGAAAAACTAAAAAAAAATAAAATAAGAAAAATAAATAAAAGTTAGAGTTAGTCAAAAGAAAATAAAGATGTAAAATGATAATAAAATAAAAATAATTACAAAAAAATCCAAATTAGCAATAATCTAGCAATTGTCAATATCAATAAAAGAATAACTAGTCCCCGGCAACGGCGCCAAAAACTTGATGTTGATATTTGCAAGTGTACAAAATCGCACAAGTAATATAGATAGATGAGTAGAGTGTCGAACCCACAGGGACTAGATATTTTACTGAGTACCGATATCGCTAGATGAATCACTATTTGGAAGATCGAATTTTATATGATAAAATAACTAAATTACCTTAATCTAACTAACTTTGTGAAGAGGGAGAGGGCTGTGAAACTATGAAGCACTTGTACTTTGTTTAATGTTAAAAATAGTTCTAGGGCTCTTGGTTCACCTAGTTTATCACACACAAATTATAATTCCTTATAAATAAAAATATTATTTTTCCCAAATTGTCGACCAAAATCCTAAAAATATTAACCACTCTATCAACGTAGTCTAAAAATTATTCTCAATTAATCATTCGTCTATCCACCAAATTATTAATTGAGAAATTGGATTTCTTAACGGTCAAGTCCTCCAATATACGGTCTTAATTTTTATTAATCACAAATCACCTGTTCGGTCTCTTTATGATTTGAACAATCATACAAATGTCTATCCACCATGTTGTACGCATAAATAATAAAAACTAAAACACAATCAGGAAAAATAGAGAAATAAGAAGGAATTAAAATTTGTGTTCAAAACTCGGCTACACCTTAGCCTCTAAAACAATAAATTCAGTTCATATTTGTTTGGGATTGCATCAAAAAAATATAGAGAAGGAAAGGCACAAAAAGAAATACAAAAATTAATTCAAACCAGTCCTTTCACTATTCTGTCTCAAAAACCGAACCCCACAAAATCTGTCAGTCGTCACGTCGCGTCTAAGAAGACAGCAGCTGTCGCGTCTTGAGTTCCGTGCGCTGTCGCTGACGTCAAATCGATCTGCCACGACCCAACCTGTCACGTCGCATCGCCGTCTGGGTCCCACGTCAACTCTCAGCCCTCTCACAGCTGTGCTGACGTTCTGTGGGTCCCGTGTGCCAGGTCAACCGTCTTCGTCCCTTTCTTCGCTCCACACGCAGAGAAAGAAGATGAAGCCACGTCAGCGCATGTCAGAACAGAAGAAGAAAGGGCAGCCCAGTCAGAATGTTTGAAACTCTTTGCTTTGATCCGTGCGCCAGGAGAGAGAGAGAGGTAGTTGGGTGCACTTCGAAAATCGCACAGCAGCACTACTGCCCACACTACTGTTTCTCCTTGCAACTCGCACACGTTTTTTTTATTTTTTTTTCTTTGTATTTGGTAGCCGTCACCTCTTACTTTCTCCTCTCTCCCTTTGGTTTGCATTTATAGAGCACGGGAATAGAGTTAGGGTTTTCACTTTTTGCAGAAAAGTCCACACTCTTTCTTTATTTCCTTCCTTTAACTGATCTGAATTTATTTATTTCTCTTTCTTTCTTTTCTGCCTTTTCTGCCTACCACGTGCTTCTGCATACACAAAATAATACATGAAATTAGGATTTTTAAATAAAATAAATTTAATTAGTTTAAAATTAATTATACTAACTATAAATCATATTAGCGTATAAAAATTCTTTTACAAATTATTTGTCGCACTTTTAAGTCAACAAAACAATAAAAATTGATAAATCTATTATTTTACTCTGTTTATTGATTTTTTTCCACAATTCTTTACTTTTTTGCATCAAAAATATTATTTCTTCAAAAATAATTAATTAAATGAAATCATATAGAAATAAGATGAATTATTGATAATATCAGCGAAAACAAGCCATTTTAATAGGTAAATGAGTACAAATATTTGTATATAAATTAGACACATCATGTGCACCACAAGCCCTTGTCTCTTCTCTTGCTGGTCATTGTCATTTTGGGAGGAGGATGAACTATCCCATCCTTTTCAGCCGCCATGAGGATGGTAGACACACTTGTGTTCAACGGAGTAAACTTGTCGAAGTGGGATGTTGGAGGAGGACGACATTGGTTTGCACCGTTTTCAGGAACTTCTTGGGTGTGTCCTCACTTGCGTTCTTCCGTTTGTTGCCAGAAAGTGACTCTTTCTTGACTTATGGGTTGAGAGCTTCCTCGACTCTGATGTACTTTTCACTCCTTTCCAGGAACTCAGTGAAATCCCGAGGTGGCCTCTCGGCAAGGGATGCTTTTAGTTCTTTATGCATGACGTTGTGACGGAAAGCTACAGTCGCCACTGAAGAGTCCAAGAGGGAAATTGACCTTGCTTCTGCTGTAAAGCGTTTGACGAATTCTTTTAGTAGTTCTCCGTCTCTTTGCTTCAGTTCTAATAGGGAGACACTTGTTTTTTCAGCCTTTCGGTTAGTAACGTACGCAATGAAAAGCTCCTCAAGTTGATCGAAAAAGAATATTGATTCTGGATTCAGGCCTGAATACCATTCCCTTGCTGGTCCTTTTAGCATGGCGGGGAATGTTCGACACATGAGTGCATCGGTGGCGTTAGACCATCATGAGTGTTTTGAAGCTTTCTATAAGGTCTGTCGGGTTTGATTCTCCATTGTAGGATTCAAATTGAAGAGCCTTGAAGCCCCTTGGGATGGGTGTATCAAGGATGGCTTTGCTGAAAGGAGTTCGACTAGGGCAGTAGGCCCAACTGGAGCGGTTTCTCTCATTCTTCATCTGTTCTAGACAATTCTCTATCTATTGGATACAGCGAAGGACTTGGTCATCCTTCCTCTGGGATCCAGTTGAGTCGGCGGATCCTTCATTGGGGGGCTGACCCAGATCTTGACTTCCTTGGATAGCATGGAGAATGTCGAGCTTGAACTTATCCAATTCGGCCCTAGTGACTGGGGCATTTTCCCCTTTATTCTGCACAAGAAGCTTTCGACTCTCATGAGTCGGGCTCCTTATTGTGATGCGCCCCCTATGAGCAGATGATTGCCTTGATCTCTATCTAAGAAAATTGGTTCCCTGGTTTGCTTGATGTCCAGAGCAGGAGGCCTCAGATCGGGCGTGCCTCTTGTCGAATTGGATTCGTAGATTAGTTCCTTGTTTCCTGACACTGATGATCTGGCAGAGATCTCTAGAACCCCTGGGTCCTCACGTGGCCATTGAATCAGTTGAAGCATTATGGACTGAGATACGAACGTGCTGGGGATGTTGCCCATGACGGTTTTGTCAGGAGCCCTCTGGTGCCTCTTCAGTGGGAGGAGCTTGACTAGGTTGTCGGGGTGACTGTTGATGAGGAATCAAATATTCCATAGGAGGAGCTGGTTGATGAAAAGAGTTGGTGTGATGGCTTGTGTCTGCCTCTCTGCCTCTTAGTCTTGGTGGCAAGTTTGACTTGTGTAGTTTCCCAGAGACGGCGCCAATCTGTTGCTGCTTATTTTAGTGTGGGAGTAAACAAATAGTGAGTTAATAATTGATGGAAACTCCTAAAAACCTTACCTTTGACCTTGGCCGTGAAATGCGGTTAGAGCTCCTGAGAGTGAATCTGGATCGTTGATTGACTACTGTGATCTGAATCCGACGGTTGCTGATGCGGTCGATGGACCTGCTAAAAGTCAGAATCAGAAAGAGAAAGAGAGTATGAAAGAGAAATTGGCGAATTGTTGATTACCTTCTGACTGTAGAGGGGAGGGATATTATAGGCCTGAGAAACATATAAAGAGATCGATCTAGATCCATTGGATCGATTTGAATTTCTTATCTCTTTTATGTCTCTCTCCCTCAAGAGATATGTTCTCTTGTTAGGGAATAAGAGATTTGACTCATAGCCGTCATGGGCTGGGTGTCTCTCCTAGTGGGCCTAGTTTGTCACTTTTTATGGGTTTGAAAGAAGCCCATGTCTTGGAGAAGGCCCAGACCTGTTAAAGAGGCCCGTTATGATTAATCTGCCTGTAGAAGCTTTGAGATCTATGCAGGAATCGTACGGCCTTGATTTGCTGTGATTTTTACCATCATCAATACCCTTCAAAAGGAAAATGTTTTATTATTATAACAAGGTTAAGATCAATCTCAGGGTAGATATGAGAAATTGAGAATCATGTATTTATTGTATTGAAACTTTTCTTTAATAAAGCTATTGTACCTTTATAGGTTCTTCTATTAAAAAATAGGGTTTTAAACATGTATATAACAAACAGTGGCGGAGCCAGACTAATCCAAATGGGGGTCCCATTTTTTTCGGCATCGTCACGATTGTTGCAAAAAAATTCATTTTATTTTTGTTTTGAGAAACCAAATTAATTTGATCAAATATATTCATATAACTCATAAATGTATAACGCAAACGACATATCACATGTGAATTTGATAAGGTAACATGAAATTGTTTTGCTAGTTAAAAAAAACAACAAAATACGTCAATAACATGATTCAAATTTTCAAAAATTACAATCAACAAATTTATACCTACTGTTGAGGTTTCATAGAATAAACCTCTGACATTATCATATCACAAGTAAAACTACGACAAATATTCATTTCAATGTAAACAATGAGGCTATCAGTTAAATAATCATCTTCCATTCTATTGCGAAGTTTCGTCTTCACAAGTTTCATAGCTGAAAAGGTTCGTTCAGTAGTTGTTGTAGAAACATGTAAAGTTAGCACCAAACGGATCAACCTATCAATTAGATGGTAGTTAACTAATTGTTTTTTCATATATAATTGATGACATAAATCAGATGTTGACCAATTCAAGAACTCTGGATGTTTTATGACATCACGACCATAATACGCTAGTTGCAATCTTAATTACACTCTCTCTTGTTCACTGAAATCTTCGAGACAAACTTATCCGCCAACATGTATAGCTTGTTAACATCAAATGACATAAACCCATTCCTTGGATTTCATGCTGAGCTAAGGACAAGGATCTTTAAAGAAGAACCATAAACCTACTATTCAATTCTCGCAGTTGGAAGTCGACTGAAGGTATAATCAAATCAATCCTTAAATGATGCTCCAATGTGATAGAATTTTGATTTCCTCCGTGGGGGGAGACCTCGACCATTAGAGCAAATATTGGATAAAATTAAGCCACAAATTAAGCCCCAAATTACTAAATCGCTCACCCTAAAAAGTTAAGCACCAAATTAAACCTACTAAAAAAATTACCTAAGAAACACCAAAATTCTTACTTCAATAGACTAAACTTTCCACTTATAAATATATCTCGGTACCCAAAATTTATACTTCAATAAAAAGAAATATAAATTTAGAAATTAGAAAGTTACTTTAATTGTGGGTTTAAATTTGAGAGAATGAGATGAGAGAGAGCGAGAGAGCTTCAGCTGGTGAGGTCGACGACGACGAGGACGTCGTCACAGCGTCACTGGTGGTGCTGGTGCAGATCAAATGAGATACAGAGAGATGAATTGAGTGAGAGGATGTGGTAGGGTATCGAATGAGGAGAGAGCGACCGAGGGATTGAGGGGACGGGGCTTGGGAATTGGGATTGGATGGGTGTGGGTTTGGATTGGTAGTTTTTAAATAGTTTTTTCCCATTAGTTTTCACTTTGCAGATTGTCACTTAGTTGGGCTTGTTGGATCCTGTAGGCAAGGCAAATAACACTTGAAGGGGGGGGGGGGGGGGGGGGGTGAATAGTGTTGTTTAAAAATTACTTAAGAAATTGAACTTTTCGTACTGTCCAGTCGACTAAAAATAGAGATACAGTCGACTGTTGCGTCAGAGTAGAAGAGTATCTTACTAAAGAGTTACTAGTCTGATCAGTCGACTTAGCGCGGAAATCCAGTCGACTTACCAGACAAGTTTTCGAAATAAAACACAGATTAATTGAAATTGCAAGTTGAGAAAATACAACCACCACAGAGTTAATCATCGAGTACACAGCGATGTATCCTGGTTCGGTCTTCCCGAGCAACCCACATGAGATTTTCCACTATTCTTGAAAAAAAGTACAAGAATACCCTACGGCGTTTGACAACAACTATGTCAAACCTGTAGAACTCTCTCACCACTAGAGAGAGCAAACCCACACTACACCCAAGAGTGAAAAACCGACTCTACAACCAAGAGCCCTAATCTCCAACCGAGAAGACCACTCTCACAACCTGAGAGTGAAAAACAACAACAAAAAGAGTTTACAATAACCTATAGCCTTGTTTGTGATTTGTGCTTTTGTATAGTGGTTATTAGGTTAACTTCTGGAATCAGTCTAAAACGAATTCGATGTTATACTAGACTGAATTTCAGAGAACCAAGACTTAGACAATTTGTATGCTTTTGAAATGCTGTTTTTCTAAAAAACAAAAGCTTGAAACCTAAAGAAATGCTTGGAACCTTTTCAAAAGTGATTCCTATACTCTATTTATAAAGTAAGAATCAAAGGGACGTTGTAAAACAGTTCCCTAAACCGCATTAAAATTGATAGCAAAGGATTTGATTTTGAAAAACAAGTTTTAAATTCAGAAAAACTGTTGAAACAACTTGAACAGTCGATTGAGTTGCCATAATGAGTCGACTGGCCAGAGCTTGTATGAGTTCAGACAGTTTTGTACTATGACAGTCAACTGGTTCCAAGGAACGGTCGACTGGTACTCAACAGCTGGACTTATTCAAGCTTGTTTTGACCTTTTAATTTTGTAAAACACTCAGTTATTAAAATGTATGTGTGAGTGTGTGTGTGACAAGGCTATTACAAATTTCTAAGACTCAAAGAATGAAAATTGCAATATTACAAGACACTTTTACAAAACATTTGAAGCACTTGAATCTTGTCTTGACTTTGAATCTTTGACTTGAGCTTGAGCCTTTGTCTTTATGTCTTGAAGCTTGCTTGATCAATGTAGCTTGAGCTTAAATCTTTGCGGCTTGATCAGTTACTCTTGAAAGCTTCATTGGATCGTTTTGCCTTTGTGTATTCCACCATGGTATTGACTTTGATACACCCTGCAAGAGATATGTGATAGAACAACTTTGTATTGTGTTGTAGTCATCAAAACCAAGAATCAATATTCTCTCCCTTTTTGATGATGACAACACATTAACTTATAATAATAACAATTACATATCATGAATTCATACAAAATTGAAAGATATATAAAATATAAACATGTATGCTCCCCCTAATTAATGTACAACAAGCACACAAGTAATAATATGCACAAAAACATGCACAAGACAAAGAATGCACCAAAAACACATGCACCAAAAACAAGCATTTTCTCCCCCTTTGTCATCAACAAAAACAAAAAAAATAGAAGGAGAGAAGAAACAAAACATAATGTAAATCATTGCATAATGAACAAAAGAATGGCATAACCATAACAAATTAATACATAGAAAATGAAGTACATGATTGCAAATACTACATAGAAGTGAAATACATAAAACATAAAAAATTTCAAAAAAAAAAGAAAATACATCAATTTAGTTTTCTTCTTCGTCATCAGACCCTTGAGAGGCAAGAGGAGGAGGTGGAAATTGTTGAGTGAACAAATGGGTAAGGTTAGCAAGGCTAGCCTCAAGGTTATCTTGTCGACCAAGGATAAGATCGGTACGATCTATAAGATAATTAACCGAAGTATAAAGACTCTCAGGATCAGCAAAAACGGCTCTAGGACGAGAAGAACTAGGTGCAGAAGACCTACGACCTGAAGTGGCTAAAGGAATATGAGGGACATTCCGTCGAGGAGACAAAGGAGGAGAGTTAAGAATCTTCATACAAGCTAAACTTGCACGATCAAAAGATTCATAATGAGTGACAACACTAGACTCAGAAGTAAGATCAACTTCATAGAAGTTGAAGACATGAGTAAATATTGCACTAAAAGGAAGGAAAGAGGTGTGAGCCTTATGAAGACGACTGAAAATGACTCGACTCCAATTTATTTGGATATTGCCAAAAATTGCATAGACCGCTTGTTGCAACTCATGGGAAAATTGATCGTAACTTCCCGTTTTAGGGATAATGTTATACGACAAAATTTTTGCAACTAGCTTAGCAAGTGGAGTAATTGATTTGTTAGTCATTGGGGGACCGCGATTTGGCAAGTAAATTTTGGAAAAAATAGAGTCGTTATCCATTTCAATCTCCCCTTCATGAGGGATACTCAGGATAATCCCTAATTTTTCAGGAGTTAGTTTCATGCGAATATTTTTCACCGATGTCATGAAAAATATTTCACTACCATACTCGTAAGTGGCAACTTTCATATTTGCATAAAACAAATATATAAGTTGTGGATAGTAATAGGGTTGATTGACAAGAGAAAGCAAGTCAAATAATCCACATTGTTCAAACAATGGGGCTAAGGGGAACCTATCTAAATTAGGAAAATTGACAAATCTCCCCGGAAAGATAGCAATTTGACATATGATAAAAAATTTCTCAATGAGATTCGGATTCCTCAAGTATTGAAGGTAATTTTGTGAAGATTGACCTTCTTCTATATTGAAACCTCTTGCTCTCTTGGGAGGCATAGTAAAACTCTAGAAAACATAAAGAGAGAGAGTAAGAGTTTTACCCAAAAATGACAAGAGAAGGAAGCTAATGGCTTCAAGAAGCATGAAATTGATTCCAAAAATGAAAAAATGTACTAAAAATCTGGAGGAAATCTGGAATCTACGGGCTTCAAATCTCTAGAATCTCCAAGCACTAGGAGTAGCCGACCGGTCTTCTACTTGAAGGAGAGAGAGTGAAAAGTGGAAAGGTGAAAAAAAGGGGTAAAAAAATAGGGTTTTACTAAGGAGTAGAAGGCTGAGATGAAATCTGGAATGAATGGAGAGTTAGGATCAGCCAAGGGTTAAAGAAAGATAGAAAATTGCCTCAGAAATGTGATGTTTCGAATCAGAAAAATAAACTGATGTCGCGACAGTCGACTTGTTTTTTTTTTTGGATCAGTCGACTTAGTTGAGAGTAATTAAAACCAAACGAAAAACATCAAGTAATACTTCTGGCAGTCGACTTGGTACTGTATACAGTTGACTGTCCAGAACTTAAAATTTAGCCAAAACAAAAAAAATAGACAATGAAAAATACTTTGTCAGTCGACTGAAAATTATTTTTAAGTCGACTTACACAAAATAAATATTCAAGAAATATCATGAAAACAACAAATTCCTAGTTCTCTTCTAAAGTTGATAAAAGTGTCTTCCTTAAGTGGTTTGGTAAATATATCTGCTACTTGTATATCAGTAGAAATAATAATCTAAAGTTATATCTCCCTTTAAAACATGATCACGTAGAAAATGATGTTGAATATCAATATGTTTTGTACGTGAGTGTTGAACAGGATTTTTAGATAGATTAATAGCACTAGTATTATCATACATTATAACAGGTTTTGAAAATAAAATACCATAATCAATAAAGTTTGTTTCATCCACAAAATTTGGGCACAAGCCAAACTTGCAGCAATATATTCAACTTCTGTAGTAGATAGGGATACCGAATTTTGCTTTTTACTGCACCAAGATACTAGTGAATGTCCCAGAAAGTGACAAGTTCTACTAGTACTTTTACGATCAGTTTTACTACCAGTAAAATCAGCGTCACTTATATGACAAAAATTGAAAATTATCGGAGCGTGGATAAAATAAACCATAGTCAGATGTGCCTTTAATGTATCTTAAAATACGTTTCACAGCTTTTAAGTGAGACTCTTTTGGACTCGACTGATATCTAGCACATAAGCATACACTAAACATAATGTCTGGTCTACTAGCACTTATATATAAGAGTGAGCCAATCATACCTCGATAGAGTTTTTGATCGGCACTCTTACCTAATTCATCTTTGTCAAGTGTAGTAGTAGTAGCCATAGGTGTGGTCTTGCTACTAGTGCTATCCATGCCAAACCGTTTGAGTAATTCCTTAGCATATTTTCCTTCATTAATAAATATGCCATTTTGTGACCGCTTTATTTGTAATCCTAGAAAATAATTGAGTTCACCCATGTGACTCATCTTAAACTCATTTTTCATGGTATTAGCAAACTCTTGACAGAGATTACTATTAGTAGAACCAAAAATTATGTCATCGATATATATTTGTATGATTAGAATATCTGTCTCTATTTTCCTAATAAACAATGTAATATCTACTTTAAATATCTCAAAACCAGTTTCTAAGAGAAAAGTCTTCAACCGGTCATACCAAGCACGAAGTGCTTGTTTAAGACCATATAAAGCCTTTTTCAATTTAAAAAGGTGGTTTGGGAATTCTTCATGTTCGAAACCGGGTGGTTGCTTAACATAAACATCTTCCTTGATAAAACCATTAAGAAAAGCACTCTTGACATCTATTTGGAAGAGTGTAAAATTCATAAAACATGCAAAAGATAATAAGATCCTAATTGATTCTAGTCTAGAAACAGGAGCATATGTTTCATCAAAATCGATTCCTTCTTCTTGATTATATCATTGAGCAACTTACCTAGCCTTGTTCCTAACGACTTATCCTGATTCATCTAACTTATTCTTGAATACCTATTTGGTACCAATTATAGTATGTTCAGGAGGTCGTGGAACTAAATCCCATACATCATTTCTTATAAATTGATTTAATTCATCTTGCATGGCATTCATCCAAAATTCATTCTCACAAACTTCTTGTATATTTTTCGGTTCAAAATCCGACAAGAGAGCCGTATGAGAAATCATGTTAACATGAGATCTTGTTTGAATACCACGTGAGATGTCATCAATTATTAAGTCATGAGGATGATCTCTAACTTCAACAAACAATTTTGGTAAAGTTTGAGTCATCACAACAGGATCAATCGACTTAACAAGTCCAGCAGCCGACTTATTCACATCAGTCGACTTAATATCCTTATTAGTCGACTTGTCTAGGGTAGTTTGCTCTAGTGATTTAATAACGTTATTTAAAGGTGATGAATCAATTTCATCATCTTCAATAACAGTAGATGAATGCAAGGATTCATCAAAAGAAACATGCATAGATTCTTCAATAATCAAGGTTGACTTATTGAAAATTCTATATGCCTTCTCCTATTTGAGTATCCAATGAAGATACCTTCATTAGATCTAGGATCAGATTTATGTAAATTATCTTTAGTGTTTAAAATGAAACACTTGCATCCAAATACTTTAAGATAAGATACTTTAGAAATTCTTTCAAAAAATAGTTCATAACAAGTTTTCTTAAGCTTAAGCCTAATCAATATTCTATTTAAAACATAACATGCTGTAGAAACAGCTTCAGCCCAGAAGTACTTAGGCAAATTGCTTTCAACAAGCATAGTAGTGCACACTCTTGCATTGTCCTATTATTTCTTTCGACCATTCCATTTTGTGGTGAAGCTCTAGGAAATACAAACGAATGTGTTATACAATTTTTGTTGCAATATTCTGAAAACATTTCATTCTTAAATTCTCCACCATGATCACTTCTAACAGTGACTATGGATAGAGATTTTTGATTTTGAATTCGTTTACAAAAATTTGCAAATTCTTCAAAAGCATCATATTTATGTTTTAAAAAGAAAACTTATGTAAATCTTAAAAAATCATCTACTAAAACAAATATATATCTACTTTTATTTAAAGAAGCGACTCTAGTAGGACCAAATAAATCCATATGGATTAATTCAAGAGGCCTACTAGTAAAAATCATTTCTTTTGTCTTAAAGGTATATTTGACTTGTTTTCCAAGTTGACATGCATCATATAACTTATCTTTCTTAAAAGATAGTCTTGGCAGTCCTTTAACTAGGTTGTACTTAGACAATTTAGCAATATTTTTCATATTCACATGGCCAAATCTCTTATGCCAAAGCCAAGAATCATTGTTAGAAGCTACTAAACAAAAATCATTAGAGAATTCATTCGTTTTTAAACATAATTCATAGATGTTGTTTTTCCTAAATCCTTGGAAAATTATATTTTGCATGGAAGAATCATAAATTAAACATGCATCTTTTTCAAAAACAATTTTATATCCCTTATCACACAATTGGCTAATACTTAACAGATTATGCTTAAGACCATTAACAAGGAAAACTTCTTCTATAGTAGGGGTAGTGTTCTTATCGACCATGCCAATTCTAATAACCTTCCCTTTGTTGTGACCGAATGTGACTGTTCCTCCATCTATTTCTTGTATGGAAGAAAAAAGGTTAGCATGACCAGTCATATGCTTGGAGCATCCACTGTCAAGTATCCAACGTTCTCTTTTAGGTACCTATAAAATAATCATTGTGAATATGGTACCATTTTCATTGGGTCCGAAAGGGATTAGTTTTTGGGAAACCAAATCCAAAGTGAGTTTGATTTACCACCAAAAGTAGGAATATAATTTACAGAATTACATATATTAAGATCATAAGAATTTATATAAGTAATTCTATCGTTTAGACTCAGATTGACAGGAACCCAAATGTTTTTGGTCTGTCTAGTCAACTTTATTGTAACTTTCAGTCGACTGTTATGAGAAACCAGTCGACTGGGAGGTGAAATAGGTCGACTTATCTAAGGTTTCGGTCTCTTTAAATAAGAATCCAAACCTCTGGACAGACGACTGAAATTAGGGTTCAATTGACTGGTCTGAACTACAGAATTACTATTTTCATGGAAAACAACAGTTTTTGGTTTCTCAAAAAACTCATATAATTTGTTCTTAACACTAGAAATAGAATCAGTCTTATTACTACTACTATTCTTAGAAGCATGATGTTTTTCAAGAGACTTTTGAAAACCAAGTCCAAATCTCTTACAGGATTGAACTTGATTTTGGAGAACTTCATTTAAATTCTCATTTTCTTTGTTAAACTTAGATACATTCTTGGATATCTCTTCCTAATTTTTCTTAAGAGATACAAAATCTATATCCAAATTAGAAAGTCGAGAATTTAACGACTTGACTTCAACATTTAAGTAAAGATTCTCTTGAGAAAGTGTTTGATTGACTTTCTCTAAGTTTTTAACTCTAATTTTCTCCTTCTTGAGTTATTGAAAAACCTCATTAGAAGCATCTAATAAGTCATTTGAATCAAAGTTATCACTTACTTCGTTTTGTGTGGCCATGAAACATACGTTTGCAACTTCGTTTGACTCCTCATTCTCTTCTTCCGATGAAGAGTCACTATCGTCCCAAGTTACTTGATATGCCTTCTTGTTTTTCGTATACTTGTTCTATGTGTACTTGTCCTTCTTGAAGTTAGTAGCCTTTCTTTTTGATTTCTTATTTTCTAATGGGCAATCCTTCTTCATATGACCTGTTTTGTTATACTTGAAACAAGTGGAAAGTTCATTAGTATCTTTAAATTTAGAATTAAATTTACATTTTCTAAGAAACTTCTTGAACTTTCTAGTGAACATGGCTATCTCTTCTTCATCTTCTTCTTCATATTCGGAGTCCAACAAGGCCTTGAAAGCGAGTGTCTTCTACTTTGCTTGTTGAGGTTCTAGATCCTTCTTGCGTTCTTCAAGTTGTACTTCATATGCCATGAAATTTCCCACAAGATTCTCAAGAGGAATTTGTGTTAAATCGTTGGCTTCTTCTATGGCGGTGGTCTTCTTCTCCCATTCGGAGGTTAGGGTACGAAGAACTTTCCTCACCGTTTCTGCTTGAGTGTACGTTTTTCCAAGAGCCACAAGAGAATTTGTAATGTCCGTAAACCGTGTTATCATATCTAACACATTCCCGTTCTCCTTCATACGAAACATCTCGAACCTGTGAACAAAAACAGATATCTTAGATTCTTTAACTTTATTAGTACCTTCATGAGTTACCTCGAATGTGTACCAAATTTGATACGCCGTTGTTGCATTGGATATACGATTGAACTCCTCTTTGGTAAGAGCACAAAATAGAGCATTCATCGCCTTTGCATTGTTCATTGTGTTGCCCTTCATTTCATCGTTCCATTGTGCATAAGGAATTGTAGGAGCGGTGTATTCTATCTCAATCATGTTCCAAATTCATAGTTGATGGACTGAAGGTAGATCTTCATTTTACCCTTCCAATAGTTGTAATTTGTTCCATCGAATAGGGGTGGCCTTTGTGTGGATTGGCCTTCATGGTATTGGTTTGCATTTGAAGTAGATGTCATTGCACTCAACCACGCTCTGATACCAAGTGTTGGATCCTGTAGGTAAGGCAAATAACACTAGGGGGTGAATAGTGTTGTTTAAAAATTACTTAAGAAATTGAACTTTTCGTACTGTGCAGTCGACTGAAAATAGAGATACAGTCGACTGTTGCGTCAGAGTAGAAGAGTATCTTACTGAAGAGTTACTAGTCTAATCAGTCGACTTAGCGCGGAAATCCAATCGACTTACCAGACAAGTTTTCAAAATAAAACAGAGATTAATTGAAATTGCAAGTTGAGAAAATACAACCACCACAGAGTCAATCACAGAGCACACAGCCATGTATCCTGGTTCGGACCTCCCAACCTACATCCAGTGCCCAAGCAACCTACTTGAGATTTTCCACTATTCTTGAACAAAAGTACAAGAATACCCTACGGCGTTTGACAACAACTATGTCAAACCTGTAGAACTCTATCACCACTAGAGAGAGCAAACCCACTCTACACCCTAGAGTGAAAAACCGACTCTACAACCAAGAGCCCTAATCTCCAACCGAGAGGACCACTCTCACAACCCGAGAGTGAAAAACAACAACAAAAAGAGTTTACAATAACCTATAGCCTTGTTTGTGATTTGTACTTTTGTATAGTGGCTATTAGGTTAACTTCTGAAATCAGTCTAAAACGAATTCGATGTTATACTAGACTGAATTTCAGAGAAACAAGACTTAGACAATTTGTATGCTTTTGAAATGCTGTTCTTCTCAAAAACAAAAAGCTTGAAACCTAAATAAATGCTTGGAACCTTTTCAAAAGTGATTCCTATACTCTATTTATTGAGTAAGAATCAGAGGGACGTTGTAAAACAGTTCCCTAAACCGCATTAAAATTGATAGAAAAGGATTTGAATTTGAAAAACAAGTTTTAAATTCAGAAAAACTATTGAAACGACTTGAACAGTCGATTGAGTTGCCATAATGAGTCGACTGGCCAGAGCTTGTATGAGTTCAGACAGTTTTGTACTATGACAGTCGACTGGTTCCAAGGAACGGTCGATTGGTACTCAACAGCTGAACTTATTCAAGCTTGTTTTGACCTTTTAATTTTGTAAAACACTCAGTTATTAAAATGTATGTGTGAGTGTGTGTGTGACAAGGCTATTACAAGTTTCTAAGACTCAAAGAATGAAAATTTCAATATTACAAGACACTTTTTACAAAACATTTGAAGCACTTGAATCTTGTCTTGAATTTGAGTCTTTGACTTGAGCTTGAGCCTTTGTCTTTATGTCTAGAAGCTTGCTTGATCAATGTGGCTTGAGCTTAAATCTTTGTGGCTTGATCAATTACTCTTGAAAGCTTCATTGGATTGTTTTTCCTTTGTGTATTCCACCATGGTATTGACTGTGATACACCCTGCAAGAGATATGTGATAGAACAACTTTGTATTGTGTTGTAGTCATCAAAACCAAGAATCAACAGGGCATGGGCTTAAGATTGGATGGACTGGGTTGGGGTCCCAATTTTTTTTGGGGCCAAATAAAAAATTTGGTCTATGTAAGGGGGGTTTTTCAAATTTTTTGGGGTCCCATTTTTCCCCTTTAGCTCTCATCTGCCTCCGCCCCTACTAACAAATATGATAATATCATATATACCTCTCACAAATGTGTATGTTCGTATATGCCCCTAATGATTTGGATTTTATTTCATATTTACCCCTATGTTAGAAATCACTAAGTTAATCATGATTTAACCCTTATGATATGGGTGAAAATCATGGCTGATCCTCGCCAAACAATTCTTACACGAATCAAAAAACAACAGATTGGGCTTAATGCCAACCTCTCTACCGGTCCAGGCCAGATAGCTCCTCGGGCCTTCTGCAAGGCCATTTACACACCTAGGTGAATCGTCCGCCATTTCGTCAGACACTCCATCAGTTACGCCATAACCGCACTTCTAAGATTAAAGACCTGATCAATTCCAGATCCGAAATCAAGGGGATTTCTATACTGCCTAGGGATCTCCCTATAACAGATTTCCCTCGGACCTATAAATAGAACATCTACTGTACTGTTACAAGGTAATCACTCTTTTTGCTACAGAACCCCTTCCTCTAAATTGTTGTCTTCTGACTTAAGCATCAGATGGTCTGTCGCCAGGAATACTCTCAGAGTTTCAGGATTCTTTTTGCAGGTCGGCAAGTCAGCTCCTTTCCTAACCATCCACTCGATTTCCCCTCGGATACAGAACGAAGGTCAGGACTGTTAGGTTTCAAAGGCAATCACAGATTAATACACAGCGAAAAAATTACAAAAATATCGAAACCTAGCCAAGGATCCATGCGAAAACCATAAATCGTGTTTAGAAGTTATACCTTAAAGTTAGATCTACTGTCTCCACAATATACCGATCACAACACTGCAATATTGTGGTGCCTCTACGATATCCACATGAACGGAACAAAAATGGCTCTCCCTTAGATTGCGGTGCAAGCTGTGGGAATGGGATGTTCATCACGATCTCTCTCCCTCTTTCACTTTTTGTGACGGGTAGGGTTCTTTTCACGTGCAACTTTTCTACTGATACATACCATATATATAGGTGCAGAAAATCAACCATAAGAGAGTAATGAGGCTGTTGGGTTGACAATATGATATGGGTCAGATTCATGTGTGGACCTTTGAACTTTAGTCGGCACATTTAATCTAATTAAATGTCCGACCAAATTCATGAGTCCAAGTCTTACTTGGACCCTAGTTAAATTCATCTTATGAATTTAAATCCCAATTTCGATCAATTCTAAGTGTGTGATCCTGTAGGTTCCCATTACGTTGACAGTAATACTAAAATCATATTCTAGTATTATAAACAATGAGCAGTATCTAGCAATACATCATTGCTACTCAAGTAATGGGAATGTCAGGGATTTGACATAACCTATCCGTGACCAATGTTATCATGTAGTCTAGTCCCTTAATCCTAATATCTTAATTGACCATAAGGCATAAAACGTGCCACTCATGTATAGTACAATCGTTGGTTTCTTGATGTTCGAGTAGACTTACTAAAACAAATGAGCTAAATATCTTATACTGACTCATTTGAGCAGGGTCATGCATTTTGTAGTCTCATTCAATCAAGGGGCCTGGAGATATCGCTCCTGTTATGTAAGCGGGGAAAAATCATATCTAAGTCACTCACATCCCTCCACATGATTTGTAGTATATCCAATAGTCAACTTTATAATCACCTTATTACAGGCAACATTTGAAGACATAAAAACAGATAACTCATGTAGGGAACCATAGTGACTTCAAGTCAAAGGACTACGTATACCATGGTCACTGTGAGAACTGCTTATGAAACTCACGTAATAATCACTGCAATGTTCTCATGGTGGGTTATTCCATTACCTTATTACTCTAATATGTACCCATGTGAAGACTTGATATCTCATATCCATGACCCGTGAGATATGATCATTAGTCTACGCACATACTAGTCTTTTTGTATTATTGTTGTCCGAATTCAGAATAATAACTTGACTAGAGACATTTAATAATAGTGTTCTGATTAAAACCAATTGGATCTCATAATCAAGCTACGCACTTGAAGTTCCATGGTATTGAACCTACAATTCTAAGGACTTAATTATGTTCATTAAATCACAATAAACAACACAATAAAATGTCTCACATATGAAATAAATGTCATGATGCAATGTAAATTAGTAATGTCAATACACAATTGGCCTCTAGGGCATTCACCAACAAGGATCACGATCGTTTTTCCGAATACAATAACTCACATTATCTGTTGCTCCCACACCCAAAAAACAACCACAACAGATTGGCGCCGTCTGTAGGAAATAGCCAATCGATCCTACTCTAGATTTGAGTTCTAATTCAGAGCCATTTACTCTCATGGCACCTAAAACTATGAAGACTACCACTGCGGGGCCCAATCCGTGGGGACCAACTCCAAGCGCATCTCGTTCTATCGCGAGGCAGTTCGAGCATCATGCAGTAGATGACCTCTGTAACGTCATCAACAACTGGACGAGCCAGGGCAAGCTTCGAAAATAGCTTAGTCATTCGAGAGGCAAAGCTGGACCGTTGAACTCGGCTCCGAGCATTAGTGTTCATCGGTCCCAAGACCGAGATCTATGACGCAACCAATCTCCGCGGGACCTCCAACACCCTGATGGCCTTGGTGAAGAAGGCCACGTTACTCGTGCTAGGTTCCGAGAGTTCTTGGCCGAGGTCCTACGAGCATTTTGTGGAAGAGTCTGGGATGAACGACGTTCAGGCGTGGAACAAATCGAGGCTCCTGGAGGAGAAGAATCTAACAGGTTGACCAAATATTGGAACCAACAAGATGATGTCCAAAAATGTCTCCAAGAGATGGAAGGCTGCCTTGCTTGGATAGCCGATAGTGGGGGACAATCTGGTCAGGGTCGTCAACCATCCCGACCTCCCTTCTCCTCCCAAATCCTCGATGCCCCTATTCCGAGAAACTTCAAACCTCTTCCGCTCGAGACATACAATGGTGAGACAGATCCTGCTGATCACATAGAGCCATTCAGAATCCTCATGATGATTCACAACACCCCGGATTCTCTCCTATGTCGTGCATTCCCAGCTACTCTACATGGCCCTGCTTAGGAATGGTATTTGAAGCTCACCCCTGGTTCGATTTTATCTTTCGATCAGCTCAAAGAGAATTTCCTTGTGCATTTCTTGACCAGCCGCTGGGCAGAGAAGACGAGTGCTTCCCTTCTGGACCTTGAACAGAAGGACGAAGAGTTCCTCTGGGACTTCGTTCAAAGATTCACTGCCGAAGCCCGACCGATCTCCTCCCTCAACTCCGGATTCACCTCAGTAGTGTTCCGTCCTCCATAACTAGCTGAAGGCCTCACTAGCCCAAAATCCTCCCCTCGATTTGCCCGACCTCCTTCATAGGGTCGAGAAATATATCCGAGACAAAGAAGCTCTACATCCCAGCGTTTGGAGCAGTTCTCCCTGCCCACTGCGAGCGTCTTAGCCATCCTCATGGAGATTGAGGACAAAGGGATAGTCATGCATCCCCGCCCCCATCCAACAACAACAAGAGGAGGAGGGACTGAAGAATCTACCGTCGATTCCATTGAGATCACGGCCACGAGGCCGAGAACTGTCAGGCTCTTGAGGAGGAGAATGAAGCATTCATACAGAGAGGCTGCCTTACAGAGTTCACTCAGAATACAAGGCGAGCCTCCCCACCTCGAAGGGTGGACAAGCGTCTGGAAATGGGTCCCAAGTTAAAGAGAGCCAATGGGCTAGCCATTCTCCAGTGCGTTCACAGTGGACCCATGGGAAGAGACTCGAACACCTCCCACAATGCTTTCATGCAAGAAGTCAACGCGATCCACCATCAACCACCCCCAAAGGGCAGGGGCTATCGGTCACGTTCTCCAATGACGATCTCGAGGTTGTTCGACTCCCACATTACGATGCCCTCGCCATCAGCCTCGGTTTAGCCAATCACGAGGTTCGCCACGTCCTTATGGAAAATGGGAGTTTAGTAAACATTCTATTTTTGGCAGCCTTCGAAGCCCTAAAACTCTCCAGGGAAAGGTTAAAACCAGCGGGGTATACACTCCAGGGATATTCTTAGGCTCCCCTATCTAGATAGAGGGAATTGTGACCCCCGACGCTACTCCCGGGGAGGCTCCGGCCTCCTAAACTGAAACCATGAACTTGATGGTGGTATATGTTCAAGCCGCCTACAATGCTATACTCGGTCATCCCCGCCTCGCATCCCTCCAAGAAATACCCTCAGCATACCACATGAAGATGAAATTCCCCACCAAACGTAGCATCGGAGTCGTCCAAGGTAATCAGGAGGCTGCCCGAACTTGCTACATGGCCGCTATGGGGTGACAGTCCAGCCCTTCGACGCAGTCGAGCTCCCCTTTGAAAGGAGTACGCCAGGCTCGGAGCTAGTCGATGAATTGGAAAAGGTCCCCTTTTCCAAAGATGACCCATCCAAGTGGTTCCAAGTGAACCAATCCCTTACTTAGGACCTAAGGCAAGATAACGTCGACTGCGTCCATCGTAGTCGGGATTTATTCGCATGGGTTCCTTTGGATATGCCTGGGATCTCTGAGGATCTTATAATGCATAGCCTGAGCATCCACTTGTACTCCGAACCAGGGCAATAGAGGCTTCGCAAATTTGCCCCTAATCGACAATAGGAGGCTAAGGAAGAAGTGACCTACCTAGAGTGGCTGGACAATGTTATGATGGTCAAGAAGCCCAAAGGGAAGTGGAGGATCTGCATCGACTTCACGGATCTCAACCAAGTCTGCCCGAAGGATCCCTTCCCCATCTTGAGCATTGATGCCCATATTGTTGCAACGTCCGAGCACGAGTTTCTTAGTTTCATGGATGCTTTCTCGGGCAACAACCAAATAAGGATTTACCCTCCAGACATCCCTAAGACAGCTTTCGTTACCAACCAAGGGCTATATTGCTTTCGCGTCATGCCCTTTCGGACTGAAGAACGTTGGAGCAACTTACCAAAGACTCGTAAACGGGGTCTTCAGAAATCAAATAAGTCGGAACATGGAAGTTTATGTTGATGACATGCTCATCAAATTCTCAAAGGTCGGGATCATGTGAAAGATCTTGAAGAAGCATTCGTGATCCTTCGAACTTGTAGCGCCTCAAATTTCCAATATAATATCTCAGAAATACGTGGCACAAATACCAGCATCAACTTCAGTTGCAATAGTAAACATAGCCAAAAACACAGATAATTTTTATTTCAACTCTTATTACAATACTTGTTTACAAAACACACCAGAATACAAAACACCTTGAATTACAAACTTTTTTTCTTTTACAACACATTCTTTTACAATTTATATAAGCCATAACATCATTGTATCTCAAGCATCCAAATCCCATGCTATAAGCACCTACCTGTAAAACATGAGGCTAGAGATAACCCTAACCCCCAAAACTACAGGGGTCAGCCATAACAGTGTGAGTGACATAAAATAAAACAACATAAATAAATTATAAGGCATAGAGTCATAAGCAACATATATTAACAACATGAATAAATGAAATAAGAAATAACAATAAAGAAAACATGAAAACATCAAGGAATATAAGATAGTATTAAGTAATACATGAAAACATCAAGTGAATCTATCCTAAGTGTCAAGTGTAGGCTAAATGAGAAAACACAAGCATAAAATCAAGTCAAGAAACAAAAATGCTACATGCTGTGTAATACCCTGAATTTTCATTTATGAGAATTATTATTTTG
This sequence comes from Hemerocallis citrina, assembly GCA_017893485.1. Lineage (NCBI taxonomy): Eukaryota > Viridiplantae > Streptophyta > Magnoliopsida > Asparagales > Asphodelaceae > Hemerocallis > Hemerocallis citrina. The sequence continues at coordinate 19,605,818 of CM030367.1, forward strand.
TATTATTAATTTGTACGTATTGTGCACGTGCAATCTTGCAGTGTAAAATTTTATAATTATTTTCATTTCATAGACAAATGAGTATACATACATACATATATATATGTATGTGTATATATATATATATATATATATGTCTTTTATTATTTTTATCCAAAGTCTATTTTTAAACAAACATAAGTATTCTTTTATTTTGAGCCCAACTTAATTTATTTTAAATGTAAGCTATTTTGGCCCATTAGATAAAAGCCCATGAGTTTATTCACTTTTTTATTACAACTTGTAGTGTAGATAATTTTTATAGATTTTTTATAAAAAATAAAATGTACAACTTTTAAAATATGGGACTATAGGAACACGTGCATCACACGTGCACGTGTTTGTGCACTTTTTGCATGGCCGGATATGGACTAGGAGGGAAAAGAGAGTGGAGTTTGTGGGAGGTAGTTTTTGTGATCATGGTTGGTTACTACAACTTCCCCTTGAATCCTAGCCTTTGTTTCTTAACTCCTAGATCAATCCTAGCCTTCAAATTGTCCCAAAATTTTGTATAAATACCCCCCCTTAGCCTAGTTATTCTTGCACTCTTCATTCTCCAAACCTATAGTGGAAGAATACAATTATTAGTAGTAGATTTAGTAAGAATTGAGAATAAAAGATTGAGAGTTTGAGTGTGTGTGCTAGAAGCAAGGAGACCAGCTGCATCACTTGGGAGCTTTCGGTTTGCACATCAAGCAAGGAGGAGACGCACTCGTGTGGGCAAGCTCAATCTGGGAGGAGAAGAGCTTTTCGTTTAGGAGTTGTCGTGTGATTTTCTCTCCAAAATAAGGTGGGTGGTTTTCTATATTTCTAATTTAGATACCATGCTAGGAGTGATCGAAGTAATGATGCATGAAAGAAACTAATAAGAGTACACTTAATTCGAAAAAGGACATGCTAGGAGTTGATTAGATTAATGCTTGATAAATTGTATGGTAAATTGTCATGAATCTTAATTTTGTGTGCAAATTGCTTGTAGTTATGGAAATATTGAATTGGGATTGTTGATAATGTCAAAATTGAGTACAAAATGCTAGTAGATGAAATTATTGTTTTATGTGCTAAATGGACTATCGTGATATTGTTTCAAATGAATAAAATTATCCTATGCATTTGGATTTATGAAAGAGGAAAAAATAGGGAATTATATTTATAATGTGAATTTTTTTTATACCAATTTGTATTTGAGAAATGTCAAATTTGAACTATGGAGAGTGTAGTATGCAATTTAAATTATTGTATGAGAAATGTGTATTAAATTACTGAAAAATTTATTGTAAAAATACTGGCGTGTTAATTTAAGTTAAAATATACATTCTGGAAATTTATATGGTTTTTTGTGCAAGCAAAACAAAGATAAGAGCTTGTGAATATCGAAATATTTTAATAAAACAGAGACTCGAGTTAAATAGAATTCAAGTTGTATTTGTGACAACTTGAGCCTATAGCTCAAGTGGTCGATTGGCATTCTGGCGCTACAGTAGCGCGGCGCGTGTCTTGAGGTCGCTGGTTCGATACCTTGAGGCCACCTTATTTTTGTACGGTTTAAAAAAAAAAATTAACCAACACCCAAACAGAGAGTATATAACACTCTGTCTCCCTATTCATATTGCTGAGCGCCTTCGGCCTAGTGGCTAGCGGGTGCGGCTGTCTTCTTTGAGGTTGCGGGTTCGATTCTGGTGTTAGCCAGAATTTTTATATTTTTCAAATTGATTTTGGGAGTTTTCTTGATGTATAAAAATTCCGAAAAAATACCGTAATTATTCGAAAATCATATACAACTTTTGAAAATAAATTGGAAGTTATTGGAATGAAATAAAGTGTGTTTTGAGGTAAAGTTGTATTCGAAACTATGGTTTCTTGCCCGTATAATTTCATAAAAATGTGTGTTTTCACGAGGTGATTAAGTATTAAGAAAGAAAAATTGGTGGAAAGAAAATATAAATGTGAATTTTATATGGGTCATTATTGCTAAAGAGTAGCGTGACAATGGTGATATTACGAATACTTACTTTGACTATCCTATTGGTTAGTCAATGGTGATGTTTTCATAAGATGATTTTTTTGTGAAAATAAATATTGGTTATGGAATGCATGATGTATAATTGAACTCCATGTATGATCATTGATTCATGAAAAGGGTGGAAATCATGTAATTGAAAAAGAGAAATGTTCTTGAGTATGACAACTCAGATATGTGAATTTATGAATTGAAATTGAAATTTAGGGTGTAGCCAAAATTCACACCGGCAAGTGAAAGTGATGAGATATGATTATTGAAATTGAAAAGACCAAGTTTGGGTTATTGTGAAGTGAAAGAAATAAGACCTGTATTAGTGAGAGGGCTGACTCTAAGAGATTGATTTTATTTATGATTTCATTAAATTAAGAATTAGTACATAGTGAAGAGGTAATGAAAGTGAGAGAAAAACACAAGTATGAGGGCCTCGAGTCTACGATGTGGGTGTGATTCACAGTTTGTCTTCACGATGCGTCTGACATGGCATGGGCACTACTCCGGAATTATCGAGATTTTGGCAACGCTTGTGGGGTGTTTGGTGACTGCGAGAGGATCGTGTACCATGAAGGAGGCTGAATTGTCCATAGGTTGTCTTCACGATGCGTCGTGACATGACGTGGGATTCTCCTCCAGTTTTTCTGTACATGAGCTCGTACTCATAGGACATCTAGGATACTTACCATAGTTACAGTAGTGGATTAAGCCATGACGAGGGATTGAACCCTACAAGATGAAGAACGATTAAAAGGCTTGCCCTCGGACCTTTGTAGTATGGGATGCATTGAATCCAAAGTAGTGTGCAATAGTGTCATATAATATAAATAAATAACTGCATTAAGGACTAAGTGCACAATCACAACACGATATGAATAGGATATTCCCCGTAGTTTGATATGTGACAAGTTTGTGTTTGTTAAGTATGGAAAATCAATTATACAGTTTTTGGCATAGAGAGGATGGCCGTGTATAATATTCGTCGGTTGAATAAACTGACGTACCTACAGTTTTGTATGTAGGATAAATGGCATAATAAAGATTAACGAAGAACTGATGCTTAGAGATTATTCAAAAGTTGTTGTACTTTCATTTATGTAAATGTTATAATTTTTCTTCCACTGTAAAGTGTAAAGATTTCTTGTAACTCTGATGTAAAGTGAAATGTTTTAAATTTCTTGTAAAATTGTAAGAAAGAAGTGTAAAGATCCTGTGGAATCTCGAAATCAGTTGTATTTTGAAATTCAGGGTGTTACAGAGTGGTATCAGAGCCACACTTCACAATAGTACAAATTTATAAGGAACGACACCCTAGAAGTGGACATTAAAGTGTGTGTTGAGTCTAGAGGTTTAAATGTAAGTCACTTACATTTGTGTTGCTCTATGGTTTATGCTTCTCCCCATTTTTCTAAGATGACTGATCACTTCGACCCTGCTAGAGACGACAATTTGCATATCATAGAGGAAGACTACTATCCTGGACAAGCAGATTCCGCGGAAGAGTACTACCCAGGACAAGTAGACTCCGACGGAGATGAATGGCCTGAATTCTGAGAGATCACTCCACCTCCGGACTCATCTGATGACTCTTCTGACGAAGAAGAAGAACCAGTTCCGAGTAGTCTTGTGATGTCTCTTCAGAGGCAGGTAGAAACTCTGCGGGAGAGAGTCGGACTATTGGAGGCTCAGTTGGCAAAGCACAAGGATGATTTTGCAGTTTTCAGTCATCGTGTATGGGAACTCGAGAAGAGGAAAAACATGACCGATGTACTGAAGGAGGAAGTGGAAGAACTACGGGGAGAGCTTCAAGAAGCCAAGAGGAACCATAGGAGTTAGACCGGTGTATCATCCACTGCTTTCATTTTGATGTCAGAAATGTTTTAAATTCGAATGTATAAAGTTTGAAATTCAATGAAATGAAAATGTTGACTTAAAAGTTCATGTTTTATACTTCGAATTTAATGGATCTTTTGCTTCAGAACATGGCTGGACGAATAGCAAGATCTGGTGAAGGTCTGGACTTGGAAACGGAGCTTGCGAGGGTCTATCAGACACTCAATGCCGTTGCCATGAATCAGAATCAGGGAAGGGTGCCTGCAAATCCGGTACCCGAAGCAATCAAACTCGTGGAATCATTTAAACGATTGAAACCACCGGTATTTGAGGGAAAGTCAGACCCTGACACGGCTGACAACTGGATCCGGCAGGTTGAGACTATCTTCGAAGTCTTGGAGACCCCGGAGGGCAGCAAGGTGAAGTTGGCAACTCTGCAATTCGAGAAGGATGCGGCTGTGTGGTGGCAATCGATGAAGCGGACGATGGGAGGCTTGGTTCTTGGCTAGAAGGAATTTTTGGAGGAATTCTGCAGTCATTACTTTCCTTCAGACATCTAGGAGAAGAAGGCCATGGAATTTCTGTCGTTGCAACAAGGTGGCATGTTAGTTAGGGAGTATGAGACCAAATTTACTCAGCTTTCAAGGTATGCTCCCAAATTGGTGATGGATGAGGCAAAGAAGGCTCGTAAGTTTGAGCATGTGTTGAGGCCGAGCCTGAGATCCAGGATGATACCCCTCGGTATCAGGAGGTTTGACAAGCTGGTCAAACGTGCAACAGCCACGGAAGCAGACATGGAGCAGTTTCATGTTGTTTAGAATCGGAGGAACAACTGACAGTCTGGGAAGAGGCCCGCAAATTTTGAAAATTTCAAGGGACAACCATCGACACAGAGGTTCAAACCGACAGGGGCGAACACTATCAGTGTGGTTGGAGGACCCGGGAATAATTTTGTGAGACCTCCTGCGGTAAATTGCTAAAACTGCGGTGAGACGGGACATTACCAATCTCAATGGCCCAAACCGCGGAATGTTAATCGCATTGTACCAATGCAGCAGACTGGAAAGAAGCCGTACCAGCAAGGACGAGTATCTGCCTTGACTGAAGCTGATGCTGATGAGATGGATCATGTCATCACTGGTATGAGGGCGGATGTTTAGAGGTTTTTGTTATTTCTTTTCCCCTTATTTAGTGAACTGTTACGTAATGAGTGTGTATTATGTAATAAGAGAACTTTATTTGAAGGGAATGAAAGCTGTTGTTTTGTTCGATACTGGATCCTCTCATACTTTTGTGTCTCCTAAATTTGCTAAGGTGTTGGGAGTTGAACCGAAGATTTTTCCAAGCAAGATCTTAGCAGTTGCTACTCCATCAGGAGAGACTTTAACCACAGATCGGTACTATGCGGATTGCGAGATTGTGATTGGGGACAGAATCTTCGGGATTGATCTAATCGAGCTGACTATCTTGGGAGTCGATATTATCATTGGCATTGAGATGTTGGTATGCAGTGCAAGCATCGAGTGCAAGACCAAGACGGTAACAGTGAAGGCTCCAGGTGGACCTGAAGTCACTTTCCAAGGGAAGAAGAAGTGTTCCAAGCTGGTGGCAGCTATCCGCAAGGAAGAGATTCCTGTGGAAGTGCAAAGGATTCCTATGGTTCGGGACTATCCGACTGTGTTCCTGGATGATTTGCCCGAGTTAGCCCAGCAACGTGATGTAGAGTTCAGCATCACTATTCAACCGGGAAGTGCACCCATTTCTAAGGCACCGTATAGTATGGCTCCTGTGGAACAGGATGAGGTGAAACGGCAGATTGAGGAACTATTAGAGAAAGACTTTATTCAACTTAGTGCATCACCTTAGGGAGCACCAGTGCTCTTGGTAAAGAAGAAGGATGGATCGATGAGGATGTGTATCGATTACCGAGAGCTGAATAAGGTCACTGTTCAGAATAAGTATCCTATTCTCCGAATTAATGACTTGTTCGATCGTTTTTTAAGGAGCTGTTGTTTTCTCCAAAATAGATCTTTGATCAGGATATCATCAAGTTCGAGTGAAAGCTGAAGATGTGCACAAAATTGCATTTAGAACTCGACATGGGCATTACGAATTCTTAGTTATGCCATTTGGAGTGACGAATGTACCCACAATCTTCATGGACTTGATGAACAGAGTTCTGAGACCGTTCATTGATTCTTTCGTCGTGGTGTTTATCGACGATATTCTCGTGTACTCCAAGTCAGAAGAGGAGCATGCCGAGCATCTGGAAGCAGTTTTAAGGAAGCTGGAAGAGCAGGAGTTGTATGCCAAGCTGTCCAAGTGCGATTTCTGGAAATCTGAAGTGGCATTCCTAGGTCACATTCTTTCTAAGGAGGGAGTGGCAACTGATCCTTAGAAGATAGAGACAGTGAGAGACTGGGCAAGGCCTACTACTGTAAAGGAAGTCAGGAGTTTTATTGGATTGACTGGATACTGCAGGAGTTTCATTCAAGGTTATGCTCAGTTAGCCGTGCCGCTTACTGGTTTGACCAAGAAGAATGTGAACTTCAAGCGGACTGAGCAATATGAGGCAAGCTTTCAGGAGTTGAAAGAGAAGCTGACTACTGCACCTATTTTGGCTTTGCCTAGAGCAGGTGTTGAGTATGATGTTTACAGCGATGCTTCACATCGTGGGCTTGGTTGTGTCTTAATGCAAGAAGGAAAAGTGATCGCTTATGGGTCTAGGCAACTACGACCGCATGAGAAGAATTACCCGGCTCATGATCTGGAGTTGGCTGCGATTATCTTCACCTTGAAGCAATGGAGACACTACGTGTACGGTGAGAAATTGAACATGTACACGGACCACAAGAGTTTGAAGTACATATATCAGCAGAAGGATCTGAATTTGAGGCAATGGAGATGGTTGGAAGTGCTTGAGGACATGCGACCAGAGATCAAGTATCATCTTGGAAAAGCTAATGTTGTTGCTGATACACTTAGGTGCAAGAGCAGTTTATCCAGTTTGATTACAACTCAAAAGAATCTGGTGGAAGAATTGGATCGAGCCGGTATTGAAGTTGTCTTGCAAGGATTGGGAGCATCCTTAGCTCAGTTGAGGATTCAGCCTACATTGAATGGAAGGATTATTGCAAGTTAGGAGGTTGATGTTAATATCTTGGAGATGAAGGAGCAGGTTGGTGCTGGCAGGTTGCCCAGATTTCAAATCAGGGATGGAATGCTGTGGTTCGGAGATAGACTGTATGTTCCGGATCAGTCGGACCTGAAAGAGAGTATTCTTCAGGAGGCGCATACTACTCTTTTGTCGGTACATACTGGGAGTACTAAGATGTATAAAGACATCAAACAGCATTTCTGGTGGTCAGGTTTGAAGCGAGATGTGGCTAAATTTGTGGCGAAGTGTGAGATTTGTCAGCAAGTCAAAGCCGAGAATCAGAGACCCGGAGGTCTATTACAGCCGTTACCTATTCCGGAATGGAAGTGGGATAACATCATTATGGATTTCATCACGGGATTGCCCAAGAGTCCTAAAGGAAATGATGCGATTTGGGTTATAGTCGATCGATTAACCAAGTCCGCTCACTTCTTGGCGATGAAACTCACTGCTTCGATGGACGAGTTAGCTGAATTGTATGTTGGCGAGATCTTCAGGCCCCATGGTGTTCCATCAACTATTGTGTTTGATCGAGATGCGTGGTTTACTTCGCATTTCTGGAGGAGTCTTTAGACAGCTTTGGGTACCAAGATAGATTTCAGCACTGCTTTTCATCCGCAAACCGATGGGCAGACCGAGAGAGTCAACCGTATTTTTGAGGATATGCTTTGGTGTTGTATACTTGACTTTGGAGGCAGTTGGGAAAAGCATCTAGCTTTGGTAGAGTTTTTCCACAACAAAAGTTTTCAGGCCAGTATTGGGATGGCGCCGTACGAAGCTTTGTATGGCAGGAAGTGCAGAACGCCTGTTTGTGGGTTTAAAGTTAGGGAGCGTCAGTTGTTTGAGCCTGAGCTTGTGCAACAAACCTCTGAAAAGATTGATCTGATCAGGAAGAGGTTGGTAGAGGCTCAGAGCAGGCAGAAGAGCTATGCAGACAACCAGAGAAGGGACCTTGAGTTTGAGGATGGTGACTTCGTCTTTCTGAAAGTATCGCCCAGTAAAGGTGTGATTCGATTTCGCAAAGGCGGGAAGTTAGCCCCGAGGTTTATAGGCCCGTATAAGATATTGAAAAGGATCGGAAAAACTGCTTACCAGCATGAATTACCGTTAGAGTTATCTCAGGTGCACAATGTCTTTCATGTGTCTATGCTAAGAGGTTATATTCCAGATCCGAGTCATCACTTGCCTGAAGTGCCAGAAGGTTTGCAATTGGATCTCAATTACATCGAGTCTCCTATCGAGATTGTTGATCATCGAGAGAAAGTCTTGAGGAATAAGACGATACCGATGGTCAAGGTAGTCTGGAGAAACCATTTGGTTGAAGAGGCTACTTGGGAGTCTGAGGAGAGGATGTTGAGGGATTATCCTAAGCTTTTTGCTTGATTTGTATTTTGTCTCTTTCATTTCGCTTGTTGTGAGTGTTTTGTTTCTCACTCTTAACTGTAGTTCCGGGGACGGAACTATTCTAAGGAGGTAGTGTTGTAATACCCTGAATTTTCATTTTTGAGAATTATTATTTTGTATTATTAATTTGTACGTATTGTGCACGTGCAATCTTGCGGTGTAAAATTTTATAATTATTTTTATTTCATAGACAAATGAGTATACATACATACATACATAGATATATATATATATATATATATATATATATATATATATATATATATATCTGTGTGTGTGTGTGTGTGTGTGTGTGTGTGTGTGTGTGTGTGTGTGTGTGTGTCTTTTATTATTTTTACCCAAAGCCTATTTTTAAACAAACATAAGTACTCTTTTATTTTGAGCCCAACTTAATTTCTTTTAAATGTAAGCTATTTTGGCCCATTAAATAAAAGCCCATGAGTTTATTCTCTTTTTTATTACAACTTGTAGTGTAGACAATTTGTATAGATTTTTTATAAAAAATAAAATGTACAACTTTTAAAATAGGGGACTATGGGAACACGTGCATCACACGTGCACGTGTTTGTGCACTTTTTGCATGGCCGGATATGGACTAGGAGGGGAAAGAGAGTGGAGTTTGTGGGAGGTAGTTTTTGTGATCATGGTTGGTTACTACAACTTCCCCTTGAATCCTAGCCTTTGTTTCTTAACTCCAAGATCAATCCTAGCCTTCAAATTGTCCCAAAATTTTGTATAAATACCCCCCTAGCCTAGTTATTCTTACACTCTTCATTCTCCAAACCTATAGTGGAAGAATACAATTATTAGTAGTAGATTATTAGTAAGAAGTGAGAATAAAAGATTGAGAGTTTGTGTGTGTGCTAGAAGCAAGGAGGCCGGCTACATCACTTGGGAGCTTTCGGTTTGCACATCAAGCAAGGAGGAGACACACTCGTGTGGGAAAGCTCAATCTTTGAGGAGAAGGGCTTTTCGTTTAGGAGTTGTTGTGTGATTTTCTCTCCAAAATAAGGTGGGTGGTTTTCTATATTTCTAATTTAGATGCTATGCTATGAGTGATCGAAGTAATGATGCATGAAAGAAACTAATAAGAGTACACTTAATTCGAAAAAGGACATGCTAGGAGTTGATTAGATTAATGCTTGATAGATTGTATGTTAAATTGTCATGAATCTTAATTTTGTGTGCAAATTGCTTGTAGTTATGGAAATATTGAATTGGGATTGTTGATAATGTCAAAATTGAGTACAAAATGCTAGTAGATGAAATTATTGTTTTATGTGCTAAATGGGCTATCGTGATATTGTTTCAAATGAATAAAATTATCCTATGCATTTGGATTTATGAAAGAGGGAAAAACAGGGAATTATATTTATAATGTGAATTTTTTTTTTACCAATTTGTATTTGAGAAATGTCAAATTTGAACTATGGAGAGAGTAGTATGCAATTTAAATTATTGTATGTTATATGTGTATTAAATTACAGAAAAAATTATTTTAAAAACACTGGGGTGTTAATTTAAATTAAAATATACGTTCTGGAAATTTGTATGGTTTTTGGTGCAAGCAAAACAAAGATAAGAGCTTGTGAACATCGAAACATTTTAATAAAACAGAGACTCGAGTTAAATAGAATTCAAGTTGTATTTGTGACAACTTGAGCCTATAGCTCAATTGGTCGGTTGGCATTCTGTCGCTACAGTAGGACGGTGCATGTCTTGAGGTCGCAGGTTCAATACCTTGAGGCCACCTTCTTTTTGTGCGGTTTAAAAAAAAAAAAATTTAACCAACACCCGAACAGAGAGTATATTACTCTCTGTTTCCCTATTCATATTGCTGAGTGCCTTCGGCCTAGTGGCTAGCGGGTGCGGCTGTCTTCTCTGAGGTTGCGGGTTCGATTCTAGTGTCAGCCAGAATTTTTATATTTTTAAAATTGATTTTGGGAGTTTTCTTGATGTATAAATATTCCGGAGAAATACCGTAATTATTCTAAAATCTTATACAACTTATGAAAATAAATTGGAAGTTATTGGAATGAAATAAAGTGTGTTTTGAGGTAAAGTTGTATTCGAAACTATGGTTTATTGCACGTATAATTTCATAAAAATGTGTGTTTTCACGAGGTGATTAAGATAAGTATTAAGAAAGAAAAATTGATGGAAAGAAAATATAAATGTGAATTTTATATGGGTTATTATTGCTAAAGAGTAGCGTGACAATGGTGATATTACGAATATTTACTTTGACTAGATATTTTCGTAAGATGATTTTTTTTGTGGAAATAAATATTGGTTATGGTATGCATGATGTATAATTGAACTCCATGTATGATAATTGATTCATGAAAAGGGTGGAAATCATGTCATTGAAAAAGAGAAATGTTCTTGAGTATGACAACTCAGATATACGAATTTGTAAATTGAAATTGAAAATTAGGGTGTAGCCAAAACTCACGCCGGCAAGTGAAAGTGATGAGTTATGATTATTGAAATTGAAAAGACCAAGTTTGGGTCATTGTGAAGTGAAAGAAATAAGACCGGCATTAGTGAGAGGGCTGACTCTAAGAGATTGATTTTATTTATGATTTCATTAAATTAAGAATTAGTACATAGTGAAGAGGTGATGAAAGTGAGAGAAAAACAAAAGTATGAGGGCCTCGAGTCTACGATGTGGGTGTGACTCACAGTTTGTCTTCACGATGCGTCGTGACATGATATGGGCACTACTCCGAAATTATCGGGATCTTGGCGACGCTTGTGGGGTGTTTGGTGACTGCGAGAGGATCGTGTGCCATGAAAGAGGCTGAATTGTCCATAGGTTGTTTTCACGATGCGTCATGACATGACGTGGGATTTCCCTCCAGTTTTTCTGTACATGAGCTCATACTCATTGGACATCTAGGATACTTACCGTAGTTACAGTAGTAGATTAAGGCATGACGAGGGATTGAACCTTAAAAGATGAAGAACGATTAAGAGGCTTTCCCTCGGACCTATGTAGTATGGGATGCATAGAATCCGTTGTCATATAATATAAAAAACTACATTAAGGACTAAGTGCACAATCACAACAAGACATTAATAGGATATTTTCCGTAGTTTGATATGTGACAAGTTTGTGTTTGTTAAGTATGGAAAATCAATTATATTGTTTCCGGCATAGAGAGGATGGCCGTGTATAATATTCGTCGGTTGAATAAACTGACGTGCCCACAGTTTTGTATGCAGGATAAATGGCATGATAAAGATTAAAGAAGAACTGATGCTTAGAGATTATTCAAATGTTGTTGTACTTTCATTTATGTAAATGTTATAATTTTGCTTCCACTGTAAAGTGTAAAGATTTCTTGTAACTCTGATGTAAAGTGAAATGTTTTAAATTCCTTGTAAAATTGTACGAAAGAAGTGTAAAGATCCTGTGGAATCTCGAAATCAGTTGTATTTTGAAATTCGGGGTGCTAGATGCTAACTTTCCAATGCATACTTGTCGGATTCTATGCATTCCATAGTACATAGGTTTGGTGCAAGCCTTTATCAATCTCCATTTTATATGGTTAAATCTCTCGTTATGCAACTAATTCTACTACGGTGATGGAAACAAGATCCAGAATACTCCGCGAATAGGCACCACTGCCCTCGACGCACAAGCATCATGTAAGAATAGCTTTCACACCGGAGAATCACCTCCCAACTGTGTACCCCACGAATAGGCTTGCAAGGTCCTCAACGTGCAGATGCAGTAGGTACATTCCGTGAATAGGCCTGCCGACCCTCGACATGCGAACATACAAATGTTCTCTCGAGGAAGAACAACAAACAGTCCTGGAACGCATCTGTTGGACTAACAGACCAGAGCATATACTTACGTTTCCCAAGTTCCATCACATCTCCACTAGTGCCTGTCCTTAGGTTGGTTATTATTAAAACACAAAAATCCTCATCTCTAGAGTTAGTGTATCCTGCCGGACTTAAATACTCAAAAACAAACCTAAGACCCCGCAGGTCTAAATCCACAAATCTCATTTCCGGTTCATAGGACTCCCACTCCACTCCTAGAGAAATCACAACTCATCTATCAAGACCAAAACTTTCAATAAAACTCATAAATCCATCGTCAAAATGATTATATGAGGAAACCTCTTAAATCAACAAAAATCCAAATCTTATATAAAATTCCAGAATCCAAATAAATATTAGATCTAGTAAATAACTGAAAACCATATTTTTAAGTTGTAGAATATCACAAAACATCAATTTCTTTGAAAGCACGTGTAACTCAAATAAGGTCCAAAAGAATACATTTAAAACTCCATCATAAATAACATATAATTCTCTGTAAACATTGCAAAATATCTTTTAAAACAATATATTATTGAAAGAACAGTCGTTCAAAAGAAGCATCTGAAAACTCAAGAAAACATCAGTCAGAGCAGTAGCAGTCGACTTCATAAAGTAGTCAGGCGACTATCCCGCGTGAAACCCAAACTCAAGAAAACATCAAGCAGCGCAGTGACAGTCGACCACATACTATAGCCAGTCGATTGTCCCGCGGAAAAATCTGAAGACTCAAGAAAACCACAATCAGAGCAGTAGCAGTCGACTGTATAATCTAGACAGTCAATTGTCCCGCAGGGAAATCCAACACCTAAAGAAAACATTAATTCAGAGCAGAGACAGACGAATGTATAAGGTAGTTAGTCGACTGTCCCGTAGGAAAATTCGAGACTTAAGAAAAATACTTCAGCCAGGACCCCGACAGTCGACTGTCGACATTGGTCGGTCGACTGTCAGACCTCTAGACTGCAGTTTAAAGGTTGTACATGTTTTAACCGACACACGATTCCACTTTGTAAAAATCACAAAATTTGAAGAACTAATTTCCCGAGATAATTAATTCTAACTTGTTTAACATATAGGAGTTATTTAAACACATCAAAACATATCAAGATCTCGAAATAGGAGTTTTACCAAAAAAAATTTCAAAACAACAACTTATACACATATATGTTCGAATACAAATTTTTAACATCAGTTTAGACGTCAAAATCCATCAATAAGAGTAGTAAAGAGTTTAAAACTATCTCAGAACATAAAAAATTGAAATCCAATCAAAACTCCATCAAAACACACGAAAACCCAATTTCTTCGAAAACAACGAAATAAGATATATGTACACATGTTTGTGCACCAAGAAAACTTCAAAACTCATCAATTAGAAATAGTGAAATATTTAGATTTAATCTCAGTACTAAAACCAATCATATCTAATTGACCACTTCTCAAAATTTCACGAAATCACGAAATCCCCAAATTGATCATAATGCATAGATCCAAATCTAAACCCCCTTTTCTCAAAACTCCAAGACTTAATTATTAGATCCAGTAGCCATTAAATTCGTCTACAATCATCCATAATAAATTATCCATGCATATAAGCATCATAATAATCACTAATCAAGTTTCTACTCAACGAAAAGCCCCTAAATAGAGTTTATGCATTATATACAAGTAAAGGTAATATTTTTATCCAATTTTATGCAATATCATCATAAAAGACTTCATGATAAGTTAAAACAGTAAGTATATGAAGTAAAGCATCCTACTCATGATTTCTATTCGTTCTTTAACAATCTCAAATCAAGAAATTAGGGTTACAATTATCAGTAAGATAGTTTCATGAAAGGATTCACTTTTAATTCATGTACTCATCAAAACTTCATATATCATCATAATACCTCCTAGCATGCTTTCTAATAGATAGATCATCACATAAAACATACATAAAACAAAACAAAACATGTCACTCACCTTGTTGAAGAGATCAAACGAAGATAATAAATCAATACGAAAAATCCCTCCTTTGCAGGAAATCCAAGATCTTTTGCTTTAAAACTCCGAGAAAATAAAATAATGAAATCCCTTGTATTGTGCAGCGAAAGACGGCTGTACTCCACCCTTAAAAAGGCCAGGATCCAAGTTATAGGGTTTCGAACATATTTGCAAAAATACTCCTTTTAAAACACATCTTTACATATACAGATCCATATACTTGGAAACTTGATAAAAACCAATTTATTTGAGGTTTAAAAACAAAAACAACCATCATAAAGTCAGCCGGCACTGTTTAAAAAGCCCAGAAAACGAATTTGCACTTTTACCCCTCAAAATGACAATTTTGCAAAAGATCCTCTTTTATCAAAACTTATAAAATAAATCAAATTCATCAAAACAAAAAGTAAATTTTTTAACCCTGAGTTGACTAGGCATTATACCGAGCCCAAAAATCCAAAAATCTGGAGTTTTCACTCCAGTTGGTAATTTTGCACAAAAGTCCATCTTTTTGTAATATTTGCAAATAGGTCCAATAAATATCAGAAAAAGCCAGAAATTCACAAATATTATCTAATAATAAATAATAATTTTCCATAAAATAATTTTTGACTTTAAACTTCCCAGGAAAACATTTGCACGTGTAAAAAATTAAATTTTCATAAAAATATTTATTAAATCTCCAAAAATCATTTAAATTAATTTATTAATCTTAAAAACATTATTTAAAAGTCTTGGGTATTACATCACTCCCTCCTTCGAATAGTTTTGTACTTAGAACTACTACTAATACGGTCCAAACAAAAATAAGCAAAGAAATTGAAATCTCATAAATGGAAACATAGTTTAAGAAATACAATCAGACAAGAGAATGTAATCTAACAAAAGAAATGCAATTCAACTCAAAGAGCACAATCATACAAAAGAACACAATCACACAAAAGTTTAGGAAAAACCTTCCGCATGCGATCCTCCGACTCCCAAGTAGCTCCCGCTGCACACTCTGATAAATTTCCATTGGAAACCCGCTGCAACAACCTCTGAATCTCTGCATCCAACTCTGACCTTCCACCATCTGCTTCAACCTCCCGAGGATCAATGGTCATTCCCTCCTTAGAAACGACATGACCAAGAAAAGTTACCTCAAACTTGCAGCTCAAAAGAGATCAATACCAAATGATCTCCCACCATTCCCAATATCACAGTGCTCGTAGTATCGAACAGCAATCAATTCTTCCCTTGATGGTGTTGCCACCGTCAAGGCTTCGCCTGGAAACACCTTAAGCTCCACACCTAAGACTAGCAAAAATTGGGCGACAAAAATATATGCAAGTAAACAGTATCAAATAAAACTTTTGTTTTTATTCCATTAATCAAAAAAAATTCTGTTACATGAAGATTGATACTCAAATTTTCAATTTATTCTCAAACAAAGTTTTAATTAATACATAAATGAATGAATTCAAAATTCTTGCACACCCCGGATCACATCCCTGAGTTACCCGCATCCTCCTCAGTCAATGCGAACACTCCCCCTTGCCTCAGAACTTTGCCTCTGCCTGCACCATCCTTCTTCAGCTGCGGACAGTTTGGTCGGATATGCCCTTCACGACCACACTGATAACAAACCTGCGCCCTCCGAGGCTTGGTGCATACTGCCTGATAATGACCTGCCTCTCCACAATTGAAACAAATCACGCCTTGAATTATGGGTGCCTTCGGCACTGGCCCACTGAACTTGCCCTGCTTCACTGGAAACTCTTTCCCACTCTGACTATCTGCTGGCCTCTTGTTCTTGTTCCAGGTCTCCTGTTTCTTCTGGAACTGATCCATATCCTCTTCTGTCATAGCTACTCTCCTGACTAGCTTATCAAATCTTCTTATGCCCAACGGAATCATCCTCGACCTCAAATTCGGCCTCAAGCCCAGCTCGAATTTCTTGGCCTTCTTCGCTTCATCAATAATCAGCTCCGATGCATACCTTGACAACTGAGCGAACTTAGTCTTATATTCACGCACTGTCATGCTGCCTTACTGTAGATTCAAGAATTTTGTTGCCTTATTCTCTTGAATATCTAGAGGAAAGAAACGATCCCTGAACTCATCCAGAAAAGCTTCCCAAGTCACTTGCTGATCTTCGAACATCCTCTTCACTGGCTGCCACCAAATGCCAGCATCCTTCTCTAAATGCATCGCAGCCAATTTTACCTTATTGACTGCTGGAGTCTCCAAGACTTCGAAGACCATCTCCATCTATCTAATCCAATCATCAGCCCTTTCTGGATCAGACTGCCCCTCAATCACAAGCGACTTCATCCGCTTGAAGGACTCAACTTGCTTGATCGGATCAGCATTAACAAACACTGGTCCAACCCCCTGATTCTGATTCTGCGCCATATTAGCTGCCATGAATGTGTTCAAGGTCTGATACACCATGGCTATCTCAGTCTCAAGATCAAGTCCCGTTCCATGAGAACCTTCAGCCCCATCACCATTACCACCATTCCTGATTCTGGGTCCTGCCATTCTACTGAATACTGCAAAATGAGGGTAAAGTTAGAGCATCACAACACAATTCACATCCATATCCATACCCCATGGCAAAACCCTAACCCAAAACATCATGTTCTAACTCTATGTGATACTTACACTCTAATGTCCACACCTAGGTACTCACGCCCTAGTGTCCACACCTAGGTTCATTTTTATACTATGCTTATTATTCTTATTGAAGCATGCTCTGATACCAATCTCTGTATCGTCCCGAATTTTCAATATAATATCTTAGAAATACGTGACATAATTCCCAGCATGAACTTCAATTCTAATAGTAAACATAGCAAAAAACACAGATAATTTTTATTTCAACTCTTATTACAACACTTGTTTACAAAATACAGCGGAATACAAAACACCTTGAATTAAAAACTTTTTCTTTTACAACACATTCTTTAAGCCATAACATCATTCTATCTCAAGCATCCAAATCCCAAGTTATAATCACTTACTTGTAAAATATGAGGCTAGAGATAACCCTAATCGCCAAAACTACAGGGGTCTGCCAAAACGGTGTGAGTGACATAAAATAAAACAACATAAATAAATCATAAGGCATAGAGTAATAAGCAACATATATTAACAACATGAATAAATGAAATAAGAAATAACAATAAAGAAAACATGAAAACATCAAGGAATATAAGATAGTATTAAGTAATACATGAAAACATCAAGTGAATGTAGCCTAAGTGTCAAGTGTAGGAAAAACGGGAAAACACAAGTATAAAACAAAGTCAAGAAAACATCAATGCTATATGCTGACTCTCTAATGCATACTTGTCGGATTCTATGCATTCCATAGAACATAGGTCCGGTGCAAGCCCTAATCGATCTCCAATTTATAGGGTTAAATCCCTTGTTATGCAACTAATGCTACTGATCCACAATACTCCGCGAATAGACACCACAGCCCTCGACGCGCAACCATCATGTAAGAATAGCTCTAAAACTGGAGAATCACCTCCCAACCGTGCACCCCACGAACAGGCTTGCAAGGCCCTCAACGTGCAGATACACTGGGTACATTCCGTGAATAGGCCTGCTGACTCTCGACACGTGAATGCACCCTGCATGCTCCGTAAATAGGCCTGCAGACCCTCGACACACGAACATACAAATATCCTCTCAACACAGAATAACAAACAGTCCTGGAATGCATTTGTTGGACTAACAGAACAGAGCATATACTTATGTTTTCCAAGTTCCATCACATCTCCACAAGTGCATGTCCTTAAGTTGGTTATTATTAAAACAATAAAATTCTCATCTCTAGAGTTAGTGTATCCTGCCGGACTTAAATACTCAACAACAAACCCAAGACCCAGCAGGTCTAAATCTAAAAATCTCATTTGCCGGTTCACAGGACTCCCACTCCACTCCTAGAGAAATCACAACTCATCCATCAAGACCAAAATTTTCAATAAAACTCACAAATCCATCGTCAAAACGATTATATGATGAAACTTCATAAATCAACAAAAATCCAAATCTTATATGAAATTCCAGAATCCAAATAAATATTAGATCTAGTAAATAACTGAAAACCATAATTTTAAGTTGTAGAATATCACAAAACATCAATTCCTTTGAAAGTACGTGTAACTCAAATAAGGTCCAAAAGAATACATTTAAAATTCCATCGTAAATAACATATAATTCTCTGTAAACATTGCAAAATATCTTTTAAAATAATATAATATTGAAAGAACAATCATTCAAAAGAAGCATCAGAAAACTCAAGAAAATATCAGTCAGAGAAGTAGCAGTCGACTTCATAATGTAGTCAGTCGACTATCCCGCATGAAACCCAAACTCAAGAAAACATCAATCAGCGCAGTGACAGTTAACCGCATACTGTAGCCAATCGACTGTCTAGCGAAAAAATCCGAAGACTCAAGAAAACCACAATCAGAGCAGTAGCAGTCGACTGTGTAATCTGGACAATCGACTGTCCCGCAGGGAAATCCAACACTTAAAGAAAACATTAATTCAGAGCAGGGACAGCTGACTGTATAAGGTAGTCAGTCAACTGTCCCGTAGGAAAATTTGAGACTCAAGAAAAATACTTCAGCCAGGACCCCGACAGTTGACTGTCGACATTGGTCGGTCAACTGTCAGACCTTCAGACTGCAGTTTAAAGGTTGTACATGTTTTTACCGATACACGATTTCACTTTGTAAAAATCACAAATTTGAAGAACTAATTTCCTGAGATAATTAATTGTAACTTGTATAATATGTAGGAGTTATTAAAATACATCAAAACATATCAAGATCTCGAAATAGGATTTTTACCCAAAAATCTTTCAAAACAACAACTTATATACATATATGTTCGAATACGAATTTTTAATATCAGTTTAGACTTCAAAATCCATCAATAAGAGTAGTAAAGAGTTTAAAACTATCTCAGAACAAAAACAGTTGAAATCCAATCAAAACTCCATCAAAACACACGAAAATCCAATTTCTTCAAAAACAACGAAATAAGATATATGTACACATGTTTGTGCGCCAAGAAAACTTCAAAACTCATCAATTAGAAATAGTGAAATATTTAGATTCAATCTCAGTACTAAAACCAATCATATCCAATTGAAACTTCTCAAAATTTCACAAAATCACGAAATCCCCAAATTGATCATAATGCATAGATCCAAATCTAAACCCCCTTTTCTCAAAACTCCAAGACTTAATTATTAGATCCAGTAGCCATTAAATTCATCCACAATCATTCGTAATAAATTATCCATGCATATAAGCATCATAACAATCACTAATCAAGTTTCTACTCTACGAAAAGCCCCCAAATAGAGTTTATGCATTATACACAAGTAAAGGTAATCTTTTGATCCACTTTTATGCAATATCATCATACAACACTTCATGATAAGTTAAAACAGTAAGTATATGAAGGATAGCATCCTACTCATGATTTCTATTCAGTTCTTTAACAATCTCAAGTCAACAAATTAGGGTTTCAATTATCAATAATATAGTTTCATGAAAGGATTCACTTTTAATTCATCTACTCATCAAAACTTCATATATCATCATAAAACCTCCTAGCATGCTTTCTAATAGATAGATCATCACATACAACATACATAAAATAAAATAAAACAAAACATGTCACTCACCTTGTTGAAGAGATCAAACGAAGATAATAAAGCAATACGAAAAATCCCTCATTCGCAGGAAATCCAAGATCTTTTGCTTTAAAACTCCGAGAATATAAAATAATGAAATCCTTTGTATTGTGCAGCAAAAGATGGCTGCACTCCACCCTTAAATAGGTCGGGATTCAAGCTTAAGGGTTTCGAACACATTTGCAAAAATACTCCTTTTAAAACACATCTTTACATATACAGATCCATATACTTGGAAACTTGATAAAAACCAATTTATTTGAGGTTTAAAAACAAAAACAACCATCATAAAGTCAGCCGGCACTGTTTAAAAAGCCCAGAAAACGAATTTGCACTTTTACCCCTCAAAATGACAATTTTGCAAAAGATCCTCTTTTATCAAAACTTATAAAATAAATCAAATTCATCAAAACAAAAAGTAAATTTTTTAACCCTGAGTTGACTAGGCATTATACCTAGCCCAAAAATCCAAAAATCTGGAGTTTTCACTCCAGTTGGTAATTTTGCACAAAAGTCCCTGTTTTTGTAATAGTTGCAAATAGGTTCAATAAATATAAGAAAAAGCCAGAAAATTCACAAATAGTTTCTAATAATAAATAATGATTTTCCATCAAATAATTTTTGACTTTGAACTTCCAAAGAAAATATTTGTACGTGTTTTGCACGTGTAAAAAGATAAATTTTCAGAAAAATATTTATTAAATCTCCAAAAATCATTTTAATTTATTTATTAATCTTAAAAACATTATTTAAAAATCTGGGGTATTACAGAACCCACAACATGGGGCTAAACCCTTCGAAGTGCGCCTTCAATGTAACGTTCGGAAAGTTCCTCTGGTTCATGGTCAGCCAACAGGGAATAGAATCCAACCCCGAAAAAGTTTAGGCCATACTAGACATGTCCCCACCAAGAAATGTCAATGAAGTATAATGCCTCTCGGGTTCGTTAGCAGCTATCGGCCGCTTTCTTTCTAAATCCGGAGAGGAGTCACTGCCAGCAAGCCTTTGACCAGTTGAAGGCATACTTGGTCAATTCCCCGCTCCTTAGTAAACCCGAGCCGAGCGAAGTTCTATCTCAATAACTGCCTGTTTCCGAGCAGGCGATTAGCGTGGTCTTGGTTCGATCGGGAGGAAAGCAGATCACAAAAACCGATCTATTATGTCAGCAAGATCCTTCGCGACCCCGGGCTCAGGTACTCTAAAGTAGAGAAGATGACTTACGCACTTGTGATTGCGGCGAGAAAGCTTCAACCATACTTCCACGCCCACTCCATCTAAGCACGACATCAACTATAAGTTCTAAACTGCAATCAAGGGTCAGGCACTCGCCAAATTCATAGTCGAGTGTACAATTCCCGATACATCCAAAGTTCAGGAAGACGAGCCAGAGTGGTAACTCTACGTTGATGGGTCATCTTGCGAAGGTGGGAGTGGGGCCGGAGTCACACATAGGGGCCCAGATGCCTTCGTTCTCCAATACACACTTTGCCTCAACTTCTTGGCCTCCAACAACAAGGCGAAATAGGAGGTGTAGCGCCCCGAATTTCCAATATGATATCTTAGAAATATGTGGCACAATTTCCAGCATCAACCTCAATGGTAATAGTAAATATAGCCAAAACACAGAGATTTCTTTAACTTTTAATACATTAATTCTTTACAAAGCACAGCGAAAAAATAAACACCTTGAATTACAAATTCTTTCTTTTACAACACATTCTTTTACAATTTACTTAAGCTATAACATCAATTTAGCACAAGTATCCAAATCCCAAGCTATAAGCACCTACCTGTAAAACATGAGGCTAGAGATAACCCTAACCCACAAAACTATAGGGGTCAGCCATAACAATGTGAGTGACATAAAAATAAATACAACATAAATAGTACATAAGAAATAGAGTCATAAACAACATGTATTAACAACAAGAATAAATGAAATAAGAAATAACAGTAAGTAAAACATGAAAACATCAGGTGAAACTAGACTAAGTGTCAAGTGTAGAAAAACAGCAAGCAACATGCATGAAAACAAGTCAAGAAAACATCAATGCTATATGCTGACTCTCTAATGCATACTTGTCGGATTCTATGCATACCACTCTACATAGGTCCGGTGCACGCCCTTAACGTTCTTCATTTGATAAGGTTTAATCCCCCGTTGTGCAACTAATTCTACTACGGTGACTACTATGAGATTTAGACATTCTGCAAGTATTGGTTCTCACCCTTGGAATACTAGAGCCAATCCCACCCACAGATCATTCTGTAGCCCTTACGTTCATCGTCCCGGAAACTGAAGATTGCCTCACTCCGCAGGTCATCCTGGAACCCTCATTGCACAAACATCCCATGAGCGTCGCTCTCCTCCTCGGAATACTGGAGATCACTTCCACTCCGCAAATCACTCTGTGGCCCATACGTCCATCGTCCCGGAATACTGGAGAATATCTCACTCCTTGGATCATCCTGGAGTCCATAACTCACGTTTGCACTCATTTCATCATATTACCATTTAGTGCATGTCCTTATATTTATTAAGTTCGTTAATTAACCACAACTTTCCTAGAGTTGGTGTACCCTACCGAACTTATCTCAACATAAACAACATCAGGGCCCCAACTGGCCATAAACCACAAAATCTCAACTGCCAGTATACTAGGGCCCCACATAACCTCTAGTGACTCACAAATCTCAAAACATCATTAATAGTCTTTCTAGGGCCCATATCACCACCCTAAGCCTTAAAATCAAACTCATCTTGGTTTTTATCTACTAAAATACTCTTAATTAATCACATCCCTTTTTAATCTACCAAATTTTGGCCATGAGAATTTGTTTATATGTATGAAAGCACTTTTCATCTAAGAAAAATATAGAATTGTTACAAAATCTAAAATTTATACGACTTTGTTACTCAAAACGATAAACTCCATATCAATATTAAATTCTGGAAAAATTTCACTTAAATCCACCATAGAAATCTGGAATATATATGGATTTCTAGAATTTAAAATTTACAAAATCTGAGAGCATAAAAGTCTGAACTATTATATACTATGACTTGAAATGTACCCAAATATGAGAATACAAAAATCTAAAACTTATGCACATAAGGGTGATGGAATCTGAAACTATATGATATCAATTTTTAGCATAATGCACTCAGAGACATTTGGTTAAACCATTGTATATAGCAGCAACTACTTGAGTGAAATAAAGTTAGGTCCAGTCTAGCAGCTTTTTCTATCTCTTGTTTGCATATAGTTGAATGTCATTAGGCCAGGGCATACCTATTTTGTATGTAGGCATATTATAAGTTGACAAGGTTTATTTATCTGGGACTTTAGTTGGCATACTTTGCAAGTCCTTCACAGGGTAAGGCTGCAATACAGTTGTACATCCACATACTGAATTTGGGCTGGAGCTCACAGATCCAACCTGATGATTAGCCAACCACATCTTACTCTTTACTAAATACTAATATAGACAGGGACCAAATATGCTTATATAATATCTGGACTAAATAATATAAACAGGGACTAGTATATTCATTCATTTATATCGTTTGTATATGTATGTATATATAAGTTCATGTAGCATATAAATTGTTATCAGGTTTCAAAAATCTGAAACATATAAGATATGTAACCTGTATAGTACAACCGGTGACTGTCATAACTCAAGCATTTGATTGGCTGCATGAAATTGCAGTCCAACAGAGTACATAAAGGAAAATCTTTTAACATCAAGAAGTAGTATGCAATCAGTTTAAAACATTTGCATGCATAAGGGCTTATATTTGGTACCATAGACAGATATTTGCATTAGGTATGGCTGTATATGTGTATACATGATATAGAAGAAACTCTTTTGCTGCAGTGAAGCAATGCAAATGCATATATGTAATGAAGCCTGTGTATAGTATATATGATATAGAAAATCTCTTTTTCCTGTAATGAAGCAATGTAGATGCATATATGATGTAAGAGGAGTTCTCCCCTACAATGGAGCCTGTGTATGTGCATATACTATATAAAAACATCTTTTACTGTGGTGGATCCTGTGTACATGATATTGAAGAAATTCTTTCACAGAAATGAAGCCTGTGTATGTGTGTACATGATATTAAAGAAACTCTTTTACTGAAATGCAACCTATGTATGTACACAAATAAAGCAACTCCGAAACTTCAATTTTTGGATGAGAACTTCAAGTTGTATGCAAATTATTCATTTACAAAGAGCATCTTGATGATGCATCTTCATATATATATATATATATATATATATATATATATATATATATATATATATATATATATATATATATATATATATAAGTGCTCAAACCTTAGTTATGGCATCAGAATTCATCAAATAGGAATAGTATAGTGTTAGACTCAATCTCAGTATGAAATAATTAGAATTCAATTGAAAATCACGCAAAATCCTTCATAACAGCAAATATATATATATATATATATATATATATATATATATATATATAGGGGTCGGTTCGGGTGAGAACCAACCCTGGGGTGAGAACCTAAGGGCCTCTCCCAACCACTCATCTGCTTAATCTTAACGGTCAAGATTTTTTTCAATTAAACAATAAGATTAATTAATATTTGCATTAAGACGTGAATCCCTTTAATTAAGGGATGTTGGTCGCGAAATAAAAGGAATAATTATAAATTGCCTTTTTTTGTGTACGACGGTTAAGGCAAATTTGGTCAAACTGGAGAGAGAAATAATTTATTCCCGTAAAATATTGGAGAAGATTTTGTTTCCTAAATTAATAGCAATTGCAGAATCATTCACCAATTCGTTCCTTACAGTTACTGTTTATTACAGTTGCTATTTATAATTATTACAGTTGCTATTTATAGTTGCTATTTATAATTATTTACTGTTTATTACAGTTGCTATTTATAGTTGCTATTTATAATATTTTAGCAGGAATATATATATATATATATATATATATATATATATATATATATATATATATATATATATATTGTTTGTTTATCAATTTGCAAACTTATGTTGTACATGCTGTCAGTTTCCATATAGCAACTGAATGTCTTTTGAATAGCAACTAACTGCATTGTACGTAGCAACAAAAATTTCATATTTAGCAACATTGTACGTAGCAGCAAATGTTGTTCATTCTGATGAAGATTGTGGTTCGGCTGAAAATAAAATAAAAAATGCAATATATGTTGCCTAATAATCTGTGATCTTCATTCCTTTTAAATAAAATAAAAAAGGCAATATATGTTGCATAATAATCTGTGATCTTTCATTCCTTTTATTACGCGGTCCCCAGCGCTTAATTAAAGGGATTGACATCTTAATGCAAATATTAATTAATCTTATTGTTTAATTTTAAAAAATCTTGACCATTAAGATTACGCAAATGAATGGCTGGGATAGGCCCTTAAGTTCTCACCCCAGGACATGGTTCTCACCCGAACCTTCCTCTATATATATATATATATATATATATATATATATATATATATATATGTATATATGTATATATATATATATATATATATATATATATGTATATATGTATGTGTATGTACATGTTAGGCATCAGTAAAGCATCGAAATTTCCCCAATTCGAAGTGGTATAATGTTCAAATCAAACTCAACATTAAGGTAATCAAAACCCAATTGAAAACTTCATGAAACTAAAAAAAATCACACTTTGGTTGTTCATCGATAGACCCAAAGTAAAACCCCCCTTTTATTATTCAAACTTGATTCTTTTAGTTCAAAAACTCTTTTTGGACTTATCAAATGCTTACACACTTTATAACATCAAATTACCCATGAATATAGGCAATTAAATCAAGTACTAATCAAGTCCTTCTTCATCAAAACTCTCAAACAGAGCATATATGTATATACACACAGTAAAGGTCATTTTTAATCGATTTTGTTTACTTTCATGCAATAACATCATACAAATCAATACATATGTTCAAAACAGCAGGTTCATGAAAGAAAACAAATTACTCATGACATCTACTAGGTTCTTTAACAATCTCAAGTCATTAAATTAGGGTTTTGGTCATCAATAATATAGTTTCATGAAAAGATTCACTTTTTAGTTCATCTACTCCTCAAAATTCATTATATCTTTATAAAATCTTCCAACATGCTTTCTAAATAGATAAATCATCACATAAAACATGCTTAGAACAAAAGAAAACAAATATATGTCACTCACCTTATTGAAGAATCAACCGAAGATAATAAAGAAATAAGAAAAATCCCTCATTCGCAAGAAAACCAAGATTCTCGCTTTAAAACTCCAAACAAATAATAATAAGAAATCTCTGTGTTGTGCAGCAAAGAGATGGCTGCACTCCACCCTATATAGGCCGGGAATCCAAGTATCTCGGGTTTTTGAATAGATTTGTAAAATACCTCTTTTAAATATATCTTTACATATATAGATCCTTATACATGAAAATTAAATAAAGACAACTTAATTGAGATTTTAAAAAAAACCCTCTAGTATCAGCTGGCACTGTTTGAAAACCCAGAAAAAATGAAATTGCACTTTTGCCCCTCTAAGTGGCAATTTTGCAAAAAGACCATTCTTTATCAAAACTTGCAAAATAAACTAAATTTATTAAAACAAAAAGTAAAATATTTACCTATGAGTTGACTAGGAATCATGCCAAGCCCAAAAATTCAAAAATCTGGAGTTTTTACTCAAAGTGGTAATTTTATACAAAAGTCCCTCTTTTTGTAATAATTGCAAATAGGTCAAATAATTATAAAAAAATCCCAAAAATTCACAAATAATATCTATTAATAAATAATGAGTTTTTCCAAAATAATTTTTGACTTTGAACTTTCTAAGAAAATATTTGCACGTATTTTGCACGTGTAAAAAGGTAAATGTCTGAAAAATGTTTATTAAATCACCAAAAATCATTTTAATTCATTTATTAATCTTAAAAGTATTATTTAAAAATCTGGGGTATTACAGAGGCAATGATCGCAGGACTCCTCTTGGCCCATAAGGCAGGAGCCAAACACATAGGTGTTTTTCGCGACACCCAGCTGGTCGTTAATAAGATTTTTGGGGAGTACGAGGCTCACGATTCCCGAATGATCCTATACCTGGCACGCGTTTGATTTCTTCTCTCAAATTTTCTAGAAGCAACAGTGACTCGGATCCCTCAAGAACAGATTTGTAACCCTTATTTTACTATTTTGGATTTTATTGTATTGTATTTTATTTTCTTGATTATTGTATCTGAATTCCTTTTAATAAAATTTTGCTTTTCTTGGGTTTTTTTATTCTCTTTTGATCATTCCGTACTCTTTTAGCTTGAATCCTACTATTTTTGGCTTATTGCA
Source organism: Hemerocallis citrina (assembly GCA_017893485.1). Classification (NCBI taxonomy): domain Eukaryota; kingdom Viridiplantae; phylum Streptophyta; class Magnoliopsida; order Asparagales; family Asphodelaceae; genus Hemerocallis; species Hemerocallis citrina. Next base: position 19,633,192 of record CM030367.1, read on the forward strand.
AATTTTGCTCTTCCTATTTTGAGTTGGAATTGATCCACTATATATTGATCTATATTTATTTCTCTATTTTTAGAGCCTAAACCCGTACCCTAAACCCCTTAACCTGCAACCCAAAACCATATATCTTAATTACCCTATAAATACCCCCATTAACCCTAATTATTAATTAACCCTAATATTTCTAATCCATATTCCTCTCTCCTCCGTCGCTTACCCTCTCCTTTTCTCTGTTTTCATTTTCAAACCCATCCCGAAGCCACCCAAGCCCTCTTCCGTTCTCCGACCACCACCTCATCACCCTTCCACCATCTACAACCCCACCTTCTTCCTTGCTTCACCCTCGCCACCACCATCCCGTCACCCTGCCTCTCATCCAAACTCCACCAAACCCATCACCTGCACCCATTGAATCCCCCTCGTCGCCCTCTCCCAAACATCTCGATCATCTTCTCCACCCTCGCCGAAGATCCCCTTATCCCTGTCGTCCTCGTCGTTGTCCTGAGCACCCGACCCCCCGCCGTTACGTCCTCCTCAGTTTCGGTGCGAACCAGAGCATCGCTCGAGCACCTCGTTCTCGTCACTGCATCGCTTCTTGACCGCCAACGCCTCGCCGTAGCCGCCCCTCGCTCTTGTCGTTGCTGTTGCTTTTCGACTGCGAGCACCACCCCTGCCGTTCCCCGCCACGATCTTTCTCTCTCCGCTATTGGTTTTGGAGATAAAGTGGTGGATCCCTTGCTGTTTGGTGTTCGGCAGTAGAGGGAATCACGGATATGTGTTTGCTATTGTGAAGGAGGAGGGAATTGATTTGCTATTTTGGCTGTGTGCTGTTTGTGGATCCACAGTGTGAGGTTTTGCTGTGTTGGCGTTTGCATGTAGCTCACACGTGTTTTTTGTTTGTGAATTCGTCCCCTGGGATTCTCATCCCGTTATTCTAAATATTCGAAATTAACATCTAAAAGGTAAGTCTCTTCTTGAACTAGTTTATTGTTTGTGTTCAAGATTCTTTGATCTCTGCAAGTAGATCCAAATCTTTTTTATTGTACTGCTATTTAAATTTCGTTAAGTATATTGAGGGTTTACATGAGCTAACCCAATATATGCTTAACATCGTGCCTACATCTTTGATCTAAAACCTAGTCCGTCTTGTACATTGCATATGCACGTTTACATGAAACATAACTAGATCCATGTTATAGAATTGTTTGATGAATTGAATATATTGATTGAATTTGATTTAATGAATTGATTACCATGCCTGTAAAATTGCATCTTAAAACTGGAATTTTGCATGTTAAAGATCTAACATCACTTTGATTATTAATTAGAATGAACTTTATGGTTGTATGTTTAAGTTGTTGCCTATTCATATCAAATTACATTCTAACATGCTATTTGTTCCATATTGTATCAGATTTCCGACAATGTTGCTGTTGTAATTTGAAATAACTTTCTGAACATGAATTATAGCCCCATGAATCTATTTTCCAGAACTTTTGACGGATTTGAATTCTGATGTATAATTTGTTAGATATCAGTATTTTAGTACATCTAGGTCTGAAATTCCAGATTCACAAATTCATGCATAACTTTCTGTTTCATAATTAAATAGAATATGTTAACAGTAAAATAAAAATATGAAATTAATTTGGCTGAGACTAGACATATGTAGGAACTACCCTGAACTTTTGTAGATTTAATTGATGAGTTTTCTAACCTAAAACATATAGGTGAACATAATTTATAACTTGCTGCCTGAATATAAAATCTGAAAAGAATATGATTTTCACCTTAGTTTCTGTAACTTTTATATGTCGTATATATATTTGCTCGAACCGGCAGAGAGTCTAGTTTCTAAATTTCTGACGAATCCAGATTTGCATTTCTGTAGTAGCGGTAATCTGTGTTTTTGTACAACAACGTCATGCTGTCCAGATGGAGTGATTTGTGCTTAATTATTATGTTTGCTTCTTGATTGGTCTGTATCAAGTAGAAATAGAAACACCAAGCATGATACAATATTGTCACCTTCTTGCATGCTCACATAGGATGAAATAAAATATTAACAAACCGGGGTATTATGGGATGACTTGATAGTGAACAATCGGAAACTGTAATCGGCCGGGCCCTACTGCTTGACTTGTACTGACTGATGGCCATAAAATACTACTTGATAATTACTACCATTGAACATTAATCACTGATTACTGGGCCAAGTACACGATCCGTGAATTCACCATCTGTCTAAAGCGTTCATTGTGTGTGCACTAGATAGGTTAATAAAATGATTAATAACACACACTTGGCATTTCATGCTTGATCCCGTATATTTTCACCAACATTGAACCTGAATTGAAATTATTGATTAAATGCATGATTAAACATAGACCCTTGACAATATTGCCATTCCTTGTCTTTGTTATTGACCTTGATCCCGTCCATTTTTTTTTGATATACCAAGTTCCTATTATTCCCTGTTTTCTCTACTTGTTGTCCATGACTTGCTCTATGAACATTATTTTCCTTCTTTTTAGATGAAGAATTTACAGGTACTGGAGGAACAATACTAGAAGAAATTGGTGAGCAATGATTTTAGAAGATGGAACTAAAGCTTGCGCTGCTTAGTTTACTTTATTGCTAGATTTATTTCTTTGAAAATTGTCTTGATATTATACTTTGTTTTTGGGCTTTTATGACCTGGAGTTTGTTTTTATCCCAGATGTTGGATATTATTATTTAGATTATTTCATTTATTATTGAAGTTGATCATTGTTTATGTGATTATATCTCCTTGTGTGGTTGTGTTTGTAATTTCATATTGTTGAGTTAGACTAGTACAACTTATGGATGATGTTTACATCATTCGCTGGGCCTAGGTTACATATTTGTTTTTCGTATTTATGGAAGCGGGGCGTGACAGGTTTTTAGTGGTATCAGAGCCCATGGTTGGATAATATATCAGTCAAACATGACTAACTTTATGAAGGTTTGGCTTTGATTTATATATTAGTCAAGTTTGGCTCTAGCCAGGTTAACTCAGTATTGTGCACACCACGATGATCACTTGAATGTATATATAATAACCAACATATAATCTGGGTACTGACCCTATTTGATCGTGTTTCAGGTTATGGCTGGTGGAAATTCTTCTTCTTCCCATCCAAGGGATGAGTAGCCCAATAACGCTGCTATTCTTCAGACGATTCAGCAGATGATGGCTCTCCAGCAGGAGCATAATGAATTGATAAGGGCCACTTTGGCGACCAATGGAGCTGCCGCTGAACCTACACCTGGGCCACTGCCACCAAGGCCTGGTACAGTAGCAGATTTCATGAGGTTGCACCCAGATAAGTTTCCGGGCTCTGAGTCGCCGCTGGAGGCCGAGCAATGGCTTATCCGGACAGAGCAACTGTTGATTGCTGCCCGTGTTGCTAATGTTGATCGTGTGGATGTGGTTAGCATCCTATTGGTGGATCTCCCCCACTCCCCCACATCTGGTGGCGGGCTGAAGTCAAAATGATGGCGAGACCCATCGAGTGGGCTACTTTCTCGGAGAGCTTCATGGCGAAGTTCCTTCCCAGTGTTTCCTAGGCAGAGATGGAACAAAAATTTGTTTCTCTAACTCAGGTCTGCTGGATAGTATTCTTAAATGTCATTGTTGTTATCTACTTCACCTGTGAAAATATTAATTTGAGCATTGTCTTAACCAGGGAAACCATTCTGTGGATGAGTATGCTGCAGATTTTACTCGGCTCAGTCGCTTTGCTCCTGCCCTCGTAGCCACTGATGAGGATAGGGCTCGCAGATTCCCGTTGGGATTGATTTTTCCTCTCCGGACAGCTTGGCTGCTCTTCGGCCTCGTGCTTGCTGACGTTCTAGATGCTGCTCGGATCCAGGAGCAGACCCTTAGCAGTCAGGTGTTCCCCTGTACAATGTTCCACACCCTGTTGCAGTTCGGCCTACCAGACGACCTATTCGGAGGCCAATTCTGCCTCCTCCCACGAGGGCACAGCCGTACGCACCTGTTATTCCGAGGACTGTCGAGACTTGTGGCAACTGCCATAAGGTTGGGCATTTATAGCGGGACTGCAAGGTAGCTAATCGACTATGCCTTGCATGTGGGAGCTGTGATCATATGATTTAGGACTGCCTAAGGAGTAGGGCAGCTGTTCAGGTTGGAGGTACCATTTAGCAGGGAGCACTGGCTCGTGGTCAAGGTAGACCGCCTCCTCTAATGCAGAGGCAAACCTTTGAGCAGAGGCGTGTGGACCCTAGAAGAGGCCAGACTGGGAGTCGTGGTCAGGCTTATAACCTGATAGCTGAGAAAATGGAGGTAGCTGTTGGAGTGGTTGCAGGTATATCACAGTAGTTGTATTATTCATTTTTTTTCTTTATTAATTTCAGTTTTCTGCATGTTATTTTCTTCATTTGTACAATTATTCATGCATATGTCCTACTAGCATCTTATTCTTTTGTTTGATCATCTTCTAGGTGTTATTTTAGTCTTCTCCCTTCCAGCTCATGTTTTGTTTGACTCTGGTGCTACCCACTCTTTCATTTCCTCCCACTTTGTTGATCAGCATAGTTTGACAAGCGATGTTATGCCCACAGCTTGGGACATCACCATAGGTGGTGGTGTCATTATCTGTTCTAGGGTATGCAAGCAAAGCCGGTTGCTGATTAGTGGTGTGGATTTCTTGACTGATTTGATTGTGATTCCCAATTCCGGTTTCGATGTCATTCTAGACATGGATTGGTTGGGTGTTTCTTGTGCCGTGATTAATTACCGAGAGAAGAAGGTGACTTTCAGGCTTCCTGGTAAGCCAGAGTTTGTGTTCCATGCAGGTGAGACACCGTCAGGGCGTGTCAAGAACTCGATGGACCCTAAGGTTGTTGCACTTGTGCCGTTGGGCTCTAATGGGATTGTTGCACCCTTAGTTGTATGGGACTTCCTTGATGTCTTTCTCGAGGATTTTCCAAGCTTAATTCCATTCCGAGATGTGGAGTTTAGCATTGATGTTCAGCCAAGTACGACGCCTATTTTCAAGATTCCGTATGGTATGGCATCGGTTGAATTGGCGGAAATGAAGGTGTGAGTTCAGGAGCTGCTTGATAAAGGTTTTATAAGGCCTAGTGTTTCACCTTAGGGAGCCCTAGTTCTGTTCGTCAAAAAGAAGGATGGTAGCCGCATGCTTTGCATTGACTATAGAGAGTTGAACAATGTCACTGTGAATAATTGGTACGCATTGCCGAGGATTGACGATTTGTTCAACCAACTAGGAAGTGCTTCGGTGTTCTCAAAGTTGGATCTTCATTCCAGGTATCATCAAGTTAAGGTGAAGTCATAAGATGTTCCGAAAATGGCTTCCCGGACGAGGCACGGGCATTATGAGTTCTTGGTGATGCCTTTCGGAGTTACTAATGCACCGGCTATATTCATGAGTCTGATGAACAAGGTGTTATCGCCGTACTTGGATCAGCTTGTCGTGGTCCTCATTGATGACATATTGGTGTACTCTCGGAACAGGGAAGATCATGCCGAGCATTTGAAGGTTGTTCTGCAGACCTTGAGGGAGAACCAGCTGTATGGGAAGCTCAATAAGTGTGAGTTCTGGCTGGATTGGATTGCTTTTCTGGACCACATTATTTCTAGCAATGGTGTTTCTGTGGACCCATCGAAGATCTCTGCGATCAAGGATTGGCCGATTCCGAAGTCTGTTCCTTAGCTGCGAAGCTTTTTTGGTTTGGCTGGGTATTATCGGAATTTCGTTCAGGATTTCTTGAAGATTGCTGGGCCTCTGACCAGTTTGATGAAGAAGGAGCAGAAGTTTGATTGGGATGAATCTTGTGATGAAGCTTTTGCCAAGTTGAAGCATCGGTTGACGTCAGTGCCTGTGCTGACTATACCCGACAGTTCGGGTGGTTTTGTAATCCATTGTAATGCATCGGGTAGAGGTCTGGGAGTAGTGCTGATGCAGCAAGGCAGGGTTGTCGCTTATCCAACGAGGCAGTTGAGATCTCATGAGAAGAACTATCCCACACATGATCTGGAGCTTGTGGCCATGATTTTTGCCTTGAAGTTGTGGAGGCATTATCTGCTTGGGGATAGAGTGGAGATATTCACAGATATCAAGAGTCTCAAGTATGTGTTCACGCAAAAGGAATTGAACATGAGGCAAAGAAGATAGTTGGAACTGATGGCAGACTTTGACATCAATTTGCAGTATCACCCGGGCAGAATGAACTTGGTGCCTGATGCTTTGAGTAGGAGACCCGCTGCTATATTCCTCACTGAGCAGAAGGAAATAGTGGAGGATAAGAGGAGGCTAGAGTTGGATGTGTTACTTCCTGGATCAGCTCAGCAATTCATGATGTTGCAGTTGCAGTCTTCTTTAGTGGAGCAGATTAAGGAAGCCCAAGCGGGTGACCAGCAATTGCAGCAGTTTTGGGGTGAGGTGGAAGCCGGTTTCAGATCTGATTTGGTCATTCATGCTGATGGGTCGCTTTGTTTTGTATCTAGGTTGTGTGTACCTAGAGAAGAAGTCAGGCAGAAGCTACTTGAGGAAGCTCATCGGTCTCCGTATTCTATTCAACCAGGTGGTACTAAGATGTACATGGACTTGAAGCAAAATTTCTGGTGGCATGGCATGAAGAGGGATGTGGCTAGATATATCTCTCAGTGCTTGATCTGTCAGCAAGTGTAGGTAGAGCATCAGAGGACCGCAGGACTTTTGCAACCTTTTCCAATCCCAGAGTGAAAGTGGTAGAATATCACGATGGATTTTTTGACAGCTTTGCCAAGGAATCCCAAGGGTCATAATGCTATTTGGGTGTTAGTGGATTGGCTGAAGAAGTGTGCTCACTTCATTCCTTTCCGTGTGGATCAGTCCACGGAGAGTTTGGCTGAGAAGTATGTTCAGAAGGTTGTTTGTTTGCATGGAGTTCATGTCAGCATCGTATTAGATAGAGATACGAGATTCAGGTCTCAGTTCTGGGAGAGTCTGCAGAAGAGCTTGGGTACTAAGTTAAGCTACAGAACAACATTCCATCTCAAATGGATGGGCAGTCAAAAAGAACAATTCAGACCCTAGAAGGCAAGTTGAGATCCTGCGTTCTTCAGTTTGGAGGTTTGTGGGAAGATCATCTTCACTTAGCCGAGTTCTCTTATAATAATAGTTACCAGGCGAGTCTCAGGGCTGCTCCATTTGAGGCTTTGTATGGGTGCAAGTGTATATCATCAGTCTGTTGGGATGATATTGGCGAGAGGAAGCTTTTGGATCCTGAGTTTATCACGTAGACAGTTGATGCCGTGGCTCAGATCAGGAAGCACTTGCAGGCCGCTCAGGATAGGCAGAGGAGGTGGAATGACTGTCGTCGTGGACCTCTAGAGTTTGTGGCAGGCAACCATGTGTTCCTCAAGGTATCACCTTGGAAAGGTGTTATCCAATTCGGAGGTGGGGGCAAGTTGATTCCCCGGTTCATCGGTCCATTCGATATTGTGGAACTTGTGGGCAAGGTAGCTTACAGGATCGTGTTGCCACCGGCTTTAGCAGGTGTCCATGATGTATTCCATGTTTCTCAGCTCAAAAAAAAAATCAGGGATGACAGTCATGTGATTGACTACTCAGACTTGTCCATGAGGCCGAATTTATCCTGTGAAATTTAGCCAGTCTCTATCTTAGACCGCCGAGAGAAGGTGTTGAAGACTAGAGTCATCAAGTTGGTTCGAGTTTCTTAGAATTCTCACTCGTCAGGTGAGTTGACTTGGGAGATGGAGGAGAAAATTCGGGAGAAGTTTCCTCTTTTGTTTCAGTAGTTTCCTAGGTTTGTTTTGTTTTGTTTCGGGGTTCGCCCTATGTACCATTTGTATTAATTTCGAGGACAAAATTCTTCTTGTAAGGTGGGTGGGACAGAAAATAGATAGACCTTTCTCTTCGTCTCAGGTTGAAGGATCTTCTCAATTGGAAGATCTCCCATATGGATAATACATATTCCGGTTGACTGAGCCAAATTCTAATTGTTTTGTTTCGAAGCAAAGATATCCACGGAGGCGGTTCATCCTATTCAGATATTCACAACCCTATTTTTCTATTTTGAATTTTATGTATTTTATTTTCTTTTCATGATTATTGTATCTGAATTCCATTTAATAAATTTTTGCTTTTCTTGGGTTCTTTTTTTCTCTTTTGATCATTCCATACACTTTTGACTTGAATCCTGCTATTTTTGGCTTATTGCAAATTTTGCTCTTCCTGTTTTGAGTTGGAAATTATCCACTATATGTTTATCTGATTGACCTATATTTATTTCTCTCTTTGGAGCCTAAATCCGTACCCTAAACCTATTAACCCGCAACCCAAAACCCTATATCTTAATTACCCTATAAATACCCCATTAACCCTAATTATTAATTATCCCTAATATTTATAATCCTTATTCCTATCTCCTCCGCCGCTCACCCTCTCTATCTCTCTGTTTTCGTTTTCAAACCCATCCCCGAAGCCGCCCAAGCCCTCTTCCGTTCTCCGAGCACCACCTCATCACCCTTCCACCATCCACGACCCCGCCCTCGTCCTTGTTCCGCCCTCGCCACCACCATCCTGTCGCCCTGCCTCTCATCCAAACTCCACGGAACCCATCGCCTGCACCCTTCGAATCCCCATCGTTGCCCACTCCCAAACATCCCTTATCGCTGAAGACCCCCTTTATGCCTGTCATCCTCGTTGTCATCCTGAGCACCTGAACCCCCCGCCGTTCCGTCCTCCTCTGTTTCGGTGCGAATCAGAGCACCGCTCGAGCTCCTCATTCTCGTCGCAGCGTCGCTTCCCGACCGAAAATGTCCCACCGTCGTCGCCCCTCGCTCTCGTTGCTGCTGTCGCTTCTGGACCGCGAGCGCCACCCCAGCTGTTCCCCGCCGCAATCTTCCACTCTCCGCTGTTGGTTTTGGAGGTAAAGTGGGGGATCCCTTGCTGTTTGGTGTTCGGCAGTAGAAGGAATCGCAGATCTGTGTTTGTTGTTGTGAAGGAGGAGGAAGTCGATTTGTTATTTTGGCTGTGTGCTGTGTGTGGATTCACTGTGTGAGGTTTTGCTGTGTGGGCATTTGCACGTAGCTTGCACGTGTTTTTCGTTCGTGGATTCGTTGCCCAGGATTCTCATCCCGTTATTTTAAATATTCGAAATTAACATCTAAAAAGAAAGTCACTTCTTGAACTAGTTTAATGTTTGTGTTCAAGATTCTCTGATCTCTGCAAGTAGATCCAAATCATTTTTATCGTACTGCTATTTGAATTTCGTTAAGTATATTGAGGGTTTACACGAGATAACCCAATATATGCTTAACATCGTGCCTACATCATTGATCTAAAACCGAGTTCCTCTTGCACATTGCATACGCACGTTTGCATGAAAAATAACTAGATCCATGTTATAGAATTGTTTGATGAATTGAATATATTGATTGAATTTGATTTAATGAATTGATTACCATGCTTGTAAAATTGCATCTTAAAACTGGAATTATGCATGTTAAACATCTAGCATCGCTTTGATTATTAATTAGCATGAACTATATGGTTGTATGATTAAGTTGTTGCCTATTCATATCAAATTACATTCTGGCTTGCTATTTGTTCCTTTGTGTATCTAATTTTCGACCATATTGCTGTTGTAATTTGAAATAACTTTCTGAATATGAATTATAGTACAATAAATCTATTTTCCAGAATTTTTGACGGATTTGAATTCCGATGTATAATCTGTTAGATATTAGTATTTTAGTATAGCAAGGTCTGAAATTTCAGATTCACAAATTCATGCATATCTTTATGTTTCATAATTAAATAGAACATGTTAATAGTAAAATAAAAATATGAAACTAATTCGGCTGAGACTAGACATGTGTAGGAACTACCCTGAACTTTTATAGATTTAATTGATGATTTTTCTGACCTAAAACATATAGGTGAACACAATTTATAACAATCTGCCTGAACATAAAATCTGAAAAGAATAAGATTTTCACCCTACTTTCTGTAACTTTTATATGTCGTATATATATTTTCTGGAACCGCCAGAGAGTCTAGTTTCTAGAATTCTGACGGATCTAGATTTGCTTTTCTGTAGTAGTGGTAATCTGTGTTTTTGTACAGCAATGTCATGCTGTCTAGATTGTGTGATTTGTGCTTAATTATTTTGTTTGCTTCTTGTTTGGTCTGTAATGATTAGAATTAGTGACACCTAGCATGATACAACATTGACACCTTCTTGCATGCTCACATAGGATGAAATAAAATGTAATGCCCTGATTTTTCAATTAATGAAAAATTATTTATTTTTGCACGTAGTGTGCACGTGCAATATTTTGGTTGAATTAAATCTTATAATTATTTTCATTGTGATGGGTATAAATAGTTAAATATGTGCTTTCAAATTATTTTATACAAAAACCTTCTTTTAAATAGATGAAAAGCCTTTTCTTTTAAAAAGCCCAAAATGTGATTCATTTATTTTATTTCAAAATAATTATTTTGGCCCATAAACTAAAGCCCATGAGTCAATTTATTTTTAAATACAACTTGTAATGTAGAATACAAACTAGAGTTTATTTTTATATAAAATAAAATGTACAATTTTGGGTCTAGTTGCATGCACGTGCACTACACGTACACGTGCAATATGCACTTTTTCCAAGCATGGTCGGTTGCATCTTTCGAGGGAAAATCAAAAATTGTAATGGTGATCATGGTGTGGTGGTTACTAGGTTGTGGGTAGTTAATGTAACTCCTACTTTCATCCTAGCCCTCCATCTTACAACCAACTACTTGATCCTAGCCCTCCATTCCCTTTGATTTTTAGTATAAATACCCCCCCCCCCCCTGGCTAGTTCTTCTTGTGCCAAATTATTCTCTTCCAAACCTATAGTTCAATTATATTATCTAGTGAGTTAAAATATTGAGTGTGTGTGGGATTGTTCTTGCAACACCAAGGAGAAGAAGGGCCGGCATCAAGAAGTGCTCTCGGTGGGCTTAGTAGTGTTCGGTTTTGGGGTGTGCTTGGAGGTTCGTGTGCGTGCATCTAGGAGGAGGAGCAATTCGTCGCAAGGACATTCGTCTAGGAGTTGCTAATTGTGTTTGTCTCTCCATTTGAGGTGGGTAGATTCTCCATATTTCTAACTTAGAAATGCATGTTAATTATGAATGAATGAAGCATGAAAGAAATTAAGAAGAGTACACTTTAATAACCCATTGAATGATTGAATGTGGATATGCAGTTTTACATGTGGTTCTATTATTTAAGTTGTATGTGAATTGATTAGAATCATGGATTGATTGATAAAAACACATTTATTACTATCAAGAATTATACACAAAAGTTAGTAGATTGATAATACCATTTCATGTGTTAAATAGATCTTTTGTGTTAATATGGGCATGAATAATTTAAAATATGTGTTGTATGTTGGGTAAATGGTTAAAGACAGAGAATTAAGATGAAAATTTATTGATAAAGAGATTAGAATGCTAAATGCGAAGAAATATCGAAAAGAGAAGAAATGTGGTAATTGTAATGTAGAATTTGAATTAGTTGTATGAAAATATGTTTTAATGGTTACAAAAATTATTTTTCTCATACTGGTATGTAAATTATGTGAGGAAGAATTAATCTGGAGTTGTACAGTAATTTTTATGAAAACCAAATGAAATGGGGACTAGTTGAACATCGAAATGTTCTAAATAACAGAGAGTATGGGTTAAATGAAATTGGAATTATATTAGTGACAACCTGAGCACGTAGCTCAAGTGGTCATAGTGTGCGGTTGGGTTCCCTGTGGTGATCGGTTCGAATCCTCTGGGCAACACATTTTATTCCATGAATTTTTAAAATAAAAGTAAGCAGCGACCGAGAGCATATAATGCTCTCAGTCCTCTTTATAATGCTTGTGACACCCGGCCTAGTGGTCTGTGCCTTGGGCGTTTTTCCTGCGGTGCTGGGTTCGAATCTTGCCATCGGCAAGATTGAAAATTTATTTTTTTTTGAATGTTTCGGTGGCCAAAAATTATGAAAAAAATATGGTTATTCTCCTAAAAATATAAGGGACTTTATAAAAATGATTTGGGAATTATTTGCATAAAATAAACTATGATTTGAGAATAAAATGCATAAATAGAACTATGGTTCTATACTGACTGGTTGCCATAAAATACTACTTGATAATTACTGTCATTGAACATTAATCACTGATTACTAGGCTGAGTACACGATCTGTGAATTCACCATCTGTCTAAAGCGCTTACTGTGTGCTTGCGCCGAACCTGTGGAATGGGACGCAGTAGTACGTACACTATATATGTTAATAAAATGATTAATAACTTCACACTTGACATTTCATGCTTGATCCCGTATACTGTCACCAACATTGAACTTGAATAGAAACTATTAATTAAATGCATGATTAAACATAGACCCTTGACAATATTATTATTCCTTGTCTTTGTTCTTGACTTTGATCCCGTCCATTTTCTATTGATATACCATGTTCCTATTATTCCTTGTTTTCTCTACTTGTTGTCAATAACTTGCTCTACGGACATTATTTTTCTTCTTTTTAGATCAAGAATTTACAGGTACTGGAGGAACAATACTAGAAGGAATTGGTGAGCAACGATTCTAGAAGATGGAACTAAAACTTATGCTGCTTAGTTTACTTTATTGCTAGATTTATTTCTTTGAACGTTGTCTTGATATTATACTTTGTTTTTGGGCTTTTATGCCCCGGAGATTTTTTTTATCCAAGATGTTGGATATTATTATTTGGATTATTTCATTTATTATTGAAGTTGATCTTTGTTTATGTGATTATTTCTCCTTAGGTGGTTGTGTTTGTTATTTCATATTGTTGTGTTAGACTGGTACAACTTATGGATGGTGTTTACATCATTCGCTGGGCCTACGTTACGTACTCGTATTCCGTATTTTGGGAAGTGGGGCGTGACAAGAATACCCAGGTGAATGCTCTCTAAACTGGTTTATTTCCTCCTTCGAAGGATTAGATCACACCGTTTTGTTGGAGGTTTTCCTAAAACCCAGCATCGAAGTTGCCAAACTGCCCGAAGTCAACTGCATCGACCCACCCGTGGGGACGAAAATTTGGATGAACCCAATTTTGAACTTCCTAAGAGCGGGTGAACTACCTCAAGATCCCATCGAAGCCAGAATGGTTCAGGGCCGTTCGAAGAGGTTCACACTCATCGACCACACACTCTTCAAACGCTCGTATACCAATGTGGACGAGAGACCTTATCTCCACTACCTAAATCCTGAGGAGGCCAAATATGTGTTAGAATCGATGCACGGAGGAATCGGCAACTGCTACATGGGTAGCAAAACACTTGCAAGAAAAATACTCAATCACGGGTTCTACTGGATACCAAGATGTTCAGGACCTTGTGAGAAAATGCGGCCCCAATCAAAAGTACTCTACATTCGACACGATCCCCAAGCCGAACTGAAATCACTAGCCAGTCCAGTCCACTTTGATATGTGGGGGATGGAGTTGGTCGATCCTTGTCCAAAAGTGATTGGCCAGAGGAACTTCCTCATCATCGCCATAGACTATTTTACCAAGTGGGTCAAGGCGGAACCCCTTGCCACCATAACCGAGCATCAGTCACAACAATTCTTTTGGAAGAACATCGTTTTTTGATTTGGTATCCCTCCGATTCTTGTCGCCGACAATGGCACCCAGTTCACTGGCAAAAACTTCCGCAAATTTTATGCCAACCTAGGAATCCAACAAAGGTTCTCTTCTGTCTCGCACCTCCAGTGCAATGGCCAAGCTGAGAATGCCAACAAATAGATCTTGGATGGACTGAAGAAAAGCCTAGAAAAATCACCAAAAGGCCTATGGGTTGAAGAGTTACCAATCGTACTGTGGTCCTACCGAAGCACTAAAAGAATTCCTACAGGAGACTCCCCATTCAACCTAACTTTCATAACCGAAGCAGTCATTCCCATGGAGGTCGGTCTCCTCTCTCCACCCTTCATAAGCTTCGCTAAAAGTTTCAACTCAACAGGCCTAAGGGCCAACCTCGACCTCCTCGATGAGGTACACGAAAAATTAGCCATCAGAAGGAACATTTACGAACAAAGGGTCGAGTGCTACTATAATAAAAAAGTATGACTGACTGACATAAAAGAAGGAGACCTTGTGCTCCGACTGCTCGCCATCTCCGAACCCACCAAGAAAGCAAAACTCGCTCCAAATTGGTAAGGTCCTTATAAGGTCTCCAATGTGATCCGTCCAGGGACCTACCGACTCGAAGACATGGGGGGCATGTAAGATCCCGCAAAATAGTATATATCTATTTTGTATATTAATTTGTGCATACTCTAGAGTCACATGCGTTAATAAAACTTTTCCAAAATTTAAATTGAGAAAATATTTGGACATATTGTTTAATATGTTTTGAACCCGACAAGGTATACTATTGAACCAGAGTTGGGATATCTTCTCAATTGAATTTTGAAGATTGTCCCGATTATTTTTGGTAACAATCTTTTGTGCTAATGATTATATATATATATATATATATATATATATATATATATATATATATATATATACTAAATTGCCCCGATTTACACTAAATTGCCCCGATTTACACTATATATATATACACACGATACAACATATGAAAAGCCTTGTAAACAGTAAATCAACAATTGTGTAGCTCAAGTTTGAATAGTATGACAATAATTAGTTGTAAATAAAAGTCCATGTTTCCATTATTATATGTTGAAAAATAATTATAAATTGGGGTATAAAAGTCCAATTTTTCATTACTATATGTTGAAAAATAATTATAAATTGGGGTATAAAAGTCCATGTTATCATAAGTACACACACACACACACACACACACACACACACACACACACACACACACACACACACACACACACACACACACACACATATATATATGTATGGAGAGAGAGAGAGAAAGAGAGAGATAAATAATTAAATAAATAATTGAGTTATTTTGGGGGAATTGAATTTGAGTTTTTGGGGGAAACTTTTGGTTGGGGGGGGGGGGGGGGGAATGTGTTTTGTGAGGTTAGATCTGAGCCTTTGATTTGGGGGGGATTGAAGGAGAGCCACTTGATAGCTTTCTTTGTGTTTTATTATACTAGTTTTTTACACGTGCAATGCACGTTTTTATATAAAAAAATCATTTTTATAAAAAATTCTGATGCTGTATGGCATCGAATCTAAGACCTCTTTTATATTAGTTATGCATGTGAATTGCACGTGTTTGTTTGGTTACAAATAAAGTTTGTTTGGTGACAAACTCTCCCATTAAAATAGTAGAGATTTACACTTGTGATACTTGTTTAATATATAAAAAAATTAAAGTAAAAATCTCACATAGTGAGAACTCGAACTTGAGACCTCCTTCATATTAGTGATGCGTGTGTGATACACGTGTTGGTAGATTGACAAATGACACTAAGGCCTTCTCCCATTGTAATATTAGAGATAGATATATAATAAAACACAAAGAAAGCTATCAAGTGGCTCTCATTCAATTCTCCCAAAATCAAAGGCCCAGATCTAACCTCACAAAACACATTCTCCCCTCCCCCCCCCCCCCCGCCAAACACAAGTTCAAATTCCCCCACCCAAAACAACTCCTTTATTTATTTAATTATTTCTCTCTCTTTCTCTCTCTCTCTCTCTCTCCCCCCTATCCAAAAAATTAAGAAAATAAAATTTTAAAAAACTTAATAAAAAACTAAAAAAAACTAAAAAAACGAAAAACTTTAAAACAATTCACAAAAAATACAAAAAATAAAAAACTATATATTTTTTTTAAATTAAAATTTTAAAAATAAAAAATATTTAAAAATTAAAAAAATAAAAAAAATAAAATTTTAAAATTTTAAAATTAAAATTTAAAAAAAAGTTAAAAATTTTAAAATTTTTAAAATTAACAAATTAAAATTTTTTAAAAATTTTAAATTTTTAAAAATTTTAATTTTTTTTAAATTAAAAAAATTTAAAAATTTAAAATTTTGAAAATTTGAAAACTTGAAATTTTGAAATTTTGAAAAAAATTTAAGCAAATTCAAATCCAAATCCAATGTGTCGTCGCCGATATCTGATCCGCTGCTGATTTCGACTCGGTGACTCCCCTTTACCAAATCGAGCACGAATATCAATCGTCTCCGTATCAACGACTCTTCTCCACCGAATCGAGAGACTCTATATGTGCGACGACTCTAATTTCATCTCATAAACCGAATTTTCATTCTAATTTTTAATTTTTTGTGTGCAGGGGATTACTTAGTTTTTTGCTTACTCGAATTTTGTGTGTGTATGAGATCTAAGTTCAGAGATGTATGATTGTTTTATTTTGGGTTTAAAAAAATTTAATTTTTTGATTTATTTGATGAGTTTTTTTATTTGTTTTGATTTAAGGTGTACGCAAGTGAGAGATGGATTATTTGGCGGCCTCAATTTTGGCTTCCAAACCATAGCAGGACAGGTAAGCTGACCAGCAACCTAAAATAACTTGACAAATATGCTACATTAATTTCTTTACTACATGAGAAAATATTATCGTGAAGTGTTCCCTTCACTGGTTATTAGAAACCATAAATAATATAACATATAAGAACTTTTAGTGTATGTTTGGATATATAGGATTGGGATGACTTGCATTTACTGGTGAATGGTGTAAACTCTCAACTCAAGAAAGACAGCTAAAGTAAATTTGTTATTTATCCAGTTTGATTTTTTTTATAAAGGTGCAATAGGGAGATAAAGTGGAGATAAAAGAAATGATAGCTTGGATTAGAGTTTTGAGAACTTCATGTATTTTATTTTGGTTGAAATAATAATAAGAGGTATTTTAATTGCAAACTGTGTCTCAGACAAACAAATGTTTAGATTATTGGTATTGTAGATACCTTCACACCTGTACTTGCGTTACCATTGTATTTAGACATGCTCATAGTGGTTATTGGATTAGAGAAAACTCTATAAACCTATATGACAATGTCATTGTATAACGATTACAAGCATCCAAAAGTGATGCTGAAGTTAAAAAAAACTCTATGCAGTGTTTCTAACAAACTATATGCATTCCAGGTAAGTTCAAGCTAATGATCAAGAAGGCGATGGTTGAGCTTAAAGGTAGATATACTGCTTCCTCATATAATATGTTTACTACTTCAATTAATTAGCTGGACCTCTAAAACTATTTTATATAATCAAACCAGGTGCACCATTCCGAAGACGTGCCGTAGGCACGTGTCAACGAGCAAACCTAGTATATATTTATAACAATATAAACATTTTTTTCTTATTGAGTATCGTGTATGCACTTGTCTTGTATATACCTATATAAGTATGTATGAATACATGTATATGTATGTATATGTATATGTGTATGCATGAATGTACAATTCTTCATCATACTAAACCCTAAACCACTAATTAAACCTTAAACCGTAATTAAACCCTAACCCTAGAATAAACCATGGGCCATTTTTAAAACCATCGAGTTAATGGAGTGTGGTCACCCCTCACCCCCTAGCTGGCCAAACACCCCTCCCCTTGTATAAAACACTCTTGTGTTCATAAAAAAACCCTCCTTCATTTTCTTTTCTAAACCGTACAATTTTCATGCTTCAAAAAAATCTCTCAATTTTCTTTTTCTAAATTCCTACACACCTAAGAAATATTTTCATCAAGCTTAAGTGGAGGGAGAGTTAGGAGGAGGATCCATCAAGGTAGATGAAGATTGAAGAAGAGAATTCAACAAGCTTCAAACCGTGGGTGTCTTCTAAACTCTTGCATGTTGATTATTTTTTTTATGAATGATCAATGATTAATGTTACTTATTTTATTGCTAGATAGTATGAATGAAGATTTTTGTATTTGTAAAATTCAATACTTGAGCTAAGATGGCAAATTGATAGGAAAAGGCTTGAACTTGTGAAGTTGTAGCAAGAGTAATTAGAAAAATCATAACTTTATAACATAATGGAATTTAGACTTGGAATTTTTACAGTAGAATATTGGTTATGTCCCTATGAACTCCACCAAATTTCGTAAAATTTGAATATAGTTTGATATTTTAATTAATTCTAATATGTTGCTGGTGTGAGACAAATTTTCTGCGCTGTTTGAATCTAACATGCTTAACTTACAAAAGTCATATTTCCATGATTATCATGAATTAGAATTGAAATTTTTATTATAGGTTCTCATACATGTCTTTATCAATTCACAAATTGTTTGTAATTTTTGGATGATGTTTGATACTTTTAGAAAATGCTACACCTATGCTGGGTAAAAGAAATATCAAACTGATTTAGGTTTTGTCTCAACAAGTTTGTGTTCAGTTTGAAACTTCATTCATTTGAAAATATAAAGAATCTTGAGCTAAAAATTTTATGCATGTTCCATGTATGTGTCTACAGAACTCCTACCAATTTTTGTAATTTTCGAAGATGATTTGATATTTAACAAAAATCATGTTTATATATTGGGATAAAATTGTTTCAGCCTCGTTTTCATTAGGAGGATTTGTTACCCTGAAATGAATAACCCTGTTATAAAAGGGAATTTTAACTTGGAAATTTTACAGTAGTATCCTAAGCCAACATGGAACATTTCCACCAAGTTTCATAATTTTTGAATACCAAATGTTATCTCTTTACAAAAAAATGGAGAGAGGGGTGAGGAGAGAGAATGTCATCTTCCCTAGGGATCTGAGTAAATCATATGCTCAAGTACTGCGCCAACCACCCCCCAATCGTCATCATGGCAATCTTCAGATACCGCTTCGTTACCCCCACCCCCAAGCTGTCACCTCAAACCGTCCTTTCACCTCCCATCCCATTAATCCCTTACCCCTCCGTCCAAGACCTGCATTTCAACCCACTCCTAAGCCCCACTCCTTCTTCCCACACAAACCCAACACCAAAACCCACCGCTTTAAGAAGATGGAGAGACGTTGCTTTAAGTGTGGCGGCGGATATTACAGCACCAAGGAGTGCCGAATCTACGGCTTCCACTGCTTCAACTGTAAGAAATTTGGCCACAGAGTTCGGGACTGCCCCATCAAAAACAGGGTTGAGAGCATGGAGATTGACCTACCCCATAACAACGCCATTGCTCAGGCTCTGTCAGCCCTTCATGCAAGTGTGTTTCTACATCTCATTAACCCTCGCCGTATCCCTCTCACTAAAAGATCTAGAAAGTGCCTTCAACTTTGCATGGGGGAGGACCGGTCGATGGTGGTCGCTGTAAAGGGTTAGTGATGGGGTCTATCATGTCCAGTTCCCCACTGTCACGGAGGCGGAAAGTGCAATAGCAGATGGAATTTTTAGTTTTTCAGGCTTCACGGCTACATTTTCTCCCTGGTCAATGGAGTTCGGGGCCAAACTCCGGCCTAAGCCCTCGTTCATATGGATCAACCTTCCCCTCCTCCTGTTCCATTATTGGAACCGTGAAACCCTTGAAAAGCTTTTCTCTCCCTTTGCGAAGCTGATTACACTGAGTAGGGAAATTCTAGATGCGACAGCCAGAGACCAGGCCCTGGTCCTCATTGAGGTGGCCGATCTCACGCTAATCCCAAAAGTCCTTTGCATCCGCTACACAGTTCGCTGGAGCCTAGAGCGACATACTCATGAGGTACCTGTGCTGCTGCTAGGGGACCCAATTGCAGTCAAAGACGTTCACAGTGGTAAGGTACAACTCTTCACTTTAGCAAACTCGTCGGGAGTCTCCAGGATCTCAAGCTTTTGGCGTCCCAAGGCGCCGGAGGGAGCCATGGCGGGCGAAGTTGGAGGTCCCTCTGATCCGGCAAAATTTCCGAAAACAGTTCAGCAAATCCCCACTAATTTGGGAGAGCGTGATTCTGCGGTTGTTCCGCCTGTTGGATGCAATTTTGAATTATTTCCTAATTTATCTCCTCCAATCGTGGATTGCATGCATGCAAAAATCCCTGAGAATCAGCCCCCACAATCCATGCAGGTCCCCCCAAAGATTCCACACCCCACCTCCTCTGCCCCACTGATTATCCCAATCATCGAATCCTCTGATAGCAACAGCAAAGAACCTTCTAAGCAACCAATCAACACAACCGTCAACCAAACTAACTCCTCGGTAGACGGCACCTGTGAAGAAGTGCGAGAGATGCATTGGAAAGGTAGATTGGTCTCATTACCTCTCTCCCTATTCACCAAGATAAAGCCTGCTATTGAAGGTGCCCTTCGCGATTCCATGAATGAGGAGCTTGGCAAGTTCAAGGTGGAAGAACATGGATTTTTTAATGCTGGAACAAGCAAATTGGGCCATGCGAGCTTCCGCACTCGCTCACTCCTCAACAAACTCCTAAGGCAAGCCTCTAATTCCTCCACAGCAATCCCACCAGGTTTCTCGGCGGGATCATCCAAGCGTCAAAAGAGTGCTAGATCAGCTTCTAAGCTACATTGCACACGGCCATTCATGAAGCATCTTTCCTCCACCATCAAGAAGAAGGCCTCAGGTACAGCTTCTTCAGCTGCCTCTGTTTCAAACATTCATCTCAATCCTTTTGCTCTACTTTCAAATGATGACATCTTAGAGGTAGCCGAGTCTATTGGAGTGGAGGCTAAGGGGCCACACTCGGTACACACCATCACGAACGTCCAGAAGGCCTTTGTTGATCACACTGATCAACCAGGACACTCTGACTAGCAGATTTTGGCCCTGATTGGAAGTTTTTAGCCCTTCTAGAGTTTATTTCCCTGTTTTTGTGCTTTTTGATTCATTTTTTCATCTTGAAGATCATAAGCTGGAACGTAAGAGGCTTGGGCAACCCTAATAAATGCTCACTTATAAAAGAAGGAATACACAGCTGCTCCCCCTATGTTGTCTGTTTGCAGGAGAGCAAATTGAGCAACCCATCAGCCAATAAACTCTCCTCTATCGGTGGTACTATCATTTCTAATTAGCTTCAATTAGACTCCCTCTATAGCTGCGGTGATATCTTGCTTGGTTGGAATGATAATGTACTTGAATGCACCTACTCAGCCTGTGATATTTTCTCAATCTCAGCATCCTTCAAGAGCCGATGCTCTGATGTTAATTGGTCTATTACGACTGTTTATGCCCCCATCGAGCTAGATGATAGGGAGCTTTTCTTCCACGAAATCAAGCAAAGACGAAGCTTCCTCCATGATGCCTGGATTCTTTGTGGGGATTTTAATGTTACTGTCTCCGACTACGAGAGGTCCAGTGGGAAGGGCTCCTCCAGAGATATGAAAAACTTCCGCAACCTCATCCAAGACCTTGCTATGATTGATCTCCCATTGTTAGGAAGGAAATTCACTTGGACAAATCAGCGCTCATCCCCCTCAATGGCTAGGCTAGATAGATTCCTCATCTCCGCCACTTGGGACCTCTATTACTCTGCTTGCATACAATCCTCTCTACCGAGATATTCATCAGATCACTGCCCCATTGTCCTAGATACACAGGCCCTCCAACGCCAGAATCATTACTTCAAGTTTGAAAAAGCATGGCTCTTGCACCCCTCATTCATCCCAGTAGTAACTAATTGGTGGCGACAATTTTATTGTAAAGGCAACCTAGTGGATGTTTTCTCATGCAAGTTAGGCCTCCTCAAAAAGCGCATACGCAAGTGGAAATCTGACACATTGGGCAATATCACCTCCCATAAGAAGCAGCTCCAAGATCTACTCCTTCAGCTAGAGATTGAAGCTGAGAATATGCCTTCCCCTCCTACCTCCCTGAAATCAACCCAACTTGAGCTTCAAAACCTGATCAAAGCAGAGTCAGTATACTGGAGACAGAGATCCCGCGTGCAATGGATCAAAGAAGGTGATGCAAACTCTGAATTCTTTCACTCCATAGCAAATGGAAGAAGAAGGAGAAACTTCATCCACAGCCTCAACATTGATAACACCATCACAACCAATCCCTCAACAATCCGTGCGGCATTTGAATCTCACTTTCAAGCCATCTGCGGCACTACCTCCATCTCTGATTTTAATATTGACTGGCCATCCCTGTATCCCTCCAATGCTGTGTGCCTGCGACACCTAGAAGAACCCATCACTATGGAAGAGCTTCAGAAGGCAGTCTTCGATATGAGCAGCGACAAAGCCCCCGGTCCCGATGGTTACTCAATGAGCTTCTATCATTCATTTTGGGACACTGTTAAAGATGACTTATATAATATGATGAATTCTATCTATAAGGGAGACATAGATATTGGGTGCTTAAACTACTCCAACATCATCCTTATTGCAAAATGTGATGGAGCCAGCCTAGTCACTGAATATAGGCCAATTAGTCTCCTCAACTGTTCTCTGAAGATCTTCACAAAGATACTAGCCAACAGACTCAGCCTTATTCTTCACTCCCTGGTATCATCTTCGCAAAGTGCTTTCCTCAAGGGTAAGTCGACTGTTGACTGCTTTCTCGTTGCACATGAGACCATTAATCTTTGTAGCAGAAGAAATTCGGACACCCTCCTATTCAAAATTGACTTTACCAAAGCTTTCGACACTGTTAGCTGGGAATTCCTCCCTCAACTGCTCACAGCCAGAGGCTTCGGTCCATCTTGGTGCAAATGGATCGAAATGATCCTCACTACAACAAAGTCTTTTGTTATCATCAATGGTGAGAAGGGCAGACAAATCAACTCCAAACGAGGCCTCAAGCAAGGTGACCCTCTTTCGCCGATGCTCTTCATCTTGGTAGTTGATGTCTTGGCAAAGATGTTACAGTGTGGGCGGAGTAATGGCACTTTCTCATAGCTTCCTATTGGAGGCCAACTTTCTAACCTTTCAGTTCTTCAGTTCGCCGATAATACATTGATATTCTGCAAAGGTGATGAACAAGAGATTTTGAACCTCAAGATTGCCCTACAGCTGTTTGCAAACATTTCTGGACTATCAATTAACTTCACGAAGTCCTCTGTTGTATACTTTGGACGATCTCAGGCCAAGCTCCATGCTTTCTCCGCTGTCCTTGGATGCAAGGAGGACTATCTCCCAATCTCCTATCTTGGCATGCCTCTCTCCAAAGGCAAACTGCGCAAGCGGCATTGGCAACCACTACTTCTCAAGATAGAAAGGCGACTATCAGTCTGGAAGGGCAAAATGCTCTCTAGAAGGGGAAGGCTGATCCTTATCAATGCGGTGTTAAGTGCCCTTCCTGTCTATTATGCTTCCTTTTTTCGTCTCCCTAGATGGGTTATCAAACGCATTGACCAAATTAGAAGCAGATTCTTTTAGTGCGGGGCTGATAAAGATGCAAGGGGCACTGCTTGCACTAACTGGTGCACCATTTGCCAACCAAAAGATCAAGGAGGTCTAGGAGTTCTGGACTTGAAAGTCCTCAATGAGGCACTACTTATGAAGTGGTGGTGGAACATCTTAGCGACTGACTCCCTTGTCAGCAAAACACTGCATGACCTCTACTTCAGAAGATCACTTAAAGCTTTTGTTTGCCCACTGGTAGCCTCTCAGTTTTGGAAAGGTATCTTCAATCTCCATAACCAATTTCTCATAAATGTTCACTGGCAACTTGGCAACGGTGACAGGATCTCATTCTGGCAATCTAGATGGATTGATGGGCATAGTATCACCACACTCTTTCCCGCGCTAGCAGCAGCAGCTTGGAATCCCAAAGCTGAGGTTTCTTCACAGGGCGCATGGGTACAGGGTGTCTGGCAATGGCAATCCAGACTTAACTGCATTGCTTCGCCATTACTCCGTACTGAGAAAAGCAACTTACTCCTCATCCTGGAAAATAAAAGGCCCTCCGACGAATGTGATATACCAACATGGAGGCTTACAGCAACTGGATCCTACTCAGTTCAATCAGCTTATCGATTCTTCACTCTATCTGGTCTGCGATCCCCTTTCTACAAGACAATTTGGACTTCATCGGCGCCATTGAAGTGTAAGATCTTTATCTGGCAACTGAGTCAGGGCCGGATCAATTCCAAAGAGTTCCTGAGTTCTAAGGGATGGCTGGGAGACACGACATGCGCAACTTGCACATGCCCTGTCGAATCTGTTTATCACATCTTCTTCATATGCCCTGTGGCTTCGGAAACCTGGAAATTCTTCACCGCACTTTTTCATATACAAACACTCCCCACAAACATGCATGATTGTTTTGCCTCATGGTGTTTTAGTACACGGGCACACAGGCACACTTGGCACCTTCTCACTATTGCAATATACTGGAGTATTTGGATTGCTAGGAATGATTGTACTTTCTCTGCAAAGTCTACTTCATCCCGTGGGATCATTTCTAATGCAATTTTTTGGTTTCGATCATGGATAGATGGGATCAGTAGTGAGAAGAAGAAACAGGCGATGGTGAAAGAAATGGCAGAAGCTAATGTGCAAGACCTACTCCTTCATGAGGCCCTAGCACGCATTGGTCAGACCGAGAGCGATGAGGGAAGCTATTCTTGGTAACTTCAGCCTATGCACGACTGCTTTTAGATGCTTTTGTACACCCTATATGGGTTATGTTTTTTGGTACCACTTTCGGCCATTGATGTTAATGGCCTTGCTCTCTTCATTTTGACACTCTTAGTTGTTTAAACTCTAGACCAAGGGTTCAGGTTGCATACTGAACTGGCTTGGTCTATCCTTGTACTCTTAACTCTATTTTGATTTATATATCTTTTTTGTGAGGTAGGGACTTACCCTACCTTTTCCCCTAAAAAAAAATGTTATCTCTTTAAATAACGATTTTCTACTCTGGTTGGGAAACCATATACAAACAGTCTTAAATTTACATATTTTTTCAATTTGTCATAACTTTGTGTGCACTTGGAGTTTTGAGCTAAATTTTGGATATGTACAGACTATATGTATCTAGATCATGGTTATCAAATTTCATTAGATTTCGAGATGTTTGTGATTTTAAAAAGGATTTTTAGGACACACTGGTTAACAGTCCTATAAATTTTGAGATTTTAAATTCATCTCAGTAAGAGGTCAATCTCATCACTAAGTTGGCTTATTTTGAGAATGTTTCAAACTAAAAAAGTAAAGTAGATTTCAAGATCTTTCTGTAGAATGTAAAATCATGATTTTCAGTAAGTAGGTGAGTAATTATGATTTTTGCAAGTTGCACCAGTAGTATGTTGAATGAGTTAGCTTACTGTTTTGAGTGTGTTAAGTTATCCTCATAGTAGTGCTATATCATGGACTTAGAAAGCAGTTTAATTTTGCTTGTGACTCATGTTTAATCATGCTTTAAGTTGGACTTGTTCGTGTCTACTAAATTGAAGTGTGAAAATATACGTTTCGCTTGTTTAGGGTATTGGTTATCACCCTAAGGACTATTAATCCATTTGACCCTTGAAAATTAGTAACACTGTCACCTCGAGATGTTGTGGATGAGGCACTTTCTCATGCGCCGTCAGAGTTTAACAAAGAAGGGTTGATCGCGGGACAGAAACATGGTCGAGATCCAAGTAAGAGGCGATGGCGATCGACGAATATTGAGTCGCCATTTTCGTGTGATTTGTTAGGTCAAGATGGGTTCCACTTGAGAGCATTATGAAAAGGCTGGGGTAATTAACTAGTACATAATTGACCCAATTTTACTAAACACGTGTCCAGAATAGGTGTTAGTTGTTGTCACTAAAACCATGATAGGATTGGTGTACTAGGTATTAATATCTTGTAAATTAGAAATAGTCTTATGTATTGTTAGGACAGGCACTAGTCGGGTGGTTGTACTCACATGTAAAAGAGATGCGTGCGGTGTCTTCCCACTTGTCTGGGAGCACGGCATGCGTGATTTCGTCTGTTAATTCCTGAAGTACTGTGATAAGAACGGGAGGTGCTCCTGTTTAGGGAATGGACCCTACAGATCTGTGAAGTTCTATATTGTTTAATATGGACAGGGAACTAGAGTAAGACTAAAAAAGAAAAACAACAATATGAGTCCAAAAACCCTCCCACCAACCCCCTTCTCCTCTTCACCAGGTAACCTCTCCGTCCCAGTCTCCGGCCACCTCCCTCCTGCCGTCTAGCACGTTTCTCTTCTGCCCCTCCCACCCCGCTCAACTCTCTGTTTTCGTCTATCACCACCCACCACCCCCCCTCCACCCGACACTCTCCTGTTTTTTTCACCTATCAATGCTCTCTGTTCTTGAACTCAGTGGGTGCGGGCCCAACGAGAGGGTCCGACACCCACCGGCGCCAACCCTAGAACACCCCCAGCCTAACAATCTACCGGTTAGCACTGTTCAATCCATACACTCGACCACCTTTGGTGCTAACAACCTAATGGTTACCACTGTACAACCCACATTAGACTCCAGGGCATGGCATACACTAACACTTGTGATTTGACTACATATTTTCCTTTTTGCATCAAATATTGATTGTTGAGTTTGGGAAGTCGCTGGTTTTATTAGTATTGCGTCAGTTGCATTCAAATGACGTGCCCACTATCTGTTTAGTTGTAGGACTACTGGATCGTGGAAGCTGGAGACTCGAGCTGCGTGGAACGTCCAAGTGGAGATTGTATTTTGTATAGTAAATTTTATTGATGTAATTCGTGATGTAAAAATCTATGTAAGATTGTATTGTACAATGTAACTTTCTGGGATGCAATATTTTTTTTAATTTCGTGTATTTTATGTATTGTGAGACTATTTGAAGTAAAGATTCTGGCTTGTCTCTTGAGTTCCCGGTATTGGGAATTCGGGGTGCTACAGAGCAAGGCAGTCAAGAGAACTTGGAATGCAAACTGATTAAGTTCTATGAAATCCCTTAAAACGAGTCAAACTCATAACAAGGCAAATGTAATAAGCGCCAGTTTCCAGTGGCCACCGAATAAAGTTGTTTTCCATTTCTTCCATCAATCTTTGCCTATTCCTTTCTAAAACAAAGTCTAAACCTCGGAAAGAGTGCCTCGACAGAGCACCTCAACTCTGAGTCCTACGCAGTTCTCACTGCTAAGTCTAAACCTCGAAAAGAATGCCTCGACAGAGCACCTTGAATCTAAGTCTTACGCAATTCTCACTACCAAGTCTAAACCACGAAAAGAGTGCCTCAACAGAGCACCTTGTCTCTGAGTCTTGCGCAGTTCTCACTGCTAAGTCTAAACATCGAAAAGAGTGCCTCAACAGAGAACTTCGACTCTGAGTCTTATGTAGTTCTCACGGCTAAGTCTAAACCTTGGAAAGAGTACCTCGACAGAACACATAGACTCTAAGTCTTACACAGTTCTCACTGCAAGTCTAAACCTCGGAAAAAGTACCTCGACTGAGCACCTGATTTCGAGTTTTACGCAGTTCTCACTACTAAATCTAAACCTCGGAAAGAGAGCCTCAACACTAAGTCTTACGCAGTTCTCACTTCTAAGTCTAAACCTCGAAAAGAGTGTCTCAACAAAGCACCTTGACACTAAGTCTTACGTAGTTCTCACTGGTAAATCTAAACCTCGGAAATAGTGCATCGACAGAGCACCTTAACGCCGAGTCTTACACAGTTCTCACTGCTTAGAGTGCCTCGACAGAGCACCCCGACTCTGAGTACTATGGGGTTTTCTATATTACATCTAGAGCCCGAGAATCTCCTTGACCTCGAACTTAACACAGATCACTCCACTACCAAGAATTCAACATCTCAGATCTCAACAAAAATAAGTCAATCTACTGGAAAAGAAAAATTTTATTGATCAAAAGGTGATTACAAAAGCGGTGGCCTAGTCCGCAAAAGGCATACAAAACATTGAATGCTAAAACTGCATCTGTACATGATTCACTTCATACCTCGGAACATTAGCTACTCCCCACACATTGAGGAGAAGAAACAAGTGAGGGCACCTCGGTAGTCGACTCCGGGACTCCGTTACGAAGAAGGGAAGCACTCATGAAAAGGCACCAGGTTCCTCAGAAGCTCGTCTGTCTCCCTTGTCGCCACAGCTCGGTCATGCCCCTTTCCATAGAAGAGGTATCATTCCGACTGAAAGCAATGATGATTAAGCCCCTTGGGAATCCCTGAGGGAGGATGGAAGTTGAAGCCAAAAATGGCTCGAACCTCCATCCCTCCAACCGACCCAGCTATGAGAATCTCGAGAGAAGGATGAAAAGTCCTCTGATATAGGTTACTCCACATCCTCGCGTCGCAGTCCCCAATCGGAAGCATCAGATCTTGCAATCCGAGTCGCAAGTGACAAACTTGGACGTGAGTCACGCTCTTCCACTCCAAGCCCCCTCGGCTCGGCGAAGACAATGCAGAACTTCCGACCAGAAAATTGCGACCAAACCTCTTTTCCGAGCACAGGAACATAGGAAAGAATCCCTCAAGGGTCGGTCACAACTGTTACAGTTCTTGAAATTCGAGTCGAGCTAGCCAAGACAAGGCCTCAACATTATGAGCCCTCCAAAGTCAAAAAGACTCAAACCACTCTCCGAAAACTTCATTAAGAAAAAGTCACTTGTTGGAACAAATGACTTGGAGACTATAGGAATTTATAGGCAACCCTGCCAACTATCTCATTAATTATGCATCACAAGTCAACACTTCAATTTCCAAGATCTACAGTAACCTCTATTCCCAAGAAAAGAAAACATGAGTAGGCACATGGTGGCTTCTTGCATTCATCACTCCCTACATTCCAACTTTCGGTTCCTCAATACTCACTGGCAAAGGGGATAACATGAAAGCAAAAAAATTATTTAGAAAAAAAGAGTACAAAGGTGGTGGACAGTCCGTAAGAAGGCAGAGATACAAATAACTTATTAACGGCTTCGCAGAGTGGATCCTTTTCCCTTAGAGGTGAGGGGTCCTTTCTTGATGGCCACGACATCCGGCTCGGTCGCCCGCTGCAGGTGCCTCTACTTTCACATCGAAGGCAAAGCCCTCGATCTTGAGACACAGATACCTTATCATCACATGTGTAAGGGCGTGCCGTATCCCGCATCCTAGGCGTCGAGCACCTGCAGCACGGTCTCGTTCAACTCCTTCTTGTCCTTACTCGCCAGCGAAGCCGCCTCATCCAGCTCGCCCTGTAGTGTAACTACCATTTTCGTTCTTTACATTTTTCTCCTCTTTTGTAATATTTTATTTGTAATCGAATAAAATATTTTATTTTCTTGATATTTTAATTTGTTCATGGAATTACTCTCATTCTTCTTGTTGAGCCATTTTCTTGTTGATCCTATTTTTTTATTTGATAGTGGGTATTTTATTTGAACCCTATTGTCTTTAAATCCTTCTCTTATTGAACCAAAACCCAACTACAATTAATTCTTGACCCAAACCCACTATTATTGGATCCTAAACTATTGACCCAACATCCTAATTGTACTCTATAAATACAATCCTATTACAAACCCTAAAAACAAAAAAATTACAAACCCTAATCATTAGCTGTCATCTCTCTCCCCTCTCTCTTCTCTCTCCCGATGTCAGAATCCTATTCACGCCTAACACCGTTCAACATCTTCCACCTAGCAAACCCATCCTGTGGCGTTCCTACCTCGGGCGACCAATACCCAGTCGTCGACCCCCCTGCTTAGCCAAACCCCGACACTCCACTTCCTTCCCCGTCGATGCCCAGACCCGATCCTCTTGGCTACTCCTATGTCCCTTTCCATCGACGACAGCAGCATAGCACTGCCGCCCTGCTGCCTCCAATCGACGCCGTGCCGTCGACTCGCCGTTGCTGCTGCCGACCCCTTCACAGTTGCTGCCATTGCTCTGTTTTACTGTGGTTGCTTTGATTCGTTTGCACGTAGTATACACGTGTTATTTTTTGTGTGTTCATTGGTTCCTTGCTGCGGGATTCTCATCCCGTTATTCTAGGTATTCAAATTAATCGTCCAAAAGGAAAGTCACTTTCCCTCTTGAATTGCTAATTGCATCAAATTCAAGAATTTTTATTGAAACTCCGCAGGTAGATCTTGATCGTTTATCGTATCATTGTATTGATTATATTCCGTTGAGTCTATTGAGGGTTTACACGAGCTAACCCCCATATTCTTGACTTCGTGCGACTTTTGACTCTAAAGATTGAATCTTTCGTGTACTCATATAGTATCATTAATAGGGTTATGCATATAATCATCGCACAAATAATTTGTTGTAGTTCTTATTGCTAGGTTGTATGTTATTTGATCGGTTGATATTTGGTTGTTGTTAAAATAGTGTATGTGTGTGTGTTTTAATTATGTTTACCATGCTATCACACCCATCATGCTGATTATACGGTTTATTGACTATATGAATTAATACCCATCATGTTTAAACAATCTATTTCATGAAAATACCCAAAAATTTGTATGTTGTTGCTGTCTGTATTTGCCTAATGTTTTTCAATCCAGTAATTGATCTCAAAATAAATAACTTTCTGAATAAGAGTTGTATCCCCATGTCTCTAGTTTTCAGAACATCTTGAATCGCTGAATTCCGAGTTGTATATCAAAAGTTATGACCATTTTACTACTGCTGTGTTTTTTATTCTAGAATTTTAGATTCTTATACGATTTCATGTTTAATCTATTAAAATATTGATTTAACATTAAAATATCGCTTTGATAATTTCCAGAAGTTAGTTAACATGTTAAGGAGTCCAATAAATATTTTAAAGGAATTTATAATTGAGTTTTTCTAATTCTTAAATTATAACATTTTGATGTCGAATTTCTGTCTGAACATGAAATCTATAAAGAACGATGTGTTTGACCTATCTATTGTTATCAGATTTTGGACTTTAAATATGCGTTGGAACCGTGTGGAAGTCTAGTTTTGAGAATTTCTGATGATTTTAGTTTTTAGTACAGATGACTCTTGTTGTCCAATTTTTTTTTATAGTTTTACTAAACTAATTGTTCCAATATCATAGTATTGCATGAATTACAGTATGATGTTGCATTGCATGATCCTAATGTTTTATTTTAATCATTCAAATCATCCTATCCAAGTTATCTTCATATTGTTCCTCTATTGATACTATTGTTCATCTCATGTCTCAAATTGCATATTGTATTGTTGCATTGATAAAATAATTAATAAGCCGGGGTTTAATGGGTTGATTTTAGTAGTGAATAGTATAGTGATGGTG
This sequence comes from Hemerocallis citrina, assembly GCA_017893485.1. Taxonomy (NCBI): domain Eukaryota; kingdom Viridiplantae; phylum Streptophyta; class Magnoliopsida; order Asparagales; family Asphodelaceae; genus Hemerocallis; species Hemerocallis citrina. The sequence goes on from CM030367.1 coordinate 19,664,324, forward strand.
CGGCCATTGTTATATCGATTGATTGTAGAGCGCTGACTACGACACCCCAATCTTTCATGTATTGTATCAGTGTATCGTTTCAGTGAATCTTTATAATGTATCATGCAACAATATTGTTATCATATCAGTGACTATCGTACCGACACATGATCTATAAAATTCACCACTAAAGTCTAAACGAAATTTATTGTATGTATCGAATCTGTGGTATAGAACATATGAGACACAGTAGTGGTGCATTAGTTAGGATTAAAATAATTAATAGACTTACGAACTTGCATCACATCGATATTGCATATTGTACATCATTGTTTCTATTGATATCGAATATTGTCTAAGTGTTATTGATACCACTGAACATTGTTATCGAATATTGAATCATCGTTTATAACCATTGCATCGATTACCATGATATTGATTATTGCTATTGTCTCATGTTATTGATTACTAATGAATTATTGAACTCATTGTCATATCGTTATTCTATTGTTCTTTGCTTTCTCTACTTGCTGTCTATGACTTGCTCCAAGGACAAAATTTTCCTCTTTTTAGATGAAGTGTTCATAGGTGATCAGGGAGAATTACCTGGTGGAATTGGAGAACAAGCTTTCTAAATATTTAATGCTTTCTAGTTGATTATTATTTCATAGACTTATTGTATTGAGGCTTATTGCTATTGTGTTTGGATTTATTATTGTATTGGGCTTATGACCCGAATATTATTATTGTTTCCAGACGTTGGTTTATTCTATTTAGATATTTCATATTGCTTAATTCCAAGTATTCTTATTCATGAGATTATCATTATTACCTGTGCAATTGTTCTGTATTGATTATATTGTTGAGTTGATCGGATAAACAACTTATGGATGACGTTAGTCATTTGCTGGGCCAATGTCATGTGCTCGTGTTCTGTATTTTTTTAAAGTGGGGCGTGAAATGGTTTTTAGTGGTATCAGGGCTCAGGTTTGGATAATATATCAGTCAAACATGACTAATGTAAGGAAGTTTGGCTTTTATTGATATATTAAACAGATTTGGGTTTTACCGGTTTAACTCAACAGTATGTTCAATACAGGAATCACATGAATAATTGATAACTAACTTATGATCTGGACGTTAACCATTTGATTTTTATTGCAGACCATGGATAGGAAAGGTGCTTCATCTTCCCGTGTTGGGGATGATCTGTCTAATGAGCCCACTGTTGCGCAGATGATGCAAATGCAATGTGAGCACAACGAACTGATGATGCGAATGCAACGGAAACATAATGAATAGATGAGGATGGCTTTCGAAGCTACTAATAGGGAGCCCGTTGTACCTGCCCCTGCATTGCTGCCATGGAGACCTGGTAATGTGGAAGATTTCATGACGCTTCACTCAGATAAGTTCTCTGGCACTGAAGGTCCACTTGAAGCTGAGTAATGGCTTATCAGGACTGCACAGCTGTTGACTACAACACGAATAACGGATGTGGATTGTGTGGATATTGTAAGCATCCAACTTGTTGATCTTGCCCACATCTGGTGGCAAGCTGAGGCTAAACGATCGGGGTGACCTTCACTGAGAGCTTCCTCATGAAGTTCTTCCTTAATGCCACCAAGAATGAAATGGAACGACATTTTGTCTCATTAACTCCGGAAAGTCAGACCGTGGACGAGTATGCTGCGGAATTCACCCGACTAAGTTATTTTGCTACTTCTATAGTGACAAATGACGAAAATAGAGGCCATCGTTTCTTGTTGGGCTTGGATATTGAGTTTCAGGATTGTCTTTCTGCCTTACGACTTCGCTCTTATGATGATATCCTGGATGCTGCTAGAATTCATGAGCAGACTTGTACGAGGAAGCGTGCTATTCAGCGTTCTGCCCTGCACCCTGTTGCTGCTAGGCCTTCTGGAGGGCCTATTAGGAGGCCAGTTCCACCCCCTCCTGCTAGGGCATTGCCATACCCACCTGCTGATCAGAGGCTTGTAATTGGTTTGTTCATACTATCGGAAGACTGGGCATGTGCACCAAGATTGTAGGATAGCTAATCGCCTATGCCTTCTGTGTGGAGGCAATGATCATATGGTTCGCGATTGCCCTAAGGCCAGGCCCCAGGCACCAGTTGGAGGTCCCTGCTCTGCAGGGAGCTCTTGCTCATGGTCATGGCGGACCACCACTCCCACCCTAAAGGCAGATCCTTGACCAGAGGAGAGTCGCTCCTAGGGGTAATCTTCCTACACATCGTGGTTAGGCCTACAACTTGACTACGCAGGATGTTGAAACTGCATTGGGCGTTGTTACAAGTATATCTTTAGTAGTATTCATTTTGTATTTCATTTTGATTTCTTTGCTATCTTTTTATTCTATTCTGTTGCTTTATCATGTTATCCTTCCATTCATGCATGTTCTTGCTTTTTTACTTCTGTCTTTTGTGTTCTCACTTTGACTTCTTGATAGGCATTATCCTTGTCCATTCCTTTCTTGCTCATGTTCTCTTTACCTGTAGTGCAACTTATTTTTTTGTTTCTTCCCACTTCGTCGATCTGCATCACTTGGCTAGCAGTGTTATGCCAGCAGCTTGGAATATTACTACAGGTGGAGGTGTTGTCGTGTGTTCCCAAGTCTGCGAGCATAGTCCCTTGGTTATTAGCGGTATCGATTTTGTTGCCAATCTGATTATCATCAACAATTCTGGTTTTGATGTTATCTTGGGGATGGATTGGCTTGATGTCACTCATGCTGTAATTGACTTCCGTAAGAAGAAGGTGGTGTTTCGAATACCAGAACGTCAAGAATTTGAATTATGTGCTGGTGAAACACCGCTTGCATGTGTGGAGAAGATGGCAAGTCAGGTTGTTGGAGTTATGGAGGAAGTGTGTGCTGATGGTGATGTCGCACCGTTGGTTGTGATAGATTTTTTGGATGTTTTTCCAGAGGAATTGCTGGGAACACCGCTGGATCATGAAGTGGTGTTCAGTATTGATGTTCAGTCGGGTATAACTCCAATCTCTAAGAGTCCATACAGAATGGCTCCTGTTGAGTTGGCTGAGTTGAAGTAGCAGATTCAGGAGTTGCTAGATAGATGTTTTATCAGGCCAAGTGTTTCACCTTGGGCAGCTCTGGTACTGTTCGTCAACAAGAACGATGGTAGTCGCAGGTTGTGCATTAACTACCGTAAGATCAATAATGTCACTGTAACCCCTGTTTTTCACTTTTGGTATTTTTGAGGGTATTTTTTCATTTTTGTGAATTAATATTTTCTACTGTATTTTTTCGGAACAATAAATTTAATTATTTTTATTTTATAATATTTTCTGGCAGTTTTGACCTCCTTTTGTTGATTGTGCGCCGTTTGGCCGTTTGAGCTCTTTTTCTCAATTTCTTGATCTCGTTCATGTATAAATATTATTTTAGGGTCATGGTGGATTTTTAGGAGAGTTTTGACCAATTTGAGATTTTTGGCCCTTTAAGGAGATTTTTAGGAGCTATAGGATTCATTGTATTTTGTATTCCATTCGAAATCTACCCAATATCCATTACCCAATTGTATACCTATTGTTTCCTATTGATATCCACTACCCATTAACCCACATTTGATCTCCTATATATACCCCAAATACTAATTAATCCCTAACCCTAATACTATTCTCTCTCCCTCTCCTACTTGCACCCGGCCTCCTTCCCAAATACCCCCGGCCTGCCTTCTTCAACCCTAGGCCGACATCCTCTTCCCCTCTCTTGCCTTGGCCGACCACCCATACCTCCCCTTTCCATCTTTCTATACTACTTCGCCTCGATTCTACCTCGTCTCTCCTTCTTCTTGTGGCCGGCAACCACCAAACCAGCACCACCCTCCACCAAAACAGCACCTTTACACCTCTCCCCGCTGTTTTGTATTGTGGGCATCTCCCACTTTGGTTCGTGTGTCAAAGAGATCAACCGTTGGCGCGTTTTGTTTGTGGGTTTCGCTCGAAACCGCGTTAGAAGGCGTCTTGCTCGTGGGTTTTCTTTGAAAGGCTTGGATTCGTCGTGTTCGTCATCACAAAAAGGCAAGTAACTTGTACTTAAATTTCTTAGGTTGATACAAGTCGAAAGTTCACACATAGGATAGGTTGAGACTAGAGACGGCCAAAGATCATGTTTTTTAATTGTGGGTTTCGTCTCTATTGTTCAAAACAGGCCATAGATGACTTAGGACATGAAGTTTGATAGGATTGTGCCTTAGGAATCACCCAAACGCGATTTGATCGCGTATGTGCCATATCGTATATCCGATGTTTGTTTGAACGCCATATGAGAATATTTAGGGTTGGACATGTTAGATACCCTCCATTATGACATTTGGACAATGGGTAGACAGTGTTTTGAATTTGGAAGAATTTGGGTTATTTTTGTAGAAGTTATGACGTTTTGAAGTTTGGTTGAGAAATCTGGAAATTTGGATTTGAACTGGATTGATTGCTGTTTTTACCTGAATTAGAATCCGAATCTCAACATCGCTATTTCTGAGTAATTTGTTGAGAATTGAATCTAATTTCTAATCCCACTGATTTCACCCCGTTTGGAGTTCGTATGAATTAGTTATGATTATTTTAGTAACTGTATGCCGGTAGTTCCCAGATTCATTTCGGGTAGATTTTATCACCAATTTATTTTCAAGATCCAAGTTAGACATAATTTCATGCCACAAGATTTTGTCCAGTGTTTCACCATGATGTTAGGTAGTTCTCTGATTTTTGTGGTAATTAAAAGATGAGTTTTGAGTGATGCCTTACATCCTTTTCTATAGATCGCTTTTGCTGTAAACTGCGTGTGATTGTATGTTGAATGCCGTGTTCACCTTATTTCTAATTACTGTATGAATATTTTATGTGAGATATGAAAGTTGGGTAATTGTGTATACTTTCATCCTGTTTTGGCAGAAGTGGATTTTGATGCGCTGTGTGCAAGATAGGCATGATTTTGTACAGCGGTGTTGAAGAATTCCAGATCCATCAAAACTGTGTTATGTGTTACTTTCTATTTTTGAAAACATATCTATACTTTCTGGAAAAATATGAAAATTTATATTTTGAGACTATACATATAGGGGATTACCCCAGAATTTTCGTGGGTTTAATTAATGACTTTGTATGCTGTTTTCATGTGGTTTAAGTTATTCCCCTGTTTTCTGGCTGTACATGAAAACTGTGTTGAATTGTGTTTTGAGTCGAGATGTTGTGAAATAGAATATGGATTTATTATACCCGTTAGAAGCGTGTGGAAGTCTAGTTTCCAGATCCTTTGACGGATCATGATTTTCATGCCTGTAGATCTTTGGATCACTATTTTTGTACAGACTGGTCTTGCTGTCCTGATTACCAACATACACCATTTTGCTCGTATTTGTGAATGTTTGGTACCTATACTTGCTGATCTAATTCCCTGAGTCTAAACCTGATTATGACCTGTTAGGTTGACATCATTTAGTACACTCTCATGCCTGTTGATGATCTTAATAATAAAAGTAACTAAGCCGGGGTTTAAGGGAAGATTCTATTAGTGGAGAAAATAGAAATGTGTACTTGGAAGAGGACTAGTGTCCTACCTGCCTGTTTACCTGTTACTGACCCTGTCTATATTGCTTCTTATGTAAGAAGGTGTAGAGTAGAAGAGAGCCACTGGGTTCTGCCTTTTTCCTGTACCCAAGTACGTTGCCCTATGGACTCCATTATGAAAATCTTACTAAGCGAAATTGTTTGTTGTAGCAACCATGTGATATAATTTGGGGCGCATGTCGTGCTACCTAGATAGTTAATAAAAAGATTAGACTTAACATAACCTGATTATCCTGATTATCATGTTTACCTGATACATGATTACCTGTTATCTGTTACCTGATATTCTTGTTACCTGTTTTCCTGATACTTGATGCATGATTACATGATTACCTGAATACCTGATATTTATACATGTTACCTGTTTAACTGTTGACACTTGACATATGTTTACCTATACCTGTTAGTATATCCTGTGATTAGATAGTGTCCATGTGCTTGTATCCTATTCTATTTGTGACCCGGACTTGCCATTGACGGGTACTGTGTTTTCTTCTTTTCCTTTTTTCTGCATTCGATGATTTGCAGATTTTGGTGGACAGATTCAAGAAGGTACTGGTGGCTCGCAGTATTAGTTGCTGATTATTATTTCTGTTTCCTGTTAGAACTTTATTCTGTATTCGTGAACTTGATTTATTTCTGTACTTCAGACTTGAGTATTATTTGTATTTGGGCGAGGTGACCCAGAATATTGTTCTAGACTCTATTTTTATTTGAGAACAATATATTTGATTTCAATTAATTCCTGTTGGTAAAGTTATCTCAATGATGCATGTTGGTTCCACTCTTTGCTTCCGACTGTGATATATTGACTCTGATATACTGCCTGTGATATGTTGTATGATTTCTAAAATAGCTTAAGGATGATTATATTCATTCGCTAGGCTTGTGTTACGTGCCCGTATTCTGTATTTTTGGGAAGCGGGGCGTGACAGTCACAGTAAAGAATTGGTATCCGTTGCCAAGGATTGATGACCTATTTGATCAAATGGGAGGTGCTGTATTTTCAAAGCTGGATCTTCGTTTTGGTTAGCATCAGTTTAAGGTGAAAGTCGCAGATGTACAGAAGACTGCTTTTCGTACAAGATATGGGCACTATGAATTCTTGGTGATGCATTTTCGAGTTACTAATGCTCCAGCTATGTTAATGAGCTTGATGAATCTATTTTTCTCTCTCTTTCTGGACAAGTTTGCTGTGGTGTTCATTGATGAAATTCTTGTCTACTCTCGGAACTGGGATGAGCATGCTGAGCACTTGAAGGTTGTTTTGCAAACATTGAGGGAGAATCAGCTGTATGGGAAGCTTAGCAAGTGTGAATTTTTGTTGAGGCTTATTGCTATTGTGTTTGGATTTATTATTGTATTGGGCTTATGAGCCGGATATTATTATTGTTTCTAGACATTGGTTTATTGTGTTTGGATATTTCATATTACTTAATTCCAAGTATTATTATTTATGAGATTATCATTATTGCCAGCGCAATTGTTCTGTATTGATTATATTATTGAGTTGATCGGATAAACAGCTTATGGATGACGTTAGTCATTCGCTGGGCCAATGTCATGTGCTAGTGTTCCATAGTTTTGGGAAGCGAGGCTTGACACATAGTCTCTTCTCTTCAGCTTGCCATGCTAGCCGCTCTTTAGACCATCTGTCCTTCTCGGCCAGCAACTAATGCCGAGCCTTTTTCTCCCTATCCAACTCTTTATCGACATCCTTAATCTCCCGCTAAAGCTCCTGATTCCGGAGCACCAATTCCCTACAGTTCTCCTCGGACTCCTAGGCTTATGCGAGCATCACGCCGAGTCTTTGCTTCAGCTCAGCCCCAATGACAGTAGCCTGCAAAAAAAAATGTTAGAGGAGATTAAAATTCAAGGAAAGACATCAGCAAAAAGTAAAAGATCCTTACCAGGACCGAAGCCCGAGCGCACACTTTGTCTTGGGTCTCCCTCTTCAAGGACACTACTTATCTTAGAGTGGCCAGATTTTCGACCACCTAGGCCGATTCGCGCGGTCCGTTGTCAGATCCACCTCTGTGATTATCCAGGAGGGAATCCACGCCTTCTCCGGCGATTGCGGCTTCAATGTCATCCCACCACCCGGTTGCGGGGTTCCCTTGGCAGCGACCGATGACCCCCTAATGTTCAGGGGGTCAACATCATTACCCTTCTTCTTCTGCGGTGGTGCGACCGAAGAAGGGTATTGGGGGCGCTTCGAGGATCCCCCCTTTGTTTTCTTCCCCATGGGGTCCTCGGTCATCACAACCTCCATTTCGTCTGATCTGGCATTCCCCTTGACCGCATTCTTCTCCACTTCTTCATTGACCTTCATCCCCGCCTCAGCTTGAGGGTCAGCCTTGGCCTTAGCCTCGGCCTTAGCCTTGGCCTCAGTTCTGGCCTTAGCCTTGGCCACCTCTTTCTCAGGCTTCCTGGCTTTGTGCCTTTCCATCAGAAGCGCGCCAGAAACCATGACTGAGAGATGAATAAAATTGATAAGGGGGTAGCTAAGACAACGATACAAAATTCATAAAGGGAGAGCAAGTGGAAGAAAGTAATATAAAGGCGTGAAAGGGACATCGAATATTGTGCACTGACGTGGCAAGCATGGAACATATGGGTCCCTAGCGAGACCCTTCGAATCCCACTCCGAGCTTTTGATGCTCCGAAGTTAAGAGTCCTACACGGTCTCAATCACGAACAAGGCCCGACACTCCAATGCCTCCACCCAAGACGACGATCCGACCCCGAAGGATCATCAGAAAATTTTGAAGTTCACAACAAAATCATGGATTAATAATACAAAAATCCCTGCCATTTCATCAAAAATAATCAGGTTCAATAGACGGTGGCCTGACCACATTCGAAAAAATAGTTGTAACATCCTAAACTTTTTTTCAAATAATCAGTATGAAGTTTTCTTTTATTTTCTGTATTTTGCACATGTAATTTAATGTGTATTTAGCTTTAAAATTATTCTTATATCATGAACAAATATTTTATTTTCTTTTTAAAAGCCTATTTTAATCTTTAAGCCTGATAGTCTAATTCTAGCCCACTTAAATAAATAAATTAATTTAATTAGAGAGCCCCTGGTTTTTAGCCCACCTATTTTGCCCACTAGTTAATTTTATTTATAATTAATACAACTTGTCGTGTAGACTTGATCAAGCAACAAATAAATCAACATTTTAATGTACAAACTAATTTGTAGTATGCATAATGTGACACGTGCATTGCACAAGCACATGGATTGAGCGAGAAGAGGACTTGGCCGGCCTTGTTCATGAGTGGGAGGGATGGAGAGAGTAGTGAGGTGGTTATGTGAAGGTGGGTAGTTCTTCTAACTCCCAAATGCATCCTAGCCTTTCATCTAAACTCATCTCAACCCTCCATTTGAGCTTGAGTTGTGTATAAATACCCCTCCCTTGTCTTCTTCATTACTTGCATTAGAAATATTTCAAAGAGGAGAAAAGAAAAGAAGCAATTGTGAGGAAAAGAAAGAGTTGTGTGAGTAAAAGGTTGAGTGTTGTGTGTTTGTGCGCTCTTGCAACTTGGAGTCAGACCAAAACATCAAGAGGAGGAAGAAGCTCGGTGGCACATCAAGGGGAGGCTCGGGTTCATACTAGCAAGGAGGAGGAGCTCGAAATTAGCACCAAACTAGGAGGAGAAGGGAGACAATTGTGCGTTCGAGGAGTTTCTTAGGAGTTTTCTTTTGTTCTTTATTAAGGTGGGTGATTTCTCAAACTTCTAATATAGATGCCATACTAGGATTTTAATGTTAGAAACAAGTAGAAAAATTGCCATATACTTTCTTGAAGAGACAACATGAAAAGTGGGTTTATCTAGTTTATCTACTTGCTTGAGAGCAAACTCTAGTTTATCTACATGGAATGTTAGTAAGATGAATTGGAATGTGTTAATTAAGATTTGTATGATGCTTGTTAATATATTTGCATGCTAGAATACTTATGAATTGATGAATCATGATTATTTTAAAATTGTGCTTATGAATGAATTGTAGAATGCAATATATGAAAAATTGTACTTATGAATGAATTGTAGAATGTAAGATAATATCCATGGATTGTGAAATTAATTGATTAGTTGTAAAAAGTGGGTTTTAATTGCAATATATGAGTAATATTATATTCAATGGATTATCATCTATGTTGTCTCTTTGAAACACAAGAAAATGATTAGTTTTGTAAAGATAAAATTTAATTAAGAGCCTTGATTTTTATTAAAGAATGAAGAAAAATTGTGTAAACACATTGTGAATAAAAGAGGAATAAGTTGATAAAAAGATTCATCTAAAAAGTAATTTTTCTATGTCGAAATGTAATAATGTTCCACTTTTTTTTTCAAAGAACTAAAGAGAAAAAGTCTACTATGTGTTTAAAAATAAGATTTTGACAATTTAAGAAAATATAAGTTAATATTTTTCAAAGAAATATATATTTTGGAGAAGATATACATTTTTATGAGTACAAAGTAATTGAGAAAAATCGAGATGATTAAAAGAAGAACTAGATACAGCACAGTCCAATACAAAAGTATTTTAAGCTCTCCCTAAATCAGTTAGTCACTCAGGCCTTTCTGGTCGAAGGGTGCACTTTGGGTCTGTTACTGTAGCTGAGCGGATCTACTGGTCTTGGGTTTGAGTCTTTCAAGAGACTATTTTTCTGAAAATTCAATTTTTAATCAAGTTCCGAAACCAGACCTCAAGTATAATTTAAGCTCTTCCTATATCGGATAGCCACTCTGGCCTTTCTGGTCATCGAGTGCGCTTTGGGTCGGTTAATGTTCACTGGCGAGGGGTTTGTTCTGGGTTTGAATCCGGCCTTTGGCCTTTTACTGTGAGTTTTGATTTTTTTAACTTATTTCATTTTTTGAGTATTCTTAAGTGTTTAAAAAATTGAGAAAAAAATACTAGAATTCTTCTAAAATTACCTAGACTTCATGAAACTTATTTCTACAATATTTGACTGATTATAATGGGAATCAGAAGTAATTTTGAGAAAAAGAACTTGATAAAATTTCTTAGAATATGATCTTGATTAATTAAAGAAATGGAATATTTTTAATATAAAGAATTTTTCGTAAGAGTTCTAAAATAAGATTTTTAATTGAGTAAGATTAAATATGAGATTGTTGTTTAAAACAATGCAAATGTGGATGGAAAATGAAGTAAAAGAAACATGATGAAATATGGAATTTGTGAATATGAACTCTCATTTTGATGAACATGAAATGAGTTTGACACTAGAGTTTAGCTAAATCTTACATCGGCATGAATGAAATTTTGAAAGAGAAATGTGACAATAAAAGGCCAAGATTGGGTCATGGTTAATGATTGATGTTTAAGACCGATGTAGAGGTAACGCTAATTCTAGAGTATTAATTTTATTCATGATTCAATTATCTAAGGATTAGATACAAAGTGGAGATGTGATGAAAGTAAGAGAAAAACACAAGTATGAGGGCCTCGGATCTACGGTGTGAGAGTATTCACAGGCTGCCTGCATGATACGTCATGTCATGGCGTGGATACATCTCCAGAATTATCGGGACCGTGGCGATGCTTGTGGGGTGTTCGGTGACTACGTAGTACCATCGTTCCATGACAGAGGCAAATTGTCCATAGGTTGTCTGCATGATGCGTCATGTCATGACGTGAGATTCCCCTCCAGGCTGTCTGGGCATGGGATCGTACTCATAGGACATATAGGATACTTACCGTAGTTACCGTAGTAGTTTAACTCATGGCGAGGGAATCAACCCTACAAGATGAAGAACGATTAAGGGCTTGCCCTCGGACCTATGTAGTATGAGATGCATAGAATCCGAAAAAGTGCGCATTAGTTTCATTAAACATAAATAACTTTTTTAAGGACTAAGTGCACATTCACACACGACATCAATAAGTTAGTCCCCTTAGCTTTGTTTGTGACAAGTGTGTGCTTTCTAAGTAAGAGAAAATGATGTATTATATCCTGGCGTCAGTTGTATGCAACTAACGTGCCCACAGTTTCTATGCAGTATAAAATGAATGACAAGACTAAAGAATGATTTTTGCTTAAAGAAATATTCAAGTTGTTATTAAAATCATGTATCATGTGGTAATTTATAATTCCGCTGCGTTGATGTAAAACATTATTGTATAAAAAGTTTTTAATTCTTTATAAAATTATACGAAGTGAAGTGTAAAGATCTTGTGGAACTTCGAATTCAGACTTATATGGAATTTGGGGTGTTACAAGAACGAAAAATGAAAGCTAAAGCAAGGGGGGATCCTCCCCATAAGCCGAATGAGCATCGACCCCTCCTATGATCCAAGGAATAGATCTGGTGTCTAATCCCGACTCCGAAGGAATCTTGGCGGGGATCGTGGGCGAAACCCTGGGCGTGGGCCGACGAATGTGTTCATCACTTTTGTATTAACTTTATTTCCTTATTTTTTTTAAAATGAGAATCATATGGGCATATGTTTGCATATTGTGTTTATTATAATATTAATGCAAGTATCTGATATTTTATAAGGTTGATAATATGGTGTGAGGTGACACACAGAAGATCATATTATCAGTTCCCTATGGAATATATAAATAGTTCACAACCTAGACGGACTTGGACAATCCATTGGAAAGGTTGTAGTGTAATATGGTATTAGTCTATCTTGACTATAGGTTTCCACTAGTACACTTTGTGTGTATTGAACAGGACCACTTGAGGTTGTTCTCTTTGTACTGACTACAAAAGAGAACAAACACCTCTGTTGTTATGGATGCTTATGCTCTTAATCCAGATATAATAACAGACATGTATATGCAGTGTGCATTACTTTGACTCATAAAAGAGTGAGATTCATTATGGATCAACAACCTCTATGAATTGGGTAATAGCATTGTATATATGATGGGCTGTTGATTGTAAAAGGAATCCATGTCCCGATACGTCGGGTTGATGATGTCCCCTTAAGGAGCTCATAAGGATTGTCTGTAAACCCTGCAGGTGGATTACATCCGACATGACAAATAAAGTTGAGTGGTACTACTTAAGGATAAATGATGTTGATCAATATAGTTGTCAGTAACTTAATTTGATCGACGGACATTCGATATCTTAACATGGGGAGCTGAACGAGCATATAATAAAAGGAGCCCATAAATATAATTTGGGATTAGGAAGGAACAATAGCACTTTAGTGGACCGAGCTATTGTTAATGGGCCTGGGTTGTGTGTTCGGGCTGAACACGGGATACCCATATTCGTTAGGAGACCTAACCCTAATTTCTCCTCATGGTCCCTGCCGTAGCCTTATATATATATCCTCTATTCTCTGGCCGTCATATTATCATCAGAGATAAGAAGTTTTCTCTAAATTCGTGATTCACGTAAGGAGAGAAAGAGAGGTCAGCCAAGGAGAAGAAAGGTTGGGAGACCGCCGCCCACCCGACGTCCAACCCGAGGAAGGAATACATAGAGAAGATCTTGGGGTCGCTGACGGCTCGAGGTTGCTAGAAACTATCGTCTTCTTCTCCTCGCAGGTATAATTCGTGAACCCTAGATTTCGCTATATAGGGTTAGATCACGTATTAAATCTGTTAAGCTTTTATGATCGATACGCACACCAATCTGTGGTCCTGGGATTCATCGCAGTTCCATCACGTGGGCGAAACCTTGGGCGTGGGCCGACGAATGTGTTCATCACTTACATCTTCAAAGGCCCCGTGAGTAGGACCGACACCATCCCTTAGATCAGAGGGAACCGCGCAAGGAGTCACGGGAGAAGTGACAAACTCTAAGTCGTATTCAAGATGGCCGAGGTTGAGATGGGGGTATTCAATATGGCCATTGACAATCTTATCCGCAGTGCCAACTAACTGTTGGTGTATGCCCTAGAGGCCAGTTGTGTATTGACATTACTAGTTTACATTGTATCATGATATTTATTTCATATATGAGGCATTTTATTTATTGTGTTGTTTATTGTGATTAAATGAACATAATAAAGTCATTAGAATAGTATGTTTATTACCATCGGATATCAAGTGCATGACTTGATTGTGAGATCATATTGGTTGTAATTAGAATACTACTCTTAAATGTCCCTAGTCAAGTATTATGTGACTAAGGACGACGATAATGCATATGGATTAGTATGTGCGTAACTGATGACCTTATCTTACGGGTCATGGATATGAGATATCAAGTCTTCACATAGGTACATATTAGAGTAATAATGTACTGGATTGACCCACCATGGGAATACTGCATGGATCGTTACGTGAGTGTCTTAAGCGATTCTCACAGTGACCATTGTGTATGTAGTCTTTTGACATGAAGTCACTACGGTTCCCTACATGAAAAATTTTATGTTTTATTGTCGTCAAACGTTGCCTGTAATAAGGTGATTATAAAGTCGACTATTGGAAATATTACAAATCATGTGGAGGGATGTGAGTGACTTAGATAGGATTTGTCCCTCTTACATAACAGGAGCGATATCTATGGACCCCTTGATTGAGTGAAACTGCAAAATGCATGGTCATGCACAAATGAGTAATATGAGATATTGAAATTATTTGTTTTAGTAAGTCTACTCAGACATCAAGAAACCAAAGATTGAACTATACAAGGGTGACACGCTCTATGCCTTGTGGTCAATTAAGATATTTGGACAAAGGGACTAAACTATATCATAACACTGGTCACGGATATGTTATGTCTAACCACTGACATTCCCGTTACTTGAGTAGCGGTAAAGTATTGCTAGATACCGCTCACTATTTGTAATACTAAAATATGATTTTAGTATTATTATCAATGCAATGGGAACCTACAGGGTCACACACTAAGAATGGATCGAAATTGCAATTTAAATTCATAAGATGAATTTAATTGGGGATCTACGTAAGACTTGGACTCCTGACGTTGGTTGGATATTTAATTAGATTAAATGGGTTGATTAAAAATCAAATGCCTACACACGAATTTGAACCGGTCAGATTGTGAGTCCAACAAGCTCATTACTCTCTTAGGGTTGATTTTCTGCAGTTATATATATAATACGTATCTGTGAAAAAGAAATACATAAGAAAACCCTAGCCGTCACCGAAATTATGAGAGAGAGAGATCGTGAGGAACATCCCTTCCTGCAACTAGCATTGCGGCATGAAGGAAAGCTTGATTTGATCCGTTCGTGTGGATACCGTAGAGGCACCGTAATGTTGTAGTGATGTGATCGACATACTATGGAGAAAGCAGATCCATCTTCAAGGTATAACTCCTAAACACGATTTATGATTTTCACATGGATCCATGGCCAGGTTTCGATATTTCTTTGTAATTTTTCCGCTATGTATTTAATTTAAGATTACCATCGAAACCTAACAGTAACCTGATTGCGATTTGGAGTCTTCCTTATCGGACTGGAAGCTAGCTTCAGTGTAACCCTTTACAAAAAGATCTTCCTCGCCTCCTATACCAAGAACGAATCCTTAGTCCTTCTTTAGTACTTAAGGATGTTCTTGATAGCAGTCCAGTGACTCTCACCGGAGTCTGACAAGTACCTGCTCGTCATGCTCAAAGCATGTGAGACATCTGAACAAGTACAAACATGGCATACTTGATTGATCCAATTGCAGATGCATATGGAATCTTAGTTATGCGGTCTCTCTCATCTTGAGTGGAAGAACATTGAGCCTTAGACAGGTTTACACCTTGCGACATAGGGAGAAATCCTTTCTTGGAATCTTGCATATTGAAGCGTTTAAATACTTTGTCTATGTATGTACTTTGGCTCAGGCCAAGCAGTCTCCTTGATCTATCTCTGTAGATCTTGATGCCTAATACGTAGGTAGCTTCACCCAAGTCCTTCATTGAAAAATATTTTTCTAGCCAAGTCTTTACAGATTGTAAGGTAGGGATGTCATTCTTGATGAGTAGTATGTCATCTATATACAACACCAGAAATACAACTGTGCTCCCACTAACCTTCTTGTAGACACAAGGTTCATCTTCGTTCTTGATGAAAGCAAACTCTTTGATTACATCATCGAAATAAATATTCCAGCTTCTAGAAGCTTGCTTTAATCCATAAATGGATCGTTGCAGTTTACACACCTTTCCAGTATCCTTTGGATTGACAAAACCCTCAGGTTGTGTCATGTACACATCCTCGACAAGGTTTCCATTTAGAAAAACAGTTCTGACATCCATCTGCCAGATTTCATAATCATGATATGCTGCAACAGCAAGTAAGATCCGAATGGATTTAAGCATGACAACTAGGGAAAAATTCACATCACGGTTTACACCATGAACTTGTTTGAAACCTTTAGCCACCAACCGCCCCTTAAAGGTATGCACATTACCATCCATATGTGTTGATATATTGTTTCGCATCTTGTTTGTTTAATATACCTACTTGGTTTTGAAAAATATACATCATGAATTCACCTCTTATGTTCTCTGTTCTGCCTACATATTTATGCTTGATTGAATCGGGGATGATTGGAAATCAAGCTCTAGTTGAATTGGGTAATTGCTTTTGCTTCAAGTTTCATTTCTAACCCAATTTTTTGTTCCTAGCTAGAAGTGTTCTCCTTTATTATGCTTTACTATTGCATTTTTAATGATAGATATTTCAATTCTATTTTCTAATAATGACTGAGTCACTATTTGTTGTGCATGCAAGATTTTTTTATTCTCATGCGCACTCCGAGTTACAGTGTAGTTCAGAGGGGATTTTGTAAATACTAAATTGTTCTTTCCTGTGTGATTTTACATCAGTAAATCATAGAAGGATGTATATATACTAATATGACTGATATTGTAGCGCCCCAAATTTTCAATATAATATCTCAGAAATACGTGGCACAATTCGCAGCATCAACTTCAATTGCAATAGTAAACATAGCCAAAAACAAAAATAATTTTATTTCAACTTTTATTACATCACTCGTTTACAAACACAGTGGAATACAAAATACCTTGAATTACAAATTTTTTCTTTACAACACATTCTTTTACAATTTTACATAAGCAATAACATCATTCTATCTTAAGCATCCAAATCCAAATCTATGGGCACCTACCTGCAAAACAGGAGGCTAGAGATAACCCTAACCCCCAAAACTACAGGGGTAAGCAATAACGGTGTGAGTGACTTCAAATGAAAAACAACATAAATAAAACCTAAAGCATAGAGTCATAACAACATGTATTAACAGCAAGAATAAATGAAATAAGAAATAACAGTACGTAAAACATGAAAACATCAAGTGAAACTAGACTAAGTGTCAAGTGTAGGAAAAACAGAAAACAACATGCATAAAACCAAGTCAAGAAAACACAATGCTATATGCTGACTCTCTAATGCACACTTGTCGGATTCTATGCATTCCATACTACATAGGTCCCGAGCAAGCCCTTAACGTTCTACTTTATAGGGTTAAATCCCCTGTTATGCAACTAATCCTACTACGGTGATAGAAAAAAGATCCAGAATACTCCTCGAATAGGCATCACAACCCTCGATGCGCAAGCATCATCTAAGAATAGCTTAAAAAACCGAAGAATCACCTCCCTGCCATGTACCCCACGAATAGGCTTGCGAGGCCCTCGACGTGCAGATACACCAGGTATATCCTGTGAATAGGCCCACCGACCCTCAACACTCGAATGCACCCTGCATGCTCCGTGAATAGGCCTGCAGACCCTCGACACATGAACATACAAATGTCCTCTTGAGACAGAACAACACACAAGTCCCGGAACGCATCCGTTGGACCTAAACCAAGAGCGTATACTTACGTTTCTCAAGTTCCATCACATCTTCACTAGTGCCTGTTATTAAGTTGGTTATTATTAAAAAACAAAAATCATCATCTCTAGAGTTAGTGCATCCTGCCGGACTAAAATTTCACAACAACAACTCCAAGACCCAACTGGTCTAAATCAACAAAATCTCATCTGCCGGTTCACAGGACTCCCACTCAACTCCTAGAAATTCACAACTCAACCATCAATACTAAAACTTTCAATAAAACTCACCAATCCATCATCAAAACATTTATATAAAGAAAACTTCTTAAATAAAAAAAAAACCAAATTCATTTAGTGCGTTCATAAAATTCCAGAATTCAAATAAACTATTAAATCCATTAAATAATAGAAAACCATATTTTGAAGTCATAGAATATCATCAAAGCATCAATTTGCTGAAAAACACGTATAACTTAAATAAGATCATAAGAATAATTTTAAAACTCAACTATAAATAAAATATAATTCTCTGTGAGATACTGTAATTTTTAGTAAAAACCTCATTTAAACAGTAGATTAATAATCTATAGTCGAAGAAATAATCATTTAAAGAAACATCGGAAAACTCAAGTAATTCATCCGTCAGAGCAGTAGTAGTCGACTTCATGAGGCAGTCGATCGAGTGTCCCGCGTAAAATCCAAACTCAAGAAAACATCAATCGGAGCAGTGACAGTCGACTTCATAAGGTAGGCGGTTGACTGTCCCACGTAAAATCCAAAACTCAAGGAAAACATCAATCAGAGCAGTGACAGTTGACTGCATAAGGTAGTCGGTCGATTGTCCCATGTAAAATCCAAAACTCAAGGAAAAATGCTTCAGCCAAGGCATCGAAATTCGACTGTCGACATTGGTCGGTCGACTGTCGAACCTACAGACTGCAGTTTAAGGTTCTGTGCATGTTTAATCGATACATCGTTTTATTTCATAAAAACACAAACTTGTAAAACTAAATCCTGAGATATTTGAATATGTCCAGTATGACATGTAGGAGTCATCAAGACACTTCAAAATACACCAAGATCTCAAAATATAAATTTTTCAGAAAAATCTCTCAAAACAGTCAATGCATATACATATATGTTCAAATAGAGTTTAAGCATCCAATTTAGCATCAGAAATTCACCAAATAAAAGTGATAGGTTGTTTAAACCATCTCAGGACAAAAGCCATCAAAAATCCAACAAAACTCCATCAAAATTCACAAAACTCTCAAAACAGTGGATTAAGAACGTGAAGGTGTGTGTATGTGTGTTTGTGTATTTGTGCATCAATTAATCATTGTGAATCCATTGCATATATATGTAGTATATTGTTCCAAACAACCTCAGTGTCAAACAACCCAGATCCAAATCAAGATTTTCACAAAAATGCATCAAGGCAACCTTCGGCCTGCACACTAAAGACCCGAAAAGGCAAAAACCCCTCTTCGGGCTTCAAAACTTGATCTTTTAGATCTAGTAAATCCTCCTATATTTTGTTATACACATACCCAATTACTTACATCAATTACTCATGAACATATGTACTCACAATATGCAAATAATCAAGTTTTAACCATCGAAATATCCATAACAAAACCACATATGCATACACACTTTTATGCAATAATCAAGATACAATCTTCTTATAACAATCAAAATAGCAAGTATATGAAGGAAAATGACCTACTCATGATTTCTATTAGATTCTTAACAAATCTCAAGTCATCTATATGTAATTTAAATCATCAAAGCATAGGTTTCATGAAAAGATTCAATTTTTATTTCATCTACTCATCAAAAAATGCATTATATCTTCATCCAAATCCTAATATGTTTTTTAGTAGACAAATTATCACATACAACATGTATAGAACAAAAGAAAACAAAAACATGTCACTCATCTCCTTGAAGAATCAACCGAAGAAAAATAAAGAATAAGAAAAATCCTCCTTCGCAAGAAAACTAAGAATCCTCGCTTGAAAAATTCAAGAAAATAATCATATGAAATACTTTGTGTAGCACAGCAAGAGACGGCTGCACCCCACTCTTAAATAGGCCTGGAAATATAGGTTTTAGGGTTTTGTAAATAGATTTGCAAAATACCGCTTTTAAATATAACTTTCTATATATAAATCTTTATACTTGGAAATTGAGTAAAACCAACTTAACTGAGATTTAAAAAAACAACAAAAACCATCCCATAACCAGCCGACACTGTTTTGAAAACCAAGAAAAACGAATTTGCACTTTTGCCCCTCCAAGTGGCAATTTTACAAAAAGACCATTTTTCATCAAAACTTGTAAAATAAACAAAATTTATTTTAAAAAAGTAAAATCTTTACCTCTGAGTTGACTAGGCATAATTCCCAGCCCAAAATCTGAAAAATCTGGAGTTTTCACTCCAAGTGGTAATTTTGCACAAAAGTCCTTCTTTTTGTAATATTTGCAAATAGGTCAAATAAATATCAAAAAAATCCAGAAAATTCGCAAATAAAATCTAATAATAAATAATGATTTTCCCTAAAATAAATTTTTACTTTGAACTTCCCAAGAAAATATTTGCACGTGTAAAAAGATAAATTTTCAGAAACTATTTATAAAATCACCAAAAAACATTTTGATTCTTTTATTAATCTTAAAAACATTATTTAAAAATCTGGGGTATTACAAATATTGTAATCATAGTAAATCATAGAAGGATGTATATATACTAATATGTGATTTTACATTAGTATATATACTTTTGTTTTCTCCTTCTTTCTCTCTATTTATACTATATGACTGATACTGTTATAGTACATACATGGTATGCCAATATAAATACTTGACCATATTTGGTATATCAAAATGTAATAAAGAAGAAGATATTTGCTGGATTCTTTCCAAAGGGCTAAAATAGATGCAAACCTATTACATATTGGGTCAAGTCCTAGATTCATCAATAACTACATTTTTCTGTATATATATATCTGATTAATGTTATTTTGTAGCAAAAATTTTCTTACGGTGACGTTGTTAACGGATGGGTTGATAAATCAGTCTCTGAGAAATGGAGGGATCACAAGAGCTTCATAAAAGGAAAGTACTATGTGCCAGAGAGGACCGAGGCTGAGAATGCGAGGGCAGGTTCCGGTCTGTGTGACACCACAAGATTGGCAATTTCTTGTCAATTTATGGAGGTGATACAGGAAAGGTATATACTAACAAAACTTCAATCCTTTTGTATTTTATTGATGATATATTTTCATTGATGTTGCGAATTATAATCATTAAAAGAGAAAGGCTAAAATCGGCATAAAAAGCCGAAAGATGTTGAAGCTGAAGCACAACACTGGGAGCGTCAGCTTTGCGGTAGTTCGATATGAGCTGGTAAACTACGCTTCAATTTTTTTTGAAGTCTTTTTATTACAGTTATTATAGTTATATAAAAGTCCATGGTGTGGAGACATCCTTTTGTGACATAAATTTGCACATGCTTAAACACATTCTTCTTTAATTCATTATTCTTCAACCGGTGAGTTAGGCATTTCACAACAGTAGCAATCTTTGATGAGCATTGCCAATGTCAGAACTTAAAAGATATTGAGTACTCTAGACATCTATCCCAATTAGCAATAGCGATAATAAATTTCGATTTTTTGACTAAGCCATCCAATTCATTTTATTTGAAGTATTTTATTATAGTTTTAAATATAGATCTTACTTGTATATAGGAAGCATCAAATGAGGGAGAGAAAGGTCGGTGATGTAAACTACCCACATGCGTAAGGATGGAAAATTTAGGGATGATGTGGCAGCCGATATTGTGGTAAATAAAAAGCTTTCAAATTAATTTTAATTTGGTATTTAATCCTTTAAATAAAATAATTTTGAACATTAAATTTGTCTTTGGTATGTTTTGTAGAAGGATACCAGAAAGAAGATTGAGGAAATGTCATCTTCTTCTTCTGCCGATCCATTGACGCTACAGTGTCAAGTTCTCTCCGAATTGAGGGGACGCGAGCGTCCCGGTCGTGTCCGTGGGATGGGGCTAGGACCAACACCCACCAGCATTTTCGGTTCTCGTACATGTTCTTCCAGTAGGGTCGGGCCCACACACGGCGATGTTGATCAGCTGAAGGCAACAGTAGCACGTTTGGAGGCTCAAATGGCTCAAATGGCGACGTTAATCGGGCATCAGTCACAAGGAATTCCAACTCACGCACCGGTTAGTATTCTACAACTAAATATCCACTTTTAACTAATTTAAATTAAACAAGAGTCAACGTTAGTATTGTACAGATTGAAATTATTTGTCAATTCATGTGGATACAGAAAGGGAACAAAAATAATTAGAATTCTCAGTTAAGTATCCACATCCAACGTTAGAATTCCCACCAGAAAGAAACTGGAAGTAAGGGTTTGTGATGTCAGGGAAGCTCACCAGATCGTTACATTGTTAATTTGATATCCTCTTTGTTTTGCATCTTTGTAAGTTTAGCTTTGATGAGATTATGATACTGTGCTCAAATGAGTTCCCTGCTATCTTCATAATAGAAATTTACTTCTAAAGAAACCCTTCAAATCAAATTTGTTGAGCGACAAATTTGGGAAATGCCTTGTAGGAACCAAAACGTGATCAAGGTTCTTTGCAAGTGTCCATATAACTGTGTAAACTGCCAAAGGTTTGGGTGATTTCAACATATACAAAGTTCGCCAGAAGTTAAATCAAGACAATGCAAAAGATACTATAAAAGCCAGCTTGCAATTTGAGAGTTCATAGTCGAAAGGATCAGGATAACTCAATAACAAGACAACAAAGAAAATGTCAATCAGATTCACATCATTTAAACACCAATTCAATCCAAATAGTGAAGGCATAAACCTATTTCGTTAAACAAGCATAGCATATGTGAGTATCCACATAAACTGACAAATAATTTTAATCTGTTTTTTCGATTAATTTAAATTAGTTAGAATTCAGTTATGCTCAGTTTTGTGATGAATAAGTATGACTGCAGTATGTTTCCTGGTTGTCAACTCAGTTATGCTCCAATTTTTGCTCTTTTTCTTCTTTTGTTTGACAAATTGATGATGAAATATTTATGTTTTTCGACAGGGCCAGCGTATTCCATCGGTTTCCAGTCACGCACGTACACCAGGAAAAAATAACGATTGAATTGGAAGCAACAGCGGGCCACACGAGGAGACTCCCCCGCTGTAGTTTGTCGAATTTGGACTTTTTTAAAAATGTCTTGTAGAAATTATATCTATGTTTTGTAATAACTAAGTGTTGTACAACATATACATTTAACACTCGTTGTATAACAGTTTATGTGTTACATATTTTGTTTTCTATTGAGTTGTTTTTTGTGATGTGTGACTTTTGGTTCTTGATTATGATGTTATTATTGATTTTAAGATTTAAGTATTTAAATTTAATATGATTACATGTATTTGTAATATGCGATTAATTACTGGTTTTTTCAATTCAAAGTTTTATAATGAAATGCCAAAAAAAAAAGCAGACCTATCGTGGCGTTTACCAAGAAACGCCGCAATAGATACTACCGCTTTTGAAAGTAGTACCCTCTATTGCGGTGCTAGACAAGTACCGCTGTAGGGTACTAATTTAAATATCTGCACGCTAGCTATTATTTAGTAAAGCAATCCCGACGCTTGGCAAACGCCGCTATAGCTCGACTTTTTTTAAAACTTTGAAACCGAAATGCTCCTATAACGGCGGTTTGGTAACGCCGTTATAGGTGGACACCCTATGTCGGCGGATTCGGTAAACTCCGCGATAACCCATATAGCTATAACGACGCACGCTGTTACGGCATTTTCGGCGGCAATTTTAGAAGTGCCGTTATGGACTATAACAGTGCCAAGAAACACCGCTATAGCCTTGTAAAAGTGCCGCTATAGCCTGTGCATTTGTAGTGCATGTTTAATTAATTTATTTTCAAGAAAACTATACAAAACCTGTATATTGGTTGCTGGCATGTATATTGACTGCTGTTTTTGAACCCGTAAACGATCTTAAAATGAATTACTTTTTGAACAAGAATAGTAGCCTTATCTTTCTAGTTTCCAGAACATCTCAAATTTTTGAATTCCGTGTTATTTAGCAAATGTTATGCCCGTTTTACTATAGCTGTATTTTTACTTTCAGATTTTTAGATACTTGTATCTTCTATGCTTAAACAGTAAAAAGGCTGGTCAAATGATAAAATTTTGTTCTGATAATTCCCAGATTGTTAGTGATCATGTTTAGGAGTCCAGAAAATATTTTTAATGAATTTATTATGGAGATTTTACTGTTACTAAAATTATAACAACAGGATGTCGAAATTCTGCATGAACATGAAATCTGTAAAGAACAATGTGCTTGACCTAGTTACTGCTGTCGGATTTTGAACTTTAAATATGCATTGGAACCGTGTGGAATTCTAGTTTCTAGAACTTCTAGCGGTTTCAATTTTTGATTTCTGAAATAGCAGGAAACTGTATTTTTGTATAGACTACTCTTGCTGTCCAGAATTTTATAATCCGGATTTTAATAGATTAATTAATCGTATATCGTATTATTGCATGAATTAAAGTATGTACGCTGTATTGCTTGATCCTAGTGTCTCATTTTCATCATTATAATTTTCCTAGTTCATGTTACCATCCTATTCTTCCCCTATTGATACCATCGTTCACTGAAATGCTCATTAATTGCATATTGTATTGTTGCAGTGATAAATAATTAATAAGCCGGAGTTTAAGGGTTGACTTTAGTAGTGGAAAATGTAAGGACTGTTTTCGGAGGAGGGGCCCATGTTTCCCTATTTATCGGTTTATCGGTCTATCGGTCTATTGGTCATATCGGTCATCGATTAATTATAGATTACTAACTATAGTATCTCGATTGATTCGGTCATCGGTCATTAATAAATACCGTTGCCGAGTACATGAACTATAAAATCCACCACTAAGTCTAAACGTTACTTGTTTGTATGTAGCAACCATGTGGTAAATAGAAGAGACGCATGAAGTGCTACATTAGTTCAGATTAAAATATTTAATAGACTTAAAGATCACACCACATCGACACTACAAATTGTTTCTCATTGTTCCTACTGATATCGAATTGATCAATGATTATTGTTACCGAATATTGCATCATTGTTTATAGCCATTGTATCGATTACCGTGACATTGATTATTGATTATCGTGCCATGTTATTAATTCCTATTGATCCATTGATTCATTGTTATACCGTTATTCTATTGTTCCCTGCTTTCTCTACTTGCCGTCCATGACTTGCTCTAAGGACAATTTTTCTTCTCTTTTTAGATGAAATGTATACATGTAATGAAGGAGAATTGCCTGCTGGAATTGGAGAACAGACATTCTAAATGCTTTCTAATTGCTTATCGCTTTAATGAACTTATTGTATTGAGACTTGTTGCTGTTGTATTGGGATTTATTATTGTTTTGGACTTATGTCCCGAATTTTATTATTGTTTCCTGATGTTGGATTATTATTGTATTTGGATATTTTTATTGCTTCATTTCAAGTATTACTGTTCATGAGATTATTATTATTGCCTGCGCAATTATTTTGTATTGATTATATTATTGAGTTGATCGGATAAACATCTTATGGGTGACGTTAGTCATTTGCTGGGCCAATGTCATGTAGTCATATTCCGTATTTTTGGAAAGCGGGGCGTGACAAGGTTTTTAGTGATATCAGAGCCCGAGTTTGGATAATATATCAGTCAAACGTGACTAAAGAAAGGAAGTTTGGCTTTAACTGATATATTAATCAAATTTGGGTTTTTATCAGGTTGACTCAACAGTATGCCCAATACAGAGATCACATGAACAATTGATAACCAACATGATCTGGAAACTAGTCCTATTTGATTCCTCTTTGATCTCTTCACATTCAGTTCCTTCATTTTTTGTTGTCTTTTGTCCCCTTCACTCATTGGTTCCTTATTGGGTATAATTTCATTCTTTTCATACCCATATTATTTTGATTCTGGTGGCATCTGTTCTTCTTCTTTCTACTCGATCCTTCGATCGGCATCGCTTAATCTTCAACAACATGTCTACAGCTTGGAGCTTCACCATCAGAGTAGCGCAGTGGAAGCGTGGTGTGCCCATAACCCACAGGTCCCGGGATTCTCTGGTTGTTTCTCCTTCCTTGTATTGTTTGCTTCCTTATTCATTCATTTGAAATTTTCTTCATTCTTTGAACTCTTATTCAACATCATTCTTGATCACTTCATTCATTCCATGTTCTTTCTAATTCTGGTGTTGCCACCATTTTGTTGCTTTCCCTTTTATTCCCGGTTTTATTATTTCATCAGTTTGCTTTTGTCTTGTCCTATATACCGTCTAAGCAAATTTCGAGGACGAAATTTAGTTGTAAGGTGGGTAGGATTGTAACCCCCATTCCCGTATACATATTTTTTTGAATATTTTCTGTATTTTGATTATTTATAAATTCGTTTTGTTTTAAATTGTTTCAGATATTTTATTAAAGTGTTTTATAATCGAAAACTATATTTATTTTGAATAATGGTATATTTTAATTTTATTTTCTATTCCTTATTGATCGGCTAATTTAATTTGAGCCCAAATCATATATATATATATATATATATATATATATATATATATATATATATATATATATATATATATATATATATATATTATTATTATTATTATTATTATTATTATTATTATTATTATTATTATTATTATTATTATTATTATTATTATTGGGTTTTTTTTAATAAATTGTTAAACCCGGATATAAATTTGTTATATAATTTTATTTTATTTTGATTAAAAATATTAATTATTAATTATTGTTTATTTATTAAAATTCATTTATCAAATTATTTTGATCTATTATTCTTGGTAAACCCTAAATTATTTTCGGATCAACTTATATTGTTTTCATTGTACTATTTATTTATCTAATTGGATTTCAATTTTTGACTCAGGAGCTATTCGTTTCTTCTTGTTAAACTACCTATTTTTGTGGATTTTATTTTTATCGGATTGTGAACCCTATTGATTTAGATCTATCTTTTATTTGAACCCTTAAACCCAATTTCTATTGTTCTTGACCCAAAATCACATTTATTGGATCCTAAACCACAACCCAATACCCTAATTGTACCTTATAAATAAAACTCTAGTACAAACCCTAAAAATTGCACAAATATAAACTCTAATTAGCCGTCTATCCTCTCTCCTCGCTCATCTTTCTCTCTCCTCCCTGTTTTCTCTCTCCCCGACCACAGTTCTCCCACCCAATTAATACTGTTCATCTCCTTCCCCATCACCTCCGGCATCCTCTCCGGTGCTCCTCACCGTCAATGCTCCTCCAGTCGCAACCCCCAACCTCTGGAAACCTACCCCGTCGCCATCCCCCTCCCGTAGAGCACCCCATCGACATCAGCACAGACCCACATCGAAACCCTCCAGCAGCCTCACCCCTCGTCGACCACCCTGCTCCCATCGACGCCCTCTCCCTCTCCCGTCAATGCCCAGAAACCTAAAATCCCATCCCCGACCACTCCTTCCCCTGGTCTTTTCCAATCATCAACAGCAATCCCGAAATCCCCCAGAGCTGCCCTGTTTCCATCGCATCACCGCCACGACACCTCCAGTCGCCGTCCCCATCGCCCTTGACGTCAGCAACGCCGCCTCTTGCTGCTGCTGTCTCTCTTGTGCTGTCGTTGCTGTCTCGTTGTGCTCTGTGTTGTTGTTTTGTTGGATTGCTTTGTGCACGTGTTATAGGCGTGCTAGTTTGGGTATTCGTGAGTTCGTTGCTTTAGGATTCTTATCCCATTATTCTTGGTATTCATTTTTACCGTTTATAAGGTAAGTCACTGTTCTCTTGAATTTTTAATTGTATCAAATTCAATTATTATTGAAATTCTTGCAAATAGATCCTATTCGTTATCATATCGTTGTATTGATCATCTTCGTTTGGTCTATTGAGGGTTTACACGAGCTAAACCCAATATGGCATCGTGCCACTTTTGACTCTAAAGATTGGATATTTCATGCATTCATGTAGAATTGATAATAGGGTTAACCGTATAATCATGACACAATTAATTATTGTAGAAACAACTACTAGGTTGTATGTTTGGTTGATTGTCTGTTGTTTGATCGATGATGATTTAGTGTATGCATATGATTTTGTTCTTATTCATCTTTTTATTGCACCCATCATGTTGATTACACAATTTATTGACCAAAGGATCAATACCCATCATGTTTAATTAATTTATTTTCAAGAAAACTACACAAAACCTGTATATTGCTTGCTGACCTGTAAGTTGACTATTGATTTTGAACGAGTAAACGGTCTTAAAATGAATTACTTTCTAAACAAGAATTGTAACCTTATCTTTCTAGTTTCCAGAACATCTTGAATTTTTGAATTCTGAGTTGTGTAGCAGAAGTTATGCCCATTTTACTACAGCTGTGATTTTACTTACAGATTTTCAGATTCTTGTATCTTCCAGGCTTAAACAGCAAAAAGGCTGATCAAATGATAAAAAAAAATTCTGATAATTCCCAGATTGTTAGTGATCATGTTTTGGAGTCCAGAAAATATTTTTAATGAATTTATTATGGAGTTTTTACTGTTTCAAAAATTATAACAATAGGATGTCGAAATTTTGCCTGAACATGAAATCTATAAAGAACAATGGGTTTGACCTAGTTAGTTTTGTCGGATTTTGAACTTTAAATATGCGTTGGAACCGTGTGGAATTATAGTTTCTAGAACTTCTGGCGGATTAAATTTTTGATTTTTGAAACAGCGGAAAACTGCATTTTTATACAGACTACTCTTGATTTCCAGAATTTTATAATCCGGATTTTAATCGATTAATTAATCCTATATTGTAGTATTGCATGAATTAAAGTATATATGTTGCATTGCATGATCCTAGTGTCTCATTTTCATCATTCTAATTTTCCTACTTCATGTTACCATCCTATTGTTCCTATATTGATACTATCGTTAATCGAAATGCCCATTAATTGCATATTGTATTGTTGCATTGATAAATAATTAACAAGCCGGGGTTTAAGGGTTGACTTTAGTAGTGGAAAATATAAGAAGTGTATTCAGAGGAGGGGCCCATGTTTCCCTGTTTATCGGTCTATCGGTCTATCGCTCTATCGGTTTATTGGTCATATCGGTCATCGATTAATTGTAGATTACTGACTACAGTATCTCGATTGATTCGGTCATTGGTCATTATTGAATACCGTTGCCGAGTACATGAACTATAAAATCCACCACTAAGTCTAAACGTTATTTGTTTGTATGTAGCAACCATGTGGTAAATAGATGGGACGCATAAAGTGCTATATTGGTTGGGATTGAAATAATTAATAGACTTAAGGATCACACCACATCGACACTGCATATTGTTCCTCATTGTTCCTATTGATATCGAATTGATCATTGATTATTGTCACCGAATATTGAATCATTGTTTATAGCCATTGTATCGATTACCATGACATTGATTATTGATTATCGTGCCATGTTATTGAAACCTATTGATCTGTTGATTCATTGTTATACTGTTATTCCATTGTTCCCTGCTTTCTTTTCTTGTGGTCCATGACTTGCTCTAAGGATAATTTTTCTTCTCTTTTTAGATGAAGTGTATACAGGTAATGACGGAGAATTGCCTGCTGGGATTAAAGAACAGACATTCTAAAGACTTAATTCTTTCTAATTGCTTGTCGCTTTAATGAACTTATTGTATTGAGACTTGTTGCTATTGTATTGGGATTTATTATTGTTTTGGGCTTATGTCCCGGATTTTATTATTATTTTCAGATGTTAGATTATTATTATATTTGGATATTTTTATTGCTTCATTCCAAGTAATATTGTTCATGAGATTATTATTATTGCCTGTACAATTGTTTTGTATTGACTATATTGTTGAGTTGATCGGATAAACAGGTTATGGGTGACGTTAGTCATTCGCTGCGCCAATTTCATGTACTCGTATTCCATATGTTCGGGAAGCTGGGCATGACACTGTTTTTCGCTCTCCCAAATTTATTTTTGTATTTTGCACGTGCATTGCAAGTAAAATTTTATGTATTTTAGTCTCTAAAATTTTACAAAGTGAATGTACATTTTTATTCTCATTATATTTGCTACAAATTTATTATTTATTTATTTTTATTAAAACTCATAGGCCTATAGTCTATTTTAAAGCCCAACTAAGAAAATTAATTAAAAAGAGAGGCCCTTGATTTTATTCTTCACTTTAAATGTACAATTTTTTAATCCTACACACTTGTCATGTAACAAACACATATAAATGGATTATATATAAATAATTAAGAGAATGAGAAGTGTGTGCACGTAGGGTGCACGTGCACGTGTGTGCAACCCTAGGGTTGGTCGGCCGTACATGAGGAAGAGGTTGTGGGTTTGTGTAGTGGATTGTGAGTGGGTATTTAATTGGGTAGTGTGAGTCCCTTCATTCACCCAAAAAGCCCTATAAATACCAATACTTATACATGAACAATGTACACTAATTTTTTTTTTAAAAAAGAGAGAAAAAAATAAAGAGGAGCTCGGGTTTTCTTGCTTGGTGGAGAGCTTTCGGTTTAAGGAGGAGAAGGTCTCTTTACGTTGGAACTTGGAGCATTTTTTTCTAGAAGTTCTCTTCCACTTTTTCATCAAATAAGGTGAGTGTTTCTTTTGCCTTCCAAAGTATTGTAGTATGCACGTGTAGGAAAAATTGATATTGAAATTGATATTTTGTACGAGTTTTAGTTGAATTTTTGTGATGCATGAGATGTTGCTATTTAGAATGTTTGGTAGAAATAAAACATGTTTTTGCATACTAAAAGAAAACTTCATCATGATATAATTAAGTTGTTGAATTAAAATTCTATTTCATTAGTATGTTGAAATGGTTAGGCACAAATATCATGGCATGATTAGATTATATGATTTGTGCACATGTGTAATTAAACTTGTAATTTGTGTTCAAAAAATTGTAAAAGTATTAGGGAAAAATTATAACAATCAATGGTGATGATAATTTCCATAAGAAAGAATATACATACTCTTGATAGTGGTTAAATTCTTCAAATTGCAAAATATGAATACTAGATTTCAAAAAAATAATTATTTGAATTAATTTGTGATTAATTTTATGCTAATGTGGGTAAAATCAGTAAAGAAATATTTCTAAAAATTTAGAAATGTATTTTTGTAATATTAATTTGGGAGAAAAGATTAGAAATAAAAAATTATTGAAAGTGTGAAAATCGAGATTAAACAGAAAGTGAAAACATAAAGAATTTAACTTTTATTATATCAGTTGGGCACTTGGCCTTGGTGGCTAGCGCTGTGCACGTTGCACTGCCACGTGACGCTCTGGGGCTTTTGTGAGGTCATCGGTTCGAGCCTGGTCGGCTCTGTTTCTTTCCATTTGTTTAAATAAAAATCTGAGAGAGTATTTGAGTATAAAACAACTCAGTGAATTCATAATCAGAAATTAAGAGTGGGCCATTGGTTTGGGCAACTGTTTGGTTGCTTGTTGGGTCTGGGTTCAATCCCACACTTGTACATTTATGTTTTTTCAATTATTTATGTATTCTTTTGAAAATTTTATAATTGGGGAAAATCATATAAATATTCTTGATCACTTGGAAATTATTTTATAGTATTCTAAGAAATATTTTGAAAATATAAAGATCATGTTCATAGGTTAAATGAGATTTTGATGGGGTGTTATATAATAAAAACAAAGTATAAGAATGAGATTTAAATAAGAAGCGTTTAATGATTAATTCTAAAAATTTGGTGTTAAGTAATGGTGATACAATCGAAAAAACATAGAACATATTAAAATTGAATGAATTGGTTCGTTAACCAAGGATTTGTCTAAAAGACTTTGATTTGAGGTATTATAAGTGAATGTTGTTATAAAAGTTGAATACTTTGTGAATTACAAACATAAAGTGGATAAAGAGAATTGTTGAATAAAAGAAGAAATGTTTATGGTGAGGTTCTTTATAACCTATTTGATCTCTAGAGTGAGATGGTTGTTAGAATCTAGAGGCTAGGCGAGACCCTTAATAACCAGCATTTGTGAATTACGAAAATTTGAGAACTATCCAGTGTGGGATTAAGTATCTCTTCAGAAGTAGTCAGTTAGGGCTAACTTTTTCTCGTGTTGATTTAAGTCCGGTAGGGTAAGCTAGCTCTAGGTTGTGATGAATTTTAATTAAAACTTAAGGATATGCACTAAGGGGAGATGTGATGAAGTCTGGACAAACATGAGTATGAGGGCCTTGATAGCGCGATGAGAGGTTATCTTCAGAATTATCGGGGTTGCGGCTCACGGTGAGAGATATTCTTTCAGAATTACCGGGATCGAGGCGACGCTCATGGGGTATTTTTGTGATAAGGCACCGATGACAGCGTGGTGTGGGTTTTGTCACCAGAATTATCGGGGTGTGAGGCGTGATGGCTGAAAATCATTCGCAGTGGGAGGACGACTCTCAACAATTATCGGGGTCACAGCTCGCGGTGTGGGTATTCGCCTCCAGAATTATCGGGGTTACGAATCGTGGTGGGAGAGCGATACTCAAGAATTATCGGGGTGGTACTAGATACTCACAGAATATCTAAACCTTATATTAGTCACCGTAGTAGTAATTCAAGGCGAGGGATTTAACCATGTAATGTGGAGTACGCAGGTGCTTGCCCTCGGACCTATGTAGAATAAGATGCATAGAATCTAAACAAGTATGCATTAGTATCATTGTAGTATAACATCTGCATTAGGCATTAAGTCATATAATACACTGACATGTTTAGGATAGTCACTCTTTTACACTTTATTGTGCATTCAAGTTTGTAGTTACTAAAGTGAGAGAATAATTGTTTTATAGAATTGCGTCAGTTGTATGCAACTGACGTGCCCTTAGTTTTTCAGTGCACGACTTGGATTAGCAAAAGGGCATGAAGATGAATTGATGCTAAAGATTATTTTCATGATTTAAGCTGTTGATATTGAAGTAATTTATTTCAAGTTGTATTCATGTAATTTCCGCTACGTTGATGTGAAGAACAGTGTTGTATAATAAAAAGTTGTAACTTCCTAGTAAAATTGTACAAAGTTGAAGTGAAAGATCCTATTGTACTACGAATTACATGTCAATGGAATTTGGGGTGTTACACGAAGCTACACCTGCTTCGGTCTTCCGCTCGTCACTTGAATTGCTCTCGCAGCTCGCTAACTCTTTAACAGCTAGTTCGGAATACAACTCGTGGCTCGAAGCTACACCCACTTTGGAGTTTGGCTCGCCACTCAAATTTCTTTTCCACTCGCTAACTCTCATACGGCTAGTTCGGAGTCCAACTCGTAGCTCGTAGCTACGAACAGTTCGGAGTTTGAATCGCCACTTGAATTACTCTCACAACTCGCTAACTCTCTAACAGCTAGTTCATAGTCCAACTCATAGCCCGAAGCTACTCCTGTTTCGAAGTTTGGCTCGTCACTCGAATTACTCTCAGAACTCTCTAACTCTCAAACAATATGCTAAGAGCACGGTTTGTCTCTATAACTACCTTTATGACTCGTTGGCATTTAGCGATGAGTTGCAACATAGAGAAAGCAAGAATCAATACAAAAGCAAATAAAAAACATTATTTCACATCAATATCTGTCACGCTCCGCTTCCCAAAATACGGAATACGAGTACGTAACGTAGGCCCAGCGAATGTTGTAAAGATCATCCATAAGCTGTACCAGACTAACTCAACAATATGAAATAACAATCACAACGACCCAAGGAGATATAATCACATAAACAAGATCAACTTCAATAATAAATAAAATAATTCAAATAATAATCCAACATCTGGGATAAAAACAAACTCCGGGTCATAAAAGCCCAAAAAAAAGTATAATATCAAGACAATGTTCAAAAGAAATAAATCTAGCAATAAAGTAAACTAAGCAGCGAAATCTTTAGTTCCATCTTCTAGAGTCGTTGCTCACCAATTCCTACTTGTTGAGATCCTTCGGTACCTGTAAACTCATGATCTAAAAAGAGAAAAATAATGTCCTTAGATCAAGTCATGGACAGCAAGTAGAGAAAACATGGAATAATAGGAACATGACATCTCAAAAAGAAGGGACGGGATCAAAGTCAATAACAAAATCAAAGATTGGTAAAAATGTTTAATCATGCATTTAATTAATAGTTTCAATTCAAGTCCAATGTTGATGACAGTATACGGGATCAAGCATGAAATGTCAAGTATGGATTATTAATCATTTTATTAGTCTATCTGGTGCACGTACTACTGCATCCCATATGTTCCATACCACAGGTTCAGTGCAAGCAATCAAGTGAACATTTTAGACTGATGGTGAATTCACGGATCGTGTACTCAGCCCAGTAATCAGGAATTTACAGGAGGTACGGGAATCTTGGGAATTACGGGAATTTATGGGAATTTCGGGATTTGCGGGAATAATCTAGCAAGGTACCCCTACCGAGTACAGTCTTCGATTGTTCACTACCAAGTCAACCCATAATACCCGGCTTGTTATCATTTTATTTTTATCCTATGTGAGTATGCAAGAAAGTATCAAGGTTGTATCACGCTAGGTGTGACTAATTCTACTCGTTACAGACAAAGTAAGAAGCAAACATATTAAATTAACACAAATCACACAATCTGGACAGTATGACGTTGTTGTACAAAAGCACAGATTACCTGCTGCTACAGAAAAGCAAATCTGGATCCGTCAGAAATTCTAGAAACTAGACTCTCTGCCGGTTCCAATGAATATATACACGACATATAAAAATTGCAGAAACTGGGTTGAAAATCGTATTCTTTTCAGATATTATGTTCAGGCAGCAAGTTATAAATTGTGTTCAAACATATGAATTAGGTCAGATTACTCATCAATTAAATCTATAAAAATTCAGGGTGATTCCTACACATGTCTAGTTTCAGCCAAATTAGTTTCATATTTTTATTTTACTATTATCATGTCTTATTGAATTATGAAACAGAAAGATACTAATGAATTTGGGAATTTGGAAATTCAGACACACTTGTACTAAAATACTGATATCTAATATATTATAACTCGGAATTCAGATCCGCCAAAAGTTCTAGAAAATAGACTCATAGGGATATAAATCATATTCCAAAAGTTATTTCAAATTACAATAGTAACAGGGTCGAAAATCTGATACAAAAAGACAAACAACAAGCCAGAAAATAGTTTGATACGAATAGGCAATAATTTCATCATACAAACATATAATTCATGCTAATTAATAATCCAAGTGCTATTAGATGTTTAACATGTAGATTTCTAGATTCAAGATGTAATTTCACAAGCATGGTAATCAATTCATTAATCAAATTCAATCGACATATTCAATCCATCAAGTAATCCTATAATACAGGATCTAGTTATTTTTCATGTAAACGTGAATATGCAATGTACAAGGGGGACTAGGTTTTAGATCAAGGATGTAGGCACGATGTTAAGAATATATCAGGTTAGCTCGTGTAAACCCTCAATATACTTAACAGAATTCAAATAGCAATATGATAAAAAGATTTGGATTTGCTTGCGGAGATCAAAGGATCTTGAACAAAACAATAAACTAGTTCAAGAAAAGACTTGCCTTTTAGATGTTAATTTCGAATATTTAGAAAAACAGGATGAGAATCCCGGACGACGAACCACGATCACGGAAACACGCAAGCACGTGTGCTCTACGTGCAACACCAAACAGAAAAACATCAAACAGTGGACTCAAAAACACAAACTCCTGGATCCCCTAATAGCAAACACCCACACAAAATAGCAACACAGCAACCTCCTCCTTCACAAAACACCAAACACTGGATCTGCAAACACTGAATCGATTCTCCTCTTCTCAACAGCAACGGAGAGAAAGAGAGAGACGGAAGGAGGGGAATGGCGACTACGGCACTCGCGGTCAAGAAGTGACAGCAGCGACGATAGCAAGGGCGGCGATGGTAGGACGCTGGCGGTCGGGAAGCAACACAGCGACGAGAACTTCGGCGCTCGTGCAGTGCTCTATTTCGCACCAAAACAGAGGAAGATGGAAATGGCGGGGGTTCGGGTACTCAGGACGACGACGAGGACGACGGGGATAAGGGGGGTCTTCGGAGAGGGTGGAGAAGATGATCGGGATGTTTGAGAGAGGGCGACGAAGGGGATTCAAAGGGTGCAGGCGATGGGTTTGGTGGAGTTAAGGATCGGGGTGAGGATGATGGCGACGGGATGGTGGTGGCGAAGGTGGAGCAAGGACGAAGGCAGGGTTGTGGATGGTGGAAGGGTGATAAGGTGGTCGGAGAACGGAAGAGGACTTGGCGGTGATGGGTTTGAAAATGAAAAGAAACAGGGGTTGGGGAAGAGGGTGAGCGGCAGGGGAGGAGAGAGAGAGAGATTAGAAAATAGGGTTAATTGTAACCAAAAAATAGGGTTAATTAATAATTAAGGTTCAAGGGGGTTATTTATATAGGAGATTAAAATGTGGGGTTTTAGGTTGCTGGTTAATGGGTTTAGGGCTCCAAAAGAGAAGAATAAATGGAAGACAATGAGATAAACATATAGCGGATCAATTCAAACTCAAAATGGGAAGAGCAAAAATTGCAATGAGCCAAAAATAGCATGATTCAAGCCAAAAGAGTACAGAATGATCAAAGGAGAATAAATGAGCCCCAAAAAAGCAAGATTTATTATTCAAAGAAAATTCACATACAATAATCAAGAAAAAGAAATAGAATACAATAAAATCCAAAATAGAAAAATAGGAGGAAAATAATCAGCATTACAGGATTTATAAAATAAAATAATCATAATCATAATAGTAACAACAAAATAATAATATCAATAGAAATAATAATAATAGTAACAATAATAACAATAATAATAATAATAAATTAAAATAATAATCATGATGATGATAGTAATAGCAATAACAACTATAGATTATATAAAATAGGAATTTGTTGAAATAGTCCAAACAGTAATAATATTTTTGATTTGGGTTAAAATGTGAATAGTTGATCAAGTAGAAATGGAAACAAAGTTTATTTGAAATAATTATAACTATTGTTTAGGAAAATGCTTTAACATAAAATTCAAAACGAATTTTATAAATATCGAGATACAGACAAAACTCAGAATATACGTATTTGCGAAAATGGGGGTTACAATATCTCAGTACAAGTTTGGAAACTAAATGCATTAAAAGCGATACAAGTATACAAGTTTCTCCCCTCGAGTTCACCATTGACCACTCGGGAGAGGGATACTTCAGCTGAGAGACACAGTCATCTATGAAACTTCCTCACCTAAGAAGCCTCATCTCAATAACCCGAGCTACCCGAAGGAGGGAGCAACTCGACCGATTGGGTTTGGATACCGTGTTGTCAAGGATGTTGCACCATCTTGGTAGATTCCACACTTGATGACCCAGCTACTCCATTCTGGCCATCCTCATGGTTTCTAGATATCACCCGAGTGCCCGAGGATAGCTCTTGAGTTGTCACCCAAACACTTGGACGAGGAGTGCTTTGTGTTCGCAACCCCCTGATCTTTTCCTTAAGGCGATAAATCTCCAAGGCCTTCTGAACGAGCAACTCCCTAAGGAGAACCTCCTCACCATGGGTATTTCTCCCCACCATGGGTGGTAATGGCAAACCAACAGGGCAGTCCCCATTAGGATGGCAAGCTCAAATTCCCTCTCAAGTAACATGTCCTTCAAACTCTCCCTTTCGAGTTTAGCCTCATGCAACCCGTTACAGAAGCGAAATAACTCAACCTCCCTCCCGGCTAACACCTCCTTCAGACTTTCCCATTCGAGCATGGCCTCGTGCAAATCGTTGCAAAGACGGAATGTAACCCCTAATTTTCAATTTTCTGTATTTTGGATGTATTTTTTTCTTCTTTTGTGTATGTATTCATCTTGTATTGCTTCGACTCTTTTGAACTGCATATTGGATCTTCTTTTTCAATATATTCATCCATTTGATTTGTCGTCTTTTTATTTGATCTTCTTGATTCAGTTGTCATCCTATTGTTTCGTCTCTGTTGATCGAGCCATTATTTTTTATCCTCCTTATCTTAAATTGTTCATGTCCTATTTTTTTTATTTATTCATGTTGTTACTATCTCATTTATTGGACCCATTCTATAGTTCTATTGGATCTTGTCTAAACACTTTATTCACCTAACCATTTATACCATATTCCTTATTGGATATCCAATACCCTAAAACCCTTTACCCGTTAGCCCCCAAAACCCTAACACCTTATTCCTATATATGTACTACCAACTGTACATCTTCCCCCTCACACAAAACCCTAGCCGCCTGCCTTCGATCCCTCCCCCTGCCATCTCCCGACCTCCCGTTACCGCTCTTCCGTTCTCATTCCCGACCACCTCAGCCCGACCGCAGTGCTAGTTTCCTCCCCTGTCTCCTCCCGACGTCGAGACAGCCAGCAGCGACCCCGCGATCCACTCACCCCTGTGCACCCTCATCATCGCCGAGAACCCATCGACTGCACCTCCCTCTTCGTGCCTCCCTCCTCCTATCGCGACCCCAGCACTGCCCTACACCCCTCGGCGATCCCCGTCCAACTGCAGCGACGTCGTGCAGCCCCGACGGCACTTGGTGCGCTGTGTTCCCCCGATGCAGATAGCTTCGCCAACAGCAGTATCGATGGCCATTATCGCTATCGTAGTCGTGCTCCCGATGCCGCGCACACCCCTCCGCTGCCCTCTCCTGGTGTGTGTGTGTGATCTCGTGTTGTGTTCGAGTTGCGTACGTCGTTCGTTCGTTGAGTTCGTGCCCGGGAATCCATTCTCGTTACTCTTGCTCCTTGCATCGTTACCATCGTCGACAATAAGGCAAGTAACTTGTATTCTTTTTGTTGTGTAATACAAGTACTAAATACTTCCTGTAGTGTAGTAGTATTCTAGAGACAATTCTTGTGCAAAACCCCTGTTATATCTTGTCTCTATGTGTTGATCCGTCCGTAGTCGTCTCTAGTTACACACACGACATGAATTTAACTTAGATCTAATTAATCCATGTTGCAAATATGTATGTTGGTTGTGAACCATAATATGATGTGTGAATCTTACATGCTTGACATGTTACTAGTAGTATATCCTATCGCTGATCTGTTAAATACCTTATACCATGTTGCTTGGACATCTAGTATACCATATTTCACGTTTTTTTATGATTTGGATGTGTTTCATATAAACTAGTTGATTTTATGCATGAAGAATAATTCTGTCCTTGTTGTTACCCCGTTTTTGTTCAGTATTTTAGACCCTATTAAGGTCAGTAAATAAAAATTATTTGTTAATATGAATTATAGAGAATTTTGTATACTTTGCATATTTTCTGACAGATCTTATTTTTGATTTGTGAGTTGCAAGTTATGGCTATTTTACTACAGAGGTGTAGACAAATTACAGATCGTGTTTTATATAAATTTTGTATGGTAATTTATTTTTATACTGATCTTATAGATAATATTTTGATCCAATATTTTGCTGAGTACAACTGACTTGATTGGGATTAACCCTAAATTTTTGTGGATTTAATTGATGACTTTTACAAACTATTCTATGCTTGTAAACAACTACTGTACTTACAGAATTTTCATACTGTTCAGTGAAGAACCTTAATTTAAACATGATTCTACTTGCTTTTGATAAAACCTTGTGAATATGAAATGTAGCCTACTGTATCTATTTTATAATCCTTTTGACAGATCTGGATTTTGAGTTATATTTTGTAATCTATTGTTGTTTTAGTACTACTGTGTCAAGAGTTTCATATTTACAAACTTGCTGTATCTTACTGTTTTCTGATGTTAATTGACTAAACTATCCACGTTGGAAAGTTATGAAACTTTGTTTTCTGTTACTAAACATACCAGGGAATACCCCGGATTTTTCGTAGATTTAATTAGTAAGATTTTATGTCGTTTTCCTGTTCATGAACAAACTTCTGATTCCTAGCTGAACACATTTTCAGGATATAAATCTGTTTTGAGTCTTGTTTTCCTGAAACACTATTATATAACTTATATATATTTGCTGGATTCGTCCGAGAGTCTATTTTCTAGATTTTCTGACGGATCCAGATTTGCTTATTTGTAGCAATGGGAATTCCAGATTTAGTGCAGTACTGTCTTGCTGTCCTGAACTAGAATTTTCGTTGTTCTATCTTTTTATGTGTTGTTTATCACCTATACATGTTTATCTTTCAATCTGAACCTGTTATTTGTTCATGTCATGTTATTCTTGCCTTGGTTGTGACACATACATGTTTGATAATAATAACAAATAACCAAGTCGGGGTTAAGGAAAGATCTAGTAGTGGAAAATATAGAAATATGCACTTAGAAGGAGGCACATGTTTCCCACGTGTTACGGGTTTCATGACTACATGATACATGATCCTGTTCACCTGATTACCTGATTGCACACTTCCCTTATCACGCCTTGCTTCCCAAAAGAGAATACGGAATACGGATATGCGACAAAAGCCCAGCAAATAATTTTCATCATCTATAAGCTGTTCAGGAATATTTACAATATCTCACAAAATAATCAGAGTCAGAAACAAGAGAATCAACCACACATGCATAGTTGAATCAATATACCAACAGAATTTACTTGAAAAAAAATGTATTAATTTCAAATAAATCAGATCTGAATAAGTCAAAAATCCTGGGTCATACTGCCCAAACACAAAGAATCCATGTAACAGATACATTGTTCAAAATGAGCAACAAAAAATAAATGAAGGTAGCAAAAGCTCCAGCCAACTAGAACTTTAGATCACATACTCCATCGGGCAGCTGATCACCAAAATTTGCAATTTGACAAATTGTAGGAAGAAGGAAAAAGAAAAAAAACTCCCGTCAATGCAAGTTACGGGCTGCTTGTAATGCAGGATACAAGTACATGGGGAAGGATAACAAATATAAAATAACAACAGGAATAAACAAGCATGGAATAATTGTGTCAATAGAAATATAATATCTAACATGAATCAGACAAACAGAATCAAGTAGCAAGGTATATTAATAGGTACGGTAACATGTATCAAGTGTCAAGCAAACAGGTAATCAGGTACAAGTACAGGTCTTATGTAACAAGTATCAAGTTATATCAAGTCTTGTATTATTACTAACTACGTAGCAGTTTATGCATTCCAGGTTTTACTACATGGTTGCTACATTCAAACAGTTTCGTTTAGATTTCGTAGTGGAGTCCATAGGGCAGTGTACTCAGGGATCAGGATAAACAGGAAACAGCAATAGGTAGAACCTAGTGGTTCTCTTCCGAGTACACCTTCCTATAGGGAAGTATACAGTCAGGTACAGGAAACAGGTAGAACCTAGTGGTTCTCTTCCGAGTACATCTTCCTATAGGGAAGCATGCAATCAGGTACAGGTAACAGGATCGTGAATCATATATTCATGAACATGTAATAGGCAGGACACAGGTCCTCTTCTCAGTACACGTTTTTATATTTTCCACTACTAGATCTTTCCCTTAACCCCGGCTTGGTTATTTTGTTAATATTATTCAAACAGGTCAAGAATAACATTATATGAACAAGTAACAGGTTCAAGATGAAGACTAAACATGTACAGGTGATAGACAGCTCATAAAGGAATAGAATCATGAAATTGCTAGTTCATGACAGCAAGACACTATTGTACTAAAATCGGGATTCCTGTTGATACAAAAATGCAAATCTGGATCCATCGAAGAATCTGCAAAATAGACTCCCTTCCAAATCCAGCGAACATATATAAGCCATATAGTGTTTAGAAAAACATAACTCAAAACTGATTTGAAACCAGGAAATACGTTCAGCCCGAAATCAGTAAATTAAATTCACAGTCAGGAAAACAGCATCAAAACACCTTAAAGAAATCCAGGAACAATCTGGAGTATTCCCTTATATGTCTAGTATCAGAATATAAAGTTTCATAATTTTCCAGTAAGACTAACTTGGCCAACGAAATTAAGAAAACATCAAGAAATGATAGTTTGGCAAATCTGGAATCCTCAACACTGGTGTACAAAAAAAAAAATATCTCGCAAACCGTGAAACGAAATCTAAATCTGCCAAAGGTAGATGAAAATAGACAAAATAAGCTAACTTTCATATTTCATAACTATTTTTCATACAGGAAAAGAAATTATGGTGAAAATACAAATCTTTACAGAACAGCGAGCAAAATCCAGCAAGTATAGTTTTTATAAACAAGCATGAAACGGCATATAAAACTGATCAATAAAATCCACCAAAATTTTGGAAAATCCCTAAATAGGTATTGAAACATTGTGCAAAATTTCAGATCAAAGTAATATGCTTAGCACTAGTATCAAAATAGTTTAGTCATCGAAACCATCAAGAAATGAAATCTAGAAATAAAATACGGCTCTGTAGTAAAACAATCATATCTCACACATACGAAAACAAAATCGATCAAGGTCAGAAAGTTTGGAAAGAAGGCAAATTTCTGTAAAAATCATGTTTAATACTGAAGTTAAGATACTGACCTTAATATGGTCTAAAATAGCAATCAAAACTGATCATTGACAAAATACAGATTTTTCTCTTAACAACAAATCAACATACAACATATGAATCTCATTCTAAACACAACCAAACATATTATAGAGTCTACTAAGTGTCCAAACATCATGAAATATGGTACATAGTATGTCCGCAACAAATATATCACATGGATCTAAACAAACACCCAAATTCTCATAATTATCACACAAATATAATCACATCAAGAACGGTTAAACCTTAAGTTGTTTCATGTCAAATTTGTATCGTGAGGCAACTATGGTCAAATAGCACTATAGAGAAAATACTCATCAAGATACATCACACACGAGTTGTCTCTAGAACCCAACTACACTACAAGCGGTATTTATGACTTGTATTATACAAAGGAATTGAATACAAGTTATTTGCTTGGAAAACGACGATTGAACGAAGCTAGCACAAGAATAACGGGAACGGATCCCGAAGCACGAACACAAACACAACGAATGGATCACGAACCAATCACGAACATACGATCACGAACAAGATCACGAATCCAAAGAACAAATAACCCACGAACACGATCGGACAGGTTGAGATCAAGATCATGATCAAGATGATCGGATCAGATCGAACAGCCAGGATCACTTGATGTTGATGATGATAATCAGACGGTCACGATCCAAGTGATCAATATCGGATGGCCAAGGTTCAGAAGATCAAAACTCTATGATCAAGGCTTAGATCAAACAGCACACCCATCCAGGGTTTCGTACTAGCTGTTACTGGCTGATGGTGACTGGTTCGCAACGGCGGCGAGGCGGT
This sequence comes from Hemerocallis citrina, assembly GCA_017893485.1. NCBI lineage: Eukaryota > Viridiplantae > Streptophyta > Magnoliopsida > Asparagales > Asphodelaceae > Hemerocallis > Hemerocallis citrina. The sequence continues at coordinate 19,707,227 of CM030367.1, forward strand.
GCGACAGGCGGATGGCAGGGACTGGCTGAATGGGGCGATGGGGGTCTGTGCTGCTGCAGTCGCGGCTGGCTGGTGGCAGCCAGTGGGTGGAGGAGCTACTCTGGCGACGTAGGAGGCGGCCAGTGGGTGCAGTCACTGTGGTCACGACAGGGGGAGGGAGCTGCCACAGGTGGCTACAGGGAAGCGACGGGAGGGAGCACAACATGAGGGGTGGGTTGCTGCTATGGCTGCGATCGTTGAGGGGCACCGAGGAGATGGGGAGAGGGTGCAGTGACACAGCGGGAGGCCGGGGTGAGAAGGAGGCGGCCAAGGCAGTGGCACAGGGATGAAGAAGATCCGAAGATGATGGGTTTGGAGGCAGGCAGCTAGGGGAGAATAAGAAGATGAACAGGTTATGAACGAGTATATAAATAAGTAGGATTAGGGTTAGGGTGTGAGTATAGGGAACCGGGTATTAGAATGGGTAACCAGATTTGGGAAACAAATGGGTTTCGGGTGCATTTAAAACAGGGTACAAGTTTAGGGTGAATAAACAGGGTATGGGTTTGGTTAATGCTGATGGGTATTAGAGCCAAGTGGATATTAGGTTTGGGGGGTATAAGCTGGGTTATAGGGTAGGATATATTGGGTTAATAAATGGGCTTATAGGGTGCAGATGAATTAGGGTAAATATCCGATAAAAATAATTGGATTTTTATTATAAAATCAAAAGGTAATAACCATAGAATAATAATACCAATAGTAGTAAAATAACAATAATAACAATAATCATAATAATCATAATAAAGTATTAAAAATAACAGTAATAATAACAATACTGAGAACAATAATAATAACAAGAAAAATAATAAAATAATAATAGTACTAATAGTCACAGTAGTAGTAATAATAATAGAAATCACAGTAATAATATCAAAAATAAGATTTGTATTACAATATAAAATTCATAGAAAATATTTACAAATAAAGTTATTGATCGAAAATAGATTCTAATAGAAGATTCAACAATACATTTTAAGAAAAAGAAATTGAAAGCGGAAAAATAATTTACAAAAATTTTAAATACAAAAAATACATTTTTGGGAAAACAGGGGTTACAAATACTACCCACCTTTCAACAAAATTTCGTCCTCGAAATTTGCTTAGGCAGTATATAGGACAAGGCAAAAGCAAACTTAGGGGAAGGGTAATAAAGTAGAGGGCTAAAGGGAAAGAAACAAGGCAATGGCAATACCAGAAAAAGAAGAAAGTGGATAACAATGAGGTCAAATGGAATGCAAGAAAAGAAGCAAACGGTATCAAAAGGAGAGAAACGGCACAAGATAACAAAGCAAGATAGGGAGTAGGTAGAACCAGAATCAAAGAAAGAATGAACATGAGAGAATTGAATCAAATAATGAATGGGTGCATGATGGCAAAATGGAATATAAGAAAGAAGTAACCGGTATCAAAAATAAAGGAGAAACAACACAAGACTTGCAAGATTACAAAGCAAAGAGACGAAGAAATAGATGGAGCTGGAATTGAAGAATGGATGGACAACGAAAAGATGAACCAAGCAACGAGTCAACGGATGAGAACAAATGCAAGGGATAGGGAAAAGCAAGCAATTCAAGGAAGGAGAAGCAACATAGGCCCACCACGCTTTCGCTGCGACACTCTGATGGTGACGTTCCAAGCTGCAGACATATCGTTGTAGACCACGTGACACCAAGCGACGATCCGAGTATAAAGAAAAGAATGAGACACCAAAATCAAAGAGAATATAGGTAGGAGAATTTGGGTTGGGCTCGAGTTAGATATTAATAAATACTTCAATTAAAGGAAAATAAAATTGGGCTTTAGATGATGGCTTTAATTTAAATAATTAGGTCAAAACTAATGGGTGTTAACAAAAATAATATTAATAATACAAAAATCAACACATATTCATAATAAAATAATAATAATAAAAATAATAAAAATAACAAAATTCAATAATAATGATCATAATCATACTGGTAATAATAATAATAATAATAATAAAAATATTAACAATACTGGAAAGGATAATGATGCAAGACAGAATATAATTTGCAGTTCATCATTTTTGTGAAAATAATTCAATATTAACAAAAAAATTTAAATAGTAAAAAAATACATTAATAATAATAGTAATAGTAATAATAACATTATACAATAAAATAAGAATTTGGCTTATCAACTTTTTGTAAAAATAATCCAAGCAAGAGTACATATATATATAGCCGATCAATTATTAAATGGAAAGTGAAGTTATTATTACTACTACTATTCAAGCAAACCAGTACAAAAGAATAGGACAGTGATAAGTAATATATACATAAAACACTAGTGGGGTTATTATAATAGAAATTATTTGATGTGGGTTCGCCTCATTTATATCAATCTGTAGACTTGTCTTCTTGACATCAAGTTGCAGGTTTGCCTCCACGACATCAGGTTGTAGGTTACCATCTGGATATTCGGTTGCACATTTTGCCTCCCCAATATCCAGTTGTAATTTGCCTTCATTGACGTCTAGTTGCATGTTTGCCATCTCGACATCCAGTTGCAACAAAACGATGAACGAGATGATGCAATTTTCCACGCGTACTGAAATATTGCTCAATTTAAGTACGAAGTTACGTTTTGAAATTTGTGATATTAAAATACACAATTATTCGAAATAACAAAATTTTCATTTTAGAAAACAATTTTATAGAAGATCCAAAATGTAACAAATAATAATCGAAATACACAATATACTCGGAAAAAATTATAAAGAAAATATAGGCAGGAGAAGAATGAATTTTATACTCAATAAAGAGTCAATAAAGGAGGACGACTACAAGGGACGAAAGAAAATAAGAAATCAAAGAATTGAATATGAAGGAAGAGGAATGAGGGGGCACAAGCAGAATATGAAGGATAGGGCAAAATGAATCAATAAAAGAGGATGAATGCAAGGCACAAAAAGCACTGAATGGTACACGAGCTGAAATAAGAGGAAATCAACGAGGCAAACAGAAATAACAGATTACTCACATCGGAATCAAAGAGAACATGAGCAGGGAAAGAATAAACAAGGACAACACCTAAGATAGAACAAAAAACAAGAGAAAAAGAATTTATGATCAAAGATGAGGAAAACACAATGCAGAAAGATAATATGAAGAATAATGTAAGATGAATGAAAGAATCAAAGGAATATGGGTACAGAAAGAACGAAACTATACCCAATAAAGAATAAACAAATGCGAATGACTAAAAGAGACGGAGGAAACAAGAAATCAAGGAAATTAAATAAGAAGGGATCAGATGAATGGAATAAGACTAGTATCAGATCAAGTTGATTATAATTCATTCATGTATGCATGGTTGGTGGAATGTTGAGCTGATCCTAGATCAAGTCAAGCTTGTCTATATATTAGGCAACTAACACATTAGCCAAACCTGAGCTCTAATACCACTAAAAACCTTGTCACGCCCTGCTTCCCAAAAGAAAATACGGAATTCGGATACGCGACAAAAGCCCAGCGAATGATTTTCATCATCCATAAGCTATTCAGGAATCTTTGCAACATCTGACAAAATAATCAGAGTTGGAAGCAAGAGAATCAACCACACATGCAAAATTGAATCAATATACCAACAGAATTTACTTGAAACAAAATGTATTAATCTCAAATAAATCAGATCTGAACAAGTCAAAAATCCTAGGTCATACTGCCCAAACACAAAGAATACAAGTAACAGATATATTGTTCAAAATGAGCAACAGGAAATAAATGAAGATAGCAAAAGCTCCAGCCAACTAGAACTTTAGATCACATACTCCATCGGGCAGCTGATCACCAAAATCTGCAATTTAACAAATTGCAGGAAGAAGAAAAAAGAAAACAAACTCCCGTCAATGCAAGTTACGGGACGCTTGTAATGCAGGATACAAGTACATGGGGAAGGATAATAAATATAAAATAACAGCAGGAACAAACAAGTATGGAATAATTGTGTCAACAGAAATGTAATATCTAACTTGAATCTTACAAACAGAATCAAGTAGCATGGTATATTAACAGGTACAGGTAACATGTCTCAAGTATCAAGCAAACAGGTAAACAAGTAATCAGGTACATGAACAGGTGGTATCAGGTTATGTCAAGTCTTGTATTATTACTAACTAGGTAGCACTTCATGCATCCTGGTTTTTACTACATGGTTGCTGCATTCAAACAGTTTTGTTTGGATTTCGTAGTGGAGTCCATACGGCAGTGTACTCAGGGATTAGGATGAACAGAAAATAGGAACAGGTAGAACCTAGTGGTTCTTTTTCGAGTACACCTTCCTATAGGGAAGTATGCATTCAGGTACAGAAAACAGGTAGAACCTAGTGGTTTTTGTAACCCCTGTTTCCCTAAATACGTATTTTCTAAATATTTTTTTGTATTTTGATTAATTATAAATTCAGTATTATTTTAAACTTGATTTTGGCCTTTTATTAAAATCTTTTCGAACCGAAAAGATTGTATTTTGTTCGAATAATAGTATATTCTAACTTTAATGTTTATTTTCTAAGTGATCAGCTCTTTGTGTCTTATTTTATTACTATTTGGATATTAATAAACTTGTTTCTCTCAAATCCCATTTTGATATGTATATCAAAATTATTATTATTGTTATTAATATTATTATATTTGATTGTTGAATTAAAAATATATTTATATTGTATTTAGTAGTATTTGAGTATTAATTTGAGGCACACAAATTGATTTATTTTATTACTATATTATTATTGATCTATTTATTTATTTAGTTTTCTATAATTCTATATCTTCTTATTGGATTTTAATACTCATTAAATCCTAAACCCTATTCTATATCTTTATTGGATCCATTATCCTACAACCCAATACCCGTTTCAACCCCTAACCCTAATATCTTTGCTACCTATATAACCTGTTATCTCCTATTCATATCCCTAATATTCTAAAAACCCAACAGCCGCAACCCTTAACCATCTTCATCTCGACCTTCCATCTTCCAAACCCATCTTTCCGCTGCTCTCATCGCTCTCGATCTTCTTCCACCCTGCACCCCGTCCCGTCTTCTTCCCAGCCACTACCCCGATGCAACCCAGCACCCTAACTGTCAGACGCCAGCCAGACAACGCCGCAGCAGCCAGTTGCCACTCCCTGGTCGACTCCCCCACCTCTTCAGCGAAGCCCCACCAGCCAGTGCCTCCCAATCGCGCCGCAGGGCTGCCCTCCTTCAGTCACGATGCTGCAACAGTAGCTAGCCACTGCAGCTGCACCGTCGTCGTCGGTCTCTAGCTGCCGTCGCGCCGTAGTCGTCGGCGACCCACGCTCGCTGTTGTGCCGACCACCTTCGCAACCTCCTGCAGTCGCTAGCCGCAGCCAGTGCAGCACTGAGTTGCTATTATTATGGGTTGTTCATGGGGTTTTGATCTTCCTTGATCGTGGGCCGTCGACCATCATAATCATCATCATCATGGAGTTCTTTGATCACTTTGATTGGTGGCCATCCGATCGTCGATCTGATCCGATCACCATCATCATCATCATCATCATCATCATCAAGATACTGATCACATCTTGATCTTGATCTTGATCTTGATCTTGATCTTCGATCAGAATCATCCAATCTGATCCGATCGGCTTGATCTCTTGATCTGTTGATCTCAGTCGTCCAATCGTATTTGTGATCTGTTGTTCCTTGTGTTCGTGATCCGTTGGAATCGTGTTCGTGCCCGGAAATCCGTTCCCGTTATTCTTGGTGTACGTCTCGTCTTCGATTAAGGCAACTAACTTGTACTCAATTTTTTTGTATGATACAAGTCATAAATACCGCTTGTAGTGTAGTTTGGTTCTAGAGACAACTCATGTGTGATATATTTTTGATGAGTATTAACTCTATAGTGCTATTGACCATAGTTGCCTCACGACACATATGACATGAATTAACCTAGGAGTGACTGTTTCTTGATGTGATGTATATGGGAAACAATTATGAGAACTTGTGTGCTTGTGAGATCCATGTGATATACTTGTTGTGGACATGTCCGTATACCCTATTTCTTTATGTTGGACACTTAGTAGACTCTAATTCATGTTTAGTGAATTTCGATCAAGTTTCGTGTGATTCATGTTGGTTTTGTTCCTAAAGTAAATTCTGTATTTTGCCGATAATCTGTCATGATCAGTAATTTAGACCATATTAAGGTCAGAATCTTAATTTCAGTATAAAATAAGATTTTTAGAGAAATCCATCTTCTTTCCAAGCTCTCTGACCTTGATCTATTTCATTGTCGTATGTGTGAGATATGATTGTTTTACTACAGAGGTGTATTTCATTTCCAGATTTCGTTTCTTTATGATTTCGATGACTAAACTATTTTGATAGTAGTGCTAAACATATTATTTTGTTCTAAAATTTTGGTCAGTATTTCTATACTTGATTAGGTACCCAGAATTTTGGTGGATTTTATTGATGAGTTTTATATACCGTTTCATGCTCGTTTATAAAAACTGTACTTGCGGGATTTTGCTCGCTGTTCTGTAAAGAAGTATATTTTCACCCTAGTTCCTTTTCCTGTATGAAAAATATTTATCAAATATTAAAGTTAGCTTATTTTGTCTATTTTCATCTCCCTTTGGCAGATTTGAATTTCGTTTTACGGTTTGCGAGATATCACAGTTTTCGTATAGCAGTGTTGGGAATTCCAGATTTGCCAAACTATCGGTTCTTGATGTTTTCTGATTTTTGGTGGCTAAACTAACCTTATTGGAAAATTATAAAACTCTGTATTTTGATACTAGACAGATAGGAGAATACCCCAGATTTTTCCTGGATTTATTTGAGATGTTTTGATGTTGTTTTCCTGACTGTGAATTTGATTTTCTGATTTCTGGCTGAACGTGTTTTCTGGATTCAAATCAGTTTTAAGTCATGTTTTTGTGAAATACTATATGACTTATTTATATTCGCTGGATTCGGTCGAGAGTCTATTTTCTAGAACTTTCGACGGATTCAGATTTGCATGTTTGTAACACCGGTAATTTCAGTTTCACTACAGTATGGTCTTGCTGTCCTGAACTTGAGATTTGGTTATTTCTTTCTTTTGTGTGTTACCTATAACCCGTACATGTTTATCTTGCAACTTGAAATTGTTACTTGACTATACCAAGATATAATTTCTGTTCTAGACACATACTTGCTTGTTCGACATTAATAATAAAGTTAACCAAGCTGGGGTTTAAAGGGATAGATCTAATAGTGGATAATTCAGAAACGTGTACTCGGAAGAGGATCTTTTGATCCTATGTGATACTTGAGGCTTGATATTTCACCACTTGAGGATTGTTACTTGATACTTGATACTTGGCTTGATACTTGAGGCTTGATATTTCACTACTTGAGGCTTGAATATTTCACTTGGCTTGATACTTGATACTTGAGGCTTGATATTTCACTTCTTAAGGCTTGATATTTCACTTGAGCCTTGATACTTCTCTCTTGAGGCTTGTTTACTTGATACTTGAGGCTTGATACTTGATACTTAATTCTTGAGGCTTGTTCCTGTGTACACTGTCCTTTATGATCCACTATGAAATCTAAAACAAAATTGTATTGACTGTAGCAACCATGTGATAAAAGGATGGCACATGAAGTGCTACCTAGATAGTAATAACTACAAGACTTAATATACGACACTTGAACATGATACATGCCTACTTGATACTTGATTACATGATACATGAGACTTGATGCTTGAACATGATACTTGACACTTGTACTTGACTACTTGACACTTGTCACTTGTTACTTGATTTCGTGATACTTGATTCGTGATACTTGTTACTTGTTTACATGATACTTGTTCACTTGACACTTGATACATGCTACTTGTACTTGTTCACTTTACCATGCTAGTTGTTAAACTTGATATCATGCTTATTCCATGTTATTAGTTAGCTTTTCTCCATGTACTTGTATCCTGCATTACAAGCGGTCCGTAACTTGCAATTGACGGGTACTTGTTTTCTTTTTCCTATCCCTGCAATTATTAAATTGCAGATTTTGGAGAACAGGTTCCAGATGATATCGGTGACATGAAATATTAGTACGGGATTTTATTATTATTATTTCTTGTACCTTGCTTGAATAATATTGTATTTGGTACTGGGATTTATTTGTATTTGGGCAACCCAGACTATTTGACTTATTCAGATCTTGACTATTTTTTTTGATGAAACGGATAGAGTCCAAAGACTCCAGCCATACGATATCAATATTATTAAATCGAGAAAGGTCTTACAAGGTGTAAAACAAAATGACCTGAAAACAACTAACTACAAACAAGCACAATAAGCTATACAGACTCAGAGGTACAATAACAACAAAGCAAAGAACAACGGACAAAGAATACAATAGCAGACCAAACAAAAATAACCACAGCAGAAGCAGCGCCTGAAACCGAACGGCTCGCTCGGAAGAGAAAGAATGAGACTGGGGCAGCCGCGCCTAACTCTCGGACAACGACGAAATGGCGTCACTACAGCGAGCGCCAGTCAGCTGAGAGCAGAAGAAGCTCAAAACAAACATCAATAAGATGACACGCCCCCTCTCCTGCTTCAAACGTAAAGCAGAGAAACCGGATCAAAAAGAAGCCACCACTGGAACCTGGAATGGCCTTTAATGATCCGGCAGAACATCAACGGCGCCAAGATAACAGGCCATCGCAAAGGACTGAAACAAATCAGTAAAACATCGACCGGGAAAAGAATAGCAGGTCACCATCAAGAAACCGAGGAAAACCATAAGATTGATAATAGCTAAAACACCGCCGAACAAAACAATGAAACCAGCGAACACCCCCAATACCAAAAAAGAACATAGATTAACTGATGTTAGAACATACTGCTAAACAGTAACGAGAACAATAACAACCCAAAGTAGAACATCCACACATAGATATACATTATAGTAAAGAGCTCTAAACAATTGAGCTCAGCAAAGTCGGATACAGAACGAGCTGATCCCACGCAATGGGATGACAAAACCATTAGTGCCAGATAAGACATCAGAGAAAAGAGCAGAGGGGAAACTGCCCATAGCAAAAAGAGCAGCCAAAAACACTACACCTCCCCAAGCCAGAGCTGACCAAGAACGGAGTCCAACATAATTGCCTAAAGCATTATAAGGGTAGTCGACACTACCCTTTAAGCCTGCAATCAAAACAACCAAAGAGAAAATTAAACTCCAAGCCGCTAAGCAGACAAACTATCCCACCAAAAACAGAACGAGAGATATACAACAATACAGTAAAAAAGAGATATTGATGCAGAACTTTAAATAGCATTGAGATTAATTAGAACATGGTAGGCTCTCTCCAACCTATCAAACTTCATATTTTCTCTAGCTTCCGCCTTTAAAGAAGAGGACCAAAAGTTGAATAAAAGTAGGAATTCATTTGATAAATAACGAGAGGACTTTTTAATATGCCGGAATATCCTGTGATTTCTTTCTCTCCAAATGATCCATAGAATAATTTGGAAGGAAAGGATCCACGATTTGTAAAAACAACGGTTAGGAGGACGCTTAGTCCAGCAATCGAAAAGACTGACCGGAATTTCAGACACTTCCCAAGCTAGAACGGTAATTTTTCAAAGGGGCAGAGTGTAATCGCACTCTAAAAACAAGTGGTTTACATCCTCGAAGGAGGAGTCACATAGAGGACACAATTGGCCCCAAGCAAGATTTCACTTGTTAAGTAATTCTACGGTAAGGAGTTTGTTGTTGAGTGCTAACCATACAAGGATCTTAACCTTCAACGGAGCACAAGATTTCCAAACTAAGTCGAAGAACAGTGATTTGATCCCTCTAAAATTGAGGAAAAGGTAGAAAGAACGGACTGAGAAGATCTTAGAAGAATTCCATCGCCAGAGGAAATCCTCTTTATCGTGCCAGTCCACATTGTTAATAACTTCGAGAAAGTTATCAACAACAGGACCTAAGTGGGATGGAAAATTAGGCAAGAGGGGAATCGACCATTCTCTTTGCTCTTCACCGGTGTGAAAGTACTCAGATACAAGAGCCAGAGGATTGGCAGCAAGACGGAAAATAGCAGGAAAGGCGGTCGCTAAAGATGAATTACCTATCCAGATATCGGTCCAGAATCTGGTCCTGGATCCATCCGCACAAACGTGGCTTAAGCCACATCGGAAAGCCTCAGCCGCTTTTCAAATCCCTTTCCAGAATGGGGAGGATTTCCTATGCGGACGATCTGGGAAACTCCACCATTCGTTGGCCACAAAGTTATTGGCTTTGATACATTTAATGCAAGGGAGATCCTCCCTTTTGAGGAATCTCCAAATCCATTTACCCAGCAAGGCCAGGTTTTGGTGTCTAAGGTCTAAAACCCCTAAACCCCCTACCATTTTCGGTGAGCAAATGAGTTTCCAATTACAAAGATGCGAGCCAGGATTGTAAACAGATGAACCTGACCAGAGAAAATTGCTTCTGACTCGGTCTATTCTTTTGATAACCCAAGCCGGGAGGAAGTAGAAAGACATCATGTATATGGGGATAGAAGAAAGAACTGAGTTGAGCAAAATTAATCTGCCGCCTCGAGACAACTGTTTCCCTGACCATACCGAAAGTCTGGATTCGACCTTGTCTATCATCGGAGACCAGTCCTGATCTATGAAGTTTGCCCCACCTTAGAGGAATTCCCAAATACGTAATAGGAAAATGAGCTACCGGACAGTAAAAGAACGCAGAAATCTCATCCTGCCTATTAGGAGATCCTCCCAGCCAAACAACCGAAGACTTCTAGAAATTGATAGTAAGACCAGACGCTAGCTCAAAGCAATAGAGAAGTAGTTTCAAATTTCTGAGAGTGTGAGGATTAGGTTTGGCCAGGATAACGGTGTCGTCAGCGTACTGAAGGTTCAGTACTCCATTGAAAGAACGAGACTCTCCCAGTCCTTCGATGACCTGGGCGTCCCAGGCATTGCGAAGAAGTTTACTGAAAACGTCAGCTACCAGAGAGAATAACAGGGAAGACAGCGGGTCACCTTGCCTGAGACCACATTTGATTTTAAATTTGTGACCCTCTGATCCATTAATGAGGATGGACGAGGTCCCCGCAAATAGGCTGGATTTAATCCAAGCAATCCATTTGGGACCAAAACCCCTATTAATTAAGATGTCGAGGAGGAAATCCCAAGAAACGTTATCGTACGCTTTTTGAAAATCAAGTTTGAGGAGAATTCCTTCAGATCTAGAGTTGTGACAAGAGGAAATGATTTCCTGGGCCGAAGCCACACTATCAAGAATAAATCGATCTTTAATAAAGTCCGATTGAGCCGAATCAATAAGAGGAGATATCACATCTCCCAGTCTAGCCGACAGAACCTTCATTATGATTTTGAAAGTGGTATTAATAAGACTAATTGGCCTAAAATTAGCCACGGAGTTCGCTCCTAATAACTTAGGAATGAGAACGATATGAGCGTAGTTGATGCGGTCAAAAGAAAAGGATCCTGAATGGAGCTCGGAGAACATTCGATAAAGGTCATCTTTCAAAAAATACCAGAACTTTTGAAAGAAGAATGCAGGAAAGCCATCCGGGCCTGGCGCTACGTCGCTTTTTAAGGCAAAAACCGCCGTCCTGATTTCTTCTAAAGAGAACGGGGCTTCAAGCGAAGAGAGATCGGAAGGATCCTCTCCGTACAGGTGAGACCAATCCAAGCTTAGAGTTCTCGGTTTGGCAGATCCAATGAGATTTTTGTAGAAACTGAGGAAGGATTGATGAATCTCTTCGTTAGAAGAGAGTTCATTCCCCTCGTGAATGATAGAAGAGATGTGATTACATCTTTGTCTGTGGGATGCAAAATTATGGAAAAAGGCAGTATTGCAATCACCTTCTTTGAGCCATCGAAATTTGGCTCGATGGGCCCATTTCACATGATCTTGATGAAGAATATCTGCGAATTCTTGTTTGCACGACTTCCGCTCATTGAATAATTCAACCGAGATCGGCCCCTGCTCCTCCATTTTGTCAATAGATTCAATGGAGGAGAAGTAAAACTTTTTTAGAAAGTTGGTGTTGAATTGCCTTTCGTTGTGCCATATTTTACAACCGTATTTTAATGCGTGAAGTTTAAGAAGGATAGATCCTAATCCAGAGGATCCTGAGATCACCGAAAGGCAATCCGAAACGAGATTAACAAAAACTTGGTCTTGCAACCAAAATTTTTCGAATCTGAACTGATGATGACGAGGGAAATGAAAGTCAGAGTGTAACGCAATAGGCACGTGATCAGAGGAGGGGTTAGGTAAAGCTAAAGCAAAAGAGTTATGAAAACGATTAATCCAATCATTGGACACCAAAAAACGATCGAGCTTCGCCATCGATGGATGATGGCGGAGGTTCGACCAAGTAAAGGATCTGCCCGATAATGGGATATCGGTCAGTTGTAATGCTTGAATGCATTCGTTGAAACGAGATTTCCAACCGATGAAAGATTTGACCTTTCATTGGCGAATCTCGTGACATTAAAGTCGCCACAGAAGATGCACAATCTGTCAGAATGGGGCAACAGAGAGAGGAATTCGCTCCAAAATAACGGTCGACCTTCAAAAGACGAAGGCCCATAAACGGAAATAACCGTGAGGTTGGCGTTAAGAGGCAACCAATGAAGCTGAACAATGAGGAAGAAGTTGAGACGTTGAATCGAGATAATAGAGAAAATAGCATCTTTAAAACTGAGGAGCATACCTCCCCTCGAACCAATCGCATCTAGAGAGATCCATTTCGAAATAGTGGACCCTCCGATCGATCTAAGAATGGAGGGAGACGGGACCTCAATTTTAGATTCTTGGAGGGAGATGAGATCGCAGTGCGAAGAAGAAATCAATTGAAAGACCGATCTTTGTTTATCAGGACAATTCAGTCCCCTAATGTTCCAAGAGACTGTAATCATTAAACACCTTTGAACTCCTTAACTCTAGAACGTTCTTTTTTTCTGATGGTAAAAGCTACCTTAGAGGGTGGAGCTACCGTCTGAAAACCTAAATCGAAAGAAATGGAAATTAATTCGCTGTCTGAACAATGATCAAATTGGAGAAGAAAAATCGATCCTAGAGAAGATTTTGCAGAAACATCGGAAGAGGCGGGCTGGCTATACATCGAATAATGCCGATGGGCCGATGCATCTAATTTAGCTCGCAGGCGAGCGCTAGATCGGATCAAACGGGGATTAGATTTAGAAATCGATGAAACGCTATCCTTAGATTGATAAACGGTCAAACTCCCGAACGGGGAGGGATCGATGTGAGACACGTTTAAAGATGAGTGGCAAACTACGGGAGAACACGATGATGGTAATTTATAAGCGCCGGAATCAATAACAAATTCCTCCAACGGAAATAGGTCAGTATAGAAAGAAGCACTGAAGTTGGGAACAAAAACACTTAACGTAGCGTGCATCGCAATCTTAATGTCAGAAGAAACAGAGCAGCTCTCAACCGATAACAGAACGAAAGAAGGAGAGAACAGGCTCGAGTATCGAAACACTCGGCCTTTGAAAAGACTAGGAAACACTAGACGCAATGAACAGGAATGCAAATGCATCGTATCAAATATTCTTGTTGGTATTTTGGTTCATATGTGCATGTGGTTGATTCTCTTGCTTCCGACTCTGATTATTTTGTGAGATGTTGTAAAGATTCTTGAACAGCTTATGGATGATGAAAATCATTTGCTGGGGTTTTGTCGCGTATCCGTATTTTGTATTCTCTTTTAGGAAGCGGGGCATGACAAGGTTTTAAGTGGTATCAGAGCTTTAGATTTGACTAATATATTAGTTTGACTGATATATTAGAGAATCTTGGCTCGATCTGGAATCGGCTCAACATTTTACCAACCATGAATACATGAATAAATCATCATCAACATTGATCTGGATACTAGTCTTGTTCTATCCATTTTGATCCCTTCTTATTCAATATCTTGATACCTTGGTTCTTCCGTCTCTTTCAGTCGTCCTTATTTGTTAATTTCTTCTTGGGAACAGATATATTCTTTCGTACCCATATTCCTTTTATTCTTTCCATTCATCTTGCATTATTCTTTCATATTATCTTTTTGCATTGTGTTTTTCTCACCCTTGATCATCAATTCTTTTTCTCTTGCTTTTGATTCTATCTTAGGTGTTGTCCTTGTTTGTTCTTTCCCTGCTCATGTTCTTTTTGATTCCGGTGCAAGCAATCTCTTATCTTGTGCTTACCTTATTGATTCCCTCTTATTTCAGTTGTGTGCCATTCATTGATTTCCGTCCCTTGCATTCATTTTTATTTATTGATTCATTTTGAGTATCATGCTAGTTATTCCTTTCCTGTCATATTCTCTTCAAATTTTGCTTGTGCCCCCTCGTTCCTCTTTCTTCATATTAAATTCTTTGATTTCTTCTTTTCTTTCGTCCCTGTTGACTCTCTATTGAGTATAAAATTCATTCTTCTCCTACCTATATATATATATATATATATATATATATATATATATATATATATATATATATATATATATATATATATATATATATTTGAATATTTTGTATATTTCGATTATTATTTGTTATATTTTGGATCTTCTATAAAATTGTTTTCTAAAACGAAAATTTTGATATTTCGAATAACTGTTTATTTTAAAATCACAAATTTCAAAACGTAACTTCGTACTTAAATTGAGCAATCAATATCTATGTACATGTGGAAGATTGCATCATCCCGTTCATCGTTTTGTTGCAACTGGATGTCGAGATAGCAAACATGCAACTAGACGTCAATGGAGGCAAATTGCAGTTGGATATCGGGAAGGCAAATTGTTCAATCGAAAATCCAGATGGCAACCTGCAACCTAATGTCGTGGAGGCAAAGCTGCAACTTGATGTCGGGAAGGCAAGTCTACAGATGGATATAAATGATACGAACCCACATCAAAGAATTTCTACTGTTATTATTACTGTTTTCCTTATTATTATTAGTATTATTATTATTATTGTTATTACCATTACTATTAATATTATTGTATTTTTAATTTTATTTTTACTATTTTATTATTGTTGTTAATATTGAATTACTTTAACAAAAATGATGAACCCCAAATTATATTCTGTCTTGCATTATTATCCTTACCAGTATTGTTAATATTTTTATTTTTACCAGTATGATGATTATTATTGTTATTATTATTTTTATTATTTTTGTTATTATTATTTTATTATTAATATGTGTTGATTTTAGTATTTATTAATATCTGACTCAAGCCCAACCCAAATTCTCCTACCTATATTCTCTTTGATTCTGGTGTCTCATTCTTTTTTCTTCCTGCTCGGATCGTAGCTTGGTGTCGCAGTGATCTACAACAACATGTTTGCAGCTCGGAACGTCACCATCAGAGTGGCGCAGCGGAAGCATGGTGGACCCATAACCCACAGGTCCAAGGATCCTATTGTTACTTCTCCTTCCTTGCATTGTTTGTTTTTTCCTATCTCTTGCATTTGTTCTCATCTGTTGACTCGTTGCTTGGTTCATCTTTTCCTTGTCCATCCCTTCTTCGATTCTAGCTCTATCTATTTCTTCATCTCTTTGCTTTGTTATCTTACAAGTCTTGTGTTGTTTCTTCTTCATTTTGATACCGGTTACTTCTTTCTTGCTTTCCATTTTTTCATCATGAATCCATTCATTATTTGATTCAATTCTTCCCTATCCTTTTTCTCTCTTTGATTCCAGTCCTACCTACTCCTATCTTGCTTTGTTATCTTGTGTTGTTCCCTTCTTTTGATACCATTTATTTTTTTTCTTGCATTCCATTTGACCTCATTGTTATCCACTTCTTCCTTATCCTGTTGTTGCCACCACTTTGTTCATTTTCCTTTTATCCTCTGTTTTGTTACCCTTCCCCTAAGTTTGTTTTTGCCTTGTCCTATGTACCGCCTAAGCAAATTTCGAGGACGAAATTTTATGGTAAGGTAGGTAGGATTTGTAACTCCTGTTTCCCTAAATACGTATTTTCTAAATATTTTTTTTGTTTGTAGATTAATTATAAATTTAGTATTATTTTAAACTCGATTTAGGCCTTCTATTAAAATCTTTTGGAACCGAAAAGATTGTATTTTGTTCGAATAATAGTATATTCTAACTTAAATGTTTATTTTCTAAGTGATCGGCTCTTTCTATCTAATTTTATTACTATTTGGATTTTAATAAACTTATTTATCTCAAATCCCATTTTGATATCTATTATTGTTATTAATATTATTATATTTGATTGTTGAATTAAAAATATATTTCTATTGTATTTAGTAGTATTTGAGTATTAATTTGATGCACACAAATTGATTTATTTATTACTATATTATTACTGATCTATTTATTTATTTAGTTTTCTATAATTATATATCTTCTTATTAGATTTTAATACTCATTAAACCCTAAACCCTATTCTATATCTTTATTGGATCCATTATCCTACAACCTAATACCCGTTTCAACCCCTAACCCTAATATCTCTACCACCTATATAACCTGTTATCTCCTATTCATATCCCTAATATTCTAAAAACCCAACAGTCGCAACCCTTAACCATCTTCATCCCGACCTTCCATCTTCCAAACCCATCTTTCCGCTGCCCTCACCTCTCCCGATCTTCTTCCACCCTGCACCCCTTCCCGTCTTCTTCCCAGCTGCTACCCTGACGCAACCCAGCGCCCTAGCAGTCAGACGCCAGCCAGATAGCGCCGCAGCGGCCAGTCGCCACCCCCACCTCTGCAGTGAAGCCCCGCCAGCCAGTGCCTCCCAGTCGTGCCGCAGGGCTGCCCTCCTTCAGTCGTGATGCTGCAACAGCAGCTAGTCACCGCAGCCGCACCGTCGCCGTCGGTCTCTGGCTGTCATCGCGTCGTAGTCTCCGATGACCCTCACCCGCTATTGTGTCACCACCATCGCGACCTCCTGCAGTTGCAAGCCACAGCCAATGCAGCACTGAGTTGTTATTATTATGGGTTGTTCATGGGGTTTTGATCTTCCTTGATTGTGGGCCGTCGATCATCATGATCACCATCATCATGGAGTTCTTTGATCACTTTGACTGGTGGCCGTCCGATCGTCGATCTGATCCGATCATCATCATCATCATCAAGATACTGATCACATCTTGATCTTGATCTTGATCTTCGATCAGAGTCGTCTGATCTGATCCGATCACCTTGATCTCTTGATCTGTTGATCTCAATCATCCGATCATGTTCGTGATCTTTTGTTCCTTGTGTTCGTGATCTTTTGTTCCTTGTGTTCGTGATCCGTTGGAATCGTGTTCGTGCCCTGGGAATCCATTTCCATTATTCTTGGTATGCGTTTCGTCTTCGATTAAGGCAAGTAACTTGTACTCAATTCCTTTGTATTAAACAAGTCATAAATACCGCTTGTAGTGTAGTTTGGTTGTACAGACAACTCGTGTGTGATGTATTTTTGATGAGTATTGTCTCCATAGTGCCTCACGACACATATGACATGAATTAACTTAGGAGTGACCGTTTCTTGATGTGATGTATATGTGAAACAATTATGAGAACTTGTGTGCTTGTGAGATCCATCTGATATACTTGTTGTGGACATGTCGTATACCCTATTTCATGATGTTGGACACTTAGTAGACTCTAATTCATGTTCATTGAGTTTCGATCAAGTTTCATGTGATTCATGTTGGTTTTGTTCCAAAAGTAAATTCTGTATTTTGCTGATAATCTGTTTTGATCAGTAATTTAGACCATATTAAGGTCAGAATCTTAATTTTAGTATAAAAAATTATTTTTAGAGAAATCCATCTTCTTTCCAACCTCTCTGACCTTGATCTATTTCGTTTTCGTATGTGTGAGATATGATTGTTTTACTACAGAGGTGTATTTCATTTCAAGATTTCGTTTCTTCATGATTTCGATGACTAAACTATTTTGATACTAGTGCTAAACATATTATTTTGATCTGAAATTTTGGTCAGTATTTCTATACTTGATTAGGTACCCAGAATTTTGGTGGATTTTATTGATTAGTTTTATATACCGTTTGCTCGTTTATAAAAACTATACTTGCGGGATTTTGCTTGTTGTTCTGTAAAGAAGTATATTTTCACCCTAGTTCCTTTTCCTATATGAAAAATATTTATCAAATATTAAAGTTAGCTTATTTTGTCTATTTTCATCTCCCTTTGGCGGATTTGAATTTTGTTTCACGGTTTGCGAGATATCACAGTTTTCGTTTAGCGGTGTTGGGAAATGCAGATTTGCCAAACTATCGTTTCTTGATGTTTTCAGATTTTTGATGGCTAAACTAATCTTACTGGAAAATTATGGAACTTGCTTGCTGTTCAAGACACGTACTTACCTGTTGGACATTAATAATAAAGTTAACCAAGCTGGGGTTTAAAGGGATAGATCTAATAGTGGATAATTCAGAAACGTGTACTCGGAAGAGGATCTTTTTATCCTATGTGATATTTGAGGCAAGATATTTCACCACTTGAGGCTTGTTACTTGATACTTGATACTTGGCTTGATACTTGAGGCTTGATATTTCACTACTTGAGGCTTGAATATTTCACTTGGCTTGATACTTGATACTTGAGGCTTGATATTTCACTTCTTGAGACTGGATATTTCACTTGAGGCTTGATACTTCACTCTTGAGGCTTGCTTACCTTGATACTTGAGGCTTGATACTTGATGCTTGATTCTTGAGCCTTGTTCCTGAGTACACTGCCCTTTATGGTCCACTATGAAATCTAAAACGAAATTGTGTTGACTGTAGCAACCATGTGATAAAAGGATCGCACATGAAGTGCTACCTAGATAGTAATAACTATAAGACTTAATATACTACAATTGAACATGATACATGCTTACTTGATACTTGATTACATAATACATGAGACTTGATGCTTGAACATGATACTTGACACTTGTACTTGACTACTTGACACTTGACACTTGTCACTTGTTACTTAATTTCGTGATACTTGTTACTTGTTTACATGATACTTGTTCATTTGACACTGGATATATGCTACTTGTACTTGTTCACCTTACCATGCTAGTTGTAAAACTGGATATCATGCTTATTCCATGTTATTAGTTAGCTTTTCCCCATGTACTAGTATCCTGCATTACAAGCGGCCTGTAACTTGAAATTGACCGGGTACTTGTTTTCTTTTTTCTATCCCTGTAATTGTTAAATTGCAGATTTTGGAGAACAGGTTCTAGACGATATTGGTGACATGAAGTATTAGTGCTGGATTTTATTATTATTATTTCTTGTAGCTTGCTTGAACAATATTGTATTTGGTACTTGGATTTATTTGTATTTGGGCAATGTGACCCAGGATATTTGACTTATTCAGATCCTGACTATTTAAGATTAATATATTTTGTTTCAAGTATTCTTGTAGGTATTTTGGTTCATATGTGCATGTGGTTGATTCTCTTGCTTCCGACTCTGATTATTTTGTGAGATGTTGTAAAAATTCTTGAACAGCTTATGGATGATGAAAATCATGCGCTGGGTTTTTGTCGCGTATCCGTATTCCGTATTCTCTCTTGGGAAGTGAGACATGATAGTTCTCTTCTGAGAACATCTTCCTATACGGAAGCATGCAATCAGGTACAAGTAATAGGATCGTGAATCATGTATTCATGAACACGTAACAGGCAGGACACAGGTTCTCTTCTCAGTACATGTTTCTATATTTTTCACTACTAGATCTTTCCCTTAACCCCGACTTGGTTATTTTGTTATTATTAGTCAAACAGGTATGTATGTTTTACATACAGGTCAAGAATAACATTATATAAACAAGTAATAGGTTCAAGTTGAAGAATAAACATGTACAGGTGATAGACAGCTCATAAACCAATAGAATCATGCAATTGCTAGTTCAAGACAGCAAGACATTATTGTACTAAAATAGGGATTCCTGTTGATACAAAAATACAAATCTAGATCCGTCGAAGAATCTGGAAAATAGACTCCGTTCCGAATCCAGCGAACATATATAAGTCATATAGTGTTTAGAAAAACATAACTCAAAACGGATTTGAAAACAAGAAATACGTTCAGCCCGAAATTAGTAAATCAAATTCACAGTCAGGAAAACAGCATCAAAACACCTCAAATAAATCCAGGAAAATCTAAGGTATTCCCTTATATGTCTATTATCAGAATATAAAGTTTCATAATTTTCCAGAATGACTAACTTGACAACGAAATTCAGAAAACATCAAGAAACGATAGTTTGGCAAATTTGGAATTCCCAACACTGGTGTACGAAAACTATAATATCTCGCAAACCGTGAAACGAAATCCAAATCTGCCAAAGGGAGATGAAATTAGACAAAATAAGCTAACTTTCATATTTATTAACTATTTTTCATACAGGAAAAGAAATTAGGGTGAAAATACAAATCTTTACAGACCAGCGAGCAAAATCCAGCAAGTATAGTTTTTATAAACAAGCATGGAACGGCATAAAAAACCCATCAATAAAATCCACCAAAATTCTGGGTAATCCCTAAATTGGTATAGAAACACTGTGCAAAATTTCATATCAAAGTAATATGCTTAGCACTAGTATCAAAATAGTTTAGTCATCGAAATCATCAAGAAACAAAATCTGGAAATAAAATACACCTCTGTAGTAAAACAATCATATCTCACACATACGAAAACAAAATCGATCAAGGTCAGAAAGTTTGGAAAGAAGACAGATTTCTCTAAAAATTATGTTTAATACTAAAGTTAAGATACTTGCCTTAATATGGTTTAAAATAGCAATCAAAACTGATCATCGACAAAATACAGATTTTCCTCATAACAACAAGTCAACATACAACATACGAATCTCGTTCTAAACACAACCAAACATGTTATAAAGTCTACTAAGTGTCTAAACATCATGAAATAGGGTATATAGCATGTCCACAATAAGTATATCACATGGATCCAAACAAACACCCAAATTCTCATAATTATCTCACAAATATAATCACATCAAGAACGGTTAAACCATAAGTTGTTTCATATCAAATTTGTGTCGTAGGGCAACTATGGTCAAATAGCACTATAGAGACAATACTCATCAAGATATATCACACACGAGTTGTCTCTAGAACCCAACTGCACTACAAGCGGTATTTATGACTTGTGTTATACAAAGGAATTGAATACAAGTTACTTACCTGGAAGACGACGATGGAATGTAGCAAGCACAAGAATAACGGGAACGAATCCCGGGGCACGAACACAAACACAACGAACGGATCACGAACCAATCACGAACATATGATCACGAATCGAAAGAACAAATAACCCACGAATACGATCGGACGGTTGAGATCAAGATCATGATCAAGATGATCGGATCAGATCGGACGTCCAAGATCACTTAATGATGATGATGATGTTCGGACGGTCACGATCCAAGTCATCAATATCGGATGGCCAAGGTTCAGAAGATCAAAACTCTATGATCAAGACTTAGATCAAACAGCACACCCATCCATGGTTTCGTACTGGCTGCTGCTGGCTGACGGCGACTGGTTCGCAATGGCAGTGTGGTGGTGCGACGGCAGACAGCGAGACTAGCTGAACAGGGCGATGGGGGTCTGAGATTCTGCAGTCGCGACTTGCTGGAGGCAGCCAGTGGGTGGAGGAGCTACTCTGGCGACACAGGAGGCGGCCAATGGGTGCAGTTGCTGTGGTCACTGCAGGGGAGAGGGAGCTATCGCAGGTGGCTGCGGGGAAGCGACGGGAGGGCGCACAGCAGGAAGGGTGGGTTGCTGCTGTGGCTGCGATCGCTGAGGGGCACCGAGGAGATAGAGAGAGGGTGCAGGGACACAGAGGGAGGTCGGGATGAGAAGGAGGCGGCCTTGGCAGTAGCACAGGGATGAAGAAGATTCGAAGATGATGGGTTTGGAGGCAGGCGGCTATGGGAGAATAGGAAGATGAACAGGTTATGAACGGGTATATAAATGAGTAGGATTAGGGTTAGGATGTGAGTATAGGGAACCATGTATTAGAATAGGGTAACCGGGTTTGGGAAACAAATGGGTTTCGGGTGCATTTAAAACAAGGTACAAGTTTAGGGTGAATAAATAGGGTATGGGTTTGGTTAATGCAGATGGGTATTAGAGTCAAGTAGATATTGGGTTTGGGGGTATAAACTGGGTTATAGGGTAGGATATATTGGGTTAATAAATGGGCTTATAGGGTGCAGATGAATTAGGGTAAATATCCAATAAAAATAATTGGATTTTTAGTATAAAATCAAAAGGTAATAACCATAGAGTAATAATACCAATGGTAGTAAAATAACAATAATAACAATAATCATAATAATAATAATAAAGTATTAAAAATAACAGTAATAATAATAGTACTGAGAATAATAATAATAACAAGAAAAATGATAAAATAATAATAGTACTAATAATAGAAGTAGTAGTAATAATAATAGAAATCACAGTAATAATATCAAAAATAAGATTTGTATTACAATATAAAATTCATTGAAAATATTTACAAATAAAATTATTGATCGAAAATAGATTTTAATAGAAGATTCAACAATACATTTTAAGAAAAAGAATTTGAAAGCGGAAAAATAATTTACAAAAATTTTAAATACAGAAAATACATTTTTGGGAAAACAGGGGTTACATCCCTATAGGAAGGTGTACTCGGAAGAGGACCAGTAGGTTCTACCTGTACCTGTTTACCTGATTACCTGACTGCACACTTCCCTATAGGAAGGTGTACTCGGAAGAGGACCAGTAAGTTCTACCTATACCTGTTCCTGTTCCTGTTTACCTGATCCCTGAGTACACGGCCCTATAGCCTCCACTACGAAATCTAAACGTAACTTGTTTGAATGTACCAACTATGTAGTAAAAGTTTGGGGCGCATGAAGTACTACCTAGTTAGAATTAATTACAAGACTTGACATAAAATGACACATGTTACATGCTTACCTGTACATGCTACATGTATACCTATTTACCTGTATACCTGATTACCTGTTTACCTGCTTACATGACACATGATACATGTTACCTGTACCCTGTTAGTATATCATGTTACTTGATTTTGTTTCCTGGTTCATGTTAATTATCTGTGTAACACCCCGAATTCCAAATAAGAATGAATTCGAGATTCCACAAGATCTTTACTTCACTTCGTACAATTTTACAAAGAATTTAAAACTTTTTCAACAACAATACATCAGAGTTACAGTACACTTTGTTTACATAGCGGAAAATAAAAGATTGCAACATTGAAATAAAATACATCTTGTATAACTTTAACATCATTTGCATCACAACATCTTTACTCCTTCATGAATCGTCCATTACCAGCATGCCAATCTGTGGGCACGTCAGTTGCTTACAACTGACGAAATGTTATACTCGGCTATCCTCTCTACGCTAGGAATAGTATAACGATCTAGATACTTTAATAAAAATACAACAGTTGAATGAATAAATAAGTGTTAACTGTGTCTACGCTAAACATGTAAGTGTATGTCATGCCTTAATGCCTAATACACACAATTCTATACTAGGATGACACTAATACACACTTGTTCGGATTCTATGCATCCCATACTACATAGGTTCGAGGGCAAGTGCCTACGTACTCCACATTGAAGGGTTCGATCCCTCGACATGAAACTACCTAGCAATAAAACAAGATTTAGATTATTTCACGAATACGGATCTCAGCCTCCCTGGCTATAATAACATATCCCAGCCTCCCTGGCTATTATATCATGAGAATAACCCTGCAAATGCCCCTCTAGCCCCGGCAAACACATATACATTGGAGTATGGTAAACATCCGCTGACTACCCTAAGTCTCGGATAAAATACAGTCCATCTCCTACGGAGTAATCACAGTCCACCAACTGGGTCTATAGCCACGGAGATCCACTGCCGACTATATAGAAGCACCCATTTACGTTTGCCCAAGTCTATTACATCTTTACTTATGTGCCTAATTATTTTAGTTCAAGACATGAATGTGTTATCACCCTAGAATCAGTTTTACCTCCTACCGGATTTGTTCACAAAAATACGAGATCGCCCGACAGCATTATCTCGAAATCAAGTCTCAAAATCTTTCTTTCTAAATTACCGATAACCGAGGTCTTACTAATTCTAAATCATAAATCTTTCATGTACAAGAAACATGGGCACACATACCCTTTAATAATCATGTCTTAAACCTAGATCATTTCATCATTTTAACTCATTTCACAACTTAAGCAATGTCTCATTTTAGCACTATTCATGATTCTTTCACAATAATGAATCTTTTCATGAACAAACTTCATTCAACAATAATCTCTTGAATAACTTAGTGCCAATAACCAATTCATATTTCAACTTATATATCAAGTACTCTAACTTCACATGAGAAAATCATCACATCAAGAGAAGTTTATTCACATGGATAATCTATTCTCATTCTACTAATAAATTTCATTAATAATTGTAAAAACTCATTTTTCTTTTCTTATTTTGCTTAATTTTAGCATAAATCAATGTCTCAAAAATAATGTCTCTCAAGATATCTATTTTTTTTTTTGCTTTTCAATAAACAAGAAAAATCTTTAAACTATTTTCTATAAATTCTCCATCATGTTTTATCAGTACTAGGATTTTTCTCAAAACTTTCAAATGCATTAGAACTACTTAAATGTATTAAACCCCCCCCAAAAAAATAAATCTGCTCACCCTGGGTCTCGAACCCTAGCCCATAGCGCCAACGCCCAAATCAAAGCGCACCAACCATGAAGTCCATGTGGACTTATTGTTCAAATGCTTTGACCAAAGCCCCTAATACTCACTTTAGGTTTCGGTGGTTTTAAAAAAAAACTTTTATATATATTTGGCCCAAAGGGTTTCGAACCCAAGACCTCGGAGAAGTCGACGCAACCCCCGACCACTAGGCCAAAGTGCGCCAGTTGATATAGAATTCATTGATAAGTTTTTATTCTATTTTTCTGTATTTTGTATCTTTTACAAAGAAACTCGTTTCCTCTAATTTTGATCGAGCCTTTCTTTTAGTTGAAACTAGGCTTATAAGAACTGAGATTAATTAACAGTAACTCACTACATATTTTAGAAAATAAAACAACTCACAAATGTTACATTCGTTCTTTCTAGCATATTATACTTTTATAAAAATCTAATTTGTTCCATAACAACTACTTTATTTTCTTTAACTTACTATCAAGAAGTATCTTCAATACTTTCATATAAATTAAAATTTTGTACAAAGGACCAAATATATCTCTAGTTCAACCATGGACATTTCAAGTATTTCTTATGTGAAAACTAGTGTGTTTACCAATGTCGACGTGTCAAAATTTCACAAAACAAAATTTATCTTTCTCTTATTTTTAAGCATTAATCCACAAAATATACTTTAATCATTATCCATATTTATCAAAATTTTGACAAACAAGAATTGCAAACATTCTAACATGATCCATATGATACTTAGCATGGTATTAATTTGTTCATTACTTTCAACAAAATCACTATATTTTACTAGCATGGATACTACAACTATCTTATTCAACTCATATTACTCTTTTAAACTGATTTAGCATGCAAGTTCTAACTAGAATGCATGAGAACCCTACTAGCATGATATAGATTTATTTGCTAACATAGCATCTTTATTACTACCAATATAATACTCATCTATAATGTTTATCATGCATGTTCTACAACTAGAAAGTAAAGAAACCACCCACCTCAAGTTTGAAGGTTGAACGAATGAAAGAAAGTGGTCACCACTCCTAGCTCCAAAGACTCCTAGCTCTGTCTCCTCTCCTAGTAATGGCTTCTCCTTCATAGTAAAGGCTCCAAGCACAAGAACACTCCTATTCTTACTCTCTTTCTTTAATCTCTCTTTCTTTCTTTCTTTATTTTTCTTTTCTTTTCTTTTTAATGATATTTTGGTGCAATGAGAAAAAGAAAATATGGTTTTATTTATAAGGTTTTGGGAGGGTTTATTTTGCAAATTTACACCCCTAATAACTCTCCTAATTAACTCATGCAATCTTATATTTTCCTAACTCCCACAACTTACAACCTTTCATCTCCCCACTTTCCATGAACATAAAGCTCCACCCCTTCTTCTCCCCTCAAAAAACTTGCCTCCCCCTTGGCCACAATCTAGTCCAAGTTCATTGATGTATGCATGCACACATGCATAAACAAATATGCATATACTTCTATAACTCTAAATGTATACTAACATTTGTAACTTGTCATGTATTAGTACATGCATAACAAAAAATGTGATTTTAAAGGTGGGCTTGCTACATGTGCTTGTTACTAATTAATTCATTTAATTATCTAGTGGGCTCCCCTCCTAATGGGCTAGATTTTATCCTATAGGTCCATGGATCAAGAAAAGGCTAATTAAAACTAATGCATGTTAAAGATAGTAAAATGAGTGAACTTTCAACAGAGTAGTATTTGGATAAAACTCTCTTCTTCCTTCCTCAATAATCCCTCAGATCCGGCTCTCCTACCCTCTTTCTCCTACCTCTCCCATCTTTAAAGTTCTCCGTCTCTCCAAGCTCTCCATACCCTTTTCATATCTTAACCTCGCATCATCGTTTTTGCCCCCTCCTTTTTCTCGTCCCCTCCGGTTCTTCCCCTTTGCGGCGTCTGCTGGTGGAGCTCCCCTAGTCTGCCGGAGTCTTTTTTGGCAGGTTTCACCCTCTGCGCGGTGTTGCCTCCAGCGTAGATCCATCTGTTCCTCCCTCAGTGTGCTCTAGATCTCGGAGCCCCCCTGTAATCCAACCACTGCCGCTCCAGTGCTCCTCCTTCAGAGGGAGGTTTCTCTGTAGCCATTTCTTATCCCAAACCCATCACTGTAAAAATATTAAAATACGAAATAGATTGTATTGACGGAGGAATGTTTATAACTAATCGAAATACAACATACGAAAATATATTTTGTTAACTATCTATATATATCCAATAATGTAATCAATACGTACATAGAAAACATGTGCACCGTACGTATAAAAATATTTTAATCAAAATAGGAGAAAAAAGGAATTTCCATTTATAAAATGAATTCGAACAAGTTATAAAATAAATAATTTTAACACATAGAAAATATTACATGTAATGGTAGAATATACGTAATTGACATGTGCATCGATAACACGTGCAATGCACGTAAAAAAAACAAAAAGATTGAAAATTTAATATTTGAGTTGGCTCAAATAGGAATTTGAAAAGACGAGAAATGCATAAATAGTCAGAGTCCAAAATGCGTATTGAAATACATTACGGATATTACCCGTAACGATACATAATACACGTAAGTAATACGCGAGGGGCAAAATTGTCATTACTCAATTTTGCGGGATGTTACACTCTCCCCCCCCCTAGAACAGTTCTGTTCTCAGAACTTTACTATGGCAAAAGTTGTATTTCGTACATACCGAAAAAATATTACTATTGTATATAAAAAGTTGTCAATAGTAAGAAAAGAAATGTAGCATAAAAATGCACAATGTGGAAAAACACATCAACTTATATAAGGAATATTTGAGTATCAAGTGAACGAAACACAAAAGTATCAGAAAAAACTAGAAAAATAGCAGGGCGAGAAATGTGACATTGAAAGAAATTTTTCATACAAAATAATAAAATACTAGATACCGTAGAAAAAGGAAAACCTAAATTAAGTCATCAATTGTTAGAGAATTTGAAAAACTTCGGAAAGAGAAATTTATTAAAGAAAACGGGAAGGATAAAAATCATAAACTAACTAGTAGTATACATTACGAGATAGAAATGAAGTAGTAATTTAAGAGAAAATGTTTTAAAAATATATGAGCATGAAATTTAGTTGAAAGTATAAACAATATACAATAATTCTGTATAACAAGTTAATATCATAAAATAATTTGTAAACTAAATACAATAAACTTTTAGAGATATAGAATATTGGTTGATATATATCAAAATACTTTCAAATTGTCAAGTGGAGAAAGAAAACCAACATACGAAATTTATATATGTACAAAGGCATAAAAATTATAGGGTGAAACAATCAATATTATGATATGAAGATTATAAATGGTGTAGGAGTAAAACAAGACATCATAGTAGAAAAATTAATAACATATTATTGAAACAATGCAAAAACTAATTATTTAGAGATAAATTGTGAATCGTAAACAAAAGTATAAATAATAAGATTTTTGTTAGGTGAGTAACCACCAAATCTAAGATACGTTATCAGCAAAATAAAATACGATGAAGTGGTATGAAATGCTAACTCATGTAAAGATTCAAAATAATAAGAAGGAGATGGAAAGATAGTTGATATTAAGTAGTAAATACGTAAGTAGGATAGATATAGAAACCCATATAAATGATAAGGTAATCAATTTAATGCTAGGTTGTAAAAATATTATAAAATAGTATAAACTTATACAAAAATAGAATATGGGTAAGTAATATATGTAGAAATAACAGTAAGGGTTATTAAGGTAGAAAATCTTCTTCTGTTGTAGGTTCGCCTCGTTGGTGTCCAACTGCAGGCTTGCCTCCTTGACATCAAGTTGCAAAATTGCCTCTACGACATCCGATTGCAGTTTGCCTTCTGGACGTTCAGTTGCAGGCTTTGCCTCCCCGACATCCAGTTACAGTTTGCCTCGATTGATGTCTAGTTGCGGATTTGCCGTCTCGACACCAGGTTGCACCAAAATGGGAGATGGGAAGATATAATCTTCCATATGTACTTGGGTATTGGGATATTTGATAAAGTATGATGTTACGTTTTGAAATCAGTGATATAAAAATAGATGAAAAAGTTGTAAATGAAGTAGAAAATTACAACGACAAAATATTAAAGTAGATGTATAGACTTTAAATATAGAATATATAAAATTAGAAGTAATGAAAAGGATTTACAACATTAAGACAAAATAGTATAAAATATATGCATGGGCATAGAATACAAATGAGAACAATAATTAAGTAGTTTAGTAAATTAGGATAATAAACATAAATAGTTATATGAGTATAAAACGGTATGTCTAGTAAGTATGTTGAAATAAATGATATATATATATATATATGGAAATCAGTGGAAAGTATATGTAGTAACCAAGGATGTAGAAATAAAGAGAAGAAAAAACGAAATAAAATAAAATATATAAATTGTGAGTGTATGTATCATATTAGAGAAGTGTAAAGCTATAAAATTATTGAGTAGCGATTAATAGTGAAAAGTGAATATAACAAAACAAATTAGCATATACTATGTAATAACAACAGTGTTGAATATAGAATATAAAATAAAATGGTATGTTAGATTTATATGAGTAAAATAT
Source organism: Hemerocallis citrina (assembly GCA_017893485.1). Lineage (NCBI taxonomy): Eukaryota > Viridiplantae > Streptophyta > Magnoliopsida > Asparagales > Asphodelaceae > Hemerocallis > Hemerocallis citrina. Next base: position 19,736,734 of record CM030367.1, read on the forward strand.
TTCAATCTTGGAAGACTATAGCACGTAAAAAAATTCAAGTATTTGTAAAATGAATGTAAACATACAAAAATCAAAAATCAAAAACTAATGAAAATAATAATCAAGAAAAATGATAGTCTTGATGATAATTTAATAAGTAGTAATTCAAAACTTTGCAGGATACGTAAAAGAAATAGCGAAAACAAATAGGTAACGTAAAAGCGCATAAAAGAAACATCAAGAAGACTCGAGTAAGTCAAACTTAAAAGATTAAGATTAAGGGTTGTAGATAAAATAATAAATATCAAAGTAAATTAGTAGTGTAAGAAAGTATTTATTTGAAAAATATTAAATGTTAAAGATGAAAAGCACTATGATGAAAATACATGAAAAAGTGAAAAGTTAGCCTACGTGTAAGGTATCATGGACGTAGGTTCAGACCCACCACGCTTCTGCGCGCCACTCTGTTACCAAGGGAAAATATACTTGCACATAATCTCACATCAATATATACGAGGAGAGTATCATGAATGTAGCAGTTATTGAACTTGCATTCATGACTTCAGCCATCCAATAGGGAAAGGGATAAGAAGACATCAATGTACAGAGCAACACAAATGTAAATCACTTACATTTAAATCTCTATAAACCGAACTCACAACTTTAATGTCCACCCTAATGTGTCGTCCTTGAAATTTTGTACAACTTATTGAAGTTGGCTCTGATACCACTCTGTAACGCCCCGAATTCCAAAATACGGTAATTCGTAGCACAACAGGATCGTTACTTCATTTCGTACAATTTTATAAGGAATTTTAAAACTTTCATTTGTACAACATTATTCATTTTACATCAACGCATCGGAAAAATAAAGATTACAAAGCATGTACAATTTAATCATCAACATTTAAAACAATCTTTAACTTCAAATTCATCTTCCAGTCTTAGCCAATCCAAGCCCTACATTGAATACTGTGGGTATGTCAGTTACATACAACTGACGCAATACTATACATGGCCATCCTCACCATGTGCCATAATATAGCGACTCACTTATTTTAGGATACACAAACTTGAATGTAAAACAAAGTGTGAAAAGTGACTATCCTAAATATTTCAGTGTACGCAATGTCTTAATGTCTAATGCAGATGTTTAAGCTAAGATGACACTAATGCATACGCATTCAGATTCTGTGCATCCCATACTACATAGGTTCAAGGGCAAGCACCTATGTACTCCACATCGAATGGTTTAATCCCACGTCATGAAAACTACCCAGTAATAAATCAAGTTTTAGAAGTTCCACGAATACGGATTCCAGCCCTGGAGTCCATCGTCAAGCTTATACGGAAATCCTCATCGTGCGAACTTCCCGCAAGTGTCCCTCTAGCCCTGGTATATGCATATACAATGGAGCACGGCCTCCCATCCGTCCGACTATTCATGATCCTGGAGTCCACCATCAACCCAATCATAGTCCCTGATTTAATTAAGGCTCGCCTCCATCGCAAGCAACCACAGCTCCGGAGTCCACCTGTCAAACTGGGTTTATAGTCCCAGAGTCCACCGTTAGACTATATAGTGGAAACCCACTTACGTTTGCCCAGGTTTACTACATCTCCACTTAGTGCCTAAATCCTTATGCTTAAAACATGAATAAATTACACCACCTAGAGTTAGCTTCCCCTCCTACCGGACTTAAACAAAAATACTGAGATAACCCATATAGCCAAATCTCAAATCAATTAATTCTTTTTCTCACTTGCCGGTACTTGGGTCACACTAAGCCTCTAGATACAATAATCATCTCATTCTCGAGGTCAATTAAATCATGACTAACTTCAACATATACCTCTTTATCATCATTTCTTCTTTACAACATTTGTATTCTTATTCATTATATTTCTTTTATTCAATATTTTGTCAAAACACTCCATCTCTTATATTCACATTCTATAGTATTTTCTACCTCAATTTCTCATAAACAATCTCTACTATTATAATGGGAGAAGGCCTTAGTGTAATTTGTCCATCTACCAACCCGTGCAACGCACGTGCATAGCTATTGTAAATGAGGTTTCAGATCAAATCCAGACTACGTCTGAATTTTTACTTTTAAAAAAACTATATTTATTAAGACGTGCATCGCACGTGTAAACTACTAGTACTCTTTAATTAATCAATCAACTAATCACTTTAATGACACTAGATCGACACAATCTTTTCTCGTACTAGGCTTCAAGCTCATTAAATTCCTTTGATTAAAATCATCACTTTCTAATACACATTTTACTTAACAATTTACTTCTAAATCTCCTTCATTCTCAACTGACATTTTTAACTATTCATATAATCTTTTAATTTTGTATATCTCTTATTTTCAAATTGAACTAAACTCAATACATTGATGAAAATTGACTTTAAAACCCCCAAATATAAACTAAAAATAGTGAGGAATATTTTCAGATGTTTCCATAATATTTTAAGATATTTATATAATTTTTTCTGAATTTTTAAAACTCAAAAAGCCCCAAAAACACACAAAAAAACATATTTTGTCTTAAATAAGGTTCGAACCCGAGACCCCAGACCCGTCGAGCGCCACATGGCAGCGCTATGTGCATTGACGCACGCGCTAGCCACAAAGGCCAAGTGCCTAACTGATACAATATGAAGCTAATTTCCTTAAGTATCTAAACTCTCCTTTCTCTGACTTTTTAAAAAATATGTTTTCTCCTACCACGGCAGTCCCAAGACTCGAACCAACGCCGATAGCGAGGCATCAGAACGCCTACCCACTGAGCCGAAACTCAGATCACAACATTTATAGGGTTTAATTCCTTAAGTATTTAATCTCCGTTAAAATATCATTTTCTACATTTTCAACTATTTTTTTATTCCATTCTTCTCCCAAAAATTAATATTATAAAAAATAAAGTTCTAGACTCCAGAATTCCTCTTTTGCTGAATGTAATTAGAATTACGAATATTTATCCCACTTTATGTACAAATTATTCTTTTGAAACATATAAACATAAAGATTTGATTTATTAGCAACTAACTATTTTCTTCGAATTATTACTATTAATTTGTATCTATACATATCCAAAACTTATTATCTTACTAATTTCATTCACATTAATGGAGAATTAGATTCAATTTCCCAAATTACTCCTTTCTTTCTCTTATACGAATCATAGCATAAAATGCAATTAGCTAATTATCCTACTAATTTTAATGCAACTTTTTCTTTGTACCACTGCTGTAACGCCCCGAATCCCAAATACACTGAATTCGAAATGTTCTACAGGATCTTTTAACTTTCTTTAGTACAACTTTACAAGGAATTTAAACTTTTCTTTTTACATCAGAGTTTACATCAATATTACACTTTTCATTTGCTCCGCGGAAGTAAAATTTACAACAATTAAACAAATGTACAACAACATGGTACAATCTTTAAGCATCCTTTCCTCTTTAATCTTTAACATGCCATTTACCTGCATATAAGACTGTGGGTACGTCAGTTTATTCAACCGACGATCATTATACACGGCCATCCTCTCTATACCAGAAATAATATAACTCAATTTTTCATATTTAACAAACACAAACTTGTCACATTTCAAATACAGGGGCTACCCTATTGATGTCGTGTTGTGATTGTGCACTTAGTCCTTAATGCATTATTTATATTACATGACACTAATGCGCACTTGTTCGGATTCTATGCATCCCATACTACATAGGTCCGAGGGCAAGCCCTTAATCGTCCTTCAACTTTATAGGGTTCAATCCCTCGTTATGATTTACTCTACTACTGTAACTACGGTAAGTATCCTAGATGTCTTCTGACCTACGAACACATGCCTAGGCACTCTGGAGGGAATCCCATCGCTGACATGACTCATCATGCAGACATCCTGTGGTAATTCAGCTCTCACCATAAACATGACACCAACCGTAGTCTTCGAACATCCCACGAGCGTCACCACCGGGACGGTACTCTGGAGTCGCATCCTCACCCAGACTCATCATGGGAATTCCTGGGATACGCTCTCGCCGCTACCCAATGGCTCTCACTCATGTTTTTCTCCTACTTTCATCACATCTCCACTATGTGCTAAATCCTTAGTTTTTATTAGAATCATGAATAAAAATCAAAGCTCTAGAGTTAGCCTCTCCACTCAACCGGACTTATTCATTTATTCACATGACCAACCTTGGTCTTTTATTTCAAATTCTCATTTCATTTCTTTCAATTTCCGGAGGAGACTTAGCTACTCTTTCATTTCAATTCAAATTCACAATTTCTAAAATCTGAGCATTTCCAACTCATGAGTTCACTTCATGATCTCGAAGATTTTCTTTTTCATGTCATAGCTTTCATATCCATATAATTTTCATAATTCACAATAAATGATTTGCTTCATGTACATTCATGCAAGAACAATAGAGTTTACCAATATCCAGATTCACAATCTTTAAAACAAATAAATCATACGATTTCGGATATACCAAAAAGCACTCTGGACAGTCGACTTGGAACTCCACCAGTCAACTTATCCAGTCAAATACAGTTCATTAATAACACTCGGAAGAGTCGACTGCTGCACATGGCCAGTCGGCTGTTCCGCAGTTTCCACATTAAAATATCATACAATTAACAGTCGACTGTTCCGCAAATCAATCGTCTGTACTGTGTAGTTCAATTATACACTTATCATGTTCGGTACAGTCGACTACTTCAAGCATTCGGTCGACTGAACAGGTTAAATTTCACTTTGAGGAATTATCTTTCCTTCTGTTCTTCATTACCCATATCACATTAAATTCGTGTCAACATAGCATGTAATTCTCATCATAACATCATTTCGATTTAGCGTAAATATCACATAGCTAATGTTTCTCTTCTCAAGAAATTACTAAGCATGCACTTTCATTTACTCGTCATTTACTTTCAGAGGTAAATGCTAATCTCAATTTAACATTCTAGACATCATATTAAAATACAACGTTATAGAATTCTGAATTATTCATATTCTATTTCAATAGACCAGTCGCCTGTTAACATTCCCAGTCGACTGTATATGTCATTTCCAGTTTCCCAATAATCAATCATTCATATTTTCTAGGTTGTGTATCACATGGAGGACATTGATCTAGCAATCGATCTATCACTTTAGTTGCATACATATACACAATAAACCTTTAGTCTTAATAAGGATTCTAACTTAGAATCATGAAAAACATTCGCCTCGCACCAGTCGACTTGTCCCTTGGACAGTCGACTGCACAGACCATTTTCAATTCTTTCTACAATGTCATTTACCAATAGAGTTACATGAAATTCTCACCCATACATGAATCAATCAATAGTTCATTTTCCAATTAAATGTGTACTCTTATTAATCATTTTTCATGCATCATTATTCAATTCCATACATTTCCTAGTTAGAAATAAAGAAAATTGAACCCACCTTGTTGACGAAAGTAATCGAAATCCAGGAAACTCCTTAATGCAATGGACGCCTTCTTGCTCCTTGCTTCACACCGAAACTCCAGAAGTGCTACTCGGCCTCCACAGAAAAAGCACACACAACTCTCTCACAATATACTCTCTTGCAATAGGATTTTAGTGTAAAAGAAATAATGAATGAGAGGGGGTATTTATACACCAATTAGAGTGAGATGGAGGGCTAGGATGCACTAGGGAGTTGTAGGATCAAGGGCTAGGATGGACTAGGGGGTTGAAATAACTACCCACACTCTACAAAACTACCCATGACTTGATCCCACTTCTCCACAATCCGGCCAAGAAGTGTGTGCTTATGCACATGTGCACGTGTAAGCACAAGCCACACTAATAAAACTTGTACACTCATAACAAGTCTTATAAAAAAGAGGGGGTTACACAAAACAAGTTGCAAAAATAAAAGAATTAAACCATGGGCTTAAATTAATTTGGGCCAAAATAAATATTTTAAAAGAAAAATAAGCAAACTAACATTGGGCTTTAGGAAAATGCTTTATAGAAAACAATACTCTTTATTCATCATGTTGAGAAATAATAGTCAACATACTACACATGCATACCATATGTAAAAATAAATAATCTTTCATATATTTGAAAAATCAGGGTATTACATCACTCCCTCCTTAGAATAGTTCCGTCCCCGGAACTACAGTCAAGAGCGAGGAAAACAAAAAAAATACAACACACACACAAAAAATACAATCAAGCAAAAAGCTCAGGATAGTCCTTTAACATCTTCTCCTCAGATTCCCAAGTAGCCTCTTCAACCAAGTGGTTTCTCCAGACCACCTTGGCCATCGGTATAGTCTTATTCCTCAAGACTTTCTCTCGACGATCAACAATCTCTATAGGAGACTCGATGTAATTCAGATCCAACTGCAAACCTTCCGGTACTTCAAGCAAATGTTGACTCGGATCTGAAATATAACCTCTCAGCATAGACACATGGAAGACATTGTGCACCTGAGACAACTCTCTCGGTAATTCAAGCCGGTAAGCAGTTTTCCCGATCCTTTTCAATATCTTATACGGGCCTATAAACCTCGGGGCTAACTTCCCGCCTTTGCCAAATCGGACCACACCTTTACTGGGTGATACCTTCAGAAAGACGAAGTCACCAACCTCAAACTCAATGTCCCTTCTCCAGTTGTCTGCATAGCTTTTCTGCCTGCTCTGAGCTTCTACCAACCTTTTCCTGATCAGAACAATCTTCTCAGAAGTTTGCTGCACAAGCTCAGGACCAAACAACTGACGCTCCCTAACTTCATACCAACAAACAGGAGTCCTGCACTTCCTACCATACAAAGCTTCGTACGGCGCCATCCCGATGCTAGCCTGAAAACTGTTGTTGTAGGCAAACTCTACCAAAGGTAAATGCCTTTCCCAACTGCCTCCAAAGTCTAGTATGCAACACCGAAGCATATCCTCAAGAATATGGTTGACTCTCTCGGTCTGCCCATCGGTTTGCGGATGAAAAGCAGTGCTGAAATCTGTTTTGGTACACAAAGCTGTCTGAAGACTCCTCCAGAAATGCGAAGTAAACCGCGCATCTCGATCAGACACAATAGTTGAGGGAACACCATGAAGTCGGACAATCTCACCAACATACAACTCAGCCAACTTGTCTATCGAAGCAGTGAGTTTCATCGCCAAAAAGTGAGCGGACTTGGTCAGTCGATCGACTATAACCCAAATCGCATCATTGCTCTTAGAACTCTTAGGCAATCCCGTGATGAAATCCATACTGATGTTATCCCACTTCCATTCCGGAATAGGTAACGGCTGTAATAGACCTCCGGGTCTCTGATTTTCGGCTTTGACTTGCTGACAAACCTCACACTTCGCAACAAATTCAGCCACATCCCGCTTCAAACCTGACCACCAGAAATGCTGTTTGATGTCTTTGTACATCTTAGTACCCCCAGGATGTACAGACAGAAGAGTAGCATGCGCCTCCTGAAGAATACTCTCTTTCAGGTCCGCCTGATTTGGAACACACAGTCTATCTCCGAACCACAGCACTCCATCCCTGGTTTGAAATCCGGGCAACCTGCCAGCACTAACCTGCTCCTTCATCTCCAAGATATCAGCATCAACCTCCTGACTTGCAATGATCCTTGCATTCAAAGTAGGCTGAAGCCTCAACTGAGCCAAAGATGCCCCCAATCCTTGCAAGACAACCTCAATACCTGCTCGGTCCAGCTCCTCAATCAGATGCTTCTGAGTTGTAATCAAACTGGCCAAACTGCTCTTGCGGCTAAGTGTATCAGCAACAACATTAGCTTTTCCAGGATGATACTTGATCTCAGGTCGCATGTCCTCGAGCACTTCCAACCATCTCCGCTGCCTCAAATTCAGATCCCTCTGCTGATATATATACTTCAAGTTCTTGTGATCCGTGTACATGTTCAATTTATCACCGTACACGTAGTGCCTCCATTGCTTCAGGGCAAAGATAATCGCAGCCAACTCCAGATCATGAGTCGGGTAATTTTTCTCATGTGGTCGTAGTTGCCTAGACCCATAAGCGATTACTCTACCTTCTTGCATTAAGACACAACCAAGCCCACGATGTGAAGCATCGCTATAAACATCATACTCAACACCTGCTCTAGGTAAAGCCAAAATAGGTGCAGTAGTCAGCTTCTCTTTCAACTCCTGAAAGCTCGCCTCACATTGCTCAGTCCACTTGAAGCTCACATTCTTCTTGGTCAGTCCAGTAAGCGGTACAGCTATCTGAGCATAACCTTGAATGAATCTCCTGTAGTATCCAGTCATCCCAAGAAAACTTCTGACTTCCTTCACTGTAGTAGGCCTAGCCCAATCTCTCACTGTCTCTATCTTCTGAGGGTCAGTTGCCACTTCCTCCTTAAAAAGGATGTGACCTAGGAATGCCACTTCAGATTTCCAGAAATCACACTTGGATAACTTGGCATACAACTTCTGCTCTTCCAGCTTCTGCAAAACTGCTGCCAGATGCTCGGTGTGCTCCCCCTCTGACTTGCAGTACACGAGGATATCGTCGATAAACACCACGACGAAAGAATCAATGAACGGCCTCAGAACTCTGTTCATTAAATCCATGAAGATTGCGGGTGCATTCGTCACTCCGAATGGCATAACTAAGAATTCGTAATGCCCATGTCGAGTTCTAAATGCAGTTTTGTGCACATCTTCAGCTTTCACTCGAACTTGGTGGTAACCTGATCGAAGATCTATTTTGGAGAATACAGCTGCTCCTTGTAGACGATCGAACAAATCATCAATTCGAGGAATATGATACTTATTCTGAACAGTGACCTTATTTAGCTCTCGGTAATCGATACACATTCTCATCGATCCATCCTTCTTCTTTACCAAAAGCACTGGTGCTCCCCAAGGTGACGCACTAGGTTGAATAAAGCCTTTCTCCAACAGTTCCTCAATCTGCCGTTTCACTTCATCCTGTTCCACTGGAGCCATCCTATACGGTGCCTTAGAAATGGGTGCACTTCCCGGTTGAACAGTGATACTGAACTCTACATCACGATGTGGAGGTAACCCAGGAAAATCTTCCAAGAACACAGTCGGATAGTCCCGAACCACAGGAATCCCTTGCAATTCCACAGGAGTCTCTTCCTTGCGAATAGTTGTCACCAGCTTAGAACACTTCTGCTTCCCTTGGAAAGTGACTTCAGGTCCCCCTGGAGCCTTCACTGTCACCGTCTTAGTCTTACACTCGATGCTTGCACTGTACACCGACATCCAATCAATGCCAATGATAACATCGACTCCCAAGATAGTCAGCTCGATCAGATCAATGCCAAAGATTCGATCTCCAATCACAATCTCGCAATCAGCGTAATACCGATCAGTGGTCAAAGTTTCCCCTGACGGAGTAGCTACTGCTAAGATCTTGCCTGAAAAAATCTTCGGTTCCACTCCCAACATTTTAGCAAATCTAGGTGACACAAATGTATGAGAGGATCCAGTATCGAACAATACAATAGCTTGCATTCCATTAAGATAAAGTTCTTCTGTTACATAATACACACCATTACATAACAGTTTCACAATATGAACGGGAAGAAGAAATGACAAAAACCACTAAACATCAGCCCTCGTACCAGAGATGACCTGATCTGCCTCCTCAGCATCAGCTTTCGTCAAGGCAAATACTCGCCCTGGTTGGTACGGCCTCTTCCCAGTCTGCTGTATTGGCACATTGTGATTGCCAGCCCGTGGTTTAAGATATTGAGATTTGTAATGTCCCGCCTCACCACAGTTGTAGCAAGTGACTGCAGAAGGTCTCACCACAGTGCTTCCAGGTCCTCCAGCTACACTGATAGCGTTCGCCCCTGTCGGTTTGAACCTCTGTGCAGATGGTTGACCCTGAAAACTCCCAGAATTGGCGGGCCTCTTCCCGGACTGCCAGTTGTTCCTCTGGTACTGAGCAACATGGAACTGCTCCATATCCGCCTCCGTCGCTGCTGCCCTCTTGACCAACTTGTCAAATCGCCTGATACCAAGAGGTATCATCCGGGATCTCAAGCTTGGCCTCAGTCCATGCTCGAACTTACGGGCCTTCTTCGCCTCATCCATCACCAGTTCTGGAGCATACCTGGAGAGCTGAGTAAACTTAGTCTCATACTCCCTCACCGACATGCTGCCTTGCTGAAGTGACAGAAACTCCATAACCTTCTTCTCCTGAACATCAGAGGGAAAATAGTGACTGCGGAATTCTTCCAGAAATTCCTCCCAGCCAAGCACTATACCTCCCATGGTCCTCTTCATCGACTGCCACCAAACAGCCGCATCCTTCTCCAATTGCAAAGTCGCCAACTTGACTTTGCTGCCTTCCGGTGTCTCCAACACCTCAAAGATCGTTTCCACTTGCCGAATCCAGTTGTCAGCCGCATCTGGGTCTGACTTTCCCTCGAATACAGGTGGTTTCATTCTCTTGAATGATTCCACTAGCTTAATCGCCTCGGGTACTGGATTCACCGGCCCCCTTCCTTGGTTTATGGCCACTGCATTAAGCGTCTGGTAGACCCTTGCAAGTTCGGTCTCCAAATCCAAACCCTCCCCATTCCTAGCTCCTCTTCTTGACATATTCTGATGCAAAAGATCCATCAAATTCGAAGTATAAGACAAGAATTTAAATCAACTTGCATTTCATTGAATTCCAAAGTTTATACATTCGAATTAAAAAACATTTTTGACATCAGAATGGAAAATAATAGAAGCTACAACAATCTAACTCCTACGGGCCCTCATCGCTACTCCAAGTTCTTCCCGTAGTTCATCAACTTCATCCTTCAGCACATCTGTCAGGTTCTTTCTTTTCTCAAGTTTCCATACCCGGTGACTGAGAACAGAAAAATCGTCCTTTCGCTTCGCCAGTTGAGCTTCCAATACTCCAACTCTCTCTCGCAGTGTTTCCACCTGCCTCTGAAGAGAAGCCACAGTGCTACTCAGAGCTGGTCCCTCTTCTTCATCAGAAGAAGAATCGTCAGACGAGTCTGGAGGTGGGGTAATCTCTCGAGATTCAGGCCACTCCTCCTCATCAGAATCTGCTTGCCCAGGGTGATACTCGTCTTCAGAATCAGCCTGTCCAGGATGGTACTCTTCCTCAATGATATGCCAGTCGTCGCCTCCAACAGGGTCGAAGTGATCAGCCATCTTAGAATAGAGAGGAAGAAGCATAAGTCATAGAGCAACACAAATGTAAGTCACTTACATTTAAATCTCTAAACTCAAACACACACTCTAATGTCCACTTCTAGGGTGTCGTTCCTTATAAATTTGTACCATATAGGGAAAGCATAGAAAGTGTGGCTCTGATACCACTCTGTAACGCCCCGAATCCCAAATACACTGAATTCGAGATGTTCTACAGGATCTTTTCACTTTCTTTAGTACAACTTTACAAGGAATTTAAACTTTTCTTTTTACATCAGAGTTTACATCAATATTACACTTTTCATTTGCACAGCGGAAGTAAAATTTACAGCAATTAAACAAATGTACAACAACATGGTACAATCTTTAAGCATCCTTTCCTCTTTAATCTTTAACATGCCATTTACCTGCATATAAGACTGTGGGTACGTCAGTTTATTCAACCGACGATCATTATACACGGCCATCCTCTCTATGCCGGAAATAGTATAACTCAATTTTCCATATTTAACAAACACAAACTTGTCACATTTCAAATACAGGGGCTACCCTATTGATGTCGTGTTGTGATTGTGCACTTAGTCCTTAATGCATTATTCATGACACTAATGCGCACTTGTTCGGATTCTATGCATCCCATACTACATAGGTCCGAGGGCAAGCCCTTAATCGTCCTTCAACTTTATAGGGTTCAATCCCTCGTTATGATTTACTCTACTACTGTAACTACGGTAAGTATCCTAGATGTCTTCTGACCTACGAACTCATGCCTAGGCACTCTGGAGGGAATCCCATCGCTGACATGACTCATCATGCAGACATCCTGTGGTAATTCAGCTCTCACCATAAACATGATACCACCCGTAGTCTTCGAACATCTCACGAGCGTCACCACCGGGACGGTACTCTGGAGCCGCATCCTCACCCAGACTCATCATGGGAATTCCTGGGATACGCTCTCGCCGCTACCCAATGGCTCTCACTCATGTTTTTCTCCTACTTTCATCACATCTCCACTATGTGCTAAATCCTTAGTTTTTATTAGAATCATGAATAAAAATCAAAGCTCTAGAGTTAGCCTCTCCACTCAACCGGACTTATTCATTTATTCACATGACCAACCTTGGTCTTTCATTTCAAATTCTCATTTCATTTCTTTCAATTTCCGGGGGAGACTTAGCTACTCTTTCATTTCAATTCAAATTCACAATTTCTAAAATCTGAGCATTTCCAACTCATGAGTTCACTTCATGATCTCGAAGATTTTCTTTTTCATGTCATAGCTTTCATATCCATATAATTTTCATAATTCACAATAAATGATTTGCTTCATGTACATTCATGCAAGAACAATAGAGTTTACCAATATCCAGATTCACAATCTTTACCACAAACAAATCATACGATTTCGGATATACCAAAAAGCACTCTGGACAGTCGACTTGGAACTCCACCAGTCGACTTATCCAGTCAAATACAGTTCATTAATAACACTCGGAAGAGTCGACTGCTGCACATGGCCAGTCGACTGTTCCGCAGTTTCCACATTAAAATATCATACAGTTAACAGTCGACTGTTCCGCAAATCAATCGCCTGTACTGTGTAGTTCAATTATACACTTATCATGTTCGGTACAGTCGACTGCTTCAAGCATTCGGTCGACTGAACAGGTTAAATTTCACTTTGAGGAATTATCTTTCCTTCTGTTCTTCATTACCCATATCACATTAAATTCGTGTCAACATAGCATGTAATTCTCATCATAACATCATTTCGATTTAGCGTAAATATCACATAGCTAATGTTTCTCTTCTCAAGAAATTACTAAGCATGCACTTTCATTTACTCGTCATTTACTTTCAGAGGTAAATGTTAATCTCAATTTAACATTCTAGACATCATATTAAAATACAACGTTATAGAATTCTGAATTATTCATATTCTATTTCAATAGACCAGTCGCCTGTTAACATTCCCAGTCGACTGTATATGTCATTTCCAGTTTCCCAATAATCAATCATTCATATTTTCTAGGTTGTGTATCACATGGAGGACATTGATCTGGAGGACATTGATCTAGCAATCGATCTATCACTTTAGTTGCATACATATACACAATAAACCTTTAGTCTTAATAAGGATTCTAACTTAGAATCATGAAAAACATTCGCCTCGCACCAGTCGACTTGTCCCTTGGACAGTCGACTGCACAGACCATTTTCAATTCTTTCTACAATGTCATTTACCAATAGAGTTACATGAAATTCTCACCCATACATGAATCAATCAATAGTTCATTTTCCAATTAAATGTGTACTCTTATTAATCATTTTTCATGCATCATTATTCAATTCCATACATTTCCTAGTTAGAAATAAAGAAAATTGAACCCACCTTGTTGACGAAAGTAATCGAAATCCAGGAAACTCCTTAATGCAATGGACGCCTTCTTGCTCCTTGCTTCACACCGAAACTCCAGAAGTGCTACTCGGCCTCCACAGAAAAAGCACACACAACTCTCTCACAATATACTCTCTTGCAATAGGATTTTAGTGTAAAAGAAATAATGAATGAGAGGGGGTATTTATACACCAATTAGAGTGAGATGGAGGGCTAGGATGCACTAGGGAGTTGTAGGATCAAGGGCTAGGATGGACTAGGGGGTTGAAATAACTACCCACACTCTACAAAACTGTCTTATTCCTCTATTCTGAGCGAAGGCTATGTGCGTATTTTTGGAAACCTCCGGGGATTTTCCCCCATGACTTGATCCCACTTCTCCACAATCCGGCCAAGAAGTGTGTGCTTATGCACATGTGCACGTGTAAGCACAAGCCACACTAATAAAACTTGTACACTCATAACAAGTCTTATAAAAAAAGAGGGGGTTACACAAAACAAGTTGCAAAAATAAAAGAATTAAACCATGGGCTTAAATTAATTTGGGCCAAAATAAATATTTTAAAAGAAAAATAAGCAAACTAACATTGGGCTTTAGGAAAATGCTTTATAGAAAACAATACTCTTTATTCATCATGTTGAGAAATAATAGTCAACATACTACACATGCATACCATATGCAAAAATAAATAATCTTTCATATATTTGAAAAATCAGGGTATTACAACTGCAACTATTTGTTTCCCAAAATGATTCTCTAATTTTTCATTTCTATCCATTCACATTTAATTCAAAAATTTTCAACCAAATTGTAAGAGACACAAAATTGCATGCAATAATCAAGTTGTTCATTTGTGCCTAACAATTCTGCACATGCTTCTAATTAAATTTTCTCCATTCTAACCTACCAATCAATTTATGTACTTCACATTAACATACAATGAATTCCATGATTTTCCACCATTAGGATTCTTTGACACTGCAACATGCATCAATTTAGTGAGTAGAATTCATTAAATCAACCAAAATCAGCCATAAAATACCTAGGAATGATTTCTACACTATCTAGAAAATAAGAAGAGATACCCACCTATAGAAGAGTACACTAGTGACAATTTCCTTCACAAAAGCTCCCAAAAATTTCCAAAGATCACCCAAGCAATTCCCCACCGAAGCACAGCAAGCCCGAGCACTGCCTCTGTTGGTTTTGATCTTATTTTTATTTTTTTTGTTAATGAATGGCTTAAGTGGGGGAGGGGATTTATATAAAAGGGGTTTAATTAAGTAGTTATTAAAACTACCTTTCCCATTAACCTATACCACTAGTCCACTAATTTACCCAATCAAAGCGAAACAGCCAGCTACTCTTCCTTTGTGTGCACATTGCATGTGTGCATATGCACGTGCTTTGTGTACACCTCACAGATTTAGTTATTTTTATTTAAATAAAAACATATATATTAATATATATAATATGTATTTGAATATTAGTTTAACTTAATTAAAATTTGGTTTGTCATGCACAAATAAAAATAAACACGCACACACTTCCGAAATTTTATTTTGAAAAAGAATACACCCAAATACGTGCACCGCAAACACGTGCGTCGCATGTAAAAATATTAAAATACGAAATAGATTTTATCGACAGAGAAATATTTATAACTAATCGAAATACAGCATACGAAAATATATTTCGTTAACTATCTTTATATATCCAATAATGTAATCAATACGTACGTAGAAAACATGTGCACCGTACGTATAAAAATATTTATCAAATTAGGAGAAAAAAATGAATTTCCATTTATAAAACAAATTCAAACAAGTTATAAAATAAATAATTTAAACTCATATAAAATATTACACGTAATGGTAGAATATATGTATTTGACATGTGCATCGATAACACGTGCAATGCACGTAAAAAAACAAAGATTAAAAATTTAACATTTGTGTTGGCTCAAATAGGAATTTGAGATGACGGGAAATGCATAAATAGTCAGAGTTCAAAATATGTATTGAAATACGTTACGGATATTACCCGTAATGGTACAAAATACACGTGCGTAACATGCAAGGGGCAAAATTGTCATTACTCAATTTTGCGGGGTGTTACATGAAGTTGGATCTCCATTCCGGTTACCATCAAGTTAAGGTGAAGTCAGAGGATGTTCAGAAAACGGCATTCCGAACGAGGCACAGGCATTATGAGTTCTTGGTGATGTCATTCGGAGTTACCAATGCACCAGCTATGTTCATGAGTCTGAAGAATAGGGTGTTCTCACCGTTTTTAGATCATTTTTTCGTGGTCTTTGTTGACGAAATCTTGGTATATTCTTGGAACTGGGAAGATCATGCTGAACACTTGAAGGTTTTTTTGCATACTTTGAGGGAGAACCAGCTGTATAGGAAGCTCAGTAAGTGTGAGTTTTGGCTGGATGGGGTTACTTTCTGGGTCACATTATTTTCGGTGATGGTGTTTCTGTTGATCCGTCGAGGGTCTCTGCGGTTAAGGATTGGTCGGCTCCGAAGTCAGCATCTGAAGTGCGAAGCTTTCTTGGGTTGGTGGGGTATTATCGGAAGTTTGTTCAGGATTTCTCGAAGATAGCTGGACCCTTGACCAGTTTGACAAAAAAGGTGCAGAAGTTTGATTGGGATGAGGCTTGTGGTGAAGCTTTTGTGGAGTTGAAGCATTGGTTAACGTCAGCGCCTATACTGACTATACCTGACAGTTCGGGCGGTTTTGTGATCCACTATGATGCTTCGGGTAGAGGTCTGGGAGTAGTGCTAATGCAGAGAGGCCAGGTTGTCGCCTATGCATCCAGGCAGTTGAGGCCTCATGAGAAGAACTATCTCACGCATGATCTGGAGCTTGCAACCGTGATTTTTGCCTTGAAGTTGTGGAGGCATTATTTGCTTGGGGGTAGAGTGGAGATTTTCTCATATCACAAGAGCCTCAAGTATGTGTTCACACAGAAGGAGTTGAATATGAGGCACAGGAGATAGTTGGAGTTGATGGCAGATTATGACTTCAATTTGCTGTATCACCCGAGAAAAGTGAACATGGTACCTGATGTTTTGAGTAGAAGACCCCTGTTATGTTCCTTACCAAGTAGAAGGAAATAGTAGAGGATATGAGATGGCTAGAGTTGGATGTGATACTTCTTGGTTCGGCACAGCAGTTCATGATGTTACTGTCACAACCCGCTTCCCAAAAAGGAGATACGGAATACGGATACGTTACTAAATCCAGTGAATGATTTTCATCATTCATAAGCTGTCAGGATTGTTACAACATCTCACAGGAAATAATCAGAGTCGGAAGTAAGAAAAGTCAACCAAGCATGCATATATGAATCAAAATACCAATAGGATTACTTGAAACAAAATATATTAATCTTAAATAAACCAGATCTGAACAAGTCAAAAAATCCTGGGTCACATTGCCCAAATACAAATAATCCAAATGACCAAGTACAATTATTCAAATAGCAACAGGAAATAATAATAGTAAAACTCCAGCAGCTAGTATCTCATATCACCTACTCTATCTGGCAGCTGATCTCCAAAATCTGCCATTTAATAAATTGCAGGAAGAGAATAAAGAAAACAAACTCCCGTCAATGCAAGTTACAGGCCGCTTGTAGTGCAGGATACAAGTACATAGGAAAAGATAACTAGTAACATAGAATAAGCATGACAATAAAATATAACTAGCATGGCAAGATGGACAAGTGTAAGTAGTATGTATCAAGTGTCAAGTAAAACAAGTATCATGTAAACGAGTAACAAGTAGCAAGTAGCATGTAAACAAGTATAAGGTGTCAAGTATCAGGTATCATATATCATGTACAAGTAATCAAGTATTAAGTATCATATTCAAGTGTCATGGTCAAGTCTTGTATTATTACTATCTAGGTAACACTTCATGCCCAGGTTTTTATCACATGGTTGCTACATTCAAACAAGTTGCATTTAGATTTCGTAGGGGATTCTATAGGTCATGTACTCGGGTAATCACAGGATCACTGAACTTGGTCGGTAAACTTGATCGGTAATAGAAATTAACTTGATTGGTAACTTGATCGGTAACTTGGTCGATAAACTTGATCGGTAACAGAAATTAACTTAACTTGAACGGTAACTTGGTCGGTAAACTTGATCGGGAACAGAAAATTAACTTGGTCGGTGAACTTGATCGGTAACTTGGTCGGTAAACTTGACCGGTAACAGAAATTAACTTGATCGGTAACATGTCACACGGGAAACACGAGTTCCTTTCCGAGCACAGGCTCCTATATTGTCCACTACTAGATCTTTCTCTTAACCCCGGCTTGGTTATTTGTTATTATTAATCAAACAAGCATGTGTGTGTCTCAAACAGGGCAAATATTACATGGTATGATCAAGTAACAAGTTCAGCTTGCAAGATAAACATGTACAGGTACAAGACAACACATAACAGGATAGAACAACAAAAATTCTAGTTTAGGACAGCACGACAGTACTGCACTAAATTTGGAATTCTCGTTGCTACAAAAATGCAAATCTGGATCTGTCGAAGAATCTGAAAAATAGACTCCCGGACAAATCCAGCAAATATATACAAGTCATATGGTATTTCACAAAAATAAGGCTCAAAACTGATTTGAATACAGAAACCGTGTTCAGCCAAAAATCAGAAGATTGTATTCAAAGTCAGAAAAACAACATGAAAACTCATTAATTAAATCCACAAAAACTCTGGGGAATTCCCCTATATGTGTAGTAACAAAAATCAGGTTTCATAATTTTCCAACAAAAATAGAGTAGTCATGTAAAATAAGAAAATAGCAAGACACGACAGTTTTGTAAATCTGAAATCACAAACACTACAGTACGAAAATAGCAATATCTCCCAAACCATAAATCGAAATCCAAATCCGTCAAAACGGTGATAAAATAGATACAGTAGGCTAACTTTCATATTCACAAAGATTTTAGAAACAGCAAGTAGAATTATGTCGAAAATCAGGTTCTTTACTGAACAGTATAAAAATTCTGCATGTATAGTAATTGTTTGGAAACATAGAACGGTTTGTAAAACTCATCAAATAAATCCATAAAAATTTAGGGTTAATCCCAATCAAGTCTAGTTGTATTGTACAAAATTTTGGATCAAAGTAATACTTTTAAAATCATGATAAAAATAGATTACTTTTTCAGAATTCATAGAAAATAAAATCTAGAAATCTCTATACACCTCTGTAGTAAAATAGACATAACTCACAACTCGTAAAAGGAAACTGAGATCTGTCAGAAGGGTTGGAAAGTAGACAGAATTCTCTACAGTTCAAGTTTAACAAAATATTTTCAAATACTGACCGTAATAGGGTCTTAAATACTGATCAAAACGAGAAAACCGACAAAACTGAAAATATCTCTACAAAATCCACTAGTTCACATAGAACTCATCCAAATAATAACCAAACATGAAATATGGTGTACTAAATGTCCAAACAACATTGTATAGGGTATTTCACAAGTCCACAACAAGTCTACCATGAATAACACGAACGGGCACAAGATATCATATGAACAACATGCATATATACAACAAGAAATCGTCAATCCTATGTTATTTCATGTCATGTATGTCGTGAGGCAACTATGGTCGAATCAACACAATAGAGACAATATCAACAAGCTATTTCACACACAAATTGTCTCTAGAATCCAACTCACTACAGGCAGTATTTAGTACTTGTATTACACAAAGAAAAGAATACAAGTTACTTGCCTTAACCGACGACAGAAATGGCACCAAGAAAGAATAACGGGAACAGATTCCCGACACGAGCACAATAACACGAGCAAGCAGACACGAACAAGATCACAAACAATCAACGAACATAATTGGGTGGCTGAGATCAAGAGATCAAGATCAAGATGGTCGGATCAGATCGGACGACCAGATCTCCCTGATGATGAAGAAGATGATGATGATCAAGATCGATCGATCGAACGGCTATGATCATCATGATCGTGATGATCAAGAGGAGATCGGACGGCCCACATCCAATCAAGCATGATGATGATGATCATGATGATCGACGGCCCACAAACACAATAAATGACGAGCCCACGAGCCGAAAAGGAACACACAAATCTCGAATACACACTCGAGATCACACGCAACCATAAGAGAGTAGCGGCGGGCAGTGAGAGACGGCAACGGGGAACGAACGGCACAACGGCACAACTGCGCGGGCGGCACAGTGCTGCCATTGTCGTTGCTATCTGGATGAGCACAGAACAGGGGGGATGTCAGGACAATCACCAGCAGAGGAAGGCAGCACAGAGGTGCAGGGCGGAGCAGGGAGAGAGGGCTGGCACCGGGTGCGGCTATGCTGGCGCTGCAGGCAGGGGACCAGGGGGTCGCAGCTGGCTGTAGGGCGCACGGGGAGCTGCAGCGCGACGAGGAGGCACTGTGGGTCATCGAGAGGGCACAGCACACCGTGGCTATACTGTGGAGCAATGACACAGTAGAGGCTGACGAGTGAGGCTGCAGCGGGAGAGAGATACGGGAGAGAGGGAGAGGCGTGCTCAGCGGATGAGGGGGAGCACAGGAGGCAAGGTCGGGAGAGGGATGAAGGTGCAGGGCGGCTAGGGTTAGCGGATGTACAGAGGAAGAAGATGAATAGGTAATGGGTTATAAATAGGTAGGATGAAGTATTAGGGTTAAAGTGGGGGTGACGGCTGAGAGGGTAATGGGGTAAACAGGTTGCGGGTGTAGAGAAAATGGGCTGGGGATTTAAATGGTATTGGGTTGGGGTTATAATGGGTTTTAGGTGATATAGGGTATTGGGGGTTTAAACGGGTAATGGATTAAGTTAATATCTAGATATGGGTTCAGGGTAATATAGGGTATTAAATGGGTTTAAAAAAAATCAATACAGAAATAAAATAGCCAAAAAAAATATTGTTTATAATAAAATATAATTTGCATTACAAAATTTAATTTATTTAAAATACTACAAATATAGTTAGTAGATAAAAGTGGATTTTTAATAACCAGTCAAAAATATCAATAATAACCATAATACTAATAACAATAATAATAATAAGAAAATGATAAATAATAATAATGATAATAATAATGATAATAAGAGTAATAATAACAAAAAAAATAAGAATTGTATTACAATATAAAAATCATAGAAAATATTTACAAATAAAATCATTGATCGAAAACAGATTTTAATAGGAGATCCAAAAATACATTTGAAAAAAAAAAGAATTTGAAAGCAGTAAAATAATTTACGAAATTTTTAAATACAGAAAATACACGGAAAATACGTATTTGGGGAAACAGGAGTTACAATATATATATGAGAAATGCTCCATTAAAAATGGGTTTGTTTTCACGGGTTGGAAAACAGCAATCTGAGCCATTGGATCGTTTTTTATCGTGATCAACGGCTCAGATCGCTGCCGCCCATTACCCATCTCACTAAAGTGGCGGAGGGTTAATTTGGGAATTTCATCCCAAATAACTCTTCGCCTCACGGATTCTAGAAAATTGAATGAACCTAGGTCGTTGTTTGAAACAACAGCCTAGGTTATAAAAATTGAGAACATAGGCCGTTGTTTGGAACAACGGCCTTTTATAACCTAGGCCGTTGTTCTCAACAACGGCCTAGGCTATAAAATTTCATTGTTTCAAATAACCTAGGCTTTAAATGTTCTCAACAACAGCCTAGGCTATAAAATTTCATTGTTTCAAATAACCTAGGCTTTAAAATTTTATAGCCAATGGCCTAGGTTATAAAAGGCCGTTGTTCCAAACAACGGCCTATGATTCAATTTTTATAACCTAGGCCGTTGTTCGAACAACGGCCTAGGTTCATTCAAATTTTTTTTGCGAATGAGGCGAAAAGTTATTTGGGATGAAATTTTCAAATTAACCATCTGCCACTTAAGTGATATAGGTGATGGGCGGCAGCGATCTGAGCCGTTGATCACGATCAAGAGCGATCCAACAGCTGAGATCATTATTTTCCAACCTGGTGGAAACAAACTCGTTTTCAATGGAACATTTCTCTCTCTCTCTCTCTCTCTCTCTCTCTCTCTCTCTCTCTCTCTCTCTCTCTCTATATATATATATATATATATATATATATATATATATAAATGGGAGAGTTGTCATTCGTAGACCTGTACTTTGTAGACATTCAACCATCTAATCTCAACCATTCATTTTTAAGTGGAAGTTATATTAACCGTTCATTTACTCAACAATTGTTAGTTACCATAATATCCCCAAAGTTCAAATTTATTTACGACATAATTATTTACAAAAGTGTCACTTATATAAAATAAAAGTGTGTGCCACTATGGGTAATTTGTATAAAGTATGTGATGAGTAAATGAATGTATCAGGTTCGAGGCCAAATTACATCTTATTATTTACTATATAAAAAAAAAATTAGAACGTGCATCACACATGCTGACTACTAGTGTATATATATATATATATATATATATATATATATATATATATATATATATATATATATATATATATATGCCCATATATTAAAGCCCACACTAATCCTTTTTAATTCCTACAAACCCATTATAATTTCTAAGCCCACAAATCTAGGGGTATTGCACATCTTTCAGTGGAGGCTATTACAATTATATAGAGGTCTAGAGAAACCCTAGGTTATAGTCATGATATAATAACCGTTTGATATACCCTAAAGAGAAAGCTACACGATAGGAGTCGTACGATCTAACTTGGAGAAAAAGTTTGGCTCAATCAGACCTACCTAGGATCAGCCCAAAACACTATCGTCCATATAAAATAAAAGTGTGTGCCATTATGGGTAATTTGTATAAAGTATGTGATGAGTAAATGAATGTCTCAACGTTCGAGGCCAAATTACGTCTTAATGTTTACTATATAAAAAAATTAATTAGAACGTGCATCGCACATGCAGACTACTAGTATATATATATATATATATATATATATATATATATATATATATATATATATATATATATATATATATATATATATATATATATATATATATTAAAGCCCACACTAACCCTTTTTTAATTCCTACAAACGCATTATAATTTCTAAGCCCACAAATCTAGGTGTATTACACATCTTTCAATGGAGGCTAATTCAATTATATAGAGTTCTAGAGAAACCCTAGGTTATAGTCGTGATATAATAACCGTTCGATATACCCTAAAGAGAAAGCTACACGATAAGAGTCGTACGATCTAACTTGGAGAAAAAGTTTGGCTCAATCAGACCTACCTAGGATAGGCCCAAAACACTGTCGTTGCACACTTGTGGTCAACTGCTAATAATAGCGATCGACTGCTAGTAAGCTCACCAAACACTTGCGGTTGACTACTATTTTATAAGGTCGACTACAACCTTATATATTGCTCTCTTTCTGCTGTTGTTGCTGCAACTTTTTTCTTCTAATATTCGCTTCAAATCTCTTCTCACTTCATCATCTTCTATTCACATTGAATCTAGTAATTGAATCTAGTACGCATGACATAAACCCAATATAGTGTGCTTTGTGTGGAGTGAGTAGACTTAGCTGTTGTACTTTTTTTCTTATTAGCAAAAAAAATTGTAATTCATATTTGGCTGTAAATATTATATTCAAAAGGAAAAAAAAGGTATGAACAATTTGCTCATTTAATAAATGAGCAAGTGATGAAGTGGCATGCATGTGATTGGAAAATTCTAAAAGTGGTTAGATACTCAATGTATCACATGCTTTTATTCTATATTATTTTTCAATTATTTAAAGCTGAAAGTAATGGCCATAGCTACAATAAAGTTGGCCCAAAAATTGTTCCACCATACTTGTTACTAAACAGAAAAAATAATTGTCATATTTTTTTTTAATCATCATATTTATTTAAGAAAAAAAATCAGAAAAACACACAAACTAACGTATAACGTACGACAGCGCTAGCATAAGTATTAACAAGATATTACTTAGTTATCTACTTAATATGGGGCTAAAGAAAGTAGGCCTTACACAGCAACTTGAGGTCCAGATGAAATAAGCTCTCAGGGGACTCCTGAAATTGTGTAATTCGTTCTAATGGGCTTCGTTAGAGGTAGCCATCGGATTTGGGCTAGCTAGAGTTAATTCCGCCTAATTCTAACATCTCCAATCATGAGTTTCGTTAGAGTTAGACATCGGATTTGGGCGCTCGCTCTCTCTCTCTCTCTCTCTCTCTCTTTTTCTTCCCGCTTATTTTTTTTTAATAATTAAAACACGTCACCTTCTCTTTACTAGTAATTTAAAAGTTTGATGCATGTCTTAATAAATATATTTTAAAAAATAAAAATTTTGACATAGTCTGGCCTCGAACCTAAGACCTCCTTTATTTACTTATGCATGGAAAATGCACATAAGTTGGTATGTTTACCAACGACACCTCCAACTCTTCCATTATAATATTAGATATTTTATTTTTCATTTTTTAAATAGGGGAATAAGGTAATAATCACATTTTATTATGAAAAATAACATAAATAGTAATAGCTGCTAGGGCTATATTAGTAAGAAATCAGCCAAAAAAGTTTTAAAAAATTGTCATATAGTGTCACGTGATAGCTGAAATTGACGAAGTACACCTATCCGCCCTATAAATGTGGACATAGTACACCCATCTGCAAAAAAAAGATATTGATATAGTTATCTACAAATTGGTGAAACATGGGCACAGTTCAGTGAAATTTACCTAATTTGAACCAATCATATGGGCCATTAAACAATCAGTCCAACTTGAATGTTTCCTCTGGATGCCTGACGGACAATCTCACCCCATGGTGTTTCACGTTTCCTCTGTACGCCTTCGTCTCGAGGCTCTGACTCCTCATGTACACCTTCATCAAGGAAGTGTTCAACTGGGTCGGGGTGAGTTCGATGCAGTATGGGCCCAACTTCTAGAAGCAGCTCACCAACTTCATTATGTTGTGCCAGAAGAAGGAGGTGCCGCTAAATCTCAAGTACTTCCGAATGTACTCGGGCATGTGTACCACTCGGGCATACGAAGGGAAATGCTTCTTTTAGCCATGCCCCATATACCACGTAGTGCATAACCACCTCGACTCGATCAAAGGGTGTAAGTCAAAGTGTTTCATAATCTGAAGCCCCAAGCAGTAGGACATCCCCACTAGGTGGTCACATGACATCCTGACGATTAAGGCTCTAAGGCTGAGGTATTTCATTGCAGAGGAGGAGAAGGAGCTCTGTCGTATTTTTGAGAGGGGGGGGGGGACTGGGCGAAGGTGACCGAGAAGTGTCTAGTGAAGTTTAGCTTAAGTTCGGCCACTACGTTCATAGTTTCCTTATTGTAGCCAACTCTTCTTATTGTAGCCAACTCTTCTGCCTCGATTTGACATTACTATGTTTCTCTTTGCGACCATGTTTGACAACAAAGTTATTGAAGCTCGCCAGCTAAACTGGTGAAGAAAAAGGTTGCTGAGCAGCCAAAAGGCAAGAAGAGTTCCTCGACCTTTGCCTCTTATAGATCATCAGAAGGATGCTCTGAGAGGTCCAAAAAGTCTTAAGGCCCTTACCATTGCCGACCAACATGACTCCCATAGGGCCCAGTCGAGCAAGGAATCGCTCAAGGTCGCCGAGCTAGCCAGGTCCCCGTTTCCTCCAATCCTCCCCCCCCCCCAAGCCAAGAACATCCTCGGGGAGAAGACCGAGGAAACCTTCAAACCTAACTGGGCCACCGAAGGTGCTGACTCCATCATGGAGGGACAGGTTGCTCTCGATGTGGTGAACCACCTCACTCCATGCCTCGCCCACAAGACGTTTGACTCGAGCTATCTCAAGTGGGCTCAAGCCTCCGTTGCGGTACGTATCTGATTTGGATGAGTTTATTCCTGTATTTTTGTCCTTGAATTTTTCTAAGTGTTTCACCATACGTTTGTAGGAGAATCTGCAAGGGGCGGAGATAAAGCGGAACACAAGCATGAACTCAAGTGCGCCAACCGAAGGGCAGCTCAAGTGGAAAAGGATTATAAGGAGGTCAAGCTCAAACTCGAGGTGCTCAAAAAAGGGGGAGAAGGCACTAAGGTGGAGCTCTCGTTCATGGCCTTGGACCGGGAGAGGCAGGAGAAGGAGAAGGCTTTGTGGGACGCAAGGGAGAAGGAGTTGGAGAAGGTAATCGATATGGTCATCAACGCCTAAGATCATGGCTATGATCGAGCTCTACAGCATGTCGAGCGAAGATATTTTCTGAGCTCAACCTTTCTGGCTTCTCCTTCTCAATGAAGGTCGACGACTGTCCTCTGACCCCTAAGGAATTCCCCTCGAGAGGCGAGGAGGGTCCCCCCGATCCCACTAGCACTGAAAAGGATGGCTCCAAGGTTGCCCCTGTCGATGGTCAAGAGGTGCCTCCTTCTCCTATGCAGTAAGATTTTCAACTTGTTTTGTTCTGCACTACTGCAGAATATCTTAGGAAAAGAGTACAAATTATGGAGTTGGGTTTGGCTCATTACCGAAAGGAGTCAAAGGACAGGGAGGCGGCATTCTCATGGCATATTCGAATGTAACATCAAGAAAATTTGGAGCTCTCTCATCTGGAAGCGGTGGTGGTCGAGAGGAATTTGGGGCTAGTTGGACCCCAAGTGGTTTTCCGTGGTGGGTCGTCCCAACCACCTTTCTTGGAAGGGACTATTCGGTCGATGAACTCTCTTCTTCGGGAAATGCTAGTGGAGAATGAGTTGGAGATATATCGATTGAAGGTGGAGTTCGGAGTGGCGGGTCGAGGGCCACCTTTCACCCTAGCAGTTGGACTTTCATTTTAGGCCCGTCTTTCGAGGTCCGGGTGGAACCAGCAAACCTCGGGGATGCTCAGAGCAAGGTGGCCGGAGTTTCCATCTTGGCTAGCCCCTGAGAAGGTCCAGATCAATAGAATGAAGCACATACCAGGTTGATCAACATGGAACTGGTCCGTTTAAGCCCTAGGGGATGCACCATCGACGAAGAGGTTCTCTAGATGGCCCTCCGCCCTTGGTATTTGTTGTATTAGTTGGATTCTTTGGTGATGCTGAATGTAACAATATGTATTTGCATGCTTATATCGAATGTAACAATATATTTGCCCACTCGGTTTTCTGAGCATGTAATGGTTTGTGAAATAAAAACATCCAAGTTTTTGCACTTATACACTTCGTCTCACTTCAAAGGCGGTTTGTGCCAAGCCTGTGGACTAGAATATTTTTTTGAGGTTTTCAAACTTATACGCTTTATCTCACTCCGAGGTCGGTTTGTGCCGAGCCTGTGGACTTGAATCTTTTTTAGAGATTTTAACAAGTTGTAAGAGTGACACCGGAAGATGAGACAATTCCTCAAGTTTGTGTGCTCACAATTTAAGGGATTGGCTTTGAACAGCGAGTCGGACTTCTAACAAGTTGTATTGTCAGTGGGCTAACAGGTTGTGGGAGCAATTTTGAATTGTGAGCTTTGTTCTGTGGCTGCTTCTGTGCTGGTCACGATAGAATTGTCGAACCAAGTGTTAGACACCTAGCCTATCTTTAAGATGGTAATGGGTTATTAGAGCAGTTTCGAATGGAGAGCCTCATTTTCTCAAGTAGCGATGGGTACCTCGAACCATGGTTTGGTCTCAGAACCTATTCTTGGGATTTTCGACTCGTTCTGGTCAAGTTTCAAGCAGTTAGCCTCACCCTTAGCTTGTTGGTTAACAAATTGCAAGGGAAGTTATGGGACGTAGTCAGGATACTAGTCCATTCATTGAAGAGACGGAAATTTGCCGAGAAATTTCACGAGTAGCTCGGATCACCATATCGGGGAAGGAGTCGAGTTTTTTAGAGAAAATTGTGTGTGCCTCAGGTTACCATACCGGGGGATGAGTCAAGCAAGTTTTTAGGAGAAGATCGCGAGTGGCTCAGGTCACCATGTCGAGGGATGAGCCAAGTAAATTTTAGGAGAAATTCGCAAGTGTCTCGGATTACCACGCCGAGGGATGAGCCAAGTAAATTTTAGGAGAAATTAGCGAGTGACTCAGATCACCACACCGAGGCACAAGCCAAACAAATTTTAGGAGAAACTCATGAGTAGCTCGGATTACCGTGCCGGATGACGAGCCAAGTGAATTTTTGGAATAGAGTCGAATTTAAAAAAAAAAATCTGAAAGCATGTCAAATTATATTATTCATGGCTGATAATGACAATAAACTTAAGTGGAAGTCTCTTGGCAAGCATTTATTACATTCATTGGCCTTCGAGGTCTTATTACAATTTTTGCGAAGCTAGTAGAGTGTTTGGCACTCTCATAAAACATTATCAAGTGTTCTACATTCCACGTCCTGGGTATTTACATGCCCCCCCAGGTCTTCAAGTCGGTAAAGGGCGGACCACTTTGGAGACCTTACAAGGTCCCTCCCAATTTGGAGCCAGCTTTCCCCTTTTTCGGGGGTTAGAGATCTTGACGTTCCTTAGGACCAGGTCACCCTCTTGGATATTGGTTGGTCGAACCTTCTTATTATAGAACCGATTCACCCTTTGTTGAAAGATATTTCTTTGGGATGGCAGACTTTTCTAGCACTTCCTAGACCAAATGGAGGTTGCCCCGGAGTCCTTCGGAGTTGGTTCCTTCATCAAATGTCATTAGTCAGGGGGGAAGGGAGTCCGGCTTTCAGAGGAATTATGGCCTCAGAGCCGTATGTGGGATTGAACGGTGATCTCCTGTTGGTTCCCGTCTGGTCATTCTAGATGACCAGAGCACGCTCGGCAACTCTCCACCCATAATATTTTAGGAGACTCACCAAGCCATTTTTTAAACCGTTAAGAATTTGGTGGTTTGCATCTTCGACCTGACCGTTCGACTAAGAGTGGGAGATAAAAGAGAATCTCTGATGAATCCTTAAGTCTGCGCAGAACTTGCTGAAACACATGATGTGTTTCCAGAATTGTGGGTTGTTGTCATCGACCAATATTCGTGGAATTCCGAACCTACAAATGATGTGTTTCAAGAAGAACTACCAATCTTTGTGTTCTGTTATGGACGCTAGTAGTTCAGCTTCAACTCGTTTTGTGAAATATATTATAGCCACCACTAGGAAGTTTCTTTGACCGGCTGCTGGAGGGAATGGTCCAACTGGATCCATTCCCCACATCATGAAGGGGGCTTGAAATGACATGGATATGAGCTCACTCAGGGGGATGTGCTTAATCGGGGAGTACCTTTGGCAGGGGTCACATCGACAAACGTGATTCATGAGCATTGTGAAGTAGGCTCAGCCAGAAGTACCCGTCGTTGAGGATCTTTGTGGCAAGTGATCTCGCTGTACACCCCCCCCCCCCCTCTCATTTCATTAAGGCTGTATCATTCTTCCTCGAGGGAGAAGTAACTGAGGTAGGGTCGTCTGTCAACCACAGTATAGGAGCATTTGAACAGGATACCTTCTACGGGTGTCTACCTTTCTCCTTTGGTCCGGATCTTTCTCGCCTCCATTGGTTCCGAAGAGAGGATCCCTTTGTCGAGGATGTTGATTAAAGGCTCCATCCAGTTTCCCTTCGTCGGCTGGGCTTCGACACAATAGGTCTTGACGGCTTCTCCCTTGATGATAGGACTAACCAGGACCTCAATGAGTACTGTGTGACCCAGACCTTCAAAGAAAGATGAAGCTAGTTTGGAGGGGATGCGAGTGATCGAGGCTTCTTGAAAGACAAACATGAGTTTCATAACATAGGCTAGGTACTTGAAAGACAAACATGAGTTTCATAACATAGGCTACGTACTTGACCATCCGAGAGTCGCGAGCTTCATATTCTCCAGATATTTGGTTCATGACTAGTTGGGAGTTGCTAAATGCCTCCACCCATTGATCCACTGCTTTCCAACCAGGAGTAATCCAGCTATCAAGGCTTCATACTCGGCCTCATTGTTAGAGGCTCAAAATTTCAGACGGAGAGAATATTGGAGGAGAAACTCGTCGAGTCCAAGCAATATCACCCCCGCCCCGCTTCCTTATTCGCATGAGAACCAGTCAACATATAGGCTCCAGAAGGGAGCATCTTTATGCTTCTGATTGATAGGGGATGGTGCTCTCAATGATAAACTCGGCTAAGGTCTGGGCCTTATTTTTTGTCCTGAACTTATAAGTGATATCATGCTGACTCAGCTTAACTAATTGCTCAGAGTTTTCAGGCTTATGGAGGATCTACTTCAGTGGCTGGTCAATGAGGACTTGGATGGAATGCGCCTACTTCATGGAATGCGCCTGGAAGTAGAGACAAAGCTTCGGCCTAACATGATCAATGCATATTCCATCTTCGCTATTTTTTAACAACAGAGCTCAGCGTCATGGAGGACTTTGCTCACGTAATAGATGGGTTCCGAACCCTATCTTTCTCTCGCACCAGGATGACGCTCATAGTCTGCTCCGAAGCGGCCAAGTATATAAATGGTGAGCCAAGTTAGGCTCAGGGTGTTACAAAGTAGAGGTATAGGGTCTCACCCGGCTCTAATTTACTCAGTAGGGGGTCACCAAATATTCCTTCAAATGGTCGAAGGCCCATTGCTGCAATTTCTCCCATTCAAATTTCATGGCTCTGCGAATGGCCTTGAAGAAGGGGAGGCACTTTTCGTCGAACTCAGATAGAAACTGCCCGATTGCCAGGAGGCGCCCGGTGAGCCTCTGAACCTCTTTAACATTAGCCTGAGGTGCCATGTCGAGGATGGCCTGAATTTTCTCTGGGTTGGCCATTATTCCCTCTGACTGACCACAAAACCGAGGAACTTCTCTGAGGAAATGCCGAAGGCGCATTTTGATGGGTTCAATCTCATATTATGCTTCCTCAAGACACTAAAGGCCTCTTCAAGGTCTTTGAAGTGATCCTCTATTCGAAGGCTCTTGACAAGCATATCATCAACGTAGACCTCCATATTCTGACCTATATGTAATTTGAACACTTTGTTAACCAGACACTGGTATGTGGCACAAAAGTTCTTCAAACCGAATGGCATTACTCGGTCACAATAGAGCCCTTGGTCGATGACAGAGGAGGTCTTCTGGAAGTCCGAGGGGGCAAATCAAAATCTGGTTGTACCCTGAGAACACATCCATGAAGCTGAGGAGTTCATGACCGAAGGTGGCCACTATCAGGGAGTCGATGCTTGTGTTGGTGTATGACTTAGAGGCCAATTGACTATTGACTTTACTAGTTTATATTGTATTATGATATGTGAGGCATTTCATTTATTGTGTTATTTACTGTGATTAAATGAACATAATAAAGTCCTTAGAATAGTAGATTCAATACCATGGGTATCAAGTTCATGACTTGATTTTGAGATCCTATTGGTTGAAATCAGAATACTATTCTTAAATGTCCCTAGTCAAGTATTATTGTGAATTAGGAAAACAATAATACATAGAGACTAGTATGTTCGTAGGCTGATGACTATATCTCACGGGTCATGGATATGAGATATCTAGTCTTCACAGGGTACATATCAGAGTAATAATATACTGGACTGACCCACCATGAGAATGCTACATGGATCGTTATGTGAGTGTCATGAGTGATTCTTACAGTGACCATGGTGTATGTGGTTTTTTGACTTGTAGTCACTATAGCTCCCTACATAAGAAGTTATATGTTTTAATACCGTCAAACGTCACCAGTGATAATGTGATTATAAAGTCGGCTATTGGACATATTATTGTCATGCCCAGCTTCCCAAAAAGGAATACGGAATACAGATACGCAACAAAAGTCCAGCGAATGGTTTTCACCATTCATGAGCTGTAAGGATCTTTCCAACAAGTCACAAGAAATACGAGAAGTAAAAAAAAAAGAATCATCCACACATGCATGAAACAAATTATTATAACCAACAAAATTACTTTAAACAAATACAAATTTCCTCAAATAATCAGATCTGGAAACAAACAAGTCACATGTTCTGGGACAAAATGCCCAAATACAAGAATTCAAGTAGCACAATACAATTTATTCAAAAGCAGGAAATAAACTCGAGCAAGAACGCTAGCCAAGCCTAGAACACTTGGTCACTTACTCCCTCGGACAGCAGATCACCAAAGTCTACAAGTTTGGTAAATTGCATGAAAGGGGAAAAAGAAATAAAATGCCTGTCAATGCAAGTTACGGGCCGCATGTAGTGCAGGAAACAAGTACTAAAACAGATAAAGAATATACATAGTGGAAACAAGAAGCAAGTACTAAAGTAAGCATTGAAGGGATGTGACAGCAAAGTAGAATAACTAACACTTAATCAAGAAATGGAATCAAGTAGCATGGAAAGATAATAGGGTGCAAGTAGCATGTAAAAAGTATTGAGTAGCATGCAAGCAAGTAACAAGTATCGAGTAGCATGCAAGCAAGTAACAAGTAACAAGTGTCGAGTAGCATGTAATAACAAGGATGAACAAGTGATCTTATTATTTTCAAGTCTTATATCTAATCCTATCCAGGTAGCACTTCATGCATCCCAAATTTTACTACATGGTTGCTACATTCAGACAAGTTGCATTTAGATTTCGTATTGGATCTTAGAGGATCGTGGACTTAGGTATCAATTATCAAGTAGTCAAGTAATCACGTGTCAAGTATCAAGTATCAAGTATCATGTGTCAAGTAATTCACGTGTCAAGTATCAAGTATCAAGTAGGATCTGTGGATCCCCTCCGAGTACACCTCTCCTATGGGAAAGCATGTAGTCAGGTAAGCAAGTGGGAAACACGGGCCCCCTTCCAAGTACACATTTATGTATTTTCCACTGCTAGATCTATCCCTTTAATTCCGGCTTGATTTCTTGTTATTATTATTAAAACAAGCATGAATGTGCACAAACAAGGCAAGGAAACACGGTATGAAATAAGAAATAAGTTCAAGTTGGATAGAAGACACAAACGGATGACAAACAACTCATAATAGACTAGAACAACGAGACTTTCAATTCTAGGCAGTAAGACATAGCTGCACCAAATCTAAGACTCCCGTTGCCACATGAATGCAAACCTAGATCAATCAGAAAATCTAGAAACTAGACTCTCAGCCGAATCCATCGCATATACACAATTCATATAACGACTACAGCAACAAGGTTCAAAACAGCATTTCACTCAGAAGTCACGTTCAGCCAGAAATTGCAAAGTTTTATTTATAAGCATGAAAATAGCATAAAACTTACTGATTAAATCTAAGAAAAATCTGGAAGGATCCCTAGCATGTCTAATATTAGCAAATAAATTTTCATAAAATTCCATTACAGATAGCATAGTCAAATAAATTCGAAAAACAGAAAGATACAGCAAGTTTATGAATCTGAAATTTTAGACACAGTAGTACTAAAACAGTGGTAGATCACAAAGTATAACTCTAAACTCAAATCCATCAAAAGGGTTGTAAAATAGACACAGCAGGCTACATTTTATATTCACAAGGTTTTAATCAACAGTGACTCGAATCAGGTTGAAAATAGAGTTCTTTACTGGACAGCACGCAGTTTGGAAATATATTGATTTCTTCACAAGCATGAAATAAATTATAAAAGTTATCTATTAAATCCACAAAAGTTAGGGGTTGATCCCAATCATGTCTAGTCATACCCAGAAAAATATTGAATCCAAATTTTACTTTTAACACTAGTTCTAAAATAATAGATCGTGTAACGATCTTATAATTCAGAATCTGGAAATTAAAACACAGCTGCAGTAAAACAGCGATAACTCGCATCAAAAATCGAAATTGAGATCTGTAGAAAGTTATGAAAAATAGACAACAAGGTCTACGAATCATATTCACAAAATAATTGAATTTACTGACCTTAACATGGTCTAAAACACTGAACCAAAACAGGGAAGCAGCAAAACGAACTCTCTTTTCATGCATTTAATCAAACAACTCATATGCAATAGATCCAAATTAAGTTATGATGTAAGATATGATATATTAGATATTCAAAACAATATGGTATGGGTATTTAACAAGTCTACTACAAGTCAACACATCTAATATACCAAGCATGCAACAAATACACAACCTATCATAGATCACGAAGAACATATATACATGCATCAATAGTCTATCTAGATCTAGTTTATTTTCATGTAGTGTGTGTGACAACTAGGATGATGGATCATGACTACGAATGGATCAAACAATTTAGATCAAGATTTATCAAGTAATAATCATGAGAACAAACATAATACGAGAGCGAGACTACTTGCGGTACTTTGTACTTGTATACAAACAAAAATTATACAAGTTACTTGCCTTAGGGTAGACGACAAATCCAACGAAAGAATAGAATAATGGGAACAGATCCCGGGCAACGAACATAATAACATGGATCTTGATGTTGAAGAAGATGATGAAGACCACGATTGGACAGCTAGATAGGATTGAAGGTCAATCGCATGCACAACAAGGCAACGGCAGCCAGGGGGTGTGCTCTGCGATGGGAGGACGATGGCGGACAGGCGGCGTAACGACGTCAGATTGGGGGAGGCCGAGAGGGGGTGCATCGTGGGGTGCTGCTGGCTTCGGGAGGAGAAGGGAAGGAGACCGGGGGGCGTGCTGTCGTGGGTACAGGGCGACGGCGACAGGAGGTGAGAGGGTGGTCGCAGAAGGCGGAGGGCGGCCCAACGGCGGGAGTAGTCGGCAGACGGGTAGGTCGCGATGCAGTGAAAGGGGGAGAAAGAGAGATGAGTTGAGAGATTAGGGTTTAGGAGATAATGACTGTAGATAAGAGTACAACAAATTTTGTTGGGATTTTAATGAGATTTTTGGTAGGATTTTAAGGAATCAGGAGAAGATAATGGGGAACAAGATCTGTCTGTTAGGCATATATGGAGAACGTGAAGGAGAAATTAAGGGAGACTGGGTCAAGGAGGGTACTGGGTAGCAGGTATTAGGATCCAATAAGGCAGGTAATAGGGTTTAAACAGGGTAAATTGGGTTAGAAACCGGATCCAATAGGCCAAAAATAAATCGATAAATAATTAGGCCATGCATGAAATGAATTAGAATCAACAAATCATCCAGAGATAAATAATTGGCAGAAAAATTGAATCAAGAAGATTGAATCACAGACGACAAAAAGAGTAGATGACATTTATATTGAGAATGAAGAACAAATACACGGTCCAAAAGAATGAAAGAATACAATCAGATAGAATACACTGGAAAGATAAATACAGTACAAAAATACAAAAAATGGGATACAGGAGTTACAATTACGAATCATGCGGAGAGATGTGAGTGACTTAAAAAGGATTTGTCCTTCTTACATAACAGGAGTAATATCTTTGGGCCCCTTGATTAAGTGAGGCTACAAAAAGCATGGCCATGCTCAAATAAGTCAATATGAGATATTGATTTCATTTGTTTTACTATGTCTACTCGGACATCAAGAAACCAAGGATTGACTATACAAAGATGACATGTTCCATGCCTGGTGGTCAATTAAGATATCTGGACCAAGGAACTAGAATACATGGTAACATTAGTCACAGATAGGTTATGTCAAATCACTGACATTCCCGTAACTTGAGTAGCAGTGATGTATTGCTAGATACCGCTCACTGTTTGTAATACTAGAATATGATTTTAGTATTACTGTCAACGTAATGGGAACCTACAGGGTTACACCTTTAGAATGGACAGAAATTGGGATTTAAATTCATAAGATGAATTTAATTGGGGATCCAAGTAAGACTTGTACTTCTGACATTTGTTGGACATTTAATTATATTAAATGGGCTAACTAAAGTTCAAAGGTCCACACATGAATCTGACCCATGTCAGATTGTGAGCCCACAGCTTCCTTACTCTCTTAGGGTTGATTTTCTGTACCTATATGTATGATATGTATCTGTGGAAAAGACACACATGAAAAAACCCTAGCCATCACAGAAAGTGTGAGAGAGAGATCGTGAGGAACATCTCATTCCTGCAGCTAGTACCACTGTCTAAGGTGGAGCCATTTTTTGTTTCATTCGTATGGATACCGTAGAGGCACTACAATATTGCAGTGTTGTGATCAGCATACTGTTAAGATAGCAGATACATCTTTAAGGTATAAATCCTAAACATGATTTATGGTTTTTGTATGAATCTATGGCTAGGTTTCAATATTTTTGTAATTTTTCTGCTGTGTATTTAATCTTGGATTGCCTTTGAAACCTAACAGCTTGGGAGCAGAAAGAGGTCCTTCGACATATCTTGTTAAGATCTGTGAAGTCTATGCATATTCTCCACTTCCCGCTGGACTTCTCAAACTTTACTACATTAGCTAGCCATTCAGGGTAGCTGACCTCATGAAGTGGGCAACAAGGAGTTTTTCGACATCTTCTTTCATGGCTTGTTTTCGGTCTAGGGCAAACTTCTAGTGATTCTATTGCACCAGTTTGACATCGGGAATGACACACAGTTTGTGCATTATTAGTTCTTCCAAAATGCTCGGCATATTAGATCTCGATTACTTCGGATGTAGTCAACGACCTTAACCTTGAGCTCGGGAGGAAAGGCCTTACTCACTTGGAATTTCCTTGCTACATCTTCCCCTGATAATAGGAATTTTTATAAATCATCGATGGGTTCGAAGCTGATCGGGCTTCTTTCCGAGAATGGTTCCATTGCGTCGAGGGGGAGGACCGAGCTTCCCACGGGGGCGGTATAGCATGCTCAAGCTGCTTCCTGACTATCCTTGACCACTCTGACCCCCCATTCTTGTGGGAAATTTCATTTTCATATGATAGGCCGAAGCAATAGCTTGGAGGGATGCCAATCCAGGATTCCCAAAGATGGCAATGTTTGCCACTTTTACATTGACCATCATGAAGTTCGTGGGCTGGTTTCGGATTGATGGGGACTTTCCTACGGTGACATCGAGTGTGATTATCCTCTCAATTTGGATTGGGGCCTCGGAAAAGCCACGGAGGGTATAACCTACCGGCTTCAACCTATCCCGGGAAAGTTAGAGACCCTCAAAGGCATCCAGAAAGAGGATATTGATCGAACTGCCATTATCAACTAGGATCTGACTGACCTCGTGGTTCGCCATGTAGAGGTTGATCACCAAGGCATCGCAATGAGAGGTGCGGATACCTTCCAGATCTTCATTTGAAAAAGAGACGACCATTTTAGGACTTCTGGGAGGAAGGCAGTCGTGCACCGAGTTCACCTCTCAGTTGAAAGCCATCCTAGAGGAGTTAGAACCCCCCTCCCCCCCCCCCCCAATGGGTCCTTCATATAGAATGGAAGACTGTCATTTGCCATGACTACCTGGACTCAAGCTCCTTCCCTGTATGCTTGTTGGGTCCCCGAACGGGGAGAGGAGCCACTTTGTCCTCTATAGTGAATTTAGACAGATAGCATCGGTAGATCAAGTCTTCAATCTCTTCTTTGAGGGACCGACAATTATCTGTTTCGTGTTTGAGATTCCGGTGGAAGCGAGACCAGAACCTCTTGTCCCTCTTCTTCCTAGGGGTATTCATCCGAGGCAGGGGACGGAGGCGTCCCTCCTCCTCCACTTCGATGAGCACTGTCGAGATGCTAGAAGTGAAGGGGGTGAACTTTTCGAATCGAGGCACAGAATGGAGATGTTTCTGACCGTTAGCTTCTTTCTGGGACTTCTTCAGAACCTCAACACTGTCAATCTTCTACTTTCCTCTCGACGAGGATTCCTTGCGCCCCCTAGGATGGAGAGCCTCCTCGGTCTAGATATACTTTTTACTACAAAGGAGTAGGTTGGAGAAATCCAAGTGTGGCTTCTCGGCGATGGAGGTTTTGAGGAGGTCATGTCAGACATTGTGCCTAAAGACGGCCGTCGTGACCCCAGAATCAATGGAGGGAATGGATCGAGCCACCGCTGTACATCTCTGGACAAAGTCTCTGAGTGATTCTCCATCCTTCTGATTCAAGTCTAGTAGGGAGGAACTTTTATTTCTAGCCTTGCGGCTGATCACGAAGGTCGTACGATCAGCTCTCTTCGAGCTGATCGAACGAGTAGATGGAATCAAAGGCGAGCTAGGAGTTCCATTCTCTTGCGAAGCACCGAAGCGTAGCAGTGAACATTATGCTGGGGAGTGCGTTGGAGGTGTTGTGAATCACCATGAGAGTTTTAAAATCCTCGATGTGATTTGCCGGGTTGGATTCGCCATTGTAGATCTTGAAGGACAGAAGGTTCTGCCAGCAGAGCGAGAGGAAGCATTAATAGAACCTCAGCCCACGAGCAGAGGAAGACTGGATCTGTGTTCTAAATGCCGCCTCTGAGACCCTTGGATCACAGCCCGGCTGAGAGAGGGATGTGGCAGTGGAGGACGCAAGTCTAACTGGAGACTCTAGGCTGTCACCTTCTTTGCTTTGGGGGCCATGGTCGGAAGAGGCTTCTAACCGTGGGGTCTAACCGAATGGCTGGATCTATGCTTTCCTATAGATGGTGCCAATTTGATGCTTCTTTTCTCGGTGTGGAAGCAATAGATAATGAGTTCTTTTATGAGTATGGAAAGCTCAGATCTCACCCGCTGATCAGATCCGATGTGAGGCTGATATTTGTGGATAGATTTGGAATGGGTGGTTGAGATACTGCCGGAAACCTAGAAAAAAGCCTGAAACTCGGAGAGTTTTACGAGCGACAGGCCCTCCGACGACCAAGTTAGCAACTTGGTAGTATAAACTAAATTTTTTGTGGAAAAAATGTCCATTACCTGGTAATAGAGGAGGTAGTGTTTTATTTATAGGCAATGAAGGAAGCAGTTATTAGGAATGTTTTATAACTGATTTAGAAGATCCCCAAATCAAGGGATCTAATTAGTTATTATTTTCCCATTTTTTGGGGATTTGTTTGTCAGTCATGATTGACTGGTCAATCTCCCTAATTAGGCTGCAAATTAGCCCCCCTTGTGGGCTGATCCAAGACAATGGGCTTATGGGCGGCCCATATGCTGATCGTGGGCTTTTAACTGCTGTAAGATTATTATTTCACCCTCGGGAATCTCGAGATTCATGCGGGGATCATACGGCCCTGATCAGCTATATTTTTCATCCATATCAATATGGATTACAGATTCCTATTTTGTTCTATTACATAGGAGAAATAATTCGAGACTCAAAACTAGGAGCTTGTTATAGTGGTGTTGAACCGGAAATAGTTTAGGCTCCTTATAATATTACAAAGCAATAACTAGTATAGAAGTTCTATGAAATTACTAACTAATATAGACGTGAATGAAGTATTAAAATCCTAGCGTAGTATGTAGTTGAAAAAGGAGAAGGACAGTATTTTATGGCGGTGTATGTAGTTGATGAAAGTGCTTTTATTACTACCATGATTGCAAAAACACTTGATCTAAACTCTAGTTGGACTGCATTGGAGTTATATATTAAGCAAATCAAGATTCCTATTGGTTAGCAACATGTTATTTAAATTTCAAGCTCTATACGTGAAGTGCCAACCATGGTATGAGTCATAATCGAGCTCCCGAATCACATGCAAGATTGATTTCTCCACAAGAAGACATGTTCACAATTTCAACATGACCAAATCCCATGGAATATGAGTTATCATGTCCTTCTAGTTTGATACGCGATCTTGTTGATAACGCAAACATTATTCAATCCTTCAATTATACTACTGTTAACAATGAGTTATTAGAAGATGAGGAAGATGAGGAAGATGAAGAAGATGAGGAAAAGGAGGAAGATGGGCATCCAGATGTTAATGTTAATGATGTTTAAAACTTGCAAAATGATGTGGTACCCTTGGCTCAATTCATGAGTGCACCTATACATGAGATTGAATCAGTTGACTAGGTTAACAATACGAGGGTACATCACTTTTCATTAGAGTCATGTGGCTCATTCAACACAGATAAATTGTACATTGGGCAAAAGTTTCAAACTAAAGATGATCTTCAACATGCGATGAAGATGTTCTCCATAAAGAAACATCGAAAATTCATCAGTGTCAAATCGACCAAAAGTTTATATGCTGTGAAATATAAAATGGCACCAAAGGTCCGTACACTTGAGGAGAGGACTCAAAATTCTGAAGTCGTAGATGAGGCAGGTTTTCTGTGGAGATTACGTGCAATCATTCTAAAAAGTAAGACTTATTTCACAGTGAAGAACTTGCAAGGGCCACATACATGTCTCAATCCCACATTGAATAAAGACCACACCAAAGTTGATTCTAAGTTTGTTTCAAATTTGATTCTGAATGTTGTGAAGGCACAATTAGGAATAACACCGAAATCCATAATTGAGATAGTCAAGCTTAATGCAATTATCATATTTCGTACAAGAAGGTTTGGCTGGCAAAACAAAAAATTATTGAGATGTTGTTTAGAGGGTTTGAGAAAGCATATAAGAGGTTGTCTGCTCTTTTATTTGCACTGCAAGCATCAAATCAAGGAACTGTTTTCCATTGGGATAAGGTTTTGACCATCCTGGGGAGGAAACATTCAAGTCGGTATTTTGGCCATTTGGGGCATTACTTGAAAGATTTAAGTCTTGCAGACATGTTATTAATGTTGATGGAACTCATTTTTTATGAAAAATACAAGGGTTGTTTATTGATAGCCATTGCACCCGACGCAAATGATAGGCTATTTCCATTTGCTTTTGCAATCGTAAATTGAGAGAGTCTAGCTACAAGGACATGGTCCATGAATTGTATTTGATATTTTATCACCGATCGCCAATATTTATTTATTCTTTTTGATCATCATGCAGGTATCTTGTCTGTCATAGACAAGTAAAAAGAAACATAGAATGAGCCACATTCATATTATTATTTATGTTTGTGATATTTTGCTACAAATTTTTTCAGCAAATTCGGGCAAATTCGGTAACAACGTGTTTAGGGATAAGGACAAAGTGGTTGCATGTCAAAATCAGCCGAAAAAGTATGA
This sequence comes from Hemerocallis citrina, assembly GCA_017893485.1. Taxonomy (NCBI): domain Eukaryota; kingdom Viridiplantae; phylum Streptophyta; class Magnoliopsida; order Asparagales; family Asphodelaceae; genus Hemerocallis; species Hemerocallis citrina. Next base: position 19,777,274 of record CM030367.1, read on the forward strand.
GAAAAAATTGGCGGAGACTGAAAAGGTAAAAATTGAGACTGTCAATTGGCTCAAGAAGAAACCAATCGAGAAGTGAACACTTGCTACAGATGAAGGACGTCGATATTACATAATGACTACAAATTTATCAGAATTTTTTTATTCTATTTTGAAGGGTGTTCATAGTTTTCCTGTGAAGAAAATTGTGGAGTTGATATTCTATCGTCTCAATTCTTACTTAGCTGAATGTCGTTAAGTGGCACAAAATCTTATAAGTGAAGGACATATTTGGGCTCCGAAAGTTCAAGAAATTATTGATATATGGCATGAGAGAGCTAATATGCATGAGTCTATAATGTTTCGTCATAATCTTGACGTATTTCAAGTAAAAACATGTATTCGAGTTGATGGTGGGCACCGAAAGGGTGAAAAATTGCAGACTGATAACTTGGGTGCGTGGATTTATATTTTTCAGAAATTCCAGCTCCACCACCTTCTTTGTTCGCATATCTTGGCAGTTTGTGCAGCACGAGCTATTGATTACCGACCTTATGTCGATCCATTCTATCCTATGAATTCCTTAGCACTTACTTGGATGCCCACATTTCATCTTGTGCAAGACAAAGCATGTTGGCCTATGCACAGTGGTCTGAATCTCATAGCTTATGTGAGACTTAAAACATGTACAAAAGGTCTGCCGAGAACTATGCGCATTAACAATGATATGGATGTCAGAAATGGCTCGAGCATGGGGCAAACATGTTCAAAATGCGGTATAAGAGGAGACAAAAAGCACAGTTATCGGAGTGCAGGACCCTCGGGTAGTACTAGTATGCCACTAGTAAGTTGTATGCATTTGGATGTTTAAAGAATATATTAATTTTCATGCATTTAAAAAAATTTATTTATTTATGCAGGACGAGATGAATGAAGCTGCATGTACAAGTGGCCGAGGACGGGGACCACGAATGCGCAGTGGATGACCCCCGATAAGTACCACCGAGCATTCTAATAGAGGTGGTGGAGGACGCTGACACACAACTACATAAATAAAATGTGATATTGTGAAAAAAAATTATATTGTTATAATATTGTACTAATTTGTGATATATCGTGATATATTGTGATTTTTTGTGTCGATCATGATATCGTGATATTAGGTTATTGGGTCGACTTTGTGATTTGTGAGAATATTGTGAAGATTAGTGATGTTGTGAAAATTTGTGATATATCATGATATATTGTGATATTTTGGTGTCGATTGTGATATTGTGATATTGAGTCGACTTTATGATCTTGTGAAAATTTGTGATACATTGTGATATATTGTGATATTTTGGTGTCGATCGTGATATTGTGATATTGTGATATTGGGTCGACTTTGTAATATTGTGAAAAATTGTGATATTGTGAGAATATTGTGAAGAGTTTTTATGTTGTCAAAATTTGTGACATATTGTGTGATATTGTGATATTTTGATGTCGATTGAGAATATTGCTATATTGTGATATTGTTTAATTGGGGGGACTTTTTGATATTATGAAAATTTGTGATACTGTGAGAATATTGTGAAGATTTGTAATATTTTGAAAGTTATTTGTCCTTTTTTAAGTTGTAAACATGGAAGCAATGATATCGTGCAGTGTGACGGTCATCTCCCCAATGAGTAGATGGAAAGAATGTGTCTATGGTCGTCATCTCTCAAGAATAGCTGTAAGAAGAGCATGATTGAGCTTGATAGATCTCATCAACCCTATTCCGTAGAACCCAGCTACGGCTAACAACCCGTGTGTATGTGCGTGCATGGGCAACGTAGCGTGTGTGAAGAAAGTGCACTTCTTGGATACAACGTCCCACATGGATTATGATCGGTGTTGATGTTGCACTGTCGGGTGTACAGGACCTGGACCTCCACGTGCAACAGAAGACGAAGACGACTAGCCAACGTCAGTAGACGAGGGAGATGGATTACCTACAACCTACACCATCATGAAAGAATTATTATTTTAGCTCCAACATTATTATGTACAAATTCAAAACTACAAAATACATCAATTATTCTTACATGTGTATTTGTGGTTCCATGACCTCTGCCACCGCTAGTAGAAGTCTCACAGGTACTACTCAGGGGGTCGTCCATAGGGAGTATGTGGTCCACCAACCTCGATCACTAGTACCAGCTACTTCATTCGTATCGTCCTGTATAAATGAATATATTTTTTAAATGCCTAAAAAACCGTATTCTTTAAACAACAAAAAACGTACTACTTACCCGTGGCCCTCTAGTACTACTGGAGGGTCTTACATTACCACACGTTCGTGTCATTAGTGTGATGATGAAACTTCAAATTTGTATTAAAAATATTAGTCGATTAATGAATATACAAATAAAATGGTATATGGCATATAAAGATTGAATCATTAACAAATGCTCAAGGAATTTTCAAATTTGGATTTTGATTTTAAGATTCCAATCGATAGAATTTCTCCACTTTATCTATCTTTGTCATTTATTTCACATATCACACAAGAAATTTAATTCACTATGTTAAACTTTATGACAACTTTATCAAGTTCCTATTTTGTCTACTATGACCTTTTTATCCATTGACACTCCAAAAAATTGGAATGATTTGAATGATCTCTCCTTCCAAAATTTAACTATATCAATTGTATAAAACAACCTCTTTCAAGATTCTAAACATAACTAATACTAATATGCAATATATAAACACCAATTTTTATGTGAATCGAACCAAGTGCCCTAAACAAAGACGCAATTACTTTGCCTCGAAGTACAAAGGATATCAAGCTCCAAATCCAATTTCATTGAGTTATTATTCCATAAACAATCACATTTCACCACAAGGAAATAAATCCAAATATGTCACAATTAAACAAATACAACAGAGGAAAGCTACATCATCCACAAAAATCCCTACCATCTTACCAAACATAGAAACCACAATTATCAACCCTCAGTTATTTTCTATAAGCATGCAAGCACAACAACATATCAACTAACACCCAATTCTCAACATCTAAAAATGCAAACAAAAAAGACATACCTTGAACTTTGGATGCTCGCGGAGGTGCTGCCGAAGACGATGTCTGTAATATCCTGGTTGGATATTATATTTGTACTAGATTTTCCCGTGAGCACGTGCCTACAGCACGTCTTCAGAACGATACAACATATGAAAAATCTTGTAAACAGTAAATCAACAATTATGTAGCTCAAGTTTGAATAGTATGACAATAATTAGTTGTAAATAAAAGTCAATGTTTCCACAAGTGTGTGTGTGTGTGTGTGTGTGTGTGTATATATATATATATATATATATATATATATAGGGAATGCTCCATTGAAAATGGGTCTAGTTTTCACGGGTTGGAAAACACCAATCTGAGCCATTGGATTGCTCATGATCGTGATCAGCGGCTCAGATCGAACTCCCAATAACCCGTTTCAATTGATCAGCAGAGGGTTATTTTGGAAATTTCGTCCCAAATAACTCTTCGCTGAACAGATTCTAAAAAAATTGATATAACCTAGGCCGTTGCTCAGATCGAACAACGGCCTAGGTTATAAAAAATTGAATTATAGGCCGTTGTTTGGAACAACGGCCTTGTTCTAAATTTTTATAACCTAGGCCGTTGTTCCCAACGGCCTAGGCTATAAAACTTCTATAAAATTTCTATAAAATTTTATAGCCTAGGCCGTTGTTGGGAACAACGGCCTAGGTTATAAAAATTTAGAACAAGGCCGTTGTTTGGAACAACGGCCTATAATTCAATTTTTTATAACGGTTATATTCATTTTTTCAGAGCGAATCAGGCGAAGAGTTAATTGGGACGAAATTTCCAAAATAACCCTCCGCCACTTAAGTGATAATGGGTGATGGGCAGAGGCGATCTGAGTTGCTGATCACGATCAAAAGTGATCCAACGACTCAGATTAGTGTTTTCCAACCCGTAAAAACAAACCCGTTTTCAATGGAGCATTTCTCATATATATATATATATATATATATATATATAGAGAGAGAGAGAGAGAGAGAGAGAGAGAGAGAGAGATAGAGAGAGAGAGAGAGAGAGAGAGAGAAATAATTAAATATATAAAGAAGTTGTTTTGGGGGGGATTTGAATTTGAGTTTTGGGGGGAAACTTTTGCGGAGAAAATGTGTTTTATGAGGTTAGATCTGGACCTTTGATTTTGGGGGATTAAAAGAGAGCCACTTGATAGCTTTCTTTGTATTTTATTATATAGATTATAATTATTTTTAAAATTAAAATATTTCTTATGGAAATTACATAGTTTTAATAAATAATCATTATCTGTGTATATATACTAATAAGTATATATATGTATTGTATCGGTTTTGTGCACTTGTACAAAATCTTGTAAAATGCGTTTTTGAGAAAATATCTATAAATTCCCAGAATGATATTAAAAATTATTATTTAATTATTATTTTATTTCTATTTTCAAGATTGAAATATTTTTTGTGGATATTACCCAGTTTTACTAATAAACATTATCCATATATATATACTAGTCTGTATATATCTGTATTGTATCAAATTGGTACTGAAATCTTCCGAGCCGGTAATAAAATTATTTTTATTATTATTTCTAAATTAAAATATTTTTGGTAGAGATTATTCGTATTAACTAATACAAATTATCTGTATAGACAGATATATGTACGTATATTACTGTATCGATTTCGTACGTTTGTACGAAATCATGTAGTATGTGATTTTGGGAAAATACCTCTTATTATTCATCAGTCATGGTCAAACGGAGGGTTAGAGATGAGTAGGGTGTTGATTGCAATTTAAATTTGCAATTTGATCTCAAATTTGTTTAAGCCACAAATGAGAAGAACAAGTGGCTTCTTCTCACACCACAAACCCTCCTATAACCCTCCCCCCCCCCCCCCCTCCCCTCCCTCCTCCACCCCTTTGGCCGGCCTCATTTCAAAGGGCAAGATCCCATTTCCATTAGTGTTTCCCTCATTTCATTCTCATCTCATTCTTCTTCTCATATTTCTTCTACTACTCTTTTACTAATTTTTATTTTAGAGAAAAATTAAGGAGAAAGAAAAGAAAGAGAGATCAAAATAAAAAGAAAAGAGTGGGTTCTCTTATCATGAGGAGCAAGAACAAGGAGGAGAAGGATAGCAAAGCAAGTCCTTCCTACACTTTTGGGTGGGAGTTTCTCTTCTATTTATGTTTATATTTATTATTGCTTTGTTATTTATTTGTATGATGTTAAAAACTTGGAATAAATCATGTGCATATGGATGTTTATGGACTAGAATAAAAGGCATACAAATTGAAGTGGTAGAACTCAAGTAGAACACTAAAGAATCGATCTTAAACTAGTATATAGTTAGAATTAATTACTTGTGTTAAAGTTGGAATTTTCACTCCAAACTAATTTTAGAGGTTCTCATATGTGTTATTACCATACTCTAATTTATTTAGAATTTCTTGGGTTAGTTTGATGGGTTAAACATCATTTTCCCAAAATAGCGAGCATAAAAATAAACTGCTGTTTTGATTGATTCGACTTGTATTCAAAGAACTGGATTTTGAGTTCCATAAGGAATCTGAAAAAATTGTCCACTAGAGAGTTGTAGTAGATGTTCTCTCCTTTACAGAAAGCCCTAATTTTTTTACATTCTGATAAGTATAGCAAAAGTTATGAGCTTTACAAGTTTTAGCTTTTGCTGTGCTTTTGTTGTTTTTGAATTTTATTCAATGAACTGGATTTTGAGCTTAATCAGGAATCTGAAAAAGTTTTCAACTGGAGAGTTGTAGTAGAGGTTCTCACCTTTCCAAAATATCCAATTTTGATAGATTTCGATAAGTATAGCAAAAGTTATAAGCTTTACAAGTTTCAGCTTTTGCTGTCCTCATTGTTGCTATTTGTATTGTGTTCAAAGAGTTGGATTTTGAGTTTCATACGGAATCTGAGAAAGTTGTTAACTAGGAAGTTATAGTGGATATTACTAGCTTTCTAGAAAGTTCAATTTTGTTAGGTTCCGATAAGTATAGCAAAAGTTACGACCTTTACAGGTTTTAGCTTTTGCTGTGACTTTTGCTGTGCTTTTGTTGTTTTGAATTATGTTCAAAGGACTGGATTTTGAGTTCCATGCGGAATCTGAGAAAGTGGTCAACTAGAGAGTTGTAGTATATATTCCCACCTTTTCAAATTGTCCTACTTTGTTAAAATCCGACTAGTATAGAAAAAGTTATGTGCTCTGGAAATTTCAGCTTTTGGGCTGTCTTTGTTGTTCTTTGTATTGTGTTTAAAGAGTTGGATTTTGAGTTCCATGAGGAATCTGAAAAAGTTCTCAACTAGAGAGTTATAGTAGAGTTTCTCACCTTTCCAAAATGTCCTATTTGGTTAGACTTCAATAAGCGGAGTAGGAGTAATGACCTTTACAAGTCACAGCAACTAGCCATTTGGCTGAAGCTTCGCTGTTTAGATTGTTCGAAGTTTTAGTGTCTCTTATTGACTAAATCTGAGAAGGTTGTCAACTAGAGAGTTTTAGTAGAGGTTCTCACCTTTCCAAAATGTCTTATTTTGTTAGATTCCGATAAGCGGAGTAGGAGTTATGACCTTTACAAGTCATAGCAGCTGGCCTTTTAGCTGAAGCTCACTGTTTAGATTGTTCCAAGTTTTAGTACCTCTTATTGACTGAATCTGAGAAGGTTGTCAACTAGAGAGTTGTATTAGAGACTATCACCTTTCCAAAATGTCCTATTTTATTAAATTCTGACAAGTATAGCAAAAGTTATGAGCTTTGGAAGTTTCAGCTTTTGGGCTGTCTTTGTTGCTCTTTGTATTATGTTTAAAGAGTTTGATTTTGAGTTCCATAAGGAATCTGAAAAAGTTTTCAACTAGAGATTTTTCGTAGAGTTTCTCACCTTTTCAAAATATCTAATTTTGTTAGATTCCGATAAGTGGATTAAGAGTTATGACTTTTACAAGAATGACAGCAACTAGCCTTTTTGGCTGAAGTCGCTGTCTAGATTGTTCGAAAATTTTGTACCTCTTACTTACTGAATTTGGAAAAGTTTTCAACTAGAGAGTTGTAGTAGAGTTTCTCATCTTTCCAAAATATCCTATTTGATTAGATTCCAATAAGCGAAGTAGGAGTTATGACCTTTACAAGTCACGGCAGCTAGCCTTTTGGCTGAAGCTTCGCTGTTTAGGTTGTTCGAGATGTTTCTACCCCTTAATTACTGAATCTGAGAAGGTCATCAACTAGAGAGTTGTATTAGAGTTTCTCACCTTTCCAAAATTTCCTCTTTGTTTAGATTCCAATAAGCGGAGTAGGAGTTATGATCTTTACAAGTCACAACGGCTAGCCTTTTGTCTGAAGCTTCGCTATTTAGCTTGTTCGATGTTTTTTTACCCCTTAATGACCGAATCTGAAAAGGTCATCAACTAGAGATTTTTAGTAGAGTTTCTCACCTTTCCAAAATATCCTATTTGGTTAAATTTCGATAAGCGAAGTATGAACTATGATTGTACAACGTCACAGCAGCTGACCTTTTTGGCTAAAGCTCGCTATTTAGGTTGTTCGAGGTTTTTGTACCTCTTATTGACTTAATCTGAAAAAGTTTTCAACTAGAGATTTTTAGTAGATGTTCTCACCTTTCTAAAAAGTCTAATTTTGATGAATTCCGATAAGAGTAGCATGTTTAATTAGTTCTAGGTTGTTAGAAGATTCTTCTATTGCTTCTAAATATAAAAGATCAAGTTTTGCTAGTAGCATGTTATTTTGCTTCTAGGTTGTTAGAAGACTTTTATGATTGCTTCTATATGATTCATTTGTCGCAAACATAGCCAGTTGGCTTGTATGTAATTCGTTTGTCTCTTACGTAGCTAGTCGGCTCGTATGTAAGTTGTTTCGCTCGGTATGTAGCTTATTAGCTAGGACCCAGTTATTGTGCTCGTCTAGGGTGATATCATTGCCCTAGGAGCCATCGACCATCAAGACGTGTATTTATTTTACTGCTCGTGGACTGTGGACGATTCACCTCTCGTGCACCGTCATATCTTAATTGGTGTAGGTTGATCGCGGGCCGAGAGTGTAAATGGATCCAGGTTCAGAGTAGTAGCATACAAATACATTCGTATTGCCGGAGTTTTGGATCGATGAGCTATGAACAAGACCCTTAGGGGTTCTGGTAAGTCTAAGTTGAGCACCTATTAGAATTATCTTACGAAGTCTAACTTAAGACCCAACATATTGTGTTAGTACTGCTGTCATCCCTCAGATTGTTTAGAGTTAGTGACATCGTTAGGGTAGTAACTTATGGCTATTACAACTTAACCCTTATTTATTATCATTTTTGTCGAAGAGAAAGAATTGGTATTAAGGGTGATACCTTATGATCCGACCTGTTCTGTTAGCCAACACTAGGTGATGTTATTGGTTGTACCCTTCCTGGCAAAGAGATACGGTCTGTGCCTTCATACGTGTTGGGAGCACGGATCCGTATCTCGTCTATTAATTTCTGAAGTGCCATGATAAGGGCGGAAAGTATCCTGTCGGAGCTACGGGATGGACCCCCGGAACTCGTTATGCTCTATATCAAGAAAGGTGAACAATCCATAGACTGAGGTTTATTAGCTAGGGGGCCACAGGAAATGCTTCGAGCTAACCTGTGTTGTAATTAACTTCAAGGGTTCATCAGACTTTTGAGTGAGGTCTGGTATGCCGGGAAATAGTGGCAAACGAAGACAGCACTATATGACTGCGAATAGCGAGATTAGATTGTTTCAAGGCAACCTCATCTGTCACGCTGTATCTTCAGAAATAGGCTGAGTACAAGAGTAGAATTCATGGCGCGGGTTCAAATCCCTATATATGATAAAACGGCTTATTATGGGCATATGTAGTATGGGCTGCATACTGTTCCGGAGACTTGCATGCATTAGAATAAGTGCATCATTGCATTAGTTAATCCTGCATTAGATTCTAAGTCATAGCATACACTAACACATCAATTATATATATACGTTTATCTTTTCATCAATCTGTTTGTTTAAAATTGAGAATAGTTGCTAGTCATCAACCTTAAAGCGTCAGTATATGTACTAACGTCCCCACTTCAATAGGTACTAGATTGCAAAATTACAGGTACAGGATTCAGGAGGACTCAAGGCAAGAGAAGCAAAGTGTTGATTTTGTTTCAATTGTAATACATGTTGGTTACCATTGTTTCAATTGTAAATTTATTAATTGTTGAGAAGCATCCAAGTGAAGTACCAAGTGTTATATATTATTCATTATACTCTGATGTAATTCTTATTGAAAGTTTGTAACATTTGGGCTTGTATGGCATTATTGTAACACTGATGTAACGTATTGCAGTTTTATAACATTCGGACTTGTAATACATTTGTGTTGAATAAAAAGTTTTAAATTTTTCAGTTTTTCTGTGTATTGTGGCTAATTGAAGGAAAAGATTCTGGCTTTTGTCACGGTTTACCAGTGTATGGAAATTGGGGGTTTACAAGTGGTATCAGAGCCGACTTCAATTTACAGTCCAACATAGTAGGAAAATTAAACTTGGACGCCTTTTACGGGTCGTTTTTAGCTAGTTGTAGACAGTTATAATTCATACTGTTGTTTCTTTCAACTTATGTTTTATAATTTTTCTATATCTAGACTAATTCCGGTATATATATTTTAAGGATGGTATTCAAGAATATCCTAACCAAGGATGTATTGATGGAAGAGAGTGAGCCGATTTTAAGGGATGATTTGATGATCTCGAGGTGAGGAACCGAGGGAGATTTCAGTACAAGCTAACCTCAAGACGGACTCGCCTTCACCACCACAGGGGCTAAGTGTGGATCAACGCACAATGGCGGCAGCTAACATACATCGTGAAATTAAGAAGCTGAGGAAGTACGGGTATCAGAAAAGGTCGTCGAGCTAAGCAACTGGGTGATTATTGTAGAGCTATATTGGCAAGCCTAGCGGAGGAGCAGGGAACACTTTAATTCCAGATTGGCACGACTACAGCATGAATGGTAGCAAGTCCAGGAGACCACCAAGTTTGTAGTATGCTATTTCTGTAAGGAGGTTGGACACAAGAAATCAGTCTGTCCACGACTAGAAAGAAAAAGATCTGCATCAACATCAGGGTTCAAGAACCGAGGTCAGAAGCAGAAGATTCAGAAAACGAAGGGCAAACTTGGAGGCGCCAAGCCAGTAGTTGTTTCCTATGTGGTGAGAAATGTCATTTCATGAGCCAGTGCCCGGGAAAGGACCCTCAGGTGGAGACCCGTACATGTTATAATTGTGGGAAGATTGGTCATGTTAGGCCAAATTGTTTACAGCTTCATAAAAATGACGGCAGATTAGCCCCGAAAATGAACAATAAAGGAAAGGAGCCTGTTCACCAAGAGTAAGTGTTCACACTTACTAAAGGCAAGTTGAAGAAGGCAGGAGAGCCATTACCAGTATGTGCATATGGAGTTGCAACTAAGTTTAAAAGTTGTATTTTGAAATTTATTTTGGACTAAGAAGTAATATATGATGTAACACTTTTTGTAACCCAATGGATTTATATATATATATATATATATATATATGAAATCCAGGCAACCGTTTTGTTCAATTTTGGTTCATCATATTCTTTGTCTGAATAATTTTGCAAGAAATTGAGATGTGTGTTGGAGGCGACTCTAGATTTGGTTTTGTTGATTACGCCATCTGGAGCAATCCTCATTACAAGTTGTGCAAACTATAGATGAGAGTCCTGGAAGTCTGAAGGGGTGTTTGTAGGCTATGTCCTATTCTAAGGAGGGAGTGGCTACTAAACCGCGAAAGATCTAGATAGTGAAGTATTAGCCTCAACCAAAGACCATGAAGGAGGTAAGAAGCTAAATGATGAGATCAAGCAAGCCAGTATTGAAGTGATTACTCAAGATTAGAGCTCAGTTTTGGCACGATAGAAGCTGCAACCAAGTCTAAGTAAGCAAGTCAGAAGGCTTAGGCAGGAGATGTAGGGACTGAAGCACCGAAGTGGCAAGTTGATGAAGGAAAATCTCAGAACATGGGTATGGACTTCATCAAATGATTACCTAGGAATTCAGAAATGAATGAGTCAAGATTGGGTTATTGGGGATCAGTTGACAAAGTCTGCACATTTTCTTCCGATAAATATGACTTAGTCTCTATAGAAATTAACGGAAGTCCACATTGAAGGTGTAATGAAGCAGCATGGAATGCCAGTGACAGAAGTTCTGACCAAGATTCAAAAGTTACATCTTGATTTTGGCAGAGTTTGCAGGTAGCTTTCGGAACAAGGTCGGGTTCTTTGGAGAACCAGTTCGTAGATAAGCCACTTGGGAGCCGGAACGCGATATAAGCTTTCTTTCTCCGAGTTATTTAGTGTATGGATAATTTTCTGTTCTCCCGACTAAACGTAGTTCTGAGGACAGAACGATTCTAAGGAAGGAGTATTGTAATATCTGGGTTGGATATTATATTTGTATTATAATTATTTTAAAAATTAAAATATTTCTTATGGAAATTACTTAGTTTTAATAAATAATCATTATCTGTGTATATATACTAGTAAGTATATATATGTATTGTATCGGTTTTGTGCACTTGTACAAAATCCTATAAAATGCATTTTTAAGAAAATATTTGTAAAATCCCGGGCTGATATTAAAAATTATTATTTTATTGTTATTTTATTTTTATTTTTAGAATTGAAATATTTTTGGTGGATATTACACGGTTTTACTAATAAACATTTTCCATATATATATATTAATCTGTATATATCTGTATTGTATCAAATTGGTACTGAAATCTTCCGAGCCAGTAATAAAATTATTTTGAATATTATTTCTGAATTAAAATATTTTTGGTAGAGATTATTCATTTTAACTAATAAAAATTATCTGTATAGACAGATATATGTACGTATATGTACTGTATCGATTTCGAACGTTTGTACGAAACATGTAGGATGTAATTTTGAGAAAATACCTCTTATTATTGATCAATCATGATCAAATGGAGGGTTAGAGATGAGTAGGGTGTTGATTGCAATTTAAATTTGCAATTTGATCTCAAATTTGTTTGAGGCACAAATGAGAAGAACAAGTGGCTTCTTCTCACACCACAAACTCTCCTATATACCCCCCCCCCCCCCCCTCTCCCCCCCCCCCCCCCACCCCACCCCTTTGGCCTGGGTTCATCTAAAAGGGTAAGAGCCCATTTCCATTTGTGTTTCCCTCATTTCATTCTCATCTCATTCTTCTTCTCATAATTCTTCTACTACTCTTTTACTTGTTTTTATTTTAGAAAAAAATTGAGAAGAAAGAAAAGAAAGATAGATCAAAATAAAAAGAAAAGAGTGGGTTCTCTTTTCATGAGGAGCAAGAACAAGGAGTAAGAACAAGCAGGAGAAGGATAGCAAAGCAAGTCCTTCCTACACTTTTGGGTGGGAGTTTATCTTCTATTTGTGTTTATATTTATTATTGCTTTGTTATTTATTTGTATGATGTTAAAAACTTGGACTAAATCATGTGCATATGGATGTTTATGGACTAGAATAAATGCATACAAATTGAAGTGGTAGAACTCCAGTAGACACTAAAGAATCGATCTTAAACTAGTATGTAGTTAGGATTAATTACTTGTGTTAAAGTTGGAATTTTGACTCCAAATTAATTTTAGAGGTTCTCATATGTGTTATTAACATGCTTTAATTTTTTTATATTTTTCTGGGTTAGTTTGATGGGTTAAACAAATTTTTTCCCCGAAACAGCGAGCATCAAAAAGAAACTGCTGTTTTGGTTGATTCGACATGTATTCAAATGGCTGGATTTTGAGTTCCATAAGGAATCTGAAAAAGTGGTCAAGTAGAGAGTTATAGTAGATTTTCTCTCCTTTCCAGAAAGCCCAATTTTGTTAGATTCCGATAAGTATAGCAAAAGTTATGAGCTTTACAAGCTTCAGCTTTTGTTGTGCTTTTGTTGTTTTTGAATTTAGTTCAAAGAGCTGGATTTTGAGCTCTATAAGGAATCTGAAAAAGTTTCCAACTAGAGAGTTGTATTAGAGTTTCTCACCTTTCTAAAATGTCCAATTTTGCTAGATTCCAATAAGTATAGCAAAAGTTATAAGCTTTACAAGTTTTAGCTTTTGTTGTCCTCTTTGTTGCTCTTTGTATTGTGTTCAAAAAGCTGGATTTTGAGTTCTATACGGAAGCTGAGAAAATTGTAAACTAGAAAGTTATAGTGGATGTTATTAGCTTTCCAGAAAGTTCAATTTTGTTAGATTCCGATAAGTATAGTAAAAGTTACGGCCTTTACAAGTTTTAGCTTTTGCTGTAACTTTTGTTGTACTTTTGTTGTTTTGAATTGTGTTCAAAGGACTGGATTTTGAGTTCCATGTGGAATCTAAGAAACTGGTCAACTAGAGAGTTTAGTATATGATCCCACTTTTCCAAAATGTCATATTTTGTTAAAGTCCAACAAGTATAGAAAAAGTCATGAGATTAGGAAGTTTCAGCTTTTGGGCTGTCTTTGTTGTTCTTTGTATTGTGTTTAAAGAGTTGGATTTTGAGTTCCATAAGGAACCTGAAAAAGCTTTCAACTAGAGAGTTGTAGTAGAGTTTCTCACCTTTCCAAAATATCTGATTTTGTTAGATTCTGATAAACGGAGTAGGAGTTATGACCTTTACAAGTCACAGCAGCTAGCCCTTTGGCTAAAGCTTCGCTGTTTAGACTGTTCGAAGTTTTAGTACCTTTTATTGACTTAATCTGAGAAGGTTGTCAACTAGATAATTGTAGTAGAGGTTCTCCCCTTTCCAAAATGTCCTTTTTTTTAGATTCCGATAAGCGGAGTAGGAGTTATGACATTTACAAGTCACAGAAGCTGGACTTTTAGCTGAAGCTCGTTGTTTAGATTGTTCGAAGTTTTAGTACCTCTTATTGACTGAATCTAAGAAGGTTGTCAACTAGAGAGTTGTAGTATAGGTTCTCACCTTTTCAAAATGTCCTATTTTATTAAATTCTGATAAGTATAGCAAAAGTTATAAGCTTTGGAAGTTTCAGCTTTTATGCTGTCTTTGTTGATCTTTGTATTATGCTTAAAGAGTTGGATTTTGAGTTCCATAAGGAATCTAAAAAAGTTTTCAACTAGAGAGTTGTATTAGAGGTTCTCACCTTTCTAAAATATCCAATTTTGTTAGATTCCGATAAGCGGGATAGGAGTTATGACTTTTACAAGATTGACAGCGGCTAGCCTGTTTGGCTGAAGTCGCTGTCTAGATTGTTTGAAGTTTTTGTACCTCTTACTTACTGAATTTGGAAAAGTTTTCAACTAGATAATTGTAGTAGAGTTTCTCACCTTTTCAAAATGTCCTATTTAGTTAGATTCCGATAAGTGGAGTAGGAGTTATGACCTTTACAAGTCACAGCAGCTAGCCTCTTTGCTGAAGCTTCGCTGTTTATGTTTTTCAAGGTTTTTCTACCCCTTAGTGACTGAATCTGAGAAGGTCATCAACTGGAGAGTTGTAGCAGAGTTCCTCACCTTTCCAAAATTTCCTATTTGGTTAGATTTCGATAAGCAGAGTAGAAGTTATGACCTTTACAAGTCACAGCGGCTAGCCTTTTGACTGAAGTTTCACTGTTTAGGTTGTTCAAGATTTTTTTACCCCTTAATGACCGAATCTGAGAAGGTCATCAACTAGAGAGTTGTAGTAGAGTTTCTCACCTTTCCAAAATGTCCTATTTGGTTAAATTTCGATAAGCGGAGTATGAGCTATGACTTTTACAAAGTCACAGCAGCTGACCTTTTTTGCTGAATCTCGCTGTTTAAGTTGTTCGAGATTTTTGTACCTCTTATTGACTTAACCTGAGAAAGTTTTCAACTAGAGAGTAGTAGTAGATGTTCTCACCTTTCTAAAAAGTCTAATTTTGTTGAATTCCGATAAGAGTAGCATGTTTAATTACTTCTAGGTTGTTAGAAGATTCTTCTGTTGCTTCTAAATATAAAAGATCAAGTTTTGCTAGTAGCATGTTATTTTGCTTCTAGGTAATTAGAAGACTTTTATGGTTGCTTCTATATGATTCACTTGTCGTATACATAGCCTGTTGGCTCGTATGTAATTCGTTTGGCTCATACGTAGCTAGTCAGCTCGTATGTAGCTTATTAGCTAGTACGCAGTTATTGTGCTCGTCTAGGGTGATATCATTGTCCTAGGAGCCATCGACCATCAAGAAGTTTATTTATTTTACTCCTCGTGGATTGTGGACAAGTCACCCCTCGTGCACTATCAAATCTTAACCGGTGTAGGTTGATCGCGGACCAGGAGTGTAGACGGAATCCAGGTTCAGGGCTGTAGCATGCGAATACGTTCGTATTGCCGGGGTCTTGGATCGATGAGCTATGAACAGGATCCTTAGGAGTTTTGGTAAGTCTATGTTGAGCACCTAGTAGAGTTATCTTGCGAAGTCTAACTTAAGACCCAGCAAGTTGTGTTAGTATTGTTGTCATCCCTCGGATTGTTTAGAGTTAGTGACATCGTTAGGGTAGTAACTTATTCCGATTACTAAACCATTATTTATTATCATTTTTGTCGAAGGGAAAGAGTTGGTATTAAGGGTGATACCTTATGATCCGACTTGTTCTATAGACCAACACTAGGTGGTGTTATTGGTTGTACCCTTCCTGTCAAAAGGGATACGGTCTGTGCCTTTTCACGAGTTGGGAGCACGGGATACATATCTCGTCCGTTAATTTCTAAGGTACCATGATAATGGAGAGAAGTATCCTGTCGGAGCTAGGGGATGGACCCCCGGAACACCTTCATGCTCAGGAACAAGCCATAGACTACGGTCTATGAGCTAGGGGGCACAGGGGATGCTTTGAGCTAACCTATGTTGTAGTTAACTCCAAGGGTTCATCAGATTTTTGAGTGAGGTCTGGTACACCGGACAATAGTGGCAAACGGAGACACCACTATATGACAGCAAATGGTGGGATTAGACCGTTTCAAGGCAACCTCATTAGCCACGCTGTATCTTCAGAAACTGGATGAATACAAGAGTAGAATTCGTGACACGGGTTCAAATCCCTATGTATGAAGAAACGGCTTGTTATGGGCATATGTAGTATGGGCTGCATACTGTTCCCGAGACTTGCTTGCATTAGAATAAGTGCATCATTGCATTAGTTAATCTTGCATTAGATTCTAAATCATAGCATACACTAACACATCAATTATATATACATGTTTCTCTTTTCATCAATCTGTTTGTTTAAAGTTGAGAATCGTTGCTAGTCATATCAGCCTTAAACCATCAGTATATGTACTGACGTCCCCACTTCAATAGGTACTGGATTGCAAAATTACAGGTACGGGATTCAGGAGGACTCAAAGCAAGAGAAGAAAAGTATTGATTTTGTTTCAATTGTAATACATGTTGGTTACCATTGTTTCAATTATAAATTTATCAATTGTTGAGAAGCATCCATGTGAAGTACCAAGTGTTATATATTATTCATTGTACTCTGATGTAATTTTTATTGAAAGTTTGTAACACTTGGGCTTGTATGGCATTATTGTAACACTGATGTAATGTATTACAGTTTTATAACATTCGGACTTGTAATACATTTGTGTTGAATAAAAAGTTTTAAATTTTCCTGTTTTTTGGATATTGTGGCTAATTGAAGGAAAAAATTCTGTCTTATGTCACAGTTTTCCAATGTATAGAAATCGGGGCATTACAATGTCAGAGGTGTTGTTAAAGGTGTTGTCCAAAACAATATGGGGGTGTTGTGAGATTGAATGTTGGTGGCGAGAGTTTGAGAAATTTTGAGAAAATTTGGGATTATAGATTGGGAATTTGGGTATTTGGGGAGGTCGCCACAAGATGATGTGATGTGAAGATAGTGATGTAGAAGAGATTTGATGGAGTTAGAGTTGGAAAGAATTGGGATCTAGGGTTTTAAGATTTGGAGATTTAAGTGATGAAGTTAAAGGAGGGAAAGTTGGGAGAGATGAAGTAAGGGAGAGAGAGGAGGTTCAGATCTTAACTAGGGACTCAAACGTAGGCCGCATGAGCCATCTGTGGCCTCAATATAAGAGATGTCATTGTTAGGGACTGCGGCCTCTGTAATATTTACTGCAGCCGAAGTTTAACACATTTTAACTTAGAAACTTTTGTCCAAGTCTCGAAGTCTCTCTAATCCAAATATGAAATAAAGTGATACCGAAGTTGAGAATAGAAGCCTCTAAAAAAATGTTTGTGAAGAGGTTGCAGTGGAGAACTATAGTATCGATGGCCTCTGCAGCATGTATAAAAGTGGCTCACCTTTGAAATTAGTTTGAAAAGTGGGTTAAGTGGGAACATAATTTGGAAAAAGTGGGTTAGTTTGGGGGAAAATTGTGGTTTGCTTGGAGCGTATATTTGTGTTGTGTTGTTTTGTCCTTTGACTATTTTTGACCAGAGTGTACACTAACGATGACATTCAATGAATAGGGAGGGGTTGTCGTCTTCCTCATTTGATGACATTATAATTCCACCGTACAACCATGTTTTGCAACAATCCTCAATTTCAGGGCTGTGGGATACTCTCCTACCAACTCTCTCCTACCAACTCTCCCCCGTTTTTTAAAAAAACCCTAGATTTGAGGTGTTGGGGGCGGCGGCGGCTAGCTGCCTTCGCCTCCGCCCCCCCCCAACCCCGTCATCCCCCTTGCCTTTCCTCCACAGTGCGTCCCCTCTCCTTTGCCCCCCGTCATGACCCCATTCCTGGGCGGCAACTCCTCGGCGCGTCGATGGTGTCTAGCGTTCGGCGCAGCCCTTCGCGGCGAAGTCAGGCCTCCAGTGGCGGTGAGGCCTTGTCGGTGGTGATGCAGCGAGGTATGGCCTACAACCCCCCCCCCCCCCCCACCCAGATCTGTGTTGCCCAGTTGCCGGAGATTCGGCATACGGCTGTGCCACCCACTCTGCGCCTACCCCCCCCCAACCCAGATCTATTTTGTTCAGAGGCTGTTGATTCGGCATGGGGCTGTGCTTGCTTTTGCTATGGTTGGGGGTGTGAAGCATGTAGTATTGTGCGATTGTGCGATTGTGGGGTTGGACTCGATGTGGTCCCTACATGATTTGTTAGATGTTTTTCCCGGATATTCTGCGCGCTTACCACCATGTCCACACTCTCGGGGCCAATCATGGCGATCTGCAAGGGTTGGTAGTGTGTGTGAAGATGTCGGGAATCAGGCTGTCCTTGCACGTTTATGGAGCTTGGGCCCAAAGACGGGATCCCTCCGTGATGTGCGCTCACTTGTCTCAACTGTACATCATGGAATTGGGATTCAAGTGTGTGAGGTCGGTGTTTTGGTTTGGGGCCCATGGGGCCAGGCCGGTAGTGGGTTGGTGTTGGGGGTGAGGGGGTGTGGGGTTGGACTGTGGTTGGTCTGGAGTGTACTACGATGTCGCCGGTGCAATCTTCACAGTGCCTACTGTCAGACTATTGAGCTTCCTCCAGCTTAGGCCACTGGCTCAAGACAGCGTCGCTTCTTCCCTCCGTTTGGAAGTTTGAGTCGAGATAAGTCTATGTGGTGAGAAATCACCGGAAAGAGCTTGTGCGTGAGAGAGGTGAAGGTATCCTCTCCACGGCTCTTTCCTGAAGCGTGGTGTTTGGTGGGGTGAGCGAGATAGTTGTTTGGTGAGAAATCTCCCTGAGAAAACGCAATCGTATGAGAGGTAAAGGTATCCTCTTCACGGCTTTCTCTCTGGTAGTGGCGGTGGGAGCGACTGACACGTTTGTAGGATGAGTGGTGGAGATGGTGGGTGGGTGCGATCGCAGTGCAGGTGTCGTGGGGTCAGTTTTCGACCTGCGGGGCTTGGGCCCAAAGATGGGGTCCCCCCAGCGAGGTGAAGGCACAGATCAACGGGTGAAAAATCCTGCCAAACGTGTTTCAGGTGGGTGTGCATGTGCCGTGGAGGCACTGTACGAAGCTAACTGACGCACTTACATTTAGCTGGTCGAGATAGTTTGTCAGCTCATCCTCCAGGGTTGTTGGAGGGAGTTATTGTTTGTACGCATCATGTTGCTTCATGTATATTTTATTTTCTGTTAGTAGGTTGTACTTGAGCCCAGTACTCTACGTTTGTTTCGTTAAACTCTTTTTAATGAAACAGGGTGGCCATATTCCACCTTTCCCCTCAAAAAAAAAAAACCAATCCTCAATTTCCATACCAAGAGCATTCACACTTATTTTTGTCATATTTGACAATTTGATAAAATGAGAAATAACAAAAATAGAGTTAGTCTGCAGTCGTGATTTGTCAAAATTTGACAATTGAAAGAAGAAGAAATACAGACTGACGGAACATCATGTACCGTCCGACCAATTTTTATTACTTAAATTTCTTTTTTGAAAATCTTGATGCAATTTTTTTAAACTTTGAAAGACTAAGACTTGGCAATTTATTAATAGAATGGAGGTGTTTGTTTTTCTTATCGGACGGAACAACATTTACCGTCCGATAGCGGGTTTTTTAAATTCAAAAAAAATAGGACGGTCTGTCCGATAGTATTTTTTTAAAAATCGTAAAAATTCATGGACGACACAACATTAACCATTCGATCGAATTTTAAAAGGAAAAAAAAGAAAGACGAAACGTTATGTTTTTTCTCATAATTTGAGAATTCTCAAAAACATTCTCAAATATGATAAGGCATTGTTTTCAAATTCTCAAAATTTGGCAAAATGAGAAATGACTGCAGCTCTCATTTTGCTAATTTTTTAGAAAAATAGCAAAATAGTAAAAGAGTGTGGATGCTCTAAGGATCCACTAATTTGAATATATCTCAAACTTTCAATACGTGCATTGTATGTGACAGATTATGAATACTCAGTTGTACTGTACAGTAAGTAAGTTTCTTAACAGTAAATAAGAATGAGAGAACATAAAAAAAGGTAAAAGAAATTGGTCAAAAAAGTGATATTACTTATGTTTTACCAATTATCACTTGTTCTGTTTAATGTTTGTGCACCGTAGCAAACTTCATATATTTATCAACAAGAGAAAGCAAGGAGCCAAAAAATCGAGACAAGCTTTTTTGGGGTTTTTTTTTCGTTTTCGTTTTTATAAAACGCGTTTGGATAGCTTCTCTCACCCTGTTTTGGGTTCTTTTTTTCAAAAAAGACTCAAAGGGGTCTTTTCTCTCTCTCTCTCTCTCTCTCTTGGGTTACCCCTTCCTCTCTATTTTTTTCGAGCTTGGCCATGGACGGGGTTGACGAACGTTCGGCTTGGAGCTTCGCTCGGGGGGGGAGCGCGAGGCTTTGGAGGTTGAAGGAGGCAAGGCTTTGGAGGTTGAAAGAGCTCCTGTGGAGCTTGGTCACAAGCTCGTTAATGGCGGTGATGGGTTCGACGAAGGAGGGAGCTCGAAGCTTGTGAGCTCGGTGGATTGGCGAACGCGGTTGAGGTCGAGCTCGGTTTTGGAGAAGCTCGACGACGGGTTCGGACGTGGAGGTCAGGAGCTCGACGAAGAGGGAGTGGAGCTCGGGGGTTCATCACCGAGCTTGAGCTTGGCGTTGGGTTTTGGCGAAGGTGGAAGGAGGTTCGGCGACGCTCGAGAAGTGGAGCTCGGGAAGAGGAGCTTGACGACGGAGGGGTTCGGCGACGTGGAGCTCAACAATGGCGGTTTGGAAGAAGCGTCGACGTCGAAGAGTCGAGGTTGAGCTTCGAATTCGAGGAGGTTGGAGAAGGAGCTGTCGATGGGATTTTGGCGAGAAAAACTGAAGAAGAAGAAGAGTAGGGGATAACAGGGTGTGGGTCACTAACGGGTCCGACCTATTAACCCGTTAATTCTTTTCTCTTTATTTGTTTGTTTGTTCGAAAAATCTCATCTGTCGATCTTGATTACCTGACTCTTACACAATTCGGATAAAACTTTGCAGAGTCGAAAGCTTGCAAGTGATGGGGAAATACAAAGAAGAAACCCAAAAAAAAAAATTAAAGCAAAGAAAACTGTGCATAGTCGCACGTTGCTTGTTCGTATACTTGTAGAACTTTGCTCTGTAACTGCAAAGAAAAAAAATTCATAAGAAAACTAATGCAAATTGATAAAACATACACCGTTGATAAGCTCCTTGCCACGAAAACTGTAAAAAAATAATTTTACAATTTAATTTTAAACCCAAACGTCATTTCTAACCACATTATCCAACGACTTTTTTAAAAATAAAATTTCAGATTATTTGGTATATCCAACCGCATTTTATACATTCCTTTAAAAAAAAAAATTCAAAAAAAAAATTATTACTAAACAGCATTTTACAGTCTAGTTTTAAGAAAACAGGTTCCAGAAAAAAAAATTAACCAAACAGGTTTTACAATCTCATTTTCAGAAAACAGTTTTCAGAAAACTATCCAAACAGCTTTTACACTCTCATTTTCAGAAAACTGTTTTCAGAAAACTGTTTTCAGAACAACTATCCAAACGCAACTCCCGTTGACTTTTCTCTTATTCTCGAATTAGAAAGGTAAGAGAAGATGATGGAAAAAAGGGAAAGGAATATGTGCAAGTTCCCATATTTCTTCTTTGGCCAATATGTTTCTCACTTTCTTTTGTCACCACTATTTTTTTTTTCAAAAAAAAAATTAGAGTATAACCACCTTATTTCATTAATAAAAAATTAATAAAACAAAGTTGGAGTATCGGATAAAAATACAAGAACTATAAACATGAAATTAAACCTAAGACCTTCACCTAACATAGGAGGGTGGGACAAGTTGTAGCATCCCGATTTTCATACACTGAAAACTCGTGACACAATAAAGAATCTTTACTTAAATGAGTACACAACTCAGAA
Organism: Hemerocallis citrina; assembly: GCA_017893485.1. Lineage (NCBI taxonomy): Eukaryota > Viridiplantae > Streptophyta > Magnoliopsida > Asparagales > Asphodelaceae > Hemerocallis > Hemerocallis citrina. The sequence goes on from CM030367.1 coordinate 19,799,148, forward strand.
AAAACACAGGAAATTAAAACTTTTTATTACATTCCATGATATTACAAGTACAAGGTAGCTTTACATAAAATTTACATCATGAATTACATTGTACAAATCTATATTCTTCACTTAGATGCTCCACACAGCTCGAGTCCCCCGCTCCCACTATCAGGAAGCCTTGCAACTAACCAACAATGGACACATCAGTTGAATACATGCCGCAACGCTAATGATACCAGCGATCTCTAAATCTTCAACAATCAAATTAATGCAAAAATGTGAAAGTTATAGAAATCAAAACCTAGATATATTGGTGTTTGCTGTGACCCTAGAAATCTAATGCACAAAATTAAATGCACACGATGCCCTATTCTAATGCATGCTTGTTTGGAACCTTATGCATCCTATACTACATACTTCCCAAACAGGCCTTTAATGTCCTTCTATTTATAGGGTTTGATCCATCGCAATGCAGACCTACTCTTGTACTCTTTCCGTGTTTTTGACATTTATCTAGTGACTGGTAGAGTTGCAGTTCATGCGGTCCACTGCAACTACCGTAGTCGAACTGGTGGTCTTTCTCCACTGCTGAACAAATTCCACTCTGCTAGGACCGGTGGTCTCTCTCCACTCTGTGAGTGACTTAGATAGGATTTATCTCTCTCACATAACTGGAGTGATATCTACGGGCCCCTTGATTGAGTAAGACTGCAAAATACATGGTCGTGCTCAAATGAGTCAATATGAGATATTGAGCTCATTTGTTTTAGTAAGTCTACTCAGACATTAAGAAACCAAATATTGAACTATAGAAGCATGACACCTCGTAAGGGGCGGCCTCCCCTTTACCCCCGCCCGCTGACCGGGCAGCGGGACCCCCGTGCCAACTCTGCGTAAGCAATATTGATTTTCCGAAAATCAATTCTTTTTAAATAAACTAAATAAAGTCATAACAACATATTCTTTGTTTATTATGTTATGTGACACATGGTGCGTGGTTGTGGCCTTAGTTCTGTTATGCATGGTTTAGTTCTGTGATGCATGGTTTATGTTATGTGATCTATTGTTTATATTTTGGTATTTTGAATGCAGCCTACATGGTTTATATTCTGTGATTTATTGTTTATATTCTCAATATAATCATTTCTCTGTACACTCCGATTGTACATTCTTTCTTTATATGTAAATTTAATCTCACTGAGGATGCAAGAAATTGGCTACAATACAATGACAAGATTAGGAAGCTGCTTAGAGAAGACAGTATAATCCCTTTGTTCAGTTTTTTATACTCACATTAACTTGGGAGAATCAGGGTGTTAGGGCCACAACCATGTCACATATATTTTATGCTTTTAATTTTGTATGAGATGCATTGTTTTAGTTGTATGCTAAAGGATAATAAATGGTGAGATTTGTAAATACCATTTTCGTTCATTTCATTTTTTTCCCTTTTTTGTAATATTTTATTTGCAATTGAATAAAATACTCTATTTCTTCTTTCTTGATTATTTTAATTAAACTTGTTCATGAACTTCTTCGTTCTTCTTGAATGAGCAATTCTTGTAGATCCTATTTTCTTTCATTAAATTGTGGGTATTTTTATTTGAACCCTATTATTTTGGATCCATCTCTTATTGAACCCTAAAACCCAATTTCAATTGTTCTTGATCCAAAACCACTATTACTGGATCCTAAACCATTAACCCTGATATGGCTAAAATAGGGTTAAATCGGAACCGTCCAAATCAGGCACGAATCTCAAAGCTTGGGGGTAAAATGGTAATTTCACCTACAAATGGGTCTAAAACGGGTACTGGGTCTTCTCTCCTAAGACCCAATAACCCGCGAACGGATCTACCTCAACTGGGTGCGGGTTCCAACCTGCAGCAAACCCAGTCCAGCAGGATAGGATTAGGGTTTCTGATTGCATTCAATCAACGGCCCTGATCCGCTCCATCCTTTTACCAGGAATTAGGGATTTCAGTCCTAATCTCATCCCTAAGGCGACTATAAATACCCCCCATCCACCATCATTAAGAGGTAATCAATCTTTTCCCAATTTACGCTCTCTCATAATCTTCCTGATTACTTACTTGAGCGTCGGAGGGTGCGTCGCCGGGATCAACCACGGTGTCTCGCACTTTTTGCATGTGAACGGCGGGAGTCAACGGTCAAACTCCGGCGGAACAGGTTTCAGGTTCGCTATTCAAGTTTTCCAAGAATCCACAAATACTATCTGTTTACCCCCACACCAGATTTAGCGGTAACAGATTGGCGCCGTCTGTGGGAATCAGCGAATAGCAGCCCTTCCTCTTCCCGTTGGTCAGATCCTCTCGGCCATGCCTCCCCGAAAGCTAAGATCCAGAGGGTCCAACCGTGGACCCACTCCTCCTCAACCACAACAGGAGGTCCCCCTCCAAACCGTCCAGCCAACAGGACCTGCCCCTCAACCTAACCAGGCCCCGCAGCAGGACCAACTTCCTCCTCAGAATCTTCAACCCCCTCGCAGCCAAACCGGCCTCCAGAATGCCGGCGCGGGGGGCTCCCGTCCCAATTCTTAGAAACAACCCCTCCAACATGATCACGTCTCAGTGCACAACCCCTCTACTGATTCCATGGCATCTCACAATCCCCGAGCAACAAAAGACCTCCGCAACACCCTCGACAATCGGCGCAAAGAAGAGGATCTTCGCCGCCGTTTGGATGAAAAGCGGGCCCAAGAGGTAGCCTCCCGCCAACACTATCCAAATGAGCGATCTCCTCATCACCGAGAATACAGAAGGTCCCCCCCTCGCAGAGGGCGAAGAGAGTCCCCCGGCCACCATAAGAGAAGACCTCACTCCCCTGAAGATCGGCGACCCCCCGGGAACAATGACGCACCCATCACTCGTGCCGAGTTCCAGCATTTCCAAGCAACCATCTTACAAGCCCTCAACCTCCAACACAACAACAACAATGCTCAGAGGGTTCCCACTCCTCCCCGGGTCCAAAGTCCTCGCCAACGGTCCCTAACTCCTCCCCCAGCTCCTAGCAACCCCCAACACATTCCTAGTCCTCGCCACTCCAGGAGCTACCATCGTCGTAACCCTCGCTCTCCCTCATACGAAGATGAGTCCAGGGGCTCGTTTGATTACCGCCGAAGGGATGACACTGTCTACCGTCGTCTCCACGAAATGGAGAGGCGCTTGGGTCAACTAGATAGAGAAGAAGAGCTTAGAGGAAGGACCCTCCGCCTAAGTCGACCTCCTTTCGCTCGAACCATCATGGAGGCGCCCGTTCCAATGGGCTTCAAGCCTCCACAATTCGAGACTTATAGCGGGGAGACCGACCCCGTGGACCACATCGAAGGCTTTAAGACCATCATGCTAATCCACCAAGCTTCCAAAGTGCTGCTGTGCAAGACCTTCCCCGCTACTCTCAAGGGTCCGGCCCGGGAATGGTACTCTTGCCTCGCCCCATCCTTAATATTCTCCTTCGAGCAATTCGAGACCCTCTTCGTCACCCACTTCGTGAGTAGCCGCCGAACTGAGAAGACCAGCATTTTGCTACTCTATCTCAACCAGAAGAAGGGTGAGAAGCTAAGAAACTACGTGAAAAGGTTCACCGCGGAAGCCAGGTCCATCGCTTCCCTCGACCAGTCGGTCGCTGAAGCAGCATTCCAGTCGAATGTTCTTAACTCCAGCCTTCGGTCCTCCCTCGCCAAGAAGCCCCCACAGAACTTCTCCGACCTCCTTCTCCGAAGCGAGAAGTATATTCGAGCTGAGGAAGCTGAGCACCGCCCCAACTTTGAGGGGTCCTCCTCAGGATCCAAGAGGAAGGGAACAGAAGAAGAAGGAGCCAAGAAGCTCCAAAAGGATAATAGCGGTCAGTGCCGCCCTCCTCCCAGATTCGAAAATTTGACCCCTCTTAACGCCAACATTTCTACTATTCTCATGGAAGTTGAGAAGGAAGGGGTGCTACCTCCTGCCCCGAAAATGAACACCCCTGGCAAGAAGAGGGACAAAGAGAAGTGATGCTGCTATCAGCGGGACCATGGCCACGACACCAATGATTGTCAGGCCCTGAAGAACGAGATAGAAGCCCTCATCCAAAGGGGGCAGCTGGCCAAATTCATGAGAAATGACCGAACCGACCTTCCTCCCCCCCCCCTCGGGGGGCTAACAAGCGTCCCAAACGCGATGAAACTCCAGAGTTTGAAGAGGAACGCATCCTACATCTCATCCACGGAGGCCCCATGGGAGGCACCTCCAACTCCTCTCGAAAGGCTTTCAGAAGGGAAGTCAACTCAGTACATGGCATGCCCCCTCCCAAAGGCCTCGGAGTATCGGTCATCTTTTCAGATGAAGACCTTGAGGGTGTCCGAACCCCCTATTGTGACGCACTAGTCATCAACCTCTATATGGCGAATTTCAAAGTTGAGAGGATCCTGGTGGACAATGGCAGCTTCGTCAACATCCTCTTCCTAGCTGCTTTCAAGGAGCTCAAACTATCTCGGGACAGACTTAAGCCCGCCGGCTACACACTCCACGGGTTCACGGGAGTGCCAGTGACTATTGAAGGGGTGATCACCCTCGACGTAACCGCTGGCAAAACTCCTACCACCCGAACGGAACCGATGGACTTCATGGTCGTCGATGTCCCCGCTACATATAATGTGATCCTAGGCCAACCCAATCTAGCTACTCTCTAAGCCGTCCCTTCCGCTTATCACCTGAAGATGAAATTCCCCACCCGAGCAGGAGTAGGAGAAGTAAGAGGCAGTCAGGAAATGGCCCGTAAATGCTACATGACTTCTACTGGGGGTCCAGTCCTCTCCCTCGAAACTCTTGAAATCCCCCAAGATGGTGTCCGGCTAACGTCCGAGCCAGTGGATGAATTGGAGGAAGTGCTCTTCTCTGAGCAAGATCCGAGCCGCAAGTTCTTTATCAGCATGACCCTCCCATCTACCCTAAGCTCGGACATAGTTCAATGTATTAGAAAGAACTGCAACCTCTTTGCCTGGTCAGTCGCCGACATGCCTGGAATTTTCGAAGAGCTTCTTGTCCACCACCTGAGTGTTGCACCGGGGTCCAGACCGGTTCAACAGAAAAGGCGCAAATTTGCTCCCGAGCGCCAACAAGCTATAAAAGAAGAGGTGGACAAGCTCCTCAAGGCTCGATTCATACAGGAGGTCAATTATCCCGAATGGCTCTCAAATGTTGTGATGGTAAAGAAAACCAACGGGAGCTGGAGGATCTGCATCGATTTTACCGACCTGAATAAAGCATGCCCCAAAGATCCATTCCCTCTTCCAAGCATCGACACTCTGATTGATGCCACTTTGGGCCATGAGCTTCTCAGCTTCATGGATGCTTTCTCCGGATACAATCAAATCCGCATGTTCCCCCCGGATATCCTGAAGACCTCCTTTGTAACCGATCAGGGTCTCTACTGCTACAGGGTAATGCCTTTCGGGTTGAAGAATGCTGGTGCCACTTATCAACATCTCGTCCATAAGGTTTTTCAAGCACAGATCGGCTGAAATATGGAGGTGTATGTTGATGATATGCTTGTAAAGAGCATCTGTGGGGCCGACCATGTCACCGATCTGCAGGAGGCGTTCGACGTGTTAAGGAAGCATGATATGAGGCTCAATCCGAACAAGTGTGCATTCGGAGTCTCGTCGGGAAAATTCCTAGGCTTCATGGTCAGCCAAAGAGGGATCGAGGCCAACCCCGAGAAGATCAAAGCCATACTGGACATGGCTCCTCCCAAAAATGTAAAAGAAGTTCAGAAGCTAACCGGGCGCCTCGCAGCTATAGGGCGCTTCCTTTCCAAGTCAGGGGAGAAGTGTCTTCCCTTCTTCAAGGCTCTCAGGGGGGCTAAGGGCTTTGAATGTGGTCAACAACAGCAGGAGTCGTTCGATCAGCTTAAAGCCTACCTAGTCAATCCCCCTCTCCTCAGCAAGCCTGTTTCCGGGGAAACACTCTACCTCTATTTAGCTGCCTCCGATCAAACCCTCAGCGCTGTCTTGGTAAAGGAAGAAGACAAGGCTCAGAAGCCCATCTATTACGTAAGCAAGGTACTTCGTGATGATGAGCTTCGTTATCCAAGGGTAGAGAAGATGGCATACGCCTTGGTTATGGCAACTAGGAAGCTTCGCCCGTATTTCCAGTCTCACTCGGTGGTCGTTCTTACCGACCAGCTGCTGAAGCAAGTTCTGCACAAGCCGGGGACCTCTGGCCGCCTCATGAAGTGGTCGATCGAGCTGAGCCAGCATGATATATCCTAGCAACCTCGGACCGTGATCAAGGCTCAGGCCTTGGCTGAATTCATAGTTGAAAGCACCATTCCCGAGATCAGTCAAGTGGCAAACGAGCCTCCTATCTGGACGGTATATGTTGATGGATCCTCTTGTACCGAAGGGAGCGGAGCCGGAGTTATTCTGGCAGGCCCCAATGACTTCATCCTCCAATACTCCCTCCGCATCAACTTCAAGGCGTCCAACAATGAAGCGGAATATGAAGCACTTATAGCCGGTCTCGAAATGGCTCGCAAGGCAGGGGCACAATGCCTCCGCATATTTAGTGACTCTCAGCTGGTCATGAATCAAGTCTTGGGCGAGTATGAAGCGCGAGATGACCGAATGGCTAAGTATCTAGCCAAGGTCCAAAACTCATGGCTCTCTTCGAAGAGGCACTTATTCGGCGGATCACCAGGGCGGAAAATGCCCAAGCGGATGCTCTCTCCAAGTTAGCATCTTCCTCCCTCCGAGGTCTCGAGCAGACCGTCTTGATCGAAGTGCTCCTGAAGCCGAGCATAGAAGAAGAAACTCCCGACTCCATGGAGTCGCTGCCTGTTCAACTTCAAGATAATTGGATGAAACCCCTAGTAGAATTCCTAAGGGATGGGCTCCTTCCCAAAGACCCCAAGGAAGCTCGCCGAGTTAGAACCAGAGCGGAGCGGTACACCATTGTTGAGGGGGTCTTGTACAAAATGCTCCTTTACACAAGTAGACGGCAGACCTTATCTGAGGTGCCTCTCCCCCGAATAAGCCACATACGCCTTGCAAGAACTTCACGAAGGCATAGGCGGAGCACATTCAGGTTCCAGATCACTTGTCCAAAAGGTGCTGAATTATGGATATTTCTGGCCTACCCTCCTACAGGATGCCGAGCGACACGTTTGGCAATGCAGCTCTTGTCAAAAGTATTCCAACGTTCGTCACCTATCCCAAGCTCACCTCGTTTCCCTATCAAGTCCGATCCCTTTCGCAATGTGGGGGATGGATTTACTAGGGCCATTTCCACCAGCTCCCGGCCAACTCAAATTTTTAGTCGTGGCAATCGACTACTTCTCGAAGTGGATAGAGGCCGAGCCCTTGGCTACAATCACCGAGAACAAAGTCCTTCAGTTCTTCTGGAAGAATGTCATCTGCAGATTCGGTATACCTTGGGTCCTCATAACCGATAATGGAACACAATTTACAGGGGCCACATTTCGAACTCTGTGTGAAGACCTCACCATCCAACAACGCTTCTCCTCCGTCTCCCACCCACAGTCAAATGGTCAAGTAGAAAATGCCAACCGGCAAATCCTCTCTGGTATTAAGAAGAGGCTGGATAAGTCCGCTAAAGGCTTATGGGTAGATCAGCTCCCTAACGTACTGTGGAATTACCGCACTACGAAACGGACCCCCACAGGAGAGTCGCCGTTCAATCTCACCTATGGGTCCGAAGCTTTGATCCCCCTGGAAGTCGATGTACCCTCTCCTCGCCTAATTTCCTATGAAGAAGAGCAGAATGCCAGGGAGCTTCGGGCGAATTTAGATTTGATTGATAAGCTCCGTGAAAGAGCTTAGATCCGCTAGCAAAGCTACCGAAGGAGGATCGAGCTGGCCTACAACAAGAGAGTCCGTCCCACCAACCTCAAAGAAGGGGACTTGGTCCTCAGAAAGTTAGCTATCTCATTCCCCAGTCTGAAGAGTAAACTTGCTCCAAATTGGCAAGGACCCTACAAGATCACCAAAGTGGTTCGGTCCGGGACATACCGTCTAGAACACCTTGAAAGAAGAGAGATTCCAGGACTTGGAATGCCGACCATCTCTTAAAGTACCAAGAGAGTGCACGAACGCCTCTCCGAGTATCGTCAGATGTCGAATCGTTCCTTTCCCTTCACTTGTATTTTACTTTTGCTTCTTTATTCCACCAATGTAATAACGGCTTGCAACTTAGAAGCAGCCGAGTATTAGTTTTCAATAAAAAATATTTTTTCATATTTTACTTGTGAATTGCTTGCATCTCTCTGCTTTTACCTTCTTTGTACCCTGACAACGAATTCGGAGTCCAACACTTGGCTCGACTCCGCTTCGCAAGCTCGCTCTTAAGCAAGCTAGAAGTGGTTCGCCATTTGGAATTGCTCCCACAACTGTTGAAATATACTCAAACGACGACTTCGGAGTCCAACACTTGGCTCGACTCCATTTCGCAAGTTCGCTCTTAAGCAAGCCAGAAGCGGTTCGCCATTCGGAATTGCTCCCACAACCATTGAAATATACTCAAACGACGAGTTCGGAGTCCAATACTTGGCTCGACTCCGCTTCGCAAGTTCGCTCTTAAGCGAGCCAAAAGCAGTTCGCCATTCGAAATTGCTCCCACAACCGTTGAAACATACTCTAACGACGAGTTCGGAGTCCAACACTTGGCTCGACTCTGCTTCGCAAGCTCACTCTTAAGCGAGCCAGAAGCGGTTCGCCATTCGGAATTGCTCCACTCGATGAAATCGCTATGCCATTTTGGGCATCACCCAGACTTGGTCGCCCTACGGGAGAACATGTCGTGAGCTCATAAAACGAAATGCCTCGCTCGCCCTCCTCGCAAGTGCATGAAGTGCTCCTGACGTTAATCGCTCCCAAGTGCGGCTTTAGGCATGCCACTTCAACCTCCAACTCAGCGATCCTCTATTTCAGGGACTCGTCTCCTGCCTCTACCTCGAAGCGAGGAGGCACGGCGGAGCTCAGGATATTGGGGCGACGAGCGATAATCCGGTGGAGGTGAGTGACTTCGATGCCCCTATCCACTGTGGCTCTTTTCAACTCATCGACCTCTGCTGTCAGCTCATCACGTTCGGACATCAACCTGCTCACCGCCTTGGTCAGCTCCTCTTCCTCCGCCAGAAGTTTGGCCTCAACTATCTGCAAATGGTGCACCTCAGTAAGCATATCGTCCCTCTCCGCTGTCATCTTCGACAGGGAAACCTAGAGACACTACAACCTTAGCCCATTGGTGAAGGCAGTCGACGAGCCATCCTCCTCATCTACAGGGGTGATATCAGCGAGCTGACCCTCCAGTCGCCGAATCTCGATGTCCCGTTGGCTCAAAATCATCTGCAAGTGGTTCTGCTCGCTCTCAGCCCTGCGCAACCCTAACTCGACCTCATACAGGCACTCTCGGCATCTGGCCAAACTCAGCCTCGTCGACCCCAAGCTATCCTCGGACCCAAACTCCCCCCCCCCCCCGGAGCGAGTGCGTTCGGCTGAATGAGTCGCCTCGGCAAGCTGAAAAGATCAAGGCAAATAACGGAGCTCAGTAAATGGTCAAAAGTTCACTCCTCGTTCGACCCCTGAATAAAAGCTACAAGCACTAAAGCGGAAGTTCTTCGTCTAAACACTTAGCCAAATTTCAAAGGGGGGTAGGGGGTTACTCAAAGGAGATGTGGGGTCGAGTTCAAAAATTTCTTTCATTTATCACAAAAAATGCGGTGGCCAGTCTGCAATTAGGCAATACAGGACAGCAAAAAAAAACAAAACAAAAAAGACAAGAAGAGGTGAAATCAAGGGTCGGCCTCTTTCCCAGGGCGTCGAGAGTGGATGGGGACAGACCCCCCCGATGGGGGCTGAATCGCCAGCGGGGTTACTTCAGTGATTTGCACCTTGCCGACGACCTCCACCTTGTGGTCGTCCTCGTCCTCGCCTTCTTCTTCCTCTCCTTCCGAGTTAGGGTCGAAGCCCTCAACATGGCCCAGGAACAGCCTCCACCCCGAGCAGTCCACCTCAGGGTATTGCTCCGACACTTGAGAGATGGCTTGGGCATAGGCCTTGGCCATGTTTTGGGCAAGGAAGCCCTGCACCTTCGCCATGGTGGCCTCTTCGGCCCCCTTCACCGGGCGTCCTTCGCCTTCGCCGCCTCAGCAAGTTGTTTGGCCGACTCCTCCTTTAGCCGTAGAAGATAGGCCTCGAGCTTCGCGGCCTGGCCTTCGAGGTATTCAACCCTCGTCGACCTCCCCTCGAGCTCGACCCTCAGCTTGTCGAGCTCTGTGCCCATTCGAGCCTTCTCGGCCCGAGCCCGGTTGATCTCCTACATCAGCTCCTTTTCCAACTCCGTCATCTTTTCCGAAAGATGACCAAAGTGGACGATGATCTACAACAACAAAAAAGGGGGGGTGCCAAGAGAGAGAATAAATCGAAAGAGAAAGTAACCAACGTGAGCAGAAATACGACCCTTACCGAAACTACCGAGCGCGCAATCTCAATGGCGTCGTCACCCGCCAGGCCGGCCTCCATGGCGGCTCGGTCCTTTGGCATCGCCAGGTGTTTGACCACCTACATACTCGCCAAGGAGTCACCGAGAAACCCATCATGCTTCCGAACCTACCACTCCGGAACATGGATCCTCTTGTGCTCCTCAGTGAGGCTCAGCCGTCGCCGTCAGTGGGGGCGTCCCCATCCCGAGAGCTGTGGAGATCGGGAAGTCCCCTGCCTCATTCGATGCCGAGGCTACCCCTGCGGCCGAGGTCGGGGTCACCACAACCGGAGGCTCAAAAGCCTCGGCTTTGCTCGCGCCCCTCAGAGCCTTCGCGGGCGGCAGCTTGGTGGAAACCCTATTGCGCTTCTTTGGCGCCTTACTTCCGAGGGCAGCCCTCTGCGCCATCACCGCATCGAAATCCATTTCCTTTGCATCAAATAAGAAGCCGGTTAAAGACAAGTTAGAATAGGCAAGATTAAAAAAAAATGAGAGCGTTGAAAGAGCCGCGTACTGGGGTCTACGCGGCTGAGCCCTCCCCTAAAGAGAATGTCCTCGGTAAGCTCCCTCCAATCATACTTCGGCCGGTCTAGAAGAGTCTGCACTGCCTCCTCTTCTTGAGGGTGAAGCACCGGCGACTCCCTCACTCGCCTCGACACCTCCTCCACGAAACTGGTGGGAATGGGCCATGCCTCAATGCCCCGCACTATCAAGTATTTATCTTGCCAGTGCTTGATGGAGTCGGGGCAGACGACGAGCCGACCTCCATGCCTAGAGCTAGGTAGTACCGAAACTCCGACCGATTCTGTTGATGAAGCCGGTAGATAGTCCGGAGTACCCTCAACTCCGGCTCGATCCCAGTCGCTTGGCAGTGGAGAACGAACCCATTGAAAACTCTCCACGCATTCGGCATCAGTTGAATGGGGCTGACCCCAAACCACCTCAGTACTTTGATCGCGAACGAGTGGAGAGGTAGCCGAGCCCCGGCGATGAAGGCATCGACCGGCCAGAAACACATGTTTACTGGCATCAGTGAATTTGCCCTAACCCCGGGACCCGGCAACATAAGCTCGTACTCCTCCGGGATTTGGAAGCAACCCCGGATCATTACCAAGTCCTCCTAGCTGAGAATAGAGACCGTCTCATCGGCCTCGGAGGTCTCTCTTGCCTCATTTTCCTCGAAGGCTCTTCCCCTCCCATGAATGATATGTTCGGCATGCTCCTCAGGAAGCTCTCGAACCCGCTAAAGTCCTGTCAATGGCCCTGGCAACCTGCCGAACTCCCCCATGCGCTTCGGATCTTCCACAATATTGTCTCGACCGAATACCTTCTTGCCTTTATCTTGGCGGTGCGGAGAAGGGACTTCGGCGGCAGAAGGGGATGGCTCGAATATAGGATAAAGAGACATATTTATACTTAAAATACGACTAAGTATAAATTACCTTTGAGTTGATGGGAATGGTCGGAATATTCACCGGAGATGTAATCGACGATCACCGTGAGCTCTCGCTAGTACAAATTACTGCCTGAGTAAAAATTTGGAGAAGTGAGAAATGAGAGGGGTGAAGTTTTATAGAGCTGGGCACACGAAACGAGGCTAATGGGCCCACACAACCAGCCCATTTATGCAAGGCGACAAAACGACCTGAACCGTCACATTATTTACTGCGCCCAGCTGTACTATCGCATTAATGGCTGATACATCTGTCAGAGTCGTCAGAAGATCAGCAGTCATCGCATTAATGACTGTCACATCTGTCAGAAGTTCAGGAGCCGCCAACTCAGCCTGACGTTTCCCATGCTACCAAAAACCGCAATCCAAGGCCTCAGCACATGTCGCCGAGCGCTTGCCACCGACCTTGTTACATGGAAAACGTGGACCTCGGCACATGTCGCCGAGCACTCTTGCCACCGACCATGTTACATGGAAAACGTGGACCTCGGCACATGTCGCCGAGCGCTCTTGCCACCGACCATGTTACATGGAAAACATGGACCTCGGCACATGTAGCCGAGCGCTCTTGCCGCCGACCATGTTATATGGAAAATGTGGACCTAGGCACATGTCGCCGAGCGTTCTTACCACCAACCATGTTACATGGAAAATGTGGACCTCGGCACATGTTGTCGAGCCCTCTTGCCACCGACCAAGTTAAATGGAAAATGTGGTCCGCGGCACATGCTACCGAGCGCTCTTGCCACCGACCATATTACATAAAAAATGTGGACCTCGGCACATGCTGCCGAGCGCTCTTGCCACCGACCCTGTTACATGGAAAATGTGGACCTCGGCACATGCTGCCGAGCGCTCTTGCCACCGGCCCTGTTACATGGAAAATGTGGACCTCGGCACATGCAGCCGAGTGCTCTCGGCACCGACCCTCTTACAGGAAGAAAACTACCCCGAACTCCGCCAAAGACCCGCCGAACGCACCTATAGTCCGGCCGAAGTATCTGTGCACTTTGGTGGCAAGTGCCGAACCCCCATGGACCTCGGCTTTCTTCATGGCGTAAGCTTGGAAGGGGTCGGTGGCGAAGTCGAAGCGTCTAAGCCATGAAGCGATGCAAATAACATCAAATCATCTACCTAAAAAATGATTTAGAATTCGGGAAAATTAATTAAAAATTCTAAAAAATAATTATAAATCTAGGGAAATATCTTTGAAACCCCGGGTAGATAATTATTGCTTGGAAAGGTTAATTAAGACCCCCAAATGACGAATCACCACTTCGCAAAGTTAGGAAGAATCACCAGAAGTCGAAGAAAGATCATGAGTAACCTTGAGCACGCAAATAGCTTCGAAAATTGCCACAATACCACATACAAAGATTCAACATCCCTCGTTTGGACTCCGATACCACCCTGCAAGCCATTAAAATAGTGAAACTACTCCTCAAAGGCTGATCAAACTCAGTCTTCGGGAGTGGGGGACTCGTGATATGGCTAAAATAGGGTTAAATTGGAACTGTCCAATCAGGCGCAAATCTCAAAGCTTGGGGGTAAAATAGTAATTTCACCTACAAATGGGTCTAAAACGGGTACTGGGTCTTCTCTCCTAAGACCCAATAACCTGCGAACGGATCCACCTCAACTGGGTGCGAGTTCCAACCCGCAGCAAACCCGGTCCAGCAGGATAGGATTAGGGTTTCTGATTGCATTCAATCAATGGCCCTGATCCGCTCCATCCTTTTACTGGGAATTAGGGATTTCATTCCTAATCTGATCCCTAAGGCGACTATAAATACCCCCCATCCACCATCATTAAGAGGTAATCAATCTTTTCCCAATTTACGCTCTCTCATAATCTTCCTGATTACTGACTTGAGCGTCGAAGGGTGTGTCACCGGGATCAACTCCAGTGTCTCGCACTTTTTGCAGGTGAACGGCAGGAGTCAACGGTCAAACTCCGGCGGAACAGGTTTCAGGTTCGCTATTCAAGTTTTTCAAGAATCCACAAATACTATCTGTTTACCCCTACACCAGATTTAGCAGTAACAAACCCAACATCCTAATTGCACCCTATAAATATAATCCTATTGCAAATCCTAAACTGCACAATTTGAAACCCTAATAGCCGTCTATTCTCTCTCATATTTTCTCTCTCCTCGAAATTCCCACTCAACCCACTGTTTCCTTTCTGCTCCGGCCTTCTCCTCCGACCGAAACCCTTGCTCCACCTCCCGTCGACCAGCAGAACCCAATCCCGAAACCCCTGACCTCTACTCCCTTCCCGTCGCTCCACGCCTCCAGCGATGCCACGTGTGATGCCACGCCCTCCAGTCACCGCCATCGACGGTCAGCGATGCCGTCAACCCTTCTTTGCTGATGTTGTCTCTATTGTTACTGGTTGCTTGCTGTTGTTGCTCGATTCTCTTTTGCATGTGATTGCACGTGTTAATTTGTGTGTTCATGGGTTCGTTGCTTCGGGATTCTCATCCCGTTATTCTTGGTATTCAATTTCATCGTCTATAAGGCAATTCACTTTCCTCTTGAATTGTTATTGAATCAAATTCAAGTTTTTGTTGAAACTCTTGCAAGTAGATCTCATTGTTTATCGTATTGTACATTGTTCATCTCTTTCGTTGGGTATATTGAGTGTTTACACGAGATAACCCCAATTTACTTGACTTCGTGCCTCTATTGACTCCAAAGATTGAATCTTTCATGTGTTCATATAGAATTGATAATAGGGTTACTCATATAATTGTCACACCACTAAATTATTGTAGGAAGAATTGCTTGGTTGTATGTTTGATTAATCGTTTGTTATTTAATTGATGTTAAATTAGTGTATGTATGTGATTTTATTTTTATTTATCATGTTATTGCACCCATCATGCTGATTGAGAAGTTTATTGACTAGTAGAATTGATACCCATCATGTTTAATTAATTTATTTCATGAAAATACCCAAAACCCTGTATGTTGCTTGCTAGTTGTATTTTGTCTACTATTTTAGACCCAGTAAATGATTTTAAAATTAATAACTTTCTGAATACGAATTGTAGCATTATCTTTCTAGTTTCCACAACATCTTGAATTTCCAAATTCTCAGTTGCGTACAAAAAGTTATGCTCATTTTACTACATATGTGTTTTTATTTTTAGATTTTCATGTTCTTATATGTTTCATGTTTAAACTGTTAAAAGGCTGATCAAATGATAAAATATTGCTCTGATAATTTCCAAATTCTTAGTTAACATGTTTCGGAGTCTAATAAATATTTTTAATGAATTTATTATTGAGTTTTTGCTAATTCTAAAATTATATTAACATGATGTCGATTTTCTGCCTAAACATATAATCTGTAAAGAATGTTCTGTTTGACCTAGCTACTATTGTCGGATTTTAAACTTTAAATATGTGTTGGAACCGTGTAGAAGTCTAGTAGCTAGAATTTCTAACAGATTCAGTTTTCGAGTTCTGAAACAGTAGAAAATTACATTTTTGTACAGACTACTCTTGCTGTCCAGAATTTCACTTTTCAGTTTTTCTTAATTTAATTATTCCAATTTCGCAGTATTGCATGAATCGAAGTGTGTATGTTGTATTGCATGATCCTAATGTGTTATTGTCATTATTTACCATCCTATTGTTTTCCTATTGTTACCATTGTTCATCGCATGTCTCTTAGTTGCATATTGTATTGTTGCATTTATAAAATAATTAATAAGCCGGGGTTTAAGGGAATGAATGGAGTAGTTGATGACATAGTGACTGTACGCGGAAGTGTGGGCATGTTTCCCAAAATATTATGTGTTGGCTACTGTTATTGCTATCGGTTTATTGTTGGCTTACTGACTACAGTATCCCAATTGATCGTGTATTATTTTATTATTATTGAGCCAATCAGTGTGCACCAATGCTGCAAATAATGTTATCATGTCGTGTACATGATACAGAATCTTCCACTTAAGTACAAAAGACATTGATTGTATACATCGAACTTGTAGTATGGGATACAGTAGTACGTGCATTAGTTATGATTAAAATGAATAATAGACTTTAGAATTGACACAACATTGACATTGCATATAGTTCATCATTGTTCCTATTGCTATCGATTATTGGTTAAGTGTTATTGATATTGATCAATGAATATTGTTATCGATTATTGAATCATTGTTACACCAATTGTATCGATTATTAATGATGTTGAATATTTCTATCGTCCCATGTTATTGATTCTTATTGATTCATTAAATTCATTGTTATATCATTATTCCATTGTTCCTTGCTTTCTCTACTTATTGTCCATGACTTGCTCTAAGGACAATTTTTCTTCACTTTTTAGATAAAGTGTTCACAGGTGATCATGAAAAATTACCTGCTGGAATTGGAGAACAAACTTTCAGAAGATTTAATGCTTTCTAGCTGCTTATTATTTTATTGAACTTAATGTATCGAGACTTATTATTATTTGAGATTGGATTTATTATTGTATTGGACTTATGTCCCGGATTTTATTATTTGTTTTCATATGTTGGATTATTGTATTTGGATATTTTATATTGCTTCATTCCAAGTATTATTGTTCAAGAGGTTATTATTATTGCCTGCGTATTTGTTCTATATTAATTATATTGTTGAGTTGATCGGATAAACAGCTTATGGGTGACATTAGTCATTCGCTGGGCCAATGTCATGAACTCGTATTCCGTATTTTTAGGAAGCAGAGCGTGACAAGATCAATTAATAAAATTACAAAATCTTTCAAAGTAAATATTAAGTTGCAATAAGATGTCTTCCAATGCATGGCACTCATCTAGGCTAGGATCGATTAAGTGTAGGTGTAACACCCCGAATTCTAAATAAGCCTGAATTCGAAGTTCCACAGGATCTTTACACTTCACTTCGTACAATTTTATAAGGAATTTAAAACTTTTTATACAACAATGATTACATCAACGCAGCAGAATTATAAATTACAACATGATACATGAATTAAATAACAATTTGAACATTTCTATAAGAAGCATTCATTCTTTAGTCTTGTCAATCACTTTATCCTGCATAGAAAACTGTGGGTACGTCAGTTGCATATAACTGACGCTATGATATAATACATCAATTTCTCTGACTTGGAAAACACACACTTGTCACAAGCAAAGCTATGGGAGACTATCTTATTGATGTCGTGTGTGAATGTGCACTAGTCCTTAATGCAGTTATTTATATTTAATAACACTAATGCGCACTTATTCGGATTCTATGCATATTATACTACATAGGTCCAAGGGCAAGCCCTTAATCGTTCTTCATCTTGTAAGGTTGATCCCTAGCCATAAGTTAAACTACTACGGTAACTACGGTAAGTATTCTAGGTGTTCTATGAGTTACGAGCTCATGTCCAGACATCCTAGAGAGAATCCCACGCCATGACATAATGCATCATGTAGACAATCTATGGACAATTCGCCTCCACTATGGAACGATGGCATTACGTAGTCACCAAGCACCCCACAAGCATCGCCACGTTCCTGATATCCTGGAGAAGTATCCACCCCTAACATGACGCATCCTGTGTACACTCTCACACCGTAGATCCGAGGCCCTCATTCTTGTGTTTTTCTTACTTTTATCACATCTTCACTATGTGTCTAATCCTTAGATAATTGAAGCATGAGTAAAATTTACACTCTAGAATTAGCGTTACCTCTACATCGGTCTTAAATATCAATTTTTAACCACGACCCAATCTTGGTCTTTTATTATCACATTTCTCTTTCAAAAATTTCATTCATGCCGATGTAAGGACTTAGCTAAAACTCTAGTTTCAATCTCTTTTCATGTTCATCAAATGAGTGTATTCATATTCACAAATTCCAAATTTCATCATGATTCTTTTACTTTATTCTCCATGCACATTTGCATAGTTTTAAACAAAAATTTCATATTTAATCTTACTCAATTTCATGTCAAAAATCTCATTTTTAAATCTTTACACAAAAATTCTCTACATTCAAAAATATTCGTTTTCTTTAATTAATCAAAATCACATTCTAAGAAATTTATCAATTTCTTCTTCTCAAAATTATCTCTAATTCCCATTATAATAAGTCAATTATAGTAGAAATAATTTTCATGAAGTCTAGGTATTTTTAGAAGAATTCTAATATATTTTTCTGAATTGTTATACACTTAAAACTACTCAAAAGAATCAAAATAATAATAAAAACAAAAAATACAAAACAGTGGCCAAATGCCGCATTCGAACCCAGAGCCGAACCCCCACCTGTGAACAATAACCGACCCAAATCACACCTGAGGACCAGTAAGTCCAAGAGTGACTAACTGTTATAAGGAGAACGTAAATTATACTTAAGGTCTGGTCTTCATATTTGAATTTAAATTTAATTTTTAGAGACTTGAACCCAAGACCAGTGGCTCCACTCAGCTACAGTAACGCACCCAAACCGCACCCGAAGACTAGTAGGTCTTAAGTGACTAACCGATATGAAACTCGGTTAAATACTTTTTGTATAAACTGTACTGAATCTAGTTCTTCTTATAATTAACTCGATTTTTCTCAATTAATTTGTACTTATAAAAAAAAATCTATATCTCCTCCATAATATTTTTCTTTCAAAAACAGTAACTTATATTTTCTTAGATTGTTAAAATCTCATTTTTAAACACATAGTAGACTATTTCCTTTTAGTTCTTTGAAAAAGTAGATCGTGAATACATTTTCGACAAAGAAAAATTCCTTTTTAGATGAATCTTTTTATCAACATATTTCCCTTTTATTCACAATGTGTTCGTACAATATCTCTTCATTCTTTAACATAATCGAAGCTCTTAGGTTAGTCTCATGTTTACAAAATTAATCATTTTCTTATGTATCAAAGAGACAATAAAGATGATAATCTAGTGAATATAATATTACTCATATAATACAATTAAAAACCCACTTTTTACAACTAATCAATTTATTTCACAATCCATGGATATTATCTTCCATTCTATAAGCACAAATTTTCATATATTGCATTCTACAACTCATTCATAAGCAAAATTTTCATATAATCATGATTCACCAATTCATAAGTATTCTAGCATGCAAATACATTAACAAGCATCATAACAAATCTTAATTAATACATTCCAATTCATTTTACTAACTTTTCATGTAGATAACTAGAGTTTCTTTTCTTACTAATCTCCTCAAACGAGTATAAAGCAACTTTTCCTACTTGTTCCTAACATATTCACAATTTAAAATCTTGGCATGACATCTATGTTAGAAGTTTGAAAAATCACCCACCTTATTGAAGAAACAAATAGGAAAACTCCTAGGAAACTCCTTGAACGCACGAATGGTTCCCTTCTCCTCCTAGTTTGTGCCACAAAACTCGAGCCTTCTCCTCCTTGCTAGTGTAAACCCGAGACCTCCTCCTCTTCTTGATGCTTTGGCCGACCACCCAAGTACAAGAGCACACAACACACAACTCTCAATCTTTTAATCACATAACTCTTTCTTTTCCTTACAATTGTTTCTTTTTCTTTTCTCTTCTCTTGAAATATTTCTCATGCAAGTAATGAAGAAGACAAAGGATGGGTATTTATACACAACTCAAGCTCAAATGGAGGGTTGAGATGAGTTTAGATGAAAGGGTATGATGCATTTGGGAGTTTGAAGAACTACCCACCATCATATAACCACCCTTCCACTCTCTCCATCACTCCCACTCCAAGACCAAGGCCGGCCACCCCTCTTCTCATCAATTTCCACGTGCTTGTGTAAGGCACGTGCCTCATTATGCATACTACAAATTAGTTTGTACATTAAATTGTTAAATATTAGCTACTTGATCAAGTCTACACTACAAGTTGTATTAATTATCAATATGATTAACTAGTGGGCTAAAAACTATGGGCTTTCTAATTAAATTTATTTATTTATTTAAGTGTGCTAGAATTAGACTTTTAGGCCTAAAGATTAATAATAGGCTTTAATTGAAAAGAGAAGAAAAAGTTTATTTGTGACATTAAAATAATTTTAAAGCAAAAAAAACACACACACACACATTAAATTGCGCGGTGCAAAACACGTGAAAATAAAAGAAAACTTTATATTGATTATTTGAACATTCGGGATGTTAAAGTAGGTCTGCCAAAGCAGGGTTCCTTTATCTATCCTAGGGAGACGCAATGGGATAAAAGTAATATTCAATTGCCACCATTGGGTCTAACTTAACTAGACTATTTCAATAGGTTTGAAGGTTTAGAGGCATAGAGTTTGGCTTTAGACTATGAGACAGATTAAAGTAAGTGTTATTCACTCAACTATCCAAGAGTTGCATATGATGTACTTGAAAAATGTTTCCCTACCTAAATAACTGAAATTTTGGTAATCGGCCAAAGCTGACTCAAAACAAGGTAAAATATGGATCTTTGCCTACTAGAAAATCTTACGATGGGATTTTTTGAGTCAATGATGAGGGTCGTTGATTTGAATAAAAATAGTATGAGGTACATTTAATAAAAGATCTTATTAAATATTTCAATGTCATGATACATACTCTGCATATTTCTGTTGATGGTTAAATATTTCTTTATTTGCATATTCTGTTAAATATTTCAATGAAATGATATTTACTTTGCATATTTCTGTTGATAGATTACCATGATATCCAACACATCAAATAACCTATCATTGCAATCTGTCCTTGAGAAGGACAAACTATCTAGGACAAATTTTCTAGATTGTTACAGGAATCTGAGAATAATCCTCAGGTATGAGAAAAAGTTGTATGTTCTAGAGCAGTCTATTCTTGAGTCACCTGCTGCAAGTGCCCCTCGCACCGAAAATGATGTTCATAGGAAGCATCAAGATGATGCCTGGGACGTTGGTTGTCTCATGCTAGCCACCATGACCTCTGAGCTTCAGAAGCAACATGAGAACATGGATGCCTATGATATGATCGTAAACCTCAAAAGGCTCTATCAAAAGCAGTCTAGCCATGAGAGGTTTGAAGTCTCAAAGGCATTGTTTCAGTGCAAACTAGCAGAAGAAAGTTCTGTTGGAAATCATGTGCTCAAGATGATTGGGTACATAGAGAACCTTCAAAGGCTTGGTTTCCCTTTGGGTCAAGAGTTGACCACCGACTTGGTCTTGTAATTGTTGCCGAAAAGTTATAGTCAAATCGTCAGAAACTACACAATGAATGAAATTGACAAACCTCTGCCAAAACTGCTAAGCATGTTGAGAACTGCTTAGCAGAACATTAGTATGAAAAAAACCATTATGAAGGTCCAACAGGCCAAAGGTAAGGGCAAGGGCAAAAAATAGATTAAGAAATCCAAGGGCAAGGGGAAGGGTAAAGACAATTTCAAGTTCAGCACTTCTGCCTTAAAACCTAAGGGTAGGGGTGGCCAAGGAAGGCACATGCTTCCACTGTGGTGAGATCGGACATTGAAAGAGGAACTGCCATAAGTACCTGGAGAAGCTTAAGAAGAAGAAACGAAGTGAGACTTCCACTACAGATATTTTTGTTATAGAAATCAATTTATCTGCTTCTACATCTTGAGTATTAGATACTGGATGTGGATCTCACAATTATGTAAATGTGTAGAATCTCAAAAGGAGTAGACCATTGATTAAAGGCGAAGTGGACCTACGAGTTGGAAATAGACCAAAAGTTGTTGCTTTAGTTGTAAGAACTTGACATTTATTATTGTCCACTGAGCTTATCATTGAGTTAGAGAACTATTATTTTGTGTCCGCTATTAGTACGAATATTATTACTATTACTTGTTTGGACAAGAAATGTTTTTCACTTATAATAAAGAACAAAATTTGTTTTATTTATTTGAATGATATCCGTTATGGTAGTGCATAATTGAGTAATGGACTTTATATTCTCAACCTCGAAATGTCCGTCTATAATATAAATACTAAGAGGTTCAATCAAATGATATGAACCCAACTTATCTCTGACATTGTCATTTGGGCTACATAAATAAGAACCGCGTATCCAAACTCCATAAAGATGGATTCTTGGACTCATTTGATTTTGAATCATATGAGGTATGTGAACCATGTTCGTTGGGCAAGATGACAAAAGCTCCATTCACTCGAAAATGTGAAAGGGCAAGTGATCTTTTAGGTCTCATACATAGTGATGTCTGCGGACCCTTCAACACATTGGCTAGAGGAGGTTTTCAGTACTTTATTACATTCACTGATGATTTTAGTAGATATGGGTTTGTGTATCTAATGAAACATAAATAAGAATCATTTGAACAGTTCAAAGAATTTAAGAATGAGGTACAAAACTAACTTGGTAAAAATATTAAAGCTCTTCGATCAGATCGAGGTGGCAAGTACTTAAGCCAGGTATTTGATGACCAACTAAAATAGTGTGGGATAATATCTCAACTCACTCCCCCTGCAACACTGCAATGGAATGGTGTCTCTGAGAGGAGAAACTGAACCTTGTTAGACATGGTTCGATTTATGATGAGTCATGCAGACCTTCCAAGCTCTTTCTGGGAACATGCTTTATTAACAGCTGCTTTCACACTTAACCGTGTTCCATCTAATGGTTCAAGATACACCATATGAGATATAAACTGAGATGCATCATAGTGTGTCTTTTATGAAGATTTGGGGTTGTGAAGCCTATGTAAGGTGCCGAGTCCCTGATAAACTTGGTCCCAAATCTATTAAGTGCTTCTTTGCAGGATATCCTAAGAAAAGCAAGGGATACTATTTTTATAATCCAACCGAAGAAAAAGTATTTATTGCACAGACTACTGTATTGCTAGAGAGAGAATTTGTCTCCAAACGAACCAGTAGGAGAATGATAGAACTTGAAGAAATTCAAACTTCGCAAAGTAGCAGCGAACCAATTGTGAAAATGGAGCAGACTCCATAAATTATTGTGGAACAACCACCTACTCAAGTAGCACAAGGCCTACGTAAGTCTAGTATGATACATCATCAACCCGAGAGATATGAATTTCTCGTGACTCGACATGGTGATATATTAATCATGGATCAAGATGAGCCTACGATTTATGAGGAAGCTGTAAAAGGCCCAGACTCTGAGAAATGGCTTGAGGCCATGAGATCTGAGATAAAAACTATGTATACCAACAAAGTATGGGCCTTGGTAAATCCACCTGAAGGGGTAAAACCTATTGGGTGCAAATAGGTTTTCAAGAAGAAAACTGACATGGATGGTAACGTGCATACCTTTAAGGGGCGGTTGGTGGCTACAGGTATAAAGCAAGTTCATGGTGTAGACTATGATGAGACTTTTTCCCCAGTTGCCATGCTTAAATCCTTTCGGTTCTTACTTACTATTGCAGCATATCACGATTATGAAATCTGACAAATGGATGCCAAAACTGCTTTCCTAAATGGAAATCTTCTCGAGGATGTACATGACTCAGCCTACGGTTTTGTCACTCCAAAGAATGATGAAAAGGTGTGTAAAGTGCAACGATCCATTTATATATTAAAGCAAGCTTCTAGAAGCTGAAATCTTCATTTCGATGATGCAATCAAAGAGTTTGATTTAATTAAGAACGAAGATGAACGTTGTGTCTACAAGAAGGTTAGTGGGAGCACAGTTGTATTTCTGGTGGTGTTTGTAGATGACATACTTCTCATCGGGAATGACATCTCTACCGTTCAGTCTGTAAAGACTTGGCTAGGAAAATATTTTTTCTTGAAAACGTGGGTGAGGCTACCTATGTATTAGGCATCAAGATCTATAGAGATAGATCAAGGAGACTGCTTGGCCTGAGTCAAAGTACATACATAGACAAATATTGAAACTCTTCAATATGCAAGAGTCCAAGAAAGGATTCCTCCCTATGTGGCATGGTGTGAGTCTATCTAAGACTCATTATCCTTCCACTCAAGATGAAAGAGACCACATGACTAAGATTTCATATGCATCTGTAATTAGTTCTATCATGTATGTCATGTTATGTACTCGTCCAGATGTCTCATATGCTTTTAGCATTATGAACAAATACCAGTCAAATCCTGGTGAGAGTCACTGGACTGCTGTAAAGAACATCCTTAAGTACTTAGGAAGGACTAAAGATTTGTTCTTGATATATGGAGTCGAAGAAGAGCTTGTTGTTAAGGGTTACACTGATGCTAGCTTTCAGTTCAATAAGGACGACTCCAAATCACAATTGGGCTTCGTGTTTTTCCTAAATGGTGGAGCTATGAGCTGGAAGAGTTCAAAGCAAGAGACAGTAGCCGATTCTACCACAGACGCTGAGTATATTGCTGCCTCCAATGCAGCAAAGGAGGTTGTTTGGATCAGAAAGTTCATTACTGAACTTGGTGTGGTTCCTAGCATTGTGGACTCGGTGGACCTCTATTGTGATAACAATGGGGCCATTGCACAAGCTAAGGAGCCTAGATATCACCAACGATCCAAACATATACTTAGGCGCTTCCATCTCATTCGAGAGATCACTGATAGAGGAGATGCGAAGATATGCAGAGACCGATAGATGATAACATCGCTGACCCACTAACAAAGCCTCTTGCACAACAAAAACATGAGGGTCACACTAGATCTATAGGCATTAGATGTATGTCTGATTGGCTCTAGTGCAAGTGGAAGATTATTGATGTATGCCCTAGAAGCTAGTTGTGTATTGACATTACTAGTTTACATTGTATCATGACATTTATTTCATATTTAGGAATTTTATTTATTGTGTTATCTATTGTAAATTAAATGAACATAATAAAATCCTTAGAATAGTAAGTTCAATACTATGGGATATCAAGTGCATGACCTGATTTTGAGATCCTATTGGCTGATATCATAACATTGTTTTCAACCCTAGTCAAGTATTATTGTGAATTAGGACAACGATAATACATAGGGACTAATGTGTGCGTAGAATGATGATCATTCTCACGGGTCATGGATATGAGATATCAAATCTTCGCATGGATACATATTAGAGTAATAATGTACTGGACTGACCTACCATGAAAACGCTGCATGAATCATTACGTGGGTGTCATAAGCGGTTCTTACAGTGACTATGGTGTATGTAGTCCTTTGACTTGAGGTCACTACGGTTCCCTACATGAAAGGTTATATGTTTTAATACCGTCAAACATTGTCTATAATAAGGTGATTATAAAGTCAACTATTTGATATACTACAAATCATGCGGAGGGATGTGAGTGACTTAGATAGAATTAGTCCATTTTACATAACATGAGCGATATCTACGGGTCCCTTGATTGAGTAAGACTGCAAAATGCATGGTCGTACTCAAATGAGTTAATATGAGATATTAAGCTCATTTATTTTAGTAAGTCTACTCGGATATCAAGAAACCAAAGATTGAACTATACAAAGGTGACACGCTCTATACTTTGTGGTCAATTAAGATATCTGGACAAAGGGACTATACTACATGGTAACATTGGTCATGGATAGGTTATGTCAAATCAATTATATTTTCGTTACTTGAGTAGCAGTGATGTATTGCTAGATACTACTCATTGTTTGTAATACTAGAATATGATTTTAGTATTACTGTCAACGTAATGGGAACCTAGCGGATCACACACGTAGAATGAATCAAAATTGGGATTTAAATTCATAAAATGAATTTAATTGGGGATCCAAGTAAGACTTGGACTCCTGACATTGGTTGGACATTTAATTAGATTACATGGGCCGACTAAAGTTCAAAGACCCACACACGAATCTGACCCAGGTCAGACTGTGAGCCCAACAGCCTCATTACTCTCTTTGGTTGATTGTCTGCACCTATATATATTATATGTATCTGTAGAAAAGACACACATAAAAAAATCCTAGCAGTCACAGAAAGTGAGAGAGATAGAGAGATCGTGAGGAATATCCTCTTCCCGCAGCTAGCACCGCGGTCTGAGGGAGTGCCTTTTTTTGTTCTGTTCATTTGGATACCTTAGAAGCACCGTAATATTGTAGTGTTGTGATTGGCATACTGTGGAGACAGCAGATCCATCTTTAAGGTATAACTTCTAAACACGATTTATAGTTTTTGCATAGATCCATGTCTAGGTTTCAATATTTTTGTAACTGTGTATTTAATCTGTGATTGCCTTTGAAACCTAACACACTCTGCCCTGGACCGGCGGTCATTCTCCACTTTCGGACAGACCAATGATCATTAACACTCTGCCTGGAACCGATGGTCTCTCTCCACTCTCGAACCCTACCAAAAGTTAACACGAACATAAGGCGGACATGTATGCATTCCCCTACTCCACCACGAGTCTGAGAGTTAACTCTTGCTCCCTATTCATATTGATAACATAGAACATAGATGGAAACTTAAGGGTACATCTCTTAGGTCCTAACTGGAGTTTGCAGCCCATACGTCCGCATCCCATTTGTTGTCGCTGAATCTGGTGTGGGGGCAATAGAAAGAATTTGTGGATTTGTAGGAACTCGAATAGGCTGAATCTGACTTCTTCTCGGGTTGATAGGCTAACTTATTGGTGCTCCCACGGACCTGCACAAACGTTCGAAACACCAGGATGGATCCCGGTGACGAACCCTCCGACGCTCTTGTCAGTACTCGGTAAAGAAAGAGGAAAGAGCTTAGGTAGACAACGGGTGATCACCTGTAACAGCAGGAGGTATGGGGGTATTTATAGTTGCCGTGGGGATATGTTTCAGATAGGAATGAATCCCTACTTCCCGGTGTGGCTGGATAGAGGTGGTTAGAACCACCTCTTCATGATAAGGACGAACCAGGATTTCCCTCTATCCTATTGAACTGGTCCTTAACAGGTTGTGAACCGCTCTCTGCTGAATAGATCTGTTCACAGGTTATCAGGTCCAAGAGGAGGGACCCGGTTCCCGTTTCGGGCCCGTCTGTAGGTGAAATTACCATCCTACCCCTGTAGCTTTGAGATTCGTGCCCACTTTGAACGGTCCTGATTTAACCCTATTTTTAGCCATATCACGAGCCCCCCACTCCCGAAGAATGAATTGATTCAGCCATTGAGGAGTAGTTTTACTGTTTTAATGGTGTACGGGGTTTTATCAGAGTTCTAAAGAGGGGTTTCGGATCTTAAAATAGGCGTAATGATGTTTTTCTGAGCTGGTAGTACTCCCAAGATTATTCTTAGGCTCTCCTGAATTTTTGGTGATTTTTCCCAATTTTAAAATATTTTTCGGATCAGTTATTTAATTTTGCGAAGCAACAATCTAGTTTCAAGAAGCACCAATTAATTATTCCAACAAATAATTATTCACTCAGGAGCTTCCAAATATTTTTCCCGAGTTTATAATTATTTTTTAGAATTTTTAATTAATTTTCCTGAATTTTTAATTATTTTTCAGCAATTTTTAAATAATTAATTCGAATTATAATTAAAATAGAAGGAATAATTAAATAGAATAATGGCATGGCGCTATCCAGGCCGTCAATCACACCTAGGCGCGAGTTTTGAGGTGATCGGAAGGCGGATCTGAGGTGTAGCTGTATTTTTTCGTGTTTGGGGGTCGGTGGCAAGAGCTCTCGTAGCCAGAAGACGAATTTCTCTACAATTCATGTCTAATACAAAATTCACAAATTCCGACCTTAATGTGGTCTAAAATACAAATCAAAATTGAATATCGACAAAATACAGATTTTCCTCAAAAACCAAAATCAACAAAGATCCAACGAAACATAATTCAAACACAACCAAACTTGAAATCGAGTCTACCAAGTGTCCAAACATCATGAAATATGGTAATTAATATATCTAAAACAAGTCTATCACATGGTTCTCAACAAATACCTAAATTCTCACAAAATCTTGCGTACATGATCAAATCAAGAACGGGCAAAACCTAAGTTGTTTCATGTCAAATTTGTGTCGTGAGTCAACTACGGTCAAATAGCACTATAGAGACAAAACTCATCAAGAATAACACACACAAGAGTTGTCTCTAGAACCCAACTACACTACAAGCGGAATTTATGACTTGTATCATACAAAGGAATTAAGTACAAGTTACTTGCCTTAACCGAAGACAAAATGAACACCAAGAATAACAGGAACGGATTCCCGGCCAACAAACTCAACGAACCACGAATGAAAACCGTGATCCAACAAGCGACGAACACAACCTACGAACTCACGAACAACGAACCCAATAACAAGCAAACGAACACGGCGAAACCCAACACAAGCACTCTTACGCACAAGCAACACCGAGAGAGAGCAAGAAGGAGAGACGATGGTCGAGACCCAACGAACAACTCTCGAATGAACGCACACACCTCAACCCAAAAAAGAGCGGGGTGGAGAGCCGAGGAGGGCGCTGCACTTTGGTGCAGTGTTGCTATTGCTGTTGGCGCGCGACAGAACCAAAGACAGAGCGGGATAGGGGAAAACAACAATGCAGTGGAGAGGAAAGAGGACGGGAGATGGGTAGAGCAGCGGATAGAAGCGTGGGTGCACAGGGTAGACACAGACTATATATGAATTAGGTGAATGGTTAGGGTTTTTGGTGGTATTGACAGCTGACGGGTGAGTGGGCTTTCGGGTTGGGAGAACGGGTCTGCATGGGACACACAGGGGAGGGTTCAGTGGTAGTTAAGTGGGAAAGAAAAATGGTTATAGGATAGGTATATATGGTTGGTGAGTATAATATAATTGGTTAAGGCATTGGGTTTATTATAAAGAATAGGATTTTTTTTTAAACAGGGGAAAATTTAATTAAGTGGGTAATTGGTTTGGGTATTAAAGTGAATAGGATTTATACTAGGTATTGGTTCACTAATGGGTTTTTAGGGATAAAGAATAGGCTATGAAAAATAAAAAAAATAAAAAAGAAATGAATAATATAGGAAATCAAAATAATGGCCCGAACAAATGGAACGAAACAAAAGACGGACAATGAATCAAGAACTCAAATAAAAAGAATATAAAATAATAAAATGAAAATTTATTGAAACGAAAATCCAATATACGGTCCAAGAGAAATACAAGAGGAATACAAAGAGAGAAAATATCCCAAAACGAAAAAAAATACACTCAAAATACACAAAATGAAAAACAGGGGTTACATTTCCATTTTTGTATCTCAAATATACTTGAAAATTTTAACAACTCTTTTTAATAAACTATATTTCATTTTATAGAAATTCTATTATTTTTCTCAATTTTTTATTCTCATTTAAAGTCTTAAAAAATTCCAAAATGTTGGCTTTCGGTTTCGAACCCAGAACCGGCCAGGAGCTGCAGTGATGCCCCAAAGCCCAAACCCGCTAGCCAGAAAGTCCAATGGAATCTGGTGTCCAAGTCTTTTGCCGAAATGCTCATAAGTCAAATCTCGGTTTTCGGAAATTAATTAAAAGAAGCAAAAATAAATGAGACTATCAAGTTTCGAACCCAAGATATCTTACAAACAGTGCTCTGTGGTGCACTGGCTAACCAGTAAGTCCAAGTGTAATTTCTGTTTAGGAGTTGTATTAATATACTTTTGTTCATACTGTTCAGAAATTGGTTCTTTTTCTCATAAAACTCGTTTATCCAAACATCCAATCTTTTAGGATTTTGAAATAAACTTTCACTTGACTGAGAATAGATTTTAAAAATAGTAAACAACAAATTTCAAATTTATTAAAACCATATTTTCATTTCTTTAAATAATTCCTCTTCTCATTTTACACATAGGCTTATACTTTTTCTCAAAACTTGAATTTAATAATAGTGTTCATAAAAACTAGTTTATATTCTCACTTATGCAAATTAAAAATTGATAACAATACCAACATGCCTCTCAATCTTGAGAATTTCACAAAAACCTCTTTCATGCAAGAATTTATATTTTCAAATACAGCATGGCAAATATACATATGTCAACACATTTCATGGCACTAACTAAATTTGTTTTACTTTCTTTCTTCTTTCTTAGTCATCATGATTCTAAGGCCTGAATTGAATCTGACATCCTCCAACAAATTTTCAAATATTCAACATGTATAAAAAATTTACAAGTATACTAACATGATTCATAGTATTAATTCTTTAGTCAAAAATCTTTTTTTTAATTAGCATGGTATCTATTATTTGCTTAATCATCACAAGACTATTCTCATTCATAGCATATTACACTAGTATGAATTTTATCTACATATTTCACATCAACATCAACTTAAAATACTCATTTATAGTTTTTAGCATGCATACTCTACAACTAGAAAGTAAGAAATCACCCACCTCTAAGAAGAATGATAATATCACAATGAAGAGACCTCTCCTAGCTCCTAGCTCCACTAGCACCTCCTTATCCTTCTCCTCCTAGCAAGCCTCCAAGCACAAGGTACTCTCTTTCACTCTTTCGATCTTTTTCTCTCTTAATTTTGTTAAGTTTAGGTGTGACAAGAGAAGAAAAGTGAGGGTGTTTTTATAGGTCAATATGAGGGTTCAAATTGCATAATTCTCCATCTAATAAATTACTCTACTTAATTTCCAACCCTTTATAATCCTAACTTTTATAACTCCCAACTTTTCATGTGTCCACCTCTTCAAAGACTCAACCCCCAACTCTCCACTTCCAAAACCCCCCATCCGGCCCCACTCCATCTTCCAATCGGCCAACTCAGGGAAAAAAAGCCAACTCTTACATCATGTATACATATATATATATTTGACTATATATTTACATATAGATATATATTGTACAAATGACTATAGGTATATTTGGTAGCCTGGTAGGTATGTAGACAACAGTGAAAAAAGGGGGGGACCATGCTGAGTTGGGTGAAAAGGGTGCTTTCGAGTGTGGACAGAGCAAAAGAAAATGAAGGGAATTAGTGTGTATGTAAGCACAGGTATTTATATAAATATGTACGTAACAAATTAAAAATTACAAATTTTCATGCACAAATAATTATATACACTCCAAAATTTTATTTTGAAAAACGAGTACACTCACATACGCGCACCGAAACAAACCGTGCGTCGCACGTGAAATATCAAAAATACAAAATTTGACGTTATCAACGAAAAAAATGTTAAAATAATAAAAATACAATATAAGAAAATATATTTATTAATTTTATATATTCCACGACGTAATTGCTACGTACGTAGAAAACACGTTCATTACACGTACAAAAGTATTTAGATCAAAATGCGAGAAAATAAATTTCCCTTTTATAAAATGGATTTGAATACATAAAATAAATAATTTAAATATATAGAAAATATTGTACGTAGCGGTGGGAATACATGATTGATACGTGCATCAAAATACATAAAAAGCACGTAAAACCCAGAGGTTGAAATTTAATATTTTAGTTGATTTAAATAGGATAAAATATACGGAGAATGCATATATAGTCAGAAATCACAATACCAATGAAAACACATTTCAAAATACACGTGCATAACACACAAGGGAAAATTTGTCATTTTCAATTTTTCGGGGTGTTACACTCTCCCCCCCTTAGACTAGTTCCGTCCCAGGAACTTGCTAGGGTAAAGATTGTATTTTGTACACACCAGAAAAATATCATTATTGTATTTAGAAAACTGTAAACTTTAAGAGAAATAAATATAGTATAAAAATACGCAACAAGGAAAACAAGACAAACTCTTTATAAGAAAACTATGAGTATCAAAATTTTGTAAGAACGAAACATGAAAATTCGGGAAAATAAAATATGACCATAAAAGATAGAATAGATTGAAAGAAGTTCCATACAAAATAATATTAGGTAAAGCATTAGATAAAATAGAAAAATAAACTTAGTCATTAATAAAGAAAACATAGTCAATAGATAATTTATAAGTAGATTTAGAAATTTCATCAAAGTAATAAGCGGTAGAAAATCGCAAACTGAATTGGGATTGTACAACGAAATCGAATTAGCAATTTAGAATAAGACCATTGAATAACAATTTGGAAAATAAACGAGAATGAGACTTAGTTGAAAGTATAGATAACATAAAATGACTTTGTATACCAATTAATAAAATAGTGTGTAAGGTAATTAAAATAATTATGCATACGATTTGAAATTTAAAGATATAGAAAACATACATGAAAATACCTTCGAATTGTTAAGTAAAGCATGAAAACCACATACAAAATTTATATACGTATATAGGCGAAAAGTTTATCGGGGTGGAATAAAAAATATTATGACATGAAAATTAAAAATGATTTGTAGGAATAAAACAAACATCATAGTTGTAAAAGTAGTAACATCTTATTGAAATAGTGCGAAAACTAATCATATAGAAATAACTTACGAATTGAAGAAAAGTATAAACACCAATTTTATTTTTTTGTTGGGTGAGTAAACACCAAATTCTAAGATAAGTTAGTAGCAAAATAAATACGATAAAGCAGTATGAAAGGATAAAAGATTCAAAATACTAGTAAGAAGATAGTTGATATTAACTAGTAAATACACAAGTGTGATAGAAATCAGTTTAAATAACATATTGCTAGATTGTAAAATATTATAAAATAGTATAAGCTAGCACAAAAATAGAATAGTGGTAAGTAAATATTATAGAAAAACAAAATAGAGGTTATCAAAGTAGACAATCTTCTTCTGGTGTAGGTTCGTCTCGTTGGTATCCAACTGCAGACTTGCCTCTACGATCCCAAGTTGTAGAATTGCTCTCTATGACATCCGATTGCAGTTTGCCTTCTAGAAATTCGGTTGCAGACTTTGTCTCCCCGACGTCCAGTTGCAGTTTGCCTCCAATGACGTCTAGTTGCAGATTTGCCCTCTCGACATTAGGTTGCACCAAAACGGGAGATGGAAAGATGTAATATTCCATATGCTCTTGTATATTGGGATGTTTAATAAAATATAGTATTATGTTTAAAATCAGTGCTATAAAAGTGGATGGAAAAGTTGCAAATTAAGTAGGATAAAATATTAAAGTAGATAGACTTTAAATATAGGATATACTAAATTTGTAGTAATGAAAATGATTTATAGTATTAAGATGAAAATAGTGTAAAGCATATGCACGAAATGAAAACACAAATGAAAACAATAATTATGTATGTATTAAATTGAAGAAACGTAAAACTACAAAATTAATGAGTAGCGATAAATAGTGAAAGTGAATATAACAAAACAACTTCGCAAATAATATGTAATCGAATATAGGCAATAAAACAAAATGGTAGGTCATATTTATATAGGTAGAATATTTCAATCTCATTAAAATATATATAAGACAATATAAGATAATATAGTATTATAAAATCAAATCATATAAAATGAATGCACATAAGAAAATTTCATAAGCAAAATAGAGATAATCAATGAAGAAAATAATAGTTGCAATAATACGAAAAGTAATAAAAATGTAAACGGATACATACACAAAGGACAAATCATTAAGATTGAAAGACAAATAAAACAAATTCAAATGATCAAGACTGGGGGGATAGACAAGATAATAGATATTCAAGTGATTAATAGTATAAGAAAATATTCATTTGAAAAATATTAAAGGTTGAAAAGTACTATGATAAAATCCACGAAAAATCATTTGAAAAAGGAAGTGTGTAATGTATCATGAATGTAGGTCCAAGCCAACCACGCTTCCACTGCGCCACTCTGATACCCAAGAAAAATATACTCGCATACAATCTCACATCGATGTATACGAGGAGAACATCATGAATGAAAGTCAATAACTACTTCATTCACGACTCCAGCCATCCAACAGGAAAAGGAAAGAGAAAATATCAGTGTATAGAGCAACACAAATGTAAATCACTTACATTTAAATCCCTACAAGCTGAACCACACACTAATGTCCACTCTAGGGTGTCGTTCCTTATAAATTTGTACTGCTTATGAAGTGTGGCTCTGATACCATCTGTAATGCCCCGAATTCCAAATGAGAATGAATTCGAGATTCCACAGGATCATTACACTTCACTTCGTACAATTTTACAAGGAAATTAAAACTTTTCAACAACATCAGAGTTCTTTACAATTTGTATACACAGCGGATGATACAACAATAAAAATAAAATACAACTTGTACAACTTTATCAATATAATTAATCAACAGTATCATAACATCTTTACTTCTCCAAGAAAAGTTCATTACCTGCATATTAAGCTGTGGGCATGTCAGTCACTTACAACTGATGAAAATGTTATACTCAGCCATCCTCTCTATGTCGTACATATAACGATTTCATACTTTAATAAACCACAATTTGAATGAACAATAAAGTATCAAAAGTGATTATTCTAAACATGTAAGTGTATGCGATGCCTTAATGCCTAATGCACACATTTTTATACTAGGATGACACTAATGTATACTTGTTCGGATTCTATGCATCCCACACTACATAGGTTTGAGGGCAAGCATCTACGTACTCCACATTTAAGGGTTCGATCCCTCGTCATGAGAACTATCCAGTAATAAAAAAAGGTTTAGATCATTCCACGAATGTGGCTCCCAGTCCCGGAATCCACTACCCGACTGTTATAACAGATCCCTCATCGTGCGAATCATCCCGCAAATACCCCTCTAGCCCCGGTATACGTATATACATTGGAGAACGGTAAACTATTCATCCGACTACGCATAGTTCCGAATTTAAATTAAAGGTCGTCTCCCACGAAGTAACCACAGTCCCGGAATCCACCATTCAACTGGATCTATAGTCTCGGAATCCACCGCCCGACTATATAGAGTGCCTCACTTACGTTTGCCCAGGTTTACTACATCTTCACTTATGTTCCTAATTCTTAAGTTCAATACATGAATTAATTTTCATACCTAGAATTAGTTTTACCTCCTACCGGACTTAATCAACAAATGCGAGATAGCTCCATGGCCATATCTCAAATATCTCAACTCTTTTAAATTTAATAGTACCGGTACCCGAGGTCTCACTAACTCTAAATTACAACTTTATCATGTACAAGAATTTATGGGTACACATACCCTTCAATAAACATGTTTTAAACTAGATATTTCAACTTATTCACAAATGATCAATATCTTGTCACTATTCATGATCTATTTATTCATTCATAATCTTTACAAGCAAATCATTCCTTTCAAGAACACAATTTCATCACATGAAATTTTATCAACGAATTCAAGCTCTTACAATGTCTCAATTCACTTCAAAGTATTTCTTAAACAAAATGAAAGTATAATCTCTTCAAGAAAAATTACTTCACAAACTAATATTTTACTCTTCCTAATAAAAGAAAGATATATTCTTAAATAATAGATTTTTATGTTCACATTATTCATCTATCTATCTAAATTTTCATTTTTGTATCTCAAATATACTTGAAAGATTTTACAACTCTTTTTAATAAACTCTATTTCATTTTACAGAAATTCTATTATTTTTCTTAATTTTTTATTCTCATTTAAAGTCTTTAAAAAATTCCAAAACTCAAAAAAAATCCAAAACGTTGGCTTTCAATTTCGAACCCAGAACTGGCCAGGAGCTACAGTTTTGCTCCAAAGCCCAAACCCGCTAGCCAGAAAGTCCAATGGACTCTGGTGTCCAAGTCTTTTGCCGAAATGCTCATAAGTCAAACCTCGGTTTTTGGAAATTAATTAAAAGAAGCAAAAATAAATGTGACTATCAAGTTTCGAACCCAAGATCTCTTACAAACAGTGCTCTGTGGTGCACTGGCTAACCAGTAAGTCCAAGTGTAATTTCTGTTTAGGAGTTGTATTAATATACTTTTGTTCATACTGTTCAAAAATTGGTTCTTTTTCACACAAAACTCGTTTATCCAAAGATCCAATCTTTTAGGATTTTGAAATAAACTTTCACTTGACTGAGAATAGATTTTTAAAATAGTAAACAACAAATTTCAAATTTATTAAAACCATATTTTCATTTCTTTAAACAATTCATCTTCTCATTTTACACATAGGCTTATATTTTTTCTCAAAACTTGAATTTAATAATTGTATTCATAAAAACTAGTTTATGTTCTCACTTATACAAATTAAAAATTGATAACAATACCAACATGCCTCTCAATCATGAGAATTTCACAAAAACCTCTTTCATGCAAGAATTTATATTTTCAAATACAACATGACAAATATACATATGTTAACACATTTCATGGCACTAACTAAATTTGTTTTACTTTCTTTCTTCTTTCTTAGTCATTATGATTCTAAGGCATGAATTGAATATGACATCCTCCAACAAATTTTCATATATTCAACATGTATAAAAAATTTACAAGCATACTAACATGATTCATAGTATTAATTCTTTAATCAAAAATCTTCTTTTAATTAGCATGGTATCTATTATTTGCTTAATCATCACAAAACTATTCTCATTCATAGCATATTACACTAGCATGGATTTTATCTACATATTTCACATCAACATCAACTTAAAATACTCATTTATAGTTTTTAGCATGCATACTCTACAACTAGAAAGTAAGAAATCACCCACCTCTAAGAAGAATGACAATATCACAATGAAGAGACCTCTCCTACCTCCTAGCTCCACTAGCACCTCCTTGTCCTTCTCCTAGCAAGCCTCCAAGCACAAGGTAGTCTCTTTCACTCTTTCTTTTTCTCTCTTAATTTTGTTAAGTTTAGGTGTGATGAGAGAAGAAAAGTGAGGGTGTATTTATAGGTCATTGTGAGGGTTCAAATTGCATAATTCTCCATCTAATAAATTACTCTACTTAATTTCCAACCCTTTATAATCCTAACTCCAATAACTCCCAACTCTTCATGTGTCCACATCTTCAAAGACTCAACCCCCAACTCTCCACTTCCAAAACCCCTATCCGGCCCCACTCCATCTTCCAACCGGCCAACTCAGGAAAAAAAAAAAGCCAACTCTTACATCATGTGTACATATATATATTTGACTATATATTTACATATAGATATATATTGTACAAATGACTATAGGTATATTTGATAGCCTGGTAGGTATGTAGACAACAGTGGAAAAGGGGGGGACCATGCTGAGTTGGGTGAAACGGGTGCTTTCGGGTGTGGTCAGAGCAAAAGAAAAGGAAGGGAATTAGTGTGTATGTAAGCATAGGTATTTATATAAATATGTATATAAAAAATTAAAAATTATAATTTTTCATGCACAAATAATTATATACACTTCAAAATTTTATTTTGAAAAATGAGTACGCTCACATACGCGCACCGAAACAAACCATACGTCGCACGTGAAATATCAAAAATACGAAATTTGATATTATCAACGAAAAAAAATGTTAAAATAATAAAAATACAATATAAGAAAATATATTTATTAATTTTATATATTCCACGACGTAATTGCTATGTACGTAGAAAACACGTGCATTACACGTACAAAAGTATTTAGATCAAAATGCGAGAAAATAAATTTCCATTTTATAAAATAGATTTGAATAAATAAAATAAATAATTTAAACACATAGAAAATATTGCACGTAGCGATGGAAACACATGATCGATACGTGCATCAAAACACGTAAAAAGCACGTAAAATCCAGAGGTTGAAATTTAATATTTTAGTTGATTTAAACAGGATAAAATATACGGAAAATACATAAATAGTCAGAAATCACAATACATAATGAAAACATGTTATAAAATACACGTGCATAATACACAAGGACAAAATTGTCATTTCCAATTTTGCGGGGTGTTACACTATGTTTATGATTACATTGAATTTGATTCTGAAAATTGTGCCACGTATTTCAGAGATATTATATTGAAAATTCTGGGCGCAACAGAGTTGGTATCAGAGCATGCTTCAATTAGTAATTTCAAACATAGTACGGAAAATAAACATAAATGGACATTTGATGTGTGAGAACCTAGGCGGACTTTGGATGTGTGAGTACACTAGTGGACATTAGAAGTGTGAGTACCTTGGTGGACATCTGATGTGTGTGACTTGATTGTTTGGACATGAAGACCTGTAATGAGATTTAGACTATTTGTATGCTTAGCCTTGAATGAAATTTCTTTATCGTATGTGCATCGGTTATTTTTTGCATAAAGCATATACTTTTGTCACTAGTTTTTTGACCTCTTTTATCCGCTTTATGCATTTGATATTTTATTATTACTCCATTAACTCGTATATTTTCTATCTTACTTACTGATATTCACTATATCTTTTTCTATTTTACACATTGTGTATAATTTTGGGATTCTATGATTTTCGCCAGTATTATTTTATTCTATTTATTCTATTTATTTATTTATTTTCAGTTATTAAATTTAATTATCTTCGGCTACATTCTTTTAATTATTTATTTACTTGTATATATTTTTAAATGTTCCTTAGTTTGTAGTTCTCACTCTTGTATTCTATCACTTTTACTGTTTTACATTTGTTTGCTTGCTAGATAACTTTTGTGTAATTAACTTATTTCTACTTTTTATTTGGTTTCTTTTATTGCAAGTGATTGATTTTATTTTTAGTTTCTAACCCAGTTTATATTATTTCTATTCATTAGTACAATTGTTAAGCTTTCACTAATCGTCTTTTTTTTTCTTTCTTTTAAAACTGTTTCTATGACTTTACTATTGGTTCTTACTTTTTATTCTTTTGACCAAATTATTATTTGGCAACTTTTGTTGTAATTCAACAGTGCATCCTTTAGCATTACACAAGCTCATTTTTATTTTTGCAACTCTTACTCATTTCTTTCTTGACGTTTTCATCCTTCTTACTTTCATGTGCTTTTACGTTACTCGTATATTGTGATATTACTTTTACATATTACATTAAGTTTTGAGTTACTACGTGTTAAGTTATTATTCCTACTTCTACTTCCTTTCATTATTGTTTTTGCTATAATATAAAATTTGGTTTTGCACATTTACCTTCATTTTATATATACTTGGATTTTTCGATACTATATTTTCCATTATTTTTTATTGTCTTATTTATTTTGGAGCATTTAAACTTGATTGCAATATTTTACTCATATAAATATGATATATCTCTGCACATTTAAATTTTTTATTATTTATTATGTTTTTGATCCTTATATTCAATACATTTATTATCATTTATTGTTTACTGCTTTTGTTATATTTATTTTTCACTATTTAAAGCTACTTATTAATTTTGTTGCTTTATACTTCCCGAATGTACTATATGCACCCATTACTTATATTTTACTTAATTTTTATTATAAATTTTTATTATCATTACATTCTTGATTTCTACATGTACTTCCTACTAATACTATATATGTACTGTGTATTTCAACATACTTGCTATGCATATCATTTTACACTTGTTTAATTCCCACATTACTGTATATTTTTATGATATATTTATTGTGTAAATTTACTACACTACATATTTATTTTCTCATTTATATTTGTATTGTGCTTATGCATGTATTTCATTCCGCTTTTGTCCTTACTTTTATAAATCATTTTTACTACTACTTTTTGTACTATGATGTTTGATATTTATAATCTATACATTTATTTTAATATTTCATCGTATGACTTTCAACTCAAATTCTTACTTTTGCTACTATTATATCATGAATTTCAAAACATAACATCATACTTAAATTAAGTGTCCAATATCCCTATGAAAATGGAAGGTTACATCTTTTATTTCACCATTTCACTGCAACCTAATGTCGAGATGGCAAATATGCAACTCGATATCAATGGCGGCAAATTGCAACTAGATGTCGGGGAGGCAAAATATGCAACCGAATATCCAGATGGCAACCTGCAACCTGATGTTGTGAAGGCGAATCTGCAAGTTGATGTTAAGGAGGAGATTTTCTACCTATTTACTAATTGATATTTCAGGACTTTTTACTTATATAATGAAACTAATGGTAAAGAAAAAAAAATTTTATGACTTTTGTTTATACAAATTACACTTTATGTTTCCATGTAATTTGAACTAGTATAGTTGATTTTTACTTTATTTTCTGTTTACAAGATTTTTCACGATTGAGTACATCAACTATGGTCTAAGTTTTCGTTCTTTTGTAATTACTATTTATTGCCACCGTTTTCCAATTCTTTAACCTTTTAGATTTCTCACTTATTTTATTTTGCGCGTCCTAATTAATGATTTGATGCTTACTTTTGTAATATTTAATGAACTTCTTTTGAGACTTCTTGCACATTTATATTTTGGCATATTTTGCTCGTTACCCTTTAATGTGTTTTTCGAGTATTGATTATAATGTTAACATTCACTAATATACTCATTATTATATGTCTTTTACATTCATTGTTATTAATATTTTCTTAGCTAAATTTGTTCGTATTTCTCTGTGTCTTGACTGGTTATTTTCCCAAAACTATTTTTTTATATAACCTTTAAATTCGTGTTCCTTTGTTGTTTATGTGGTTATCAACCTTTTTATATTTGGGTTTTATCTTTTTACTTTTGACTTATTATTCTATGAGAATAGTCTTACTATTTTCTCGCGTTTTGGGATTTATTGTGTATCCTGTTGGATTTTCTTATACTTTTGCCATGTCAGTTTTCACCTTTTACTCTTCGAGCTATAATTAAATGTTATTTTTGTTTTGCTTAGAAATTAAATCCAACTATAAAAATAATGATAGAGTAAATTTTTGAAACTATCTTGCAAGTTTTGCATTTTATTCTCTTTTGCTTAGAGTAGTTCTGATGACAGAACTATTCTAAGGGGGGAGTGATGTAATACCCCAGATTTTTAAATAATGCTTTTAAGATTAATAAATAAATTAAAATGATTTTTGGTAATTTAATAAATAATTTCCTGAAAATTTATCTTTTTACACATGCAAATATTTTCTTGGGAATTTCAAAACCAAAACATATTTTGGGGGAAAACTCATTAATTATTATTATTATATCATTTGTGAATTTTCTGGATTTTTCTGATAATTATTGGACATATTTGCAAATATTACAAAAAGAATGACTTTTGTGTAAAATTACCACTTAAAGTAAAAACTCCAGATTTTCAGATTTTTGGGCTTGGCATGATGCCTACTCAACTTAGAGGTAAAGAGATTACTTTTTGTTTTAATAAATTTGGTTTATTTTGCAAGTTTTGATAATAAAAAATTTGATCTTTTTGCAAATTTGTCATTTAGAGGGGTAAAAGTGTAAATTTGTTTTTCTGGGTTATCAAACAGTGCCGGCTGGTTGTTTTTGTTTTTTTAAAACTCAATTAAGTCAGATTTATTTAATTTCCAAGTATAAGGATTTATATATGTAAAGGTATATTTAAAAGAGATATTTAGCAAATCTATTCAAAAATCCTAGATATATCAAATCCCGGTCTAGATAGGGTGAGGTGCAACCATCTCTTTGCTGCACAACACAAAGGGATTTCTTATTATTATTTTCTTGAAGACTTAAAGCGAGGATCTTAACTTTCTTGCGAAAGAAGGGATTTTTCTTATTCTTTATTATCTTCGGTTGACTCTTCAATGAGGTGAGTGATAACCCTACTCTCTTGTTTGGTTGTATATGTGCTGTTGATGATGATTATGTAGTAGATGCATGCTAGAAGAAATCGTATATTGATGTAGTATTGTATTGAATGAAGAATTTTTAAATGCAAGATATATGATAAAAATAGGAAATCAAGGATAATCTTTGTGCATGAACAATCGGTGATTTGTAGAAACCTAGTAATACCCACGAGATGTTGGATCTATAATTGTTGATTGTGATAGTTAATGAGTATATGAAATAAGAAGGTATTTTTTTAACTCCGGGTTACTGTTCATACCTGCCGGGGCTTTATTTTTTTTTTTTGAACTCTCCATTGAATTAATACTTGATTGATGGTGGGATTTTGAGTACACCAACAAGAACAACTGATTATTAATAGATTGGCATGTATATCAAGATCATAAGATGTGGGTTTTGATGATAAAGAAACAACATTCAAGTGCAGATTGAGTTTAACCAATTTCGGTCTCTGCATAGTTGAAAAAGAAATTTTTGGAGATTTTGTGCATGTTTCCGATTGTTTCTTTTTGGTAATGTGAGAACTGGGGTGATGAGATAACTGAGCTTCATGCATATACACACTTACGATTGACAAATTTACAAGTTTCAAGAAGTAATTTCTGTCAAATTAAAACTAACCCTGCTATTAAGTCATATATGAACTTTGGCCACTGTTTATACCTATATGGACATATACATATATAGAATTAACATATTAGAGTAAGTTACTGATGCTTTGAGAGTCCTAATTTGCTTTAGCAACAATCAAGAAACCAGTTTATAGTTTGAATTAAATAGTAAAGGCTTGGTAAGTATCAGCTTCTTTTTTTTTTAACCACAGATTGCTGCTGCACTACTGTGCATGTGCACACTTTCATCTTCACATATTCATCCAGTGTCTTGGTAGTTTCTTTGTGTCTGCATATGGTCCATCCTCAATATATATATCTACATATGGACCCTCTTCTATATATACACATATGCTCCATTTTAATAAGATGGCAACTCCTATACCTACATATGTTAAACCTGCATATGCTTTCAATTCATTGAAGTCTATCTTCTACACTTGCATATGTTTTTTTTATCCTGCATATAGTGCAAATTCCTATACCCTGCTTATAATTAAATTCATATACCTGCTTATAGTCAAAATTCCTATACCCTGCTTATAGTCAAAATTCCTATACCCTGCTTATAATTAAATTCTTATACCCTGCTTATAATTAAATTTCTATATCCTGCAAATAGTTCAAATTTCTATATCCTGCATAGAGTTCAAACTTCTATATCTGCATATATACTTATTATCAGTAAAGGGGATTTCTTTCTATGTATTAGATACATATATACATATACTTTATATTTGTATAACGGAGTTTTTTCCAAGTTCTTCTATTGTTCTCTGTATATGTTCCACTTTAATCTGTGTGTGTTTCACTTCAGTGAAGAGAGATCTCTATACATCACAGATTTATCCCAACATACTTCAACTCAGTAAAGAAATTATATATATACATATATTGCACTTCAGTAAAGGTTGTTTTATGTATCAGATATATGTATAAATACACATCACTAAAGAGATTATATGCATATCCTACATTATTCTTCAACTCAGTAAAGAGGGATTTCTAAATATCATATATATATGTACACCATTACTGCATATCAGTAAAAGGAAAATTTTCTATTTCTTCTATACCTGCATATGCTTTCAGTGCAATAAGGGATCATTTCCTATAACCTGCACATAGATCATCTTTTATATAACCTGCATATTGCTTAATTCAACAAAGGGCATCTTCAATATAATATGCTTATGTTTCACTTCAATCAGTAAATATGGATTTTCATGTGTATGTATATGTATTAAGAGCTGCATTTCAGTAAAAAGGAATTTCTATGTATTATATATATATATATATATATATATATATATATATATATATATATATATATCTACATACTCAGTTACCCCATATCAGTAAAGGAAATTTTCTATTTTCTATACTTGTATATGTTCCATTCCAATTAAGAGCATCTTATTCATCATGCATATACTGCATATCAGTGAAAGTGATCTTTTCTACATCTTCTATAATCTGCATGTGCTTTAATTCAAATAAAGACCATCTACTAAATCCCCACATGCTTCATTTCAGTACAAGAGTTTTCTATATATGTTATTTATACACAGATACTTCATTTCTATAGAACGGATTCTTCTATATCAGTTGTATACACATACGTTCACTTCAATAAAAGGTTTCCTATATATGTTTTATATATATACCCAAATGTTCAACTCAGTAAGGATGTTTATATACACACCTATGCACACTTCTAATCAATAAGAGGACCTCTTATTTATATATACTTATATACAACAATATGAATGAATTTCTATGAGTAAGTTAACATTAATATGAAGTGACTAAAATGAATGATTTATTTTTGTGTTGATGGTTGAGTTGTAAGTCTCTAGAGGGTGTGTGGGACTCTAGATACCGGCAGTTGAGATTTTGTGGTTTGGCCAGTTGTTGTTTTGTTGTTGATCAGTTGAGTTAAGTCCGGTAGGGTACACCAACTCTAGGAGATTCGTAATTA
Organism: Hemerocallis citrina; assembly: GCA_017893485.1. Classification (NCBI taxonomy): domain Eukaryota; kingdom Viridiplantae; phylum Streptophyta; class Magnoliopsida; order Asparagales; family Asphodelaceae; genus Hemerocallis; species Hemerocallis citrina. The sequence goes on from CM030367.1 coordinate 19,843,199, forward strand.
ATTAATTAACTTAAACAGGTAAGGACAGGCACAAGATGGTGACATGATTAAATGAGTGCCAACGTGAGTTATGGACTCCAGGATGATCTAAGGAGTGAGATATTCTCCAGTATTCCGGGACGATGGACGTATGGGCCACAGAATGATCTGCAGAGTGGGATTAATCTCTAGTATCCTCAGTTCTGAGGATGAGAGCAACGCTCATGGGATGTTTGTGCAATGAGGATTCCAGGATGACCTATGGAGTGAGGCAATCGCCACAGTATTCCGGGATGATGGACGTAAGGGCCGTAGAATGATCTGCGGAGTGGGATTGGCCTCCAGTATTCCAAAGGCGAGAACCAATACTTGCAGAATGTCTAAATCTCATAGTAGTCATAGTAGTAGGATTAGTGGCATAACTAGAGATTAAACTCTATCAAGTGGAGAACAATAAGGGCTTCTACCTGACCTATGTAGTATGGGATGCATAGAATCTGACAAGTATGCAGAGAGTCGGCATATAGCATTGATATTTTCTTGACTTTGTTTTATGCATGTTGTTTCCTCTTTTTCTACACTTGACACTTAGTATAGTTTCAAGTGATGTTTCATGTTTTACTTATTGTTATCTCTTATTTCATTTTATTCTTGCTGTTCATATATGTTGTTTATGATTCTATGTTTCATGTTTTATTTATGTGCATTTATTTTTATGTCACTTACATCGTTATGGCTGACCCATGTAGTTTTGGGGGTTAGGGTTATCTCTAGCCTCATGTTTTACAGATGTGTGAGTACACAAGTGGACATTAAAAAGAACCTAGGTGGACATTAGAAGTGTGAGTACCTTGGTGGACATTTGATGTGTGTGACTTGATTGTTTGGTCATGAAGACCTGTAATGAGATTTAAACTGTTTGTATGCTTAGACTTTAATGAAATTTCTTTATCGTAAGTGCATTGGTTATTTTTTGCATAAAGCATATACTTTTGTCACTAGTTTTTTGACCTCTTTTGTCCGCTTTATGCATTTGATATTTTATTATTACCCCATCAACTTGTATATTTTCTATCTTACTTACTAATATTTACTATATCTTTTTTCTATTTTACACATTGTGTATAATTTTGGGATTCTATGATTTTCGCCAGTATTATTTTATTCTATTTATTTTATTTATTTATTTATTTTCAGTTATTAAATTTAATTATCTTTCGCTACATTCTTTTAATTATTTATTTACTTGTATATATTTTTAAATGTTCCTTAGTTTGTAGTTCTCACTCTTGTATTCTATCACTTTTACTGTTTTACATTTGTTTGCTTACTAAATAACTTTTGTGTAATTAACTTATTTCTACTTTTTATTTGGTTTCTTTTATTGCGAGTGATTGATTTTATTTTTAGTTTCTAACCCAGTTTATATTATTTCTATTCGTTAGTACAATCGTTAAGCTTTCACTAATCGTCTTTTTTTTTCTTTCTTTTAAAACTGTTTCTATGACTTTACTATTGGTTCTTACTTTTTATTCTTTTGACCAAATTATTATTTGGCAACTTTTGCTGTAATTCAACAGTGCATCCTTTAGCATTTCACATGCTCATTTTTATTTTTGCAACTCTTACTCATTTCTTTCTTGACGTTTTCATCCTTCTTACTTTCTGGGAGTAATGCCTCAAAAAGAGTTTCAAATGACCTAATGCTTGAAAAGGTAATGTAACTAATACTTGTAAACGTTAATCTTGTGTCTCAAATAGAATATAAATGCATAAAAAGAAGGAACTAAAAGGATTATATCATGAAAATCAATAGGAAACTAATGAGCATGAGATCAGGGGATAAATCTCTTCATAATACTACTTCAATAAATCCACATAAAGAATGAAAAATAAATAAATCCAGATAAAGCAATGCAGAATAGCTGCACTAAGTCACTTTAAAAAGTAATCTAAATCTGAGGTTTGTGCAGATCAAATGCTAGCAGAGAGGGCTGACCAGCCCATCAAGTGTATTATATGCATTCAAGTAAGGATTTAGGTGGTCATTTCTTTGTGATATTACTTTCGCTCATAAATTACCAGTATTTTTTTTGCAAAATATCCTAATTTCTTAACTCATTCATCTTTCACTGGTACCAACAAACATCCAAAAGTTTCTATCTCACTATTTCAAATGATGTCCTATTCTTTTCCCCATCTCATTTATAATTTAGATCTATGATCAGTCCTGCTTGAATAAAGAACTACTACAATTAATGATAATATTCTAACTGTCAACCAAAAAATAGTAATAATATTCAAGTTAAGGATATGTCTCATAGCTTGTAAATCTTTAGAGATAAGAATAGACAAACCATGCCCTGTAAGATCCAAAATTGATAAGTAGGTGGAACCCGTGGAATACATGATGGATCAAGGCTATTGCACAATTGGAATGATAGCCTAAATTGTTAATTTATAGGTTGGAAACGTGCCTACGACACGTCTAAATTTTTAGGAGAATGCCTAAAAAACAGAAACACTTCAGAATATTGCATGCAGTTAAAATACAATGAACTTTCTACGTTATCAAATTACCTGTTGGCGGGATTGAGCTCGTTTCAGTTCTTTCATAACTTAAGTGAGATACAATAGTGCCCTTGAAGGGATCCAGATACATCAAGATCTGGTTCGAGTAGTAGATCACCGCATACAATCTTAAAATCAATTTAAGATATCTATAGAGCCTACTCCTATCTTCATATGGCAAAGTGAGCTCAATGAGAGCTATCTTTCCACGTCTTTTTCCATTGTCAGCATTGGTCCTTTTCCTCTTCGCTTCTTCCAACATAACCACTTCCACATCAAATAATCCTAACATAAATAGTACAATCGTGAGGTCTATGCATATCATGCAGGTTGAAATGCAGTATACAAATGCAGCAGCAATCATAAATTAACAACATCGACACAAAAAAAGAGTACTAGCCATCAAACTTTTGTTATAAGCCATGTAGCATTACACAGACAACTAAGAAAGTACTCAATGATCCAATAACATCAGTGCCAGATAAGTATTCATGTTACGGTGCTTCTACATCATTATTAAAGACAATAAGCAAATAACCAAACTAAAGTGACCTACAACCATCAAGGACAAACCACAAAGTATATTTATTAACACAAAAAAAACAAAGATATTAAACTCTAGAACAAAAGTTAGAGAAGATAATAAAGAACAACAATCAAAATAGGTACAGCACAAACATCACGATGATGAAATAAAGAACAACAACCAAAAAGGAGAACACCATACCATTAGAGAAGTTGAGGTGGCCTCAGCTCCAAACAATGCGTACAGATCTACAACACCATGTTTATGTAAGCCAATAGCTTTCAAAGACTCATGGAACTGCTCCCAGAAGGCATGTGAGTTTAGACTTAAGGTTTCTCCTGCACACACATACAGCAGATTTTATCTCTTCCTACATACTACAAAAACAAAGCACACTAATTTGACCAACAATTCAATGAGAATTATAATGTTCTTAATATAGTACAGCAAAAGTATAGATAATCAGGTAGATAATTAATGATGCACACAAATAATATAGTACAGCAAAAGTATAGATAATCAAATTCTTTTTAAACTTCAAATACCTAACTTTATGACCGTTTCCATCTCAGAAACTCATCCTCTCCATCCCATCAAAATCCTAACCCCTGCACCCAAATGCAAACCCAAACCCCAAGTTCAAAAAAATTATTCAAATATCAAGAAAAATAACCAAAATCAAGAGTCATTTGAATACTACGTTGAAACTGTCGGAGTTGAACCCGAGGAGGCAAATCAGGCCACCAGCAGTGGCCGACTTGGTCTACAACTCTTGAATCATCTGCTTCCCCACCTCCTCCTGCTTCTCCAACCAATGAAACCGAACAACATCATGTGTCGTACCAACGTAACATCCCTAAGTCTTCCATTATTAACTATGAGTCTTCGAGGTTCGATGAGAGAGGAAGAAGAAACCCGATGAGATTCGATTGGAGAGAGAGAGAGAGATGAAGAAGAAACCAAAGAAAGTTATTACTTGGCATCATAATAGCCGTCATAAAAGGTCTCGACGTCCATGGCGTCGGAATCATCGAAGGGATTAGGGTTAGGGTTTGTGGAAGGGGAAGAGAGAGATGATTGGGATGGGGGGATTCGGGGAAGAGAGAGAGAGGGGGGGGGGGGGGGGGGAGAATTGGTTTTTTTTTTTTTTTTTTTTTGGGGGGGGGGGGGGGGGGAATGGTTTTGGGATTTCAAATTTCAAATTTTGGGTGGAGGGGGGGGGATGTATTTTGTGAGATTCCATATGGACCACTGATTTCTTTCAACTTAAAGGAGAGCCGCTTGATAGCTTTTGGTTGTGTTTTATTATATAGATGGTAGCTTTTAAAGTATACTTGAAACTGGCAATAAATTGGCAATTGATTGGATGGAGGGTTTTTTTTCATTCGGCTGTAGCCACCACATTAGGGAAAGATAGATTTTTCAATATCCCAAATTAATTTCGTGTAAGACTGAGATCAAATATGTGATTTCACTTTAAATGAGAAATCTTATCACGTGCACTACAAGTGATTGACATATGATGAGATATTTTACTTGTTTATTTATGTATGTGTAAAACTTGACCTCCACTATTAAATCAATTCTCAGGGTTTCAAACCTTTATGTATGAGTCTTAAGGACATAGCTTCAAATCTGACTAGTAATTTTCACGTGCGATACACGTTTTGATAAAAAGTTGGAGTTAAACGTGCGATACATATAAGTCGGTAGTAATCAGCACTCGTGATGAATGCCTTACACTTTAAAAAAATGCAGTTGAACGGGCACTACTCGCAATTTTAAAATTTTTTTGAAGGAAAAACCTTGAATTGTACGTTCGGTGATGTGTTGCACGTGCGACGTACGTATTTGTTTTGTTACAAACAAAATTAAAAATTATTTGTTTGGTGAAGGAAAAAACTTTAATTTATACGCATGATGCATGTGTTAATAAATAGAGTTAAAGTTACACGTGTAATGTATGTGTTAATTTAACATCAATCGCCAATTGTTAAATCTCAATCACAATTAGCCTCTCATGTGTATAGCCGGTTATTAACTTAACTCGTGTATGTAATCATATGGACCTATGTAGGATTCCAAGCGAAACGATAGTATTACAAATCCCATCATGGACTAAGAGGATCAACATACAAGATGTATAACCCATTAAACTTAAGCTCTTCTCAAATTCTTCTAGACCCGTGGGCTTAACCTTATATTCTTAATCAAAGGCCCATGTTTTTTAGTCAACACTCAAAGATGCCCCCACCATTTTAAATAGTATAAAAATAGAAAGGGAATATTCTGGCCAAAGTTGTAAAATCCCTTTTTTTCGAGCGTATCCGATTCGCCAATTAAAGAAACGATCTCAACGGTCCATTCTTTTGGGCCGCAAAATCCATCGCGATCACGGCCCACGATAAAACCCCATTTCTCCGCCAGACCGCCTCTATCTTCTGTCTCTTCCTTCCGTCTGCAAATTTGTAGAGTGAAGAAAAAAAATTTCGAGAGAAACTCCAGATGTCGGACGAGGAACATCACTTCGAGTCAAAAGCTGATGCAGGTGCGTCCAAAACCTACCCGCAACAAGCCGGTACGATCCGCAAGAATGGGTACATCGTCATCAAGGGCCGCCCTTGCAAAGTAAAAATCTCTTTTTTTTGATTTTTTGGTTTGATTCAGTGAAAGTTTTGATTCTGATTGGGTTTAGTTGATAGTGAAAACCCATGATTTGATTTTTGTTTTAGGGTATTTAATTGATTTTTTATTGATTTGGTTAGTCTTTGGATTGATTTGTAATTTGTGGAGTGGATGGGGTTTTTTATAGGATTTGTGATTAGTTTTGCTTTATTGGAAAAACCCATGAATCTGTTGTTGTTATAGATCTCAAAACCCTAAATATGGGTAAGTAGTAGTTAATATTTGTTTATTATTTGGATCGATTAATCTGTGCATCTAATAGATTATGGTGGATTGGCCAGCAAATAGAATAAATGAGAGCTGCTCCTAGAAAAATTCATGAATCAATTACTAATTAATATTTGTTAGCTATTTAATAAACTAATCTGTGCGTTCAAAGGGTTTTTTTGATGTGGTTATGCTAATTTGTTTGACTAGAAAATCCCATGAATATGTTGTTGTTAGACTGCCATATTTTTTCATTTTAGGGTAACTAGTATTTAATATTTATTGATTGGTTTTTTTAATGTGATTGTGCATTTGTGCAAAAAATGGTGGATTAGAAAACCCATGAATCTGTTGTTATTGGGGTGGTCTAAAACCCTAAATATGGCCACGTTTTATGATAACCATAATAGTTGTTAAGGATTGTTTCCGTTGTGTAATGGATCTATTGAAAGATATGACTTTGCTAGTTTTAGTTAGCTAGTCCAATTGTTTTAGATAGTGGAGTAAAGTGAGAATGGATGCTGGACATATTGAAATTTGGAGAAATACCCAATATATCTGGAAAGGCAGGAATGGAAATTGTTATAAAAATCTTAAGGTGGAAATCTTAAGAGCTCGTTTTAGCTCAATCGAGGATCATGAATTATGTATTCTTAGTGGGCTTTTTACAGTAGTGGAGTCTGATCATAGTTGGGACTTTTTTTTTCTACATATTTCTTTCTGGGTAAGGAAGCTGCCATAAAAATCATAATGGGTTCTACAAATAAATTGTCTATTAGTGGTATTGTAATCACAGTGATTATATGAGCTTGGCATGGCCCAAAGTAAGGACATGTAGTAAGTCTGGTTGAGTTAATTGATTTTTTTCTCAGGATTATTTGAGTAAATGAGAGGCTATTGTCATCTTAGTAATGTTTATTGGTCTTTTTTTTTATTTTGATGACAGCTTCACACAAGCGACCCTTGAAAACTACTGTATTTCGAATTATGGATTCTGTGACTCATCCGAAACATACTGAATATTTTTTATCTATAAGTTATACATTTCTGTCTTATGCGGTCTACTTGGAGTGAGAAAGTACACATTTAGTCTCATATTTGCCTCCTTGTGAGAACTGAGAAATGTTATCTATAAATAAGTATAAGTAGTAGAAAAGAGCTACCTTAGGACCCTAGAATTCAGTATTACCTGGACTCCTCGAGAGGATTTTAATTACAATGGTGTCAAATGAGGAGGAAGAACGAGAGAAAGGAAAACATGATAGGGGATAGATGATTATCTGCCAAACAAGCACACAGCGTGCCAAACTAGCCTAGAACGATTTCATAACCAAACAAGCCTTTTGAGTATGCATTATACAAAAATAACAACTAAATGTTGACATGCTTTACCTTATTGAAGCAAGATTTAATCTACTATCTGTTAAACTAAATAATTCTCAAATCAAATAAAATCTTAAAATAGTCCAAGGACTATTATGTTGGTTCTTGAATCTATTGAGAGTCAACATATGGATGTCCTTTTATTATCACCGCATATACTTTATGTTTCAGAGATTATTCATGTGTATATCAAAGAATGTATGTGTTTGTATGTTGTATTGCCTATTTTTGGGGCTAAATGCGGTTAACAACCCCCCACCCCAACTCGCCAGGTGGCAGTTTTTAAGTTTTACATGCAAAACGTGTGTTAATGTTGGACAATAATACCCCTCCCTCTTATCTTAACAATTCTTTCCTAATCCTTTCATCTTCTTCCTTTTCTTATCTTCTTTAATTTCACTTTATCACTTTAAGAATCCCAAAAAAAGTTTGAATATTAGCCGTTGAAATCCTAGTTTGAAGCTTTTAGAGCAACGTTTTGTGGAGAAGATGAAAGAAAGGAGATAACTTTTTGTGGAATTCGGCTTCTCTTTCGTCTTCTCTCTCACACCAAATTCTCCCTTCTCAAACCCGTTGAAACTGTTTCCTCTTTCCCTCTCAAACCCATTGAAACTCATCTGAAAGCTTACTCTTTTTCACAATCTCACATTAATCGTAACCCCTTTATTTAGTATTCACCCCCATTGCCATCTCCAAATATGAGCTTATCTTGGGTTTCTTAAGTGAATTTGTTGGGATCTGTGGTTTCTTAAATGATAAAGTGGATTAGAGTAGATAAGATAATGAGAAGATGAAAGGTTTGGAACATAATTGTTAAAATAATAGGGAGGGGTATTATTGTCCAACATCAACACGTGTTTTAACCGTAAAACTTAAATAATTTCACCCGGCAACTTTCAGGACCGCCGAAGGGGTTATTTGCTTTGACCAAAACCCAGGGGGGTTATGCGCGTTGACCCGATAATATTGGGGGTTATCTGTATTTAACCCTTTTTTAAAAGTGTCAGGGACTCAGGATATTATAATATTTCAATGAATAGCCTTTTATATATATAATTCGAAATACAGTTGTACTACTGTCAACATAAATGATGAAAAGAGACAGATATAATATTGCGATGCTGTGTAACTTATTAATGCAACAAAAAGTTAGTTATGAACTGTACTAATTTTTGTAGGTTGATGACACTTTATCACAGGTCTCTTAAATCATGTAGCTTCTGTCACGATTTTGGTTTACTTGTGTATAGTTTTGCAGATGTTATGAGTTCATGTGTACTTTTAGTTGTTACATTACTTACATCTAGTTTTGGTTTATGTATGTCTACAGGTTGTTGAGGTTTCGACCTCGAAAACAGGAAAGCATGGTCATGCCAAGTGCCACTTTGTGGCGATAGATATTTTCACAGCTAAGAAGCTGGAAGATATTGTGCCTTCGTCCCATAACTGTGATGTATGCTTTTATAGGGTGCATTTTTTCTAATATATGAATGAATTTGCTTAATTTATAAAATTCGTTGTTGAATAAACTTGCAGGTTCCTCATGTTACTCGTACTGATTATCAGCTTATCGACATCTCTGAAGATGGCTTTGTATGTTAATGATCTTTTTGTGTTTGACTAGTGACTGTGCTTAAATCTGGCACTTAAGATTAGCAGTTGTAATGATTTTTATACTCTTGCAGGTGAGTCTGTTGACTGAGACTGGAAGCACAAAGGATGACCTTAGGCTTCCAACTGATGAAAATATGCTTTCCCAGGTTAGTAACATCAGCTTGTACTTTCTATAAAAATAATTCTATTTTAATTGTAAATAGTGTAAAATTTGATTAATTCAGTTAGAATATTTGCACTCTAGCTCTAGGCAGTTAAAATTAGTTTTTTGAACTAATCGATCTAGAAGCGATTAATAATTAATCGGTTAATTGGAAAATAATCGGGGATTAAATCGGAAAAATCGTTATATAAATAATTTAAAAATATATATCCTCATTCTGTAGCAACCATAAATTCTAACATAAAATTATTATGAGATTATCAAATCGGAACATATAGTGATAGAGAAAAATAAGAGAGTATTTGGTTTGAGCTGATTCTGGATGTGGGTCGGGTCAGGTTTGTTGGTCGGTTCCATCAAACAAAAACAATTGAGGAGGAGGAGCTGTCCGAGCAACAAGAGGTGGAGGTGTAAATGCGGGCCGGGTCAAGTATGTGACAGTAAGGGGGGGCGACAGCGAGTTGGGTTTAGATTTGCCCGAGGAAGAAGAGGAGAATCAGTTTGGGTTTTGGTTTAAAGATAATTAGTTTGAGTTTGGGTTTGCACGAGGAAGAAGAAGAGAGCGGCGATATGTCGGGTTTGAGTTTGCGCGAGGACCAGAAGGAATTTGAATTTTGAATTTGGATTTTGGATTTTGGCCGGATTGAGCCCAAATAATACAACCGAGCATGAAAATTAGAGGAGATTTAATCGGTTAATCGACCACCTAAAATCTGCTGATTAACCACTAATCGGCTGATTAAATCGCTAACTATTGAAATATTATAAATCGCTAAAACAATAATCGCATAGCCTCCGATTAGCGATTAATCGGAGATTAATTGGGCGTAATCGGGAATTTTAACTGCTTTATCTCTAGCTGAAGTAATGAATATATCTGATGTTCAGTTTGAAAATCTTACTTGTACATAATCCTGTATCACTAAATGCTCATAAATTAGGGATACTGTAATCACTTTCAAGTCTGGTACTAATGCTCTGATCAACATACGTACTCTTCTGAAGAACATAGGAATCTATCCTTTTTGTGTAATTTAATATAAGTTTGTGCACCATGAGGCCGATGATCCAGTATGAGTTTTGCAATGATAGTGTAGAGAGAACAAATCATCACATATTATTTAGGTAGGTTCTGACAATTCACACACATATATATGTATATGTATGTTCCTAAATTAAGTAATAAGGTCAAAATAACCAACCTAGTAGAAATTTACCGGTCCATGATGCCCTTCACAGTTCGTAGGTTTTTAGTTTGTGCCAAGATACGAGTTTGTTTAATCTAGAGGTGGCTCGAAATAGCCAATGTTTTGGAAATTAAGTAGTCAAATATTGTTTTTGTTGAATTTAGACTAAGAATTATAAATTGCTCATTATTTATTTGTTATGTTATGTAATGCAGATTAAAGACGGTTTTGCTGAAGGGAAGGACCTCGTGGTGTCTGTTATGTCTGCTATGGGGGAGGAGCAGATTTGTGGTCTCAAGGACATCGGTCCCAAGTAAAATCTTTTGAGCAAATTAGCTATCAAAAGGTTTTGTGAACCATTTATGTCGTGTGAGTTGATTGTCCTTTTGAATGTTTTAAGCGTCATGAATTTGCCTACTATTATATTTTTAATGTGTAGGATTATCGTTCATCAAATGGGGATTGTAAAACTCTGTTATATGACTTTTATCGACTTATATTTCTTAAGCTATTTATGACTATTCTTCTTAAAGCTAATTATTTGAGATAATAATGCTGAATTGTTTAGTCTGCTTTTACATGGTGGTTTGAACAGGGTTTGGCAGTGTGGTTGTGTTTTATTAGAATTTCTGCGCATTTAATTTGTTATATAAAACAAATGAATGTTGCTATTTGTTAGGAATGTTTTAGCTTTAATAGATTCAACACTTCTTCAGTCATTGCATTTGCTTTAAAACTCGCATAAAATGTGAAGAATTGATGATTGATTGTTCTAGGTGCATTGTATGCACAAAAGAGAAGTTTTTGACAGATCTGAAAACAAGTTTTGTCATGTCAGCTTCACATAGGCTTCATAGAATGTCTGTTTATGTGCAGAAAGTGAATGGCAATGAATAGCAAAATGGCTGTGTGCTAGTGAGAGTTTATCTTCAGATTTGCTAGAACAAATATGAATAGGAGATTGTGGATAATCGCTCTGATAGACAGTTGTTATTTTTAGGAGATGAGAGCAGGTGAGAGAGTCAGAGAGAGAGAGAGAGATCACATCATGGAAGGTGAGAGAGCCGGAGTGGATCCTTTGAGAGGTCGCCGGAGTGGATCCTTTGAGAGGTCGCCATGGAGACCCCAGCTGCAGGAGAACCACCGCGAAAGCCACCCTATCAAGAGAGTCGATGTCCTAGGGTGGAGCTCATCTCATTGTAGGGGCAGCGAACTGGAAGCAGATGGCCAGTGCCACCCAGGGGCGGACCTGAACCAAAGCAAGACAAGCAATTGCTTTTGAATTTCTTTATATATATGTATGTAATATTGGGTTGAACAAATGGTATCATTTGCTTTTTGGATCATTTTTTTTGTCCATAAGTTTAGGAATTCTAAACGTCTCTTTATTTTTATGTTCTCTTTCCTTTCAAATTTCACGTCTCTTCAGTTTTTCTCTCTTTTCTGATTCTCATCATTATCCTCCAACCCAAGAAAAAAGACCCCAACCTCATCACACCGACTTCCTCCATCATTCCCGAGCACCTCGACCCACCGACCTCCATCACTCCTTGCCAGCAGTTGGCCCCAATCTGAGATCGCCTGCCACCCTCCACCGTACTCGGTCTCCTGTTGTCAGGTTTTCAACTCGATCAAAGTGCGTATATTCTAAAATAATGTATGTTCTAACTTTTGATCTCTTTCTAATTTCAAGTAGTTTCTATTGTTTGTATGTCTAAATCATTTGATTAGTATTTTTATTTTATAATTTCATAATTTATTTGGAGAAGAAAAGGTTTTCAATTTTTTATTTGGGATTGAAATTAGAGAAAATGATTTAAGATTTGAAGGAAAAGTGAACTTGCAAGTTGTAATAACTAGGTGTTATTGTTCCTCAATTTTGTTATTGAAATTTTATGTAGTTTATTTAATATTTGAACCATGCCTTCTAGAAAATATGATTCCGAACATGAAAAAGAAAAAAAAAGAAAAAAAATTAAAGAATTGACTCAATCTCAGAAGGATAAACAAACAAATTTTGTTAGTCAAAGTAATGAACCTTAGGCTTTGGTTGATGAGGAATGTCAAATGAATCAATTGATGAGAAAGTAGAATATGTAGTGAATGAGGAGCATAATAATGGACTTGAAAATTTGGTAAATGAAGAAGTTAATCAAGTCAATAAATTGGTAAATGAAATTGATCATAATGAAGATTTACACAAAGAAGATGGAACTTTAAATTATGATCCAGAAAAATGGGGGATTGTTAATCAACATTTTAGAGGCTTACTAGTAAAAAAAGATCCAATTATAGTTAATGATATCAACTTTCCTCTAAATGATTCCAAAGACAGTTCTCTTGCTCATACAATATTAGACATTTACAAAATGGAGAGAAACAAGATAGAATTTGGTTGGTGTATTCAAAATTTTTAGAAAAAGTTTTATTTATTTTTGTTGTAAATTGTTTACTCATCAATCAAACGTCTCTCATGTAATGATTAGAGAAATCTTGGATAAAGACTTAAGGAACATGATACTTGTAGTTTATTTGAATTTAAATAATTGTCAATTTTAATTGGTCAACATACAAAAGACCCCATTTGAGGATTTGCTTAAGCCCCCTGAACAAGTACGCCTTGGGTGCCACCGCCAGAATGGAAAACCCCCATGACACTACCATCGGCACCACAACAACAACAGCAACAACCCTCATCACCACTGCCACAAAAAACATTCCAACTCCCATCACCATACTTGTGTTTGTGAGTTGAAGCAATTTGTCAAGGGAGACCTTAAGAAGGGTAGGAAAGGTCTCTGCAGCATCAAGCTCGCATACAGCCGGCCGGAGGTTGAGAGAGAGGAAAGAAGGCTTAGAGATAGATATGTTGTCATCGAGGCTAAACGGTCTCCCGTTGGAGAGTCATGTCAATTATGGGATGACGAACTTATGGAATCAAGGTGACCAATGGGATTGGATAGCGCTACAGTTCAGACACCTCAAATTTCTGATCAGTTTTCTGCCCTCTGTCTCCACCTGCTCCTAGCCTTCCTGTTGCGCGCAGGTTGTGGTAAGAGAAAATTAGCTGGAAAAGATGAAGCAGCAGCAAAAAGAAAAAAACATGGGTGATAGGGAGGAATTACGATCCTACCCTCAGCACTTGACAACTAGATCTCACCAACCACCCACACCTAGGCCAATTATTAAATGTAACATTCGGCAAAAATAAAACAATATTTTATTTTGTTATTTTTGTCCACTGTGACGTGTAACGCGCATGCATGAAAATATGAAATTTCACTGGTATCATTTTACTACTATTATCTTATTATTTATTTATTTTTCTTTATTTGATTCTATTTTTTTTTGAATAAAAACTATCTTAGGCTCTTGTTGTTTTAGGAGCTTATTTAATAAAAGAATGTATTATTTTTTGCACTTTTAGGCCCGATCCAAACCAAGACCCAACCCAAATGAAGTCCAAGTTGGCTGGCCAAAATCAAAAAGGGATTAGGGATAATTGATTTGGATTTGGTTGATTGGGAAACAAATCATATTGTTTTGGGAATCAAAATTAAATTAAAATATTTATTTATTTATTTATGTATTTTGGCCGGGGGGGGGGGGGGACCCTACCATGTATCCCGGCCTCCTATAGAAAGGTGTAGGTTTTTTCTCTTTTTTGTTGTTGGCTTGGTTGATTTTGGAGGCCATACTTTAGGAGGAGAAGACCAGTGAATGACTCTTTTCGACCATCAATTTTGAGTTAAGTCTGTTTGGGTTACGTTAGCTCTGGGAGGAGTTTCGTTTTTTCTTTCTAAACTAAGGACATGCACTAGAAAGCAGTTGTGATGAAGCATGAGCAGACGTGAGTGGGCTCTATATAGTCGGGTGGTGGATTATGTGGACTATAGTACAATCGAGCGGTGGATTCCGTGGATTATGACTGCCATGTGGAGCAAGATAGGTCTCAATTATTTTCAGGGCTGAACAATCGAGCGGTGGATTTCATGGATTATGGATAGTCGGACGAAAGGGAGATGGAGCTCCAGGATACCGGTTTAGAGCAACGCTTATGGGATGTTTGGGCGATGAGGATTCTGAAAGGTCGGGCGGAGGAATCCATGGAATGGAGCCAATACTCGCGGGATGTCTAAATCTTGATATTCGTCATTGTTATAGGTTGCATAGCGTGGGGTTAAACCCTACGATGAGGAGAATGCTAAGGGATTGCCCTCGGACCTATATTGTATGGGTTGCATAGAATCCGAACAAGTGTGCATTAGAAGTGCATTGTGTCCATATTGTTTGTGCATTTGTCATTAGGAGCATGGCATACACCGACATACTTAGGGTAATCACTCTTTTCATACTTTTATTCTGCATTCAACTTTGTGATTGTTAAGTTAGAAGATCGCTTTTATATTAGCATTGCGTCAGTTGTACGTGCCCACGGTTCTCAAGTTTTGCAGGATGTTGTTAGCAAGTGGCGTGGGCGCGAACGTGTAATGGAAGAGATTTCGTGATGAATTCGATTGTAAATTTCTATGTGTAATTACCACTGTGTATTGTAAAGAATATTGATGTAATGAAAAGTTTTAAAATTTTCCTGTAATTTTGTATTATGTTGTACGAAGTTGAAGTAAAGATTCTAGATGAGTCACAAATTGCCTGTGTATGGAATTCGGGGCACTACATTAAATTGGTTGTGGACTGGGCTCAAATTCCAATTGGAAGTGGGTTCTATTGTGAAGAAAACAACAATGCTAATAACTCAGTCTTGGGTCGGTCAAGCCCACCGAAGAAAATTGTTACCACAGACCAAACACTTTGGATTTCCATACTAATTTGGAATTTCCAGAGTTGTCCCACCAAGCTAGAGGCTCTTCACCTATTCCTCAACCCACCACCTATCCATGCCCGTTGTCCTTCCTCATCGGCTATCCCACCGACTACCACCATCACCACTGACAAAGGCTCCAACACTATCACCACATTGCCAACCCGGCTTCCCATCCTTATTGCTATCACGATACTCTGAAGGCCCCCTTCCTTAATTTCAAGTGCCACATTCGATTGATACAGTTCTAAGAACTGTATCTTTCTTTAAGTATCAGTCCTCAAGTTCTCGTATCAGCCCCTCACTTATTTTCTTCAGTTTTAAGGGTTTTCTGCAAATGTGTTAGGAATTTGTAATAAAATCCTCCTTTTACTACGGGTTGTGCATGTGGTAGAGAATCTCAATGTAAAAGGAGTATACGAACCCACTGTAATGTTTGTTGTTTTCTTATGCATTTGATTTGAGTTTATCCCTCTTGTTCATCTTCTTCCTTATTTTTTTTCTTGTTTTTGATCGATTCATGACCGAACCGCAGGCGGTGATGATGGTGATGATGCCGGCAAGCATCCAGCACCGATTTGGGTTGGAACCACATCAATGGTATCAGAGCTCGGCGCTTCAGCGACTCCAACCTATCCGATTGACACCGGTCCTCGAGTCTGGATCTCACTCTGGAATCAGGTCATCGAGCCTGTTGATGCAAGGGTTCACCCCATGAGGTGTTGACACTCACTAGTCGACCGATCTGGAAGTTATAAGGGAATTAGATAGAAATCGGAGAGCCATGGCGTCATCGCCTTTCGCCTTTCTCCTTTCAACTTCTCCAATTCATCTTCATCGTCATCATCATTAAATCGAGCTTCTCCTCCACTGCTCCCTCTTTCCCTTCATTCTTCTTCACCACCACCACCACTTTCACTACTTCCCCTCTCTTTGGCTCTTCTCCTTCCCCGGCTACTGCTACTACTATTGCTACTGTTATTGTCCCTCTCCTCTCTTTGCCTCTTCTTCCTTCTCCTCACCCTCCTCACTATTGTTCAGAACCTCATTTTTCACATGTCCACAACCATAAAGATACTATTAATAACCATCAGGTGTTCGAAAGAATTCCCAATAGAACCAGACAGTAAATTCATCTCAACCACCACCTCAGTATCACTTCCCTTCACCCTTAACTCCTTCTTCGCAGATCTCCATCTTTTTTTTCCATCAAAATCCAGCAACCCACAAATTGTTCGGCCAAATGCTTCTTTGGTCTCATCAACCCTAATCACCCCTGCTCAACATCCCCTGCTTAAACTACATCAAACAGGTATGTCTACGAGGATCACCAGAAATTCATCAAATGCAGTCATCTTAGTAAACCCCTCACCATGCCACTTTTAGTGGATTGCTACATCTCTGGGTTGAAGGAAGAAATCCAACAAGAAGTAACCCTTAAACACTCTCGGACGGTGACAAAGGCATATAGAGAGGCTCAAGCAAGAGAAACCATTATCATGTGTCAAAGAAAAACTGCAAAATATCAAGGCAATGTGACCAAGTTTGGGTCCAATTCCTCTTTCTCTATTAGTGTCGCTACATCACCCTCAACAATTGTTCGACCAAATCCTTTGTCTTCCTTAGTTACATCAGATGAGTATCATTGCAATCTTCTCCTTGCTAATTGTACCTACAAACATTACCACTGCAACAAATTGCTAGACTATGATTTGTGCCTCAATTGTTTTACTAGTGAAAGATTTGAATTGGGTTTGACCCCATTAGGCTTCACTCTTACAGAGGCAGCATAGGTTTTATGGTGTTGGTGTTCAACTCCAACCAACATCAAATCCACATCGACCAGTGCTAGAGCATTCTGGAGCAAAGCCTCAAGTTGAAGAACATGTAAATGAGATTGCTGGTGGGGTGAGCGTGGATATTGTGAAAGCTGAAGAGGAAGACATAGCTGGCAAAATGCTTTGTCAGAATCTTGTTACCTCAAAGAAGATTGTGAGCAAGGTGTATTGTGCGACAAGTTGTCACTTGTAAGTGAGATGTATTTTGCCATCACACTCGACCGTACAATTGCTGGCCCAATCATCATAGCTTGTAGAAAGGGAGGCTCAAGCATTGAAGACCTTGCAGAATAGTTCCCTAGCATGATCGTTAAGCTTCCAATTAACTTACTCAAGGGAATCACTGATGAAGATGTTGCTAAAGTTGTTGATGCTTTGGAACATAAGTTAGCAGATAGAATGATTCCATTGAACAAGTGAAGAAGCTTTACAATCTTTTTGTTCATGCGATTGTGCACTGCTGAAGATCAATCCAATGGCAGAGACATCAGATAATCAGCTAGTAGAAGCTGATGCGAAGTTGAATTTAGATGATAATGCAGCTTATAGGATGAATGATGATAGAATGGAGGAAGCCAACGAGAACAACAACCTCCTTCGCAATTCTGCTCTTGATAAGTTGGAGAAAGCCATCGAGAATTCTCTTCTTGGTCAGGGTCTTAAGGTTCTTGATCATTCAATCATTCAGTTGAGAGGTTGCCCTAGAGAGGGGGGGGGGTGGAGGTGGAGAATTTTACTGCTAATCTTGTTGATTCCATCCGGCATGATGCACTCCCTGTAAATGCCACTTATCTTGCTCCATCTTTAGTAGAGAATGGAAGTCTTTCACTGCTAAGTGCATACTGGTACTTGAGCGAGTGGGGAAAGAAACTATGGAACTGCTTATCACAGAAGCTAGACTAGAAGTGGACAACACTCAAGAGGAATTTGACAATCTATCTCGCGAAGAACAGTTCGAGGGTATTACATTTGAGAGATGCCTTTATATATATGGAATCTCTGAACAGCTTGAGGAACTGGACGCCCTGTCCAACCATTATGCCTTGTTATTTAATCCCAAAAAATAAAAAAACCTTCCTCAAAGCAGAAGTTCTTTTATGATGAGAGGCTTAAACAAATTCAACAAATTCTACTTGGGCTCTGAAATGGAGGAAAATTGTGTAGACCCTGACAAAGGAAGGCATTTAGAGATGGCAGATGATGTCAGCAGCTTTGAGATGAAAACACTTCATGATTCTAGTGTCAGCAAAGCTGTTGACATAGCACCTGATGGAATTGCATACCGTGAGTTGGCACCTACTGCTCAGGAAGCACATATTGTTGGAGACTTCAATGTTTGGGATGGTGAAGAACCTGAGTTGGAAGCAGATGGAATGCTACTAGTTCATGTGAAGAAGCACTCAGTGCCAATGCTTGTTCATCTTGTTTTGGTCAGGGAAGATACTACCACTAAGACAGTAGTGCTAGAATGGCTATTTGCAAAGCACTTTATCTTTTACCTAGGGAAGGAAGACACAGGGAAATAATATTGGGATTTAACGCATGTTCAGAGAGGTATTCGATGAAGCTGTATGCGGCGTATAATTGCTTTTATGTGTTGGGGATGTTGCTCACGATGCAGATTAGGTTTGTGGGGTTTCAGCACGTGCAGTTCGAGGAGCATTTATCGGCTATTGGGGTCTTCATTTTATGGCAGGTGTTTTACTTCTTGGAATGGGTGAAATACATGCTAACTGATACAAAATTGTTCCAATCCTTCTTGCTCTTGGAGCTAGCATGGCAACTAGTTATATTTCCCCCTAGACATGTCGTTTTTACTCTTTGCTTAATCCAACATATGCAAAGGATCATATCCACATTATTGCGTTTGTTTATGAACATCAGCCTACAACATGGTCTTCCTTTATGCTCGACTTCCACATTATGCTTTTCCTTTTCCCCGCAGACTTCTATTTCTGCTTTAAGAGTTTATCTGATGTCACTATATTCATAGTTATGTATGGCCTTACAAGCTTGTACTTGGTGTGATGGTTCGTCTTATTCTTGTAGCTACACCAGCTCTTTGTGTTATTAGCCCAATTGCGACAATGGCTACTATAAAGAATTTAACGTCACTGGTACGAGCGAAAAGCAAAGCTTTCCAAACTGCTTCCAGACAAGGATCAACTAGCTTTAAGGCATCAGCTAACGCATCACAAGATCAAACCCTACCTTTCCAAACAAAAAACAAAAAATTTGCTGCCATGGTTTTGTTCATTGGAGCACTCTATTTGTTTAGTAGATATCTTATACATTGCACTTGGCTTACATCTAAAGCATATTATTCTCAATCTATCGTCTTAGCTACAAGAGAGGTACAGAGGCTCATTTTTTAAAGAGAATGATTGATACAGTTCTAAGAACTGTATCTTCCTTTAAGTATCAATCCTCAAGTTCTCGTATCAGCCCCTCAGTTATTTTCTTTAGTTCCGAGGGTTTTCTGCAAATGTGTTGGGAATTTTGTAATAAAATCCTCCTTTTACTACAGGTTGTGAACATGGCAAAGAATCTCAATGTAAAAGGAGTATAAGAACCCACTATTATAATTGCTATTTTCTTATGAATTAGATTTGAGTTTATCTCTCTTATTAATCTTCTTCCTTGTTTTGTGTTCGATTCATGGTTGCTACCATAGGCGGTGATGATGGTGGTGATGCCGACAAGGATCCATTGCTGATTTGGGTTGGACCCACATCACTGATCCACCACCAACGTCGCATCCCTCAATTCCATCACAACCCACCTGCTCCCTGAGCACAATACCCTACACCCCAAACTCAGATACTTCTGGTGAAGATGAAGAGGATATGCTCAACCTTGATTCGGATTCCTATGATGAGGAATTTGAGACTGAGGAGGAAGAGAAGGATGTCGAGCAACTATTATTTGAGAGTTCCAAAAAGACTTCCACATTTCCACCAACACAGGAAACTCAAGAAGGGAAGATCACCAAATCATCTGTTGACCGATCTAAAGGAGTTGTGATTAGCAGGAAAGTTAAGAAGGACAAGGGAAAGGGAGAGGGGGGCTAGTTGATTTATTGGAGGTTATAGCAGTAGGCAATTGGCAAGTCGCCAACAACGATGCATATACGCGTCAATTTCTTTCATCCATTTTCAATTTCATGCATGATAATGATGTGTTACGGCTAGCCAAAACTTGTCGTTTAGCGGTTGATGAGGACCAGGATCGCATCACTTTCCTCTTGAATAATATTTGAGGGTGGAAATGTGATACGCAATACCTAGGAATGGACCTAGATGATATGCGGATACCTAACTTAGTTTCCCATTGAGTAGCTTCCTTTTCTGGAATGTTAGGGGCCTTGGGGCTAGAGGCAATTAGGAGATGGTTAAAGATATTATTATCTTCTCTAAGGTGGACCTTGTAGGTCTGCAGGAAACTAAAACCCGAACTCAATCAAGATTGTCTCGATTGAGAAGGGTGCAAATTAAAGAGTGGAAAATTAACCCGTTTATTGGTGCCTCTAGAGGCATCGCTTTGGGTTTCAACACGGATGTGTTCGAGGCTTTGGATGAATTCCATGGGGAATTTAATTCTCCATTTATATCCTCCTACGCAGGAAATGTGATAATTGGTGTCAAGTTATGACAGTGGTGTATGGTTCGAATGATTGCACTGCTAGACACTCTTTTTGCGCTGAGCTCCATTCAATCCAACATATATGATCGACTCCATGGCTCATCGAGGGGAACTTTACATCTTCGCCTTTGAACATAGGGGAAGAGGCTGTAGTGATGCGGATCACTAGGAATTCAACGGGGTAATCTCAATGCTCGATTTAGTGGATGTACCAGTTTTGGACAAGCTCTTCACTTGGTTGAACATGTAGCCATCACCTATTCTTTCTAAGCAAGATCGAATTCTGGTTTCACTGGATTGGGGGACCAAATTTCCTTTCAAGACCGACGTCGGATCATGTACCAATCGTACGCAACACAGGGGAGGGTTCAACAAGACAACATTAGAGATTTAGGGTTTCCAACACATGTTCTGGGAAAATTGATCACTTCTGACTAGAGGAACACAAGCAGGAGCAATTTGGACATAAAGGTTAGGCGACTGAGATCGAGACTGAGGAGATGGAATCACGAACGGTTTGCAACCATTTGGAGGGCAAAGGAGCCCATGCTTGAGGACATTGACAAACTAGAACGATTGGAAGAAACTAGGGACCTAACCCAGACTAAAAGGAACATGTTGCTCATCTACGAGATGATATTATCAAGATTAACAAACTAGATGAATTCAAGTGGCAACAAATGTCTAGAATTACTTGGCTAAAGGAAGGTGACACCAACACGGCCTTCTTTCATTGGGTCTCGAGCACCCTTAAACAAACCAACCTCATACACTATTGATTCGGCTGAGGGGCCTATCCAGGAGGAAGGATCAAATCTGTCGTACAAGACTATTTTAGAAATCTCTTTGGATGTAAGCAAGATTTCGAAATCCCTGCTACAGAGGATCTCTGGCCGGAGCGCACAACGCACTTGGATTCTAGGCTAAGGGCATTTGAGAGACCTTTCACTGACTATTCTCAATTGGGAAATGTTAAGGTGCTTGGCCCAGATGGATTCCCTCATCTTACCCTACAATGTATCTCGGGAGGAGATTAAGGATGACATCATGGGCATCATCAATGAGTTCTATGACCATCACCTCATACTAGGTCGTTTGAACTTTGTGGAAGTAGTCCTCATTCCCAAGAAAGATGAGGCAGGAGAGGTTGGTGACTTCAAACCAATCAGTCTACTAAACTCCACAGTGAAGATCATAACAACAGTTCTAGCGACTAGGCTTGGATCAATCATCAACCAACTAGTTAGAAAAGAACATACGAGAATCATTAAGGATCGATGCATCCTGGACTGTGTTGCAATAGCCGAGGAATTAATCCATTTTTGTCACATCAATAACACCAAAAGTTACCTTATTAAACTAGATTTTGAGAAAGCTTATGGCACACTTGAATGAGACCGTGT
This sequence comes from Hemerocallis citrina, assembly GCA_017893485.1. Lineage (NCBI taxonomy): Eukaryota > Viridiplantae > Streptophyta > Magnoliopsida > Asparagales > Asphodelaceae > Hemerocallis > Hemerocallis citrina. The sequence continues at coordinate 19,865,219 of CM030367.1, forward strand.
AATCGAAACTCTCTGAGGGAGAGGATTTGGCACTGGATGGATCCGTTGGATACAAAGTTGCTTCTCTACAAGTAGAACAACGATTAAGGTCAATGCAACTAATGGTAGTTCCTTCTGTTGTAAGAGAGGCCTACGTTAGGGTGATCCGCTATCTCTGTTGCTTTTTACTCATGTGGCAGATGCATTGCGTACCATGCTTACCAACTATTGGGAAGTAGGTTGGCTTTCCCTCGTTGGTCAATCAAACGATAGAGCAGGTGCTCCATCCTCTAGTATCAGTATCTAGGAAGAAACCATTACCTTCAAAGGATTATTCGTCTGCTTTGAGGTGTGGTCGGGTCTCAGGGTTAACTACCATAAGAGTAGTTGTATTCCCATAGCCCTGGACATGGAGGAGGCTAGAGACCATGCGGTCAAATGCAAGGTGGAAACATTCCCCATCAAATATTTAGGACTTCCTCTCAGACTGGGGAAACTTACTAAAGTGGACTGGTTGCCAATCGTCGACAGAGTGGAAGCCAAACTTGTAGGGTGGAAAGGGAAGATGTTGTCACTAGGAGGTAGGGTTTCTCTGATTAACACGGTTCTATCAAAGTTTGCCTACATATTACATGTCATTCTTTAAAATGCCTAAGTCGATGATCCATAGGATGGATTGAGTTCTAAAATGCTTTCTCTGCAAAGGGGCAAACGAGATGGGAAGAGGTTATCACCTAATTTGTTGGGAGAAGATGTGCATGCGTAAAGAACATGGTGGACTGCGAGTCATTGACTTGAAAGATATGAACTTGGCACTCCTAGGCAAATGGTGATGGAAATTCTTTCACCCTAATGGGGAGGGGTGGCATGACTCGCTTAATTGCTAACTTAGGGGACGAAGAACACGGAGTCTGGGCTTCCCTGTGGGCACGAGACGTCTTGGTTCTAAAGGGGCATAGTCAAGGCCTACGACATGGTCAGCAAAAGCTCCCTTTTTTTGCTTAGAAAATGGAATGTTGATGAGATTTTGGTGGGATAGATGGTGTGGTGATCACCCACTCAGAGAGCTCTTCCCAGACTTATATGAGGAAACTACCAAACCGCATTGCCCAGTGGCCAAGGTCTGGAAGAGGGGCAACTGGCATTCACTGAAGACTATCACAACAATTGCAGGACATGCTCGAAGCACTTTGTCAGCACATTGCACAATCAGGAGTCAAATGTGGGGTAAGACCGGACAGGAGGACCTGGGAACTAAAGAAGAATGGTTCTTTCTCAATTCATTCACTATATTCTAGGATCCATTTCAAGGGTTGTTGCCCACCATGGTCAATGGTGATCTGGAATGCTAAGACTTCATTAAAGGTACATGTATTCCTTTGGTTGGTGCTCAACGACAGGGGATTTGGTCTTATATTGTGTCAAAAAATAGGGTTCAATTTGGGGGCCCCAAAACGAGTGTCCCATATACCCCTCGGGATGAGACTCTTAAGATTATCTTGAATTCCAAATCAGAGTGTCAGATTTTTAAAGCGGGAAATATTAGGGAGAATATGGCACAAAGACAATCGAATATCGCAACCTCGTGTGGGTTTTGTATTGCGAACCTTGAGACTAGAGACCACTTGTCAAATGTCAGAGGAGTAAATCCGTTTGGATGGAAGTCTTACGGGCCCTAGGTATGACTGACTACTCAACCACATATGACGAGCTTTGGGTAGGACCGAGAATTGCTAGACAAAGGAAACACATGAAAAAGGTGTGGTCCTTAGCAACCCCTACAACAACCTTGGTTTTGTTGCTAGTCTGTAACAATTTTGACTTTCCTGATACAAGTAATAGTATTGGTAGTCATTTAACTCAGTTTATGCATTTCATCTCCTTAGCAGCCAGGGATCGCATCACGAAAATCTTTCCAAGCTATGAAGATCAAGAGATTGAGATTGGGCCCACTCTAGACTAGACCCCTCTCCCACAAGGTTGTTTTTTTTTTTGAGTGAAAAGGTGGAATAACGCCACCCTGTTTCATTAATAAGACGTTAATAAAACATCCCCGGAGTACTGGGGAAAAGTACATGAAATAAAATGCAGAAAATAAAACATACTCCTCCAACAGTGCCCTGGAGGGTGGGCCAATCAAGACGCGCTACCCACAGTACAAAAGACACAAACATAATAGAGCTAGAAGTATAAAGTAGCCCTCATAGCCATAACCTGTCCCCTGCCCCTCTCAGTCAAGTATCGGGCCAAACTCGATCTCCTCATCATCAAAGTCGTCCACCTGGAAGACTCTGGCAATCCTTCCTCTCGCCCCTGGTGCAGCAGCTGTGGCCCAAAATAAAATAAGATGCATGATGTGAGTAAGATTACTAGAAATACTATTACATGAAGCCCAAAAATAAAAATTATTTCTGTCTAGCCATAAAATCCAACTAGTGGCCGTGATGATGATGTACCAAGCATCCTTCATTTCGTAATGCTTAGAGGCAAAAATGGGGCCAACCCACAAGTCCTCGTATGAATTGGGGTAATCACATGTCTCTAGAGCCCGAAGCACCTCAACTAGAGTTGCCTTACTCCGTTGACAATCGATGAATAGGTGGTTGCGGGACTCCGTGTGTAGATTACAGAATCCACAGGTAGTCGCGAATTGGGGTTGTCTTTTGGCAGGATTTTCCCTGGTCAAGATGGCATTGTTGAGAACTAGCCAGAGAAAGACCCTAACTTTAAGGAGGGCTTTGGCCTTCCAAAGCACATGTGCCCAACTGGGTCTACATCCTCGGAAATGGATACGATGATAAAGAGACCTAACAGTGAAGGAGCCTTTGGCCTCTAATCCCCACCGCATTTGGTCAAGGCCCTGAGCGCACCTCGCCCCACTTCGTGCAATGTGTGTTTGGAGCTCGTTCAGCTTTTGCTGTAACCTTGGACTTAGGTGCCCACGGAATGATGGTTTCCAGGTTCCTCTCCTCCATGTGTTAGCCACGGAGGCATTCGGGAGGTTCGTCTGCTCGTACAAGTCTGGAAAATTCTCCTTCAGGGTATGGGCTCCGCACCACTTTTCCTTACCAGAATCTGGTGGACCGCCCATTACCAATAACCGATGTAACCGCCGAGTTGAAACACTGGCTTTTGCAATCCATTTCCAGAGCCGGAAAACTTTGGACCCTACCCGGAAGCCTAAACTTCCCGTACCCTTCCCCTGGAGGTATGGTTGAATGAACTCTTGTCAACCTTCGCCATTATGGTAAAACACCTTCCACCACCATTTGCCCAGGAGAGCAAGATTCATGTCTCTTAAATCGATCATACCCAGTACGCCATGTTTCTTTTTCATGCATGCGATATCCCATTTGATGAGATGGTAACCGCCCCTATTCATATCAGTGCCTTTCCAGAGAAATCGCTTGCGGATGCGGTCAATTCTTTGGATCACCCACTTGGGCAATTCAAAGACCGACATGTAGTAAATGGGCAAATTAAACAGTACAGAGTTGATAAAGGCCACTCTTCCCCCGAGAGATAGAGTCTTTCCTTTCCAACCTGTCAATCTGTCCTCTACTCTGTCAATAATGGGGAGCCAGTCGGACTTAGAAAGCTTCCCTGGTTTGAGTGGCAGTCCCAGATACTTAATTGAGAATTCTTCCCTCATACAGTTAAGAATATTAGCATGGATTTCCGCTTCTTCTTCGGAGGGTGCAAATTGGGGTTCCCCCACAAGGTTGTTGGTGGGGATGTTTAGCTTTTATGTAGTCCTTTTGTTGCTTTCATGTCTCCCCCCATAGATGTAAGGGGTTTATCTTTGATTTCCGTGTACTTTATTTTTTTGTACTTTCACAGTTTTTGGGGCATATTTTGTTTAATTTCTCATTACTGGAACATAGTAGCCATATTCCATATTGTCCCTAAAAGAAAAATTAATAAAATAAAAGACTATTAGCCACTTTGTGGATTCTTATAATACCACTATTTGTCTGCTAGATCCTTAACTGCATTGTCTGTCTGTTCCATTCTGTAATAAGTTCTTGTTGCATAATTGAGAATTTCTATATGTTTAGTCATTTTAGAAAGTACATCGTTAACACTATGATTGCTCAATATAGGTTGACTCTCATCAGTTCTGTTTTCATAGGCATGCTTATTGTTAATGAGCCAGTTACATTTATCCCATGTTTGCAAGTATGTTAACGTATGTATGCATGCATGGGTGTTCATTTCATTATCTAGTAACTATTGTTTGCTCTCTTTGTGCATCAGTTTTGGGCTCAAGTTCTCTCTACATTTTTCATATAAGCTGGGATCGATTTCTGGTGATTTTTTGTTTCTGACCCTATGTGCAACCCAGTGTCAGAACTGCGTTTGTTAGTTGCTCGGTGTCCTAGTAGCTTTGCAATTGTGAATTGGAGCAAAGTGCTAGTGCTAATGAAACAGAGAATGCAATTGAACTTAGGAAGCTACAATAATTTATTTGGTCTGGTTCGTGAATGTGATCTGTGAGAATTGGATATAGGCTTTGGAAAAGGAATGAAACTTAGAACATATGTTTACCATTCTTTTCGATCCTGTGAATTTTCTTGTTGATCTTCTTTGCTACACAAATCTGTAATGAACTTGCTACATTTGCGTAGCACATTGTCACCAATCATGGAAACTTGCACGAAAATGAATTATATATGCTTTGGAGGTATGTAATACCATTTGGCACAGTAGCTGGGGAGAGGCCCAGGAGGGACATATTTGAAGAATATTGATAGATTTATTCCCATCAGTATGTATTTAATTTACCTCTATAGGCATCAGTACTTTGACACAAACATAATAATGATTTTCAATTTTCATATTTGCAGAACTATATAAAAGAGCAAAGAAAATGTGCAGTATATTTGGTAAGATCTCTACTACTATAATGGGAGGAGGCCTGAGTGTAAATTGTCCTTAACCCAACCCGTGCAGCGCACGTGTTGGGTTATGGACTAACTTTGGTAAATATTTTCGGCAGTGGACCAGTTTGGTAAATATTTCCGAAAGTGGATCAGTTTGGAAATTATTTTCTTTTTGCTCTTTTCATTATTCCTTCAATTTTTTCCACGTGCACGTGTGCACGTGTATGATACTAGTACATATTTAATGTCAGAGTGGCCAATCAAACAGTAACAACCGCAGTGGTCAGTCGGTTCCGTGCATCTATACAATATATTATATTAAACCCACTTTTGGTTTATGAATTTTCTCCTTTTTTTGTCTTTATGAAAAAAAAGTAAATGTAGAAGACAACCCTTCTCACTTCATTTATAAAAAATTTCAACTGAAATTATATTCCTTAATTAAACATAAAAAATCGTACATTAAATAATATTAAATAAGTTTTTCAAAAGTAGTTTATTATTTTTTTATAAAAAAATTTCTATGGTCATTGCTATAAGAGCATCTGTAGTCGTTGCCTACTAAATTTTGGGTATATAGCAATTTGAAATAGGAAAAAAGGAATGTCGTTGTAGTCGTGCAAAGCTATATTTGTTTCGTCGCATGTTTTTTATTTTGAGATGGAAGATTATCTTTCGTCGCAGCGCTTTGCAGACGCAAAATGTTTAGGACGGAAGATAATTTACCGTCTGTCGATTGAAAAAATATTTAAAAAATAACACAAAGTTCTTGGACGGTAAACGATCCATCGTCGGAGGCTTTTTTATTTTTATTTTTTAATTCTCCTGTCCGAGACAATAGGCAGAATCCCCCCCCCCCCCCCGACGACAAACAATGTTTCGTCGCTGGTTTTTTTTTTAGTTTTTTTTAAAAAAATGAGTGGGATGGCTAATCTTCTTTCGTCCATCAGTTACGCGCTCAAAAGTTGATCATGGGCTTGCTTTACCCTTTGTTCGCATGTGATAAAGTAAACAAAAAAAAAATCAAAAGAAAAATAATTATGCTGGTCTCCCAAAAAATTTGTGACACATTTACCCTTTCGTGTCTTTCAGTTTCTCCATATATTTTGTCTCTAGCAAAATTGTCTTGGACGGTACATAATGTACCGTCTGTCACCTTTTTTTTTTTATTTACATTGGACGGAATATTATCTCTCGTCCGACGATTTCTTCGTACGCTGAATTGAAGAGACAGTGTATCGTCTCTCGTCTGACATTTGAGACTCATTTAACGGACGAAAGATTATCTTTCGTCAGCTATAATTTGGCATTTGTCAAACCGTCTCCTATATTTGGCAAGCTTCTGTTCATGGGATATCCGAATTTTGGATATTTGGCAGATGACTAAAGCAATTTTTTTCTCACTTTTTTATTTTTTGGGTATTTAGGAGACGACTGCATATGCTCTAACTTCAACAAAATAAGAAGTAAAGATTATGTTCACATTGTTGTTTCCTGGATGGTGCATCTCATGGACTCCAGGTTGGAGAATGGGTCCCATACTACTCTTCCGGAATTTTGCCCAAATGACACATTTTAAAATTATTTATCAAACCGACCTACTTTCAAAAGTATTTATCAAAATGATCCAATTCGCTATCTGTGATAGCGAGTTGGTGAAAATACTCGAGCTGTTTGAGATAGCGACTGTAGGCTTATATGTTTTTCTACCACTTGGAGAAAAAACTTGAAGAAAAAGTATCAAAGTAAGACTTGCTGTCTCAAACAGCGAGCATAGTACAACTACACTCGATGTTTGAGATAGCAAGCCTGACTTTGAATTTTTTTTTAATATTGAATACACTTTTTTGAATGTAGAATCTACATTGTTAGATGAATGTTTCTTCAAATGCTGAATTGTTCGTAATGAATTGTGGTGAAAATCTATAAATGAACCACATATGATGTATACAGAGAAAAATTGTTGCTGTAGTTTACACTTTTTTTTGAAGGAAAAGGTCCAATATGGCCACCCTGTTTTATTAATCAGAAATTAACAAAACATACAGACTACGAACATGAAATAAAACATGAAGCAATATGACCCTTACAGACAACAGATCCCTCCAACAGCCCTGGAAGGTGGGCTGACAAACCGATAGTCATCACATACTATCGAAGAGGACAAGGACAGACATACTCCTCAAATATTGTAATGGACCCCATCTTGGGCCTAAACACAAAGCTCGGCCCAACAGAATTGTCTGTACCCCAATTTAACTTCGTGCACTACCTCCACGACACGCGCACACCCTCCTGAATCTAGTCAAGCGAAATTTTATCAACCGCAGTGTAGCACCCCGAATTCCTAATATGATATCTTAGAAATACGTGGCACAATTCCCAGCATCAACTTCAAATGTAATATTAAACACAGCCAACACCAATAAAATTTTCAACTTTCATTACATTAATCTTTACATAGCACAGCAGAATACAATACACCTTAAATTACGAATTTCTTTCTTACAACACTTTCTTTACATATTACATAAATCATTACATCACTTTAACTCAAGCATCCAAATCCCGAGCTACAAGTAACCACCTATAAAATATGAGGCTAGAGATAACCCTAACCCCAAAACCAAAGGGGTCACCCATAAAGGTGTGAGTGACATAAAACAAGAACAAGCAACATAAATAAACATGAAAACCTGGAATCGTAAACAACACGTACTAGCGACCAAAACAAAAGAAATACGAAATAACAAGGAAACATGAAAACATCAAGTGTAGCTAGACTAAGTGTCAAGTGTAGAAAGCAGGAAACCATATGCACGAAACCAAGTCAAGAAAACATAATTCTATATGCTGACTCTCTAATGCGTACTTGTCGGAGTCTATGCATCCCACTCTACATAGGTCCGGTGCAAGCCCTTAACTTCTCCACATTATAGGGTTTAATCCCCCGTTATGCAACAAATTCTAACACGATTACTACTACGAGATAAAGATAAACTGTGAGTATTAGCCCATGTCCCGATAATTTCAGAGGTCAATCTCCATCCATAGATAATTCCGGAGAGTATTTCACTCACACCTGGGAATCTTCGAGAATACCCCACACCGCAAGCGATGGCATCTCATCACACGAATACCACATCTGCGTCGCCTCGACCCCGATAATTCCGGAGATTAATCCCACACCACAGGTAATTCCGAAGACTATTTCACTCACACATGGATAATTTCGGGGATTATCTCACACCGCAAGCCATACTGAGGTCCATAACCCATGTTCTCGTTCATCATATCACCACTAGTGTCTGTCCTTATCATTTTAGGTTATTTAATTACTTTACGAATTTCCTAAAGTTGGTGTAGGTAGTAAGTTATAGATTAAGAACATTTAGAGAATAAATCATTTAAAAGAACATTCAAAGATATAAAGATACATCAGTATCAGTCGACTATGGACAGGCATAGGTCGACCGTCCAGAGAGAAAAATCCAATAATCTTTAAGAAATAATTCTAAGTATTATAAGTCGACTGTAAAAGCCATAGGTCGACTGTCCAGAAAGAAAATACAATATTCTTAAGAAAATAATAATAAGTATAGTAGTCGACTGTAAAAAGTTATAGGTCGACTGTCCAGAAAGAAAGTCCAATATTCTTAAGAAAATAATTCTAAGTGGTGCCAGTCGACTGTAAAAATCATCAGTCGACTGTCCAGAGCGAAATTTCAAGAAAAACTAGAGTACAAAGCAGCCAGGTCGCGTCGGTCGACTGTCGACCTACAGAATGCAGACTTTTGGTTGTACACATTTCAACCGATACATAGTTTTACTTTATGAAAACGATTTCTACAAAAAGTATATTTCTTATATGATCAATTACAACCTGTAGGGTTTATAATAACCCACCAAACTAATTCAAAGTTACTTGAATTCATAAAAGTAGTGATTCGTTGATTTCTTTCGATTAAAACATAGATTGTGCATATAGTCAAAAAATTGAGTTTCTAAAATAATTATTGATCATTGAAATAGTTTCATATTCAGATCCAAACCATATCAATACCGAATTTTCAAAAGATCCCCAATTTAGTTGTGTTCATCAACTAAATTCAATTTATCTCAAATCCAGTTCTCAAGACCTGATCTCCTATCTCATCAGTCCTTCTCAACATTTCCTCAATTTCAATCACCATTATGAACTCATAAATATGAACAAATCTAACATTTCTATAGTCAAGTTGTGTTCATCCAAACTCAATGATAATAAAAACTTACATCATCCACATGCAAATCCATCCAAAGATAATTAGGGTTCATAAAAGATCAATTTTCAATTCATCCATCCATTCAATCCATCATGTACATATTCATACTCAAACCCTAACATGCTTTCTAGTAGATGAAATACTACATACAACATACACAAAATAAAACAAAACAAACAAGTCACTCACCTCAAATGACGAGATCTAATAAGAAAAGCCTTTCTTTTGCGAAATCCAAGATCACCTCCTTAAATCTTCAAGAAATAATAAAACCTTTGTGTTGTACAGCGAAAGATAGCTGCACTCCACTCTTATATATATATATATAGGTCGGAATAGGAGAATTAGGGTTTTTAAACACATTTGCAAAATAACTCTTTTAAAGTATAACTTTACATAAATAGATCCCTATACTTGGAAATTTGATCAAACCAATTAAATTGATATTTAAAAGCAAAATAAACACTTTATTTCCAGCCAGCACTGTTTGGAAAGTCCAGAAAATAGTTTTGCACTTTCATCCTTTAAAATAACAATTTTGCAAAAAGATCATTCTTTTTCGTAATATTTGCAAATAGACCCAATTAATATTAGAAAAAATCTAGAAAAATTACAAATAAATCCCAAATAATAAATAATGATTTTCCATAAAATAATTTTGGCCTTTGAACTTCTCAAGAAAATATTTGCACGTGTTTCGCACGTGTAAGAGATAAATCTTCAGAAAATATTTATTAAATCTCCAAAAATCTTTTTAATTCAATTATAAATCTATAAAAATAATATTTTAAAATATGGGGTACTACACGCCGAACCCTGCCGTCTCATCGGTAGGGGACCCCTTCTTCGAGCCCAAGCCCCGCAGCCGTGCTACAACAGATGAAAACTACAATCTCCCTACAGACGGGAATAGCCACCTACCGACACTACAACACGCGCTGGATTTAACGGCGTATTTTTCCCGGCATCTTACCAATCGCGCCGGGGTAGGATAAGATCAGGATAGGGTCGCAAAAATGTATAGTTATACACCGGCGGCCTCTAAAAATGCCGGTGAATTATAATATTCACCGGCATTTTTATAAAAACACGCCGGTGAATAGAAAGCGAAAATATACCCCACAAATCCTCTCACATTCACCGGCGTTTATTAATAAAAATGCCGGTGAATATATAGGAATTAATTCCCCAATCATGCCGCGAAACCCTTAGCACATTTCGGTTTTTTTTTACCAAACCCTAAGTTTCCCCGCGCCGTCGCCATTGGGCCTCCTTCCATTCCTCGACAACTCCACCGTCGACGTCGCCATTGGGCCTCCTTCCCTTCTTCGACCCCCGCTCAGTCATTTCTCTCTCATTGCAAGTACTCTCTCTCTCGCACGCGCTCTCTCTCTCTCTCTACTTCTTGATTTTGTGATGGTAATGATTTGATTGTAATGGTGCGAATTTGTGATGGTAATGGTGCGATTGATTCTGTGATGTTTATGTTTGTGGGAATTTTGGGTGGTAATGGTTTGATACTCAATTTAGGGGAGATCTCGATTTAGGGATAGCTAGCTTCGTTTGTGATACTCAATTTTGGGTGATAATGGTTTGATACTCAATTTTGGGTGGTAATGGTGCGATTGATTCTGTGATGTTTATGTTTGTGATAGCTAGCTTTATTGATTTTATTTTCATCAACTGAAACTTTAGCATGATGGTTCAAGAGGCTTGTTGGTTCTTCTTGGTTCTTGTTGATTATCAGCTAAAACTTTAGCAAAATCCGAGCATGATCGTAAATTAATAAACTAGCATTGGTTCTTGTTGGTTCTTCTTGTTGATTATCGGCTAAGCTAGCTTCTTGTTGGTTCTTCTTGTCGATTTTCGGCTAGGCTAGCTTCTTGTTGATTCTTGTTGAAGCTAGTATTTTTGGTGAACATAGCATGGTTTGGGTAATTCCATCCCAACTAAATCATTGATGTTTCTGGCTCCAAAAGAAACCTGCACAAGGTTTGTTCTGACCAATTCTTGTACAAATTTTGGGAATTCTGAAGTTTTTAGATCCAGGATCACAAATTTTGATTGGGCTGTGATTGGATTGTTTAGTGACTGTCAACAAGTGTTCTTAATTGGGCTGTGATTAGAAAGAGACGAGTTTGAGTGGAGATCTGGAAACCCATATAGAGACATCTCGTTCATAATAATTTATTATTATTGTAGAGCGTGTCGCTCTTTCTGGCATTCTCTACCATTCCTCTTTCTGGCTTCTATATTTGGTTTCCTTCCACGATGACATGACAGTTTCTTAAAACTACACTTGATATGAGCCCTATTCTTATTTTTCTTCCATAAAAATGGGAGTTTTGGTGATCCAACAAACATGTACCCGCATACTTCCAAATGGCATTTTCTTTAGAAAGTCAGGCTCCAATGAATCGATCTATGATTAGAATCTCCATTCAAAGCCCAATCAAAATTTGTCATCCTGGATCTAAAATCTTCTTTGAGCCACAAACATCAATGGTTTAGTTGGGATGAAGAATTAATAGAGAAACATATATGCTTAGATACTGGAAATTTTCATTTTCTTTTACTGTTAAAGAAGCTGAATTCATGCATTTGATTGTCAACTTAGCATGATTTTTTTACCAAAATGGATAAACTGTCAACTAAGGATGCTGTATGTATACCAAAATCCTCCAAATCTGTATAAGAATTGGGCTGAACAAACCTTGTGCAGGTTTCTTTTGGAGCCACAAACATCAATGATTTAGTTGGGATGAAGAATTAATAGACAAACATATATGCTTAGATACTGGAAATTTTCATTTTCTTTTACTGTTAAAGAAGCTGAATTCATGCATCTAATTGTCATCTTAGCATGATTTTTTTACCAAAATGGGTTGACTGTCATCTAAGGATGCTGTATATATACCAAAATGCTCCAATTCTGTACAAGAATTGGGCTGAACAAACCTTGTGCAGGTTTCTTTTGGAGCCACAAACATCAGTGATTTAGTTGGGATGAAGAATTAATAGACAAACATATATGCTTAGATACTGAAAATTTTCATTTTCTTTTACTGTTAAAGAAGCTGAATTCATGCATCTGATTGTCATCTTAGCATAATTTTTTTACCAAAATGGGTTGACTGTCATCTAAGGATGCTGTTTATATATACCAAAATGCTCCAATTCTGTACAAGAATTGGGCTGAACAAACCTTGTGCAGGTTTCTTTTGGAGCCACAAACATCAATGATTTAATTGGGATGAAGAATTAATAGACAAACATATATGCTTAGATACTGAAAATTTTCATTTTCTTTTACTGTTAAAGAAGATGAATTCATGCATCTGATTGTCATCTTAGCATGATTTTTTTACCAAAATGGGTTGACTGTCATCTAAGGATGCTGTATATATACCAAAATGCTCCAATTCTATACAAGAATTGGGCTGAACAAACCTTGTGTAGATTTCTTTTGGAGCCACAAACATCAATGATTTACCAAAATGGGTTGACTGTCATCTAAGGTTTCTTTTTTGGTGAACGGGAAAGAAGCTAGTGTTCTTGTTGATGCTTGGGTTTTAAGTTAATTTGGAGATGCTTTTTTGTCTGAATTTGGAGATGAGATGGATCATATCTCATGAGTATTGTAAAAGTATAAGATTCATTTCAATTAGTAGCATTTTTGCCTGAATATGAGAGTGAAAGTATTCTCTTTCACTGTTTGTAACTTAATAATTTGAACTCCATATTTTGGTTTTGATTGTAAGAGTGCTGCATGTTTTTTTTAATTTTTTTTAAAAAAAAGTTATATACGCCGGTTTAGCTTCCAAACAAAATTACAACTCCTACGGCGGCGTTTGTATAACGCCGATGAATGTATATCAGCTGAAAAATAGGGCACTTAGAAATACCCATACACTGGCATTTTTATGGCCGCCGGTGTATACACAAGATTTACTGGCGGCATGAAAAAATGCCGGTGTAGACCCATAGTATTCCGCGACGCTCGCTTCGGCGGCATTTGGACCGGCGGTTTTAAAAACGCCGGTGAATGTTTCACCAGCGTTTTTTAACGCCGGTGTAAATTAGAAAAAACGCCGGTAAATCCAGCATGTGTTGTAGTGCGAACCCAACCTCCTCCTCCTCCTCCTCATGCGCCGCCTCCAAAGAGATAGCCGCAACCACAGAGATAGCCGTGAAGAGGATATCTTCACCTCACTTATGTTCTTGCTCTCTCAGGAAATTTCTCACCAAACTACACTCTTATTCACCCCCAACCAAATACCACGCCCAAAGAGAGAGAGAGAGCCGTGGAGAGAATACCTTCACTTCTCTCACGTTCCGGCTCTCTCAGGCAATTTCTCACCCACATAGACACACACCAAGAGAGATTAACTTATCTCCCACACAACCTCTCACTCTCAATCAGAAACCCAAATCGAACAAAACAACAACAAAGGATCCCTCGCGCTACGAAGGGCGGTGACATTGCCGATGTCGGGGATGCTGATGGAGGGAAGAAGTGGTGCTATCAATAAGGCAGTGGCCTTTGTTGGAAGAAACTCAAGTGCACAAAAGTTGGCTGCGGCCCTATCGGCAGCACACAGCCCCCTCCGACCATCACCAAGTCAGAGCAGACGCGATGCTGGGCATCGTCACTCGGAGCAGTCGCCGCAGCAGAGGCGGTAGACCACGCGAGCTCCACCTCGTTCGTCGTCGACGCTTCGAAATCGCAAAGGAAGTTGCTGTCGTCGACGCGCGCCCTATCCCGTTCGTCGTCGCTTCGAGAGTCCCCGTCTGGGACAAGACATGAAGCTCGACGTTGAAGGGGCGATGGGGTGAGGTGGGAGGGGGCGATGGGGTGAAGTGGAAGAAGGTGCAAGGAGGGAGGGACGACAGTGAGTAGATCGACGGTGGGCGACGATGATGGGGGGAGGGGGGGCGACGACGAACCCTAGCTGCCGCCCCCAACCTCAGATCTAGGGTTTGAAACTTTTTTGGGGTTTTTTGGGGGGAGAGTTTCTCTCTCTAGATTTCTAGAGAGAGACTCTTTTTGAAAATGTCATAATTGCACTTTACACTTGAAAATATCATAACTACATTCGTTAGTTCAAAAAGCCACGCCATCTCAGATAGCAAGTTTAGTATTGATAAAATTTTCAGAGACTTCAAAGTCTCTATAAAAATCTCTACACACACAGTCGCTATCTCATATAGCAAGTGTGGTATAATGATGCTCGCTATATGAGATAGCGAGTGCATGTTTTTGATTTTTTTAGAGACTTCAAAGTCTCTGTAAAAATCTGTACACACACAGTCGCTATATGAGATAGCGAGTGTAGTATAATGACGTTCGCTATCTGAGATATCGAGTATATGTTTTTGATTTTTTCAAAAAAACTTCAAAAAGTCTGTAAAAATCTCTATACACACAGTCGCTATCTAAGATAACGAGTGTAGTATAATGAATGGGGAAACGAACCGTATAAGGGTTTTTTGGAAGATGGATTTAGGATTTTGAGAGTGGGAGGAGAGAAGGGTTGGTAGGGATGAAGTGAAGAGTTTGAGATTTAGAAGAGAATTTGTGGGTGAGAGGTCAAATTTGGGAGCCTAGAGTTTTGGGTTTCGAAGATAGGAGTGGGAATGGAGAGAGGAAGGAGAAAGATGAAGTGAGTTAAAAGTGCAATTTTTTTACAAAAACCCCAAACTACACTAGCTATCTCAAATAGTGAGGGTATTTTCATTAAGAAATGATAGACTTATATGAGATTCTACTACAAACTTACATGAAGATTGTCTTTTAGTGATTGTTGGGTCTTATCCATTTGTCTTTTAGTGATTAATAGACACACAAACCACTAAAAGACAAGTCTCATACATGTTTGGGCTAGAATTTCATGTACGTGTAGTATTTCTCATTTGCATTCAACCTGCAGAGATAGCAACTGGGTCAATTTAGTGAATACTTTCGTAGTGGGTCAGTTTCGTAAATACTTTCAAAAAGTTGGGCATTTTGGAAATTAATTCGTGTTATTGGTGCGGTGAGTGGGCCCCGCGATGACTTGACTTCAAAAGAAAGAAAGCACTCATTAAATTCTGACTCCGATTACGAAAATTCCGCCATTGCAATGGCTTCACTCAACTTGGATTCCGTCCGAGATTCTCTCATAAGACAGGAAGATTCTATCGTCTTCGCTCTCATCGAGAGGGCTAGATTCCCCTCCAACCCTACCGCCTACCAACCTTCCGACCAATGCGGCGGCTTGTCGCTTGCTGAGATTCTCATCAGGGATGCCGAAGCTCTTCAATCCAAGGTCGAATCTTGACTCTATTTTCTGTTCTTTTACCCTCTCAATTGAAGTGGGTTTAGACCAATTTGATTTTAGTGTTTGTTTTCGTCTTCAATTTCGAAACCCCTCTTTTGCTGCATTTGATTTGATGGAAGAATTTGGAATTTGGTAGGCGAAAGATGAGAAGAAATTTGATCTATGTTACTTGGTTTTTCATTGAACAATTGATATGTATCATCTTTTTTAATTTTCAGAATTTAGTTGTCATTTACTCTCACATAACCAAATGCTGGCAAAAAATGGGTGTGAATAAATTGGAGGGTTAAGCATTGGGATTAGTTGCTGAATGATTGATAAACCTTCTCTTACTATTATGGGAACTATTCAATTTGCGAACAATG
This sequence comes from Hemerocallis citrina, assembly GCA_017893485.1. Taxonomy (NCBI): domain Eukaryota; kingdom Viridiplantae; phylum Streptophyta; class Magnoliopsida; order Asparagales; family Asphodelaceae; genus Hemerocallis; species Hemerocallis citrina. The sequence continues at coordinate 19,881,031 of CM030367.1, forward strand.
TGTATCATGTTGTTGCATCATGAATTATCTATGTAGGAATACAGTTGTACATGCTGAATATAGGATCGAATTGGATCAAAGAAACACTAAATTGCTTGAAAGTTGGATATATGACGCAATATGTGGATTGAAAGTAAATAAACATAATTAGAGTTGATGTCTAATATATAATTTAAATTTAGTTTAGTTACAATTCTTAACCCAAATCGCAGTTGTTCGAGAACATACCTTGTGTTTGTGGACATGCTTGTAAGCCATATAGCTCATTAGCTTGTTCCAATGACAAATAAAGGGTTGGAATTGAAGCGGTTTGTTTTTCGGGGATGGCTGCACCAGGTGTGAGTTCTTCTCAATTTGTATTTTTGCGGAAGCCTCGGTACTGACGGTACGCCCGACCCTCAGCCGGGGGGACGGCTCAGGAGTAGGCGGGAGTGATGTGGAGGTCGGATGCTCGGCTCGGATCTGGAGGCTCGGCTCGGATCTGGGGCTCGGATCTGGAGGTCTTGTGTACTTGCACTCGGCCTAGGAACATCGGGGTTGGTCCCGGTGGCAGGCCCTCCAACGGTCTAGTCAGTCACTAAAGAGTAACAATAACTAGGGTTTTAGAGGGGAGAGATTGATTACCTTTTGAACGGGTAGAGAGCTTGGTATTTATAGGCAGTGCCAACCGGGTCGGGACCCGTTTGGGGCCGGGTCGGGACCTGGTTGCCTGTGGGCCTGACGTGGTGGAAGCCCAGGTGGTTTAGGGCTGACGTGGCGGAAGCCCAGGCGGTTTAGGACTGATGTGGCAGATCTGATGATCGGGGATGAACGGTTTTTGAGGAGATCCTATGGCCCAGAAGGGGCCACGTCATCTGACCCATATCAGGAGCCTCCCACTCCTGGAGGGCTGGGTAATCCAGCCGTGTAGGGATGGTTTTTTGCCTCTGTAGGAAAAGCGGGGTGGTGTGTACGGCGAAGAACGAGATTCGTATCTTCCAGAAGAGGTCAGTAGGGTAGGATGAAGGGGATCCCTTCTTGGAATCACGAGGGGTGTCGGGTGCAGAAGTGTCGGAGCTCGGTTCGCCAAGCGTTTAGGGTCGGCGGACGAGCTCCCTCGCTTGTTGGAAAAGTGAGGGGGCATCGAGACTTGCGGAGTAGGGGTCTTTCTTGCCGAGCGTCTAGGGTCGGCATACGAGTCCCCACTTGTTTGGGAGATAATTTGGGGCTCGCGGTGGTATCCGAGCGTCGACCCTTGGGTTGCTTCGCCGAGTGTAGAGGTCAGCTAGAAAGCCCCCTCATTTGTTGAAAAAGTAAGGGGGCGTAGGCGTCTGTTGGGCAGGAGCTCTTCGTGTCAAGCGTCCATCCTCGGTAGGCGAGTCCCCTCACTGGTTGGAAAAGCAAGGGGGGCACCGAGACCCGTGGAGAAGGAGTTCTTTTTGCCGAGCGTCTGGGGTCGGCAGGCGAGCCCCACACTTGTTGGGAGATAATTTGGGGGTTGCGGTGATATCCGAGCGTCGACCCTTGGGTCGCTTCGCCGAGTGTAGAGGTCGGCTAGCAAGCCCCTTCTCTTGTTGGAAAAGCAAGGGGGCGTAGGCGTCTGTGGGGCAGGAGCTCTTCTTGCCGAGCGTCCATCCTCGGTAGGCGAGTCCCCTCACTGGTTGGAAAAGCAAGGGGAAGGAGTTCTTGCCTAGCGTCTGGGGTCGGCATGCGAGCCCCTCACTTGTTGGGAGATAATTTGGGGCTCGCGGTGATATCCGAGCATCGACCCTTGGGTCGCTTCGCCGAGTGTAGAGGTCGGCTAGCGAGCCTCCTTACTTGTTGGAAAAGCAAGGGGGCGTAGGTGTCTGTGGGGTAGGAGCTCTTCTTGCCGAGCGTCCATCTTCGGTAGGCGAGTCCCCTTACTGGTTGGAAAAGCAAGGGGGGCACCGAGACCCGTGGAGGCGCAACACTTCTTGCCGAGCGTCTGGGGTCGGCAGGCGAGCCCCTCACTTGTTGGGTGATAATTTGGGGCGCACGGTGATATCCGAGCGTCGAGGTCCAAGCGGTTTGGGAGAAACTTTTTGGACTCGCAGTGACATCCGAGCATCGAGGTCCAAGCAGCTTGGGAGAAACTTTTTGGGCTCGCAGTGACATCCGAGCGTCGAGGTTCAAGCAGTTTGGGAGAAACGTTTTGGTCTCGTGGTGACATCCGAGCGTCGAGGTCCAAGCGGTTTGGGAGAAACTTTTTGGGCTCGCGGTGGCATCCGAGCGTCGAGGTCCAGGTAGTTTGGGAGAAACTTTTTGGACTCGCGGTGACATTCGAGTGTTGATGTCCAAGTAGTTTGGGAAAAACTTTTTTGACTCGTGGTGACATCCGAGTGTCGAGGTCCAAGCTGTTTGGGAGAAACTTTTTGGGCTCGCGGTGACATCCGAGCGTCGAGGTCCAAGCAGTTTGGGAGAAATTTTTTGGAGGAATAACTTGGGTGAATAATGGTGGAAGTACCCGAGAAGTTGACCCTGCGCGACGAGGCGCCGCGTTGGTCGGCAGAGCCGAGGGTAAGAAGGTATTTTTGCGCTCTAGGCTGACGTCATCAAGATCTTAGTGGCCGTTAGATCTTGATGATGAAGATCAGACGGCCAGATCTTTTTGCGAAATTCGAGGAGTCCCGCCTGTGCTTATAAATCCCCCTCCCCTCACCTCACTTCTTCAATTTGCTTTCAACTTCTTAATAACAGAAATTTCCTTGCACACCGCCGGCGACCGTTTTTCGTTGACCTTTGCGTTCTCCGGTGAAACAGGTTAGTATTTTTGTTTTAAAATGTCACGGTCTTAGTCCGGTTCCGAGGCAGGCACTTCAGGTCGCGGCGAGGAGGAGGTTCATTCGTCTTCAATATCCTTTTCATCGGGTGACTTGCATCCGGTAAAGGAGGAGGTTCTGTCAGTAGGATGGTCGGATAGCGAGGGCGACGTAGCCTTTATCGTAGAGCCCCTGCAATCCCGTAGGCCGGGTAAGGAGCTTGTAAAGGAGGAGCACGAAGAGAGGGATCCCGAGGGAGAGGGGCTTGTGGAGTAGGAAAACAAGTCCGGAGAAGGGAGTCGAGAAGAAGAGGAGCAGGTCGAGGAGGGCGATGATCAGGAGGAGTCTGAGCAAGGGACTGAGAGTGGTAGTGGCAATGGCGAGGTCGGAGGGACCGCGGAGGAGGTAGGGGAAGAAGAGGCTGACCTGCCATCGTTGCCTCCCCTAGTGACCCCTTCCCCTGATAGGAAGGATCGCCCCCGAAGGAGGAAGAGGAAGTGGATACAGTCCGACAGTCCGGCCAAGAAGGATAAGTATGAGTATGGCTCCGGGTTCACGTACCCCCTTCTCTCCAGCAAAAATCCAGGGCCGATCAGGATGTACCCTGACGACGTGAGGATCTTTTGGCGTATACATCGCTGTTGAGGGACGAGGGCCAGTCCATGATCAAGATGGACAGCGTGAAGTGTGCCGAACCCAGGAATCCACCTGACCATCGCGCTCAAACCGAGCTTCTGCATGTTCCCTGAGGACGCTTTCGTCTCGAGGTTGAGGCTTCCGTTGCACCCGTTCATCAAGAAGGTGTTGAACTGGGGGAGCTGCGTCCGATGCAGTACGGTCCCAACTCGTAGAAACACTTAGTGTGTTTTATTTTGAAGTGTCAGAAGAAGGGGATTACGTCGAGGCTGACCTACTTCCGAGCCATCCTGGGGATGAGCTCTCTCGGGGATCAGGAGGAAATTTTCTATCTTTCGCCTCGCCCCCACAAGAAGGTGATGCACGGCTATTCGGACTCCATCAAGGGTTGGAAAGTAAAGTACTTCATAGTCCAGAGTGAGAAGCCTTGGGACATCCCCACTGTTTGGAACTTCGAAAAGTCGAACCACAAGCCACCAAAGCGAAGAGACTTGACTGAGAAGAAGTGGGCGAAGGTCGACAAGATCATAGAGGGTCACAACATTAGGTGGCCTCGTGTCACGGAGCTACACCTCGCCCGAGCCGGACTAAGCTCAGCCAACCCTAGTATGTTTTTGTTTCTATTCTGTATTTTTTTCTGCTTTCGTGTTAACATGTTTACTTTTCGTTTTGTAAAGATGTCTGCCAAGGAGCTTGACAACTGAAACGCTATAGTAGTACTGGCGCCAAGAGAAGGGCCGAAGCGGCAAAGAAAGCCGCGCAGGAGAAGAGCGGAGCATCGGTCGCGGGGTTCGGTAAGGCATCGTCGCCGACTCCCGAGCAGCCGCCTTCGAAGAGGGTGAAGAGGCCTCACCACTCGTCGCGGTCGGAGAAGGAACCGGGGGCGAGCTTCGGAAGTAAGAAGTTGGCCGAGGTCCGAGAGCAGAGGCCTCCGCCCTCTCGCCCCAATGCCGCGCAGATGGTGGACAGGCAGAGCTTGCAGCAACACGTTTCGGGTTTGGGGGGTGAAGGTAGGGGACACCCTGCTCCAGGGCTCAGTGGCTGTGGAGGCGGCAGAGCACATCACCACGGAGCGGGACCGGATGAGTCTGGCGAAGCAGACGTCCGAGGCAGCCTACACGCGTGGGCTCAGGCGCAATTCTTGGTAAGTGTTTGGTGTTTTCCATGCTCGCAGAATTTCAGAGTTCAGGATTTTTCTAACTTATTCTCTTTGGTCAGACGTTACTCCATGGGCATCACTATCACCGGTACATGGAGGAGGTCCTCGTCGAGAGGAAGAACGCGGAGAAGCACTTCTGCGAGGTCTCTAAGCTTATGACTGAGCTGAAGGAGGCTCGGGACAAGGAGGCGATCCATGATGCTTAGATGGACTCGATTATGGGCCATCGTAGGGACGAGCTGGCACATTTCAAGGAGAAGGCCCAGGCGGAGGCCGTGAAGGCGAAGAAGCATGGAAGAGGCGCAGATCTCCATGACGGATACTCTGATCGCGGCCCAGGACGAGGCCTATGTCAAGGCGAATGAGCACTTCACGCTGATCTACCCGGACAAACGGGTCGATCATCTACATTACAACTGGCAGCTAGAGCATCCGCCCATGCCCGGTGGCGATAAGGAACTGGGGGACCCTCACCAAGAGGAGGTCGGGGGCGACCCTGCTGACGAAGAGGTGCCACCCCCCCTCAAGCATAGTTTAGGTTGTCGTTTTTTGATTTTGTAAACGCCTTCTGCGGACTGGCCGCCGCCTTTTGTAACTAGAAATTTTTTGAATTTATACAAGTGGAATTTTGGCTGATGCTCTATGACTTGTGTTTTTTTCGACTCTTTTGTGACCTGTTGTTTTTTCCGTCTTTTTGATAGACGCATGAGGTCCTCTGCGCCGACCTTGGTTCTGCCGAGGTCTCCTGGGTCCGAGCTAGGTTGGGGGCCATGGAGAGTGTTCTGGCCCGCCAACGTAAGCAAGCTCGGGACCGAGTGGCCGCAGTCAGTTACTTTTTGAACAAGTCTAGAGAGCTCAGCTTGGAAGTCGCTCGTCTGAAGAAGGCCATAGCCGACCAGGACTGGTGGGCAGTTGAGACGAACTGGTCGATCTCGGATGCCTTGAGCGGGTGGTTGGCTTCAGAGTCTTTTCTTCGTGAGGCTGTTGTAGAGAAAGAGTTGGAGATCCGTAGGTTGAAGCTAATGCTAGGCGCTGGGCTGGTCGAGGAGGCGAGCAATTTCGTACTAGGACCTTCTCGACCTTTTTTCTTGGAGGCGGCCCAGCCTGCCTATGCAGAAAGCTCTGTTGCCGGATTGCCTTCCCCGATCGGACCGGCCGAGCGAGCGAAGGAACCCGTGAGAACCGCCGAGTTTGAGTTTTAAGCCGAGCGATGAGTGATTTGTAAGCTTTTCATTGTATTGGGTGGTCGTTTTTGGCGCTCTATGAGTAATAAAAAACTTTCGACTTCTTTAACTTTGACGATTCATTGAGTGAGGAGGGCAGGAGTGTAGCTCGAGATTGTTGCCGAGTTCGGCCTTGTAGGGGGTCGCCACCAAGGCAAAAAGGCCGAACCGTAGTTTCTTGCAGGCAACGCCCAATGAGTGACGTTTCGCCTTCCGATAAACATTAATGGCGACGTTTCGCCTTTCGCCGTTTGGACTTCCTGATGTAATAAATGAGCTGCTCAGGGAGCTATATAATCCCCTTCTCCTCACTGTTTCTTCATCAGCTACTGGCGATGTCTCATCTGTCACCTGCTGATAATTCGAGTGCCTGCCGAAGGCGGGCGCCCGTAAGTGGAATTTTGGTTCGAGAGTTCCGGGTTGGTGGCTCACCTGTCACCCTCGAACAATTCGGGGTTTTAGCTTTAAGGGTCGTAAGCCCCGAGTTGCTCGCAGGTGAGTGGTGGGTCGACCAATTGATTCGGAGGCTCGGCGAGAGTCCTGGGTCGGTGGTTCCCCCTGCCGCTCTCGAACAATTCAGAGTTTTGGCTCAGAAAGCCGTAAACCCCGAGTTGTTCGCGGATGAGAGGTGGGTCAACCAACGGTCCGGGGCTTGGGGCGTTTGCCGAAGGTGAGCGTCCTAAATCTTTAATGAAAATTTTTGGAACGAGCGTGGTTGAAGGTCGTCGCCGAGCGTAAAAGGCATGACTCGAAAAAGTCAAGGCCTTGCTCGAGGTCGACACCGAGCCTTTATGTGTGCCTTGTAGGATAGTACGGGTGTAGCTGGAGGTCATCGCCGAGTGCATAGGTTGATGGGCTTGAACCAACCAAACCGTGCTCGAGGCTGATGACGAGCCTCCATACCTTAGAGAAGCCAGTGATGGGCGTAGCTGAAGGTCATCGCCGAGCGTAAAGGTCGTATGGCTTGAAAAAGCCAAGGCCTTGCTCGAGGTCGACGTCGAGCCCCCACACCTGTTCTCGGAAAGATAGTACGGGTGTAGTTGACAGTCATCGCCGAGCGCATAGGTTTATGGGTTTGAACAAGCCCAAATCATGCTCGAGGCGGATGTCGAGTCCGCATACCTTAGAGAAGCCAGTGATGGGCGTAGCTGAAGGTCGTCGCCAAGCGTAAAGGTCGCATGGCTTTGAAAAAAGCGAAGGCCTTGCTCGAGGTCGACGACGAGTCTCCACAACTGTTCTCGGAAAGATAGCACGGGTGTAGCTGGCAGTCATCGCCGAGCGCATAGGTTGATGGGCTTGAACAAGCCCAAACCATGCTCAAGGCGGATGCCGAGCCCCCATACCTTAGAGAAGCCAGTGTTGGGCGTAGCTGAAGGTCGTCGCCGAGCGTAAAGATCGTATGGCTTTGAAAAAAGCCAAGGCCTTGCTCGAGGTCGACGACGAGCCCCCGCACTTGTTCTCGGAAATATAGCACGGGTGTAGCTGGCAATCATCACCGAGCGCATAGGTTGATGGGCTTGAACAAGCCCAAACCATGCTCGAGGTCGATGCTGAGCCCCCATACCTTAGAGAAGCCAGTGATGGGCGTAGCCGAAGGTCGTCGCCGAGCGTAAAGGTCGCATGGCTTTGAAAAAAATCAAGGCCTTGCTCGAGGTCGATGACGAGCCCCCACACCTGTTCTCAGAAAGACAACACGGATGTAGCTGGTAGTCATCGCCGAGCGCATAGGTTGATGGACTTGAACAAGCCCAAACCATGCTCGAGGCCGATGCCGAGCCCCCATACCTTAGAGAAGCCAATGATGGGCGTAGCTGAAGGTCGTCGCCGAGCGTAAAGGTCGCATGACTTCGAAAAAAACCAAGGCCTCGCTCGAGGTCGACGACGAGCCCTCACACCTGTTCTTGGAAATATAGCACGGGTGTAGCTGGCGGTCATCGCCGAGCGCATAGGTTGATGGGCTTAAACAAGCTTAAACCATGCTCGAGGCCGATGCCGAGCCTCCATACCTTAGAGAAGCCAGTGATGGGCGTAGCTGAAGGTCGTCGCCGAGCATAAAGGTCGCATGGCTTTGAAAAAAGCCAAGCCTTGCTCGAGGTCGACGACGAGCCCCTACAACTGTTCTCGGAAAAACAGCACCGGTATAGCTGGCGGTCATCGCCGAGTGCATAGGTTGATGGGCTTGAACAAGCCCAAACCATGCTCGAGGTTGATGCCGATCCCCCATACCTTAGAGAAGCCAGTGATGGGCGTAGCTGAAGGTCGTCGCCGAGCGTAAAGCTCGCATGGCTTGGAAAAAAGCCAAGGCCTCACTCAAGATTGACAACGAGCCCCTACACTTGTTCTCAGAAATATAGCACAGGTGTAGCTGGCGATCATCGTCGACCGCATAGGTTGATGGGCTTGAACAAGCCCAAACCATGCTCGTGGCTGATGCCGAGCCCCCATACCTTAGAGAAGCCAGTGATGGGCGTAGCTGAAGGTCGTCGCCGAGCGTAAAGCTCGCATGGCTTTGAAAAAAGCCAAGGCCTTGCTCGAGGTCGACGACGAGCCCCCCACACCTGTTTTCAGAAAGACAGCACGGGTGTAGCTGGTGGTCATCGCCGAGCGCATAGGTTGATGGGCTTGAACAAGCCCAAACCATGCTCGAGGCCGATGCCGAGCCCCCATACCTTAGAGGTGACTTTTTCTGGCTCGAGGTGCCGTCCGAGTGCCGAGCTCCTGGCTTGTAAGGGAAGCTTTTTGTGGCTCGCCGTTCCTTTCGAGCGTCGAGCCCGAGACATGTTTTTTAGGAGAGCTAATACGAAGCCAAAGCTTGTTTTAAGAAAGCTAGCATAATTACAATATATTTGGATTTTACAAAACAAGGCACGACGTGCCGATTACATTTTTCATAATTTACATTGGCTGCAGAGGCTAATCCTCCCCTTCTAGGAATTTGATGAGGTGCTCTGCGTTCCAGGGCCTCTTGACAGCCTTGCCCTTCGGGTTGGTGAGGCGGTACGTGCCTGGGCGTACGACCTCAGAAACCTTGTAAGGACCTTCCCAGTTTGGGGCCAGTTTCCTCTTTTGGCCGGGGTTAGATACCGCCAGCTTCTGGAAGACGAGGTCCCCTAGCTTGATGTCGGTGGGACGCACCTTTTTGTTGTAGAACCTTTCGATACTCTGTTGGTAGGTGTTCCTTCTGATGGCGGACTTCTCCCTGACCTCGTCTATGAGATCCAGGTCGGCACGTAGCTGTGTCGAGTTGTTTGCTTCGTTGAAGACCATGATCCGGGGGGAAGGGAGCCCAATCTCCAGGGGAATTACGGCCTCTGTGCCGTATGTCAGATTGAATGGAGACTCTCCATTGGGGATTCTTTTCATCGTTTGGTGGGCCCAGAGAACGCTCGGCAGCTCGTCGACCCATAACCCTTTGGAAGAGTTATCAAGTCGTTTCTTGAGACCGTCAAGAATCTGGCGGTTCGCATTCTCGGCCTGGCTGTTCGATTGCGGGTGGCATACCGAAGAAAAGCGCTGCTGGATCCCGAGATCCTCGCAGAACTTTCGGAAATTCTTACCCGCGAATTGAGTCCCATTATCTGTGATGAGTACTTGTGGAATCTCGAACCGGCAGACGATGTTTTTCCAGAAAAATTGTTGGGTCTGCTGCTCGGTGATCGTGGCTAGGGGCTTGGCCTCGATCCACTTCGTGAAGTAGTCGATTGCCACTATGAGAAACTTTCTTTGGCCCGTTGCCTTCGGAAATGGGCCTACTAGATCCATCCCCCACATAGCGAAGGGGGTAGGACTGGCCAGGGAGCGCAGGTTCGCTTGTGGAGCTCTTTTCACCGAGGAGAACATTTGACAAGGGCCACACTTCTTTACCAGGGCCAGGACGTCTTGTAGCATTGTGGGCCAGTAGTACCCGTGATTCAGAGCCTTTCGCACAAGCGATCGGCTTCCCATATGGCACCCGCCGATTCCTTTATGGAGCTCTTTGAGAGCGTACCTTGCTTCGTTGGGGGTTAAGCAGCGGAGGTAGGGCCTTCCGTCCATCGTGGTGTATGACCTTTTGAAGAGGGTCTCGCTGATCATGGCGAACCTCTCTGAACGGACACTGATCCGTCTTGCCTCGGCTCGGTCTTCGGAAAGCTCTCCTTTGATTAGAAACTTTTTTATGGGAGTGGTCCAATAGTCAGGGTGAGCTCCGTCTTCGATGCGAAGGGTCTCGGGGAGGTCGGTGCTCGGCTTCAGTAGTAATTCGATCAGGACGGTGCGGTCGAGACCCTCAAAGGACGAGGAGGCTAACTTTGACAGGGTGTCGGCCTGGGCGTTCTGTTCTCTGGGGATTCTTAAGACTGCAGATTCGTCAAAGGACGCCAAGAGCCGCTGGACCACGGCCAAGTACCTGAACATTCGATCGTCACGGGCATCGTACTCTCCGGTGATCTGATTGACCACGAGCTGAGTCGCTAAAGGCTCTGATCTGTCTGGCGCCTGCCCGATGCGCCAGGGTGAGCCTATTAATCATGGGCTCATACTCAGCCTCGTTGTTAGAGGCCGAAAAGTTGAGGCAGAGGCAATATTGAAGAAGAAAACTGTCAGGTCCTCGCAAAATGATACCCGCACTACTTCCCGCTTCGCAGGAGGAGCCATCGACGTAAACTTCCCACGTCTGGTCGGTCTCCCTACTTTTGGGTTGCTCGGAGATGGTGCATTCTTTGATGAACTCGGCGAGGGCCTGCCCTTTGATGGCCGTCCTTGGCTAATAGTCGATGTCGTATTGACTGAGCTCAATCGACCATTTGACCAGTCGTCCGGAGCTCACGGGCTTGTAGAGTACGGCCTTCAGAAGCTGGTCCGTGTGTACTTGAATTGAATGCGCCTGAAAATAGGGACGGAGCTTCCGCGCGGCCATGACCAGGGCCTTTGCGACCTTCTCCATTTTTGAGTATCTGGTCTCTGCGGCGAGCAGAACCTTGCTTACGTAGTATAGCGGCTTTTGGACTCCGTCTTCTTCTCGGACGAGAACAACATTGGGCACGTTTTCTGAGGCCGAAAGATAAAGCCAGAGGGGCTCGCCTGGTTCGGGCTTGCTGAGAAGAGGAGGGTTGGCGAGGTACTCTTTCAATTGGGCGAACGCCTCTTGCTGCTAAACACCCCACTCGAAGCCTCCGGTTCCGCGCAAAGTAGGGTTGGCAATCGGGTCGAACGGGCCAGCCGGGCCGGACCCGCCCGGGTTGGACGTTGACACGGGCGGGTTCGGGCCGGGTTGGTGGCTTAACCGGGTCGGGCCGGGCCGGTCGAAAATTGGAAATGGCGACCCGCCCAACCCGTGAACCCTTTCGGGTCCAACCCGGGTCGGGTCGGGTCGACCCGCGGGTTGGCCCGTTTAGATAGATAGTTTTTTTTTTTTACTTAAAATAATAATAATAATAATAATAATAATAATAATAATAATAATAAACATTAAAAATCGTAATAATAATAATAATAAGATTGAAAGAGTGAAATTGACAAAAAAATATTGAAATATTATTCATATGAATTTAAGTTATACAAGTTTCACAATTTCTAATGAAATAAAGAATTCAATTCACAAATATGTGTCATACACTAACATATTTCTTATATACAATTTCAATTTACTTCAATTTTTCTAATTTGAAATAACAAGCACAGATATACTACAATTTTTTTTTATCAATTTACAATTGTCTTCAAGTTGATGGCCTTGAATTTGTTGTTGTTGGTCTTGAATTCTTCATTTTGATTGTTATTGTTGTTGTTGTTGTTCTTCCGGCGAGTTGCTCCCACTTGTGGACGTTGATAATGCTTTCCCTTGTGTCCCATCTTCAGCCTTCAGTCAGTCTTCTGTGCAAATGAGCATCTCTAACATGTCGGGCTTCAAACGATTCCTGTAATCAGTTAGAACTCTGCCACTTGAAGAAAATGCACTTTCAGAAGCAACTGTAGAGACAGGATGAATTAGTAAATCTTTAGCCATAATTGACAGAATACTATAAGTGCGTTCATGGTCTTTCCACCATTGTAAAATATCTAGTGGAAAAGAAGACTCAGAATCTTGTTGGTTATACCAATTTAATTCATTTGGTTGATTAGTTCTAGGTTTTTTGGATTGAATTTGTGCAAGTAAATTAAATGTTCTATCATCAAATTTACTCTTACCTTTACCTTTAGAAGTAGCAGAAGAAGAACTAACTACAGAAGTTGTACTACTAGAAGCAAAACATCTATCATAATAATCATACAAGTTATTTAATGTAGATTCAAATTGAACTAAAAAAGTATCGCAATTAATTACTATTTCTACATTTTTCCCAAGTAATGCAAAAAACATTTCAATCAAATTCTTCGTACCTTCTAATTTGATACGAGGATCCATAACGGTAGCAACACAAATCCACATAGGAGGAACATAATACTTCAAAAAAAATTTGTATGCAGGTTTTACAATATCACCAACATAAGTATCATTTAACATTTCGTTAAATGTTTGCATCATGCTAACTAATGAAATAAAAATGCTACTAGAAATAGATTCACATGTTTCTGAAAATGTTAAAGTTGCGGTTTTAAAAGGTTCTAAAAATTTCAATAAAGATTCGGCATAAAACCAATCGGTGGGAGTCATTTCAAAATTGTGCATATTTTTTGTGATGCAAAAATCATTTACAACTGCTTTATATTCGGTAACAACATGTAGTAAATCAAAAGTAGAGTTCCATCGGAGTTTAACATCCTTTGGAAATCTTCTAAAAAGTACATTTGAAATCCTATACCAATTTTTTCATTCTTGAAATACGCTGGGACTTAATGCAATGAAATGTACACAATTTCTAATTTTAAGTGTATATGGATCGGCTATTTTTAATGCATCTTGAACACATAAATTTAAAATATGACATGCTCATCTAATATGAAAAATATTGTCAGATGGAGGGTTTAATGCGGATTTTAAAGTAGTAATTGCTGCATTGTTGTTAGATGCATTATCAAAACTAATACACATAATTTTATCGTGAATATGAAAAACATCACAAATTTCTAAAATACGGTTTGCTATTTCAGCGCCGCTATAGGGATACGGCAACGCCGCAAGTGATATGATTTTTTTTTGAAGAATTCAATCATTGTCGATCCAATGACAGGTTATTCCCATCGTTGGAATATTGTTGATACCCGTCCAACAATCCGAAGTTAAACTAACTCTACAAGTTAAACTTCATAAAATTGCAATCAAAGCATCCTTCATTTCATTGTACACTTTAAAACAATTCGATTTGCAAATATTTCTCGAAATTCTTCTAAAGTGAGGGTTTAAGGCCGTTTGATTAAAATTTTCCAAGCTCCTACTATCGGGATAGGAAAATGGTAATTCTTCCTTTATTACTAATCGGGCCATTTTCCGACGAACAAGATCGGGATCATAAGGGTGGCTATTAACTAGACCGGTCCTAGGATTGATTTTTTGTTAGCCGGGTAGATCAACAAGAAGTTCTTTATGGTTATTTAGGATGTGTCTACTAATTGTACCGGTGCCATCATCCCTATTGAATTTGTATGCCTTAGAACATGTTTTACAAACTTTCAAACCTATACCCGGAGTTTCTTCCTCCGGGATATAATCGTAAAACTTATGCCCGTCACTACTTTTGCTACGGGGTTGTGTGGTTTCGGTTGGTTGTTGTTCTTCTTTTTCTAATTGTATGTCACCTACAATCTCGTCGTGTGTACCCCATTGTTGGGTAGGAGGATCATGGTACTCTTCAGCGGGCTTACTAATTTGGACAATTGGTGGCCTACGGAAAGAGGAAGAATCTTGCCCACTTTGGCTACGACCGCTACCGCGTGATCTAGACATAATGTAGTAATATATGTAAAAAAAATTACACAATGTAGAAACGATGAATTATAAAAAAAATCTAGAAAACAAGAGGGTTGAGATAGAGAAGATCAAAAAACCAACAATAATTATAATTACAACAAAAATAAAATAAGAAGAGAGGTATGAAATTTTAATACCGTTCACCGTGGATATGCGTATATAAAAAAATCTGTGAAAATAAGAATAGAAGTAAAAGTAGAATTCCTCAAATCCGGAATTGAAGAGTTGGGGAGAGCTTGTAGGAGAGTTGAAGACTTGATCACTTGGAGTTGGACGAGAGTTGAAGACGTTGAATTTTGATTTCGATACGATCGGAATTTGATCGTGTATATGCCTTGAACACTTGTTTATACAATACTTTAATTGTTCACAAATTGCTTTGAAATGAGTAATCATAGTAGAGAGAGTAAGAAAGTAAGGTGTGATTTTTTTTATGGGGTTTGGGGGGGTATTTATAGGCTAAAAAAAAAAAACCAAAAAAAACCAAAAAAACAGCCAAACGGCTCTAAGAGCCATTTGTAACGTCTCTGGTGAACAGTGGCCCAACAGCCCGCTGACCCGTGGGTCAACGGTCGGCCCGTGGCGGGTCCAACGTTTGACCCGAACGGGTCAAACGGTTCATAACCCGCGGGTCGACCCGCGGGTTGGCGGGCGGGTTGGGTAATTTTTAACGGGTTCGTGGGCCGGGTTAGCCGGGTTCGATTGGTTATTTAGGCGACCCGGATCGACCCGTTATTGTTCATGGGTTCGACTCGAACCCGCACAGCTCTTACACGGGCCGGGTTAACCGGGCGGGTCGGCGGTTGACCCGGCCCACTTGCCATCCCAAGCGCAAAACCTTGAAGAATGGGAGGGACTTCTCTCCGGACTTGGAGAGGAAACGACCGATGGCCGTCAGTCTTCTCGTGAGCCTCTGGACTTCTTTGATGTTTCTAGGAGGGGCCATGTCTATTATGGCCTAGATCTTCTCGGGGTTCGCCTCGATGCCGCGCTGGCTGACGACGAAACCGAGGAATATTTCGAAGGAGACGCCGAATGCACACTTTGCTGGATTGAGCCTCATATTGTGGGTCTGAAGGACCCCAAAGGCTTCCTCCAGGTCGTCGACGTATACCTCCATGTTGCAACCGATTTGATCCTTGAAGACTCGGTTGACGAGTCTCTGATAAGTAGCACCGACGTTCTTTAGCCCGAAGGGCATAATCCGAGCAGTAAAGACCTTGGTCCGTGACGAATGACGTCTTGGCTATATCAAGGGGGAACATTCAGATCTGGTTATAGTCTGAAAAGACGTTCATAAAAGAAAGGAGCTCGTGACCCGACGATGTGTCGATCAGAGTTTCGATGCTGGGGAGAGGGAACGGATCTTTGGGGCACGCCTTGTTAAGGTCAGTAAAGTCTATGCAGATCCTTCAGCTCTCGCTCGCCTTTCTGACCATCATGACGTTCGCCAGCCACTCAGGGTAGCTGACCTCCTGTATGAAACGAGCGGACAAGAGTTTGTCCACTTCCGCTGTCATTGCCTGCTGCCTCTCTGGGGCGAACTTACGTCGCTTCTGGACGATCGGCTTCGAGCCGGGGATCACGCTGAGTTTGTGCATGATCAGATCTTCGGAGATCCCGGGCATATCGGAGGGCTTCCAGGCGAAGAGGTCGACGTTGCGGCGAATGCAGTCGATCAAGTCGGTCTTGAGGTTGGGAGCGAGGGAGCAGCTCACGCGGAACCACTTTGATATGTTCCCTGTCTCGAACGAGACTTCCTCTAATTCATCCGCCGGCTCCGGTTCGGGTTGGCTTCTTTCGAGCTGCAGCTCGATGGCGTCCAGGGGAAACACACCGCCCCCGACTGCTGTCATATAGCACGACCGTACCGCTTCTTGGTTTCCTCGGACGACTCCGACACCTGACTTGGTGGGGAATTTCAGCTTTTGGTGGTAGGCCTGAGGAAACAGTCTGGAGGGAGCAGAGCCCTGGTCGGCCGAGGATGGCGTTGTAGGCTGCCTTGACGTTTACAACCATGAAGTCCATCGACTCGGTCCGTCTGTGAGAGGTCGTACCGGCGGTGACGTCTAAGGTCACGATCCCCTCTATTGGCACCGGGACGCTGGAGAACCCGTGCAGGGTGTATCCGGCTGGCTTCAGCTTATCCCGGAAGAGTTTGAGGGTCTCGAATGCTTCCAGGAAGAGGATGTTCACCGAGCTTCCATTGTCCACGAGGATTCGGCGGGCCTCATAGTTTGCCATGCTGAGGCTGATGACGAGCGCATCGCAGTGCGGGAGCCGGACTCCCTCCAAGTCTTCTCCAGAGAAGGAGACAGAGAGCTGCTGGACCTGGGGGGAAGGGAGACCCTGGACGGCGTTTACCTCTCGGACGAATGCCTTGCCGGAAGTGCTGGACTCTCCTCCCATGGGCCCCCCATGGACGCATTGCAGGATGGCTTGACCCTCGGTTTTTTCAGGCTCGGGGATCCGCTTTGAACGCGGTTTGGGGGTTCGAGGAGGAGGGGAAGGCCTCCGGTTTCTCGTCTCTTCGGTCCCGGGCGTTGTCCCGTGTGAATTCCTGGAGGTACCCTCGCCGGATGAGGACCTCGATTTCGTCTTTCAGGGCTCGGCAGTAGTCGGTGTCGTGCCCGTTGTCCCTGTGAAAGCGGCAGTAGAACCGCTGATCTCTCTTTTTGTTGTTGGTCGGCTGAGACCATCTGGACGAGGTTCCCGTCCTCGATCACTAAGAGGATAGCCGACACGTTCTGTGTCAGAGGCGTGTACCTTTCGAAGCGCGGAATCGCGGGGACCTTCTTCGTGAAGGTTCCGTCTTTAGGGACCTTCTTTACTGGCACCGCCTTGTCGGCCTTGTGCTTCCCCTTTCCCCGAGTCTCCTTGGCATCCTCGGGATTTAGGGCATCGTCGGTCCGGATGTACTTCTCGACCTGACTGAGCAGGTCAGGAAAATCGAGGGGAGGTTTCTTCGCCAGGGATGCCTTCAGCTGACTGTGCCGGATGTTGTGTCGGAACGCTGCCGAAGCGACCCCAACGTCGAGGGAGGAGACCGACCTTGCCTCCGCGGTGAACCTCCGGACGATCTGCCGGAGTGACTCCCTTCCTTCTGTCGAAGGTCCAGTAAGGATGCGCTTGTTTTCTCGGCTTTTTTGCTTGTTACAAAGTGGGCCAAGAAATTGGCCTCCAGCTGGTCGAACGAGTAGATCGAGCCGAGGACTTACTTGGAGAACCATTCCCGAGCCGGACCCCGTAGGGTGGCAGGGAAGGCACGGTATAGGAAGGGATCCGAAGTGCTGTGAATCATCATGAGGGTCTTGTAACCCTCCATATGATCAGCAGGATCACCCTCGCCGTCATAGGTCTCGAATTGAGGAGGTCAAAAATTTCGAGGTATTTCCGCTTGTAGGATCGTAATGGAGAAGGGAGGTTGGGTCGGCCTATGACCCTGCGTCGGCCTCGCGCCGCCATCGCCGAAGTGGTCGAGGCGGTTCTCCATTTCCTGGAGGCATTTTAGGATGTCCTCGTCATACTCTGGCGGGACTGTCAGACTGCGAGGCGTGCTGGCCCCGACATCCGATCGCGAGTGAGTGGTGGAGCGTCTCATTGACAGGGGTCCCTAGGATAGCCTCCATGATCTTTTTCCGGAAGTCTTGGAACTTACGGTGGGTGACTGGAGCCCGTTCAGCCGGGTTGCGTTGGGGCGGTGGCCTCCGGTCGATGCGGCTGAGTGCCGGCTCCCGCTCTTGGGACGGAGGTCTGGAACGGTTCGGGACCGAGTTGGAAGCAGCCCCTCCCCTAGTCCGACTTACCTGTCGGTTCTGGATGACCCAATGCAGATCGGGTACGACCGAGCGAGAGGCGCCCGACTGGTGTCCGAGGCTGATCATCGGATTGTTGGATCCATGAGTGTCGGTGGGGACGTCCTGGCAACGTGTAGAGGTGACAGCTCTCCTGGGCTTGGGTGCCGTGTGAGCTCGGATTGATGGGATGCCGTTGATGACTAGGTTCGGACTGATGTCCGTACCGAGGATTTTTCACAGACGGTGCCAACCTGATGCGGTTTGTTTTTGGGGGGTGGCTGCACCAGGTGTGAGTTATTCTCAATTTGTATTTTTGCGGAAGCTTCGGTACTGACAGTACGCCCGACCCTCAGTCGGGGGGACGGCTCGGGAGTAGGCTGGAGTGAGGTGAAGGTCGGATGCTCGGCTCAGATCTGGAAGCTCGGATTCGGAGGTCTCGTATACCTACACTCGGCCTAGGAACACCGGGGTTGGTCCCGGTGGCAGGCCCTCCGACGGTCTAGTCAGTCACTGAAGAGTAACAGTAACTAGGATTTTAGAGGGGAGAGATTGATTACCTTTTGAAGAGGTAGAGGACATGGTATTGCCAACCGGGTCTGGACCCGGTTGTCCGTGGGCCTGACGTGGCGGAAGCCGAGGTGGTTTAAGGCTGACGTGGCGGAAGCCCAGGCGGTTTAGAGTTGATGTGGCAGATCTGATAATCGGGGGTGAACGGTTTTTTAGGGAATCCTGTGGCCCAGATGGGGTCACGTCATCTGACCCATATCAGGAATGAAGCACATTGGCTCATGTTGATGTCCAAAATTTTTATTTTAGTTGAATGATTATAGTTTCTATCGACTCTTGAAAGAACTTTTTGTAAATTAGAATTTATCCTTTAGTTGGGTATTTTGTTAGTGGGTCCATGAACTGAATTCCAGACAGCTATAACTTTTAAGTTGCATTAATTTTTTGAATCCAAGTACCGCCCTTCCAGAACAATTTTTTCTTTCAGACCCTGCCAGTCAATACGACCGACGGTCCACCTTGAGCAAGAATAGATCCAGTGGAGATGGGTTTTGATTAGGAGCACATCCCCCATTTCTTAGGAACAGGCTTTTTATGGTTCTCTGTGTTTGAATAGTTTCTTTGAAATAATTTGCAGGGTGGAAGGTATCAAAATCCGGAAGAAAGTCCCTTCTTCCCTGATAACCTACCTTCGCCACTGTTGCCTCCTTATAATTACCCACAGGTCTGATTTTTTCTACTTTCTTACCTCTGGCTTGATCTTCTGATGCTGTTTAACTGAATCTGTATTTATTTTTATCTAATGTAGGTATTTTACCCAGCGTCTTCTTCTGTGTGCGTGAACAAGGCCATATGGGATTTTTATTTTATTGAATTTCTTCCACTGTTTACTACCATGGGTGATGATGGAAACTATGCAGCTACAGTTGCCTTAGATCTTGCTTGCTTACAGGTAAAGATGGTTAAGCTAAAATTATGATTAGTCTACTTATATATTGTTTTGGGTTTTTTAGCTTAAATTAAGTATCAAGTGAATGATATTAGCTATATCAAATCTCAAAAACATCTTACCTAGTGATCTAGAGAAGAACAGTTTCTTATTAGCTACATGAAATTTGGATATCTTATCAGTTAGTCTCTAGACTGCCAGCTCTAGATAGGCCAATTGTCCTACCCGCTAGGTCGACCTTTTATGTTTAGTGGCAAGATCTCTCTTGATTGTAGTTTCTTCGGTCATATTTGGGAATCAACTCTTTAGTTATGGTCTAGGACGCACCGATTCGGGTGCGGGGATGCGGCAATTTCTAAAATTAGTCGGATGCGGGTGCGGCTGGGATTCGCCTAATATTTTTTAAATTATTTTATATATTATATATTTATATTGATTTTGATGTTTTTTGTATAAAAATCAAAATCATCGTCAATAATCATTTATTAACCAAAAGATTCAAAATGATAATATAGCATAATACATGAATGATAACCTTCAATGTATCATCCGCTACCTAAAATGATAACAATACATAAACAAAAACAACTAAATAGGTGATCATTCTCCAAGCGAGATAGCATCATTATCATCATCCCCAACTTCATTCTCTACAAAAAGCATGGCCTCCATTTCCGGCTCATCAAGAGAGAGGTTTGCAACTTCAAGCTCACCTGGCACCATCAAGAGGATCAAAAGCATCTCCACCAACATCCCACATTTTGGTTTGTCCTTTCACATATGCTTCACTCTTTCTTGAAAGGAGGGGAAGATTAGTGTGCACAAATACTAGGTCTTCGGCACGTTGTAGTTGAATTCTATTCTCATTGAGTGAATAAAGGAGTACGTACTCCAATTACGCTCACAACAAGAAGAGGAGCAAGGTTGCCCAAGAAGTTTCAATACTACACTTTGTAGCAAAGGGGAAGAAGCACCGTAGCATAACTACCAATCTTTTGGATCCAATTCCCATCTATCACTCAAAGAGTGAGTATTGCTAAACTCACTAGAAGCTCCGGAAAATTTGGCAAACTCGACTAGTACTTTTTTCGGTCCTCATTACTTTGGTAGTACATTCTTAAGCATTTGTTTTTCTCTTCCGAAATCTCCAAATCTCTGTGGAGGAACACGATTATGAGCACCATCGAGCCATGATTTGCTATAATACTCGAATTAAAAAAAAACATATTTAACACTTTAATTAAATTTGTATCTTATAAACACTTGTAACTTTAAAATTACCTTGGATTTAGAGAATGCGTCAAACAATGAAGTGGTGTGCTAATTTTGTTCCACCTATCAACTAATATCTCATGCACAACTTAATAGAATCTTGAAATATCATTATCTTGCTTGCCTTCATGTCTATATATTGCTTTCTTCACATTCCCACATATCATATATAAGATGCAAAGCGGGCTTGTTGGTGTCGGCAAATCAAAGCATGTCAAAAATAGGATTTGTGAATGAAAGAATGTAGTCGATCTTGTCCCACTAAAGATCGTTAAGAATGAGCTCCTTCACAAATTGAGCCTTCCCAACATCATCCTCCCTATAAGAACACTTCTCACTAATGACCATCGCTTGGAGACCTTGTTTGATCAATCCAAATCTCTTTAACATAATGATAGTTGAAGCAAATCTTATCTCGGCCACCGAAAGCAATCATAAATTTACAAACTCATTATAGATAGCTAATCTCATGGAATGGTTTGTAATGAAAACCTTTATAGCCAATGCATCTCCGGCTATTTCGGTGATCCAATGACACTCGTCATAAACTTGATCATTTCTTTCGATGTTCTTTGCGGCGCATATATTTTTAAGAGCCAGATTTTGTGTATGTACTACACAAGGAGTCCAAAAGATGTGAGAGAATTGACTCTTAATAATACTTCCCGCCGCTTTACACACCGGTGCATTATCCGTTATCACATGCACAACATTTTGAAGACCCACTTCATTGATCACATCTTTCAACAATTGTGCAATGTAGAACTTGTCCTTGTATTCACCCTCATAATTGATAGTTTTCGAGAATATGGGCCAACTTTCTGACTCCGCCATAAAGTTAATAAGTGGCCTTCTTTGAGAATCCGACCATCCATCACTAACAATAGCTACTCCGGTTTCCGTCCAAGTTTCTTTTATCAGAGCCAACAATTTCTCTATGTTTGTCCTCTCCCTTTGAAGTAGTGTAGTCCTCAGTGCATTGTAGCTCGGTGGAGCAAATCCGGAAATGTTGTTGTTCGCCGCGAAAGAAAATGACTTTACATAATGTGGATTCCTTGCAAGATGAAATGGTAAGTCACCAGGAGTAGAACATTCTCGCAATCTCACTTCTTAATTGCTCTCGAGCTTTCATATTGAATGTTTTCTCTATAGAGCTCTC
This sequence comes from Hemerocallis citrina, assembly GCA_017893485.1. NCBI lineage: Eukaryota > Viridiplantae > Streptophyta > Magnoliopsida > Asparagales > Asphodelaceae > Hemerocallis > Hemerocallis citrina. Next base: position 19,902,380 of record CM030367.1, read on the forward strand.
CACACCCTTTATCTTCTTTCCATCAACTCCCGGCATGCCAAATGAGAAACCCGTTCTTGAACTGCCAATTGAAGTCCTAGAAGTAGGTGGGAGAGGAACTTCATTTGGTCTCAATCTCTGTTCAGCTTCTGGCATAACTCTTACATTTCAGCTATATTTTGGGGAGTTACCGCCGAACAAGGTTTTACTCAATGTTTGCAAGTTTCAGAAGATGAGCTTTTACTCTCGAGCACGATCCCGTAACCTTCTTGAAGCAAAAAATTGCACGACCACCTCCAATTTCCACCTTTGTCTCCAATCTTTGCTTCTTTCGTCACATAGCTCCAAAGAGGAAAATGATCGTCTTGAGTAGGATTAGATGCGGTAGGAGTTGCACCAGTAGAACTCATACTTCCTGTATTCATTTAAATGACCTACAAAAGTACTCAATTTATAGTCTATGTTATTCAATAAAATTTACCAATTGATCAATTTTTCTAGTGGCAACACGTATCCATGTTGAACGTCAACAAGTTTATCCCGGGTTCCAAGATTTAACCCTTCTTAGGGAGTTCCGAAGTCTGAGACCGAATGAACTGTTTCTTTGCTGAGATCATTCGTCCGTTTAGGTGGGGTGATAATCTTCGTGTTTAGGTCAGCCGACGTCAACCTATGATGCCTCTTCTGCACTTCGATGGTCTGGGCGGTTCAGTGTTTCGAGTTACGAGATTGATTGTAGGGATGTTTAGGCATAGCTTTCTTGTTCATTTTGTGTTTGATTTGCCAATTGCGGACTGGCCACCGCCTCCTTGTAATCATCTTTCTTAATAAAATACTTTCGCTTCACATCCTTATTTACATGAACTATTGTCATTTAGCTTGAGTTGCTCGGAGTGTTGTCGAGGGACGAGGCACCGGCGATGATTTTTTTTTTTTAAATTTTTATTTTATTTTTTAATTTTTTTTGCATTTGACGTGTGAAGAGTGGGAGCCTGGTTGCAGAGAAAGTCGCGTAAGTGTTCCATTCCGTGGGGCTAGGTCCTCGGTGAGATCCTCATTGTGAGAATTTCTTCGCAATGTCTCAAGAGTCAGGGTACTACGCCGAAGGGCGAGGCATGAGACGAGGTTCTTGTTGTGGAAATTTCTCTGCAAGGTCTCCGAGACGGGGTACCACACCGAGGGGCGGGGAACGAGGCGAGATCCTTGTTGCGAGAATTTCTCCGCAAGGTCTCGGAGTCGGGGTACTACTCCGAAAGGCTAGGTCCGAGGTAGGATCCTTGTTATGAGAAATCTGTGTAAGATCTCGGAGTCGGAGTGCCATGCCGAGGGGTTGGGCCTGTTGAACTTGGCCAAAACTTACAAACTTCTTTTGTTGATTTTGAAATGAAATTTTATTCGTTGGCTGGCTGCCGAAAGACGAGCGCTTATTACATTTGCTGGCTTTCTACGTCTCATTACAAGACCGCTAGGGGCCTTCATTGAACTTCTTCAAGTGTTTCGCATTCCAGGTCTTATTGATTACTGTTGGAATTTAGTATACATTTAAAACACTTCTTTTATTGTTTATTGTTAACATTGTCATGTGGCCCAATTGTTAAAGTTTTGGGCTCACATGAGGTTGGATGATCAATTCTCATCTTCCACGTATTATATTTATATATCTTTGACCGGGTCGGGCCTTAGGACCTTGGGCTCGTGGGTCTTTAAAAAAGAACACAGATTTTTTTAAAACTGGTACAGATTTTGAACATATCAAAAACGTTTTTTTCTTTTCCGAACCTCATCAAATGCTACTAGCCGTTTGTTACCGGTTAAGAAAAAAATGAAGGGATCTTTTATGAAGAAAATAAATCCATTTTTATGGCAAAAATCAAGGGAACGTTTTTCTCTTCTTTTGGTTATAAAAAGAGAATTTCTGTAAAAAAGAAAAATGCAGAGAAAAATATATTATTCTTCTCTTCTAAAATAGTTCTTCCAATTATTAAGCATTTTTTACATTGAGTGGTGCAAGTTGGTACGTGTTGCCACTAGAGTATTAGGCAACATTGTAAACAAAAACTCGTTGTATCCTGGGGGAGTGTTTGGTGATCAATGATTCATCTTCGAGAATCGGCTGAATAATTTCTTAAAGAAAGTGCAATCCGCGCCTTGAACCGTTCTCACACTTTCTTCCTGTTGCAGTTAAAGCTGGTCTATTCAATCTATTCTAGAATCGTGCGGTACAATCAGAAGGTTGATTTGGGCATTCAGTTTACTAAATTTTTCAACAATTACCCTGCCCCCTGGGTTTTTAAGTCGGTAGGTGCCAGAGCGCATCACTTAGGAGACACTGTATAGACCCTTGCAGTTGGGGGCTAGCTTTTCACTTTTGCTAGGTTCGGAGATGTCGAGCCTTCGTAGCACTAGGTCATTCTCTTTGATGTTGGCCGGTCACAACTTTTTGTTGTAGAAGTGTTCTACCCGTTGTTGGTAAACATTCCTCCGAATGATTAACCTTTCTCGGACTTCATCGAGTAGGACGAGGTTGGCCCTTGAGGCCATCTGCATTCGAGTCCTCATCGAAACTCAAAATCTGAGGTAAAGGTAAACCGACCTCCAGGGGTATGACAGCTTCGGTTCCGAACATTAGATTGAAGGGCGACTCGCCTGTCAAAATCCTTTTGGTCGTTCGGTAAGACCACAACATGCTGGATAGCTCATCGACCCATAACCCCTTGGGAATTTGTCTATTCGCTTCCTGAGTCCCTTGAGGATTTGTCGGTTGGTGTTCTCGGCTTGGCCATTAGATTGGGAGTGCAAAATTAAAGAGAATCTCTGTTGAATTCTCAGGTCCAGCAAAACTTGCAGAATACTTTGCTCGTGAATTGGGTGCCATTGTCGGTGACGAGAATCCGAGGGATCCCGAACCGGTAAACGATGTGCTTCCAAAAGAACTGCTGGGCCTGATGCTCTGTGATGGTGGCCAAAGGTTCTGCTTCGACCCACTTCGTGAAGTAATCGATTGTCACAATTAGGAAGCGCCTTTGACCTGTTACTTTGGGAAAGGGGCCGACTAGATCCATCCCCTACATAGCGAAGGGAGCTTGGCTTGCTAGCGATTTGAGCTCGGCCAGGGGGACATGCTTGACCGAAGCGAACCTTTGACATGTTCCACATTTACTGAGGAGGTCCTGAGCATCCTGTAGCAAGGTGGGCCAATAATACCCGTGATTGAAAACCTTTCTCGCGAGCTGACCTGCTGCTCATGGCAACTTTTGACTCCTCCGTGCATCTCTTCGAGTGCATATTTGGACTCCTCTAGGGGTTAGGCATCAGAGGTACGATCATCCGTCTATCTTGGTATATGATCGCTTGAAGAACACCCCATCGATTGGTACAAATCTTTCAGCCCTTGCTCGGATCTTTCGTGCTTCAGACTGATCTTGCGGCAACTCGCCGTTTCTTAAAAACTTCATGATAAGGTCCATCCATGTCGTCGGCTGTGGCGGTGGATCGAGGCAGAGGACCTCGGGGTTCTCAATGCTTGGTCAGACTAGAACCTCTACTAGCACAGAGTGATCGAGACCCTCGAAGAAAGAGGATGCCAATTTGGATAGCGCATCTGTTTGGCTGTTATGTTCGCAGGGTATTCGGACGGTTGAAGCCTCTTCAAACTCCACCAAGAGGAGCTTGACGTGCTCCAGGTGTTGAATCTTCCGGGTATCGCGAGTCTCATATTCCCTGCATACTTAGCTCGACTACAAGTTGGGAGTCGCTGAGGGTTTTGACCCGTTGGCCCCTGCTTTGCGGGCTAGGAGAAGTCCAGCGAGTAGGGCCTCATACTTAGCTTCGTTTTTGGAAGCTTTAAAATTGAGGCACTGGGAGTTTTGTAAGACGAAGTTGTCCGAACCACTTAGTATCACTCTAGCCCCGCTTTCTTCTTGACAGGATGAGCCATCCACATAGAGCTCCCACAATGGCTTGTCTTCTTGGTCTTCAGATGTGTCGGGGATGGTGCACTCGGTGATGAACTCGGCGAGCGCTTGACTGTTGATAGTAGTCATAGGCTTATAACTGATGTTGTGCTGGCTAAGCTCAGTGGATCACTTGACCAACCGACCGGAGCTCTCCGGTTTCTTGATGACTTACTTGAGCAGTTGGTCTGTAAGGATCTGGATAGAGTGGGCCTGAAAATAAGGGCGAAACTTTCTTGCGGCCATGATAAGGGCGCAGGTTATCTTCTCCATTTTAGCATAACGGAGCTAGGCATTGTGAAGGTCTTTGCTGACATAGTACATGGGCCTCTGCATCCTGTCGTCTTTCCAGATCAGGACCGCGCTGAGGGCATGCTCTGATGTGGCCAAGTAGAGGTAGAGGACCTCATCTAACTCTAGTTTGTTGATGAGAGGAGGATTGGCAAGGTATTCTTTCAGTTGGTTGAAGGGTCTTGAAGAATGGTAGGGATTTCCCCACTCAAAGTTTGTTGGGGCTTTTCGCACTCAAAGTTCTTTGCCCTCTCGGAGGGCCTTGAAGAATGGTAGGGATTTCTGGACCTCCTTGACATTCTTAAGAGGGGCCATGTCAAGTATGGCTCAGATCTTTTTAGGGTTCTCCTCTATTCGTCGTTGGCTAACCATAAAGCCAAGAAATTTTTTCGAAGTCACGCTGAGGCGCATTTAGAAGGGTTGAGCCTCGTGCTATGCTCGCTTAAGACTCGAAAGACTTCTTCGATGTCCTTTACATAATCTTCTTGCTTAAGGCTTTTGACGAGCATGTCGTCCACATATACCTCTATATATTGACCGATCTGACCCTTTATCCGATTCACCAGTTGGTAGGTAGCACTAGCATTCTTGAGGCTGAAAGGCATGACCTGGTAGCAAGTCTTGGTTGGTTACGATGGAGGTCTTCGGAATATCGGGGGGAACATCCATTTTTTTTGAATCCGGAGAAAGCATCCATGAAGCTAAGAAGCTCATACCCGGATGTCGCAACAATCAGGGTCGTTGATGCTCAGAAGAGGGAAGAGATCTTTCGGACACGCTTTGTTGAGGTCTCTAAAGTCGATACATATCCTCCACTTCCCGTTAGCTTTCTTCACCATGACAACGTTGACCAACCACTCTGGGTAGTTACCTCTTGGATAAAGCGGGCGGCGAGGAGCTTCTCGACCTCCTCCTTTACAGCTTATTGCCTCTCGGGCGCAAATTTTCTGTGCCTCTGCTACTCCGGCTTGGACTTTGGGTTGACGCTTAGTTTATGCATGATCAGATCTTCTGATATGCCCGACATGTCTGAGGGGTCCAAGCGAACAGATCTCGATTACAACGGACACAGCTGAGGATTTCTTCTTTGTGGTCAGTGGGCAAGGTCTTGCTCGCTTGGAACCATTCGGTTTCGTCCATCTGGAAAAAAAAGGTTCTCCAACTCATCAACAGGCTCAGAGCCGATTGAACTCCTGTCGGAGGGGAGTTCGACAATGTCGAGGGGGTGGACCGAGTCCGCCACTGTGGCGGTAAAGCAGGCTCTGGCGGCTTCTTGATTTCCTTTCATGACCCCGACCCCAGCCTTTGTGGGGAATTTCATCCTCATGTGGTAGGTCGAGGGTACCACCTGAAGCGACACGAGACTGGGGCGCCTGAGGATAGCATTATAGGCCGCTCTGACATTGACCACCATAAAATCTATCGGCTCGGTCCGGCTGGTCGGGGATTTCTTCGCAATGACATCTAGAGTGATAATTTCCTCGATCTGAACAGGGGCGCCTGAGAAGCCGTGGATGATGTAACCCCTGGCCTTCAGCCTATCTCCAGAGAGCTTTAATCCCTCAAAGGTAGCAAGAAACAGAATATTGACCGAGCTTCCGTTATCCACGACAATGCGACGGACCTCGTGGTTTGCCAGATCGTGGCTGATGACCAAGACATCGCAGTGAGGGATCCGGACACCCTCAAGGTCTTCATTCGAGAACGAGACCGTCAGCCCATGACCTCGAGGAGGGTAGTTATGTAGGGAGTTCACTTCCCTGACAAATGCCTTGTGGGAAGAGTTTTGAGTCATCCCCCATAGGCCATCCATGTATGGAGTGGAGGATAGTCATTCTTACGGAGTCCTGGGTTCGGACTCCGCTTCCGGATGCTTATTGATGCCTCGGAGATGGGGAGGTTCTTGGACCATCTCGGGTTAATTTGGACAGGTACCCCATCCAGATCAGGGCATCGATTTCATCTTTCAACGCCTGGTAATTATCGGTTTCGTGCCCGTGATCTCAAAGGAACTGGCAATAAAACCTATGGTGTCTCCTGTTGTTCCCATTGTTTGACAGAGGAGGATGTCGGATTAGGCCCTCGTCCTTTACCTCCATGAGGATAGCAGAAACACTCGCATTGAGCGGAGTAAATTTTTCGAACCAGGGCACTGGAGGAAGGCGCCTCTACCCTGGGAGTTGTCTGTCTTCCTTTACAGCGTCCCGGATGTCGAGCATCCTTGGCTCGGATGTATTTCTCGCTCATGAGAAGACGGTCGGGAAAATCTGAGTTAGGCTTTTGGCGAGGGAGGTTTTTAGAAGGTCGTGTCAGACATTATGCCTGAAGATGGCTGTCGCGACACCAACATAGAGGGAAAAGATGGACCTTGCCTCTGTAGTGAATCTTTGGACAGTACTCCCCGTCATTCTGTTTCAAATCAAGCAAGCGCTTGTCTTCTCAACCTTGCGGTTGGTCATGAAATAGGCGAGAAAGCTCACCTCAAGCTGGTCGAATAAAAAAATGGAAGGGGCAAGTCGGGAGTACCATTTCCGAGCAGAGCCCTGCAGCGTGATAGGGAATGCGCAGCAGACGAGGGCATCCGATGCACTGTGAATTATCAAGAGGGTTTTGAACCCCTCGATGTGATCAGCTGGATCTGACTCTCCGTTGTAGGTCTCAAAAGCCGGATGCTTGAAGCTCATCGGGACTGGGGCTTCAAGGATGTAGGAGGAAAAAAGGGATCGGACCGGGTGGTACCCTCGGTTTGGCTGCCTCTCGCCTTCCCCTATCCGGGTCAGGCAGTTTTCCATCTCTTGCAGTCGTTTAAGGAATGTGTTTCGCATTCCTCGGATCGGGTCGACCCGTAGAACTCCCCATTCTCGGTCACTCCGATGTGCTTATGGTCCGAGCCGTGGTCATTTCTAGCTCCCCCTCGGAGAGCCTGGAAGACATCGTTCCGAAACTCTCGGAACTCTGCTCTCGTAACATGGCCTTCTTCTTTGGGTCCATTCGGTGGTCGGCGGTCCCTCGGAAAATGACTACATTCTGTCTCTCAGCCGTGGGAGGAATGGCGGCGGTGACTCGGGAGGTGACCCTAGGGTCTTTCGTTTCTAGAGCGGTGAGGCGGTGGCGAAGGTCGTCTTCGTCTTGACGATTGTTGATGACATTTCGAAGATCTGAAACCGTCGGGCGTTCTATCCTTCGTGCGACCGAAAAGGATGCACTTGGGGCCGGCCCATGTGGGCATTCGGCTCGTTCCTGTTGTGACCCCTGAGTAGCCGCTCTGCTGCGGGACAAGTGAGGAGGGTCGGCATGGCGACTCGTGGTAATGGTCTTCTTAGCCTTAGGGGGCCATGGGAGAGGTTGGCTACGGAGTAAGGTCTGAGTCTAAGGCTGGATTGTATAATTTTCCACAGACGACGCCAATCTGATGCTACTGTTTTTTGTGTGTGGGAGCAACAGATGATGAGTTCTTTGGAAGGAAGAGAAAAGCAGATCTCAGCCGTTGATCTGACTCTGATGAGAGGCTGATGTGATTGGAATATGTAGATTTGGTGGTTTATTGGCCGCCGAACCTGCAAAAAGTCTGAAGTACCTGGAGTATTCCAAGCGACAAGCCCTCCGACAATCAAGTCAGTAATCGAGGGTTTAAAGTGAGATTTAGCTGGCAAAAAAGCGATTACTTGGGGTAACTTAGAGGTGGTCCTATATTTATAGGCCAATGGGGGTTTGTTAAGAAAGATTCCCCAGCTGCCTAATTTAGATTCTGGAGATTAGGAATATGATCCAGCCATTAATCCCCTGATTCTAGGGAATGGAATTTGATTACTGACCATGAATGGCTAGTCAACTTTTCCTGGTTAGCTGAACCTAGACGGTGGGCCTGTGGATGGCCCATGAGCTGTCGTTGGGCATGTTATTTAGGCCTTAGGAGTCTCGAGATCCGTGCGGGAACCGTACGGTGCAGATCGGCTGCGATTTTCACCCATATCAGGTTTGTTAGTTTACCAGCAGGTAATGGGTTTTTTTTTAGATTATTTACATTTGATAAAAACATGGTTATTTGGTTATTTTTATCTTCGAAATTCATGAGAAACAATTTTCTGGCCGGGCTCGGGCTTTTCAATTTTATTTGGACTCGGGCTTGGGCCTGAATTTTATAACCCGACCCAAAATCGGTCCTCGCTTGGACCCTAAAAAATTTCGGGCTCGGGCTCGGGTTTGTATAAGCCCGGCCCATTGCCAGCCTTAGTCTCCATTCTTCATATCGTGGTTGTTTTATTGTGTGAGCCTTATAAGATTGTATTCATTGATGAATTGTAGTGGGACAATTCCTCTTTAAACTCCAAAAAGATATCCTTGGTTAATGGCTTTATCCGCAGATTTAGAATGTAACTAAAAATGTATCACTCTGACTTTCTGCAGACTCGATGATTTATCAATAATAGGAGGAAGTTTGACAAAGAGTGTCATAGGAAATCAGTTATCTGCAAATTCACAACTTTTAAGTTAAAAATAAAGCAGAAATCCTCATTTCTACAGTACTTACTATGGATTAGAATCGTAATGTGTCTTCTAGTTTTGGATGACAGAAGCATGAAAAGATCTGTAAGGTGTATTTAATTAGAAAAAAACTGACCAAGCCTCATAAATAAATAGACTAGTTAGACACGTCAGTATTGTTTTCTTGTTATGTGCTTGTGGGATTATATGTAGTATATGTATGACAGTTTGTTTGAATGTATTAGAAACTCAATTTCATCACTATTTATATATTTTCTACATTAATTGGGAACATGTTGCCTAGATTTGGTTTCTTGCTAAGAAACTTTTGTTTTACATCTGAGAATAAATACTCTTGTTTCAGGCACTATCAAGAAGGATCCATTATGGCAAGCATGTAGCCGAGGTCAAGTTCTTAGAAAACCCACAAGAGTATAGCCGTCCAATCCGAGCTAGGGTATCTCCTTCATATATTTCACCTCGTTACATGATTATCTTTCCATTTTAGCAATATCATGTCTTTTCAACCCATATTTTCTAGGGAGATGAATTAATTTGGTGCTACTATCTCATGTTTTATACAGGATAAAGATGCCCTGATGAAATTGTTAACATTCGAAAAGGTTGAAGAAATGGTGATGAAAAGGGTGGCAAAGAAGGCCATGGTGTTTGGGCAAAATGTGACATTAGAAGACAAGATTAGCAACGTAGGTGCCGGTGTCAATGAGGAGCATAAGGTTGATCCTAGTTTGGTATCTCGTCTTTATGCAGAGTGGGTTATGCCACTAACCAAGCTTGTTGAAGTTGAGTACCTTCTTCGACGTCTTGATTGATTTTCTACAGTGATGTTTTAAGTATTCTCGTCATTTCCCACCTCTTTTGATTTATGTATTTTCATATTATTTGACACCAATAATAAATGGAGTTCAGATTGCATAATCTGAAGCAAGAGGTGTGTACTTTTAGAGTGTTATTTCTCATCCTCTTAGAAATTCGAAGGACCTTGCACTTAAGTTATTAAGGTCTTGATTTTGGATGCAGTTTGGACATGTTTGTTCTTGACTAGTATATGAATAATCATTTTTTTTGATATATCGGATAGAGCCAAAAGGCTCCAGCCATCAAAAATATATAAATCAATAAAAACAGTTAAGTTACAGACAAATAGTCAAAGGTTTTACAAGGAGTAAAACAGAAATAAGAATACAAAAAAGAACACAAATCGAATGTAAAGCTCGCCAATCAGAGGGCCGCGAGATAACAGAGTCGCCACACTGAAAAAAAGAAGGGGGCGGAGCAACACAGCCGGGAAAGCCAAACAACTGATGAAGCCAAGCATCCTTGCTGAACCCTAAAGAAGAACAGGACGAAACAACCGAGACATGAGCCAGGCAGCCAAACCTCCCCACACGAGGACAACCATCTCCAGTAGAAAAACACGGGAATTCCAGTAGCACAACGGAGGCAAAACTGACTGCCTACACCACGGAACGCAAAGAGAAGCTAAAACTCAACTGAGCACGAGCTAAAGAGCTGACACAAAAGCTGCCTTCCGCGCTAGAATCCGGGCACTCACTCGAATCTGCGAATTATAAAAGACTTTCTTTTTGTATCTCCGCTTCACGGGGGAAGTAGCTACGTGCACAGATGGGGGTGTGAAGTAGGCGCAAGGTCAGAAGCTTTAGCATCGACGAGGCGAGAAGGGGTAAAGACTACACTGGGAGCGACCGAGGAGGCTATTGGAGTGGCGCTAGAATTAAGTGAGCAACGGGGGAAAGTAGGGTCACCAAGGATTGGAGAAGACTTAAGGGGAAAAGAGTTCAGGGAAAGTTTAACTTTCATCAGGAGTTGATTGAGCCAAGATTGAAACCCTAATTGTTGATACAAAGAGAATAAGCATCCTGGAAAATGAAAGGAGAACGTAGAACATTTGGGAGAAGGAATCCTCAGAACATAAGGAAGATTAAAAACTAAGGAGGGGGCCTTAAAAAGAATAATAGCCTTGTCAGAATGCACTTGGGGGTCAGGAGAGCGGCAGTGCAGAGTGCCCCTCCTCGCACAAAGAAACCAAGAAAGAGAAGAGAAGTAAGATTTAACCACTCCAGAATTTTTAATTAAATTCCGACTCAACGAAGGAGCCACTGAGATAGAACGTGAACGATCCTTGAGAGAACCCAAGCGAGGGTAGGAGACGAGGTTTGAAAAAACCTTGCGATCCTTAAAAAGGTAAGCAATATTAGGCGGACGAAGAGAAACAAAAGAAGCACAATCAGGAGAGAAAGAAGTGGTGAAGGTCTTAGCTGGCTGAGAAACCACAACAGAGGAATCGAAGTCCTTACCAGTTACAAAACTGAGATTTCTAGCCAAGCAAGCATGAAGCTTGCGCTTTAACAGGGGATAGTTAAGAAAGGAGAGGAGTTTGGCCGGTAATGGATGGCCTCTGGGAAAACCCAGGAGTTTTTGAAGGGAGAACCATCGACTGCGAGAGTGACCACACTTATCACAGAAAAAGCATTTTATTTTATTCACACACTCACGTTTAATATGCCCGGGGAGGAGGCACCTGAAGCAGACCGGATGAGGGTCAGACCAGTGAGAAGGGAAATTAGAGAAGATGGGAGAGCACTGAGAATAATAGGTGTCAGCCAAAAGAGGAGAGAACAAAGCCCCCCTCAAATCCATAACCGACTCCAAACTGGAGGAACTAGCTTCGGACTCTAAGAGAGCCGTATATGAATAATCATGAATGACATATTTTACCATGCATATTTTTCGGGGTTTAACTGAATAAAGAGGGAGGAGGCTTAGAAATTACAAGCATCTTCGACAAACCGGGTGAATAATTAAATATGAGAAATTTAGCATGCCACTTTATATGTGCAATCATTTACAATTTTCGATGATTTGGCCAATTAAGATGTAAGGGGTTTCAATTAACTATATTTGTATTTTTTTCCTTTAAAAATTATACATAGACCAGTCGTGTAAAATAACTGTTAATAGAGTTGCATTTGAAGTGGCATGTTCCTATTTCTGATCATATATTCTTGAATACCTTGCTTTTATTTGCACATTTACATGTATATATACATTCAAAGATATATACCTCACATGAAATTGCCATAGAACCTTCAAATTGTTGATAATCCTTCAAATGAAGACGAGACGAAGATATACAAATTTGTTTTATAACGTCACTCATAAAAATTTCACCCATATAGCTGAAAACATTATGTTATGCATATTACATGCATTGGACATGCATTGAACATGCAAAATATCTTGATTGATTAAAAAGATAAGTAATATATTTATTAAAACCGAAATAGTTAGCATAAATATTTTGACGTCCCTCAAATACAAAACAATCATCAAACAAATATTACAACAAATAATTTTCTCAAAAAGTAAATGTTACTGCCAATTTTGGTGTGGGAGCAATCAAATGATGAATTATTTTATTGAGGGAGAAAACACGTATCTGGGCCATCAATTAAGATCTGGATGGCTTGAAATGCTTGGATTAGATTCTGGACTGCTGGGATTGCATAGATCTGGATTTGGACGACTAAAAACATCCGAGAACCTGCAAAAAGTCTCACACCGGAGGTGGCTCCGGCTTATGACCTTCCGACGCTCAAGTCCGTAACCTAGAATATTTTTTTTTTGATGAATCGGATAGAGCCAAAAGGCTCCAGCCCTCAACAAAATATATTAATCAATAAAAATAGATAATGTACAATACAGTAATTACTGGCTTTACAAGTTGTAAAACAGAAATAAACATACAACAAGGACAACCAAAAATGACTGACTAATCCAGAATACAGGGAGACTGCGCAAGAAACGAAGCAGCAATCTGAACGGGCTTGATAAATAAAACACTTGTGGAGCAAGCCAACTCGTCGCACCCGAGAAAGACGAGGACCTAAGTCACTGCGCCGAGAGACCGGGAGCCAAAACCTCCCCACACGAAGATAATCACCTTCACTAGCAGTCCATGCGAACTAAAGCAGCACAATGGAGGACACGCATTGCCTAAGAGAAGAGAAGGCACTCGCAGAGGGGCACAACTGGACTGCGGAGGCGAGGAGGATGACATCTCAACTGTGCCCAAGCTGAAGAGACGGTAAGGAAGCAGCTTTCCTAGCAAGAATACGAGCACTCACACGTATCTGAACTTTATTGACAACTTTCTTGTTGTATTTCCGCTTAATGGGGGGCATGGCTACCTGCGCCAAAGTGGATGAAATAGCATCCGGGGCAGGCAAGGAAACTTCATCTTTGATGAAGCAAGAGGAGGGAAAGAGACAACTGCGGGGGAAGAGGTGCAGGAAATCCCTCATCCCCGAAAGGATATCAAGTATCCAAGATTGAATCCCTAAACCTTGATACATCGAGAAGATACATCCCGGGAAATGTAGGGAGAACATAGGAAGGTCGGGTGAAGAGATCAACACAGAACAAGGATAGTGATAATCTAAAGAAGGAGCCTTTATATCACTACCGGCATTGGCAGTTGGCGCCTGAGGGACCAAAGAGCTACGATGCAGGGAGAGCCCCATCGCACTGCAGCGCCAAGAGTGGCGCGAGGCAAAGGATTTAAACAATCCTTCGTTATAACTCGAGATCAAGATTAATGAAGATGCCACTGGAACAGTAGGAGGACGAGCCTTGTCGACGCTCGTCCGGGTGAAAGAAATTAGTTTCGTATAAACTTTAAGATCCTTAAAGCGATTAGCAATATCCGTAACCTAGAATATTGATTAGGGTATTTTAGTGGAGAAATATTGATTACCTCTAGCAGAATGAAGGTAAAGGGTATTTATAGGTGACGAAATAGTTATAGAAGATAAACCTGAAAAGTTATGTTTTAAGTTTCGGTTGGAGATTCCTCTGATTAAGGTATAAGATTAGGGGATTTGACTCACAGTTGTAATTAGCCAGAAATCTCCTTCTTTTTGGGATGCAAGTAAGCCATAATTGTGGATCAGGTTGAACTGATGGGCTTGGAGACAACTCATGTTCTTCTAGTAGACATGTTGGTGTTGCAAAATTGCTGTATTGTCCCTGGAAGCTTTAAGATGCGTGTTTTGATCATGTAGCTTTGATTTTATCCATATCATAAGCCCCCCACTTCTGAAGGTTCGGTATCGCAGCATTCGACAAGTAGTTCGTCCTTGTCGGGGAACCATGAGAGCATACGTGACCTTTAGGGAAGCCTGAAATCTTGCACGAAGCTTCTGAAAGTAGTTACAATTTTTGTGATTTTGTAATTAATTTTTTTGAATTTAAATATTTTTTAGAATTTTAATTAAAGTTTCCAAACATATAATTACTTTCCAAAATTTTAATTAATTTTTCCAAATTTATAATTATATTTTAGATTTTTTTAATTAAAATTTCTAAATTTATAATTATTTTTCAGAATTTTAATTAGACAATCCAATGGGGCTCGAATTTTGAGGCCATCGAGCAGTCGGTTGAGCAGAGCGTGGTTTTTGAGGTAATCAAGCATTCATGTTTTGTCCAAATATATCGAGCTCCTCAGACGACAAAAGTGGCGCTGAGGAGCTTGGGCGCGAATCTTGAGGAAGATGAATAGTCGGGATCGACCGAAAATGCTCGGGGTTCATCAGACGTCATCTTTTTGTCGTTTTGCGACATTGAGGAGTTTAGTGGAGCAAATCTTAAGGAAGATGGACGGTCGGGATCGATGAAAGTTCTAATTTCCTCAAACGTCATCTTTTTGTTGTTTTGTGGCACTGAGGATCTTAGTAGCACTGAGGAGCTTAGTGGTGCAAATCTTGAGGAAGATGGTCGGTCGAGATCGACTGCAAGTGCTGAGCTCCTCGGACGTCATCTTTTTGTCGTTTTGTGGCACTGAGGAGGTTAGTGGCGTGAATCTTGATGAAGATGGACTGTCGGGAACGACTGAAAGCACTATGCTCTTAGGACGTATTTTTTTGTCCTTTTGTGGCACCAAGGAGCTTAGTGGTGTGAATATTGAGGAAGATGGAGGTCAGGTTAACCTAAAGTGCTGAGGTCCTCGAACATCATCTTTTCTTCATTTTGGTGCACCGAGGAGCTAAGCGGCACTGATCTTAAGGAAGGTGGTCGGTCAGGATCGACTGAAAGCACTGAGCTCCTCGAACATCATCTTTTTGTCGTTTTACGCACCAGGGAGAGTAGTGGCTCCGAGGAGCTTAGTGGCACGAATCTTGAGGAGATGGTCGGTCGGGATCAGCTGAAAGCACTGAGCTCCTCGGACGTCACCTTTTTTGGCGTTTTGTTGCACCAGGGAGCTTAATGGTGCGAATCTTGAGGAATATGGTCGGTCGGGATCGACCAAAAGCGTTGAGCTCCTCGGATGTCATCTTTTTGTCATTTTGTGTTACACAGGAGTATTAGTTTCGACCGTTAGATTTAGACGACTAGGATTGTGCAACGTCATCTTTTCTTGAGTAGTTAGGATCGCGCCCTGTAGGCAATGTGGTTTCTAGGAGAGCGTTAAGATCAATCCACGTCGGTTACGCAGTTTTTTTACGGGGGCAGGTGGAATTCTCCTTCAATTAATCCCCATCGCCTCCTCTCACTTCTTCACTCTCACTCACTTCCAAACCAGAGTTTCTCTTTTTACTTGTTCTCTCTCTCACACACACACACTTTTGATTTCAACTCCGACTAGTTTTCGGCCACTTTTCCATCTTTAAGTCGCCGTCGTTAACCATGTAATATTATTATAACTAAGTAGACCATATCTAGGGTTTCTTCATATCACGATGAGAATGAAACTGTCTCTGTTTAACATTCTCGCCTCACGAAAAGGGAGAAGGTGAAGGAAGTAGTTAGTTCTTCCGTCATAGTTGAGGAGAAGATAGTTGAGACGAAAGAGGCGACATGAAACTTTCTTGATATATAGCTCATCCTCCTCACACCCCTCTCCTTGTTCGTCTATATCCTGAGGATTTAGAGGATTTTGTATGGTTTTGTATTAGATATGACGATCCTGAGAACCAACCTATCCACGTGGCTGATCATATCAAGACGATCCTCACAAAGGAGGACCTCATGAAGATCAGAGCTGCTTTCGGAATTCCTCCCGAGTAAGAGTTGCTTCTTTCAGGTCCCGAGGTTGGGGCATTCTTGTTGATGTCCATTGAGTTTTTTTGTCTTCCCCTACGATGCCTTCCATGCTGGGCTACGCCTACCCATGTACCCATACATCCATTCATGAAGGATGTCCTAAACTGGTACAAGCTTAGTTCGGTGCAATACATGCTGAATGTTTGGAGGCACTTGACAGACTTTATCTTGCAGTGCCAAAAGGTTGGCACTGCACCGAGTTTGACTGTATGGTGGAGGCACTTCAGACTCATTGGCAATTGTCGATGGACAACTGGTGCTATCTTTCCCTTCGTCCAGAAAGGGGAATAATTGAGAACCCCGACTCAATCAAGCACTGGAAAAGCAAAAAAAACTTTATCATTCGAAATTTTGAGTCATGGGGATTCCCACAAAGTGGAAGAAGAATGTGCCTAAGAAGGTAAAGGCCGACCAAAAAGTGGGTGAGGAGGAGAAGCGGTGAGTAAAGCTCTCCTTGGGCACAAGGAGTTGAGGTGGAAAGATGTGACAGAGGAAACCCTATTCTTGTGTGTGTGTGTGTGGGGGGGGGGGGGGGGGGGGGGGATAAACCCTAATATGGGCTCAAGGTTTTAAATTTCGGATTTCAGACTCGTCTCGGGAAGGGGTGTTTTGTCCTGGATCAGAGATATTGGCGAAGATCTCTAGAAAATGTAATCATTGTGGATGTTCATTTCGGACACTCAATAAACATACATTTTTTTTGTTAGTAAACACGATATTATATGTTCTACATGTCATTTATTATATAAAATATTGTATAATGTAACTAATGACATGATTCAATCAGGTAAATATTTACACAATTTAACAACATAAAAGAGAATGTAATATAAGTATATAACTAAATTGAATTTGTATTGATTAGAAAAAATATATCAGTTAATAGACTTACTTGACTTTACATATACACAAATAATAGAGAGACGAAATCCTCACATTATCATAGCTTAAGGTCCTATATTGAAAGACTTGTATGCAAAAAGTAAAACAAAAAAAATTATATATTTACAATAACATTAGTTTGTCTTTCGGCAATTTCGGCCGAATCAACACATTTCGGTCCAAAACGATATGGAGTATAAAATCTGTGGTATCGTATCGGTAAGCTAGCCGAAACAAAATTTCTACTGAAATTTCGGCCATATCGGCCGTAATTTAAAATAGTGTATGGCCTTTAGTATTTATGTTAAGTACTTAGCATTTTTTAATTCATCCATTCTCATATATCTTTTTGCTTTTTTTGCAGATGCAGGGGGCATCGACTATAAAGCTACCCTGGCGGCTCGCGCTAGCTTGCGCAACAAAGTCTCGGAAAATAAGAAGAGGAAGAGGACTCGAAGGTAGTGAAGAATTATTCAACTTCCACTCTGGTGTAAGCCCTACGATTTGCCGGCGACGGCGTCGACGAGCCCAGCTACAGGGGACTCTTCCTTATGCGTGTTCCTTGCCAATCAGCTCACCCCATTGATCGCCGACACCAACATGATCTTCACCGAGGAGCAGCCAAAGATCTATGTGCCAGAATGGGGCATCAAGTGGTGTGACGTCGTTCTTGGGGACTCTATGAACTTCTCAAGGTGGCCAAGAATCTCCCCCCCTTCTCGGGACCAGGAGACTTTGGTCCACAAGAACATTGATGCCTACTTCCTTGAGATCATCCGAGCCAGTGTATCGGATGTTCTGTCCCTTGTAGTATAGATTTCGTGTTCTTTCATGTATTCCTAAGTCTTGAAGTCTTCCTTTTTGTAGATTACTTGCCGCGTCGACAACGTTTCAAGCAGATCAAGGCTGAGGAAAAGGCCTGGAGGTGTTGGTGGTTATGTAACATCTCGTATTTCTTGGAGGTATAATATACTAGTATAATATAGTTAGTATATATATATGTTGAATGGCATAATAGTAATAATGTGGAATGGAAATATGGTAATAATGTGTGGATTTAGATAATGAGATGAGATGGGCTTGGCTGCTTTGGCCTGTTGTGCTTTGACAAGCACGTGGGGGTGACCTGGATGGCATGTGGGCCCCAGGCTCCTTTTCCTTGCTAACGTGGTCAGAGAGGGGCGAGGGGGGGGGGGGCTGTTTGGTATGGGATTTGTCCCATATTGGGAGGATTTAGTGAATAATTAATATATGTAATTGTCTATGATCAGGAGTCACCAAATTGGTTAACTACATTTTAAGAAGCAGCCTGTGGCGGGCAGTTGTACTAATAAATAAATAAATAAATAAATAAATAAATTGTCTGAGTTGGGGCCGGGGCGTTACAAAATGTATGAGAGCCGACTTTCGACACCAAGTGTGGGTAAGAGTAGGTGGGATGTATGCCTGAAAGGAAGCTGAAGTCAGTACCGGGGCAGTACGCTAGAAATCGCTGAAACAGCGTATTCCACTCCACATCGGCGAGATGTATGCCTGAGAGGGAGATGAGGTCAGTGCACTGGCCTAGAATTAGCTGAATCAGGGTATTCCGCTCCACATCGGCTAGAAAGGAGATCCTGCACTAGGTTTTATGCCCCGTACTTAGCGAGGATGCTGGTTTCTTAAGGGGGGTGTATGTAACATCCCATATTTCTTGGAGGCATAAGATACTGGTATATATATATATGTTGAATGACATAATAGTAATAATGTGGAATGGAAATATGGTAATAATGTGTGTATTTAATTAATGAGATGAGATGGGCTTGGCTGCTTTGGCATGCTGTGCTTTGACAAGCACGTGGGGGCGATGTGGATGGCATGTAGGCCTCAGGCTCCTCTTCCTTGCTGATGTGGTCAGAGAGAAGGGAGGGGGGGTTGTTTGGCATGGGATTTGTCTCACATCAGGAGGATTTAGTGAATAATATATATATATATATATATATATAATTGCCTATGATCAAGACTCACCAAATTGGTTAACTACCTTTTGAGAGGCAGCATGTGGTGGGCAGTTGTACTAATAAATAAATTGTCTGAGTTGGGGCCGGGGTGTTACAGGTTAGCTTGATTTCTAGCACGCCTGTAAATTCATCATCTCTAGTTGGGAAGAGGAACACCCGTTAGAGCAAGTAATGGGCCGCAAGTAGTACAAGCAAAATGAAACAAGAGCAGGAATATAGCAGGGAACAGAGAATCATGTATATAGGAAACAAGTTATGTAACAGGAAAAAATACAACATGTAACCGAGGATCATGTAAACTTAACTTATAAACAGGAATCATGAAACTGGTAAACAAGAATCATATAGCTTGTAAACAGAACATGTAACATGTAAATAGGGATATGCATGTACTCAGTGTTAACCTTAAGTTTATTCGTTTAATCAGTCCTACCTAATGCACGCAATCCTGCGTTCCATACCACAGGTTTGGGTGCATACAAACATGTTACGTTTAAACTCTAATGGTGAATTCTATATGGTCATGTACTCGGGTCTTGCAGCGACATTAACAGGAATCATATCATATAATGTAACTAGGAATCATATCATGTCATGTAATCATGTAATGCATTCTAGAGGTGGCCCCCCGTCTGCACTAGACGTGGCACTTAGTTCCATATAACTTGTAAACACGAAAAAAGGTAATCATGTAATCAGGAGTCACTATTACGAGAAACACAGGCCTCCTTCTGAGTACACTCTCCTATTTTGTCCACTACTAGGTTTTTCCCTTATTACCCCGACTTGTTATTCTTTTACAATACTCAACATGAACAATGCAATTGGTGAAACGGGTATCAGGACAGGATCAAGGAGTATCAAGGCTTTGCAATTGATGATATAAAGTTTAATTCAATAAATGTAGGAAATAAACTTATTTACAATCAAGAACATTAAGTTATAATTCTGGACAAGCAATACGTTGCTGTACAAAAACTCACTTTACCATTGCTACAGGAAAGCGAATCAGATTCCGTCAGGGGTTCTAGAAACTAGACTCCTTGCCGGTTCCAACGCATATTCACACGATACATATAGACTACAACATCACAGTCTACCGGCTAGTTCTTATTGGGTTTACTGCGCAGGCAACAACTCTGCATGAGATTATTCTATGTGAAATTCGACTAGAAAGTTTACTAAAATTCTCACAAAAATCATGATTTAACTCCTGAGACTATTCATCAACAAATTCTACAATTTCCAGGTTCAAATTCTTAAGTTAATCTACTGAATGAATTATTAGAACATGACGATCCATAAATTAGCAGTGAATCTAGAGTTATGATAGTACAGTAGTAAATTTAGAATAACTTGTGATCCGTAAGTCGTATTACGAATCCGTTAAGTGTCCTAGGCTCCCAACACAGAGAGCTAGGACTTCTATTTAAATTGCTCTTAGTGATTTTAACTGTTACTGGGTCAAAACTTGGGTTCTCTACTGGTCTAGTGTACTATCAGGATTCTAGAGTCAATTCTACATATATATATAACGGGTTTGGGAATCTATTCCAAAATCCTATAAGAAATATATTACGATTCCTAATCATGTCTAGTAGTATGCTGATAAATATCTAGTCCTAATTCACCTATTAATATGACATTTTAATTTGTAAAACATGTCGATGTATTATAAGTAACAATGCTATAAGTAACAATCCGGAATGTGTACACCTAGCAGTACGAAAAGCATGATAACTCATTATCTACAACTCGGAATTTGAATCCGTCGAATGTTCCAGAAACTAGATTCACAGGGCTACGACTCTCGTGTACAAAGCTCTAATTAATTTGAACATTAGCTAGGTCAAAATCTAGCTACAAGTTACAGCAACAGCAAGATAGAGTGCACAGGAATCCCAGGGTTCAACATAAGAAAATAAAATTGGTTGAAAGAATAAATTGGGTTGAAGATGAACAACACGATTTATTAACAAATAAGCATATTACAGTAATTTAGAGAGAAAACAGTTACAAAGGAAATATGAAAGATTGGAAATAGGTGTAACCCCTGTTTCCGTTAATACACATTTTTCATGTATTTTCCGTATTTCAAATTCTTAGTATCTTGTAACTAATTCTTCTCAATTGATTACCGATTTTCAACCTGAATTGTATTTCATTTTATGATTTTTTTGATATGATTCCCAAATGTTGAATCTTTTATTTCTAATTATTTAAACCAATTTATTTATTTGATTACTTGTTACTATCTATAATTATATATATATCCTTTTATTTAATTATTGCTTGAAGCATAGGTCGAGTTTAATATTAATATTATTATTCAAACTATTTTATGAATCCCAATATACAATTATTCAATTGTTTAAATATTTAATTTGAAGCTCAAGCCCAATTGTTTATTATAAGCCCAATCCCATAACTTATTTATTAAAATTTTTTGAGCCCATAAACCAAGCCCAAATCTAAATCCAGTACCCATATGTATTTGTACAGAATCAATCCTATATAATTATCCATATACAATTTCTCCACATTCACCCGCTTTTCACAGTTCCGTAACTACATCCCCCACTATCTCTAACTACCCATTACTTTATTTATATTATATTATTATTATTTTTATTATTATTATTAAACAAACCCCCTCCCGTTCCCTCTCTCTCCCCGTCTCCAACCCTCTCACCTCTGTTTACCCAAAACAAAACAGAGCTCTCCACACCCCCATCTTCCTCCTCCTTGCCCCTCGCCTCGACGAGCCGGCACCTCGTCATCACCGACCACCTCAGATCGCCGCTCAAGCCTGCCACCTCGAACCAGTCACCCTCAGCCTCCTTCATCGTCTTCCACCTCTTCTCCTCTGCTCGAAGCTCTGCAGGGTTTCGACCACCATCCTCGCTCGAGCCTTCCGCTCGACTCATCCGTCGTCTTCCTCGTACCTCGAGCCATCCCCTGCCACCGCCATCCACTAAAGCTCTCCCTCTTCACCTCGTCATCCCTACCATAGTCGTCTTCCTCCTCTTCCGCTCGAACCCATCACCCCTGTCACCGAGCCCACCGCCTGCACCTCTCCATCCACCGTTCATCCACCGTGATTAGGATAATTGACCTAGCCACAGTCAGAATCAATTAAAACTTATTGAATATGAATTGTAGCCCTAGATGTCTAGTTTACCGTCCCTTCTATGGAATCGAATTCCGAGTTATAGTTTGTGAGTTACGGCTGTTTTAGTACTGCTGTGTCTGCTCTTTTCATATTCATAATTACTTGTATTTTATCATGCATTGTATCACTTTGTTACATTCTTATTGTCGCCTTGATACTCGTATACACACTTGCATGACCATGAATGAAATAATAAAAGATTAAACAAGCCAGGATTAATAAGGGTTGACTTAGTAGTGGATAATCTCAGAAAATGTACTCGGTAGGGCCCTTCTTGTGTACTTGTACTATTGACATGGAAGGTGGAGAAATACTTGTGAACTTGTGAACTTGTTATCTTGTTATCTTGTTATCATGTTATCTTATTACACCGAGTACACGCTCTATAGATCCCACCACGAAGCCTAAAACGTATACTGTTTTGCGTACACCGAACCTGTGGTATGGGACACAGTAGTACGTGCACTAGATAGGAAAAATAAAATGCTAATAAACCTAAGTTGACACTTGTACACTTGACAATTGTTTATTGACATCGTTATTGCTTTTGGACGTTGATCTTGCTTCATATTCCTTGATGTACCATGTTCCTTTACTCTTTGTATTTCACTACTTGTTGTCCGTACTTGCTCTATGGACATTTTCTTTCCACTCTAGTTGATCCAACTACAGGTGCACAAGGAGAATTGCCAGAAGGCATTAGTGAGCAGTTCTTCAAGGATTTGAGCAGGAGCTTGCTTCGCAATAAATTGTTTATTCCATGTTATTCTTATATCGCATTGTTATTCTTTTGTTGAACTTTGTATCTCGGGCTTTGTTGACCCGTAATTGTTGTTTTTTTTTCCAGTTGTTGGTTATTATGTTGGACTACTGCATGTTCAATCTCAGTTATTGTTTATGTGATTATATTTATCTGCGTAGTTGTGATTATTTCTTTTCATGTTGTTGAGTTAAGACTGGTACAGCTTATGGATGATGTTAATATCATTCGCTAGGCCTTTGTCACGGACTCGTATTCCCGTATTTTGGGAAACGGGGCGTGACAATAAGGGTTACATTGCAATCTTTATTTGGCTCAATCTTTAACATGGAAGTTGTAAAGGATTATACCAGGTGCATGTCAGTCTTTGAAGCACTTAAATCGGAGCTGTACTGAAGAATTTATGCTCATTCAAAGTATCTTACCTGTTCATATTCTGGATGCATGAATGATTTCAAGAGTTGTGACTCTTTGACTAGATCTGTGGATTCCCAAGAGCCCCTATGCATTCATGAATGTGGGAAGATGATGAGATGGACCTAGAGAGTTCACTCAAGCCTATAAATAGGCATGCTACTTGTAGAGGAGAGTCAATCAAGTATTCTAATGTCTTCTTGTTAAATGATTATTGTGTAATGGTAAGGTGTTTACTTGTTCTCTTAAAAGTATAGAGAGTGTGAGTGAAGCAGAGTTTCTTTTTCTTGTTTGAAGGGAACTCTTGTGTTGAGTTTTTGTTGGAGATGAGGTATATGTGAGCCGTGTATGTTGAAAGTTGACGTAGTCGAGTTTATTGTGTGCCTTGTACTCTTTTGTTGATTCCAATATTGTGAAGCTCCTCCAAGCTTCAAGCTTAACCCGTGGTTTTCCCTATTTGGGTTTTTCACATAAATTATTGCGTTTATCTGTGTTGTGATTATTTACTCTGGCCATTAAGAACAAGATCCCAAAGTAATTTTGATCGTAACGCCAACAAGTGGTATCAGAGCAAACTTTGGAAGTGTTCTCTATGGAAGAAGAGAATTCAACAATCAGCGGCATGAAGGAAGAATTGAAGTCATTCGATGGACGAAGCAACTTCACACTATGACAACGAAAAATGAGAAATATTTTGATTCAACACGATCTCAACATGTGCATTTTGGGCATTGAGTACAAGCTGGGGGCAATGTCCACAGAAGATTGGAATAAGGCGGATCTCAAGGCGATGAACTCCATTGACGTACATTTATTCGATGAATTCACCTATAATGTTTTGGGAGAGACAAACACCAAGGGTATATGGAAGAAACTACATAAACTCTACATCGGTAAGACCCACGCTAACTAGCTTTTGTTAAAATATCAATTGTACAATCTTCGTATGGAGAAAGAGATGATATTATGGAGCATCTCAATGTGTTTAGTTGTTGTATAAATGATTTATTGCAAGTGGAGGTCAAGTACAAGGATGAGGATACAACTTTGCTTTTCCTACGATCTTTACCGTCATTTTTCATGTATTTTCAGGCCACACTCATGTTTGGCCAAGAGACTCTTCGTTTCGAGGAGGTTGTCCAAGACATTATTTTTTATATCAAGATGAACAAGAATTCAGGTGATGACATGAAGAATGAAGGAAAACTCATTAAGGGGGTCGAATGATCATCATCGAGGTTGCTCCAAGGAGGCAGGAAATTAGTTTGATAACTGCGGGAAGTCAAGATCAAAATCTAAGAGTTGTAAAAATGTGGAATGCTATTATTTCCATGAGAAAGGTCATTGCAAGAAATATTGCAGGAAGTTCAAAGCTAATCAGAAGGAATGGACGAAACCTGAAAACACCAATACAGCCAGAGTTACCACATAGAACAATGCCGAACTTCTTTCGATTTCTTCATGTAAAATAATTTCAGACGCATGGATTCTTGACTCATGTTGCACTTTCCACATGTGTGCAAACAGAGATTGGTTCGACACATGAGAAGAAGAATGGATGTGAAGTCCTTATGGGGAACAATGCCGCATGCAAGGTTGTTAGCATTGGCATGGTGAAAGTGAAGATGTATGACGATATCATTCATACTTTCGGTAACGTGCGACATGTCCCTGACCTAAAGAAGAATCTGATTTCTTTGGTCACTCTTGATGCAAATAGCTACATGTACTCTTCAAGTGAAGGTAAGATCAAGGTTTTCAAGGTTTCATTGGTGATTATGCAAGGAAAGAAGCTTATGAACAACTTGAACAAGCTCTTCGGAGATACTATTTCAGGTGGAGCTGCTATATCCACACCAGAGAACTTAGATGATAACTCGGCTCATCTTGGACAACCATTTCTGGACCATATGAGTGAGCGGGCTATGGTAGAGCTGCACATGAGAAAATTATTGAAGTACATGAAGTCTTGCAAGCTAGATTTTTATAAGTATTGTGTACCCGAGCAGCAAACCAAGGTCTCTTTCAAGGTCACAGAAAATGAGAACCGCAAGAAGGGGATTCTTGATTACATTCACTCCGATGTGTGGGAGCCGACACCGACAAAATCTCATGGTGGCGGCCGCTATTTTTTCACCTTCATAGATGATTATTCACGGAAGATTTGGGTCTACTTCATGTGGGAGAAATATGAAGTCTTCACAAAGTTCAAAGAATAGAAGGCTAAAGTTGAAAATCAAACAGGGTGCAAGATCAAATACTTGCGAAGTGACAATGGATGTAAATATCGAGATTCAAGGTTCATGGAGTTTTGCAAGCAAGAAGACAT
The DNA here is from genome assembly GCA_017893485.1 of Hemerocallis citrina. Taxonomy (NCBI): domain Eukaryota; kingdom Viridiplantae; phylum Streptophyta; class Magnoliopsida; order Asparagales; family Asphodelaceae; genus Hemerocallis; species Hemerocallis citrina. The sequence continues at coordinate 19,927,794 of CM030367.1, forward strand.
TACTCGACATTTCACTGTAAAAAAGACTCTATAACAAAACTCTCTTGGAAAAGGAAAATGCATGAGACTTCATGCGGGTTTACCTAAATCGTTTTGGGCAGAATCGGTTAATCACGTTGCATATTTGGTTAATCAATCACCATCAAAGTTGTTGAATTTCAAGTGCCGAAGAAGTTTGGTCAAGCAAAGATGTTGATTATTCTACCTTGAAGGTTTTCAGATGTAAGACATATGCTCATATTCCGAGCGATGAACGGAACAAGATAAAGCCAAAGTCACTTGAGTGCATATTTTTCAATTTCGAGAAGGGAGTAAAAGGCTATAAGCTATGGGATCCAACAAATAAAAATAAGGTATTGAGTAGAGATGTTTTGTTTGAAGGCTTGAAACAAAAGTTGATAACAAAGATATGGTTCATAAAAAGAAACATACTGAAATTACTATATCAAAAGAATGTTCTATCCAAGAGAGCCAAGCTGAGGTGGAGCAACAACAACAATCCGAGGAGGTTCATATGGAACCTACAAGCATTGCTCAGTCAAGGTCAAGAAGTATCACCAAACCTCCTCAATGGTTTGGATGGGAATATGAAGCATTCTACGCTCTCTTACCTAGTGGAGACGATCCATCAACTTTCCAAGAAGCAGTGAAAATCAATGAGCGACAAGAATGGATGTGTGCTATGTCAGAGGAAATTGAATCATGCCACAAGATTTAGTTCCAAAACCCACAAATCAAAAGGTCGTCGGCTCCAAGTGGGTTTATCGAAAAAAAGAAAATATAAATGGGAATGAGAATGAGGCTCCTACCTTCATGGCAAGGTTAGTTGTGAAGGGATTCTCACAAAAGCAGGGAGTTGATTTTGATGAAATTTTCTTTTCAATGGTCAAATATACATCTATTCGAATGTTATTATCTCAATTTTATGTTTAAGAAATACTTTGATTATTTCAGTTTTCATTTTTGCAATTTACTGGCCATGAATTGCATGCTTAAAATATTGAATAAAGTAACGATAGTTGAAGTTCAATATTAATTCGTGAACTCATCAAACCTTGGTTGTGTAGTTTAGAAATAAATATACACATTTGTCACCTACATTCGAGAATTCCACAGAGCATAATGAATTTATATTAATTTCTATGGTCACGACAGTCGCCATGATTTATATAGGTAGGTGTTATACTTTGAAAGATGATATCACATAGATAAGGGAATTTGGTCTATAATTAGCAAAGCATTAATGCAAACAATCATGTTTAAACTCATTGATGGAATTTAATTGACAAAATTCAAGCCTTAGGAACCTTTCATATTTCACTTTTCAGGTGTATTTGAATCTCCTCCTTGTGGAAACGATACTCTTTTTGCCCTATTCTATTTTTCACGACTCATGCACTTGTGTAGAGTCTAGGGACATCAGTTGGGCCCGATTTCCAACCCAATCAAGCTACAGTTTTTCTGTGACAAGCATCACTTTTGGATAGAAGTTTCGAGCATGCTGGAACCTTTATTTGGCTCAGTCTTCAACATGGAAGTTATAGAGGATTATACCAGGTGCATGTCAGGCTTTGAATCACTCAAAACAGAGTTTTACTTAAGAAGTTATGCTCATTCAAAGTATCATATCTGTTCATATTCTGGATACATGAAGAATTTCAAGAGCTGTGACTCTTTGACTAGATATGTAGATTCCCAAGAGCCCCTATGCATTCATGAACGTTGGAAGATGATGAGATGGACCTAGAGAGTCACTAAAGCCTATAAATAGGCATGGTACTTGTTGAAGAGAGTCAATCAAGTATCCTAATCTTTTCTTGATCTTAGATGATTGTTGTGTAATTGTAAGGTGTTTACTTGTTCTCTTGAAAACATTGAGTGTTAGTGAAGCAGAGTTTCTTTTTCTTGTTTGAAGGGAACTCTTGCGTTGAGTTGTTGGTGGAGGTAAGGTATATGTGAGCTGTGTATGTTGGAAGTTAACGTAGTCGGGTGTGTTGTGTGGCTTGTACCCTTTTGTTGATTCCAACATGGTGAAGCCCCTTCGAGCTCCAAGCTCAACCCGTGGTTTTCCCCATTTGATATTTTCATGTAAATTCTTATGTTCATCTGTGTTATAATTATTTACTATTGCCATTAAAAACAAGATCATGAAATGGTCTCTCGTAACGCCAAGAGGAGGGACAAGGTCACTCGGGCTGAGTTGGAGAGGAAGAAGACCGCCAAAGAGTTTGAGGCGATGAAGAGTCAGAAGGAAGCTCTTCTAGCTCTGGTTTCTCATCTCAAGGCCACGCGGAAGAAGGAGAAGAAGAAATTTGAGGAGGCAGTGAAGGGGAGGGAGATCGTGGTGGCCAAGGTGGAGGTAGAGGCGAAGAGCCATCTAATCGAGGATATGAAGAATGCGTACACCAAGGCCATCGCTGATATGGTTGAGCGCATTCCCGGCTTCGATGGGAGAGGATGCGGCCTCAACCTTCAGCCCGTGGAGGAGATAAGCGAGAAGGAGGACGACGAGGAAGAGGAGGCCCTAACGGAGCCCACGGTCGGAGAGGAGGAGAGCTTGATGGAGCACGCAGTAGGAGAGGAGGAGAGCCTGAAGCTGGATGCGGGGGTAAAGGAAAAAGGAGTGGCAAAGACCTCTGCTTCTTTGGCTCTGACAACCGAGATGGACTGCTGATCTTTCCCTTCCATCTTGATTTTGTAACTTGCCTATGGCTGGCCACCGCTTTTGGAACTTCACTTTATCAATCCAAATCTTTTTGGTGTCCATCGCTTGAGTTTCTTTTTGTGAGCATCAACTTTGAATGTGTCTGGTAGGATCTCTTTAGTCTTCTTAACATTAAAGCTAAGTCTTTTTATTTAACTAGTGTTGTAGTAACTCCACATTTTTCTTTTTGTTAATAGGAGGGGATCCTTGAGACACCAAGAATGATTGTTTTCGTTGTGCACTGCTTGTGGTCACGACTAAGAGGGATCATATGAATGATTTGCTTCTCGAGAAGAGCCTGGCATTGGCCCACTTGATGGAGACCCATCCCGACTGCTCGGCGCACTCCCGCGGGGATCGGGGGTAAGTTCTAGGTTGTGGGCGCTCACCTTTAGAAAATGCTAGTCAAGAAGGAGTTAGAGATTTACAATCAAAAAGTGGGTTTTAGAGGAACACCAAAATGTAATTGTTTCAAGAGATATGCCTTCCCAGCCCAGAAATCTGGTTATAATCTCCACCATCTGTCCTTACTAAGGCAGAGAACCTTCGTAATGAATGAATATTTTTGACATATAGTCATCAGACCATATGGATGATGGTAAGGAAGCAAACAACGAGCAGGCATGGCAGATAAATCCATGCGTCCACCCACCCGCAAAAGCGCTTAGCAAACTAAAATGCTCTAGTGTAAGAAAAATATATTTAATTTTGAGTTAATCATTTTGAACTAATACTTTTTTTATATCCTTTATTTCTGAAGACATTGAAAGTAAACTTAAGCATCTTCTCGTTTCCGCGATGATGTCCTAGGGATATCGTTCCATGAGTTAAGCTTGAGGCCTAGAGTAGCACCAAGAAGTCTCGAGGATGCCTAAAGCGGAGTAGCCGGGACGACTATCATGGCTTCTACAAAGGGGACGTAACACACCTGTAACCATGAGATTCAGACTTGTCCACGGGTTTGGAGCCTTTTTGAGCGGCATGGGCGACTGAGGGGTGACTTCTGTGGCGAGAAGGCATCAGAGGCGTGCCCTATCGCTAAACTAAAACATTCATCTTCTCCGCGGTCAAAAGTGATTTGAGTGGAGAAACTTATAATCCGATATGATGTACTTAGCTTCTCAGATTTGTACTGAGATTTTGATATGAAGTAGCACTTTTTGATATGAAAGAAGGTTCGCCCATGAGTTTTTGCTTTGTTTCTCGCTTTCTTTGTGTTGTTGTCTACTGTATGGGGTTAGCGAGTTTTGGAAGCAGCTCTAGGGACAAGCTGGACTCTGAACTTGTTGGTTGAGAGTTAGCAAGTTGTGGGAGCAGCTCTAGGGACGAGCTGGACTCCAAACTTGCTGCTTGTGAGTTAGCGAGTTGTGCGAGTAATTCTAAGAATGAGCTGGACTTCGAACTTTTTGTTTGTGAGTTAGCGAGTTGTGGTATCAGCTCTATGGACGAGCTGGATTTTGAACTTGCTGTTTGATAGTTAGGTAGTTTGTGTGAGCAAATCTCGGGACGAGCTAACTACGAACTTACTATTTGAAAGTTTGCGAGTTGTGGGAGTAGCTCTAGGGAGGAGTTGGACTCTGAACTTGCTGTTTGAGAGTTAGCTAGTTGTGTGAGCAGATCTAGGGAAGAGATGACTACAAACTTATTATTTGACAGTTAGCGAGTTGTGGGAGCAGCTCTAGGGAGGAGTTGGATTCTGAACTTGCTATTTGAGAGTTAGCAAGTTGTGGGAGTAGCTCTAGGGATGAGGTGGACTCTGAACTTACTGTATGAGAGTTAGCAAGTTGTAGGAGCAGCTCTTGGGACGAGCTGGACTCCGAGCTTGCTGTTTGAGAGTTGACAAGTTGTTGGAGCAGTTTTAGGGACAAGCTAGGCTCCAAACTTGCTGTTTAAGAGTTAATGAGTTGTTAGTGTAGCTTGGAGGAGGAGCTGAGCACCGAACTCATTGTTTTGCGTCCGGAGAGTAATAAAAGAATTTACAAAAGAAATGCTAAGTTTTTATTGAAAAATAAATCTATGTAATTGCCTTAATGACTAGCCTTTATTACATGCACTGGCCATTATAATAATTGGTCTTATTACTAATCTTGTGGATGGCATTGAGCACCTTCGTTGAACTTCATCAAGTGTTCGACATTCCAGGTTCTTGATATCTCCCTGCCCCTCAAGTATTCAAGTCGGTAAGTCCCTGGGGGACGACTTTGGAGACCTTGCACAGTCATTCCCAGTTAGGAGCGAGCTTTCATTACTTGCAAGGTTTAGATATCTTGAGCTTTTGTAGGACAAGTAGAAGTTCGTCGATCGAACATTCTTGTTGTAGAACTTTTCCATCCTTTGCCGATAGATCTGCCTCCGTCGAGCGAGTCTCTTGCGAACTTCTTCAACGAGGTCGAGGTTACCTGAAGATCGTTCAAATTTTGTTCCTCGTTGAAAGAAAGGCCACGCAGAGAAGGTAGTTCGACCTCTAAAAGGATTAGATCCTTGGATCCGAAGGTGAAGTTGAACGTAGACTCTCCCCTCGGGGTCCTTCTTGTGGTCATGTAGGACCGGAGTATGCTCAGGAGTTCTTCGACCTGTAGTCCCTTTGGAGCTTTGTCTAGTCTCTTCTTACAGTCATAAAAGAATTGCTTATTCGCATTCTCAACTTGACCATTGGTCTAAGGATGTGAAATGGAAGAGAAACAATGTTCGATCCTGAGATCAGTGCAGAAAGTGCAGAACTTTTTGGCAGCGAATTGGGATGATCTGGGGTATCCCAAACCTGTAGACAATATTCTTCCAAAAGAATTGCTTAACCTTGTGCTCGAAGATGGAGGCCAATAACTTTGCTTCGATCCTTTTTGTGAAGTAATCTATAGCCACAACTAAGAAATTCCTCTGTCCAGTCACGGGGGTAAACATCCCAAGTAGATCCATTCCCCACATGGAGAAAGGGGTCATACTTGACATGGATGGGAGGTTGACCTGGAACACTCGCTTGATCAGGGAGAACTTCTGGTAGTGGGCACAACAACGGACATACTCTATGGAATCGTCAGGAGTGAGGGTTAATAGTACTCATGATTAAGGATATTTCATGTTATAGACCTCGTGTCCATGTAGCCACCACAGACTCCTTCGTGTACTTCTCTAAGAGCCTAATCTGCCTCCTTGAGGGAGAGGCGTTGCAAAGAAGGTCGGCCGTCAACTAAGGTGTACGGCGCTTGTAAAGGGTCCCATTAATAAGTGTGTATCTTTCTGCCTTTACCCGAATCTTCCTTGCTTCTTTTGGATCTGCTGGGAGGATTCCCTTGTCAAATAAGTTGATCAAGGATTTCATCCAATTATTTTTGGGTGTTTGAGGAGTGACGACCATGAGCTTTAAAGTTTCCTCTTCGATGCTCGTCTTGAGTATGACCTCAATGAGCACGGTGTGGTCGAGTCCTTTGAAGGTAGAGGAAGCTAACTTTCAGAGGGCGTCTGCTTGCTCTTTTTCCTCGAGGGGAATGTGAGTGAGCTCTGCGTCTCGAAATGTTGAAAGCCGACAATCATTGCCTCATATTCGGCCTCATTGTTGAAGGCTCAAAAATTAAGGCGAAGTGAGTATTGAAGAGTGAACTCATCCGGGCCGAGCAGGATGACACCTGCCCCACTCCCTTCGATGCAAGAGGAGCCATCAACGTAAACACTCCAGACTGCAGGATCTATGCCTTCCTCGGGAGGAACTGGGATAGTGCTTTCAATAATGAATTCGGCAAAGGCTTGGGCCTTGATAGGTATCCTCCGCCAGTAGTTGACATTGTGTTGGCTCAATTCGATGGACCACTTCATGGGTCACCCAGAGTTCTCTGGCTTGTGAAGTACTTGCTTGAGTGGTTAGTCGGTGAGGATCGTGACCATGTTCGCCTGGAAGTACGGGCAGAGCTTCTGAGCGACGGCTATAAAGCGTAGGTCATTTTCTCCATTTTGGAATAGCGGAGTTTAGCATCGTGGAGTACCTTGCTAACATAATAAATTTGATTTTGGATCTAATCTTCCTTCCTTACCAAGTCCGAAGTGGCCAGATAGAGGTAGAGCACTTTCCCCAACTTTGGATTACTTAGGAATGGCGGATTGGTTAAATACACCTTGAGCTGCTTGAAAGTTTCTTATGGCGCTTCCCCCACTCAAAGCCCTTTGATTCCCAGAGAGATTTAAAGAAAGGGAGACACTTCTCTCCGGACTTGGAAACGAATTGACCAACCGCGGATAGGCGCCCCGCGAGCTTCTGGATCTCTTTGATGTTGGGCGGGGGAGACATGTCGAGTATGGCCCACATTTTCTCTGGGTTGACCTTAATTCCCCTATGGCTAACTATGAATCCAAAGAACTTTCCCGAGGAGACTCCGAATGCACACTTTAACGGGTTCAACCTCATGTTGTGCTTTCTTACGTAGGACATCGAAAGCTTTCTGGAGCTCAGCAATATGGTCATCATTCTCAAGACTTTTCACAAGCATATCATCCACATAAACTTTCATGTTTCGGTCTATCTTATCCGTGAAGACTTTGTTCACTAGCTGCTGGTAAATGGATCCAACGTTCTTTAACCCGAAGGGCATGACCCGATAGGAGTAGATGCCTTGGTCGATGATGAAGGATCTTTTCAGACTGTCTGGAGGGAACATTCAGATCTGATTGTACCCCGAAAAAGCATCCATGAAACTTATGAGTTCATGTCTGGACATGGCTTCAACTGAGAAGAGGAAATGGGTCATTCGGGCAAGTTTTGTTCAAGTCAGTGAAGTCGATACAAATTTTCTACTTGTTCTTCACCATGACGATGTTAGCCAGCCACTCGGAATAGATAACTTCCTGAACTAAGTGAACGACCAGCAGCTTGTCAACTAGTTCTTTATTTGCTTATTGCCTATTGGAAGCGAAATTGCGGTGCTTTTGTTGTATCGGCTTTACCTTTGGGTTCACACTTAGGCGGTGCATGATAAAGTCTTCTGAGATTCCAGATATTTCAATGGCGGTCCAAGTGGACAAGTCCTGATTCTCCCTAATGCAACTAATAGGTCATTCCTTGACTCTGTAAGAGAGGTCTTGGCTGACTCAAAAACACTTGGATGGATTTTTGTTGGAGAAGGGGATCTCTTCTAGTTTATCAACTGGTTCTCGGACAAGGACTAGTTCCTTTCTTGAAGGAGCCCCAAGGCATTGAACTGGAGGACCGAGCCCCCCCCCCCCCCCCCCCCCCAATTGTGGTCATGTGGCCGTGTAACATGTCTGAGCCACTTCTTGGCTTCCCTTGATTTATCCTACCCCAGCTGGTGTGGGAAACTTCATCTTCATGTGAAACACTGAAGCTATTGATGGAACTGAGATGAATCCCAGGACTACGGATTGGTGTGCGTATCGATCGTTAAAGATAAACAGATTGCTTAATTGTGATCTAACCCTATACAGCGGAAACTAGGGTTCACAAAGTATACCTGCGGTGAGAAGAAGACGACAGCGACCCCAAGATCTTCTGCACGTATTCCTTCCTCGGGTTGGACGTCGTGTGGGCGACGATCTCCCAACCTTTCTCCCTTGGCTGATCTCTCTTTCTCTCCTTACGTGAATCACGAGATTTGAGAAAAAAATCTTGTATTTCAGATTGTTCAGTGACGGCCAGAGAAAATAGAGGATATATATAAGGCTACGGCAGGGACCATGAGGAGAAATTAGGGTTAGGTCTCCTAACGGATCTGGGTATCCCGTGTTCAGCCCGAACACACAACCCAGGCCCATTAACAATAGCTCGGTCCACTAAGGAGCTATTGTTGCACTACCTTCCTAATCCCAAATTATATTTATGGGCTCCTTTTATTATATGCTCGTTCAACTCCCCATGTTAAGATATCGAATGTCCGTTGATCAAATTAAGTTACTGACAACTACATTGATCAACATCTTTTATCCTTAAGTAGTACCACTCAACTTTATTTGTCATGTCGGATATAATCCACCTGCAGGGTTTACATGACAATCCTTATGAGCTCCTTAAGGGGACATCATCAACCCGACGTATCGGGACATGGATTCCTTTTACAATCAACAACCCATCATACATACAATGCTATTACCCAATTCATAGAGGTTGTTGATCCATAATGAATCTCACTCTTTTATGAGTCAAAGTAATGCACACTGCATATACATGTCTGTTATTATATCTGGATTAAGAGCATAAGCATCCATAATAACAGAGGTATTTGTTCTCTTTTATAGTCAGTACAAAGAGAACAACCTCAAGTGGTCCTGTTCAATACACACAAAGTGTACTAGTGTAAACCTATAGTCAAGATAGACTAATATCAGAATACACTACAACCTTTCCAATGGATTGTCCAAGTCCGTCTAGGTTGTGAACTATTTATATATTCCATAGGAAACTGATAATATGATCTTCTGTGTGTCACCTCACACCATATTATCAACCTTATAGAATATCAGACACTTGCATTAATATTATAATAAACACAATATGCAAACATATGCCCATATGATTCTCATTCAAAAAAAAATAAGGAAATAAAGTTAATACAAAAGTGATGCTTTCAGTATATAACCCTAACAGCTATGACATGGAGGACCGCTAGGGGGGCAGCCGAGGATTGTAGCCCACCTTTACATTAACAACCATGAAGTCCATGGCCTCAGTCCGAAGAGCTTGGGCTTTGCTAGTCATCACATCGAGGGTGACTATTCCTTCGATCTGGATCGAAATCCCGGAGAACCTATGAAGGTGTACCTAGCTAGTTTTAGACAGTCCCTGGAGAGCTTAAGGCCTTCAAAAGCTTCTCGGAAGAGGATGTTCACTGAGATATCGCTATCTACTAGGATGCGACATACTTAGTAGTGCGTCGAGGTGAGGGGTTTGGACACCTTCAAGATCTCTGTCTAAGAAAGTTATTGGGACTCCCCAGCTCTTGGCGGGGGATACATTGTGCACTGAGTTGACATCTCTGATGAACGCCTTTCGGGAGTAGTTGGACTCCCCTTTCATAGGACCTCCATGGATGGAATGGAGAATGGCAGGAGATTTTGAGTCTTGGGCCTCAGGATCTTTCTCCGAATGCTTATTGGCTCCTCGAGTCGGTGGAGGCTCGACCTAGTCCTTCTGGGTGTACTTGGATAAGTGATCACGACAAATAAAAGCTTTGGTTTCGTCATTGAGAGCTCGGCACTCCTCCATGTCATGGTCATGATCCTTATGAAATCGGCACCAACGGCTCTTATCCTTCCTTTTATTTGCTGTGTTCATCTTCGAAGGGGTGATGTATCCCATCTCCCTCGATTTCCATGAGGACTTTAGTTATGCTAGCGTTGAGTGGGGTGAACTTGTCAAAGCGAGGGACCAGAGGAGGGTGACGCTGACCGGTTACATCCTTATGGGATTTCTTGGACCCTTCCTTATCACACTCCTTCATTTGCTTCCGGATGAGGGCTCACTTTGATATTGAGGATGAAGGACCTCCTCAACTCGGATGTACTTCTGACACCTTTGTAGTAGCTCGAAGAAATCTCGAGAGGACTTCTTGGCTAGTGACACTTTGAGGTAAGTGCCACAAACATTGCGTTGGAACGCAGTAGCCACTACTGCCGGATCAAGGGTGGGGATGATCGAGACTCGGCGGTGAAGCGTTTGATGAAGTCCTTGAGGGGCTCCCCTTCCCTTTGCTTCGACTCATGTGTGAAGCACTCGTCTTCTCAGTTTTGTGGTTGCTGATGAAGTGCGTAAGGAATAGCTCCTCAAGCTGATCAAAGAAGGAGGCAGACCATAGAGGGAGAAAAAAGTACCATTATCGTGTTGATCCCTGCAAGGTGGTCGAGAAATTTTTGCAAATCAGTGCATCAGAGGCTTGATAGAACATCATGATATTTTTGAAAACTCTTGATGTGGTATGCGGGATTGGCTTCGCCCTTATTTGACTCGAATGTGGGATGCTTGAAGTTCTCTGAGACGGGGGCTTCAAGGATGGCTCTAGTGAAGGGAGGTCAGATGGGGCAATATCCTCCACCCCAGTGACCCTCCATTCGAGGCGATTCTCCAAGTTTTGGAGGTGATAGAGCACCACATATTCTCTCCCCTCGGACCGGGTTGACCCATGGAACTCTTCTTCTTGCTTTGTCCTGAGGTGTGGACCACTCGTTGGGCGGTCCCTGTTCAGGTCGACAAAGTTCTGGAATTCAGCCCAGGTCACACATACCACCACTTCTCTGTTGTTCCTGGAAGCTCGCATACTGATTGGAGTGGGGCTTCTCTTGCTTCTCCGTCCCCGTGGCGAGGGCGTCTAACGGGAGCACTGTCGTTGGAGCGAAAGACTACTCTTGCTCTTATGGCGTTCTGAGCCGGAACCACCATCTTGGGAGTGCCATTCATCTAAGCGTTGGTGGAGATCCATCTCTCCGAGGCGGGCGTTGATGACCAAACGGAGATCCGGCCGCTCAGGATGCACCGAGGAGGGGGTTGAAGTGCGGACCGACCCCCGATTCTCGGCAGGACGGAGCTCAAGGCGGTTGAGTCGGGATCCCACCGACGCAACCCCGCTGGGTGGAGCCTGCGGCAGTGGGGGAGGAAAATCGACTTGTCGTCTAGCGGCAACTGGTTTTGGCTTTCTTCCAAGAGGTATGGCTGAAAGTGCTTTTGGCGGTGGATCTGATCGGAGAGGCAGATTTATAGCTTTTCCACAGTTGACGTCAATTCTGTTGCTGCTAATTTTGGTGTAGGAGCAATATAATGTGTTCTTTTATTGAGGGAGAAAGCATTGATCTGCACATTCAATCAAGATCTGGATCTACATGGCTGGAAACACCTGAATTTGAATCTGGATGGTTGGGAACGCCTAAATATGGATATAGACTACTAAAAACGTTCGGGAATATGCACAAAGTCTTACACCGGAGGTGACTTCAGCGTAAGATCATCTGACGCTCAAGTCAGTAACTCAGAATATTGATTATGATATTTTTGGTAGAGAAATATTGATTATTTATGACAGATTGAGGGGAAATGGCGTTAATAGGTTAGGAATTCGATATAGCTTGAAATCCCCATTTCCTTGGATAGCATGTAAGCCAAAATTATGGATCGTGTTGAGCCTGATGGGCCGGAAGATGGCACATATTCTTCTAGTTGGTTTGTTGATGTTACAAATTTACTATACTATTTTGAAAGCTTTAAAATGTGTGTTAAGATCGTGGGGCTCTGATTTTTCCCATATTAGTAAGTCACCCATCCATTCTTCATACGCAATTAGGAATGAGTAGTAGCTGTAATAGCCACCCCGAAGGAAGCTTCAAATTCCATCTTTCAACTAACCAAACCAAGGTCTAAAAAAGACCACGCCCGGATACACCCACCCACCCCCTAACGAAATCCCCTGAAACCCCCCATCCCTAACCTCCCCTCCAGATCCCCACTCCCAAACATTAACAACCAGATGCCGATCTCCGTCCTCATCTTCCTCCTCCTGGCCGTCCCCTCTTCCTCCTCCTCCTCCTCCTCCTCCTCATGTAGTAATCCGGCGACCCCCTTAACGGGTTTCCAATCGGATCTAACTATGATCCAACACCAGGTCCGCGGCACCGTCAACATCACCTCCCCCTGCTCCTTCGAAATCCGGCACTTTGACCTCCTCCCGGCTTCCCCCTTGACCTCCTTCTGGTCGGCCCCCGCCCTCGACCTCCTCAACCTCTCCTCCCACGGCTTCCCCATCTCCTCCGTCACCCTCAACAACTCCTTCCCTTACCGCAATCAAACCCTCAATGTTATGCTCCTCCCCAATCTCACCTTCGACCAGATCCCCCTGATCGCCCTCTGGGACCCCACCACCGCCTCCGATCTCGGCCACCTCATCATCCCTAATCTTACACATCTGCCACATGCACCTGCTCCTGCTCCTTCTCCTTCTCCTTCACATTATCATAAGTCCGATAATAATAAGGCCTCGTCCCTCTACCAGAGCCAGAGGGCACCCACAATGCTGTCCAACTGTCGCCAGATCACCACGGAATACCGCCTCCGGTGGGACCTCAATCAGGATTCTATCTCGATTGCCTTGGAGGCGGCGATTCCTAGCCAGAACTACATGGCATTCGGCTGGGCGGATCCGAAGCTGCCCACTCCGTCCATGATTGGGGCGGATGTCACTGTTGCAGGGTTTAATGAGAGTATGGTGCCGTTTGCGGATGACTACTATATCAGTGATTATAGCGAGTGTTTGTTGAAGAAGGATGGGAAGGTGGAAGGGGTTTGTCCGGATACCATTTACGAGGGTTCGGACGCTGATGGGGTTGTGAATAATACTAAATTGGTTTATGGGCATCGGAAGGACGGGGTTTCATTTGTTAGGTTTGAGAGGCCGTTGGATTCGATGGATAACAAGTATGATGTTAGGGTGGATAGGTTGGGGAATATGATGGTTGTTTGGGCGGTGGGGCAGATTAGGCCGCCGGATGCCTTGCGGCCGTATTACTTGCCGCAGAATCACGGGGGGGCGAAGGATTCAACATTTGGTTTCTTTAAGTTTAATGTGTCAGAGGAGGTAGACGAGTGTTTGGGGCCTTTGGATGCAGAGTTTAAGGATGATCAGGCAATTATTGTGAGTGATGGGAAGACGCCGGTTGTTGTGACGAGTCAGCTGGCGGTGAATTACCCGAATCCGCCCAATCCAGCCAAGGTGCTTTATCTTAATAAGAAGGAGGCGCCGGTGCTTAGGGTTGAGAGAGGGGTGCCGGTTACGTTTTCGATCCAAGCGGGGCATAGTGTAGCATTTTATGTTACTTCTGATCCGATTGGAGGGAATGCTACGGCTAGGAATGCATCAGAGATTATTTATGCTGGGGGACCGCATGCAGAGGGAGTGTTGGCAAGCCCGACGGAGTTGGTTTGGTCCCCGGATAGGAATACGCCGGATCAGGTTTATTACCATTCGTTTTTTGAGCAGAAGATGGGGTGGAAAGTTGAGGTGGTGGATGGTGGACTTTCGGATATGTATAACAACAGTGTTATGTTGGATGATCAGCAAGTTTCTCTGTTCTGGACTTTGTCGCCGGATACAAATTCGATTTCTCTTGCAGCTCGTGGGGAGAAGAAAAGTGGGTATATTGCAGTTGGGTTTGGAGGTGGAATGGTTAATAGTTTTGCGTATGTGGGATGGGTTGATACTAGTGGAAAAGGGCAGGTGAGTACTTATTTCATTGATGGGAAGGATGCTATGAATGTGCACCCCACTAAGGAAAATTTGACGTATGTGAGATGTAAGTCAGAGAATGGGATAATCACGTTTGAGTTCACTCGCCCCTTAAATCCTAACTGTAATGGAAGGGTAGAATGCAAGAACATCATTGATCCAACCACTCCTTTAAAAGTTGTATGGGCAATGGGAGCAAAGTGGTCAGATGAAGATTTGAGTGAGAGAAACATGCATTCAGTTACTAGCAGTAAGCCCGTTCGAGTTCTTTGGTTAAGGGGTTCAGCAGAGGCAGACCAGGAGCTGCGCCCTGTTCTTGCAGTGCATGGGTTTATGATGTTTCTCGCATGGGGGGTCTTGCTTCCTGGTGGAATCATGGCAGCACGGTATTTGAAACATGTGAAAGGCGGTGGTTGGTTCAAAATTCATGTTTACTTGCAGTACTCTGGGATTTCTATAGTATTGCTTGGCCTTCTCTTCGCAGCTGCTGAGCTTAGAGGGTTTTATGTTACTTCCATACATGTTAAATTTGGTATCGCTGCTATTTTGTTGGCTATTGTTCAGCCATTAAATGCTTATATGAGGCCTCCAAAGCCAGCTAATGGGGAGGTTGCTTCTTCAAAAAGGATTGTTTGGGAGTATTTTCATGTTATTACAGGTAGAGGTGCTATTATAGTCGGAATTGTTGCACTTTTTACTGGGATGAAACATTTGGGAAGCAGATATGGTGGTGAAAATGTTGAAGGGCTTACTTGGGCTTTAATACTTTGGGTTTTGGTGGGTGCACTTTTGGCAATGTACTGGGAGTATTTGGAGGTGAAGCAAAGGAGGAGAGACGGGAACTCATCCAGAGGCAACTGGGTGTTGGGGAACACTGAGGAGGAGGACTCTATTGATTTATTGCATCCCAACCGAACGGTTATTGAAATAGAGTCACATCCAACTGGAAGAATGGAAGTGCAGCTTGAACCTTTGGGCAGATAGGGAATATTTGATCATTCTACATCAGCATCTTGCCTCTTGTTGGGCTTCAATCGTGGTACTATTTTGATCTATACAGAGGGAATTTGGAGCCTGCTGATAGGTTTTGATCATGCACCCTTTTTTGAGTGAGGGCATATTCTTTTCGGCAGTGGGTGCAGCAGATTAGTCTTAGAACTGCACCTTGATATAGTGTTTGTATACATGTAAAATTTTTGGCATATTGAGGACACGAACATACTTTTGTGCTGCGTTCATGTCCCCGGTTCTTGTTAGTCAGGATATCCATATATTCTTACACAGGATTGGATTTCTATATTTGTGGGTACTGTCTTGTCACGCAACTTTAGAGAAGAAAGGTAAAAAGTTAACCTCTTTTTGGCAGTTAGATGTCTCAGTAAATAGGGAATGCATGTTAATGTTTTTTAACACAAAATATGTTATTTCTTTCCATAAATATGTTATGCTTATGTTTTTGTGCATGTTATGCTAGTGGTTTGTTAAAAATGGTTATTTAGACTGATACACCTATACAGCAATATCAGTCATGCATATCAGTCATGCATCTCTTTTGCGCTTTATAATTTTTCAGGGAAAACTCAGTAACTTGTTCGACTTTATGCTATCAAATACTTAATCTTTTTCCCGTTTGCATCTTCAATCTCTAGATCTTTGGCCAGTTTTTCCTCAAATTCAAAATTGTTCCCTGTTCTGATGGTCATGATTCAATGATGTGCTCGTGGTCAATGTTTCAGCGGGTTATCTTTTTATCACATAAACAAGTGGAGCCAGTTCAGATAAAAACGACAGTGGCACACTGATCCTTCTATTTGTTGAGTGGTTTTAACCTTGAAAAAATTGTACAGATCAGGATGTGGTAGATATCAACACCGTATAGGTACTTGGTGGTTACATCACAAATGAAAGGCACAAAGCACAAATGAAAAATAATAATAGCAGTGTGATAGCACAATGCACTGGACAGATTGGATTTTGCCTACTGATACCACTGATATGTTGGTGGTTTACTATAAACAACCGGCTGATACCTGATACGGATATTGAGGGATAATAGCTTCTATGTGATGTAAAAAAAAAAATTCTTAGATAGGAAGTAAACATGAGGAGCAAAATTAATAGGTGAATAATACCAGTGAGATGAATTCTGAGTTTGTTCAAGTGTTGGATAATTTAGGATTGTGATACAAAATACTTAGAACTCACTTTCTATTGAATAGATCTCCATGCTTTAGAATTGCCCTGCTGCTAGCTGGTTGAATTATGTAAATTGCAGAATAAGAGCTGGGATGTTTAATGCACATATTTTGGAACTAGAATGATTAGATACCACTACTATTTGTTCAAGCACCTATAATTTATTTATTGAAAATTTGATGTGTATAAAAATGTTGTGCCATCTCATCTAGCACTCGTGAAAAACAAAACACTAATCTACCATCACTTTGGCTCTCAGGAACTATAATCTTTGTTCTGCATCATCATCATCATGTTGTTGTTACTACTATTTATTATTCGTTCAATTTTTCTTCTTATATGTTTACTTAGAGCATCTGTAGTCGTTCATTGCCAAATTTGGCAATTGGCAATTGGAAATTAGGACGAAAAGCTCAGTTGTTATTGCCATAATTTGGCATTTTCAAAAGAAAAATGAGCTCCGTCCCTCCATTTTTTGGCTTGTTTTTTTAAAGAAGAAGGAGGGATGTCACTTAACATTTTGTTTTTTTAAAAAAATTACAAGATTGCTATTGAGTGGGGTGGGGTGGGGGTGACGTGGAAGGAGGGGAGTGGAGAGGGGTCGTGTTTGGTGTTTGGGAGGGGATTAAAAGAAGATGTAAGGGACGGAACATATTCTTGCGTCCCTCATTGTTTCCATTTGAACGGACTGAACAAGATTCCGTCTGTTCAAATCTTAAAAAATTATTTGATCGGACAAAATAGATCAAATAAAAATTGAAAAAATGATGTTTCATCCTCCTAAGATTAAATTAAATATTAAAATTAAACATTAAAATATATACTAATCTACCTAATTAATACACTTACCCTAAGATTAAATGGGGTAAGGCTGAGGTTTGAGCTGGACGGGACATGTTGTCCCGTCCAAGCTACTTTTAGCTTAAGACGGGACAACATGTCTCGTTTGAGTTTTTTTCGTTTTTTTTTTCCTTTTTCAGACGGTACAACATGTACCGTCCGATCATTTAAAAAATAAAAAATAAATTAAAAAAGTCAGACTAAACAACTTGACAATTTGTTTCGTCTGATCCCATTAAAAAAAAAAATGTTCCGTCCCTTATAATTTGAGAATCGTCAATTCGTTTCTCAAATTTGAGAAGCGACTGTAGCGATTTTGCCAAAATATGGCAAAATAGCAAACGAATGCAGACGTTCGATTCTCAAAATATGGGAATTTAGCAAATATAGCAAACGACTGTGGATGCTCTCATCGACCCAAAATATGGCAATTTGGCAAACGGCTACATAAATTTTCCCCCCAAATTTTGCAAAAAATGGGAAATTGGCAAACGACTAAAGATGCTCTTTGGGTGTTTGTGGAGTGGTGCTATATTAGTGGTATGTTTGTCAGTTTTGAACAAGAAAATTGAACAGTGTCAGTAGGGGGGATTAGTAGGAGGGGCCAATCTATGGCCTTTTTTGAGGAGAATATGATCATGTTTTTTATTGTATATTTTGATGAATGGTGACTTCAGCTAATCTAAGCAATTGGCGTTATGAGTGGTATTCGACCCACATTTTTTGTTCTATATTTAGTACGTTGTGCAGCTTGTTGTGAATAGTGCCAAATATCCAGGACCACTATGCTGAATATTATATGCTGGAATTATTTACAAGCTTTTCATGTTAAAAACAAGACTAAACTTTCTTATTTTGACACTGGATTTCTCCGCAGAATCTGTACGAAACTTTGTTTTCGATACTCATTTTTAAATGTCAGTATTAAACTTCTACAGTTCTACCTGATATTAAAGATAGTTTCACATTCAAGACCTGGTTGTGAACTTCCACCTGCTATGAAAGCTTGTAAAGCAGTTTAGTTCCTCTGTATTCTTCAAAATCCTTCAGTTTGTTTTTTCTTATATTATGTTTGACCTCATTGTTCTCTTACATTTGCCTGTTATTTGGCGCTATTTACAATAATAGACTTGGTTTATGTGCATGACTTGCGCTTAGGAACCAAATCAAATTGAAGACTTTCAGCGCCTTATTATGGAAGGTATTAGCTTTAATCTACTAGATGGGAGGAAGAAAAAGAACATTGAGGCCCATCCATTGATACATCATCATCACCTAATACTCTTCTACCATGCTTAATGGAAATTATATAGTTGTTTGATCTCAACTCAGGTGCAAAATGATCTTCAGGCATTCAGTCAGTCAATTGAAGCTATTACCTTCCAAACATTGAAGGTTCAAGGTCCATTGAGGCATCTCTGATACTTCTGTCTGTCTATTTCTTGTTCTCTTATTTTCGACACTGGTTCTCATCGCAGTATCGTGGCTTAGGATGCAGCTATTTGTTGAGTTATGCTGGAGTGGGGTTTTGATAATTAATGCCTGATTGTTTTTTTTACATCATAAACTACTGTCGTAAATGCATAGCGTCTTACTTACAATTAATTGCTTGTTTTCCTGTACAAACTAAGGATTCTCTGTTAATGAAAAACTGTATAAATATCGTGATTGAGCTGTTGTTTAGCATGTTGACAGGTCAAATCCAGAGGGAAGCCTCAGAAATGCTGCTATGGAATTAGTGTCTAACTCGCTGAAAGGTGGATTGTAGACGAAGTGTAACTTCCGCTGGCAGGGACCAGGTATTAAGATAGATTTCAGTCATCTGCTGCGACTAGGCAATCATCTCTGGCTTGATACTTCGATATAGAGAATCAAATGTATTTTAGACTTGGATTGAATCAAATTAAGTGTTGCTGGAACTAGATTTGCAGACTCAGTGCATGACTACTACTTTCTCATAACATAAACTAGTATAATGTACGTGCGATGCACGTCTACAAAAAGTCTACAAAAAGTATAGTGATCAAATTAAATGAATATATATTGAATAAGAAAATGAATATATATTGAATAAGAAAAAAATAGTTTATATTTGAATGTTTTGATTTAGGCTGCACGTGCGGTACATGTTTATATTTGTTAGATATAGTTTGAACGTATATTGCACGTGTTTGTTTAGTTACAAAGTTAGGATTTGTTTGGTTACAAACCCCAACTCTCCCCCCATTAAAATAGTAGAGAAGTAGAGATGGATGGAATTATTGGATCATTTTGTGAATTGATGAGGTGTGAAGGGGCTGGGTGTTAAACGGGAGTATACCTGTGTCCAATTTTAATTGGTCAAACCTGAAGCCTTTAACACCAAACATAAACTTTAAATACTTAAAACTTTCTGTCACTATTTTGCAGATGATTGTTTATAGTCAGGTGACAAGTGATGTTGTACTCGATGAAAATTTAGCGAGTGGTAATGGCGAATTGGCGATAGTGGTGGTGCAACCTGGGTCTGTGAAGGAGCTGAACGGACAATGGTCTGTCCTGTTTTAGTTGCCTGGATTTGCGAACTTGATTATATGGTTTTGGACTAATTAGATGTTGAATAATAATCCTTTGTGTTACTGCTTAGCATTATATGTGATTGAATTGCAATTTTCTCCTTTGCGAAGTTGTCATCGAATTTGATTGTTGTTGCACAGTACTGGGCAGAGTATTTCTGCACTGCATCAGCCTCAATTGATGTTGCTATAAATTGTCTCCCATGTTTAAGCAATGTGTGAAATAATATTGTGGAGTTTATTGTCGACTTGATTTTGTACATCAACAAGTGAAGGATATTAGGGGGATCTCATTTATTCTCAAACAACATTATTGATACGGGTAATAATTGTAGCTAAACTCTACCGTTCGGTCCCAACGCGGATCATGGGACTGACAGCGACAGGATGACAATTCTATGAAAACCTAAAGCCTGAAGACAATTCGTGGGCCTCTCGAAGGCCCACCAATTCAGTTTGGCCCACCAATGAGGGGTTACCCAGCCAATTATGGGATAATCAATTCTCTTAGAGCCTGTTTGGTTGGAGGGGAATGGAGGGGAGGGGAGGACATTTTTTGTTTTGTTCATTTTTTAGGAGGGGAATGGAGGGGTGCAGCATCCCTCCTGAGTCAATTTTGGCTCCCCTCCAATATTGGAAGGATTTGGAGGGGAGATAAATTGAGTCAAAATTTTGTATATTGATTGGACAAAATTGCCCTTTAGATCTAAATACATTTAATCACACCATTAAAATTTGTAATCACTCCATCTTAAATTTAAAAAAAAATATGGATTTGGGATGGATTGAGCGATCTGTTAAACTAAAGAAGGGAGACGTTTTCGAAATGAAACATCAACACTGGAGATCGATACCTTCCCCAGCAAAAGAGCAATTAGAAAACATAGCACATGATAATAACTGTTGAGAATTTTCATCCTACTATTTGTTAGGAAAAGAAAATTACTATGGTACTACCTAAAAAACAAGCAAACGGAGACGAAAAAGATTGTGTGTGTGTGTGGGGGGGGGGCGGGGGGGGGGGGGGGGGGGGCGGCGGGGAATAAGATAATGAGGGTATTATCTCTCATTTAGTTTGATGAACATGCTATATTATCTCACTTCTCATTTAGTTTGATGAACATGCTATAGTTTGTATACACAATCGAACAATTGCAGGCAATTGCAGGCTCAAAAAAGTTTCGTCAAAATTACTCCAAATGCTACCATACCAAACCATCTAATCATGTATTTTAACATATACCAAACCCATCAGTGATTCGACTGGCAACAAGCTTGGATATCATTAAGCATGAAGAGAAGTGGCTGAGGAAATGGTGTGCCACTGCGACAGTCAAGAAAGGACGGCCGTCGGAGTGCCATGTCATGCAAGCGCTCACAGAGAGGTGGCCCATGAGTGCCCACGGGGACTGGGTCGCCAAAAAGCTCTGTCACATGCAATTCCTCATCTCATTCCCGTCAACAGAGAAGCTGGAGGAAGTGATCAGAATGGGGAATGTGGACTTTGGTCACTTCGTTCTCGAATTCAAGGCGTGGTCTCCGACGTTTGGAGCGGAACTCCCACAAGGTGAGAAGTTTTGGATTTGGATCCACAACGTTCCTCTTCATTTTTGGAAGAAAGAAGCCCTCCAAGAAATTGTATCGGATTTTGGATCGGTGGTGGAAATCGACGAGAAGACAGTTCGGCGATCAGAACTAGTTTCGGCTAGACTCTTGATCAGATGCAGTGATATCACGCTAATGCCAAGATTTGCCAAGATCTACTCATTCGAAGAATCCTATCTCGTCAGGTTCATCCTCGACAAGAAGGTGGAGGACCCAAAGGAACTGTTGCCGACCATTTCAACCCCCAAACCCTCAGCTCGTAGGGACGAAAGGTCTTACAGTGAGGTGGTGTCGCCGAGGAAGGCTCTCACAATCGACGGGGCACACGAAATTGAGAGAGCGCACAGGGACATCATCAAGGCGGCACAGGCGGCGGGTACGCTTGCTTCTCCAACCAAGGCTGGTAGAGGCAAGGCTCGTCCCGAAGAATCTAACGGTCAAAAGCCACATAGGGCTTTCAACTACGCAGATCCAACGGTGATCCTTCACTCTCATCCAGATTTGGAAAGCACAGCATTCGAGCACAGGCGTAGTGTCAAAAGTGGGGCACTTTTTGAGGGTCAAACCCTGCAAAGCACAAAGGCGAAAGGTGCTGGGGCGCAGAAGGTTGGTACGGGGAAGGTACACCATGTGGATGGCAAAGCTTCTTCGGGTATCATCTTGCAGACTCCAAGAGTAGGGTTGGTGGAAGATTTTGCCACTTTGGGGAAGAAGACAGGCGAAAGACCCATGTCTACCAAAGAATGGGTAACCAAAAGCTGGTTCCCAACTGAAAAAGCGACGAGTGCTTCTGAGGAGCTAGGGGGGCCTAAGACAGCGACATGTTTTGGGAAAGCTGCAGAGGGAGTTGGTAGGGGAACCCAGAGCGAAAAGAGTACGGGGGTTAACGCTATCGGGGATGAAGGGAGGGGGTCAAAGTTTACACTTTTGAGGAGAGACAGAAATGGCATAGAAGAGAAGGAGGTAGAAGATGGCGTAGAAGGAGAGGCATCTGTTTGGGGTAATGGAGGAGGTGTAGAACCAAGGGGTAATGTGCCACTCTTCTTGGACCAGGATACTTTCAAGCCCACCGATTCACCCCCCAATGAGGAGCGCCCACGTGGAATTGGCAACGGCTCGTGTATCACGCCAACTTCTGAGAACTCGTTGATCGAGATTCCAACCGCCAAGACTTCCAATCAGGGTAAGCCAGCTATCATGGGCGGTAATATTACCGCTTTGGAAAACGCGGTGAGAGGGGGGGATCTCGAGACAGGGGTTAAGTTGCTCCGCGGAGCAGCGAACCCTAGTCTGGTGGAAGGGCTTTCTCACGACTTGGGTTTTGAACTTTTTATAGATGCGGTTGGGCCCACTGAGGGGCCCAACAAGCAGTCTTCATTACAGCATACTGGCAATTTTTCAAATGGGCCTAATGAGGGGACCAGTACTCACAATTCTATTTTTGTTAGTAACTCGACTATCTGCGGGCCCACAGAGGGGTCCGTGGGGGAGGGAATCTCCTCACTTCAACAGGAAAAGCTCCACTCTGATAGTGAGGATGAACGAGAGGGACGGCTAAATTTGGATATAGACTTCTCATTTTCAGAAGAGGACTCAGATGATCTTGAATTCATTGCAAACACTCAGAGAGATGTCTCCCCTGAGGTGGTGCTATCCACTTTACCTGAAACAACACCCGGGTACAGTTCCGGAGTTTCGCAGAGGACAGTTGGTTTTCGAGTACACCGTTCACCCAAGAGGGCTCATGGGGAGTCCCTGGATGACTATCTTGAGGTGGCAGCGGCGGCCAAAGCTGCTAAGCTCGACAATGGAGGTACGACTAACTTTTTAGCTTCCATTTTAAATTTCATGTCAGACAATGAGGTTTTTTTACTTGCGGAAACATGTGGGTTAGAAGTTTGGGATTTAGACCGCAACGCGCTACTCCTCAACAAAATTAGGGGTTGGGAATCGGATAGGGTTAACTCTAGTTTGAGTTATGCCCATCGCGATAGCACAGGGCCAACTACCATCCTCGAGGATGTAGTCGGACCCACTCCCTCACCAACGATCTCTATTGATAGTGTCCCCCAATGAATACACTCTTCTGGAATGTTCGAGGACTGGGGTTTAGAGGGAAGAGAGACATGGTAAGGGACGTCATTAACAACTCCAAGGCGGATATTGTAGGCCTGCAAGAGACCAAACTCCAGCACGGGCTCAAACTCAAAAGAGTTGGGGGTTTTAGAGTCAAGGAGTGGTTGCTTCGCCCCTCTGTCGGTGCCTCAGGGGGGATTGCTATTGGGTTTAACCCGGATCTTCTTTCCTGCGAAGAGGAATATTGTGGTTCGTTCTCCTTGTCCGCCCGACTTAAGAGACGATCAGATGATTGGATGCAGACGGTGACTGTTGTCTACGGGCCGAATGTGGTCGCGCACAGAGAGGCCTTCTGGCAAGAACTGGCCGACATCCATCAACGCTGGTCGGGACCTTGGATTGTGGGTGGGGATTTCAACATTACTAGATTTGCTTTTGAGCACAAAGGTAGAGGAGCGAGCGATAGACACCGAGAGGAATTCAATAGAGTTATCACGGAACTTGAGCTGATTGATATCCCAATCAATGACAGACTTTTTACCTGGTCTAATTTGCAAGCGGATCCGGTGATGGCCAAATTGGACAGGGTTCTTGTCTCTATGGATTGGGAAGCTTTATTCCCTCTCGCAACGGCCAGATCAATCCCTAGACCAACTTCTGATCACACACCGATCCTCCTCGATGTGGGACTGCGGGGATCTCGCAAGCCTAGGAAATTCAGATTTGAAAAGGCATGGCTGGATATTCAAGGTTTCCATCATATGGTTATGGAGAATTGGGCACTCCCAATGGCCGGCAGGGATGCGGCGTCTCGATGGTGTGGTAAAATTCGAAGGCTGAGAAAGAGGCTTGGTAGATGGAATCGATCTAGATTCGCGACCATCTGGCGTGATAAAGAGTCCTACCTGGAAGGTATTGATGAACTTGAGAGGGTGGAAGAGACTAGAATCCTCTCGCAGGAAGAGCGGAACAAGCTCTTAGAGCTCCGTAATAACATTGCCCATCTGTATAGACTGGAAGAGATCAAATGGCAACAGAGGTCCAGGATCTCGTGGCTCAAAGAGGGAGACACGAATACGGCCTACTTTCATCGAGTGGCAAACGCAAGAAGGCGATCCAATTTGATCCTTTCAATTCAGACAGATTCAGGAACATCACAGGATGAAAAGGTGATCTCCACTACCTTCCAGTCATTCTATAAGGGTCTTTTCGGAAAAAAGAATGAATTTAGGAGTCCAATGGGGGCAGACTTCTGGCAGGAGTATCAGAGGGCTCCAGGGCATAACTTATCCTCCTTGGAGGAACCTTTCACGGAATCAGAAGTCAAAACGACCATTGACCAGATGGGAGCTGACAAATCACCGGGTCCAGATGGCTTTCCTATACTGTTCTTCCAGGTGTTCTGGGAAGAAATTAAAGGAGAATTTATGGATATGATGGTGGAATTTTTTCACAATAACCTCAGGCTGGGTATGTTCAACTTTGCAGAAGTAGTGTTGATCTCCAAACGGGAAGACTCTAAGTGCGTTGGGGATTTTAGGCCAATTAGCCTGATAAACTGCTCGGCTAAAATCATCACTAAGGTCCTAGCCATCCGTCTGGGAGGCATCATGGACAGTCTTATCAGCAAAACACAGACGGGATTCATTAAGGGCAGATGTATCCTAGACTGCGTGGCCACGGCTGAACAAGTTATTCACCACTGCCACAAGAGTAACTCCAAGAACTTCCTCCTCAAACTGGATTTTGAGAAAGCCTACGACTCTGTGGACTGGGAATGTTTGCTAGAGGCTCTCAGGGGGAGAGGTTTTGGGAACAAATGGATAGGATGGATTAAACAATGCTTACACTCTAGCAAAACGGCAATTTCAGTGAATGGGAGACCTGGTCCCTCGTTCCCGTGCAAGAAGGGACTCCGTCAGGGGGACCCTCTGTCCCCACTTCTATTCACTATTGTAGCGGATGTGCTCAGAGGAATGCTTGACAATTGTCAAAGAAAAGGATGGATTTCGCCTGTGGCCAGCAGCAATGCTAATCAGGGATGCACTATCCTCCAGTATACTGACGACACCCTGATCTTTGGTAATGGGTCTAGAGCGGAAACAGTTTGCATTAAAGGGATCCTTTACTGCTTTGAAGCCTGGTCAGGCCTTAGGATTAATTTCCACAAGAGCTCGCTAGTTCCTATTTCACTCTCTGAAGCTGAAATTCGGGAGCATGCCACCATCCTCAACTGCGCGTTAGAAGAATTCCCAATTAAATACCTAGGGCTCCCACTCCGTCCAGGGAGACTCACTAAGGCGGACTGGCTGCCTTTTATCGACAGGGTGGAGGACAGGCTGTCCGGATGGAAAGGCAAATCACTTTCGCTTGGAGGCAGAGTGGTACTCATCAATTCTGTGCTATCCAACCTGCCCATTTACTACATGTCCTTTTTTGAACTACCTAAGTGGGTGATCCAAAGGATCGATCGTATCAGGAAAAGATTCCTCTGGAAAGGCGCAGATTCAAATAAGGGTGGGTACCACCTTATTAAATGGAATATTGCATGCATGAAAAAAGGCACGGGGGGCTAGGCATCATTGATCTCAAAGATATGAATCTGGCTCTCTTGGGAAAGTGGTGGTGGAAAGTGTTCCATCACGGCGGGGAGGGTTGGCAGGACTTTATCCAACCTTACCTACGAGGGAAAGGGACTAGAAGTCTAGGCTTTCGTGTAGGATCCAAGGTCTCTCGTTTCTGGAAAGGAGTTGCTACTGCCAGCGGGCCTTTCAACTCAGCAATTTTGTCTTTGATCGGCAATGGTCGAACCACAAGATTTTGGTGGGACAAATGGTGCGGGCCTCATTCTCTTAAGGAAGGTTTCCCAGAGCTGTTTGCTAAAACGAATCGACCGAATATTTCGGTGGCGGAAACATGGAAAAAGGGGACTTGGAGACCGTCGTTCCAACGAACTCTTCCCCCAAGTCTGCTACCACAACTGCATGATTTGCAAGCGCACATAGTCCAGTCTGGGGTGATTTGTGCCCAAGGCCCAGATCACATGCGTTGGGGACCCGAGAACAAGGGAGGGTTCTCGGTTAGATCACTTTACAACCGGATTCACTTCCGAGGATGCAGGCCCAGCTGGGCAGCGGTGCTCTGGAAGACAAAAGCGCCTCTGAAAATTAGAGTCTTCCTCTGGCTGGTGCTTAACAATGCCATTCTTACTAGAGAGAACCTAGCCAAGAGACAACCTCACATTGCGACCAATTGCGGATTCTGCAACGTTCACGTGGAAACTCTGAATCATCTGTTTCTTCATTGCACTAGAAGCAAGGCCATCTTGATAGAGGTGCTTAGAGCACTAGGAACAAGTGACTACCCAAGAGAATATGAGGAACTGTGGGTTGGTCCCAGATTTGCGGCAGTCCGTCACGATATGAAAGAAGCATGGTTTATCGCCATTGCAGCAACCTCTTGGGTGTTATGGCTAGATAGGAACAATTTTTATTTCCGTGCTTCTTGTAATTCTATTTCTAGTAATCTTACTCATATCATGCATCTAATTTCCTTTTGGGCTACAGCAGCTGCTTCAGGAGCAAGGGGGAGGATCGCAAGGGTATTCCAGGTGGATGAGTTTGATGACGAGGAGATAGAGATCGGGCCAACTCTAGACTGATGGGTGGACCCTAGCTTCACGTTTACTTCTCTGTATCAGACGTTGTTTTTTGTATTTTGCTTTTGGTTGCCTTTAGGCTGGATGATGTAACCCACCCCCCAGGGTTTTGTTGGGGGTTATTTTTTATTTCCTGCACTGTACTTTTTTCTCCCGGGACTTCGGGTTTGTTTATTAATTACTTATTAATGAAACAGGGTGGCATTATCCCACCTTTTCCTCAAAAAAAAAAAAAAACATATACTGCCTATTATATGACCAAATGTAGAATAATCACTTCTGACATGAAAATGTCAAATAGTAATGATAGGGGGGGGGGGGGGGGGGGGGGGGGGGGGGAGCGGGAATAAGATAATGAGGGTATTATCTCTCATTTAGTTTGATGAACATGCTATATTATCTCACTTCTCATTTAGTTTGATGAACATGCTATAGTTTGTATACACAATCGAACAATTGCAGGCTCAATAAAGTTTCGTCAAAATTACTCCAAATGCTACCATACCAAACCATCTAATCATGTATTTTAACATATACTGCCTATTATTTGACCAACTGTAGAATAATCACTTCTGACATGAAAATGTCAAATAGTAATGATACTGATGATGATGAATATAATTGGTAAATGACACTTAAATTTTATGAATTGTTCAATAGCATAAAACCGATGAGAGCATCCACAGTGGTGTTTCTCATTTTACCAAAAATGGCTGCAACAGTAATAGCAAATAGGATCGATCGCTGCTGTGGTTGTTTGCTATATTGTTCGCATTCTGCCAAAAATTGAGTGGGACGGTATATGATATACCGTCTCACCAAAAAGAAAACCTCTCAGACAAGAGATCTTGTCTGAGGAGTTTTTTAAAATAAAAAAAAACCTCTCAGACAAGAGATCATCTCTTGTCTGAGGAATTTGCTATAATTTGAGAATTGGTATTTGGTTTCTCATATATGAGAAACCGATATAGAAAATTTGCTATAAAATGGGAAAATGAAAAACCATTGCAGCGCTCGGTTTGTTATAAAATGGCAATTTGCAATTTATAAAAAAACCACTGTGGATGCTCTGACAAGTTATTATAGAAATCACCTATATTTTTCATAATTACCCTAGGTCTTGTACTGGAGAATGTTGAGGGTTCTGTACATAAAACCATTAGCAACTCAACAGTCACAATAGGCATCAACAACTTAAAACTGTTAGGCATTGATTGCATCAGCTATTCATCAAATGAATTCTGCCAAAAATAAGAATGAAAACATGAGCAGAAAGTAGTCTTAAAAATAAGAATCAAAATTTGTAATCACTCCATTGTAAAAGGATATAAAAGTAAGTTTATTATAAAATCCATTCCCTTCCCTTGTGAACCAAACAAGAAGATAATTATTTTTCCTCCCCTCTCCTCCTTTGAACCAAACAGAGTCTTGATTAAAATCCCTCCCCTCCCCTCCATTAAAACCCCTCCCCTCCCCTCCTTTGAACCAAACAGTCCCTTAGATCATGGGATTAACTGCTCCATCAGATTCCTAATCAACGTAATCTAATTAGGCAGTAGAGAATCTCTCTATAACGGATTCTCACCAGCCTATAAATACAGGCTCACCTCCACTATTACCAGGTAATCATAATTTTATCACCTAATCTCACTTTAAACTCCGGTTTACTACTTGGTCGTCGGAGGGTCTGTCGCCAGGAATACTCCTGGTGTTTCAGGTATTTTGCAGGTGTTCGATGGCGATCAACCACCACCAGATCCACTAAATATTAACCTATCATCAAGACCATATCAGCGGTCGAGATCTACTCTCCTTATCCAAAAAAGAACTTACTATCTGTTGCTTTCACACCCAAAACAACAGTAGCATCAAATTGGTGCCGTTTGTGAGAAGCCAACAGATCCATCCTCCGACACGAGTCTTACATCTTCGCCATCTTCTTTCCATGGCTCTCAAGGCCAAGAAAACAGCAACCGCAGGGCGTTAAACCGACCCCCACATTACCTCCTCCTCGTTCAACCCGCAGTCAACCGATGTAATGCCCCAGATCCCCGTTACCGGACATCCGTGACGCAAATGCATCTCAACACAGTAATAACACGAAAATTTAAAAACTTTTTATTGCCAAATAAAATTATTACATCATTGATTACAACCAATATCTTGTTCTTGAACAAGAATACAAATTACATTAACTCATTACATCTTATTACAAAATATTTACCAACTCCTCTTGTAAAGCTATCAGCTGTCTCCCGGAATGGTAATCGACTGATCACCACCTAAGCTCCGCTGAGTGGTCAATCTACTTCCCTGGAACTTGCCCCTCGGCTTGAGTCTTCCACTGCGCGACTCTGATATTTCTGTACCTGCTCGAAAGGTAGGACCGGTACCTAAAAGGTGGGGAACGACAGTAATTCTACTGACGTAATGCTGATAAGAAACAACGATCTCCAAACTGACAACCACAAACCATCTTGAATGGGAAAAGAAACGTGCATCCTAGTTCCCTAGTGTTCGTATATGCCATGATCTAACAACTAAATGCATCAACCACATGCCTAATTCTAATGCAAGCAAGATTTTGGGACTCTGGATCCGCATGCATCCCATACTACATACGTTCCAGAATCAAGCATAGCCTAATCTAATGCACAAAACAAGAATGCACACGATGCACCTACTCTAATGCAATTCATTTGAGAATGTATGCATCCCACACTACATACTTCCCCAAAATCAACTTCAATAGAAACGTATGCATCCCATAGTACATACTTTCCAAAGAGTTTGCCTCTCCTGATTGTAGGGTTCAATCCCTCGCCATGCATCATACCCTTGTACTCATCATGTTCCCAATAGATTTTTGTGTCTGAGGAGGTTGCAGTCATTCTGTCTAGTCCCTTACTGCAGTTCCTAAAGTGGTGGTCGCGTTTGCCACTTAGTAACTGCGCACGGACCTCACTCAAAAAGTTGTGTCAAACCTTCCGGTACAAAACCATGTACCCAATGACATCAATGATCCACATATAACACAAAACCCACATGCATAGGAACATGACGGCCTCGAGGGTCAAATCTCCCTATCCGACAGGAGCTCCTCTCCCGTTCCTTACCCCGACTCTTTGGGAATTAACAGATCGAGATACAAGACCCGCGAACTCAAAACCTGAGAACTAAGTTCGTATCTCTAAGACAGAAAAAGTACAACACCCGACTATGGTCTGCTATTACTAATGCAATGTACATACCCCTAATACACCATTCTAATCCAAGACTAACGCTAACCATTCAGGTGAAAAGGTTGCCTCCAAACTCTGTCCATCGACCACTGGCCCCGGCAATGCAAGTCCTGCTCGCCACTTCCCCTAGCTTGGAATCGTCCCTCGCCATGGCCCGCGTTCATCCTTAATTGGCATGAATACAACTCGACGGCACCAACTCGGATGTCCAACGCCTCGGCAAAAGTTCACAACTTAGGATCAATAGATGCAGGATATCACCCTACCCTAGTGACTAACTCGAGTCACAACAATCCTCCACAGGAGTCAACAGCAACAAGACCAGCAAATATCCCCAAACATTGAGTTATCAACTCTTAGGTACACTGTAACACCCCGTAATTTTCAAAGAGTATAATTATATATATATAATATATATATGGTATAGTTGGCTGGTTGGGTAAATGAAATGTGGTAAATATAATGAATGATGCATGGGGGGGGGGGGGGGGTCCCACGTGGAGTAAACAGCAATGTTGCTATGGTTGACTTTGGTCAAATGGCCACAAGGTGACGTGGCCAAAAAGGTGGGGGGCCCACCCGCTGTGATGTTTGCCTGTGTTCTCTCGGAAGAGAGAAAGGTAAAGATATGAGAATATTATCCCATATCGGTAAGAGAACATAATTAAATAATAAATAAATATAATAGCCTATGATCAAGAGTCACCTAATCGGTCAACCAACTTTTGAGAGGCAGCTTGTGGTGGGCAGTTGTACTATATAGTATCTAATTTGTATTCTAAATTGTATAAATTATCTGAGCTAGGGGAAAGGGCGTTACAAATGGTATCAGAGCAGACTTTCGACACCAGGTGTGGGGCATGTCGATATAGACCCAGTCGGGCGGTGGATTCTGGGACTGTGGTGTGCCATTAGTTAAATTCGGGACTGTTATTGATCAGGCGATGGATTCTGGGATCATAATAGTTGGGCGGATAGGAGAGCAGCTCAATTAAATCCAAGATTATGATTGATTGGGCGGTAGATTTCGGGATCATGAATAATCGGGCGGATAGAAGAGCAGATGCTCCAGAATGGCTAGAAAGGAGATTCTGCACTAGATTGCGCATGCCCGTGCTCAACGAGGACGCTGATTTATGAAGGGGGGTATGTGTAACTCCCCGTAATTTTCAAAGAGTATAATTATATATATATAATCTATATATGGTATAGTTGGCTGGTTTGGTAAATGAAATGTGGTAAATATAATGAATGATGCATTGGGGGGGGGGGTCCCACGTGGAGTAAACAACAATGTTGCTGTGGTTGACTTCGGTCAAATGGCCACAAGGTGACGTGGCCAAAAAGGTGGGGGCCCCACCCTCTGTGATGTTTGCCTGTGTTCTCTCGGAAGAGAGAAAGGTAGAGATATGAGAATATTATCCCATATCGGTAAGAGAACATAATTAAATAATATATAAATATAATAGCCTATGATCAAGAGTCACCTAATCGGTTAACCAACTTTTGAGAGACAGCCTGTGGTGGGCAGTTGTACTATATAGTATCTAATTTGTATTCTAAATTGTATAAATTGTCTGAGCTAGGGGCAGGGGCGTTACATATACAAGGGGAAATGTTCTACCTACACTTCGTCAAAAACCATGACTAAACAACTACAGTGTTTCAGCCTGAAACTTAAAAGGATCATAACTTCCACAATACAACTCAGATTTGGGTGTTCAAGCCCAATATAGAAAGGTAAAGACCTAGGCTACAACTCTCTAGTTGATCATCACCTCAGGTTTATTCATCTAAATCCTCAAAATAGCCTCACAAGCCTCAGTCTGTGTACTTCTTGTACACTGGATGCACCTTACCGATATCTAAAACCCTACTTGCTCATCGGAATGATACCAAACCAGGTTCTGTGGAAAGGTGTGAATGTCCTCTACAACTTCCTAGTTGATCACCAATCCAAATTGTGTCATTTGATTACCCCTAAACAGTCATTACTCTCAGGTATACAGAACCACACATAAGGCTTTACTCAAACAGAGCCTTCAGCTCAAAATCTGGTTTCTGTCCAATCTTACAAAAGTCATACCTAATAATCTATTCACAGGAATTTCTTCAAATAGGGCTCTTTGGAAAGCTATAGATGTCTACTACAAATTCCAAATAGAATACTTCCTCAAATTATGTCCTTATAGAGCCACAAAAGTACCATCTTATCAAAGTGTCCATACTAACTGAGTTATGCACAGTACATGCTAAACAATCCATCATAAATCACATACTCATCAAATGGTAATCCAATTTGCATTAAAGAAACTAGACACCATTATGTACAACATGTAAAAGTTTCATATCCAAATTCCAAGTGATCAATGAGTTCTCCCTGTTACAAACATGTATAAAGATTCTGTTGTTCTTTAGTTATTGTCTTGACTACCTTTGATTAATTAATTTTGAAAATGCATGAAACTTCATCCAAATAATTTCATGATTTTTCCTTAGAGTCTATATGCATGCAAGAAATCATGGTAAAAATTTCAGAACTATAACATAAGCCAATTAATTCTAAGAATTCCCATAAGTTCAGTTATCATAATAGACAGACACAGTCTCTGCCTTACGGCTCAGTCCTCAAAATCGATTTTATTAATATATCAAAAATCATCAGAAAATTTTGAAATAAATCATGCATCTTCTAGACATATATGAGATCATCATGTATAAATTTCATAATCAAATTCCAAGTATTTTGTTCTTTGGAAATCCAGAACTAAGGCATGCAGATCATGGTTTTCTTTTTCTAGTTTCAGATTTCTAACAATCTACTCTTAAACAACTATTCTCATACTAGTACTACTCATGCATAAAAGTAATTAAACAAGAATGAACAAGAACAAGTTCAGAGAACTCCCCACCCTTAGTTGGCTTGAGAAGATGAGGTGTGACTTGAGCTTCCTTCTCCAAAATCCTACTCCAAGCTTGAGAACACTTCTCCTTGTAGCTCCTTTCACTCTTTCCTTTACTTTCCTCTTTTTTTTTTCTTTCTGAAATTTCCAGAGCTCAAGAGGTGAGAAGGGGGGTTTTTAATCAAGAGAGGAGTGAGAGAGAAAGGGGGGGTAGGCCGGCCCAAAATAGGGAAGGGGGTAGGGTGAGGTGGCTAGGTGGTTTTCCCCAAAACCAAGGTTCTAGCCCCTTGTTTTTTAGAAGAAGCTTGGGCTGAAATTTTGGCCTTTTGATCAAGTTCCAGATGAGAGATGAGAGGTTAGATTTGAGTGCATGCAAAGAATATCCATTGTAGTACCATATAATTGCATATTTGCATAGACACCGCACTCAAAACTAGTATATGTACTAGTATCAGTTTTTCTCATTCTCGTGCACCAACTAGAACGCAACCATCCACACAAACCGCCCCACAAACATAAACACACCTCACATCATTCATACATGCATAATCTAACAACCACTGCAATACATACAGACAATATATATATATAAGCATTACATTATCTGGGCTATTCGCTGTATTGGACCTCCGAAACGTCCTCACCAATCGGTAGAACGAAGAGGACCTTCGTCATCGGCTCAATCATTCTAGGAACGAGGGACTCTTGAATCACCTTCCGAGCCGAAGCCATCACTCTTCCAAGTGGTGGGAGAAGGAACATAGTCTTTCCCTGAAGGACCACTGACCCCCAAATGTCCATGGAGAAGGGGGCCATGTGACGAGGGTCGAGTTCCAGGAGTTTTGAAACAAGGTCCTCCAGGTAGGGATGGCAAGTGCGCCGGGTCAACCGCCGACCTGCCCGCGACCCGCCTGTATAACCCGGCCTGCAAAACGGTGGTTCGAGTTCGGGTCGAACCCGTGAACAATAACGGGTCGACCCGGGTCTCGAATATAGCGGATCCAACCCGCTCAACCCGGCCCGTGAACCCGCTTAAAAACCCCATCCCGCCGCCAACCCACAGGTCGGCCTGCGGGTTGCGAACCGTTGGACCCGAACGGGTCAAACGTTCGACCCGTCCCGGGTCGACCGTTGACCCACGGGTCAAACGGGTCGCAAAACATTGTGCCCAATGGCACTATTGTCCAGAGCGTCATCAACGGCTCTAATGGCCGTTTTTTTGGTTTTTTTGGGTTTTTTTTTAATTTTTACCCTATAAATACCCCCCCAAAACCCCATCAAAAAATTCACAAAAATCTCTCTTACTCTCTCTACTATTATAACTCATTTCTAAGCAATTTGTGAACAATTGAAGTATTGAACAAGCAATTCTTGAAGGCATATACACGGTCAAATTCCAATCGTATCGAAATCAAAATTCAACGACGTCTTCAACTCTTCAACTCTCGTCCAACTCCAAGTGATCAAGTCTTCAACTCTCCTTCAAGCTCTCCTCAACTCTTCAATTCCAGAATCGCTTATTTCTACTTCTACTTCTATTCTTATTTTTACGGATAATTTTATATACGCGTATCCACGGTAAACGATATCAAAATTTCATACCTCTTTTCTTATTTAATTTTTGTTGTAGTTATAATTTTTGTTGGTTTTTTGATCTTCTCTATCTCAACCCTCTTGTTTTCTAGAATTTTTTTTATAACTCATCGCTCCTACATTGAGTAGTTTTTTTTTACAAACATTACCACATTATGTCTATCACGCGGTAGCGGTCGTAGCTTAAGTGGGCAAGATTCCACCGGCACTTCCCGTAGGCCACCAATTGTCCCAATTAGTGAGCCCGCCGAAGAGTACCATGATCCTCCTACCCAACAATAGGGTACACACGATGAGGTTGTAGGAGACATACAATTAGAAGAACAACAACAACAACCAACCAACCAACCGAAACAACACAACCCCGTAGTGGTAGGAAAAGTAGAGGGGAAAGTAGTGATTGACATAAATTTTACGATTTTATTCCGGACGAAGAAAATCCGGGTATAGGTTTGAAAGTTTGTAAAACATGTTCTAAGGCATACAAATTCAAGAGGGGTGATAGCACCGATACAGTTAGTAGACACATCCAACATAACCATAAAGACCTTCTTATTGACCTACCTGGCTAACAAAAAATCAACCTTAGGACCGGTCTAGTTGATAACCACCCTTATGATCCCGATCTTGTTCGTCGGGAAATGGCCCGGTTAGTAATAACGGAAGAGTTACCATTTTCCTATCCCGATAGTAGGGACTTGAAAAATTTTAATCAAACGACCTTAAACCCTCATTTTAGAAGAATCCCGAGAAATACTTGCAAATCAGATTGTTTTAAAGTGCACAATAAAATGAAGGACGCTTTGATTGCAATTTTATGGAGTTTAACTTGTAAAGTTAGTTTAACTTGTATAGTTAGTTTAACTTCGGATTGTTGGACGGGTGTCAACAATATTCCAATGATGGGAATAACCTGTCATTGGATCGACAATGATTGGATTCTTCAAAAAAGAATCATATCACTTGCCGCGTTGCCGTATCCCCATAGTGGCACTGAAATAGCAAACCGTATTTTACAAATTTGTGATGTTTTTCAGATTCACGATAAAATTATGTATATTAATTTTGATAATGCATCTAACAACAATGCAGCAATTACTACTTTAAAATCCGCATTAAACCTTCCATCTGACAATATTTTTCATATTAGATGTGCATGTCATATTTAAAATTTATGTGTTCAAGATGTATTAAAAATAGCCGATCCATATATACTTAAAATTAGAAATTGTGTACATGTTATTGCATTAAGTCCCAGTGTATTTCAAGAATGGAAAAATTGGTGTAGGATTTTAAATGTACCTTTTAGAAGATTTCCAAAAGATGTTAAACACCGATGGAACTCTACTTTTGATTTACTATATGTTGTTACCGAATATAAAGCAGCTGTAAATAATTTTTGTATCGCAAAAAATATACCAAATTTTGAAATGACTCCCACTGATTGGTTTTATGCCGAATCTTTGTTGAAATTTTTAGAACCTTTTAAAACTGCAACTTTAAAATTTTCAAAATCATATGAATCTACTTCTAATAGCATTTTTATTTCAATAGTTACTATGATGCAAACATTTAACAAAATGTTAAATGATGCTTATGTTGGTGATATTGTAAAACCTGCATACAAAAAAAATTTTGAAGTATTTTTATCCTCCTTCTATGTTGATTTGTGTTGCTACCGTTATGGATCTTCGTATCAAATTAGAAGGTACGAAGAGTTTGATTGAAATGTTTTTTGCATTACTTAAGGAAAATGTAGAAATAGAAATAGAAATTGATTGCGCTTCTTTTTTAGTCAAATTTGAATCTACATTAAATTACTTGTATGATTTTTATGATAGATCTTTTGCTTCTAGTAGTACAACTTCTGTAGTTAGTTCTTCTTCTGGTAGTTCCAAAGGTAAGGGTAAGAGTAAATTTGATGATAGAACATTTAATTTACTTGCACAAATTCAATCTAAAAAACCTAGGACTAATCATCCAAATGAATTAAATTGGTATAACCAAAAAGATTCTGAGTCTTATTCTTCTTCACTAGATATTTTAGAATAGTGCAAAGACCATGAACACACTTATAGTATTCTTAAATATATGGCTAAAGATTTACTAACTCCTCCTGTCTCTACAATTGCTTCTGAAAGTGCATTTTCTTCAAGTGGCAAGGTTCTAACTGATTACAGGAATCGCTTGAAGCCCGACTCGTTAGAGATGCTCGTTTGCACAGAAAACTGGCTGAAGGCTGAAGATAGAACACACGGGAAAGCATTATCTTTGTCCACAAATTGGGAGCAACTCGCCGGAAGAACAAAAACAACAACAACAATAGTAACCAAAATGACGAATTTAATACCAACAACTAAACAACAACAAGTCAACAACAACAAATTGAAGGTCACCAACTTGAAGACAATTGTAAATCGATAAAAAAAAATTCTATTAGATCTTTGCTTGTTATTTCAAATTATAAATATTGAAGTAAATTGAAATTGTATATAAGAAATATGTTTATAAAACAAATTTGTGAATTCTTTATTTCTTATTAGAAATTGTGAAACTTGTATAACTTGAAATCATATGAATATTATTTCAAAATTTTTTGGCAATTTCACTCTTACAATCTTATTATTATTATTATTATTATTTTAAGGTTAAAAAAAATTATTTAAAAAAAAAAAACCTATCTAAACGGGCCAGCCCTCGACCCGACCCGCACCGACCCGGGTTGAACCCGAAAGGGTTCACGAGTCGGGCGGGTCGCCATTTCTAATTTTTGACCTGGCCTAGTTAAGCAACCAATCCGGCCCGAACCCGTCCACGTCAACATCGAACTCGGGCGGGTCCGGCCCGGCCCAGCCCGTTCGACCCGAATGCCATCCCTACCTCCAGGCCCTCTGAGGCAGGACTTGGAACGACCAACACACCGGCAACACCCATACTGGGAGAACCGAGAA
Source organism: Hemerocallis citrina (assembly GCA_017893485.1). NCBI lineage: Eukaryota > Viridiplantae > Streptophyta > Magnoliopsida > Asparagales > Asphodelaceae > Hemerocallis > Hemerocallis citrina. Next base: position 19,965,321 of record CM030367.1, read on the forward strand.
CGATGAGTCCTACGGGTCAACCCGATCCGAAGGACGAGAGGACGACGTCCTCAAAAGCATTCGGGAGATGGAAGACTGTCTCGCCCAGATTGGTGGAGATGGGAGGTAGTCTAACCGAGGATATGGAATGGTACAACCGCCCTTCTCATCCTACATCCTCGAGGCCCCGGTCCCGAGGAGCTTCAAGTCTACAGCATTTGAGACGTACAACGAAGAGTCGGATCGTGCTGATCACATTGAGGGGTTCAAAACCCTTATGATGATTCACAGCTCATTGAATCTTCTTCTCTATCGCGCTTTCTCGGCCACACTACGGGGGCCAGCACGAGAATGGTACTCCACACTCGCCCCCAACGCGATCTTTTCCTTTGATTGGCTCGAGGAGAGTTTCCTCGCTCACTTCATGTCTAGCTGTAAGGCTGAGAAGACGCGCACTTCTCTGCTAAACCTCAAGCAGAAGGATGGGGAGTACCTTCGAGACTTCGTTCGGAGATTTACATCCGAGGTCCGATCAATTTCCTCTCTCGATGCTGGGGTCGCGGTGGCTGCCTTTCGGCACAATGTCCGGCACAACCAGTTGAAGGCCTCCTTGATTAAGAAACTGCCCACCGATTTTCCCGACCTTCTTCTCCGAAGCGAGAAGTATATCTGAGCCGAAGAGACCTTCCACCCAGGAGGCCGGAAAGAGTCCCCAACCAAGGGGATGAGGAAGATGGACAACTCCAAGGCCCCGAAGAAGTCCCAAAAGGACTCCTCCGAGCGGAGGCGACCCCCTCCGGTCTCTCATTTTGAGAAATTCACTCCGCTTAACGTGAGTGTCTCCGCCATCCTCATGGAGGTGGACGAAGAGGGGTTGTCTGACATCCCCCTCGGTCCAACAACAATAATAAGAAAAGGGACAGGAGGTTCTACTGCCAGTTCCACCGTGATCATGACAACGAGATCGATAACTATCAGGCTCTTAAAGATGAAATCGAGGCCCTCATCCGGAGAGGGTACTTGTCTAAGTTCACCCGGGATGACACAAGAACCTCTCCTCCTCCACGAGGCACGAACAAGCCCCCAGAAGTGGAGTCCGAACCTCAGGACTCCGACATGATGGCCATCCTCCACTGCATTCACGGTGGACCAATGGGGGGAGACTCAAGCTTCTTCCACAAGGCCTTCATCCGAGAAGTCAATTTGGTCCACAACTGCCCTCTCCCTCGAGATCACAAGTTGTCGGTTTCTTTCTCAGACAAGGACGTAGAGGGTGTCCGGGTTCCTGACTGTGATGCCTTGGTCATTATCCTTGGCCTGGCAAACCACGAGGTCCTCCGCATTCTTGTGGACAACGGGAGCTCAGTCAATATCATGTTTCTTGCCACCTTCGAGGGGTTGAAACTTTCTCTGGAGAGGTTAAATCCTACAGGCTACACCCTCCACGGCTTCTCGAGCACACCCGTTCAAATCGAGGGGATCATCACCTTGAATTTCACTGCCGGGAAATCCCTGACATCTCGAACCGAGGCAATGGATTTCATGGTAGTCAATGTCAGAGTTGCTTACAATGCCATCCTCTTTCGCCGCAGTCTCGCTTCCCTCCAGGCTGTGCCCTCGGCCTACCACATGAGGATAAAGTTTCCCACCAAGTGGGGGGTCGGGATCGTCAAAGGTAACCAAGAGGCCATACGGGCCTGCTACACAGCAACGGTGGGGGGATTGGTTCTCCCTCTCGATGTAGTTGAACTCCCTTCTGATTGGAGTTCAATTGGTTCCGAGCCAGTGGACGAGCTGGTGGAGGTCCCCTTCTCCAAAGTAGACCCGGTGTCACGCCCCACTTTCCAAAGAGAGAATACGGAATACAGATACGTGACTAAGCCCAGCGAATGATTTTCATCATCCATAAGCTGTCAGGAATCTTTACAACATCTCACAAGAATAATCTGAGTAGGAAGCAAGAGAATCAACCAAGCATGCATAATTGAATCAATATCCCAATAGAAATTTACTTGAAACAAAATTTAATAATCTCAAATAAACCTCATCTGAATAAGTCAATAATCCTGGGTCACATTGCCCAAATACAAATAAATCCAAGTATAAAATATAATTGCTCAAATAAGCAACAAAAACTAATAATAGCAAAAACTCCAGCAACTAATATGTTAGATCACCTACACCATCTGACAGCTGATCACCCTGATCTAGAAGAAGAAAAAGAAAACAAACTCCCGTCAATGCAAGTTACGGGCCTCTTGTAGTGCAGGATACAAGTACAGGGGATAAATAAACAGATGCAGAGTGATAGCGAAAACAAACATAGCATGGAATAAGCATATCAACAAATAGAATATCTTACATGAATTAGGAAAACAGAATCAAGTAGCATGGTATACTAAAAAGTACAAGTAACATGTGTCAAGTGTCAAACAGAATGCAGACAGGTATACAGATAACATTGTCAGATGACAGTCTGACAGGTAAACAGGTAACAATATCAGATATCAGTCAGACAGGTAAACGGATAACAGTGTCAGATAACAGATGTCATATTCTTACAGTTCTTGTGTTTATTACTATCTAAGTAGCACTTCATGCGTCCCAACTATGTACCACATGGTTGCTACTTTCAAACAATTACGTTTAGATTTCGTAGGGGATCATATAGGGCCGTGTACTCAGGTATCAGTAATCAGATAGTAATCAGACAGTAATTAAACAGTAATCAGACAGTAAGAACCTACGAGTTCTCTTCCGAGTACACCTTCCTATAGGAAAGTGTGGAGTCAGGTAATTAGTATAACAGTATCGTACCACATAACAGCTCATCAGTATGGGAAACATGGGCCCCCTTTCAAGTACACATTTCTATATTATCCACTACTAGATCTTTCCCTTAAACCCCGGCTTGGTCATTTATTATTATTATCAGACAGGCATGTGTGTGCATAAAACGAAGTAAGAATAGCATGGAATAAATAAGTAACAGGCTCAGAGTGACAGATAAACATGTACAGATGATAGACAACACATAAAAGAATAGCACAACGAAAATTCTAGTTCAGGACAGCAAGACAGTACATCAGTAAATTTGAAATTCCTGTTGCTACAAAGATGCAAACCTAGATCCGTTAGAAAATCTGGAAAATAGACTTCCGGCCGAATCTAGAAAATATATATAAGTCATATAGTATTTCACAAAAACAAGTCTCAAACAGATTTAAATCCAGAAAACATGTTCAGCTAGAAATCAGAAGTTTGTATTCAAGAACAGGAAAACAGCATGAAAACTCACTAATTAAATCCACGAAAAATCTGGGGTATTCCCTAGTATGTTTAGTAACAGAAAATAAAGTTTTATAATTTTTTAACATAGATAGAATAGTCAAGTAATATCAAAAAACAGCATGACACGGCAAATTTGTAAATTTGGAATTTTAAACACTGCAGTACGAAAACAACAATAACTCACAAAATATAAATCGAAATCGAGATTCGTCAAAAGGGTGATAAAATAGATACAGTAGTCTATAATTCATATTCACAAATTTTTTAGAGACATCAAGCAGAATCAGGTATAAATTATGTATCTTTACTGAACAGTAGGAAAATTCTGCAAGTATAGTAGTTGTTTGCAAGCATAGAATAGTGTATAAAAGTTATCAATTAAATCCACAAAAATTAGGAGTTAATCCCAATCAAGTCTAGTTGTACCCAGAAAAGTATTGAATCAAAATATTATCTTTAGTATCAGTAGAAAAATAAATAATCATACAGAATTCATAGAAAACAGAATCTGGAATTTTTAAACACATCTGTAGTAAAATAGTCATAACTCGAAACTCATAAATTGAAACTGAGATCTGTTAGAAAATCTGGAAAGTCGACAGAATTATCTATAATTCATATTCACAAATAATTTTCATATACTGACCTTAATAGGGTCTAAAATACTGATCAAAATGAGAAATCGACAAAACAGAAAATATCCTTCATGCACAAAATCAACTAGTTTATATGAAACTCATCCAAATCATAACCAAATATGAAATAGGATATACTAGATGTCGAAGCAACATGATATAGGGTATTTACCAAGTCTACAACAAGTTACTACAAATAACACAACCAAGCACATGATATCATACGAACAACATGCATGTATACAACAAGAAGTAGTCATCCCAAAGTTATTTCATGTCATGAGTGTCATGTGGCAACTACGGGCGGGTCAACACAATAGAGACAAGATCAACAAGGGTTTTCACACAAGAATTGTCTCTAGAACACAACTACACTACAGACGGTATTTAGTACTTGTATTACACAACGAAAAGAATACAAGTTACTTACATGAGAGACAACAATGAATCCGTCGAAGCAAAGAGAATAACGGGAACAGATTCCCAAGAAACGAACTCAACCGAATGAACAACGCAACCACGAACCAAACTCACAAACAACGAACAAGACCCAAGACCACACACTAAATTGTGTTAGTGAGTTTGGTTCGTGCCTTCGTGCCTCGACAACGAACACGTTCAAACTCTCTCACTTGCAAACAACAGAGCGAGAGGGAGAAGCAACGGCACGGCTAAGGGAGACGAGCGATGTCGAGGCACGAAGGCAGCGACAGCGGCGGTGGGTCGCTGTCACTGTTGTTGATGCTGTCTACTGCATCGGAGAGAAACAGCGACGGGTGAGGGGGGCTACCGGTGCTGGCTGTCGGATGTCGGAGGGTGCACGACGGTTAGCTGAGGGCAGCGCGACGCAAGGTATAGGAAACCAGGGGAACGACGGGGATGCAGTAGGGTTTGAAAAGCTCGGGGGTAAGAACAGGAGGTTGGGGTGCAGGAGGTTTTGAAGGAGGTTGGCGGCTAGGTGTACAGGGAGGTGAACAGTCGGGGGCATGGGTATTTATATAAGAGGTAGAGATTAACAGGGTAATAGTTAACGGGTTTGGGTGCAGATGGGTACGGGTAAAGTATAGGAAAATAGGTTTATGTTCATGGGTAAATGGTTTTGTTAATAAATGGGTATGGTTATTTAAATCAGGGTATTAGGGTTAATAAAAGAATATAGGATTTTGGGAACAAATATAATAGATCCAATAAAATGAGATGGCACAAAGTGGATAATTAAATAGGACATGAACAACAACAAAATAAAGGGAAATCAAACAAGAGCTTGATCAAATAGAGACGACACAAAAGAGACGATAGGATCAAGAAGATCAAATAAAAGACGACAAATCAATAATGGATATATTGAAAATGAAGATCTAATATATGGTCCAAAAGAGATACAAGAGAGAAATACACCAAAAAGAAAAATACACCCAAAAATACATAAAATGGAAAACAGGAGTTACACCTTGCTAAATGAATCCAAGTGAGCAAGTCTCTCCCCAATAGCCTTAAAGAAGATATCATTAGCTGTGTCCGGCAAAATAGGGACCTATTTGCTTGCCCTCCGATATGCCCGGGATCTCTGGGGATCTCATTATGCATAAGTTGAGCATTCATTCGGACTCCTTGCTAGTGCAGCAAAGGCGTCTGAAATTTGCCCCTAAAAGGCAGCAGGGCAGTGAAAAAGGAAGTGGAGAAGCTCCTCTCTGCCCACTTCATCCAAGAGGTCAACTAGCCAGAGTGGTTGGCCAACATTGTGATGGTGAAGAAATCCAACAGCAAGTGGAGAATATGTATCGATTTCACCAATCTGAACAAGGCCTGTCCGAAGGATCTCTTTCCTCTCTCGAGCATCGACGCTCTTATCGATGCAACGTCCGGGCACGAGATTCGAATGTTCTCCCCAGATATTCCCAAGACTACTTTTTTGACCGACCAATGGCCCTACTGCTATCGGTTCATGCCCTTCGGGCTGAAAAATGCACATGCCACATATCAGCGGCTCATCACCCAGATTTTTAAGGAGCATATAGGCCAGAAGATGGAAGTATATGTGGAAGACATGCTCATCAAAAGTCTGAGGGGGGAAGACCATGTGAAAGACCTCGAAGAAGTCTTCAGAGAACATGAGGTTCATCACCCGTCCAAATACACCTTCGGCATAACTTCAGGGAAGTTCCACGGCTTCATGGTTAGCCAACGAGTAATCGAGGTGAACCCCAAGAAGATCCGGACCTTATTGGACATGGCCCCTTCTAAGAATGTAAAGGAGGTTCAGAGACTTACCAGTCGACTTGCAGCTATTGGGCGATTCCTCTCAAGGTCCAGTGAATAGTTCCTCCCTTTTTTTAAAACTCTCCGAAGGTTGAATAACTTTGAGTGGGGAAAGCCTCAGCAGCAGGCCTTCGACCAGCTGAAGGAATACCTCACAAACCCCCTCTCCTCAGTAAACTCAACTCGGGAGAGGTCATGTATCTCTACCTGGCAACGTCTAAGCTCGCCCTCAGCATCAGAGACAATGATTGGGGCCAGAAGCCTATCTATTATGTCTGGAAAGTCCTCCGTGACGCCGAACTGCAGTATGCTAAAATGGAGAAGGTGACCTATGCCCTCGTCGTGGTTGCAAGAAAGCTCTACCCCTATTTTCAGGCCCATTCTATTCAGGTCCTCACAGGATCAGCCTCTCATGCAAGTCCTCGACAAGCCGAAGAGCTCCGGTTGCCTGATCAAGTGGTCCATTGAGCTTGGTCAACATGACATCAACTACAAGCCCAAGACTGCCATCAAGGGAAAGCCCTCACTGAGTTCATAACCCAGTGCACCATCTAATAAGCATCTGAATACCAGAAGGATGAGCCGGTATGGGAACTTCATGTATACAGCTCGTCCTGTGAAAAGGGGAGTAGGAGCAGGAGCCATATTAAGTGGTCCGAACAGCTTCGTCCTTCAGTACTCCTTGTGCTTCAACTTTAAAGCATCTAATAATGAAGCAGAGTATGAGGCCCTAATCGCCAGACTCTTTCTGGCCCGAAAAGAAGGTGAAAACAGGTTAAAGCCTTCAGCGGTTCCCAACTTGTGGTCAACCAAGTCTCGGGGGACTACGAGGCTCGTGACACCTGAATGGTTTAGTACTTGGCATGCGTCTAACTCCTTTTGGAAGATTTTGAAGAAGCCTCGGTCGTTAGGATCCCACACGAAGAGAATAGTCGGGAGGATGCTTTGTCCAAGTTAGCCTCCTCCTTCGAGGGTCTTGATCGAACGGTCTTGGTGGAAGTGCTCCTTCGACCGAGCATCCACAAAGATGAATCCGAAGTCCTCTACCTCGCTCGCCATCACCTTTAGCAACAGGAATGGATCTGATCCTAAACTTCTTGAGAAATGGCGAGCTACCACAGAATCCATCCAAAGCAAGAGAGGTTCATGCTCGTCGATGACGTGCTCTTCAAGCTATCATATACTAAGGTTGACGGGAGACCCTACCTCTGATGCCTGACCCCGGACGAAGCCAAGTACACCCTTGAGGAAATGCATAAAGTGATTGGAAGTTTCCACATAGGCAGCAGATTGCTTGCAAGAAAAGTACTCAACCATGGTTACTATTGGCCGACCCTGTTACAAGATGCCTAGAATTTCGTCAAGAAATGCGGACCATGCCAAAGGTTCTATTTAGTCAAGCATGTTCCTTAGGCAGAGCTTAAATTACTGGCTAGTCCAACCCCTTTGTCATGTGGGGGATGGATCTGGTCGGCCCGTTTCCAAAAGTGACTGGCCAAAGGCATTTCCTTATTGTAGCTATCAATTACTTTACAAAGCGGGTTGAAGCAGAACCCTTAGCCATTATCACCGAGCATCGGGCCTAGCAATTTTTTTGGAAACACATCGTCTGCCGGTTTGGGATCCCTCGAATCCTCGTCACCGATAATGGCACCCAGTTCACTGGCAAGAATTTCTGCAAGTTCTGCGAAGATTTGGGAATTCAGCAAAGGTTCTCCTCAATTTCGCACCCCTGGTCCAATGGCCAAGCTGTGACCCCAACCGTCAGATCCTCGACGGTCTCAAGAAGCAATTGGACAAATACCTGAAGGGTTTGCAGGGTCGATGAGTTGCCCAGTGTGTGGTGGTCTTACCGAACGACCAGACGGATTCCTACGAGCGAGTCGCCCTTCAACCTGACCCTGGGCACTGAAGCTGTAACTCCCCTAGAAGTTAGACTGCCCTCCCCACAGATCATGAGCTTCAACGAGAATCTGAACTCAGATGGCCTCAGGGTGAACCTAGATCTCCTCGATGAAGTTAGTGAGAGATCAACAGTCAGAAGGTACATCTACCAGTAGCGAGTAGAACAGTTATACAATAAAAGGGTCCGACCAACCAACATCAATGAGGGGGACCTAGTGCTATGTAGACTCTACATCTCCGAGCCAAGCAAAAAGGGGCCCGTATATGGTCTCCAAAGTGGTACGCCCTGGCACTTACCAACTTGAAGACTCGAGGGACAAGGTAGTCAAGAGGACTTGGAATGTGTAGCACTTGATGAAGTTCCATGAAGGCCCTTAGTGGTCTGTACTTGTATAAGGCCCTATGAGCCAACATATGTAATAATTAAGTGCTCTTCATTCAGCGAACGACGAATAAAATTTCTTTTCAAATTTAGAAAAAAATATTGCAAGGATAATGCCTCGGGTCTAGAGCCTCGAAATGGCATTCCGAATCCGAGCACGTCTAACACAATTCAAGCCTCAGATCTATCGCCTTGAAATGGCACTTTGACTCCCCGCAGATCTCTCTCAATCAAGTCTAAAGCCTCAGACTTAGCACCATGAAATACTGCTCTGACTCCGAGCACGTTGCGGAATCTATCCGCAAACAAGTCTACAGCCTCAGACTAGCTCCTAGAAATGGCGCTCAGACTCCAACCACATTGCAGATCTCTCCGCAAAAAAGGCACAAGCCTCGAATCTAGCACCTTAAAATGGTACTCTGACTTAGATCATGTCGCGGCTCTCTCCGTAAACAAGTCTAGAGCCTCGGATCTTTCCCCTCAAAATGGCGCTCTGACTCCGAGCATGTCACGAATGTATCCACAAACAAGTCTAGAGCCTCGGGCCTAGCACCGTGAAATGGCGTTCCGTCTCCGAGCATGTTGCGGATCTCTCCGCAACAAAGGCTCAAGCCTCATATCTAGCGCCTCAAAATGGCGCTCCAACTCCGAGAACGTTGCGGACCTCTCCGCAATCAAGTCTAAAACCCAGTGAGAGGTCAATTCAGTCAACAAAAGGATGGTCAGGGAAAGATGTTTTTTTCTTTTTAAGATCAAAAGGTGATTACAATAGTGCGGTGGCCAGTTCACAGTTGACAAATACACACAAAACAAAGATGACTATGCCTAAACACTTCTATAGACGCCATGTATCTCGAAACTCTATTCATCTTCGACAATCGTGCAGAAGAGGGATCATAAGGAAGCCTAAGTGAAAAGGTAAGGGTCGATCGTCCCAACCACAGGTCATCAGCTCACCTAAGCAGACCTACAAATACCTTCTTGAGACTCCGTCTCGACAGCAAGTCCTACGTTCTGGAAACTGCATCAGTGTACGTGAAGTATGAGGAGGATGAAAAGATATCCACGAAAGTTAGCTACCCGACCTCTGCCTCTGAATCACCTGGAGTGCAAAAGAGGCATCTGTAGTCGACATCGACAACAAAGATAATTAGCCCGCCTAAGCAGACAAATGATCTCTGCAAAGATGATAGGCCCGGACTTGGACCTTGGAACTCGAAGGGGGACCTCAAATCTCGGAACTCGGGATATAATTAAAGATGTTCATCTCCGATTACCCCAATCCTCTCAGGGTCCCTCTGGATCAGTACTGTCAGAACGAGAAGCACCAGCCGGGCCAGATATCCCCGAGTCCTAAACGGACACAACCAAGTAAGGCCATGTCTCTCGGGACTCGGGGGTGAAACGTCAGACTTGGAACTCGGGACAAGCAGTTCGGAGCGATGCACCCGGACACCGATCCCCCTAGGTAACGCTCGGACAGCAGGGCAGGAACACTCCGACCGTGCTCTAGAAGAACTACCCTCATCGACATCGACCCTCGGACTGCCATTCGAGGCACTCATCAAAATATCCCCCGGGACCATAGTCATCAGAAGAGTAAAGCAATGGAATTTGTGAGCCAGTTACTCGATGATGAGGAAATTTATAGGTTTTGTTGAGGAATACTCCTCGATTGTATCAAACTTCCTCATACATTGCAGTCAACGTACCAACTTTCAAGATCTACAGTCACGTCAACTCCCACAAAAGTTGACGTAAGTAAGTCCACATGATGACTCACGTGACTGTTTGGAAGCATAAGCAAACCTGGTATCTCAGATCAATCTCCAAAAGAGAGGTCCGAGGTACATGTTCCCTCAGTTCGGAACTCGAAGCAAGGCATACAATCCCAAGTTAGAAGGCAGAAAGCAAAGGAATTCAAACGCATTTTATTCATTAATAATAAACGAGTGCAACCGCGGTGGCCAGCCCGCAAAAAGGTGAAAATACAAATAACCTAGGTCTGCTGCTTAGAGGAGGACCCCTTCTCTAAGACAGGAGTGGAAGGATCTTTTTCAACCCCAGCAGCAGGGTCGACCAGCTTGTCGTTGACCAGAGCCTCATCACCGGCAGCTTGGATGAGCTCCGTTATCTTGGCATCGATAGCCAAGCCCCCGAGGTTGATGTCCAGATACCTAGTTTTGACGTGTTCAAGGGCATGACCATACCCTTCGTATTGGGCTTGGATCATCTGCAGCACGGTCTCTTCATACTCCTTCATTTCCTCCTCCTTCGTCTGCCACACCAATTTCTCCCCAACCAGCTTATCTTTTTCCACCGACAGCTACTCTCGAGCCTTCTTCTCACTTGCCAGGTCTCTAGCCCGACCCATCAACTCCATTTCGCCCGCCTCGGTCACCTGAGCGTGCTTGAGAAGCGCATCCAGCCTCCACTTTAGTCACCCCAACTGATGGTCGCCTACAAGAAAATGATAACACTTAGCCAAGTAAAAAGAAAAACGTGGGCCAAAAGGCTGACAGACAGGTCCCTCACCAGAATGAAAGCCTGAGCCCAGCAAGCGAAAGCATCGTCCTCAAAATCTTTCGCCAGAGCCTTCCTGTCAAGGTGGCCAGGTGGTCAACCACCTGCATGGCATTGGGGCGGACTGTCGTCAAATCCACCTCCTTGATAGACAAGGAAGGCGCCCATACCTTCACCGGCGATGGAGTTTTTGGAGTGGCTGTAGCTTCCTTCGAGGACTTTAACTTCTGTTGAAGATTCCTCCAATCTAGGGGGAAAAGGGCGTTTCTCCCTAGGCACTTTAACTTATGTGGCAACCTTTGTCTCTGCATCTGCCTCTGCCTTATCCATCTCCTCTGCCTTTATAGGGGCACGCCTGACCCTCAATTTTTTGTCGGAAACAATGGTTGATTGTCGGAGGGAAACGAAGCCGAAGAAGAGGTGGTGTTGAAGATAACAGAGAAGAGAGTAAAGTCGATGAGGAATGAATGATAAGGGAGACTATATGTAGCAAAAGGAGGGACATTGATCACTGTGCGGGCACATGATGTCTCATTAGCATGCACGTGGAACACGAAAGCACAATGGTTTGAGTCCTCCTTGTCCTTGCAACTCGAAATGGCACTCCAACCCTAAGGCCGTCACGGATTTATCCACCAACATGGCCATTGTCATAGCACCACGAAATGGCGCTCCGACCTCGAGGCCGTCGCGAATTTCCCCGCCAATAGGCCCTCTTCTTAGCGCCTTAAAATGGGGCTCCGACCCCGAGGCCATCGCGGATTTCTCTATAGCGTGGTTCAAGCCTTACGCCTAGTACCTCAATTACCAGCACACATCAAGGAAGACCAAGGAGTGAACAAAATGCCCTTCATTACTAAGGAGCATATTACATTATTAGAATTACATAAACCTTTACAAACTCAAGGCACGAGGCCCTGACCATCGGGGCCCCTTTCGGTGGACCCCGATCCCAGATCCTCCACATCTCCCCCTGAAGGATGATTTCCTAATCCCAACAATTTGGGAGCTCCCCGCACGCTAGAATTTCTAGAAGAACCAGCTACCCCACTTTGAGCATCCTCAGGCGCTCTCATTGGAGAGCGGGTCCGCAGGTTTGGGTCCTATCTTGAGAATGCACTCCAAAAGTTAAAGGACGGGATCAGCTCTCCAAGCTTAATCCTCAACTGGTATATCTCCAAACCTTTCTCTACAAGCATCAGCCTGAAGACGGAGTCCGAATAGTGCCCTCTGATAAGGCCAGAAAACACACTCCCCTCGATTTGGGCGAGAACCAAATGGACATCAGGGATAGATGCTTTTAAGTGAGCCAACTCCTCCGCCACTTTCTGTGACCTTCAGATGTGGTACCCAAACAAATTTGTAGCACCTCGAATTCTTAATACTAGAAACTCGAGAGACAAGCCAAAATCTTTCCGTCAAATGAGTCTAAACACAGAAAAAATCATAGGAAATTAACAACTTTTTATTACGCAAATGTCATTAATGTCCAATAATTAAAACAAAATATTACATTATGAATTACAATTATAATTGGACAACGGCAACTCCACTTGGATGCTTCCCACGGCACGAGTACCCAGCTCCACGATCAGCAATCCTGCAACTAACAAACCATGGTCACGGCAATTGAATGCAACGATACAATGCCGATGAAACAGCGATCCCAAAACCTCAACAACCAATATTTGATGCAAAAGAAAAGAGTGAATCAGACCATAAGTGTCAGTGTATGCCATGACCCAGATTATAATGCACAAACAAAAAATGTACATGATGCTCCTATACTAATGCACACTTCATTTGGAAACATATGCATCTCATACTACATACTCTCCAAATCAAGCTCACGCTCTTCTGATTGTAGGGTTCGATCGCTCACCATGCATCTTACTCTTATACTTTTTCCTGTTTCTGATATTTATCTAGTGACTGATGAGGTTGCAGTTGTTCGGTCCAGATCTGCCTCAACATTGAAAAATGGTCATATTGTTATGCCATTATGCCGGAACCCTGCGGGCCGTTTCCGCTCTCGAACAATGTCAGTCCCTATGGGTCGTTTCCACCCCCCCCCCCCCACCCCGGTCTTGAAATGGTTTGCTCCGCCCAGTCCACATGGGCCATTTTTCACCCTTGGACAATGCCGGTCCCTGCGGGCCATTTCCACCCCCGGACCTCACCAAAAGTTGTTATGGACATAAAGGTGGTTTTGTGGTACTTTCACGCCACCGAGAGTCTTAGAGTCTTGCTCTTGGTTCTTATCCACATTAAACAACATAGAACTTGATAGTTACTTTAGGGTCCATTCCTTAAACTTTCGACAGGAGATTGCAGCACACGCATCCCGTTCTTTTCAATAGATTCCTGAAATTAACAGTCGAGACAACTCCATTTGTATCCCTTTGATAAGTGAGACGTCGCCGCACGTGTCCCCTTGACAAGTGAGCACAACATCCAACTAGTGCATGTCCTTACAAACAATGATAATAAGGCCTAGAGCAAGCGTATCCGGTTAGTCTTACTTCAGAACAACAATCTTGCCAATAAATCCATTTTCTCTTCATCCGGAAGTACAACTCATTAACATTGCCGGCAACTCGTGTCCCGCCTAGCCTCTAGAACCACATTATCAGATTAGGATACAAATCTACACTCCAAAACACCCCTATGGTCACACAACTTCTAAGAGCACTCGAATAAGCGAGATTAGTTAATTCTATAGTTACTAGATCAGTTCATTCTAGCAACTAGTCTACCCGATTGTAATGGCTCCTGCCATAACAACTTTGGTCCAATTGGTTCAGTTAATCATATATTGAATTACTAGGCGATCTACTTGCTTCTACACTGTTAGCCAATTAGTGATTCAAGCCCTACATCTTGTTAATCTACTTTTAAATCACATTATTAATCAATCTACCATTCTAATTATAGACTCCTAATTTTGAATTTATTCATCTATTCCAAGGAAGACAACTAGTCAAATTTCTCTTTTAGATCAAGTGAATAGGGGTGGGCATCGGTTGGTATCCGACATAATATAGACCATCCACCACTGATCCAAAAAAGATCGGCTTTTTAATTTTCTCATCCGCAACCAATCCGAGCCTTAATTGGATCGGTTTCCATCCAAGCCGATTAAGCTCAGTTTGGATTGAATATGGTGGTCGGTTTGGCGTGCTACTTTTCACCTCCAACATCATTCACAATTTTTTTGAAATTTAAAAGATCAACTTTAATCAAACTTAAGAAACAGTCTGTTATTTGTTGTTCAGAAATGAATTTAAAATGAAGATTCATAAAAACACAATTTGCTAATGAATTTTACACTAATTGTTTGAGATGATGACATTTAAATGGGTGAGATACACGGCTTTTTCACATGCATACTTATGTAATCTTAGTTTATTCTCATAAAAGGAACATCAATAAGCATACCTATTGAATTTCAGGTACAATAAAAAAGATTTAGAAAATAATTTCTGCTTGACTTAATTAAAGTAACTACTAAATGTTACATCAACTTCATGATTCTATTAAGCTGGGCCACACTATAAATGAAGCATTTCTCAACAACATAACACACAAGATTATAGAGAATCAAAACATAGGTAGAACAACTGCTCAGTTTGTATTAAAGAAATTAAAGGAGATTGTTTGTATCTCCAAGAAAATGAGAAATGAATGTTTGTATATTCAAGAAATTAAAGGAGAACTAGATTTTTTATGGACTAATGCATAGAGGTACGGTCGGTTCGGTTTCATCGGTTATTTGAAAGCTCCATCCAACATCTGAACCGGTCCGGTTGGTTATTGAAGATCCAGAACCGGGTCAACCCAAACCCCCAATTTGTTCGGTTAAAAACCGGTCGGATCGAGTTGGATTGGTTCAGATTGGTCGGTTCGGATAATAGTTGTCCACTCCTACAAGTGAACACCTATCACTAGATAACTCGTATCTACCTCCTACTTGTTAAGTAATCTTAGTCTTTTTAGTTAAGATCTAGCCCATCCCAAAATAGGGTCCAACTTGGCCCACAAATCCGGACCAAGAGTTGACCCGCCTTGGCCCAAATACGGGACAATGAAACAACAAACTGATCATCGTCTATTACTGCTTCTGGCCTCTACGCTTGGAGTTTGACCCTGACCCTGACCCGATCAACTTCTTGCTGCTCCCGCTAACTTACACGCTCCCCGGTCCATTGATAAGTGGTAGCATCAAACAACACCGGAATCCTCCATAGATGGTGAGCACGTCGGTGCACGTGTCGTCTCCAACGTGTTCGAGGTGACACGGGTTCCTATTCTCCCCGTCTATTCATACATCTAGGACTTAGTCTTAGGGTACCAAAAATCTATCAAGCGACCATACAAGAGAACACTACTCTAGAGCTATACTCCACAATATACCTACACCCAAAAAGGTATCTAAGATCCCTAAATTGGTGAAATTACAATTTCAAACAGCAAGCACAAACATGGCAAAAATGCAGATATAAGGTTCTTCCCGACCCTGTTTCCTTGAAGGAACATGCTCGGGTGAACCACAAGCTTCTACACAACATAGACAACAAAATAACAACATAAATTATGCGTAGAACAAATCCCAACAACTAACATTATACATACAATTTGCACATCAAGTTATACATGTAACACCCCCTTATTTTATAATTTCAAAACAGTCGTTTGTAATTATTTTATTGCTATCAGATATTATTATTATTGTTATTATTATGCATAAATATGAAATTTTATTTTATATATATTTCTTAATTTATTTATTCATCCGGTGGAGTGGGTTTTATTAGGTTTTATTATGAAAAGTAGAACTATAAGGGTGTATAAATAATAGGAGAGCCTTTGAGGGGTCTATAATTAATTTTTCTTTTTTTCTTTTCTCAACTTCAACCCTCCCCATCCTCCTCCTCATTTCCGTCTAGACACCCCCCCCACCCCCCCCCCCCCCCCCCACCCCCACAAATGGCCGACCTCCCTTCTTCTTCATTTCTTCAATTAGGGTTTTCTAATTCCCATCAATTCTTAGCCGTTTCCAGAAACTTGTAAGGGGTTTTAACCAATTTGATGGTGATCTCCAATATCCCTCTCCAATATCCCCGCGTTAGTTTCTCGAATTGGCATCTTGGAATATGAGAAATAATTTCATTAAATTGTATAAGGCTATATGTTTTCAATTTTTAGCAAGAAAAATAGGGTAGTAGGGAGATTAGGGGATTATCTTCATATTAGAAGTGATTAATTCTTTAATTGATATGGTAGGAGTAAATTGAAAAGAGTTAGGGTTTTGGGTTAGAAATTAAAAGAGATTATGTCTGGAATTTATTAGAGATTGGCAATAGGAATTGCTGTAAATTATGGGGAAACAATTTAGAATAATTTCTGAAAGATTTTATAGGCTTAATACCTAGCTAAAAGAATTGTGAGTGTGTGCATATTTATGATGCACGTATGACGTTCGATGAAATGCGTGTAAGAACTCAAGTATTTCCAGCTGTAAATTTGGACTGGTTTGGAAGTATTTAATACTAATTGATATATATAACTTGGTAATAGGCGGTGTTAGCGACCTCGGACTTATAGCTGAGGAGCCGTATACCGAGTTTCTGCATTTTGGCAGGTGAGTATGATTTTGTCTATTTATCATATGATGTTTTATTAAATTGTTCAAAGAATATATATATATATATATATATATATGTAAAATTGGGTGTAATGCGTGATGTCTGTGGGTACGATTATACCTATTATCCTTCACGTTCTGGTAGGGTTTCGTGGTTACTTGAGCTAATGTTTGGCATATATATTGAATTGGAGTTTTAATAGAGAATACGGAAAATTATAGTTTATTATTGACCTAAATGGTGATTTACGTTTAGGTCATGGGTGTGGGTACGATTATACCTATTATTCTTCATGTTCTGGTAGGGTTTCGTGGTTACTTGAGCTAATGTTTGGCATATATATTGAATTGGAGTTTTAATAGAGAATACGGAAAATTATAGTTTATTATTGACCTAAATGGTGATTTACGTTTAGGTCATGGGTGTATCTTACACTTTGTGGGATGAAGATATAGATATGATGTTAGATTGATTATATATTGGGTGTATTTTATCCATGTATGTACATGAGGGTTATGGAAAGAAATAATGTTATATTCTTGGTGTTATATTACCCACATGGGTTGCGGGTTATATAACCCAAATATATGGGTGATATGGGTGATATTCTTGGTGATATTATTAGCGATATTATATAGGTGATAGTATAATGGTGATATATATATATATATATATATATATAGGCGAGCGTGGGGTGTATTCATATCGATTCGTTAGGTGAGTATGATTATATACTAAATTTTAGGTTGTGGTAAAATTTTAGGGTCATCCAATGTGTATTGTGATGGATATGGCCGAATGACGAATTAATGGAAAATACGGAACTTCAATAGTTGAAATTGTGGTTATGTGGTGTTTTTGCATGGTTTTGAATGTTTGGTGCTTTTAGTGATAAATTGAATTTATACATGATAAGATGATGTGATTAATGGCATGGTGTATGTATGATATGCGGGGAATGGTGATGGGTGATATTGAGTGTAGGTGGGTGCGTATTACACGTGATAAATTAAGTATATAATTAATGTACTTTGAAACCGTTATCGATGAATAGACCTTAATTAGTGTTATTAATGAGATGTATGTTTTATTTACACTCATATGAGTGTGTTTGAATGAAAAGAGATAGTCATATGATTGATGTATAGTCAAAAGTAAAATTTTAATTTATCAGTGCCTACAGAATTCATAGGGTTTGGGCTAGACCTCATATTACGCAAGTTATCGGCTTGGGGTGCGGTGTATATTACCCAAACTATGTTTGGGGTGCAGTGTAAATTATCCAAGTTATCGGATTGGGGTGCGGTGTATATTACCTAAACTATGTTTGGGGTGCGGTGTATATTACCCAAGTTTCACTTGGGGTGTGATGTATTCCCTCATTGGTATAGGACCTGTAGGAAGACGTAGCTTCGGACGTGTAAGACTCTGTGTGAGCATCGATCCGCGTATTTATTTTACTGGGCTATCGGCCTCAGTTTGATGATTATGTGGGCACTAATCGATAAATTAATAAAATAAGAATTTATGTGAGGAAAGTGGAAATTTTAAAGGTAAGTTGTATTATGAGATGATAATGAATATTAAAGTAAAAATAAGATATAATATGAGATTGATAGAAAGAAAAGAGAATGATAATATAGTCAGGGAAAGGGGAATTGGTGATGCATATGTATATATCAACTTAGTGAATATAAAGTAAGTGAAAATATTTGGGGTGTGACATTTATTATCCAGTTTATCTGGGGTGCGGTGTATATCACCCAGTTTATTTGGGGTGCAGTGTTACATTACCCAAACTATATTTGGGTGCAGTATTATATATTACCCTGAAGTAATGGTTAGTTTATGGTAAGTATATGGTGAGAGTAAGTGTAGAGATGTAATGCGAGTATCTTTACCTTGGTATCGTGTCACAACCCAAATGTGCAACCTTTTTTTTTAACTTCACCTACTTACTCAAATCTTCATTTCTATTTTATAATATTAATAAAGATTTTAATAAAAATTTCGGTAGAGTTTCCCCTGGAATATAAGCCATTTTACATATATTTTATTTTGAAAACATATATGATTTTTAGAAAGACTCTAGAAAAACCTTTCAAAAAACCAACCACAGAACCCAATACTCCATAACAAGGCGGGTACGGACTTTCATACATCATCACAGCACTAAATATATCATTATACCTTACAGTTATATACATAATCTTCCATAATACAACATAATACATCATCCTACCCCCATTTCTATATATATATATATATATAATCCATTTTACTACAAGCAAAAATATAACTACCAAACCACAACACTATCTCACCTCGTGGCTATCAAACCTACAGAAAAGTTAGGGACGTCCACCCTCAAGGAGGGACTCCCCTAACCCCCAGAAAGTAACAGTGGTTAGTCATGTCTGGTGTGAGTATAATTTACTAGTTTAGCAAATAAATTGAACTATATAAAGACAATTGAAAGAACTGACGAATATCATGATAATTAAGTGAACCTGAAATTTGATCATAAGAACATCATAAATGTGAATTTGCATAAAATTAATCTTTTGAATCTTCAACCCGTCTACAAATCCATATCCACTGATCTCCCTACCTTGAAGTTGTGTCTCGGCAGGTAGTTCCCACCATTTCCATGGAAATAGCGGGCGAGTAGTTCCTCGACACAATTTCAAGATATTCTATATTCACATTAATTCTCGTTTCTAACATTAGATTTGTACCATATTATAATATTTCACTCATTCAGTCTCATGCTATATTTAGATTCATTTCCATTTCATAACATCACATGCATTTAATCTCATGATATCCCATTCACATCACATACATACAGTCTCATAATATCACATCCATTCAATCTTATAATATCAAGTCCATCCAATCTCATATTATCACATTTATCCAGAGCTTATAATATCTCGCAACACATTAATCTTCATCCTCATTATATATTACAATTTACCTTCTTTTCATTCTAATTTCATCATACAGCTTATTTTAATGCTCATTCTTATTTTATCATATACTTTACTTTATGATTCATTCTCATTCCATCATACAACTTAGATTACTTCTCATTCTTATCGATAATATATATATTATATTCATTTTCATTTACATCTAACATTACAATTTACTTTATCTTTCATTCTTATCAAATAATAGTTTACACCCCCATAGTTTGTGTAATATTACACCGCACCCCAGATAAAGTGGGTAATACTCACCGCACCCCAAGTAGATTTTGGGTAATATAACATCACATCAAGCCGGTGGCTCAGATATTACTTTACTTCACATATTTAATTCCATACCGCAATTTCTTCAATTTATTCATATTAATTCACATACATAATTCCTTCACCTTTTTCATACTCATTAACATAGCACCACATTGTCACTTTTCATATTTAATCATTTAACATAATTTCTTCTCTTTTTTGTAGATCTTCTCGTAGCACGGTCTTTATTTTATATATTTATAATTACATTTACCAATCACCTTTTTATAGATCTTCTCTTTTTATACATCTTCTCATTTATCCACATACTGCATTTACCATCCATCTTCATTTACATATACATTTTCTTTTACATTTTATATTCATTCTGATTCACGCACTTGCTTTACTTTCTCATTCACATTTCACATCATGTGCTTTCTTTACTTTCTCATTTACATTTCACATCATGTGTAATACCCCACAAAATAACTTATAGCTATTTTGCATCGTAATCCGTGCACAGTTGAGAATTGTGCGCACTTACGTATTTTTCTAATAATAATTGATTTTAATTGAGAAACTTCAGATATATTATATATTCTGAACCTGATGAGGTATATTCGGGATATCTTCTCAATTAAACTGAGTGTATTGTCCCGATTGTTTAAACGAGACAATCTTTGAAAAAATAATATTTTTATAACACATATTCTTTTATTTTATTTTACAAATAAATATTTTATTTGTATATGGAGGTACATATACATATATGAATGTATGTAAATTGTGGTTGGACTGTATATGATATAATTACATGAATACTTGTCTGCATTTTTATACGTATATGTATAGGTATGTATTTATATATATATGTATACATTTTTCTTTTGATGCACCGGATAGAGTCTTACGACTCCAGCCATATATGTATACATATTTAATTGATTTGTAATGGATTGGATTGTTATACTTGAATACACCTATATGTTTTTTGTATGTGTATAAGTATATATATATATATATATATATATATATATATATATATATATATATATATATATATATATATATACTATTATAGGCATGTGTAAGACTCACACCCTAAGCAAGAGCTTCTCATCTTTAATCTTGATGATCAAACACAAAACCTAGGGTGGAGATTTATTCCTAGTATAATCAAATCCAAACAAATATGTGAAACTTCTAGAGATCTAGGTGTCAAAATCTTCCCCCCCCCCCCCCCCCCTATATATATATATACTATTGTAGGCATGTGTAAGACTCACACCCTAAGCAAGAGCTTCTCATCTTTAATCTTGATGATCAAACACAAAACCTAGGGTGGAGATTTATTCCTAGTATAATCAAATCCAAACAAATATGTGAAACTTCTAGAGATCTAGGTGTCAAAATCCCTACCACCCCCCCCCCCCCCCCCCCCCCCCCCCCCCCCAATCTCATTCCTCTTTCCCTCTCATCCACCACCGACCTATCCTCCTCCCCATCTTCAAGCTACCGAAACCCACCCCATCCATGGCCGAAATTCAAATCCCCTCCATCTCCATCTCATTTTCTAAGACATCTTCTTCACCTTCTTCTACTTCTTCATGGTTCAACAAAAAAGGAAGCAAGTGATAAGAAAAGAAAGAGAGAAAAAGAGAGTTCATTTTTGTAGGTTCATGGTGATTCTTGAAGAGAAGGAGAAGAATTGATTGGAGAAGGAGCAAGCAAGCAAGGAGTTGCTTTTAGGAGATTTCTTCTAAGTGGGTGTTATCTAAACTCATGCTTGTTCAATTTATGTGATTAAAATGCTCGCTTGAATACTATGTGATAGTAGGCAATAGTAGTTAATTGTTCATGCTTGAGTTTGGTTGATATGTGAAGTAGAGGTAGGAAGTTGCAACTTGCTATTATATGCATGTCTTTAGTTAGAGAATTTGTAACTTGGTGATAAGCTAGAATTTTGACTTCAAAATTTTATTGTATGATCTTGATGATGTTTATAGAATGCCCAAATTATTTCATAATTTTTGGGTATGAATTGATAGGTCAAATGATTTGTTTTCCCGGAACAGTAGGAAGGGAAAACTGGCTGTGTTTGCCTTTTAGCATGCTTGTACTAAAAAATTCATATCTTGAGTTTGAGAACTCATTTTGAGTTGAATTTTGAACTGGAGTTAGATGTATATGTTAACAAAATTAATTCCAAATTTTAGAATATTTGGAATTTAATTTCTATTTTTAATGTATTTGTTTGTTCGACTGGTTGAGTGGGGAAAACTGCAGATAAGTAGATGGAAATGTGAACTTTGAAAAATTGTATCTCTCAATTGGTATGGAATATTGTGATGAAATTTGAAATATAGTATCTTGTATATGTCTACTATTAGTGTACCAAAATTGAGAATTGTTGGAGAACATTTGGTGCTTCATTCGGTCGATTGGAAACAGCGCAACGAGAAGGACATAGCTGCTATTGTGTTTGAAGAGGTTGATTTTGATTGATATTTGGAAAATCATAACTCTCAAATGGAATGAAATTTTGAGATAAAATTTGAAACGTTGTATGTTGTATATGTCTACTATTAGTGTACAAAATTTTAGAATTTTTGAAGAAGATTTCATACCCTATTTAATCATTACAAAATAGCGCAGCCTGAAGGAGAGCTGCTGTCTCTGTGTTGTGTTGGCTGATTTTAATCCATGTTCAAAATTTCATAACTCCCAGGATATTATGAGTTAGGAGCTAAAATTTTGGGGTATTGCTCTTGCACATGTCTAGTTATTGAATCTAAAATTTCATAAGTATTGGACTTGTGGTTGAATTGATATTGACTTTTGAGTACGGTATGTTCAGTTCAGTCCAGTTTTGAGTAATCGGTAAAATTGTGGAATTCTGGAATTGTGTGTTGAGAATTTGGAAGAATGATAAATTAGAGAATTGTAGTAAAGAATCGTAGCTTTCCAAAACATCTGAATTCATGCAATTCCAGTTTGTGTAGCAAAAGTTATGATTTTTTTAGATTGGGGCAGAACCAGACTTACTTGAAGGAGTTGGTTCTTGTAAAAGGAACTTATTTCCTGTGTGTATAGTGATAGAAATTAGAATTATTGAGGACTTTAATGGATGAATCTGAGGAAGTGTTCAACTAGGAAGTTGCAATAGACACTCCCATCTTTCCATAGAATTCAGAATTGAGTAATTCCGACAAGTAAACAAGTTTTTATGATGATAGAAAGATGCAACAAGTGCATGAAGAAATGCACAGCTGAGAATACATAGAGGTTTTATAGCCTCTAGATGGCTGAATTTGAAGGAGTGGTTAACTAGAGACTTATAGTATAGAGTCTTATCTTTCTAGAATGGATAATATCATGTAATTCCAAGTTGTATTTTGAAAGATATGAAGTTTACAATTTCAGCAACCTGATGTCTTGGTCGATTTCAAGCGTGTGTTAAATTGGGGAACCTGAGTTCTATAAGGAATTTGAGAGAGTTATCAACTAAAAAATTATAGTAGAGGTTCCCACCTTTCTAGAAAGTCTAATTTTGTTGGATTCCGATAAGTATAGCATCGATTATGGAATTTTCTACATGCTGGATTTATGACTAGAAGGTGATTTGAGTTTTAAGATGATTGAATGATTATCCCTATTAAGCACTTCATTTGAGACTTATATGAGATTCTTGTGCTTAGTACTCATGGTGAACACATGAGTAAGTTGGGAGAATAGCTTATGGTCAATTTGTTGTATGTGGCTCGTAGCTAGTATAGCTTGGAGCTAGTATAGGTAGTGATACCCTAAGACTATCAACCCAGTCGGCAAGTATTGTATTGATATTTATTTTCCACCTCGAGAGATAGTGAATTTTCCTTTGCGTCGTCGGTTCATTTACCGAGAGAAGGTTGACTGCGGGCCGGATACTGGATGAGATTCGAGACGGAGGTGGTGGCAACTGATGGAGATCGGATCGCTGGTGTTTCGGGTTGATAGGCTAGGTTGTCTGCCTCGTCTAGAATGTGTTGAAGCCTCGGTCTGTCAATGATTGGATAATAGTAAATTATGTATGTTTCACCTCTATTGCCGGGTATAAGGCACTCCATTGGGCGCTGTTGTATTGCTCACTGAGGGTCACAGGCCAGGGACATTGGGTCGAAGACCTACAGAGGTGTTGGCAACCGATGAATGACGGTTCTCCGTGATTAGTTATTTTTGACAGAACCGTTTGGGCTCAATCATTCGTTAGACACTGTGCATGATTTGACAACTAGCATGTTTTAGCAACCAATGTTACTTCAGATTGTATTTTTTTAACGTTCGCTTGAAGACAGAGTTGATGTTAGGGGTGATTCCCTATAACCTGACTTGTTCTAAAGGCCAGTACTAGGCGGTGATAACCAATGTTGTCTCTTCCTGTCATTAGGGATACGTGCTGCGGTGTGTACCTCGCATTGTTGATTCCTGAAGTGTCGTGGTAAGAACGGGAGGGTTCCTATCGGATAAGAGGCTTAGACCTTCGAGGCTGTCATGTTCTTATGTTGAGTGGACACGAACGGACCATGGGGATGTTGTCCCATGGATCTTCGGCGCCATAGATATGCGGTTGTGTGTATGGTAAGATCGTCATGGCATTTGGTGTGATCCAGACCGGATTGGGGCACTAGTGGCAAACAAGACACCACTGTGTTTAGCAGTAATAACTGTAAGATGCACCAGCCACGATTGTATCTATCAGGAATATGTTGAGTACAATAGTAGAATATATTTGCATGACGAGGGTTCGAAACCCTGAACTGGAGAAAACGGCTTGACCTGGAACGTATGTAGTATGGGATGCATGCGTATCTAGAGTCCTGCTGACATTAGATTAAGTGCATCTGTTTTATGTGCATTATGTACTATGCATTAGACTTCAGGTCATTGTCATACACTAACACTAGAAAATTAGGATGCACGTTTTCTTTCTCATCAAGATTGATTGTAATTTTAAGTTTAGAGATCACTATTTTCTTATCAGCATTGCGTCAGTATATGTACTGACGTGCCCACTCAATTAGGTACTGGAAACCGGGTTGCGAGTGCAGGAGAACTCGAGACAAGCAGGGCATCCAAGTGAAGTGGCAGTGTACATGCCTACCATTCGAGCAGATGCCGGAATATCAGAGTAGTGCAGCGGAAGATTCGAGCTACAAGGCACATCTCAGGGAAGCAGCATGACCGCTCAGTGGAGCTTCCGGTAAAGAGCTGTGGTTACTGTTATGGGTGGTAGACGGTAATCATTACATTGTAGTAGTTGTAATAAGTTGATGTAATTTGTATTCCTTGTTCAGGAATAATATACATTTGTAATTAAAGATGTAATAACTCTGATGGCAATAAAAATTTTTAATTTTCGTACTTTTACTGTGTTGAGATACATTTGAAGGTAAAGATTCTGGTTGTGTCACGGATGCCCGGTAACCGGGATCCGGAGCGTTACATAATGTTCTTTCTCATTCACATTTCAATTTCTACTTTCTCATTCACATTTCACTTTCTTTTATTTTATTAATTTTTCGACCAGTGAGCCATAATATCCCAATATACTGAAAACCGACAACCCAGTAAACACGCGGACCTCTGCGCCCCCCCTCCCAGGGTTTTACGCGTTCGAGACTATGTTTTCATCCCAGCCTATGCAAACGAGGGAAACACCGCATCCCAAGTAGAACTTGGGACTTGGGTACTTCCTCCCAGTCGAAGCCAGCGAGGGAAACACTGCATCCCAAATATAGTTTGGGTACTTCCTCGTGGCAAAACCAACGAGGGAAAAGGAAACACCGCACCCCAGTGAGGCTGGGTACTTCCTCGTGGCAAAGCCAACGAGGGAAAGAAAACACTGCACCCCTAGTTTTACTAGGGTACTTCCTCGCGACATCTGTCATCGAGGGAATATCACCGCACCCCAACTGAGCTGGGTAATATCCAGGGCCTCAAGCCGATTGCTTGGGCGATAAAAACACTGCACCCCAACATAGTTGGGTAATAAACAACGAACCCCAAGACGGTCCTTGGGTGTTAGGAGGTCTAGCCCAAACCCCCAAGATTTCTGCTGGTACCGGTCAACAAAATTTAACCTTATTATTATTTTCATCTCATCCTTTCATTTTATTAATTGCCACATTTTTGACGTTAACCATGCATTACACGGTTATTTCATTTATAAGATTATTACGTCATGTTATTCCATATTATAATTGCACCAAAGTATTTATTTAATCACATTATAATATCTTATGAATATGCCAAATTAAGTAGATGATTATATCATATTATCTCTCATTAGTTTCACTTTGAACATCACTATATTTACACATACGCACTCATTAATTTCATCGATTATCTTATCACAACTCATTATCACTCATACATATCACAAACATGCACCATATTGGTCAATACATCATAACACCATATATATCTGTCATTTTTATTTAACTACCAAATATTATATGTTTATCAACCCCACTTACTTCATATTATCATATATATATACACAATATATATCACCCATAACACCAAATATTCAAAATCATGTAAATTTACCATATATCACAATTTCCACTTATAAAAATTTCGTATTTTCAGTTAATTCTTCATTTGGCTATAGCTCACACAAACCACATCGAAGACGTATAAAATTTTTTCACAACATGGTATCTGCCTAGTATCATCATACTTACCTGACGAATCGAGCAAACGATGTCCCACGTCCGCCCGGTAGCCAATCAAAATTCACTTTTCACACCTATACGAAAAATTATAGAACTTTTTAGCCAACACACAAAACGCAAGCTATCTACTTCCAAATTCAAATCCATCTTCACCCACATGTTATAAATAATGCGTGTAAGCATGCCAAATTATTAAATCTCAAATTCGGATCCCAATTCAAAATTGCACTTATCAATCAGAGGCATTTTAATAGAAAAGCCGCCGATTTTCTATTTTCATTGATCCAATCACCCAAATTTCTTAATTTAATAATAAACAATATTATTGAGGGTAAATTATATCTCAAATTCCATCAAATTATCACTTATATTTCATTCAGATATTTCGTCGGACACCTGGCGTGCATACATGTTATACACGTATTTTTGAGTTTCCGACGGGTTCCTAACTCCATAAAATTACATAAGAATTCATTCTAAATTGTTCCCCTTAATTTACAATGCTTTCTATTACTCATAATTATTAATTTTTCTATTTATTCTCCATTAATTCTAAAGCCAACACACTAATTAATTTACAATTTACAAACCAACCAATTGCTTAACAAATTTTCTTCCTTATTATTACCAGCATCTCCTAATCTCCCTACAGTATCATTTTCTAGCAATAATACTCAAATTCACAAAAGCACATAAAATGGGGATTCATAATTTCTCACCTTACAAGTGATATCCTCGCAAACGAATGCCAAAATGAAAAGAGTACCTCCAAATTGACCCAAACCCTCAATTTTTTTGTGTGAAAATCCGATTGGAAAACTAGGGTTTTGGAAACCCTAGAGGGTGGTCGGCCGGGGGGTTTATTATGCATATAAACCCCAATTTGACCATATATTTACTTATATACCCTTCTAGTTATAACTTCTAGTCATTTTCTTGTACAAATCACTCCACCTCATTCTTAAATGCGTCATAAACATAAAATAAAATTAAAAGTGTATTTCTATGCATAATTTTAATCAATATCAATAGTTATAATCATTAGCAATATATATATACAAATATTTCAAGCTTTTAAACATACATAGGCATTACAAATTCTAACTTCATGTTATAATCTAATAATTCCTCTAATTAGCATTTTATTTCTCTCTAATATCGTACAAACGCCCCAGAAAAATTTCATGTCAAAACGGATTTTCTAGATCCGGAAAATCTAACTTCAAAACCCCTATCTTTTCGATTTTTTCTCCATTTCGGTCCAATTCACTTTTCTATGAAATAAAAATATAATAAACTCAAATATATGTAAATAAATCCTCAAAATCACATAAAATGTGTAAAAACATGTACTTTAAGATTTTATAAATATAGCAGGCGCTACATATCGTGTCAAGGAACTTCTGCCCACTATTTCTATGGAAATGGTGGAAACTACATGCCTAGGCACGACTCCGTGGTAGATCAGGTGTGGTGTTATATATATTATCCAACTTATCGGTTTGGGGTGCGATGTTATGTTATCCAAACTATGTTTGGGGTGCGGTGTATATTACCCAAGTTTCACTTGTGGTGCAGTGTATTCCCTCACTGGTATAGGGTCAGGAGGAAGATGTAGCCACGGATGCGTAAGTTCCTTGGTAGGCAACGATGTGTGAATTAATTTTTACTGAGCTATCGGCTTTAGTCTTGACGAATGCATAGGTCCCTTGGTGGCCAGCGTATTCATCAAGACATATGGTGTTAGTATATTGGTGATATTTCTTATTGGTGACTTTCCTGTTAATGCTATACTAATATATTAGTGATATTTATTATTGGTTACATTCTTGTTAATGTTCTATTAGTATATTGGTGATATTTATTATTGGTGACATTCTTATTATGTTCTATTAATATATTAGTGATATTTATTATTGGTGACATTCTTGTTAATGTTCTATTAGTATATTGGTGATATTTATTATTGATGACATTCTTGTTAATGTTCTATTAATATATTAATGATATTTATTATTAGTGACATTCTTGTTAATGTTATATTAATATATTGGTGATAATATTGTTGGTGACATTCTTATTAATGTTCTATTAATATATTGGTGATATTTATTATTGGTGACATTCTTGTTAATGTTATATTAATGATATTGGTGATAGGATATCGGTGATGATGCTGAGATGGTTTTATATGTAATTTGTAATACTATTTTACCGATCGTTATATGTATCTGTATAACATTACGGAAAATTGGGAATTTGAGTATATATATACGTACAGGCGAGATTAGTGATGATAATATGATAATATATCTGCTAATATCATAGAGGTAACCTGATTAATGTATGAGTGTTGTAATATCTACTTACGCGATAATAGATTGATGCTTGATATATATGTATATTGTTGAGCTTGTGTATAAGAATACGGGTGCACGTGACTCGGGCGAGGTTGGTTATAGGAGTTTACATATATAGGAGGTTTATTGGCGAGATGAGTTAAATTATGGTGCTGATATTTTTCTGATTGGTGAACTAATATGCAATTGAGGAGAGAAGCTTTTGGTAGTGTGCTTAGGAACTACTACCCCCATTTTGATAAAAATGATGGGAACTATCTGTCTGGACACATATCAGAGGCAATGACCTATTCCAGAGTAATGTGTGATAGTTATATTTATTTTAAATGAATTTCCTTTATTTATGCTTTTACTTCTTTAATCAAATTCGTATATATTATTTTTAACTTGATAATAATTCCTAATGCTTTAAATTTATGTTTTCATTCTTTTTGGAACTATACTCACACCAATACTGGCTGACCCCTTTTGTTTTGGGGGGTTAGTGGAGTCCCTCCTTGAGGTTGGACGTCCCTAGACTTTCCTTTTTGCAGGAATTGAGTAGCTGCGAGGTGAGACATTTGAATTCCTTAGGTTGCGTTTGGTTTGTTGTTTTGAAAACAATTTTCTGAAAAGAGTTTTCTGAAAACAGTTTTCTAAAAATGAGAGTGTAAAAGCTGTTTGGTAATAACTTTTTATGAAAACTGTTTTTTTGAAAATGAGAGTATAATGTATGTATCGGTTTGGTTGTATGTATATACTGTATACAGTATATATACTATGATACATACATGTTGTATGCATATACATACATACTGGTACATAATAATATAAAATATTTTATTATAATAAACATATTTAATATTATACATATATATAATAATATATAATAATTATAATAATATATATGTAATAATAATATATTCAAATTATATATTAAACAATTTATTATAATAATAATAAATTATATAATAATATATATAATAATATATAATAGTAATATATAATAATAATAATTTATATTATAATAATAATAGATTATTATAATATTATATATAAAATAGTATATATGAAATAATAGTACATATAAAATAGTATACATAAAATAATAATATAATATAATATATATATAATAATAATATAATACAATAATAGTATATATAATAATAATAGTATATATAAAATAATAATATATATAATAATAATGTAATATAATAATAGTATATATAAAATAGTATATATAAAATAATAATATATTATAATAATTGTATATTATATAATAATATAAAATAATTTATTATGATAAACATATTTAATAATATACATATATAGAATAACATATAATAATTATAATAATATATATGTAATAATAATCTATTGTAATTATCAGTGTTCCAAAAAGCGGCCTAGGCGGTCGCCTAGGCGGCCCTCCAACGCCTCGCCTAGGGGCTAGGCGTTTAAGAAAATCGGTTAATGGTTCTAGGCGGTTAAAAGCGGGTCTAAGCGGCGCTTAATCGGTGTAAGCGGGTCTAGGCGGGCTAGACCCGCTTAGGACTTAATTATTAAAAAAAAAGGATCCGACTTATTCCAACCCGACCCGCTCTAATACACTCGAACCCCTACAACTTCTCTTTCTCCTCTAAATCCCCCGTAAAAAAAAAAAAAAACCCCAAATCAATTCTATTCTCTAAATCCCTAATTCCTCTTCTCTAAAACTCCCAAAATCACCTCCTCTGCCTCCCTCCTTGCAGTTGGAGGCTCGCAACTCGCAACTCGCAACGCGCTTCAACTTCGACCTCCTCCGCCTTTCGCCTCCTTCGCCTCCCTCCCCGCAATCGTTAACACAACCTTCTACGCCTCCCTCCTCGCAGTCGCAGCTCTCACTCACTCTGTCACTCAGTCGTTAAAACCTCCTTCTCCACCTCCCTCCTTGCAGTCGCAGCTCGCTTCAACTTCAACCGGCGTCAACACAACCTCTTTCTCCTCTTTTCAGCTTCAAAGTCAAGTCGTCAACACAACCACACACTGCCTCATGCCTTGCTTTACCTCCGATGTCAACACTATGTCCTCCTTTTCTCTCTCAAACTTCTCCTGACACAACCCTCCCCCACACTGTTTGCTCCTTGGACTAAAACAGCCGAACAGGTAATCTCCACTACTGATCTTCGTCATAGATTAATACTAGTCTAATAGATGAGTATAAGAATTATACAAAAAAATGAAAAGGACTAATAATAATACACCGATTCGATTTTGTAAAGCTCATCTTGCAATTGCAAGGACAAATATCAAGAGTAAGAATTGGTAACAACAAAACTAAATGAAATGAAAAAATATATAAATAAAATATATATATATATATATATATATATATATATATATATATATATATATATATATATATATAATATGTAAATAAAACCGCTTAGCACCTAGCTGCTTAAGCTCCGCTTACAAGGCCCAGGCGCTAGGCACCCTAGCGCCTGGCTGCTTAAGCTCCGCTTACAAGGCCCAGGCGCTAGGCACCGCCTAGCGCCTAGCTGCTTAAGCTCCGCTTACAAGGCCTAGGCGCTAGGCACCCATCGGCCGCCCGATTATCGCCTAGCGACTTTTAGAACATTGATAATTATATATTAAACAATTTATTACAATAATAATAAATTATACAATAATATATATAATAATATATATAATAATATATAATAGTAATATATAATAATAATAATATATATTAGTATATATAAAATAGTATATATGAAATAATAATAAATATTATAATAATAGTATATATATATATGTGTGTGTGTGTGTGTGTGTGTGTATATATATTAAAAAATAAAAATAAAAATATAATATAATATAATATAATATAATAATAATAATAATAATAATAATAATAATAATAATAATATATATGTAACAATAATATATTATAAATATATATATATATAATAATAATAATATATATAAATATATTTAGAGAGAGGATGTGAAAAAACAGAAAATAGTTGAAGTGGAGTTTTGTGAAAACTGTTTTCTGAAAAGAGTCTAACCAAACAAGTTTTGGGGTTTTGGAAAAAGAAGAAAAAAAAAACACCAAACCAAACAGATAGTTTTTTTAGTTTTATCTTCTCAGGAAATTAACAAGGTTGTATATGTAGATATTGTTTAATTTATAACAGCTAAAGTTATGTATAATTGGGGTTAGTGAATAGAATTCATGTAATATTTTGTATTTTGGAAGGTTATGTATGTATCAGTATGGGATGATGATATATAGTGATGAGATAAAGTATGTGAAAGCCCGTACCCATCTTGTTGTGGAGTATTGGACTCTGTGTGTGGTTTTCTAAAAAATTTCCACAAAACTATTACGTTTTCAAGACAACTTTTGATTTTTATTGTATAACTTGTGTTATATGATGATATTTACCCCCGGAGCCCTATATATATGTTGTCTGTGTGATGTTGCTTGTTTTGGCCTGGGGATGATATATATTAATTGCCTATGATGTGGTATTTTTAATTATTTGCAGAATTCCGTAAGGAATTTCTGAAATTGGCTAATATTTCAGGGGAGACTTTGCCCAAATTGTAATTAAAATCTATTAAGATTATTCTAGTAAGAAATAGTTTTTGAAAAAAAAATTTGGGGTCGTTACAATTGTAACGCCCCGAATCCCAAGTACACTGAATTCGAGATGTTCTACAGGATCTTTCCGCTTCCTTTAGTACAATTTAACAGGGAAATTTGAACTTTTCACTTTACATCAGAGTTTACATGATTACATTACACTTTACATTGCACAGCGGAAGTAAACTTTACAACAATGAAACAAATGTACAACAATATTGAATAATCTTTAAGTATTTGTTCCTCTTTAATCTGTATCAAGCCATTTACCTGCATATAAGACTGTGGGTACGTCAGTTTATTCAACCGACGATCATTATACACGGCCATCCTCTCTATGCCGGAAATAGTATAACTTATTTTTCATATTTAGCAAACACAAACTTGTCACATATCTAACTAAAGGGACTACCCTATTGATGTCGTGTTGTGATTGTGCACTTAGTCCTTAATGCAATTATTTATGTTACATGACACTAATGCACCCTTGTTCGGATTCTATGCATCCCATACTACATAGGTCCGAGGGCAAGCCCTTAATCGTTCTTCATCTTTGTAGGGTTCAATCCCTCGTTATGACTTAATCTACTACTGTAATTATGGTAGGTATCTTAGATGTTCTATGATCTACGAGCCCATGTCCAAGCAGCCTTGGACGGGAATCCCACGCACTGACACGACGCATCGAGCAGGCAACCTATGGACAATTCAGCCTCCGCCATGGAACAATGGCACCACCCATAACTACTCAAACATCCCACAAGCGTCGCCACCGGGACGATAATTCTGGAGTAGTGCCCACGCCATGTCTTGACGCATCAAGCAGGCAACCTGTGGATCACTCTCACACCGCTAATCCGATGGCCCTCATACTCGTGTTTTTCTCCTACTTTCATCACGTCTCCACTATGTACTAATCCTTAGTTCTTATCAAAATCATGAACAAAAATCAAAGCTCTAGAGTTAGCCTCTCCACTAAACCGGACTTATTCATTCATTCAAACATGACCAACCTTGGTCTTTCTTTTCAATTTTCATTTCATTTATTTCCAAATGCCGGGGGAGACTTAGCTACTCTTTTTGTTTCAATTTTCAATTCACAATTTCCAAAATGAGCATTTCCAACTCATAAATTCATTTGTTGATTTGTCATACTCAAAAGTATTTCTCTTTCCAATCATGATTTCTAATTCGTTCAAATAGTCCATAACTATACATGAAATTCAACTATTCATCATGTAACTCATGAAATGTTATTTTCACATAAAAATCCACATCACTAATTATTCAATCAAAGGTGAACATTTACGCTTCATAATTTCCACACTATTCTCAAATGAGAATGATTTGCATCACATCGCAACAATATAACTTCTTTTTGCCACATTAATTTTCTAATCCTTCATTTCAAGCTATTTTTTGCAAGATATAACTCTACGAAAATATAAATATAGAACCATAGCTCTATTCACACATTTTATTCTCAAATCATGTTTCATTTCATGCAAATACTCCCCAAATTATTTTTCTTAAGTCCTATGTATTTTTAGAAGAATAGTCATATTTTTTCCATAATTTTTTGATCACTAAAACATCCAAAAAAAACATTTTTTCATAACTGTCGTAGCCAAGGGTCGAACCCAGGACCACAGAGAACACAGCCAAAGGCACAGGCCACTAGGCCATTTGCGCTGGCGGTATAAAGAGGCGCTGAGAGTATTAAATACTCTCGGCCGCTGATTCCTATACATTTAAGAAAATTGTGAAACAAAATGTGTGCCACAGGGATTCGAACCAGCCATCGCAGAGAACCCAATGCACGCTCTGACCACTTGAGCTACGTGCTCAGGTTGTCAAAGTACAACTTAAATTCTTTTTAAACCAATTTTCTCTGTTGTTAAAACGTTCCAATGTTCAACTAGCCCTCATTTCATTTTTCTTTCATGAAAATTACTGTAAAATTTCAGATTGATCATTTCTTGTCTAATTTACATATCAGTATGAAAAAAATAATTTTTTTCAACAATTAAAACATATTTTCATACAATTAATTCAAATTCTACATTATAACTGCTACATTCTTTATTTCGACATTTATTAACAAATGATACCACTAATTCCTTTATTAGCAAACTAAGGATTAATTCTCTGTTTTTAACCCTTTATCATACATACAAATCTATAACTTAATTCATTTATTTCAATATCACACAATGATCCATTTATTCACATGAAGTAGCATTGCCAATCTACTAACTTTGTGTATATAATTTGTGACGTAGATAATGAGACCTTCTTTAACGAACCATGGTTATAATTAACCCATACAAACTTAGATTTTTACTAATCAAATCACATACAATTTGCACACCCACATTCCAATCAATTCATAGGTCAATGTCCAATTAAAAGTGTACTCTTATTAATATTTTTCATGCCTCATTCATTCAATTTAATCTAGCATGCATCCCTAATTAGAATATAGAAGATTTACCCACCTTAATTTGGAGAGAAAAATACAATTTAGCAACCTCCTAGACGAATGTCCTTGCAACGAGAGTGCTCCTCCTCCTTGAACACGCGCACGCAAGCCTCCCAAGCACCCAACCGAGAGCTCCCTCTTGATGAATGCCGGCCCTTCTTTTCTCCTTGATGTTGCAAGCACAATCCCACACTCTCTCAATCTTTTAACTCACAAAATCACTACTAGATAATATAATTTAGACTATAGGTTTGGAGGGATTAATAAGCACAAGAATAACTAGCCAGGGGGGGGGGGGGTATTTATACTAAAAATCAAAGAGAATGGAGGGCTAGGATCAAGTAGTTGGGTATAAGATGGAGGGCTAGGATGAAAGTAGAAGTTGCATTAACTACCCACAACCAAGTAACCACCACACCATGATTTCCACTCAAATTTTCATTTCCCTCCAAGCTCCCAACCGGCCTAGTTTGAAAAAGTGCATTTTGCTCGTGTACATGCAATGCGCGTGCAAGCAACTAGGTCCAAAAATTGTACATTAAAAAAAAGAAAAAAAAATAAACTTTAAATTGTATTCTACATGACAAGTTGTATTAAAAATAAATTAATCCATGGGCTTTAGTTTATGGGCCAAAATACTTATTATAAAAATAATAAATTAAATTAACTTTGGGCTTTTAAAAAGAAAAGGCTTTTTGTCTAGTTGAAAGAAAGCTTTGTGAAAATAATTTAAAAGCACATATTTAAAAATCCATACCCATCATAATGGAAATAATCATAACATTTAATTCAACCAAAAATATTTCACGTGCACACTACGTGCAAAATAAATAATTTTTCATTAAATGAAAAATCAAGGCATTACAACAATACCCTAAAACAGTGAGAAACTCTTTACTCTATTGTTATTTGAGTCACAAAAATAGCTACTGTACAACTTAAAATGAGAATACAAGTAGCACAACTCAATCCACACATTCATAGCAAACTCTAAAGCCGCTAACAGCAAGTTTAAGCTCAAATTGCAAGCCTAATCCAGATAGCATGCTCATAAGCAAAAGCAGTAAGTCTAGAAATCAATTACACAGTATCTGTTTACAGAAAAATTCCTCATAAATTGCATACTGCTTAGAAATTCAAGATCTCAGTCATTCCCGAAAGTTATACGTGTCAGCTACAATTTCTTAGTTGGAAACTTTCTCTAATTTCTTCATTTAGGTGATCCAAATGACATTGTTTAACATGCATATAATTCTTTTCGAAACTGAACAACAATCAACCCGTGACGAGAATAAAATCCTTTAAAAATATCAGATGATGTCTAAATTTTACCAAATTTGGTACACAAGCTATTAGCACATATAAACAACACATCCAAAAAACGGATGATTACAACAAATATTCACAGAGTTATGGTCCCTTAAAGGAACTTAAGAACATAATAGTTAAAGATTAAACTCTATTTTGCTACTAAATCAATCTGGGTTTACGAACTTTGTTACCCTAGCTATTGTTGTCCAAAAATCATGAAATTTAACATATAATCTCTATACACATTGATTCTAATAAGTTTCAATTAATTGTTCCAAGTGATCACTGATATACAAGTCTTAAAAGTTCTAAACAGAACATGCAACAATTCTGGTTTTCTTTATAGTCAGTCATCAATTTCTTGCTTAATTAAAATAAAAAAAATCTAAAAATTATGAAATTTTTTGGAACGATGCCTAACACACATATAATGCTGCCATAAATATTTCATACCAAAATTCCTATTATATTTTTAAGTTATAAATTTCAGACTAACATGCAATTTCAAAAATAATATTTTAAATGTGTTTCTAGGCTTTGTTAGCACAACTCAACATGAAATCAAGAATCACTCATATGATAGCAACACCACACCATGTCATGATGTTCAAAACATCACAAGATCACATTACAACAATTTTAAACAATCATAAGGTTCTAGAAACACCCACCTTGATTATTGATGACATTGGTACTCTCCAAGCTCCTTGTTCTCCTTGCTCCTTGCGCTAGATCCCTCTTGCTCCTCTTGGCTCCTTGCTTTTCCAAATTTCAGAATGTAGAGAAGTAGGGGAGTGTATAGGAGTGGTTTTAAGAGTATGAAAGACAGTTGGATGTAGGAGGAAAAGAGAAAATGAACTGGGGCTTATAGAGTAAGGTATTTATAGAGAGAGTTGTAATGATGGGGGCGAAGAGTGGTCGGCTGCCATTGGGAAGAGAGAGGTGAGGGTTGAGTGAGAGAGTGAACAAGATCCCTTGAATCCCCCACATGCTCAATTGCTTTCTTGTTTCACTCAATATCCCTGGATCCCATTCAAAAAGCCCTCCAAAGCAAACTCTAACTAGTTCTCCCTCCAAATTTTGGGTTCATGTCATACTACACCACATGTGTACAATTTAAGTTGGGTCCATTTGGGTTTATTTTGGTTAGTTTGGTCTCAACTATAGAGCTCAAATAGCTTAAATAAAATAGTCTCATACACACAAAATTTTCCATCAATAAAAATGAAATTTCCATATGCAATTTTTTTATGTTCTACAATATTATTGATAGCAATTTCACAAGCACAAGGAATCTTATTCATATTCATATATAGAATTTAACATATAAATAACTTTTAATTATTTATACATTCCATCTCAGTTTTAGTTGAGATAAGCATACCCTAACTCCAGTTCTAAATACACCGTTGTTGAGTTCAAACATATCGAATAATAATATGTTTCAATACTTTCTCAATTTAAAATTGAGAAAATCCATTAAAATGTGCAACTCTCAATCGTGCACGGATTAATATATAAAATAGATATCTAATATTTTTGCGGGGTGTTACAGAATTTTCCCTGTCGCTCGCCTCCTTCCAAAGACGGGCCATAATATCCTCAGCTTGACTCAACTGACCCAGAGGGCACGAATCTCTTACTCATACCAACTTTCCCGAAGCTCGTACCTAGTGATCTGATGAGCAAAACAATCACCTTGAGACTCAAAGGAATACACTACGTAGGTCAAAAAGTTGTATGAATTTTCATTAAACGAAAATGTTACAAAAGGCGGTGGCCAGTCCGTTATCGATGTCGATACAAAATAATGAAATGAAAAACTAGGGTGAAGGGGAAACCTCCCGGGAGGACAAGTGAATTTCCTCATCCCCGACCACCTCACGCTCACGACGGTCACCGGCGTCATCTAAAAGCAATTCCACGCCTTCATGAATTAGAGGTATTTCCCCCGGAGTCGGAGGGGTCCCGCTCAGCTCCGACTCGAAAGATAGGCCACTGAGATCGATGCTGGAATATCTCTTCCTTATATGTGCTAAGGCCTGCTTATAGACCCGGTCCTCTCTCGTAATGATCTGGTATGCGGAGCCCACAAGCTCCGCCCTCAGTCTTGCCAGCTTCTCCTCTAAGGCCTACTTCTCGTTCATCATAATTCCCTGGTCCAAGTTCCCTACCACAACCTCGCCGTCCAGCTCCTTCACCCTCTTTTCTAGCACCTCAGCACGAATCTTCTCCTCTTGCCACTTCCGAGCGAGCCGTTCAGCCCTCCAGTTTGTGCACTTGACGAGGTGCTTATATTGTCTCTTCACCTCCGCCCCTTGGAGCATGGCCTGCGAGAAAGCAGAAACTCATTGGGAAATTTACAAATGCTAAAAGGACTTAAGCATCTGTTTAAGACTGAATCCTTACCATGACAAAAGCCTGGGCATAATGAAGGTAGCTCGAATCGGCCCTTCTGTCCCTCGGAAGGGGCTAAGTTATCCACCACCTCGATGGCAACATGGGACTCCATCATGGAGTCGACCACTTTCACTGCCCAATCAGGATGATAGGTCTCTTTGAGCTTGTCAGGGATGAGGGTCATCAACAAGAGGGTGGAACGGGGGAAGAGATGACCCAGCCAGCTCGACGGCTTGGAGCGATTGCTCGCATGGAGGAGCCCTCGAGGAGTCCTCCGGGTCACAAATTCGAAGGGCCCCAGACTTCTTCTCCCTAACCGAAACCGAGGCCGTCTCCTTTCCCTTCCTTCGGGTCCTCTGCTACCCTCTCCCTCTGTTCGGCCTGTATGAGGGCAGCATCGTTACCGTCCACACCAATAGGAAGTTCAAACATTAAGACAATATGAAAGTACACACAAGGGAGCCTAAGGCTAAAGAAAGCTTACAAGGAGCATAAGGGCTCAAACTACTGGCCGCTAGCTTCGACTCCGTCATCTTCTCCCAATCTATGTTGTTGCTACCATCGAACAGCCGCTTAAATTCCTTGTCCTCCTCCTGAGTGATTTTTTCTTGTTTCAAAGACTTCTTATCCGGTATATCGTACGACCACCTTGTAAGGATATCACAGGGGTCGGGGCTATAGATAATGAAGTATTCAACTTTCACTCCTTAATAGAGTCGGGATAATTGCACCATCCAATACTTATTACGAGGAGAGATGTACCACCGATGCTGATTCCCCGGAAGGGCGCATAGCCCCAGACACGTTTGTAAGTACTTCAACTTCAAGGGAATATTCTTCCTCGAGCACAGCATGATGAAGCTCGTCAGCTGCTTCCAGGAATTGGGATCATATTGCATAAGGTTCATCCCCGCCCAATTCAAGACCTCCTTGATGAAAGGATGTATGGGGAGACGCAAACCCGAAGCAAACTCATCGGGTGGGAACATGCAAACCAACTTCGAGAGGTTATCTGTTGGCCGGACCCCATGACGTGGAAGCATCAGCACGTACTTCCGAGGAATAAAGTATGCCTCCCAGATGTCATCAAGGTCGCCCCCTACCAGAGTGTTCTGGATCTTGTCCGCCTCAATCTTTGGTTTATTTGGGGTCGACTGCTACATGCCAAAATGAAAAATGTCCCTCAAATCCTCCGGGGTACATCTGAACAGACATACGGAGTGTCTGTCGGAATATGCCATCCTCAGGCTCGGAATCCATCGGCTCATATTCCTGATCAGGCAAAAGGATCTTCCTTTTCTTCCTCATCGGACGACGAATGCGAGGAGGGGCGAAAACAACTGTACTGTCAGGGAACGAAGAAGATGCTTCCCGAACCTTGGGACTCCCCTCGGCATCTTCCTCCCTCGCTCCCTGTCGGCTTCCCTCATTTTCCTCTTCTTCCGCCTTAACACGGTCCTCCATCTCCTCCTCCTCAACTCTGGTGTCCCTCTCTAAGTTGGACCATGTCATGCCTTCAGGACAGTCAGTCTCCATCCCCTCCGAGTATGAAAGTGCTTCAATCTCCACGTCCTTATCCTTATTAGATGAATAAGGCACGAGGGCAGTCCCCCCCTCTCGGGCTTACCCCTCGATGAGGGTGCGAAAGAGGATTTGAAGGATGATCCACCTTCGCTTGATGACGAAGACCATCAATAGGCTGAGCTTCAGACATGTTTGAAATGTGGAATTTGTGTCTAGAGATAGAACCACTGAAAATAGAGAGTGAAAGCAATCCCAAAAAATAATAGAGGGAGGAGGATTTATAGAAACGGGAGCCACTTTTTGAATGACCACTATCACGTGCTGCTTCCTCGAATTCTACAAAATTATGAAATAGTTGTTCAAAAAATGCACGAAGTCACTTGCGCAACTGTTCACCATCGCTCACCCTGTTTCCACGGAATTCCAAATAAGTGTATAGCCTCGGAAAAAATTCCTCAAAATGGTACTCCGACTTCGAGCACGGCGTGAATTTCTCTGCTAACAAGGCTCAAGCCTCGGACAAAATGCCTCAAAATGGCACTCCGACTCCGAACACGGCATAGATTTCTCTGTAACAAAGGCTCAAGCCTCGGATTTAGCACCTCGAAATGGCGCTCTGACTCTGAGCACGGTGCGAATATCTCTGCTAACTCAACTCACGGCTCAGACGAATGCCTCGAAATGACACTCAACTACGAGCACGGTGCGGATTTCTCTACTAACACAGTTCACGCCTCGGACAAAATGCCTCCCAATGGCACTCCGACTCCGAGCTCGTCGCAGATTTCTCTGCTAACAAGGCTCAAGTCTCGAACAAAATGCCTCGAAATGGCACTCCAACTCCGAGCATGGCACGGATTTCTCCGCAACGAAGGCTTAAGCTACGGATTTAGTGCCTCAAAATGGCACTTCTGACTCCAAGAATGGCACGGATTTTTCCGTTAACACATTTCACGAATCGGACAAAATACCTCGAAATGGCACCCGACTCCGAGCAGGCACAGATTTCTCTGCTAACACAGCTCATG
Source organism: Hemerocallis citrina (assembly GCA_017893485.1). NCBI lineage: Eukaryota > Viridiplantae > Streptophyta > Magnoliopsida > Asparagales > Asphodelaceae > Hemerocallis > Hemerocallis citrina. The sequence goes on from CM030367.1 coordinate 20,006,616, forward strand.
CCTCGGATAAAATGCCTCCCAATGACATTCCGACTCCAAGCTCATTACAAACTTCTCCTCTAACAAGGCTCAAGCCTCGGACTTAGTGCCTCAAAATGGCACTTTGACTCCGAGCCGGCACAGATTTCTCCGCTATCATAGCTCCTTACTCGGACAAAATGCCTCAAAATGGCACTCTGACTCTGAGCACGATGCGAATTTCTCCACAACAAAGGCTCAAGCCTTGGACCTAGCACCTCGAAATGGCGATCCGACTCTGAGCCCGTCACGGATTTCTCTGCTGACACAGCTCAAGCCTTGGACCTAGCACCTCGAAGTGCGCTCCGACTCCAAGCTCGTCGTAGATTTCTCCGCAATGCAGCCTTCTAAGGCAAATGAAGTGCCTCGATGTGGTGCCCCGACCCCGAGGCATATGCTTTCTGTTTCTCCCCTTCGTAACTCAAAAGGATCCCACATCATCGTGACAGACTAGTTCTTATGCCAGTGCATTTTTCTCTACAAGTTACCTACTCCTCGAAGACGACCGAGAGTGGGTGGCTTGTGATACGGGTGTAAATCGTGGCTAAACTCCACCAATTGATCCTAACATGGATCACAAGATAGACAAGGAAAAGATGACAATTCCATGAAAATCTAAATTCTGAAGATAGTTTTTGGGCCTCTCATAGGCCTACCAATTCAGTTTGGCCTGCCGAGGAGGGTTACGCAGCCAATTATAGGATAATCAAATCCCCTGCGATCAGGGGATTAACTACTCCATCAGATCCCTAATCAATGGAATTTAATTAGGCAGTAGGGAATCTCTGTTGGGGGATGTCGACGAACACACCGGTGGCGCAGCGAAACTAATTAGAGAATTGAGGATGGCGAAGTAGATGAGACGAATCAATTAAACAACCAAACAAAATAGATCTACCAATCCAATACAAACACAATAAGGGTTTATCGTGGTTATCTTTCGCTTAATCCAAAGGGAAATATAGGGATATATAATTTTCAACTAAAAGATATTACAAGGAGTTATAAATTCACTCAATATAAGGAATCAAACTAACTCACCAAGAACTATCTCTCTCAAGCCTCTCTTTGCAATGGAGAAAATAATCAATGAAGTACTTCTTGTTCTCTACCTCTCATATTGGAGGCTACAACAATATATAGAAGAAGAATAGAGAGAACCCTAGGTTAGTCTTGATTCTCAATCGCCCGATATATCCTATAGAAGAAGTAACTGAATAGGAGTCGAACGATCTAACTTGGAGTTGAAGATTGGGCTGAAATGATCACCAAAATCTAGGCCCAAAATAACAAAGTTGCTGCGGTCGATCGGCTGCACCCAAGTGTGATCGATTGTCTCTTTCTTGGGAAAACCCTGTATATTGGCTGGTTAGGTGTGCGGTCGGGTGTGTGGTTGAACAAAATCTTGGACAGTCGACCGCAACTATGCCTACAACTGCTTTTACTGTTTCCATCTTCGACTCTCTTCGACTGCTTTGACCTCTGTTCTTCATTGTATCTTCTTCTAATCTAAACCATGAGTATACAAGACATAATCCTAACAGCATCCACCTTGGATTGCATATGAGTGCTATTAATATGATGTGATTATTCATCTCCAAACTCTACTATAAAACTCCACTTGCGAATATACTTGGAACCATAGTTTCTTCTTATAGTTGAACAAATCTTCTACCCAATCTCACCGATTAATGTAGACCCTCAAGGGCACACCTCAATAGGCATTAACATGGATTTGACAACCTCTACATGAACTCCACCTACATTGAGGCACTCTCCACCTCTCGATGATATTCGAACGTCGTAGTCTCGCTTCGATGATGTGGTAAACTAGAATAACTGGAAAAGTATCAACACTTGCACAAGTATTTCAGATTCCCCAAAGTTTGTAGAGATTGTGTTGGCTTGGGCCAATGACACTTATACCTCTAATCACCTTACGACAATCATGAAAAACAAACAGAACTCCATCTCAAGCTGTGTACCTACAACCCCGTGCTTCAAGAGTTCCTAAGGAAATCAGATTCCGTTTTAGCAGGAGAATATGCAAGACTTCCCTTAGAGTGAACATGTTTAGACTTGGCATCTACAACTCAACTATCCCCTCACCTATTATTTCACAGATCTCTCCAGTTCTCGTTCTCACACAATGCCATGTAGTAGACTTATAAGTAGAAAATAACTCCCACTCAAAGCAAATATGAGCAGAACTCCCTGAGTTAAGAAACCAACTAGAATCTACTTCTAAATAATTTGAAACAAAAGACACAAATCACCTGATTCAGAAGAGTAAACCACATTTGCGGTAGTATTGTCATCCTTGGTGCTCTTTTGATTCTACAATTTTCAACAGTATTTTTTGATATGTCCTCACCTCTTACAATATCGGCAACGGATCGATCATTTTTTGCACAGCACTTTGACTTCCAAATGAAGGATCTTCCTCTTCTAAACAACTTATGTGAGCAGACAATGATTTCTGAGTCTCCTTCCTAAGTCAATTTTCCTTTAATGCTTTGATTACACCTGTAACCCCCATTTCTGCAAATAAGTATTTTCCGTGTATTTTCTATAAAATAATTTTTTTTTGTAAATTTATTTTGTGCTAAATTATTTCGGATCTTTTATTAAAGTGATTTCTAATCGAAAATTTTATTTATTTCGAATAATGATGTATTTTGATCTTATTTTCTATATCTTATTGATCGGATATTTATATTTGAGTCTAAAACAAATATATTATTATTATTGGATTAGTTTAATAAAAAAATTAAACCCGGATACTATTTTGTTGTATGATTTTATTATTGTTATGATTATAATTGTTAATTGCTATTTCTTGATTATTTAATTAAAGATTCATCTATTGAATTATTTTATTATTATAGTAGTCCTGGTTTTCTTGGCGAATTCAAATTTATTTTTAAGCTAATTTATATTCTTCTCATTTATATTATTTATTTATTTATTTGGATTTAAATTTTTGTTCATGAAAAATTTCTATTCTTCTTGATTGAGCTTTTCTTGTTGAACCTATTATCTTTTATTTAATTGTGGGTGTTTTTATTTGAACCATATTGATTTTGATCTATCCCTTATTTGAATCCTAAAACCCAATTTCATGTGTTCTTGACCCAAAACCGCTTTTATTGAACCCTAAACCACTAACCCAATACCCAAATTGTACCCTATAAATACAACCCTAATGTAAACCCTAAAAATTACACAATTTTTGATAACCCTAGCCATTTACTCTCTCTCTCTTACTCTTTCTCTCTCCTCGCCGTTCTCTCTCCCCGACCGAATTCCCGCCCAAATCCACAGGAACCCATCACTGTAGCATCACCATCCCCGGTGAGCCATCCCTCTCCAGCGACCCCCCTATCGCCACCCTACTCCCAACGATGCCTTGCACAGCCACCACGATAGCCAGGCCGAACCCCCTCCTCCTCTATTCTCATCGACATCAACGCCAGAACCCAAAACCCTGAGCTTTCTCTCTCTGTTCGATCGCTGACCAGCGCGCTAACGCCACCCCCGTGTGCCCTCGACCGCTCTCCATCGCCCCCCTTGGCCGGCCTTGCCTGCTGTCGTTGCTGTAGTTCTCTCTTGCTCTGTTTTTGCTTGTCTCTTTGTGTGTTGTGTTGTTATTTGCACGTATATTGCACGTGTTATTGGTGGGTTGTACTAGTTCGTGGGTTCGTTATTTCGGGATCATTATTCTGTTATTCTTGGTATTCGTTTTCACCGGTTAAAGGCAAGTCATTATCCTCTTGAATTGCTAATTATATCGAATTCAAGTTTCATTGAAATTCTTGCAAGTAGATCCCTTGTTTATCAAATCATACTTTGTTCATCTCTTCGTTGGGTCTATTGAGGGTTTACATGAGCTAACCCCAATTTTCTTGACATCGTGCCACTTTTGACTCTAAAGAATGAATCTCTCATGCACTCATATAGTATCGTTAATAGGGTTACGCATATGATCACCGCACAATTAATCTACCGTAGATTTTATTGCTAGGTTGTACGTTGTTTGATCAAGTGATGTTTACTTGTTGTTAAATTAGTGTATATGTATGTTCTTAATTTTATTTATCATGTTTTGACACTCATCATGCTGATTACACAATTTACTGACTAAAGAATCGATACCTATCCTGTTTAATTATTTTATTTTCAAGAAAACTACATAAATCTTGTATATTGCTTGTTGACCTGTATATTGACTGCTAGTTTTGAACCAGTAAATGATCTTAAAATGAATTACTTTCTGAATAAAAATTGTATCCTTATCTTTCTAGTTTCCAGAACATCATAAATTTCTGAATTCCGAGTTTTATAGCAAAAGTTATACCCGTTTTACTACAGCTGTGTTTTTATTTCCAGAATTATACTTTTCAGATTTTCTTGAATTAATTATTCCTGTATCATTGTATTGCATGAATTAATGTGTGTATGTTGCATTGTATGATCCTAATGTCTTATCGTCATCATTCTAATTGTCCAATTCAAATTTATCATCCTATTGTTCCCCCTATTGTTACTATCGTTCGTCTAATGTCTATAGATTGCATATTAGATTGTTGCATTGATAAAATAATTAACAAGCCGGGGTTTAAGGGTTGACTCAACTAGTGGAAAATATAGGAACTGTACTCAGAAAAGGGGCTCGTGGTTCCCTATACCGTTATCTTGCGATCTTGTGTTCTTGTGATCATGTGATCTTGTGATCTTGTAGCATCTTATGGATAAATTATCGTTATGGATGGAACATTGTTATCGTGTCGAGTACATGAACTATAGAGCCCACCAATATGTCTAAACGTAACTTGTTTGTATGTAGCAACCATGTGGTAAATAGATGGGACGCATGAAGTGCTACATTAGTTAAGATTAAAATGATTAATAGACTTAAGAGTTGCATCACATTACCGACATTGCATATTGTTCATCATTGTTCCTATTTGTATCCAATATTGTCTAAGTATTATTGATATTAACCGTTGTTTACCGTTACTGAGTATTGAACCATTGTTACACCGTTGAATTGATTACCATGTTATTGATTATTACTATCGTGTCATGTTATTGATTCCTATTGATCCATTGATTCATTGTTATACCGTTATAACATTGTTCCCTGCTTTCTCTACTTGTTGTCCATGACTTGCTCTAAGGATAATTTTTCTCCTCTTTTTAGATGAAGTGTATATAGGTAATGAAGGAGAATTGCCTGCTAGAATTGGAGAACAAACATTCTGAAGACTACTACTTTCTAATTGCTTATTGCTTTAATAAACTTAATGTATTGAGACATGTTATTATTTTGGATTGAACTATTATTATTTCATTGTATTGGGCTTATAACCTGAATATTGCTATTTGTTTCCAAACGTCGGATTATTATTGTATTTGGATATTTTTATTGCTTCATTCCAAGTATTATTGTTCATGAGGTTATTATTATTGCCTGCGCAATTGTTCTGTATTAGTTATATTGTTGAGTTGATCGTTTAATCAGCTTATGGGTGTCGTTAGTCATTCGCTGAGCCAATGTTACGTGCTCGTATTTCGTATTTTTGGAAAGTGGGGCGTGACAACACCATCTACTGTAATACTCTCCTTGGTAGATTTACCGTGTAGCATGGTAGTGATCAAATGCTCGTACGAATCCGGCAGTAAATATATCAAGTTGAAAGTTTTATCTTCTTCACTCACATTCGCGTTTATCGCCTTGAGTTCCAGTATCACCTTATTGAACTATGTGATGTAATGTTGAAGATCGGTACCATCCTTCATTAACAAACCGAATAGCTTCTTCTTCCAATGCATCCGATCTAATAACGACGAAACAGAGTAATCAGCTATGAGTTTTTCCCACAAACTCGTCGTGCCAGTTTCTTCAAGAAATTTGTACTTGACCTCGTCTGCCAATAATTGTCGGATTAGACTTACATCTCTTCCACAAATATCATCCCAAACATTCTCCTTCATATCAGATGACTTTCCTTCTTCTTGATGGCTAAATGCAGACGTTCTTGAACTAGGACATAATACATATCTACCATCCAAAGGTTAAGGTTGATCTTTCCATTGAATTGCATGATCTTCAAAATACTGTGACACGTCATCTTAACCAAGAGACTTGGCAACCTGAAGCTTTAATACCACTTTGTTGGGGGATGTCGACGAACACATAGGTGGCGCAGCGGAACTAATTAGAGCAATGAGGATGACGAAGTAGATGAGACAAATCAATTGAACAACCAAACAAAATAGATCCACCAATCCAACATAAACACAATGCGGATTTATCTCGGTTAGCTTTCACTTAATCTGGAGGGAAATATAGAGAGATATAATACTCAACTAGAAGAGATTACAAGGAGTTACAAATTGACTCAATACAAAGAATTAAACTCACTCACCAAGAACTATCTCTCTCAAGCCTCTCTTTACAATGAAGAAAATAATCAATGAAGTACTTCTTGTTTTCTACCTCTAATATTGGAGGCTACAACAATATATAGAAGAAGAATAGAGACAACCCTGAGTTAGTCTTGATTATATAGAAGAAGAATAGAGACAACCCTGAGTTAGTCTTGATTCTCAGTCGCCCTGATATATTTTGCAGAAGAAGTAATTGTATAGGAGCCGTACGATTTGACTTGGAGTTAAAGATTGGCTGGAACGATCACCAAAATCTAGGCCCAAAATAACACAGCAGCCGCGGTCGGTCGACTGCACCCAAGTGCGGTCGAATGTTCCTTATTGGGAAAATCCTGTACAGTGGTCGGTCGAGTGTGCGATCGGGTGTGCGGTCAACTGCAACCTTGGATAGTCGACCGCAACTCTGCATGTAGCTGCTTTTACTGTTTCCATCTTCGACTCTCTTCGACTGCTTTGACCTTTGTGCTTCATCGTATCTTCTTATAATCTGAACCACGAGTATACAATACATAATCCTAACAATCTCTCCATAACAGATTCTCACCCGCCTATAAATACATGCCCACCTCCACTGTTACCAACAATCACAATTTTATCACCTAATCCCACTTTAAACTCCGGTCAATGACTTGATGGTCAAAGGGCCTGTCATCGGGAATACTCCTGGTGTTTCAGGCGTTTTGCAGATGTTCGACGGCGGTTAACCACCACCAGATCCACTAAATATTAACCTCTTATCAAGACCAGATCGGCGGCTAAGATCTGCTCTCTCTATCCAACAAAAAAACTCACTATTTGTTGCTCCCACACCCACACACCCAAAAAACATCAACATCAATTATTACCATTGATTCGTGTTTCAAAATACGGTTAACCAACATATTTAATGTTAGTCTAAAATGAAAATGCAATATACCATGTTCACATTATACAGTAGAAAAGATTTGTCTAGGGATATAAATTTTATGAGTAACTAATGTCACTCATGCAACGAAAAGAAGAAAAAAAAAGGTCAACATCCCGGACAAATCCAACCACTTTTTAGAATTTTTCTCCAAATCCGACCCTAAAATTCGAAAATATCTAAGCATTTAAAAAATAGTATAGGCATTTGGTTCGTTGTTTTGAAAACACATTTTAAACTTAGGTTTGTAAAAAAAAGTTATAAATGAGTTTTTTGAGATTTTAAACAATATATCTTCACAAACAATGGTGGAATTTTCATTATAAAAAAGGTAGTTAACAATGTATCATTTGTAGTTAGCTCGCATCTCAAATTAAGTCAGTAAAAAGGAACTACCCTTCGCATGCATGATTTAATATGCACCTCCGCATACTGATGACATCCAAACTACACAACATTTACTGAAAATTTTTTTTTTTTGAAGAAAAAGGTGGAGTATGGCCACCCTATTTCATTAATAAGGAGTTAATAAAACAAACTCAGAGTACTGAGCCAATTACAAGGTCCTACAAACATATCATAACAAAAGTACATAAACTTCACCCCAAACATGGGGGGTGGGACAAAAGAAAGCCAGAAGAGCCACAACACACACGCGACTAACCAAAATACATCAGGTCCCCCAACAAACCCTGGGACGGTGGGTGTCTATCAATAGTAGCGGCTACGCTGTCTATCAGTCGATCGTCGGACCGACCTCAACTTCCTCATCATCAAAATCCTGAACCTGGAATACGCTCGATATCCTCCCCCTGGGACCTGCTGCTACCACATTAGCCCAAAATAAAATTAAATGCATAGTATGAGTCAAGTTACCAAAAATAATATTACAAGTTTTGCGGAAATAAAAATTATTCCTGTCAAGCCAAAGAACCCAGGTCGTTGCGGCAATAGCGATGTACCTCGCTTCTCTCATAGTTCTTCTCTCAGTAGCAAATTTTGATCCTACCCACAGGTCCTCGTACACACTAGGGTACTGATTCGTCCCAGTGCTCCAAGTACCTCAACGAGTACCGCTTTGCTTCTAGGGCAATGTAGGAAGAGGTGATCTCTAGTTTCTATGGTAGCGTGGCAGAACCCGCAACGAGAGTCCACATTTGGTTGACGGTTAGAGAGATTTTCTCTGGTCAAAATTGCATGGTTCAGGACCAACCATAAGAAAGCTTTGATTTTCAGCGGAGCTTTCGTCCTCCAAACGATGCAGGCCCACTTTGGGGTGCATCTCCTAAAGTGAATGCAGTTATACAGGGAGCGAACGGTGAAAGTGCCGTTCTTTCCCAGGCTCCAAGATTTCTTATCTGGACCTTGGGAGCAACTAATTCCCGCTTTGGTGATGTAGGTCTAGAGTTCTATAAGTCTCGTCTGAGAGCTCAGATCGAGTGGTTGTTTAAAAGGTGGTTTCCAAGCTCCTCTTTTCCAGGCTGCGGCCACCGTGCAGTGTGGTTGTGATGCACGATCATAAAGATTGGGGAACAGGGCTCCAAGTGTGTAATCACCACACTACTTATCCCACCAGAATCTGGTAAGTCTGCCGTTACAGATAGCTGATTTAACACAGCTCATGAAGGGTTCGTAGGCCTTGGCGATGCCTTTCCAGAACCAGGAGACATGTGGGCCTACCCTGAAGCCCAAATTTCTTATTCTATTCCCATGCAGATATCCCTGGACGAAAATCTTGCCACCCTTCTCCATTAGGGTGAAAACCCTTCCACCACCATTTACCCAGTAGAGCAAGATTCATATCTCGAAGATCAATGATACCAAGTCCTTCATGTATCTTTTTCATGCAAGTCTTCTCCAATCTGATAAGGTGGTAGCCGCCCCGATCCGGGTCTACCCCTTTCCATAAAAACCGCTTTTGGGTCCGGTCAATTATCTGAATTAACCATTGTGGCATTTTAAAGAAGGATAGATAATAGGTTGGAAGATTAAATAGGACTGCATTAATGAGCATGATTCTCCCGCCCAATGATAGGCTTTGCCTTTCCAACCTGCTAGACGGTTCTCCACCCGGTCAATAATGGGTAGCCAGTCAGCCTTTTTGAGTTTTCCGGGTCTTAGTGGCAAGCCCAGGTATTAGATGGGGAAGCTCTCTGTGGAGCAATTGAGGATTGTGACATGTTCTAGTGCCTCCTCCGATGTCAGGACAATGGGGATGAGAGCACTTTTGTGGAAGTTTACCCTGAATCCAGACCAAGCTTTAAAACTATATAATATACCTTTGAAGGCGGTTTTTTCCCCGAGGTTGCCATTACCAAATAGGAGAGTATCATCTGCGTATTGGAGGATCGAGCAGCCTTTGCAGTTTACCCCCTTGGCCACCGGTACAATCCAACCCGCTCTACTACAATTAGCCATCATGGATCAAAGTACGTCTGCCATAATGGTGAAGAGAAGGGGTGAGAGCGGATCCCCTTGTCCGAGGCCCCGTTTGCACGAAAATGGGTTGCCCGACACCCCATTTACCAAAATTGCAGCTCTTCTGGTGGCAAGACATGTGTGGATCCATCTGATCCATCTAGCCCCAAATCTTTTTTCCAGCAAGCGCTTCCAAGATGCATTCCCATTCAACCAAATCATAAGCTTTCTCGAAATCCTATTTTAGGAGATAACTCTTAGCATTCGAAGTGTGGCATTGATGGATAGTTTCCTTAGCCGTCGCCAAACTGTCATGAATACATCGTCCTTGAATGAACCCTGGCTAATTGTGGCTAATGAGACCATCCATCACCATTCCCAGTCTATTAGCGAGAGTCTTGGTAATGATCTTGACAGAGCAGTTAAGGAGACAAATAAGACGAAAGTCTCCCACACGCCGGGAGTCTTCTTTCTTAGGAATCAGCACCACCTCCGCACAATTAAATCTCCCTAATTTGAGCTTATGGTCGTAGAAATCAACAAACATCCTCAGCAAATCGCCTTTGATTTCCTCCCAGAACGTCTGATAGAAGATTATCAGGAAACCATCTGGACCTGGGGCCTTGTCTTTGCCAAGTTGTTGGACTACCTCCCAGACTTCCTTCTCACAAAAGGGTGCTTCTAGGGATTACAGCATAAGTGCAGAGTTGCCTCCTGAGTCCTGCCAAAAGTCGTGGCGGAGAGGGACTCTCAAGTCTGCTTTGTGACCAAAGAGTAGTTTGAAATGGGACTGGAATGCCATTCTGATTTCCTTGTCGCCTTGGATCATGCCAGAATCTGAATGGATCGAGTGAATGAGGTTAGATCTACATCGGGCACTGGCTACTCAGTGGAAGAATGCTGTGTTCATGTCTCCTTCTTTGAGCCACGAAATTCTGGACCGCTATTTCCATTTGATTTCCTCAAACCTATAGAGTTGGTCAATTTTCTGCCTAAGCTGGAGCAACCTATTCTGCTCTTCCTGTAGCAGATCTCTAGTTTCTTCAGTCTTCTCCAGTTCCTCAATTCCTTCGAGCAGGGATTCTTTTGCGCTCTAAATTAGCGCAAATTTGGTCTGGTTCCATTTCCTGAGGTTGCCCCTAAGTCGTCTGATTTTTTCACACCATACTGCGGTAGCCTCACTCCCCTTAGTGGGGTTTGACCAACTCTCATAGACCATGTGGTGGAAGCCTTGGATTTCCAACCATGCCTTATCGAATCTAAACTTTGGAGATTTCCTGGGTTGAACTTCCCCGAAGGATAGGAAAATAGGCACATGGTCGGAGGTGGGTTTAGGAAGTGATTTAGCCGCAGACAACGGGAATTTGGTCTCTCAGTCAGTGGAAACCAAAATCCTATCTAGTTTCACTAGAATGGGCGCCGATTGCATGTTTGACCAAGTGAAAAGTCTGTCAGATATGGGAATGTCCACCAGTTCCAGATCCATGATAACCTCATTAAACGCTTTCCTGTCAGAATCATTAGATCCTCTGCCTATGTGTTCTGAGGTGAATCTAGTGATGTTAAAGTCACCCCTCACCACCCAGGGGTGTGACTAGTGTGCTTGGATTGCTCTTAGTTCCGTCCAGAAAGCCATTCTAGTGGTCAAAGTATGCAGTCCATAGACCACCGTAATCAATTAAGTCCATAGGTCGGCTTTACATTGGAGTAACACCGACAACGAAAATTGCCCGTAGAGTTCGTCTAGACAACAAAAGTGTCGGGGTTAAAACCTAGAGCGATACCCCCTGAAGCCCAACAGATGGGGACAGTCTCCATTCAGAGACTCGATTGCCCCCCCCCCCCTCCCCAGCCTATTAAGTTATAACATGTGTGATAGTTTGGTCTCTTGAAGACCCACAATGTTTGCCTTTGATTTGGCAATGACCTCCTTAAACATTTTTTGTTTGCCCCACCTACCGAGACCTCTAACATTCCAGAATAAAGCCTCCATTAACTACTGTTAGGTAAAGGAATGTGGCTCGAATTGGAATTCGAGTTCGAAATGAGGTTAACCCTATCGGTCTCCCATCCTCTAATTTTGTTAAGGAGGAAGACGTTCCTATTAGTATCGATAATCGCAAGACCACAAGTTTCAGCTAGCTTAAAGATCTCAGTATTAGTCATGAAATTAAATATAGAAGCAAGGAAAGAACATGTACCCCCATCACTTGTCTTCGCTGCCTTAGCGGCTGGAGTAATCTCTAGATAGTTGTCTAAGGACTCCTCTATAGCCCTCTTAGCAATGTTTTGGACCCTGAATCCTGTTGTAATGCCCTGATTTTTTCATTTAATGAAAAATTATTTATTTTGCACGTAGTGTGCACGTACAATATTTTTGGTTGAATTAAATGTTATGATTATTTCCATTATGATGGGTATGGATTTTTAAATATGTGCTTTTAAATTATTTTCACAAAGCTTTCTTTCAACTAGACAAAAAGCCTTTTCTTTTTAAAAGCCCAAAGTTAATTTAATTTATTATTTTTATAATAAGTATTTTGGCCCATAAACTAAAGCACATGGATTAATTTATTTTTAATACAACTTGTCATGTAGAATACAATTTAAAGTTTATTTTTTTCCTTTTTTTAATGTACAATTTTTTGGACCTAGTTGCTTGCATGTGCGTTGCACGTACACGTGCAAAATGCACTTTTTCAAACTAGGCCGGTTGGGAGCTTAGAGGGAAATGAAAATTTTAGTGGTGATCATGGTGTGGTGGTTACTTGGTTGTGGGTAGTTAATGCAACTCCTACTTTCATCCTAGCCCTCCATCTTATAACCAACTACTTGATCCTAGCTCTCCATTCTCTTTGATTTTTAGTATAAATACCCCCCCCAATGGCTAGTTATTCTTGTGCTTATTAATCCCTCCAAACCTATAGTCTAAATTATATTATCTAGTATTGATTTTGTGAGTTAAAAGATTGAGAGAGTGTGGGATTGTGCTTGCAACATCAAGGAAAAAAGAAGGGCCGGCATTCATCAAGAGGGAGCTCTCGGTTGGGTGCTTGGGAGGCTTGCGTGCGCGTGTTCAAGGAGGAGGAGCACTCTCGTTGCAAGGACATTCGTCTAGGAGGTTGCTAAATTGTATTTTTTCTCTCCAAATTAAGGTGGGTAAATTTTCTATATTCTAATTAGGGATGCATGCTAGATTAAATTGAATGAATGAGGCATGAAAAATATTAATAAGAGTACACTTTTAATTGGACATTGACCTATGAATTGATTGGAATGTGGGTGTGCAGATTGTATGTGATTTGATTAGTAAAAATCTAAGTTTGTATGGGTTAATTATAACCATGGTTCATTAAAGAAGGTCTCATTATCTACGTCACAAATTATATACACAAAGTTAGTAGATTGGCAATGCTACTTCATGTGAATAAATGGATCATTGTGTGATATTGAAATAAATGAATTAAGTTATAGATTTGTATGTATGATAAAGGGTTAAAAACAGAGAATTAATCCTTAGTTTGCTAATAAAGGGATTAGTGGTATTAGTTGTTAATAAATGTCGAAATAAAGAATGTAGTAGTTATAATGTAGAATTTGAATTAATTGTATGAAAATATGTTTTAATTGTTGAAAAAAAAATATTTTTTTCATATTGATATGTAAATTAGACAAGAAATAATCAATTTGGAATTTTACAGTAATTTTCATGAAAGAAAAATGAAATGAGGGCTAGTTGAACATTGGAACGTTTTAACAACAGAGAAATTTGGTTTAAAAAGAATTTAAGTTGTACTTTGACAACCTGAGCACGTAGCTCAAGTGGTCAGAGCGTGCGTTGGGTTCTCTGCGATGGCTGGTTCGAATCCCTGTGGCACACATTTTGTTTCACAATTTTCTTAAATGTATAGAAATCAGCGGCCGAGAGTATTTAATACTCTCAGCGCCTCTTTATACCGCCAGCGCAAATGGCCTAGTGGCCTGTGCCTTTGGCTGTGTTCTCTGTGGTCCTGGGTTCGACCCTTGGCTACGGCAGTTATGAAAAAATGTTTTTTTTGGATGTTTTAGTGATCAAAAAATTATGGAAAAAATATGACTATTCTTCTAAAAATACATAGGACTTAAGAAAAATAATTTGGGGAGTATTTGCATGAAATGAAACATGATTTGAGAATAAAATGTGTGAATAGAGCTATGGTTCTATATTTATATTTTTGTAGAGTTATATCTTGCAAAAATAACTTGAAATGAAGGATTAGAAAATTAATTTGGCAAAAAGAAATTATATTGTGTGATGTGATGCAAATTATTCTCATTTTAGAATAGTGTGGAAATTATGAAGCGTAAATGTTCACCTTTGATTGAATAATTAGTGATGTGGGTTTTTATGTGAAAATAACATTTCATGAGTTACATGATGAATAGTTGAATTTCATGTATAGTTATGGACTATTTGAACGAATTAGAAATCATGATTGGAAAAGAGAAATACTTTTGAGTATGACAAATCAACAAATGAATTTATGAGTTGGAAATGCTCATTTTGGAAATTGTGAATTGAAAATTGAAACAAAACGAGTAGCTAAGTCTCCCCCGGCATTTGGAAATAAATGAAATGAAAATTGAAAAGAAAGACCAAGGTTGGTCATGTTTGAATGAATGAATAAGTCCGGTTTAGTGGAGAGGCTAACTCTAGAGCTTTGATTTTTGTTCATGATTTTGATAAGATCTAAGGATTAGTACATAGTGGAGACGTGATGAAAGTAGGAGAAAAACACGAGTATGAGGGACATCGGATTAGTGGTGTGAGAGTGATCCACAGGCTGCCTACTTGATTGGTCAAGACATGGCGTGGGCACTACTCCAGAATTATCGTCCCGGTGGCAACGCTTGTGGGGTGTTTGAGTGGCTATGGGTGGTGCCATTGTTCCATGGCGGAGGCTGAATTGTCCATAGGTTGCCTGCTCGATGCGTCGTGTCAGTGCGTGGGATTCTCCTCCAGGCTGCCTGGACATGGGCTCGTGGATCATAGAACATCTAAGATACCTACCGTAATTACAGTAGTAGATTAAGTCATAACAAGGGATTGAACCCTACAAAGATGAAGAACGATTAAGGGCTTGCCCTCGGACCTATGTAGTATGGGATGCATAGAATTCGAACAAGTGTGCATTAGTGTCATGTAACATAAATAACTGCATTAAGGACTAAGTGCACAATCACAACACAACATCAATAGGGTAGTCCGTTTAGTTTGATATGTGACAAGTTTGTGTTTGCTAAATATGGAAAATAAGTTATACTATTTCCGGCATAGAGAGGATGGCCGTGTATAATGATCGTCGGTTGAATAAACTGACGTACCCACAGTCTTATATGCAGGTAAATGGCTTGATAAAGATTAAAGAGGAACAAATGCTTAAAGATTACTCAATGTTGTTGTATATTTATTTTCATTGTTGTAAAATTTTACTTCCGCTGTGCAATGTAAAGTGTAATATTGATGTAAACTCTGATGTAGAGAGAAAAGTTCAAATTTCCTTGTAAAATTGTACTAAAGGAAGCGGAAAGAACCTGTAGAACATCTCGAATTCAGTGTATTTGGGATTCGGGGCGTTACACCTGTACCGCCTTGAGTCGAGACTGGAGCCAATAGTTGCGAGGAAGGTAAAGTGGAGGGTACAAAGTCCGGTGAGACACCCGTAAGCTCATCTGTTGTTGATCCCTCAGAGTCAATCGACTCTTCTTCTGAATAAACATAGTCATCTTGGAGATTCTGTCTATCATCTCGATCGTCTTCATCTAGTCCCAGAGGTGAGACGGGGATATAGTTAGTAGGATTTATGCATAGGGGCCCCTCTTTGGATACAATTGATTGTACTTCCCCTACTTTCGACTTGGGCCCCTCTTTGGGCCCATTTAACAACCCCTCATTAAGATTTTCCCCATCAGATACAATACCAAGCCTCTTATCAATAATCCCATAGCATGAGAGCTCTTTATTCTTACTGGGCCCTTCGATAAAACCCCTTTCTGATGGAATTCGCTCACTCTGAGCGCTCTTTTGCTCTGAGTTGCGACCACTATAGCCTATCTTGTTACTACGGTGAATGAGCTCTTCTATTCTGACCCCTTCGTCAGATAGTGCACAACGTGGTGCCTTCTGGTTTGGAGGCATTTCAAACGAGGCTTTGGGCGTTGGGATCGAGGTGCTGAGCAATAGAAACAAAGAAAGAGGCTCTTCATCTTGAAATGGCAAAAGTCCACAGTTCCCATGCCAGTTACCTCAACCACTTTCTTCAGCGAAGGGAAGGACACCAGGAACTGCAGGTGGCACATTTTCTTCGCTACCCAGTCTCTATGGGTCCTCATTGGCCACCTTGAGTTTAGAGCTTGGAGGAAATAGGTCTCCGATGGCCTCCCTGACCTCACTCTGGCAACTGCGCACCATTGACAGAGCCACTTTTCTTCGGTCTTGATTGTGTCCAGGCTCTTTGCTAGCCGAATTAGAGTTAGGCTATCAGGTGACCTGCCTCTGCTCACTGGGCGTTCATCGTTATTGTTAGTCTCGACCACATTTGTGCATACATACGAGAGGTGACCCCATTTCATACACTTGAGGCAACGCACTTCTTTTGTGCAGTCCTTCCTGTAATGGCCCAATTTGCCGCAGATGAAGCAAGGTACTGGCTTGCGCTTTCCTTTTCGTTGGTTCTTTTTGTGTTTGAGGTGAGGAAGGGGGGAAATGTTCTGCCTCTTGTTTGTTTTGCTGATCACTTGCACCCACTGTTCCCCACCTTCGATTGAATCTACCTCCACGGTAATCCCGTTAGGCGGATCCCCATCGTGGGCCCGCTCAGCGCAAGATTTAAGTGCAGGATTAGAATTCCTTTGAGGTGGTGGAGGAGACCGATGGTGATGGTCAGTAGTAGGGGGTTTGTAGAGGTTTGTGATGGTATGGTCTTTGGTGTTTGTGGTGGTGGCTGGACTCCGATGTTTTGGTGTAGGATTCTGTCTTCTTTTGTTGGTAGAGGTTATTGTGATGGATTTCTGTATGGAAATGGCGATGATGGTCGTGGACGGGGGGGGGGGGGGGATGGGTTCTTTTACGCCCGTAGGGGCCAGTAGGAGGACCCCTCTATGGGACCATCCCCTGGAGAGCCCCTCACCTTGGCGATGATGACTGTAGCCTCCCCCCTCCTGTCGTTCATGTGGACTTCGGTGTGCACACGCTTTGGGATGTGCTTGTCTGAGCCTTTGAGCATCCCCCTCAAGGGGGTTGTTCAGTTGAAGGGGTTGCGGGGGGGGGTGTATTGTAGGTGCAGAGGTTGGAGGAGGAGGAGGTGTGGTGTCGGAGAGGGGGGGAGGGGCAGCAAGTGAAGGATCTTCAGAGGTAGGGGGGTTAACAGGGTGGCGGACACTCTCATTTGGCCCGCACCCACTCAGCTCAAGCTCAGAGAGCATGCTGAAACAAGAAGGTGGTAGTTACTAGAGGAAAATGGAGGAAGGAGTAAAATGGTTTGAGAGTGAGTGGCAGAAGATGGAGCAGGAAAGGAGATGGTGGAGGAAGGTTAGGAGGTGGTGGTGGAGGAAGGTTAGGAGGTGGTGGTGGAGGAGGAGGTGGGGGATGGTGGAGGAGAAGAAGCTGCTTCACTACAACTTGCCATGGTCTGCTTCACTGCTTCACTGCTTCACTGCAATATGTCAAACTAAGAACTGGTCACTGACAGTTAGCAACTGCCATATACTAATTCATTCACATTAAACAGTAATTAGTATAACCTGTGTAATATATTACACAGATTTTTTTTTAAAAAATAAGAAAATAACAAAACTATTTTTGAAATATTCTCTTAATAACATCTATACAATATTCTACGATTTTTTAGAATTGATCAAGCAATATAGTTACAGTTTAAAATTTAAATGGAGAAAGAGAGGGGAGACAATGCCAGAACTGAGATTTTAAGACCTAAGGAGAACTCAAAAATGGTGCCCTCAAAGCTTAATGTTCATATATATATATATATATATATATTATCATCGACGACGATACCATAGTATTATGAACACAAAATTCAAAAAATAAACAATAGACAAAATATACTATCCAAAATCATAAATTTCATAATCAATTACTAATAAAACTGAAGATGTTCCAAATCAAAAAATAAAATTGATGGTCCAGACCTGTAGCACCCCGAATTTTCAATAAATAAACTTAAAAATACGTGGCACAATTTCCAGCATCTACCTCAATTGTAATTATAAACACAAAACAAATACAGGAAAATTTTAAAACTTTTATTACAATATTTCTTTCACAAGCACAGTGGAAAATTAAACACCTTGAATTACAATTCATCTTACAACACAATTCCATATTTACACATTTACTTTCAATCTTTTACAACATATACGATAACATAAAACATTCTACCACATGCTCCCAACTCCATGCTAATATTACCTACCTGTGAAACATGAGGCTAGAGATAACTCTAACCCCCAAAACTACTAAGGTCAGCCATAACGGTGTGAGTGATATTCAAAAGAAATACAACTTAAACGAAACATAAAGAACAAAATCATAGTCAACATATTAACATGGTAATAACAAATAAAATATGAAATAAAAATAAAAGAAAAGTAAATCATCAAGTGAACTAGGCTAAGTGTCAAGTGTAGAAAACAGAAAACAAGCATAAATCAAGTCAAGGGAAATCACAAATGCATATGATGAAAACTAATGCACACTTGTCGAATCTATGCTCCCCACTCTACATAGATCCGGTGCAAGCCCTTTTCATTCTCCACTTTATAGGGTTCGATCCCACGTTATGCAACTATCCTACGACAATGACTACTATGAGATTTAGACGTTTTGCAAGTATTGGTTCTCGCCCTTGGAATACTGGAGGCCAATCCTACTCACGTGGATCATTATGTGGCCTATTTCATCCATCGTCTCAGAATACTGGGGATTGCCTCACTCCGCAGGTCATCCTGGAACCCTCATTGCACAAACATTCCATGAGCGTTGCTCTCGTCCTTGGAATACTAGAGACCAATCCCACCCACGTGGATCATTCTGTAGCTTATTTCATCCATCGTCCCGAAATACTAGGGATTATCTCACCCCTCGGATCATCCTGGAGTCCATAACTCACGTTTGCTCACATTTCATCAAATCACTATCTAGTGCCTGTCCTTATATTTATTAAGCTCATTAATTAACCACAATTTCCCTAGAGTTGGTGTACCCTACCGGTCTTCACTCAACCAAACAACATCAAGGCCCCAACTGGCCATAAACCACAAAATCTCAACTGCCGGTATACTAAGGTCCCACTCAACCTCTGGAGTCTCAAAATCACAAGGTTATCACAATACCTCTCATCTTTCGAATTCATTTAATAAGTTAAGAGAATTTTAAAAAAAAAGAAAATATCCAACTATTAAAACCTAGCACCTCCACGTGCAACCATAACCATATAATTCGCTCAATAAAATTGAAATAATCTCAATCAAAACTGAAACACATAGGAGAAGATAATTCATAATAGAATACTCTTCAAATTCGAAAACATATACTCTTTTTAAAATCACCAAAGTAGGATCCAAATACTTAATAAAATTGATAACACCTACTTTCTGGAGTTACAACAATCTGAATATAAGCACTCTAAAAATCAGAGATTTAACATTTATAAAAGTTGAATAAATAATTGAAAACTGGAGCACACCATTCTGTGGAAAAATTAAATCATGTCGGTCGACCGACAGCCATAGTGTAGAGCTACTGCGGTCGACTGACATCGCTCAAAAGAAAAATTAACCCAAGAAAACGTGGCAGTCGATCGACAGTCACAATAGGAAATACTGTAGTTGACCGCTTATGGAGAAATGACATTAGCCAGCATGACAGTCAACCACAACTGCACTTTCAGATGTATCAGCCTACAATTTAAATGTCAAAAAACTGATACATACATACATACATACATACATACATATATATATATATAGGCACAATCAGGGCCAATTTCCATCTCACTTCAAATAAATTCTTTCAAATCTTCTCAAAAATCTCACTTTCCGAAATCACAATATTGATTAACGGACTTTAAAGAGCACCTTTACATGAAATATCTTGAACATCAGTAAATGCAGTCATGATTCCTTCTTTCACAAAAACATGGACATAAATACACATCAAAACTGAGGTCTATCCAAGAATAATCATTCGTTAATCAAATGTTCCAATTCCAACTCAACTAAAACTCAAGTTCTTCTATTTTCTCATTAGATCCAACTCAAAACAACAACATATCTCCTATTCCAGCCAACAGTAAATAAAGTGGGAAAACCAGCAACTAATAGTTCAACATTCATCCATGTGCGTATACGAAACCAACATTTAATTGCATACTAGCTACATATGTTATAATTGGTCATATCGGTCAAACACTCTCATACAAGTAAAACTTTGATCTTCATTGACTAAATGTCAAAATCCTACATGTCTCATACAAATTCCACATCAATTCATACATAATCAATCAAGCATGGTATAAAAAAAAATTAGGATCTGTGCAATAGTAATTTTCGGCCACTGTTCATAATAGATCACACATCGATTTCTAACTCATTCATGAAGATGTTGCTTTGATTACTCATTCACTTAAATTCATCAATTTGTAATCCAGTAAGAACTCAACGTGCAATCTATTCAATTAATTATCTTATTTCGTATCATATACTCAATTCGTCATGTAGGTAAATAACATCCAAAAGAATTATCATATACTCATCAAATTTATTCACTACATTAACATACAATCTTCTAGCATGCACCCTACCGGGCAAGCCATCATATTCAACAAAACAACAGATAAAAATATCACTCACTTTTAAAATAGATTAACTTGTAGGGAAATAAAGAAATAAGAAAGCCTTCTCCTTCCTTTGCAAAAACTCCAAGATCCAATTCTCCAATTCAAGAAATATGAAGAGAAATTAAGTTTTGATTTCACAACAGAGGGGAGGGGGGGCTATTAACTATATAGGTCGGGATTTCTTTGAGGGTTTTGTGAAGATTTTGTAAAATATTCTTTTTAAGAAATATCTTTACATATGTAAACTTATCATATTATGTAGTTTAAATAAACCTAATGAGGTAAGATTTAAACCCCTCAAATCTCTCCAGATCTGGCCGACCTCAACTGCAGCCTAGAAAAAAAATCGACTATTCAAAAATTGCCTCCAAGTGGCACTTTTGCAAAAAGACCCCTTCATTTAGCAATATTTGCGAAAAATATCAACAGTGATTTATAAAATCCAGAAAATTTGAAATTAATATTCCCTAAAAAATATTACTTCCTCCAATTAAAATTCTTGGCTTTGTGTTTCCCAAGAAAGTATTTGCACGTGTTTTGCACGTGCAAAAAGGTAAATTTCAGAAAAAGTTTATTAAATCACCAAAAATTTACTTTAATTCATTTATTAACTCAAAAGCATTATTTAAAATTCTAGGGTGTTACAAGACCAATACATTAAAAAAAAAGCTAATAATGTTTGGGGAAATTCATAATGATAATGATAAAAAAGGAAGGAAAAAAAATCCTTAGGCCACCAAACGCTTTCTCAAATGCATCACATAGTCACTTAAATATTACTTATCTTGCAGTTTTGGAAGCAAAAGTATTGATTAAGTTTGCATAATCAACATTCTCAATCACTTTTTCCTCGATGGATAACTATTTTCAAGAGCAAAATTACAAGTTGTTCAATTATCTCTAAGAAACAGATAAAGAGATCGACAATGTCATGAAAGAGGAATTGACAGGGGTGAAAATCAGGGAAAGGTAGAGCAGCAGAGTAGATGGAGAGCGGCCTGAGCGATGGAAGGCGTGAAGGGGAGAGAATTTAAGTTTGACAACGACTGGACATTTAGATATCCTAGAAAAATAATTGATTGCATTAGACGGTTAGATTTTATTGGAAAATAAAATCTCTTTACACGAACTAAAATGATTACAATGAGTATCTTGAGCTTTTGTTCATAATTGGGCTTACATACAATAAAAGAATAAAAAAATGGTGCCCCCAAAATTTTGGGCCTGAGGCAATCGCCTCTTAGGCCTTATATTATGTCCAGGCCTGAAGGGAGTTGCTTCCTACATTTGATCTCATTTTTTTTGTTTTAAAAAGAAAAAAAAGAAAAATTATTAGACAAAAGGTAGTCTAGTATAATATATTGTATTGTATAGATTAAGTGTAACAATTTGGAATCTTTTTTTAATGTATGCCATTTTTCGAAACTATTTTCAGAAAGACGACAGTTGCCAAACTATTTGCGCTCGGGGAGCTCGTCATTTGGGGCGAATGTAATTTATTTGAGTAAGAAACTTGTCGTTCCCAACGGCAAGTTTAGTTCAAAATTTTCAAACAAGACTCATCGTTTCCAACAACGATGAGATTTATACTAGACTCGCTGTTTGGAACCTCGAATTTAGTTCATAAATATTTTGTATGGAGTATTTTTTCGAAAATTCACTAAGTCCAATAAAGAGTTTCACTCTCTGTGAAACTTCATATATCCTCACCTTCTCAACAGAGAGTTTAGTATAAAGAACATCGTCATTGATAACGGAGAGTCTTGTTTGATAATTTTGAACTGAACTCGTCGTTCCCAACAACGAGTCTAGTATAAAGATCCTCGTCGTTCCCAATAGTGAGTCATGTTTGATAATTTTGAACTAAACTTGCCTTTCTTAACAGCGAGTTTCTCCACAAAAATAAAACTAGGCCCGCCGTTCCCAATGACAAGCACAAAATAACTAAACTCGTCGTTGGTAACGGCGAGTCTAGTTAATGAGTCTCCAAGCGCAAATAGTTTGACAACTGTCATCTTTCTACAAATAATTTTGCAAAATGTCGTATATTAAAAAAAATATAACAATTTGCTAATAATAATTAGCTAAAAAATTAAGCTAAAATCTGATCAATATACTTGTATTTATTTATGCCCACTAAGAGCATCTGTAGTCTTTGGCATTTTTTCCACACAAAAAAACCCAAATTTTGGCACAAAAAAAAAGCTGCAGTCGTTGGCCATTTTTCCATTATTTGAGTTGCGGATGAACAGTCTCTGGCCAAATATGGCAGAGGATATAGGAATTTGTCAAAATTTGGAAATCAAAATATGATTAGTCGGACGGTAAATGATATTTCGTCGGAATTTTTTTTTTAAAATTTAATGCATCGGACAGGATATGTTATCCCGTCTGTTTTTTTTTTTAAATGTAAAGGGACATGATATCCCATCCCAAATTTTAGGAAAAAAAACTAAAAAAAAACGAAATGATATCCCGTTCGAAAAGATTCCCCTCTCAAACTTCTTGGACGATGAATGATATCATGTCCCTTAATTTATTTATTTATTTTTCCTTTATTGAATTTCATCTATAACCTCCTTCTCCATTCCAACGTTCAACACAACTCTAACGGCTACTATTATATTGCACAACGGCTACAAATTTCAATTGGCTATATCTATACATACACACTCTGTTCTCCTTCAATATCAAGCACAACAATTCCTTCTCCAATCTGTTCTTCATCGAAATTTCTTTCTCATCATCCTCTAGCTATAATCTTGGTGTTTGTTTAATAGAAATCATGGTCAATCGTCCAATTAGAGGTCGAGCATACACAGCTAATGTAACACCCTATTGTTTTACAATTTCAAAATAGTTTTTGTAATGATTTTATTGCTAATAGATATTATTGTTATTGTTATTATTATCCATAAATATGCAATTTTACATTATATGTATATATATATATGAACTTATTTATTTATTTGATAGAGCGGATTTTATTGGATTTTATTATACTTGTATAATGTACGTGCAATGCACATCTAAAAAAAGTAAAGTCATCAAAGATTCAAAATGAATATATATTGAATAAGAAAATAAAATAGTTTATATTCGAATGTTTTGATTTGGGCTACACGTGCGGTGCACATTTATATTTGTTGGATATAGATTGGACATGTATTATACGTGTTTATATAGTTACAAAGTTAGGGTTTGTTTGTTACAAACCCCAACTCTTCCATTAAAATAGTAGAGATAAAGAAGAGTTGTAAAGGCATATATATAATAAATGAGTCTATGAGGGGCTAATAGTTAATTTTTCCCACATATTTACAAAAGCACCCTTCTTCTTCCTTCTTCTCATTTTCATCCAGCGAAACCCACACACCTAACGCCCCATTTCTCCTCCTTTCGAGATTTTAATCCCATGAAGTTTTAGCCATTTCACAATTTTTTTTGAGGGTTTTAGTTAATTTGAAGGTGTTCTCCAACATCCTAGCCTTGGTTTTTCGAATCGGCTCCTTGGAAGGTGAGAATTTATTTCATTAAATTGTTTAGGATTGTATGTTTCTAATTTGTAGCAAGAGAATTAGGTTAGTAGAGAGATTAGTAGAAACTCTTCGTGTTAGACGTGATAGATTTCGTATTTAGGAGATATAAATTAAATTAGAAAATAATTAGGGTGTTGGCTTGGTAATTAAAAGATAATAGGAGTAGTAATTGATGTAAATTGATAATAGAAATTCTTGTAAGTTATGGGAAATAATGTAGAATAATTTTTGGAAGATTTTAAGGGCATAAAACCCAGTTAGGAAAAATCGATGTGCGTGTACGTATCGTGTGGATGCCAGGCGTTCGATGACATACCTGTGAGAGATCAGAATGATTTTAATTGTAACCTGTGAGTGATTTGAATATTTTTAGCTCTAATTAGTGTTAAAATATGATAATAGGAAGAAGATGCGAGTTCGGGGGCAATAGCGGAGAGATTGCACAACTGGTATTCGCGTGTCGCCATGTGAGTATGATTATACTAGTTATGTACTATGTTGTGAATTTTTTTTATACGAATTTGATGTGATTGTGTGAGTTATAGACAAATGAAGAATTAACCGAAAATACAGAATTTTTATAAGTGGAAACTGTGTTATATGGTAAATTTGCATGATTTTGAATATTTGGTGTTAAGGGTGATATTGTGTGTATATATATGATAATATGAAGTAAGTGGGGTTGATAAATGTATAATAATCGGTAATTAAATAAAAAATGACATATATATAGTGTTAATATGGTGTATGTTTGTGATATATATGGGTGATGATGAGTTGTGATATGATAATCGATGAAATTAATGGGTGCATATGTGTATAATATAGTGATGTTCAAAGTGAAACTAATTGACGATAAGATGATATAATCATCTACTTAATTTGGCATATTCATAAGATATTATAATGTGATTAATTACATACTTTGATACGTTTATGATACGGAATAATATGAAGTAATAATCTTATAAATTAAATAACTGGGTGTACGTGAAAATGTGATATGAGGAGATAATAAATCGCATGGTTAAAGTCAAAGATGTCGCAATTTATTGAAATAAAAGCTGAGATGCTATGTGGTGATAATATGAGATGAAAAGATGAAGTAAAAATGATAATACCAGATCAATTTTTATTAACCAGTACCTACAGAAATCCAGGGGGTTTGGGCTAGGCCTCCTAATACCCAAGGACCGGCTTGGGGTGAATGGTTTATGTTGCCGCTGAATCTGGTGTGGGGGCAAACAGATAGTATTTGTGGGTTCTTGAGAAACTTTGAATAACAAGCCTATTACCTGTTCCGCCGGAGTTTGACCGTTGCTCCTGCCGTTCACCTGCAAGAAGTGCGAGACACCGGGGTTGTTCCCGATGACGCACCCTCTGACGCTCAAGTCAGTAATCAGAAGTGATTATGAATGAACGCAAAAACTGGCAAAAGATTGATTACCTCTTAATGGAGATGGATGGGGGGTATTTATAGGCGCCGCTGGGATCAGATTAGGAATGTAATCCCCCTGTGGTTAGATAAGGAATGTAATCCCTAATCCCCAGTGAAGGGATAACTATGAATCAGGGCCGTTGATTAGGATTGAATCAGAAACCCTAATTCTATCCCTTCTGGACCGGGTTTGCTGCGGGTTAAAACCCGCACCCAGTTGAGGTGGATCCGTTTGCGGGTAAGTGGGTCTACGGGGAAGATAACCAGTACTCGCTTCAGACCCGTCGGTGGGTGAAATTACCGTTTTACCCCTGAGCTTCAAGATTCGTGCCCCATCTGGACGGTTCCGATTTAACCCCATTTTTTGCCATATCACGAGCCCCCCACTCCTAAAGACTGAGTTTGATCAGCCTTTGAGGAGTAGTTTAACTGTTTTAGTGGCTAGTGGAGTTGTATCGGAGTCCGAATGGAGGGTTTTGAATCTCGAAGGGGGTAGTGAGGTGATTTTTGAAGTTGTAAGCTGTTCTTAAGCTTCTCTGAATATCCGACGGTCTTTATCTATTTTTTCGGATTATTTATTTAATTTTGCGATGTGTTAACCAGTCGTTCGGGGGCCTTCACAATATATTCTAGGCAATAATTGTTCGTTCAGGGGTTCAAAAATATTTCCCCGAATTTATAATTATTTTCTAGAATTTCTAGTGAATTTTCCCAAATTTTTAGTAATTTTTTTCGCAATTTTTAAATAAATAAAACGATTAAAATAAATAAAAACTGATTTTTAATACCTATTTATGGCGTGGCTTGATCTGGGCCCTTTATCTGTGTTGAGCGGGATTTTCTGGGACGATCGGACGGTCGTAGTCGCTGGGCGGCTTTTTTCTCCGTTTTGGAGCTCGGATGGACACTTGCTCGGCAGCCGACCGAAGGTCAGGGGCTCGGCAGTCCGAGCGACGTGGCGCGATCTATGCCATCGGATCCCGGCACGAATCTCGAGGATGCGCGTTTCCCAAAAAAACGTTATCTTGTCGTTTAGCGCACGTGGCACGATCTGGACCGTCCATCACCAGAAGCGCGAATTTCTGGAAGATCCAACGGTCGTTATCACTCGGCGACTTTTTTCTCCGTTTTGGAGCTCGGATGGGCACTTGCTCGGCAGCCGACCGGGGGTCTGAGGGTTCGGCTGTCTGAGCGACGTGGCGCGATCTGAGCTGTTGGATGGTGGCACGAATCTCGAGACGGGCCCAGTTCCCAAGAAAACACTATCTTGTCGTTTAGCGACGCTGGCAAGATCTGGGCCGTCTGATCGAGATCTTACACGAATGTTGAGGGAAAAGTGATTTTTTCCCATTTTGGGGCTCGGATGGGCACTTGCTCGGCAGCCGACCGGAGGGTCTGAGAGTTCGGCTGTCCGAGCGGCGTGGCGCGATCTGAGCCGTTGGATGGTGGCACGAATCTCGAGACGGGTCCAGTTCCCAAGAAAACACTATCTTGTCGTTTAGCGACGCTGGCAAGATCTAGGCCGTCTGATCGAGATCTTACACGAATGTTGAGGGAAAAGTGATTTTTCCCCATTTTGGGGCTCGGATGGGCACTTGCTCGGTATCCGACCGGGGGGTCTGAGAGTTCGGCTGTCCGAGCGGCGTGGCGCGATCTGAGCCGTTGGATGGTGGCACGAATCTCGAGACGGGCCCAGTTCCCAAGAAAACACTATCTTGTCGTTTAGCAATGCTGGCAAGATCTGGGCCGTTGGATGATGGCACGAATCTTGAGATGGCTCAGTTCCCAAGAAAACACTATCTTGTCGTTTAGCGACGATGGCAAGATTTGGACCGTCTGATCGAGATCTTACACGAATGTTGAGGGAAAAGTGATTTTTCTCCGTTTTGGGGCTCAGATGGGCACTTGCTCGGCAGCCGACAGGAGGTCTAGGAGCTCGGCAGTCCGAGCAGCGCGGCGCGATCTGAGCCTTTGGATGGTGGCACGAATCTCGAGACGGGCTCAGTTCCCAAGAAAACACTATCTTGTCATTTAGCGATGCTGGCAAGATCTGGACCGTCTGATCGAGATCTTACACGAATGTTGAGGGAAAAGTGAATTTTCTCCGTTTTGGAGCTCGGATGGGCACTTGCTCGGCAGCCGATCGGGGGGTCTGAAAGTTCGGCTGTCCGAGCGGCGTGGCGCGATCTGAGCCGTTGGATGGTGGCACGAATCTCGAGACGGGCCCAGTTCCCAAGAAAACACTATCTTGTCGTTTAGCGACGTTGGCAAGATCTGGGCCGTCTGATCGAGATCTTACACGAATGTTGAGGGAAAAGTGAATTTTCTCCGTTTTGGGGCTCGGATGGGCACTTGCTCGGAATCCGAGCCGGACCCTTTGATGTTGGGGTCGGATCGCACGTCGCTCGGATTTTGATCCCGTGTGTGCCGAGCTATTCGACTTGTATCGAAACGTTTTGCCTTTTCGCCAACCGTTGCTGCTCGGTTACAAAGTCGTTTGGGCTTTCGTAACGCTTCATGAGCCGATCGAGAGTCGCGCCCTTTCGTTACGAAGTCCAAGAGACTTTTTCTTTTACTATAAGACTTCACTTCCCCCACCCCCAATCTCATTATTCACTTTTACTTTCTTACTCAAGTTTTTACTCTTCACCATCGAAGTTTTTAGCGCCCGGGTGGCGCTGCTAGCTGTCGCGGCAAGGCGTTTCTTTGCTCCAGCGAACTTTTCCGACCGTAACAGTCACTTCAAGGTCAGTCTCTCTCCTTTCTCTTTAGAAAAAATGGTTAAGATTACTTCTTCGGATGAGACCCCCGCCTCGGACCGAGTCGTTAGCCGAGAGGGTAAAGAGAAGGAGGTGGTAGAGCCGACCGAGTAGACCGTGGTCCGGCCGAGCGAGAGTGGGGAGGTCGCCGAGCCACTCCAGGAGGTTTCACCGAGGTCCCGGAAGGGTAAGGGAGTGGTTACGGTCATAGTGCGGCCGAAGACGGCAGGGGAGTTCGGTCGGCAGCCGATCGCTCTGTCGAGCGTGGGGGGAGTACGGAGCTACTCCGAAGAGATGCTGGAGAAGGTGACCCAGGGCACCGCCAAGTCGGTGGAGGAAAACGAGCCGAGAGAGATGTCTGAGGTGGACCAGATCTCTTCGGTCCTTACTGAGGCTGATCTGCATCGGATCCGAACTGGATTCCAGATCCCTGCCGAGTATGGGCTACTTCTCCCCAGACCCGGTTTCCGAGCCTGCACGTCGTCTTCGGCAGACACGTGCATTTTTCCGGTCGACTCCTTGGCCATCGGGCTTTGTTTGCCGTTGCACCCGTTCATTGTCGAGGTCCTCAATTGGTACGGCCTGAGTCCTGCTCAGCTGATGCCGAACACTTGGAGGCACGTCTTGGCGTTTGTTCTTCGGTGTCAAGAGATCGGCGCCGAGCCAAGTCTGTTCCTTCTTCGGAGCCTCTACCGTCCTTGCCAGCCGAACAGGAACGAGCAGAGGTTCTACCTTTCGCCGCGGACAGGCGTGAAGTTGATCGAGAACCCGGACTCGATCAAGTATTGGAAGGAGAAGTACTTTATTGTCCGAGCTCCCGAACCCTGGGCAATTCCGATAGCTTGGTCGAGGGAGGGCCTGCCCAAGCGAGCGAAGAAAGAGCCAGTGCTTAGTGACGAAGAGGCCGAAGTCCTCAAGAAACTCCTCGGCCTGCCGACGCTTAGTTGGAAGGACATCACCGAGGAGGCCTTGTTCCGAGGGGGTCTCAGTCCGATCAATCCCAGTATGCCTCTAGTATTTTTACTTTTTCCTAGAAGTTCTTGAAAATTTTTCTAAGTTTTTTCATTCGGTTTGTGCAGAGTCTTCCGGCATGGACTATAGGGCGTTGATGGCGAAGGCCAAGGCGGCTAGGGAGCAGGAGGCGAAGAAGAAGAAGAGACCCTCGATAGGGCCTCAGGGCGGCCGAGTGCCGAAGATACCGTCGGTCCCAAAGACAGCCGACCTGCAGGTGGTCGTGCTCCCGGATGCCGATCCCGAGCAAGACCAGGTCGCGACCTCTGATCTTCCTGTCTCGGATGCGCCGACTCCAACGGCGAAGATAGATGCTCCCGGCTCGTCGAGCGGCACGTTCAACGTGAGCGCGGCGTTAGCCCTTCAAGTTCTGCCTCTCACCGCCGAAGCGGAGAAGATTCTGGCCGAGGAGCATAAGCGGATCTTCGTCCCCGACTGGCAAGTAATGAAGGTCGACGGCTTCTTGGGGGACGGCAACATTTGTATGCAGGCGGTGAAGCACCTGCCGACCCCGAAGGACCGAGCGGCACTTAAGTCCAGGGAGGTCGGGGACGCTACAATACAGATTGCTCGGAACATGATGTCGGTAAGTAGACTGAACACTTTCTTCTTGAAGCATTTTTTTTTCGAAATTTTCTAAGTTTTTCGGTCCGGATTCTAATTGTTTGTTCTCTTTTCAGACCCTTTGCCACTTCAACTTTTTGCTCGAAGAGTTCGCGAGCAAAGAACAGGAGCTAACGGCACTGTGCGACCGGGAGAGGTCGGAGCGTGCGAAAGCTGTGAAGCTGTTCGAAGCCGAGCAACTCCTCTCGGCAAAGCGTGGAGCTGAAGTGGCGGGGTTGGAGGCGAAGCTGGCCGAAGCTATGCAGCGGTCGGCAGACGAGGCAGCCAAGCTCGAGGCCTCGGAGAAGGAGAATGCTGCGCTTAAGGAGGAGCTGGCCAAAGCACGGTCAGAGGCGGAGAAAGCTCGGAAGGAGACCGAAAGGGTCATGGCCAAGCACCAATCGAAGGTGGCAAGGGCGAAAAGGGCTGTCTAGAAAGAGGCCGAGGAGCACATGTTTAAGAACATGGAGGATGCGTACGGCCGAGCCCTACTTCATATCGCAGCTCGGAACCCGGGGTTCGACACCTCCTCCTACCACTTTTACGACCCTATGGAGGGGGAGGAGGAGCTTCCTTCGGCAATGCTCGGCCCCGAGGGACAGGTCGACGGTGTCGAAGGCACGGGCGAGACAGAGGCCGAAGGTGAGGAGGAGGACGGCTCCGAGGACGACGACGAGGATGAGGACATAGGAATCGTCGAGGGGTCGGCAGACCCAAGCGACAAAAAGGTCGACCCCTGACTTGGTTGCGTCTTTGGTCTTCTTTTTGCTTCTTTTTTTTTGTAAAGCCTGACTGCGGACTGGCCACCGCTCTTGTAATGCTTTTTGAGTTTTGAATGAAAACACTTTCTACTTGGCCAAAAATTCTCCAAGTGTTAGACCTTGGATTTTGTGTTTGACTAGCCGCAAAATTTCTCCAAGTGTTGGGCAACGGATTTATCTTTGCTTTTTAGGTGAAGTTTGGTCCGATCACGGAGGTTTCGTATCTTCGTAAGGAGCTGAAAGAAACGAAGCGAGAGCTTTCCCATAGCCGAGAGAGGCGATTTTATATGCTCTTGAAGTTGGAGGAGATAAAAGCAGCTGCGAGGGGGTATTGTCGTGAGTTGAAGCAACTATGGAAGCAACCCCAAGCTTCTCGTCTCGAAGGTGAGATAGAGCGGCTTCGTAGGGAGCTTTTCGTTGTCGAGCAAAAGAATAACGAGCTCTTGGCCGAGATTCGTCACTTGGAGGTAACGGAAAAAGAGCATTCGGCGGAAGAAGAGAAGTTAGCTTCCGAGTTGGAGAAGTTGTCATCCGAGCGCCAAAAGTTGTTGGCCAAGGTCGACAAGCTTAGGAGGATTACGATAGACAGGGGGATCGAGGTCACCCATTATCGACGTCTTGCGACCGATAGTGCCAATGTTGCGGGCTCGTCAAGACCTCCTCGTCTGAAGATGTCGACAGAGGGTGATGTTCTGAGAGATAGGATTATCGAGCTGGAGGAAGAGATCGCGTCGCTCAAGCCTCTGCCTGAGAGGGCCAATGTTCGTAGTACATCGTGTACTCGCGGAGAGAGCGAGAGAGGGATCACTTTCTACGAACTTGCGACTTGTTTGCCTGCGGCGAGGCAGAGTCCTGCTGACGCTCAGAGTAGTGTAGCTGTCTCGTCTAGCGGCGCCTCAGTTGGCACCACAGTTAGAGTTAGCGGCGAAGGGGGATCTCGCTTCGCTGGTTTGGAATCGAGCTCGGAGGTTAGGCATCGCCGCCCCCGCGTTTCCTTGAACCGGAGCGTTCCCCTTCCGAAGAGGCACTAAACAAGTTGTATTATGTTCCTTTAAATTATTGTAAAACTCTGCCGTAGCGTCGGTCTAGTTGTATGTAGAGCTACTTTATTTCAATAAAAACCTTTGCTTTGCTTCTGATGCTGTGTTGGGAATATTGGCTTCATGTGTTGGACTTCGGCAATGTTTGAAATTTTGTTGTTTGTCTCTTCTTCTTTTTAGCTCGTGGCGGTAGCTCAAGACGTCGAGCCCACTCGCTCGGATGACCACGCTCGAGCCGAGGCTGGCTCGGGGGTGACGAGGCTGTGCTTGGCGAGGTGCCAAGAGCGGCTCTATGAAGTCGAGCTGGGATTGCGCCGAGCCGAAAGCGAGCGGAACCATCTTCAGCTCATCCTAGGTCGGCGAGACATCGAGATCCGACGTCTGGAGAGCAGGATCGCTGAGATGACCCTCATAGGAGAGGACGAAGGTTCGTCGACCGCCTTTAGCAACGCCCTTCGGATCCAGTGCGTTCGGCACAATTTGTCAAAAATAACAACGGAGAGGGACGATCTGCTTTCTGAGATCCGTCACTTGCAGACTGTAGAGGCGGAGCTTCGGACGGAGGGAGAGGGACTGACGGCTGAGGTTGCCAAACTGACGACCGAACGGGACACTGATGAACGTTTTCAAAGCCAAGTGTAGTGGGTCGGCCTTGTAATTTTTGTACTTTAAGGCCTTGTAACCTTGTTGTATGTCGCTTTGCACTGTATCCTAATTATTAATAACATTTCTTTCTCGAACTTGCATGTCCTTTGTAGCTTTGTGTAGTCGTTTTGTTTGTGACTGTGTTCATCGCGTCGAGGTCCCTGAGCCGGCCTCTTGCTCATTCGCGGTTCGGCGACATGAGCGTTCGGCTAGTGGTGCCGAGCAGCGCTTCGGTCTCCTATTCTTGCGAACTTGCGAGATGAGTCAAGCCTTACCTAATAGTGGGCTCGCTGACCATCGTAAGAGTAGTTCGACGGTTGTGGGAGCAACTCCGATTTGCGAACTACCTCTAGCTCGCTTAGGAGCGAACTTGCGAGGTAGAATCGAGCCAAGTGTTGGACCCCAGAACTATCTTTAGAGTTCAACGGTCGTGGGAGCAATTTCGAATGGCGACCCACTCCTAGCCCACTTAGAAGCGAGCTTGCGGAGTAGAACTGAACCAAGTGTTGGACCCCGGAACCATCGTTAGAGTTCAACGGGTCGTGGGAGCAATTTCGAATGGCGACCCACTCCTAGCCCGCTTAGAAGCGAGCTTGTGGAGTAGAATCGAGCCAAGTGTTGGACTCCGGAACCATCGTTAGAGTTCAACGGTCGTGGAAGCAATTCCGAATGGCGACCCACTCCTAGCCCGCTTAGAAGCGAGCTTGCGGAGTAGAATCGAGCCAAGTGTTGGACTCCGAAACCATCGTTAGAGTTCAACGGTCGTGGGAGCAATTCCGAATGGCGACCCACTCCTAGCCCGCTTAGAAGCGAGCTTGCGGAGTAGAATCGAGCCAAGTGTTGGACTCCGGAACCATCGTTAGAGTTCAACGGTCGTGGGAGCAATTTCGAATGGCGACCCACTCCTAGCCCGCTTAGAATCGAGCTTGCGGAGTAGAATCGAGCCAAGTGTTGGACTCCGGAACCATCGTTAGAGTTCAACAGTCGTGGGAGCAATTCCGAATGGTGACCCACTCCTAGCCTGCTTAAAAGCGAGCTTGCGGAGTAGAATCGAGCCAAGTGTTGGACTCCGGAACCATCGTTAGAGTTCAACGGTCGTGGGAGCAATTCCGAATGGCGACCCATTCCTAGCCCGCTTAGAAGCAAGCTTGCGGAGTAGAATCGAGCCAAGTGTTGGACTCCGGAACCATCGTTAGCGTTCAACGGTCGTGGGAGCAATTCCGAATGGCGACCCACTCCTAACCCGCTTAGAGGCGAGCTTGCAGAGTAGAATCGAGCCAACTGTTGGACTCCGGAACCATCGTTAGAGTTCAACGGTCGTGGGAGCAATTCTGAATGGCGACCCACTCCTAGCCCGCTTAGAAGCGAGCTTGCGGAGTAGAATCGAGCCAAGTGTTGGACTCCGGAACCATCGTTAGAGTGAAGAGTAAAGGCAGAGAGATGTAAGCAATTTTTACAAGTAAAATACGAAAAAACTCTTTATTGATGACTAATGGCCGGCTGCTTCTAAAGTTGCGAGCCGTTATTACAAGAGTGAAATAAAAGAAAAAACATTACAAGTAATAGGAGAGGAACGGTTCGACATCTCGAAATACTTAGAGAGGCGTTGGTGCTCTCTCTTGGTATTTTAAGAGATGGTCGGCATTCCAAGTCCTGGGGATCTCCCTGCCTTCAAGATCTTCTAGTCTGTATGTGCCGGGACGGACCACTTTGGCGATCCTGTAAGGTCCCTCCCAATTTGGGACCAATTTGCTCTTCTGACCTGGGAATGAGATGGCCAACTTTCGGAGGACTAGGTCCCCTTCTTTGAGATCCGTGGGGCGGACTTTCTTGTTGTATGCCAACTCGATCCTTCTTCGGTATCTTTGTTGATGAATGGCAGCTCTTTC
The DNA here is from genome assembly GCA_017893485.1 of Hemerocallis citrina. Taxonomy (NCBI): domain Eukaryota; kingdom Viridiplantae; phylum Streptophyta; class Magnoliopsida; order Asparagales; family Asphodelaceae; genus Hemerocallis; species Hemerocallis citrina. Next base: position 20,040,992 of record CM030367.1, read on the forward strand.
TCGGATTTCGTCTATCAGGTCAAGACTGGCTCGGAGGTCTCTGGCGTTTTGCTCTTCTTCATAAGCTAATAGACGAGGAGAGGGTATTCCGACTTCTAGGGGGATGATAGCCTCGGACCCATAGGTGAGATTAAATGGGCACTCTCCTGTGGGGGTCCGTTTTGTGGTGCGGTAGTTCCACAGCACGTTGGGAAGCTGATCGACCCATAGGCCTTTGGAACATTTATCCAATCTCTTCTTAATGCCGGAGAGGATCTGTCGGTTAGCATTTTCGGCTTGGCCATTCGACTGGGGATGAGAGACGGAGGAGAACCGGTGTTGGATGGCAAGGTCTTCGCATAGAGCTCGGAAGGCAGCCCCGGTGAACTGGGTTCCGTTGTCTGTTATTAGGATCCGAGGGACGTCGAAACGGCAGATCACGCTCTTCCAGAAGAACTGAACAACCTTGTTCTCGGTGATCGTGGCCAAGGGCTCGGCCTCTATCCATTTCGAGAAGTAGTCGATCGCCACGACTAAGAATTTGAACTGTCCGGGAGCTGGTGGGAATGGCCCTAGTAAATCCATCCCCCACATTGCAAAGGGGATCGGACTAGATAGGGAAGTGAGTGGAGCTTGTGGTAGGCGTCGGATGTCGGCGTACTTCTGACAGGAGCTGCATTGCCGAACGTGTCGTTCGGCGTCTCGTAAGAGAGTGGGCTAGAAATATCCGTAATTCAACACTTTGCGGGCAAGAGCTGTGGACCCCGAGTGTGCCCTGCCGATGCTCTCATGAAGTTCTTGCAGGGCGTAGTCGGCTTGCCCGTGGGAGAGGCATCTCAGGTAAGGCCGGCCGTCTACCTGTGTGAAGGAGCGTTTATATAGGATACCTCCGATTAGTGTGTAACGCTCGGCTCGGGTTCTAACTCTTCGTGCTTCCTTAGGATCTTCGGGGAGGAGCCCGTCCCTCAAGAATTCGACGAGGGGTTTCATCCAATTGTCTTCGAGCAGGACAGGCAACGTCTCTATAGAGTCGAGAGCTTCGTCCTCTATACTTGGCTTCAGAAGGACTTCTATCAAGATGGTCTGCTCGAGACCTTGAAGGGAGGAAGAGGCTAGTTTGGAGAGGGCGTCGGCCTGAGCATTTTCTTCTCGGGGGATTCTTTGGACGAGGGCTTCTTCAAACAGTGCCATGAGGCTCTTGACTTTGGCTAAGTATTTAACCATCCTGTCATCCCGTGCTTCATACTCGCCGAGGACCTGATTGACGACTAGCTGAGAGTCGCTAAAGATCCGGAGGCGTTAGGGCCCCTGCATTTCGAGCCATTCCAAGGCCGGCTATGAGCGCTTCGTATTCTGCCTCGTTGTTCGAGGCCTTGAAGTTGATATGGAGGGAGTATTGGAGGATGAAGTCATCTGGGCCTGCGAGAATGACCCCTGCCCCGCTTCCTTCATTGCAGGAGGATCCGTCCACATAAACCGACCAGACGGGTGGTCCCTTCATTGTTTGGCTGGACTCGGGGATGGACTCGCAACTATGAATTCTGCTAAGGCCCGAGCCTTGATCGCGGTCCGAGGCTGATAAGTTATATCGTGCTGGCTCAGCTCGATAGACCACTTCATAAGGCGGCCCGAGGTCTCGGGCTTGTGGAGGACCTGCTTCAGCGGTTGGTCGGTAAGGACGACCACCGAATGGGACTGAAAGTACGGGCGAAGCTTTCTCGCGGCCATCACCAGGGCATAAGCCATCTTTTCTATCTTCGGGTAGCGGAGCTCGGCATCCCGAAGTACTTTGCTCACATAGTATATGGGCTTTTGAGCCCGGTCTTCTTCCCTTACTAAGACAGCACTGAGGGTCTGCTCAGGAGGCTGCCAGGTAGAGGTAGAGGGATTTGCCAGGAATTGGTTTGCTGAGGAGGGGAGGATTGACGAGGTAAGCCTTGAGCTGGTCGAAGGACTCCTGTTGTTGTTGTCCCCATTCAAAACCTTTAGCCCCCCTGAGGGCCTTGAAGAAGGGGAGGCATTTCTCCCCAGACTTCGAGAGAAAGCGCCCAATGGCGGCTAAGCGGCCTGTTAACCTCTGAACTTCCTTAACATTTTTGGGAGGGGCCATGTCTAATATGGCCTTGATTTTTTCAGGGTTTTGCTTCAATTCCTCGTTGGCTAACCATGAAGCCAAGGAACTTTTCTGAAGAGACTCCGAATGCACACTTGTTCGGATTGAGTCTCATGCTGTGCTTTCTCAGAACGTCAAATGCTTCTTGGAGGTCGGTCACATGATCGGCACCTCGGATGCTTTTTAAAAGCATGTCGTCAACATACACCTCCATGTTTCGGCCGATTTGAGCTTGGAAAACCTTGTTGACGAGGCGTTGGTATGTTGCTCCTGCGTTCTTCAGACCGAAGGGCATAACCCTGTAGCAATAGAGGTCTTGATCGGTCACGAATGATGTCTTCGGGATATCCGGGGGGAACATCCGGATCTGGTTGTAGCCTGAGAAGGCGTCCATGAAGCAGAGGAGTTCATGTCCCGAGGTGGCATCAATCAAAGTGTCAATACTCGGAAGAGGGAAGGGATCCTTGGGGCAGGCCTTGTTGAGATCGGTAAAATCAATACAAATCCTCCAAGTCCCATTGGACTTCTTCACCATTACTACATTCGACAACCACTCGGGATAGTTCACCTCTTGTATGAACCGGGCCTTCAAGAGCATGTCCACCTCCTCTTTTATAGCTAGCTGGCGCTCAGGGGCGAACTTGCGCCTCATCTGCTGAACCGGTTTGGACCCCGGAACAACGCTAAGGTGGTGGACCAAGAGCTCTTCGGAAATTCCGGGCATGTCTGCAGCTGACCAAGCGAAGAGGTCTCGGTTCCTTCGGATACACTGTACAATGTCCGAGCATAGGGCAGACGGGAGGGTCTTGCTAACAAAAAACTTTCGGGTTGGATCCTGCTCAGAGAAGAGCACTTCCTCTAATTCGTCCACCGGCTCGGACGTTGGTCGGGCAGCATCTTGGGGGATTTCCAGTGTTTCTAAAGAGAGGACTGGACCGAGGGTAGAGGTCATGTAGCACTTGCGGGCTGTTTCCTTATTGCCTTTTACCTCTCCTACTCCGGCCCGAGTTAGAAACTTCATTTTGAGGTGGTAGGCAGAAGGGATGGCTTCAAGGGCGGCTTGGTCGGGCCGACCCAGAATGACATTGTAGGCTGCAGGGACATCTACGACCATGAAGTCCATCAACTCTGTTCGGGTGGTAGGAGTTTTGCCAGCGGTTACGTCGAGGGTGATTACCCCTTCAATAGTCACTGGCACTCCCGTGAACCCATGGAGCGTGTAGCCGGCGGGCTTGAGTCTGTCTCGGGGGAGCTTTAGGCCTTTAAAAGTGGCGAGGAAGAGGATGTTAACGGAGCTGCCATTGTCCACTAGGATCCTCTCCACTTTGAAGTTCGCCATGTGGAGGCTGATGACGAGTGCGTCACAATGAGGGGTGCGGACGCCTTCGAGATCTTCGTCTGAGAACGTGACGGGCACTCCGAGGCCTTTGAGAGGAGGGGTGGCGCGGACCGAATTGACTTCTCTTATAAATGCCTTTCGAGAGGAGTTGGAGGAGCCCCCCATTGGGCCCCCATGGATGAGGTGTAGGACACGCTCCTCTTCGAAGTCGGGTGTTTCATCGCATTCCGGACGCTTATTAGCCCCCCGAGGCGGGGGAGGAAGTTCGGTTCGGTCCTTTCTCACGAATCTGGTCAGCTGCCCCCTCTGGATAAGGGCTTCTATCTCATTCTTCAGGGCCCGACAATCGTTGGTGTCGTGGCCGTGGTCCCGATGATAACGGCACCACTTCTCTTTATCCCTTTTCTTAGCAGGGGTGTTCATCCTCGGAGCAGGGGGTATGATCCCTTCCTTCTCAACTTCCATCGGAATGGTAGAGACATTAGTGGTGAGGGGAGTAAACTTGTCGAATCGGGGGGGAGGTCGGCGCTGGCCGGCATTATCCTTCTGGAGCTTCTTAGCTCCTTCCTCTTCTGTTCCCTTCCTCTTAAACTCGGAGGAAGACCCCTCCAAGTTGGGGCGGTGCTCAGCTTCTTCGACCCTAATATACTTTTCGCTTCGGAGGAGGAGGTCGGAAAAGTTCTGTGGGGGTTTCTTAGCGAGGGAGGAGCGGAGGTTGGAATTGAGGACATTAGATTGAAATGCTGCTGCAGCGACCGACTGGTCGAGGGATGCTATGGACCGGGCTTCAGCTGTGAACCTCTTCACATAGTCTCTCAACTTCTCACCCTTCTTCTGGTGGAGGTACTGTAGCGAGATGCTGGTCTTCTCAGTTCTACGGCTACTTACAAAATGGGTGACGAAGAGGGTCTCGAATTGCTCGAAGGAGAATATTGAGGACGGGGCAAGGCGAGAGTGCCATTCTCGAGCTGGACCCTTGAGAGTTGCGGGGAAGGTTTTACAGAGTAGAGAATCGGAAGCTTGATGGATGAGCATTAGGGTCTTGAAGCTCTCGATGTGACCAACGAGGTCGGTCTCCCCAGAATAGGTCTCAAATTGAGGGGGTTTGAAGCCAATCGGCACAGGTGCATCCATTATGGTTCGGGAGAAAGGAGGTCTGCTAGGACGAAGGGTCCTTCCTCTAAGTTCCTCTTCTCGGTCTAACTGACCCAAGCGCCTCTCCATTTCATGGAGACGGTGGTACACAGCGTCGTCCTTTCAACGGTAATCAGCTGAGCCTCTAGACTCGTCTTCGTACGAGGGAGACCGGGGGCTACGACGACGGTAGCTCCTGGAGCGGCGAGGACTTTGCTCATGCCGAGAGTTGCTGGGAGCTGGAGGAGGAGATGGGGACCGTCGGCGAGGACTTCGGACCGGAGGCGGAGAGGGGATCTTGGGTGCATTGGTGTTGGGACGGAGATTGAGAGCTTGTAGGACGGTCGCTTGGAACTGCTGGAACTCGGCACGGGTAATGGGTGCCTCATTGTTCCTAGGCTATTGCCGACCTGCAGGGGAGTGTGGCCTTCTTCGGTAATGCTCGGGGGACTCTCTTCGCCCCCTTCGGATAGGGGACCTTCTGCATTCTCGGCGGCGAGGAGACCGCTCATCCGGACGGTGTTGGCGGGAGGTTCCCTCGGGCCCGCTTTTCATCCAGATGGCGGCAAAGATCCTCATCCTTCTGCCGATTGAGGGCGGTGTTGCGGAGACCGGAAGCTCGGGGATGATGGGAGGCCATAGAGTCCGAAGAGGCGTTGTGGATGGAGACGTGGTCCTGGTAAAGAGGTTGTTTCTGAGGGTTAGGACCCTTAGGAGGTGGCTGATTCGGAGGAGGAGGAGGAGGGGTCCTGTTGGAGCGGATCTTCCGCTGGAGGAGGGAGTTGCCCCTGCTATTGGGTAGGCTGGATGGGAATTTCTTGCTGCTGATCGGGGTTGGGTCCTCGGTTGGACCCTCTGGATCTGAATTTTCTAGGAGGCATGGCCGGAGCAGAGCTGACCAACAGGAAGATGGGAGGTTGCTATCGTTAGATTCCCATAGACGGCGCCAATCTGTTGCCGCTGAATCTGGTGTGGGGGCAAACAGATAGTATTTGTGGGTTCCTGAGAAACTTTGAATAACAAGCCTATTACCTGTTCCGCCGGAGTTTGACTGTTGCTCCCGCCGTTTACCTGCAAGAAGTGCGAGACACCGGGGTTGTTCCCGGCGACGCACCCTCCGACGCTCAAGTCAGTAATCAGAAGTGATTATGAATGAACGCAAAAACTGGTAAAAGATTGATTACCTCTTAATGGAGATGGATGGGGGGTATTTATAGGCGCCACTGGGATCAGATTAGGAATGTAATCCCCCTGTGGTTAGATAAGGAATGTAATCCCTAATCCCCAGTGAAGGGATAACTATGAATCAGGGTCGTTGATTAGGATTGAATCAGAAACCCTAATTCTATCCCTTCTGGACCGGGTTTGCTGCGGGTTGAAACCCGTACCCAGTTGAGGTGGATCCGTTTGCGGGTAAGTGGGTCTTCGGGGAAGATAACCAGTACCCGCTTCAGACCGGTCGATGGGTGAAATTACCGTTTTACCCCTGAGCTTCAAGATTCGTGCCCCATCTGGACGGTTCCGATTTAACCCCATATTTAGCCATATCAGTTTATTACCCAAACTATGTTTTGGGTGTGTGTTTTTATTGCCCAAACTATCGGCTTGAGGTCCGGTTGGATGCGTAGGACCCTTGGTGGGCAGCAATTTGTGTTTGACAGAGCTATCGGTTCTAGTCTTAATGGATGCGTAAGACCCTTGGTGGGCAGCGATTTGTGTTTGACAGAGCTATCGGCTCAAGTCTTGATGAATGTGTAAGACCATTGGTGGGCTGTAGCGCCCCAAACATCCAATATATAATAAACTCAAAACTACGTGGCACAATTTCCAGCATCTACCTCAATGTAATAATAAACATAGCCAAACACAGATATTTTTTCAACTTTTATTACATCAATTCTGTACATAGCACAACAGAAAATTAAACACCTTGAATTATAGTTTCTTTCTTTTATAACACATTCTTTTACAATTTGCATAAGCCACATTATCATTCTACCACATGCATCCAAATCCCAAGCTATAGGTACCTACCTGTAAAATATGAGGCTAGAGATAACCCTAACCCCAAAAACTACATGGGTCAGCCATAACAGTGTGAGTGACATCAAAAGAAATACAATATAAATGAAACATAAAGAATAAAGTCATAATCAACACATTCCCACAGTAGTAACACATGGATAATGAAATGACGATAAATAAAGCATCAAAACATCAAGTGAAACTAGACTAAGTGTCAAGAGTAGGAAAACAGAAAAACATCATGCATAATGCAAGTCAAGAAAACACAAATGCAGTATGATGACTCTCAAATGCATACTTGTCGGATTCTATGCATTCCATACTACATAGGTCTAGTGCAAGCCCTTATCGTTCTCCACTTTATAGGGTTAAATCCCTCGTTTTGCAACTAATCCTACTACGGTGATAGAAACAAGATCTAGATTACTCTGCGAATAGACCTGACAACCTCGACGCGCAAGCATCATGTAAGTATAGCTCAAAAACCAGAGAATTACCTCCTTGCCGTGTACCCCACGAATAGGCCTACCGACCCTCGACGTGCAGATACACAGTACATCCCGTGAATAGGCCTGCCGACTCTCGACACGCGAATGCATCGTATGTTCCGTGAATAGGCCTGCCGAGCCTCGACACGCGAACATATCAATTGTCCTCTCGGGACACAACAACACACAGTCCTGGAACGCATCCGTCGGACTAACAACATAACATATACTTATGTTTTCCAAGTTTTATCACATCTCCACAAGTGTATGTCCTTAGGTTGTTATTATTAATTAAAACACAATTTTTCCCTCTCTAGAGTTGGTGTACCCTATCGGACTTAATTCCACCAAAACAACCCCAAGACCCAAACTAGTCAAAATCCATAAAATCTCATCTACCAGTTTATAAGAATCCCACTCAACCCCTAGAGACTCACAAAACGAAATACCAACACAAAACCTTTCATTAAAACTCTTAATTCCATCATCAAATCGTTTATATTTAAGAAAACTCCTTGAATCAAACAAATCCAAATTTATCCAAATACTCACAAATTTCCAGAACTGAAATCTGATATTAAATTCATTAAATAACCGAGATCCATATTTTGAAGTTATAGAAAAATCACAAAAACATAAATATCTTTAAATCCGTATATATTTCGCTTCTTAAAGTCATGTAAATACAAGTTAAACTCTATCAAAATATAAATCTCTGTAAAATATGGTAATCTGTAGCAAAAACTTCATCTAAAACAGTAGATCAATAGTCCATAAGTTCGAAGAAATAATCATTCAAGAAAAACAACGAAAACTCAATAAAACAGCCCACACAGCTGCTGTTGGTCGACTGTCAAAACAGTTCAAAAAAAGACGGTCGACTGGCATGCTAAAAATCCTAAATCTCATAATTAACAATCGACTGTCAATTCATGTATAAAATCTGGGCGGTCGACCGACATGTTCGAGAATTAATAGCTTTAATATTCGTGCACTTTTTAACTGATACTTCGATTATAATCTTTCAAAGCATAAATTTGTAAAAAAAATCCTGAGATAATCAAATAAAACTTTTCTAACATACTGGAGTACATAAATCAATTCAAATCTCTTATCAAATCACAAAATAGCATTTTCTGTTGAAATTCTTCATATCAGGAACTATATAAGTATATATGTGAATATATGTGTTTATATATAAGTTAAAAGGTTCAAGGATCATTGTATAAGAGTAGTATAAAGTTTATTTCAATCTCAGTATCAATACAAATCAAGATTCCATCGAAAACTTCACAAAACATCAAAAAAATCATTTTCGGACTTCACAAAGTCAGACCTGAAATGTAAACTCACTTCAATTCATCAAAGCTTGATCTTTTGATTCTAATAACTCCTATTGCAACTCATCAGCATGTATACGACTAGTTACATTAATTTACCCATGATTCTATGCATCTACAACCTTCACCAGTCAAGTATTTCTCCATCTAATCATCAAAACAAAGCATATACAAACACACAGTAAAGAACTCAACTTTATTCACTTTTATGCTTTTTAAATCTTACAATCCATTATATATCATCAAATCGGCAAATAAATAGCACACCCATGAGTTATATTAAATTCTTAACATTCTTAGGTCATCCGTACAGAAATTCATTCATCCATTGCATAGTTTTCATGAAAAGTTCTATTTTTATTCATCCATCCATCAATAATTCATTATATCATCGTACAATCATCTAACATGCATTCTACTAGGCAAATCTTCATATATAAAATGCATAGAACCACAAGAGATCAAACATATGTCACTCACCTTATTGAAGAACCAACGAAGATAATAAAGAATAAGAAAAAGCTCCTCCTTTCGCAAAAATCCAAGATCCTCGCTTCGAAACTCCAAGAAAACTAATAATAAAATAGAATTTTGTTTTTTGCAGCAAAAAGACGGATGTCATTGCTCTTTTAATAGGCCGAAATCTGGGTAATTAGGGTTTTGAGAAGATTTTGCAAAATATTCCTTTAGAATATATTTTTACATATGTAAATCCTTTATACTAGGTAATTAGATTAACCAATTAAATTGAGTTTAAAATTAAAATAACTTCTCCAGATCTGGCCTGCATTCATATCTAATCAGCAATAATAATTTTTGTAATTTTGACCTCAAAGTGGCAATTTTGCAAAAATGTCATTCTTTAACAAATTTGCGAAACAATCCAAATCTATTAGAATAAAAATTGAAACATTTACCTCTGAGTTGGCTAGCCATCATGCTTAGCCCAGAAAACCAAAATTTTCGAGTTTTTACTCCAAGTGGTAATTTTGCACAAAAGCCCATCTTTTTGTAATATTTGCGAATATGCCAAATAAATATCAGAAAATTCTAGAAAATTCATAAGTAATACCTACTAATAGATATTAGGTTTCCCCAAAAATAATTTATGACTTTGAACTTCCCAAGAAAATATTTCCACGTGCAAAAGATATATTTCAGAAAAATATTTATTAAATCGCCAAAAATCACTTTAATTCATTTATTAATCTCAAAACATTATTTAAATAAATCTAGGGTGTTACATGGGCAGCGGTGTTTCCCTCGCTGGCATAGGCAGGAAGGAAGATGTAGCCTTGGACGCATAAGACCCTTGGTGGGCAGAGGTCCGCGTGTTTACTGGACTGTCAGCTTTCAGTGTATTAGGATATTGTGCCTCACTGGTCGACAAATTAATAAATTGAATAAATGTGAAACGAGTATGAGAAAGTAAAGAAAGCATAAGATGTAAAATGTGATGAGAAAGAAAGGAAAGTATTTGATGTGAAGTGAAAATGAGAAGTAAAGCACGTGTATGAATCGGAATGCATATAAAGGTAAAAGAAAACGTTTATATGAATGAAGATGAACATTAAAGAAAATGAGTCATGAGTATGTAAATGAAAATGAATGGTAGATAAAATATGTCGTTAAATGAGTACGAAAAGTCAAGAAATTGCCTCATGAGATTATATATGAAAGATAAAGAAATTGTGCCATAAGAATATCTATGAAAAGAGAAACATTTTATGTTATGTGATTAAATATGAAAAGTAAATATATAGTGTTAATGTTAATGAGCATGAAAAGTGAAGGACTTATATATGTGGATTAATATGAATAACTTGAACAAATTGCAGTATAGAAGTGATTATGAGAAGTAAAGAAAATGTGTATGTATAATATAATATTATATGAATCAAAAGTAAAGTAAAGCAATAGGAAATATGAATGTGAAAAATGAAGGTGTATTATGTGACGAATATGAGAGTGGTTATAAAACAAAAAATATGTTATGATATGAGTTGATGCACCTTGGATTTGTGTCGAGGAACTACTCACCCGCTATTTTCATAGAAATGATGGGAACTACCTGCCTTGGCACAACTCCCAAGGTAAATTGATGGGTTGTTGGTATGATAGTTGTATGGTGAGATGGAAATGAAAAGTAAAGTAAATTGTAAGATGAAAATGGAAATCAAGTAAAGTAATATTTCAAGCTATCGGTTTGAGATGTGATGTTATATTACCCACATTCTACTTGGGGTGCGGTGATTACTACCCAGTTTACTGGGGTGCGGTGATTATTACCCTAACTATAGGCTTTGGGGTGCGGTGTAGTATTACCCAAACTATGTTTGGGGTGCGGAGTATAATTTGATAAGAGTGAAAGTAAAGTAAAGTGTAATTTGATCAGAATGAAAGTAAAGTAAAGTAAAGAGTCTAAAGTAAAGTAAAGTATATTACCCAAAGTAAAGCGTAACATGAGATGTAAGCGAAAATAAAAGAAGTATATATTATTAATAAGAATGAAAAGTAACTTGAGTTGTATGATGAGATAAAAATGAATTATGAAGTAAAATATATGATAAAATGAGAAAGAGCTTTCCAATAAGCTATATGATGAAATTAGAATGAGAAGAAAGTAAATGGTATATAATGAGAATGAAGGTTAATGTATTACGAGATGTGTTATAAGATATGGATAAATGTAATATTATGATATTGGATGAACTTGATATTATAAGATTGAATGAATGTGATATTATAAGATTGAATAACGAGATGATATGTAAAGTGAATATGATATCATGAGATTGAATGCATATGATGATATACAATGGAAATGAATATGAATATATATAATTGAATGAATGTGAAGTTATGTGATGAGAATGTATATGAATCTATATAATAAAACACAAAGAAAGCTATCAAGTGGCTCACATTCAATCTATCCCAAAATCAATGGACCAGATCTACTCTCACAAAACATATTTTCCCGCCCAAAATTTCAAACTCCACAAATTCAAAACCCACACACTCTCTTTCACTCTCTCCCCCCAAAATATACCCGTTCTCTCTCTCTCTTTCTCCCCGCTCTCTATCCCGCCCACTCTCTCTCTCACTGTCTCCCTCTCTCTATCTCCCCGCTCTCTCTCAGTCTCCCTCTCCCTCCCCCACCTCTGGCACGCCTTCAGCGCCCTCCCCACCTCCGGACCCTAACCCCCTCCGGACCCCTTCCGCTCTCATCCATCAGCGACCACCACCTATCTCTCCGCCGGCCACCTCCGGCGCCTCTTCAGCGCCCCCCCAACCTCCGGCGCCTCTTCAGCGACCCCCCCACCTCCAGTCGCCAACCACCCAGCTGATACACCCTTCCGCTCTCAGCGACCACCACCGCCAACAACGATGCCGCTCCACTGCAACCCCATCGAACCACCGACCCCCCCCACAGCTTGAGTGTATCCCGACCACTAATTTCGTCTCAGGTATAAACTTAGATTTTGGGTTCCAAATGTAGTTAACTGAGTTGATCCCGACCACCAATTTCCTTTTTTTTCTTCAAAAAAAGCTTCGTATTTTGGTGATTAAGTTTTATATTTCTTGAAAAAGGGAATGAGATCACGCCCATCCTCCATGCTACCGTCAACAACAAACAACAACTCCTCTAAATTCTGAGATAACTTTCATCTTGCTTTTAGTTTATGCACTCAACCTGTTCGATAAAATGCGAATATGAACTACAACATATTAATTGTAGGTAATGGCGTTGGGGCATATGAAGTTGGGTGTGGAACTTATTTGGGTTTGGAGCGGAACAAGATGCGCTCTGGACTGTTACGCGCGGCTTCTTATTTCCTGGTAAAATACTTTATGCTTTGATTTTTGTTTTTGTCTCAAAATTTTAGACAATCATAATGTTGTTGTTATGTATCGTCCATAGTTGTAGTAGTTTAATTATGACTCTTAGCAGGATAACCAGATGGTTGCTTTGCGAATTGAATTTGTACATGATAAGTGTTTGACAAATTGCCATTAAGAGGTTTGCGCACTATCACAGTTTTGGATGTAACTTTTGGCTTAGCCTTCTCAATGTCATTGAGAAGTTATAATCACCAAATCATATTAATATATTGCTTAGAAGTGTGGAACTCATTATTGTTCCTCTGTAATTTCATTCCCCTGTTATCTAAGGAACTGATATGGACACATCGAGACGAGAATACAATGTGAATACAATATGCAAATAATTAACTTCCAAATGTAGTTAGTAGTTAGTTGTCACACACAAATTAAAAATGTAAAATAAGTTTATACTATGTTACTTGGATTGGTCTAAAATAGAAAGGATTGGTCTGAAATAGAAAGTTTATACTGCCAACAAATTTATTTTCAGGTATGCCCACTTGGATTGGTCGGAAACCCCAATCGTCCTCTTTCACCATAGTTTGCAATCGACTGCCAAAAATTTTTGTTAGTTTTGAAGAAGGAATGTTAAGTTGGCGAAAAGTGAAAAATGATTTCTCATTGCCGTCAAATTAGAGGTAAAGGATCCTCTCTTTTCTTTCATTTTTGTTATAATTTTTTTAAGCTCGGATTTTGAAGCTCTTTCTTTATTATTTAATTTGATTTCAGGTATGAAGATAAAAAGAAGGGGCTGTTGGGACAAGTTTCCGGCAGAATTGAATTGGGAAAGAGAGGTATGTCTAAATATTGACTAGAAGTGGAGGCGGATTCTCCTTCCCTTAATTTTTATTTTTGCACATATTTTAAAAGCATTTTCTTTTGATTTCATGTATGATTTCGGCTTTTAGGGTAAGCTCTCTCTCTCTCTCTCTCTCATGAATGTTTTGTGAATGTGTTTGTGTATTACGTGGTAAAAATATATTAGGAAACTTGATAAAATTTGAAATGTGCATGGAGAATTTATTAGGCTCCTGGCTGTAGATGAATGGACTTGATATCTATATAATAAAGCTATCAAAGTGGCTCTCATTCAATCTCCCCCAAAATCAATGTGTACTATATTTAAAATAGCACCCTAGAACTGAATTTTTGAATTGTTCTCAGAAAAGATAAAGGGTACTATGTTTATTGGATTTCTGCGTATAAACAGGTAGGTTGTAAGCTTATGCAATTGATGATGCAAATTCAGCCAGTGCCATTCATTTTTGAATTCTTGATTTCTATAGCATAAGAAATGTAGGGAAAGAAAAACTAAAGAAAGATAATAGGATTTTTTTTGTTTTAGTTTGTACTTTTATTTTTACAAAACAAAGTGATCTGGGTTTATGTGGCACATCAGAGTACTATGTTTCTGATGCTATGTATTTTGATACGGTTACTGACAATGAGCAGACTGTGAACTCATCGGCTACCATCCTTTTCGGCTCTAAATGATTTGCATGAATTTGTTTTTGTGATTTTGGATTGTTTTTTCACACAAAAAAAGAAAGAAAAAAATAAGAAAGAAAGAAAAAGAAACCTATATTGTGCACTACAGTCATAAGTAAATGTGCTTAGCTTACCTTTCTGGCTTATTTTATGCCCAACATGAATAATGCATTTGCCTACTATACTACGTCACCAATCTCGCATGCGTAGGGGAATTAGTTGCTTTTTATGTCCAGTCTCTCTCCAGTTGGTAGAGGGTAAAGCTTACTTAATTCCAAGTCAAGCAGAAAAAGCCATACCCCAAATGTCAGATTGAGTGAATAACAATAGAGAGCAAAATAAATTTGTTGTATAGCCAAAAGTTTACTCAATTAATTTGTTGCATACCCAAAATCTTGAAAGCTCAAATTAGCATGTTTGAGGGTTTTCACCAAAAGAGAGCAAAATAAATTAATTGTAAAGTTTTTCTATAGATCCAGTTGATAATCTAGACAAACTACAATTATTTACTCCTTAATCTAGATCCAGTTGATAATATATTTTTCTGTTACTAAATTGTTTAAGTTATGTTATTCACCACTGGTGATCATCTAAAGTTGAAAGATATGTTATTCACCACTGGTGATCATCTAAAGTTGATATGTATTGTTTGGCATCTATGTTGCAGTAAATTTAAGGATATCTATGATGAAGCCCACTTCATTACTTCTCTGAAAAATGATGTCCGCGTGGTCAATAAGGTGCCTGATTTCATAATGTAAAGATTTGGTTACAATATGAGTAATGTGATGAACTTAAAGATAAAGGCATGGGCCTCTATTGAATATTACAGGAATCAAGGTACTATCGAAGCTGGGTGAAGAGAAGTGAGTAAATCGCTCCTGCCTATTTATCTTTATCCCGTAGCTATAAATTTGCATCTGAATCTTACATGATTCAGGTATCTGTAATTGCAGAAGGATAACCTTAGACAAACAATTAAATGTGATTTATGGACACTTAGAAAATAAATTTTACTTTTAGTATTGTTGAAGAGAAGTAGTTTTCACAGTATGACAAACTTCTATAGCATTTACTTATGTCTACTATTCTTTATAACCTTTTTTGTTTAAATCAAACCAATGATAATAATGCCTATACATTGTTTTCAAAATTTTGCAGGTTTATAAGGATTTCTCCTTTTGCGAACCAGGTTGTCATTTGATGCCCCTGCCGGCTGTTCAAAGGCTAAGATGCTTAGCAAATTTTGAGGCTTTAAAATTTTCAAATCCTATAGCAACTCTAGCTGATAATCTGGTTTCTCGAATGAAAGAATGCAGTGTAGATAATAAAGGGAAATACATTGCAGTGCATCTCCATTTTGAACAGGTTAATTTTCTTTCAGTCAAATATAACTCAAGCTCTTCTGATCAGCGATTTATCAGAGTTTAATTGGAAATGTATTCCCTTTTTCTTTAGGATATGGTTGCCTTTTCATGTTGTGTATTTGATGGTGGGGAGAAAGAGAAGGTGGACATGGATGTAGAAAGAGAAAAAGGTTGGAGAGGGAAGTTTACCAAACCTGGCCGTGTTATACGGCCAGGTCTAATTAGGATCAATGGAAAATGCCCTCTTACTCCATTGGAGGTATCCATTCTTCATTTCTTGTGATTTATTACCATTGTAATTGTTCTTTTCTTAAATTAATTTTCCAGATGGGAAAAATCTAGAACTGCATATGTTTTTTTAGTTCATTTTCATATTTTGTTACAATTTATTTGATTTGTAGATGCTATTTCTCAATGAAAAATTCCATATATTTTTAGAACCCTTTGTTGTGATTGGTGCTTTATAGACAATTCCATAGATGGGATAAAGTTCTGATGATGAGATTCATCTATCATAAATAGATAGGCAACAACAATAAGTGTAAATTTCCAGTGTCTCCGAGTTTTAAATTTGTCACTGTAAGTGTAAGGTCTCAACTTGATGTTAATTGACAGTAATTAAGCAGAAGGCTTATACTGGTTGTCAACAAAGACTACTTCAACATCAATCAGATAAGCCCTTCAGGACCTGACTTGCATAGATTATGCAAGATAATTCATTGGTTCTATCAATTTATTCCATATAAAGAAAAAGTTGTATGAGTTATGCAGTTTAGCTATACAAGTCTTATGCCAATCATATACTAAAAAATCAACTAGATTTTGAGAAGAACAGAAACCAATATATGCTCAAACTGCTAAAATGAAATGATGTAGTAATTCGTATTTATGTCAGTTAAGAGAACACAGTAATTCGTATTTATTTTGAACTTCCCATCTACAAGAAACAGAGGGCGACACTCACCAAGATCAGACTTGAAACCCCAAAAAAAACCTAGATCTCCTAACCTTTCATATTGAGATTTTATGCAAGTCCCCAGCCATCTAAAAACAAACTAACAAAACATAAGGGGAGACAAATTTGCCATTATATCTATAAGTTATCCAATGCCTAGGTAATTTTTCTGAATTGGATACCTAGGTGTTTCTCAAAATTTTCCCAAATATTTGTTTTGTAATAACTGAGAAGCTACATTATTAACTGAAAATATTGATTAAGAAGGTTGGATTTAAGTATCCAAACCGTGCTTCCAAGATACAAGCATGGTACTTAAATTCAGTTGGCTATCTTAAGGTGTGCCTGTAATGAAGCTACCCATTTAGATTAGTACAGTTTTTTTAATATTGTAATTACAATAGTTTCCCTTTTTCAAACTAAAGATGAGCTTTAGTTGTTTGGGCTTATTCATTGGTATTGTGTTTGCCTTGCGAAACAACTGTAGCAATTCACAGTCTGGGAATTTGACGAAACTTGACAGGGCTGTTGATGGAATATTTGGGTTTGGGCAGCACAAATTGTATGTTAACTTCAAGTATTTCTTTTTTTGCATTCTTATCAAGTTGCTTATGTTCATTATTGTTTAATTTGATTTATATAAGAGGTGCTTTTTTTTAAAAGAATCGTTGTACTTTGATTACATGGATTTATGATTAGGTATCTTTGACTATTGTAGATATTTTATATCTACACACTTAAAATATAAATAAACATGGTGTGGAACTATTTGTAATATCTGAACTGATGCAATAACTGAATACAGTGGGTATATGATGGGAAACACATTGCAGAACACAAAGTTGAAGTCTATTTTGCAATATATTTTGTGAAACATAATCAATTAGCAAATTGATCCGAAAATATATGGTTATATGTTAAAGTGCAAGGTTATTAAGTTAATTTATTTTAAGCTAAACCATATCTTTTGATGATGTGTTTGGCATTGCAGAAAGATTGGAGGGATGCCAGAATAGTGAGCCCCGTAAAAGGTCAGGGACACTGCGGCTCTTTCTGGACATTCAGGTAAATTCATTCTGAAAACATTTACTTGCTCTTATTTTGTATAGCACACTTATTTTGTAAGCTATACAAAAACAAGCCCGAATTGTATTGCTTGATCAGCATATTATCTGCTAATATTTCTTTCAGTTAATTTTCTTATACCATAGTTCTCTTCAGAATTCAATTTGCATAGTTGAGATTTTATCAGCTTAAATTACATTCCCTAAGCCTGATCACCGACCATCAATAGTAGCATATTGAATGGATAATTTTCAACTTAAATTACATTCCCTAAGCCTGATCACCGACAGAATGATTTACTATGCCAGTTTCTTATTAAATAAAGTAACTAAGTAAGCACTCAAATCTGTTACGCCTAAGAAACCAGCGAAAAGAAGCCAAGCATAAACCAGATATTACACAAAACCCTATCTTCTAAGTAGCAAATACTTACTATCTCATTTGTTTCCACATTTACTGCCCTATAGACATTCCCGCATGTTCCGTCTCCAATTTTCTTTACAAGTCTATACCTACACAAATTAGCCTGACCTACACAAATTCCAGATATCAGAGGATTAAATTACCACAAACTTCTCCATTGTTGGATTTGTAGAACACTACTTCTGCTTCCTTTCACTGGACGACGAACAAACTTCTAACATGAACCTCCACACCAGCTATGCAGTGTCTTTTACTAACTTGGACGTAGTCAAATGAGAGGAAAGGAAGTACTAAATTGAGGAAAGTTGTACTCTCATGGCATGAGTGATTGGGCATCACCAAGAACATTATAGACATGCTTCTAATCCAACCTTCAAGTGCCAACTACAACTAATATCATCTATAGAAAACAAGATAATCAACTAGGGCGGTCCGAAAGCACAACTGAAATTCATCTCCATTTACCAGCAATATACACAGTTATCATAAAAAGATTTAATTAGCTGCAAAAGATAAATGATCACAATTAGCATACTTTAAAGAAAAGAAATTTAAACCAACTAATATTAACATAATTAATTTATTATAGCAGAGAATAATGCGGGATCGATGATTAAAAAAGCCTCGCGAATAAGATCTATTTCCAATTTGAGTACATAATTATCTACTGAACAAGAATTCTAATACTACCCGTTACTCCATCAGACAGATTCAAAAAACAATTCATAAGAGAAAACTAAATCAACCAACTTTAGGGTATATTTTGAAACAAACTTGATACAACCTATGGTTAGTTTATAAATAAATAAAAAAGTGCCCAAATCTCAACCCCCCAAAATTCAACATAATCAAAAAACACAGAAATAAACAAAACCCATGAAAAAGGTTTCAATCTTGATTGAGGAATAATAAAAAAGATCAGTTTTTAAAAAAAAAATTGAAGGCAATTCTATTATACCACAAGCACATCAAAACTGCTATGTTTAACCCAAAACACAATCAATTTGAAAGAAAAAAACTGGTGATGAGCTTCATGGAAATTAGAGAACCATAGACTGGTGTTGTTGGACGTTTAAAAGAAAATTACAAGAACGAAGAGAGTGATATGTGAAGCAGGCCTGAGAGAGAAAGACAGAGATTTAGCGATGGGGTTGAGCAAGGACAGAGATAATGGTACAATTAATTTAGTCAACTGTATGAATTTTATGATAGTTGAGGTGAGTTTGGGCTGTAATTTTTTAGTGGTTTAGTTTAAACCCACTAACTAGACCTGGCCCACATTTTATAAAGTTGTGTCCTCTCAAGTATACAGATAATCTTATTAACTATATATTTCAGTATGCATGGCAACAATGATCTTAACAGTTATTATTTTGGGAGATGATGTATAACAATGATTGTAAAAGAAAAGTATATACATTAGTAGTTATTAAACAAATTCTTCAAATATGAATGACAATTAGTATCTTATCAGACCTTTAGTGTGATCATCTGTTTATCAATTCACACTTCACAACTACACTATCAGGCCTTTAGTGTGATCATCTTTTTTTCAATTCACACTTCATAGTTACATTACTCATATGTTTAAATCTGTAATAGATTAACTTCTTTACTTATTTCATAGAGATGGATATTAAATATAACTATGGTTATCTTAAACACAAGCATATATATATTGAATCTCTCTTTATTTTTCAACTATATAGCAATTGGAGTTGCAATAACAAACAATTATTTTAGCAAAAACAAGTATCACCCTTTCTATTATTTGATGGCAAACATTAAATCAATAATGAGCCAGCAAACTCTTCAAATCAATTAACTTATTAGTAATGAAATATTGACACCGTATATAAGAAGAAAAAAATAGAAAGAGGGTTGTCTATTAACTTATTATTTTTTTCTTTAATGAAACAAGACGACAAAATAAAAAAAATCCATTTATATATGATAGATTTACCTTACCAAAACTTATTTTCATTGTTGTTTTACTTTTGAACTTTAATAGAACTGGGAAGCAGCTGACATGGACCTCAAATTTATAAATGCAACTACATTGATGAATTGGGGTTGCAATAAGGTAAATTTATATTTACTACAACTACACCCTATGTTAACTGTTAATTGCTGCTAATTTAATGCTTCTTCCTTTTTTCCCAGATTGTCGTCCACACTCAAAACCGTCATGTACATATTGACAGTTTAACTTTTTGTAGGGTGATGAGGAACATGTTTGGTTGAAGCCATTGTTCTGTTTGAAAGGTAATGGTTTCAAAACTATTACTATTGTTTTAATTGTTTATTGTAAACTCTTACTATTTGATTCAAAACTCTAACTTTTTTTAGGCTCACTGTTTGGTCCTATTTTTGAACACTTCAACCATTGTGTTCTCTTACAACCATGTAATTTTTTTTTTCCATTCAGTTGGTTGGTGTTTAGTATGGTGAAGGATGTAATAGTTGTAATAATTGTAATATTTAGCATTTTGGGAGATGATGTAAGTAACTGTATATAATGATGATATAATATAATTATGTTAATACCCGTACCCGCAATTTTGTGGAGTATTGGGTTCTGTGTTTGGTTTTTTAAAGGTTTTTCGAAGGTTTTTCAAAAAAATCATTACATTTTCAAACAAATTTTTGGTTTTTATTTTGTATCTTGCATTATATTCTGATTTTTTCCCCCAGAGCCTTATATATATGATGCCTATGTGATGTTGCTCGGTTTCGCCTGGGGAGGATTGATATTTATTGCCTGTGATGTCATATATTTAATTGTTAGCAGAATTCCGTAAGGAATTTCTGTAAAAAGGGCTAATATTTTAGGGGAGGTTCTGTCAAATTTTTTACTAAATTTTCTAAAATCTATTATGTTTTCAAACGATATCTTGGTTTTTATTTTGTATCTTAGTCATATGAAGATTTTTTCTTCCCAGAGCCCTATATATATAATGTCTGTGTGATGTTGCTTAGATTGGCCTGGGGAGGATTTATATTTCTTGACTGTGATGATAAATTTTTAATTGTGAGCAGAATTCCGTAAGGAATTGCTGTAAAATGGCTAATATTTTAAGGGAGGTTCTGTCGAAATTTTCAGAAAATTTCCTAAAATCTATTATGATTCCAAACTATATCTTGGTCATTTAGCTAGCGACATGTAAAATGGCTAATATTTTTTTTTACAAATGAAGTGTCAAATAGAGACAGAGCATGAAGTGTCAATGTTTGTAAGCTCAGAACTAACACAAACAGATCATGAAGTATCAAATTTTGTAAGCTCAGAACAAACACAAACAGAGCATGTAGTGTCAAATTTTGTTAGCTCAGAACAAACAGAAACAGAGCATGAAGTGTGCAATTTTGTAAGCTCATAAATAACACAAATAGAGCCTGATGTATCAAAATTTGTAAGCTCATAACAAACACAAACAGAGCATGTAGTATCAAATTTGGTAAACCCAGAACAAACAGAAACACATCATGAAGTATCAAATTTTGTTAACTCAGAACAAACAGAAAATGAACAGCAGAAACTGAACATGAAGTATCAAATTGTGTACGCTCAAGACAAATAGAAGCTGAACATGAAGTTTCGAATTTTGTAAGCTCAGAACAACAGACACTGAACATGTGGTTTAAAAAAAACCAGTAGGCTCAGAACACACTATTCATAACTAGGGCTGCATTGGGGTGCCGCGCCAACTAGGATATGATAGATATATAATCAAGAATAAATACAACAAGCTTGAAATAATTATTCAGATCATATAGTGTTTTGCATCACTACCTACACCAACACACCAAAGGAGAGAATCAACCACCAAAAGTCTTAAATGAGAATCAACAATATAATTTCAAAGGAGGCCTGTATATAGTAGATGATTGTATTAGAAAGGTGGTTGTATTTGTTTACAATCAGTTTTTTTTTTCCTGTCATGGTGCATATTTTTAATTAATGTTCTCACATTTCTTTAAAAAAATCTAGCTTTTTGAAGAATTGGATAAGTCAATATTTAGATATTTAAGGGCAATAAAGATAAATTCCTAAAAAACTGAAACAATTTAACAAATAATTGTTAAAGATGTATAAAGAGGTATAGTGAATGACTTTTGATCTTAGCATGTATAATGCATAAATTTATATGCAGTTCATCCAACCAAATAACTCCAAATAAATTTATATGCAGTTCCGAATACGTGCCGTAGGCACGTGCCACGGGCATACCTAGTATGTTATAAGATTGAATATGTCGTGTATACAACGAAAATGAAAATAAATATAGTATGAGATTGAATGAATGAAATATTATAAGATTGATGATGTTAGAAACGAGCATTAATGTGAATAGGGAATACCTTGGAATAGTGTCGAGGAACTACTCGCCCGCCATTTCCATGAAAATGGTGGGAACTCCCCGCCAAGGCACAACTTCAAGGTAGGGAGAGTGGATATGGATGGGTAGATGGTAGAAGATTTAAAAGAGTATATTGTGCAAAGTCACTTTTACGATGTTTTTATATTTCAAATTTCAGGTTCACTAAGTTATCATGGTATTTGTAAGTTCTTTAAAATTTTCCTTATATAGTTTAATTTATTTGCTAACTAGTAAATTATACTCACACCAGATATGACTAATCCCTGTTGTTTCTTGGGGATTAGGAGAGTCCATTCCTGAGGGCGGACGACCCTAACTCTCCTACAGATCTTGATTAGTCGCGAGGTGAGATAGCTGTTGTTGTTTTGCTAGTTAGACTTTTCTCGTAGCCCAATGGGTTGTATATGTATCTATTGTATATTTTATTATCCTAAGCGTTGTAGAGATGGAGATAGTGATTGGGTGATAGTTTGTATTATGGAGAAGTACGTGTATAACTGTAAGGAAGGATAATGTACATAGTGATGTGATGTGGTATGAAAGCCTGTACCCACCTCGTCGTGGAGTACTAGGTTATGTGGTTGGTTTTTGAAAGGTTTTCTTAAAGCTTTTCTAAAAATCTTATCTGTTTTCAAAAGAATTTATGGTTTTTAAATTGTATCTTGCTTATTATGATGAATTATACCCCCAAACCCCATATATTATTGCCTGTGTGTTGATGAATGATTTGGCCTGGGGATGATTGATATATATTACAGGTACATTGAATTATGTAATTGTTTGCAGATTTCCATAAGAAAAATCTTTAAAAGGGCTAATATTTTAGAGGAAACTCTGCCATTTTTTTTTATTAAAATCTCTATTAATATTATAAAATAGAAATGAAGATTTGAGTAAGTAGGTGAAATTTTAAAAAATGGTTGAAAATTTGGGTTGTGACAGCTAATGAAGATGTTATTTTATCCCAAAGTTGGGTTGCCGTAACTCAGGATCCTTTGATCGGTAGCGATCAATCTGGTACACAGTTTTGTGATTGCTTTTATTTTACATTTGTTAGTATCTTAGGAAGTACAACCGACAAAATGGCCGACTCCCTTTCATCTCGATTCTCAGCAATTTCAAAAGAAGTAGCTTTGTATATCGCGAAGTTGGCAAGTGTTGCAAATAGAGCGATAAGCGGATCAACAGAGGCTGATAAGGTGTGTATATATTTTTTGTTATTAATGTTAATTTATTGTTTCGGCAAAATAAAATTACTCAATTATAACTACATTATTTTGTAATTTGATAGGTACGCGATGCGAGAATGGAATACATGTAAACAATCGGGAAAGTCTTCAAATTCGAAGAGTGTTATGAAATTCTTAAAGTTAAAGATCAACTGAAATTTCTTTGCGTACATCCCACATTTTCGAACCTATTCCGAGTTTTCAATCTGGGGAAGGTGGTAGTACAACACGTTCCCGTCGACTGGGATTCCGATATACCGATTGACGTTGATTGCCGACACCCCTCTCCCGACCACCTGGTCAAAAAGCAGAGAAGAAAAAAGAAATGAATGGTCGAATCGTCTAATTTTGCTGCAATGGTTGAAGAGACGAAAATTTTTAACTCTTTTTATAAAAAGACACATGAAAAGAGGATGGCGATGAAACACAAAGAGATCAAACTAAAAGAACGAGTTGAAGAAGATCGCATAATGAGTATGGATCTCACTAACTTACCTGGTACTCAACATTATTATTTAATGTGCAGATAAAATGAAATAATGCAAAAAACGAGGTTAAAGTAGCACATTTAGTTGATCATTTATGTTGGAGTATCTTCTCTCTCTTGCTTAATGTATCCGAATGATGAACTATTTTATTGGACCAATTTATTTTCATGTACTTGTTGCATTATCTTCTCTTTCTTGGTTCTTGTTTTCGAATGAAGTTCAATTTTAGTATTCTCTTTCATTCTTAGTGTTAGCGGTATGTGTCTTATATTTTAACATCTTGTAATACATAAAAAAAAAAAGTACGCAAGCCTTTCTTTTCATGGAATCTTATGTTGATCGATTGAAAGTATGTACATACAATAGCCCCATAGTCATACACTTGTTTCCGTCTCGCTAATATATTTTGTCTAACTCTCATCATCTCCATATTCATTCCAAATATGCTTGACTAAATCTTGACGATGTGCATGATGTCTTTGTCTGTCATGTTGTACACTGCGTGCATTCCGAAGTGCACGCTCAGTTGATTCAGCCCTATTAGGTACGACCATGGTAGAGTTTACATGTTGGTCGTAATCTATGTCAGAAAATCCTTCTTCATGTTCGTCCTCGACAATTATATTGTGTAAAATGATACACATCTTCATAATATAAGAAAGACTCTCAGCATCTCAAAGTCTTGCTAGACCTCTTACAATCGCAAATCGTGCTTGTAAGACTTCAAAAGGCCGTTGAACATATTTTCTTGCAACTTCTTGCATTTTGGAATTTTTTTCTTTTTTTTGTGTATCTGGGGCTGAGTAAGTTTTCACTATTGTAGCCAACATGGGGTATATACAGTCTGCTAAATAATACCCCATGTTGTAATTGTGATTGATAATCACAAAATTAGCCGGCGGTGCACAACCATCAAGAATGTTATTGAATAATGACGAACAGTTAAATACATTTAGATCATTATTGCAACCAGACATTCCAAAGAATGAATGCCAGAATCAGAGAAGAGGCCACTGCTTCGAGAATGATTGTAGGTTCACGAACGTGGCCTGTATACTAACCATGCCAAGTTGCGGGACAATTTTTCCATGCCCAGTGCATGTAATATACACTACCTAACATTCCGGAAAAACCCCGAGATTTGTTTTCTTCCAGTAATCTTTGGACATCATCTGCATTAGGATGTCGCATATATTGTGGTTTTCCACCCATTCCGATAGATATCCCAGTTAGCATTGCCCAATCTAATGGGGTGAATCATAACTCACAGCATAGAAGATGAAATGTGTGAGTAGTGTCCCACCATCTTTCAACTAACGCCTCGACAAGCCGATGAGATGACTTCTTGGTATCAATTGTTAAAAAAAAGGTGCCAACCCGCATTGTCGATTAATTGCTTCACTAGTGGCACACGAGAGCATCGCTCGTATGCTTTGATTGGACCTTTCCAACTTCCTCTAAATATACAAAATCCACCAAAAGACATCTCAGTAATATGCTGACAAATATGAGGGCGGTCATCGACTATACGTTTCTAGAATGTTGGATCGCTTAAATCGATATCTGATACATACTCCGATTCAACTTCTTCTCTTGTGTTGCCGTGATTCGAACCGACTTGAGTTTTCGATTTGACCATACCAATAAATATTTGGATCGACATATTGTTTGGAGAGTATAATTTAGAAAATGAATTGTCGCTGAGAGAAATAAATTCTTAGTTTGGGACAGATGACTGAACTCAGAGAGGAGTGAATATTACTTGGTTTGCTAGATTGAATGAAATCAATATCACTATATATGAGATAAAGTAGATGAAGGGCAAAATAGGGAGAAAATTTTCTCAGGGACATGGAGGAACATGGAAGATAAATGATGTAACGTCCCAATTAATTTTTTTAAAAAAAAAGTTACATATCAGACGAAAAGTTATGTCCTGTTCGATGCAAAGATTCCTTCACATTTGGTTCGACGGTGTATGATTTCCCTTTTGAAACAATAATAATAAAAAAATTGGCCTCGGACGAGATAGGTTGTCCCGTCCGACGTTCGACTATTTTTTCAAAATTAAAAAAAAAAACAAAAAACAAATCGCTCCAACGAGATAAGATATCCTGTCCCCTAACTTAAAAAAAATAAAAATTTATGAACGGGAAGAGAAACATCTACCGTCCATTTCTTTTTGAAACTCGAAACCCATTTTTTGAGTTTTAAAGACTATAACTCATTTTCCTATTTTCAATTCCTATTGGCCAAACTAGTGTACCATTGTACAATATTGCACAAACTTATATAATATAATATAATATAATATAATATAATATAATATGTAATATAACCAGTGCAATACTGCACATAATTATTTTCTAAGATAAGAAAATAATAAATTTTTTAATGAAAAATTCATTTAATAAAATCTATATAATAATGACTAATGAGGATTCCAATTCCAATTTGGATGGAGTAAAGTGGAGAGTTATCTCCTACATTTGCCCCGTTTTTTTATTTTAAAAAGGAAAAATTAGAAAAATCCTAGGCAAAAGTGGTTTAGCATAATATATTGTATAAATTCCAAAATTTTAATTATTTTTTAGAATTTCTGGTTAAATTTCCGTAGTTAATAATAATTTTTGGAATTTTAATTTAATTTTATAATTTTA
This sequence comes from Hemerocallis citrina, assembly GCA_017893485.1. NCBI lineage: Eukaryota > Viridiplantae > Streptophyta > Magnoliopsida > Asparagales > Asphodelaceae > Hemerocallis > Hemerocallis citrina. Next base: position 20,067,355 of record CM030367.1, read on the forward strand.
AATCATTTCCTGTGATTTTTTATTGATTTGTCGAGCTGGCACGATTTTGGAGCGATCTGGATCGTCCATCGAGCCTGTGCTCGCCCGCTAAGTGGAATAAGGTGGCAGGATGATGTGTTGCCGTGACGCGACCTGGGACGTTGATCACGTGTGGGCTCGCTCGCTGAGTGAATTGAACATGCGTGATTGGGTGACGACGTGGTACGATCGGGAGCCTCGATTATGCACGTCTTCACACATCTGGACGATCGGACGATCAAAAATTGAGCAGAGGTGTGGCTGGGTGTGTGTACGTGTTAAGGTGCGTGTGAATTCCTACTTTGGCTCTTCTTTCTCTATTTCAAAATGGAGAAAGAAAAGAGGTGGTACATGCTCTCTCCTATCTCTACTATTTTAATGGGAGAGTTGAGGTTTGTAACAAGCAAACCCTAACATTGTAATTATATAAATACGTATAATACACGTTTAAATTATATCCAACAAATACAAATGTGCACCGCACGTGTAGCCCAAATCAAAACATTCAAATATTAACTATTTTTTTTTCTTATTTCATATATATATTTTTTTCTTTTTTCTTATTTCATATATATTCAATGACTACTTTTTTATACGTGCATCACTTTTTTATACGTGCATCGCAGCACATTATACTAGTTAGCATAATATATAAATATAAAATAAAATATAATTCCCAAAATTTTTAACTTTTAACAACGGCAGATGCTCTAAGAGCATTCACAATCGTTTGCTAAAAAATGACAAAATGACAAATGAAAATAGCAATATGAGAATTTTAGTGCAACGGTGTTTGCTAAAATTTGAAAAAGACAATACATGGTGTTTTGTCCGATTTTTTTTTTTTTTTTTTACAGTTAATTAATTAATGATTGGATATTAAAATAAGTTAATCAAATAATAAAATATATCCAAACCTACTTAATTATACACTAACCTAACAATTATATTTCCTAACACCGTCAACTCCAACGTTCTCTTTCGAGCGACCTGGTCAATCCGAGTCAAGACCAGTTATAAAAAACCTCACTTTTCTTACTCCATCTCGTTTCTCTCAAATTCTCGATCCTGAACTCGAAACCCCAGACATGTCGGAGAATACGCCAAAAAAGGAGACGGAGACGACGACGAAGCACGTGACGTCGCTCCCTTCCGCTCACCATCCCCAAACCCTAGGGGCGGCGGCGGCGACGTCGTTCTCTCAGCTGCTGGCAGGGGCGATGGAGTCGCCGACGGCGAGTCCACGTGGCGGCGAAGTTCCCTCCTTTCCGGTTCGAAATCCTAACCCTAATTAGTTTTTTCTTGTTTGTTTACCGTTGAGAAATGGGGAGTGCTAGGGTTTGTGATTAGGAATGGAAAAAAGAGGGTTTATTTTTGGACACAATGGTAATTCAATTCAGGGATGGGAATCTCAAATCTCCAATTATAATTAGTAATATGTGTTATTCGGTTCATTTGCATAGGAGGTTTCTTACCCATGAATTATGTGATGGTCCAGTTTGTTGTGTAATTGAAAAACCGTTAAGTTTTGCAACCATTTGAAACATGATTAAGAAGCATCGAAACTCACTTAACTTTTATATGCGAATTTCATGGCATGTAAATTGAAAAGGTGGATTGCCCATAATGCGTCTAATAGAGTAATTATAGTCACTTTAATATGCGAATTTCATGGCATGTAAATTGAAAAGGTGGATTGCCCATAATGCGTCTCATAGAGCAATTATAGTCACTCTTTATGAGATTGCTTTATATGGATATGAGGTTCCTTTTACTCGATATGGTTTGTTGCTTTCTAAATATGAGAACGTAAATTTTGTATATTTTATTTTGTGCATTCTTTTGATGAAATACAAGAGTAAGAAATCATACGACGTGACATAATAGTGAGGAGACATACAATGTGACATAATAGTAAGAAGACATACGTAGTCACAAAGGCCCTACAATAATAGATGTAATTGTAGCATGAGAAGTAATGTTATGGAGGCTTGGCTTTAAAATGGAATGTTTTTGCTACATATTATGTTAATGGAAGCACTATAGAGTTGGTTGCGAGTTCGATACTTTGCAATGGAGGATTCCCGCAATTGTGGGGGTGCATGCACCGAAGACTAAGAACTATTCTTTTACATTTTGTATTGTTACTTACATTGTTTTATATAGTGTACTACTTTTAGACTACTATGTAGTTACACTAATTGGTGAAGTGTGGAGCCCAGTTAGATATTAATTAAAAATTGTTATGCATGGGCTCCACCTTATTGTGTTCAATAGTATGAATGGAAGTAGTACAATAGAAGTAGTAAAATGATAATCTTCCTCCATCTTTAAGGTTGATATAAGGGTTGTGTTCTTTCTTCTTAAGTCAATGTGATTTATATTGGAAAGTGTCGTCTTTTCGTTATATATATATTTTTTGTATATTTTTCTTATGAGAAATCATTATGGAGCTGATGATTTATGGAGAAAAATTGGAAAACTTAACATGAAGGATGAGAAAGAAAAAAATAGTAACTTGATCTTGGGTATCGACCATTATACCTATGATGATTGGCTGAAGAATCACTTTTCATAATGGAAAATATCGTTTTACCCAGTTGTATAGCATATCTTATTGTGGGTCACAAATTGGAAGAATTCTTAGTTTCAGAGAATTGTCTATGACATTGTACTCAAGGTTTGGAATGTTGGTGTTGGGTCGGCCTAGGAATTTTTGTGTATATCAGGATGTACCGGGGGATATATCGGGATATTGAAATATGTCGGGTTGTTATGTAGGATAGAAAAAAATTCTAGATATGATCTACATAACATGTACATACAGTGCATTCTAACATTTATCACATAAATAACACAAATAATAGAAAACTAACGAATTAATGAAACACATGCATGATATACACACTGCACATTAATTATTACAATAAATCATACTCGTATAATCCTGTGCAATATAGCACATTATTTTCAAAAAATGACAGAATGACAAATATTTTGAAAAATTTATCTAATAACTTCTATACAAAATTGCACGGTTTTTAAGGTTTGATTAAGGGATAGGATTCTAGTTTAAAATTTGGATGCAGAAAGAGTGGGGGGTTGCCTCCTACATGTTCTCCTTTTTTGGTTTAAAAAAATGGAGAAAAATCTTTGGACCAAAAGTTGTCTTAGCATAATGTATTGTATATATATATATATATATATATATATATATATATATATATATATAGGAATGCTCTATTGCAAACACTACTACGCTACTGTAGCGTGCAAATGCGTGCAAACCATCTAAGCTGTTGTTTCAAACAACGACTTAGGGTATATTAAATGACTTTACGTTTAATATACCATGCGTTTGCGTGCTACAGTAGCGTTTGCAATGGAGCATTCCTTTATATATATATATATATATATATATATATATATATATATATATATATATATATATGGAGAGCCTTCGGTTGCGAACGCCCTTGTTGCGAACTGCATGCAAACGCCTATTGCTGTCATTGCCAATAGTAGCATCATTTTAACTGGTACCGCTATTGGGGGATAGCCGTTCTCGTGATTAAAGTGTTGCCGCTATCCCCAATAGAGGCAACAGTTAAAATGATGTTGCAATCAGAAATGATGGCAACAGCCGTTCGCAAGCAGTACGCACCAAGTGCGTTTGCAACCGAAGGCTATATATATATAGCATAATGAGGTTGAAAAATCAACCAAAATAAACAAAATATATAGATTCTTGAAATAGAAACCATTACAAAGTTTGACATATTTAATTCAAAACAAGAGGAAAAAAAAACTTATAGGAATCCAAGCAAACTAGTAAAGTTTTGAAAGATCATAATCATCTCAGTTGGGTTGGCATGGATAACAGTTTCGGGTTTGATTTGATTCAAACCCATAAAACCAAAAACCTTTTTGAATAGATATCACCGACACATTTTGGGAAAATTTCGGGCGAGGGCCAATATCTGATATTTTGGTGATATATTCCCCAAAATGACATATTCTATTTATATAAGTATGTTTGTTGGTTTACTCTCCAACTAGATATATGGAGGATATTTAAAACATTGATTGTACTAAAAAAGTTACATTGCTGTCCCTAAAAAAGTTACATTGCTGTCCCTAAGTAGGCAGTTGTTGTTTTCTTTGGAATACTTTGTGTCCTTCCCTCCCCCCCCCACCCACCCACCCACACACACACACACACACACATCATCCCTTTCAATTTTCTTTTGCTGGCAATGATAATGTTACTTCAAAAGATGGAGGTTGTTAATTTATCTTCCTATTTTATTGTTGAGTCTTAGAATATGATTTTACTTTTTTATTTTGTTCATGCTTTATATGTTTTCATTTCCATTAGCATGGTTTTAAATCTCGGATTTCGGACTCGTCTCGGCAAGGGGTGTTTCGTCTCGGATCGGAGATATTGGAGATCTCGGAAAAATGTGATCATATCGGATGCTAATTTTAATACTCAATAAATATTTTTTTGGGTTACTAAATAAAATATTATATGTCCTACATGTCATTTATCATATAAATTACTGTATAATATAACTAATGACATGAATCAATTACGGTAAATATTTACAGAATTTAACAATAATATAGTAGAGACTATAATATAAGTATAACTAAAGTGAATTTGCAATGATTAGAATAAATGTATTAGTTAATAAACTTACTTGACTTTGCATATATACAAATAATAGCGAGACGAAATTCTCACATTATCTTAACTTCAGGTCCTATATTGAAAGACATATATGCAAAAGGTAAATAATTTTTTTTTATATATTCACTATAACATTTGTGTCTATTTCGGCTAATATTTGGAGAATATTTCGGCCGATATTTCGGCAATTTCGGCCGAAATTTACACATTTCGGTCCAAAACGATATAGAGTATAAAATATGTGATTTCGTATCGGCAAGCTAGCCGAATTGAAATTTCGGCCGAAATTTCCGTCGTATCGGAGGATATTTAAAACAGTGTCCATTAGTTGAAGGGATATTTGTGATTTTGTGCTTACTTCTTTTTTGGCAAATATATGTTTTCTTGTAGGGACAATTTGCAATGACCCATCAAGCAGTTTTGGCTACAGTTACAGCTCAGGCACAAATGGATCTTCAAACACCAGAAGCATTGACGACGGACTCTTTTCAACAGCCTGTGTTAACACCCATTAGCCCTTCATCATTGCATCGAACACCTGAGGGAAATTCTTCCATACCTCAAGCAGAGGAACCTCCTCTTACATCTGATCCGAAAGGACAATCTGCTCAAACTGTTGGTAGGCCAAACCCTACCGATGGATACAATTGGCGAAAGTATGGTCAGAAGCAAGTGAAGAGTAGTGATAGATCACGAAGCTACTACAAATGCACAGATGCCAACTGTTCGGCAAAGAAGAAAGTTGAGAATGGTCCAGATGGCAAGGACACTGAAATAACTTACAGTGGTCAGCACAACCATGGCCGACCCAAAAAAAAGCATTTGAAAGGGAGAGGGACCCAGCCTGGTGGGTCCACCAGGCCTTCCAGAGAGAATGAGCCCTTAGGTCTTCCTGTTGGTGGTGGTGGTGAAGTTAATGATTCTACAACATCAAAGACAAAACACGTTTCTGGTATTAAAAGCCCTGAACCGCCGGTGTACTGCTCTAGTGATGGTGAAGGGGAGGCTGAAGAGGAGCATGATGACGAACCAGATCCAAAAAGAAGGCAAGAAGTTGCAATATGCAATGATTATCTCGATTTATGAAAAATATAGCCTCTTGTATTACCTGTTGAGCTAAGTATTCTCTCTTTTCTTGTGTCAGGCTAAGTGAGAGCATTATACCTTACTCAGAACCAGTTATGAGAATGGCCAAGGAACCCAAGATAGTTGTGCAGAGTTCGTGCGATATGTCACGTATAGATGATGGCTACAGGTGGCGCAAGTATGGTCAGAAAATTGTTAAAGGAAATCCCAATCCTAGGTGCGTGTCTTTTCTCTGAACTTTACGTTTATTTAATCTATGTATTGTTATCAACTAGGAAGCACGGATACTTCCAAATAGCCGACGTACTCGCGTCGGGTGCCGATACTTCTTGGGTACTCCCGGGTGCGTACCCAAGGAGTATTCATTTTTAAAATATATATTTTGCAACTTTTAGACTCAATTATGTTTAAGTAAATGCTTAACGTCCTAGTGTAATTTCGAAAACTTGTTGTTCGTAGTTATGCGCAAACACAATACAAGTTTACCCAAAGATTTGATAGGTAGATTATCATTTTTATTGAAGCCTCTGTTTGGTGAGTATATATCAATTTTAGCCTTCAAGATTTTTTCCCTCTATGTTTAGAAATTATATGAATTTATTGAGTTTTGGGATGATTAATTTTAATTTAAAATAAAAAAATAAGAAATCATCGTAGCTTACACAATTGATTTCACTTTTTACCCTTTGGGCTACCAGTTGCTTGACCGTTGCAGTATGCGTTATCTCTTCTATATCCTGTAATGGATGTACTTTGGACATCTGATTATCGACTGCTAATCGTTTAACTTATTCATACATAGTGTGATCTGATTTAATCACTGTAACAAGCAAGGAAGAAAACCAGGTGGAGATATCTATAAATCTTCGTATATCTTTCGGTTGACGGTCTTAATATGTTGATAGCTTCCATGGCCGACCACCTTGATATAATGAAATTGATTTTCGTTCCATCTATTTTCTTCTTATTCTTTATTTAATTATTTTGTCCCAGTTTCATCATATCATAAGTTTCATACAAAACTTTTATCGTTCGAAGATATTCCAATTATTAATGTCCCTATGATTTTGAAATTATTAATATTATTATTCTAAGTAATATTGGTTTAAGATTATAACCCAACAACCTTCTTATATTATGCTATCATTTTAAATAAAGATTAATTTATTTTCTTTTTAATGTTCTGCCATCTAATTCAAAATTCTGTTCATTCTCGGTTTGTCTCTTCCACATTTAATGCATATATATGTTTGTATAGTCAAGCACTCTCTTCGGGTTCTTATTTTCAACCTTTGCATGTTAACTCGTCTACGCTTCTAGTAGATTCTGTTTCTTGAATACTATTTGATCCATTTTGGAAGAAGTCATCTGCTAATCCCTCATTCTCCTTTGGTAAATCATGCATTTTCTGTATATGGAATCTGAATTGGGAATTAGGTCCAGTTTTGAAAGGGCACTAAGACTTTTTTTTTGAGGGAAAGCACTAACACTTTATTTGTAAAGTTGAAATATCAATGTGAAGCTTTAGGGCTGATTTGGAATAGGTGAGTGCTTCTATTATGCTTTTACTTAAAATTCTTATTTGTTTTTCCCTGCATGTCCCAAGCGAATTAACTGAGGCAAATTATATTAAATAGGGTTAGGTAAGGTAGGCCCCAGTCACTGGTAAGTTAAGTCAATGGATATATGAAATGATCACACAGATTTGGAACAAAGGTGGTTGTTATTGTGCTTATTGTTATTTTAAAAGGCAACTAGTCCCCCCCTAGTGAAAAACTTAAAATTATGTTCAATAATGAAGATTGTAGAATATATAATAATTTAGAAAGAATTGAACTTCTCATTAGTTGGTCTTCTCTGGTCTGTTAGCTGATGCCAATAAAAGCCTAAAAGGTGTTGGGAAAATTAGGTGTATGTGAGAACAGTTGAATAAAAACAAGAGATAAATGAAGTAAACGAGCACAAGCACACATCAAATTTACATGGAAAACCAATGTAAAGGGGAAATCTACTGGGCACTGGCCCACTCAAATGTTCCATTATAAATAATGGGTTAACAAGTTTTAGCTTTTCCTTCTCTAGATAAAACTAGAAATCAACAACATACAAATATCTTCACTGAATATGTGGATTACAAGGAACAAATTCATCTACACAAGTAGCCAATGTCCATAACCTTCACTCAAGAACCTGTCACCTGCCACTTTGAACCGCCATTGGTGGATCTCGCTTGAGTAGATGAGAGTGGAGATCTTCCACCAAAACCCCCGTCTACTCAGTAGTGGAGGCTTGTTTGGATGACCATCCTTGAGTTGATTTTGGGTTGATGAGGAAACACAAAGGGGGCTATTTATAGAGGAAGTTTCATCCTTGGTCTCTCCATTACTAAGGAACGACTCTAGAACCATAAGAGTCGAATGATTCTTGATTTTTTCCATGCCCAGCCTAGGTCAATGTGATGCATAGTTGATTGGTCAAAAGCTTTATCTTTGACCATTTAAGTCTATTAACTCCCATGCATGAGAAATCAACAATACTTTGCATGTTCCAAGATATTTTTCATCTGCTCATAAAGGAGGGATATTCAACAAACTCTCCTTCCGGGATTATGAGGGCTTCATCAACCCTGTTTGTTGCAACAATAACTATGTTTGTTCTTTAGTAGGCTTTTGTCATCATATCCGACGCGTTCTTGTCGTAATGGATTTTCAATGCTTCAACAACTTCACCAATACATCCCCGCCCAATGATAATGAACATCATTGTGCTTTGACTTTGAATGGAAGCTCGGACTTTTGCTTGGAAGAATAGCACTTTGACTATACAATGTATGATGTAGATATCTTGAATAGTGAATTTCGGTCAAAAACCTTTTGAGGGAGATCAAAAGATCTAAAGAATTTCCTATCCACACAATGGTAAGGGATTATTTGAGAGATACCCCGAATAAGTTTGTGTCTTAATTGGTTCGATTTGATAATTTTTTTTGTTTTTGTCAGCTATTTTGTTTAGTTTCTACTTTGTGTTCATTTTAATTAGGCACGATTACTATAGATTTGTATTTCAGTCATTTGAATTTATCTTTGTAAAGCCTATTTATAGGGTATTAGTTGAATTAATGCATTGAATTTCGAGAAAGCATTTAAAGCGGAGTTCTTTGGGCTGTGTTTGGAGTACAATAGAAGGGTAGAAGAAAGAGTATAATTTTAAGGAAAGACTTGATGCATGATCAGAAGGAGAAAGAGGAGGAAAAGGAAGGAAAGAGATAACTGGCACACCTTAAAGTACTCGTCTTTCAATACTTTTCTCAAAATTCAAGTAGGCTTCACTAATTCGACTAACGCTCTTAGGCATGCAAACAAAAACTCAAAATAGCTCATAAAGTTCTAAGATAATCTTGCCAAATCAATATATACTAAATTTTGAAATAAATAACTATTTAAGGAAAGAGAATGATGATCAAATCAAAGCAATAAAATAAGATCCCAACTTATTTGGGATATCCTATATACCTTTTCCATTATGTGGAGGTAATTCTTCTAGATCTTTTCTTGATCTCCATCATTTTCCTTGAGTGAAGAGAAGTCAACATTCACGATGAAAGCAACGTACTAAAGCATAATCTCCAATTAAAGAAAATAAGATTCTTCCAACGAAACACACAAAAGTAAGGTCAACATACGACAGATAAAATGATGAATATAACGTCAACTTTCTTGCACTAAGGTTCAATCCGAATGAAGAGATCATTGAGCTCACGTGGTTTCAAAAGAGGAAATTACATATGCTTTTGTTAAATGAAGGAGGTGGCAACAAAATTTTTGGTTGAGCTTCCGCACTAGGTAACACTAGTTCTAAAAGCATGTAAGGGAGAATCAAAGCACTCGGTAACCTATTTTTGGTGTACAATTTGAAGCAATAAAAGTGATTCATTCATTCTTCATGAGGAAGAGACTCAATAAACTTTAGTGTATCTCCAAGTGTGGCTTGACAACACCATGTTCCTCAGTTCATGGTTTTACCTTAAACTCAAAACCCATGTAAGGCGCAACATCTCACAATACCTTAGCTTTTATAAAGAACAAGAAGGGAATTTGAGAAGCAAGGGGTAGAAGAAAGATTATTGTGTGATGTTGTATTCTACATGGGTTTTGAGTTTTTTATGGAGAATCCACATATTTAGGAACATGATTTCCTTTATTGCTTATAAGCTAGTTCTTTTTCAGCCACATTTGGAGATAAACTAAATTACTGAGCCTCTCCCTCATGAAGATTGAATAAATTATTTTCGTCACGTCAAATTGTACACCAAATGTAGTTCATCAACTGATTCTTGCCCTTGCGCCTTTCAAGAAGTATCCCTACTTGCTCCACCAAAAGTTTTGTTGTGAAAACAGTATGAAAATTCTTCTCTTGGAACCACATAAAAAACTTAGAGGAACCTCAGAGCGAGAAAGATCAAGGTATGTTCATCGTTTTTGCTCAACTGCCATATATTCAACCTTTCTCGGTGTGTCCACCTGGAAGCATTCTGTCTGTTGGTATGGTAGATGTTTTTTTGGTATGGTATATGTTGCCTAGTTCGTTGCTTTCGATGTGGATGCCAACTTCTCTTATCCACAACTTCTTTTCACCCAAGTAGAATAATGGAAATTAAGGAAAGATCTAAAAGAGTTATTTTCCATCCGCAATTGAAATATTCCAGCAATTCTATGCTTAAAGTATGTCCTTTTGCTTCATGTCTCAAAAAGCTGACATTTTTGGATTTCTTGAAATTGGTCAAAAACAGTGGACTACAAGTTACAAAATTGGGCCATGATGCCGAAACTTTAGAATTTCTCAAAATTGGCCAAAATTTGTGACCATTGTCTTAAATTTCGGTCGGATCGGCCGAAATTTTGTTTTGGTTACCTTGTTGATACGAAATTACAGAATTTATACTCCAGATTTTTTGGGACCAAAATGTGTAGATTTCGGTTAAAATAGTCAAAATATTGGCCAAAATTTGAGGATTTTTTTGTTTTATTTTTTGCAGATAAGTCTTTTAATATAGGACCTTAAGCTAAGATAATGTGAGAATATCGTCTCGCTATTATATGTGTATATGCAAAGTCAAGTAAGTCTATTAACTAATACTCTTTTGTAATCAATGCAAATTCAATTTAGTTATATACTTATATTACATTCTCTTTTACACTGTTAAATTCTGTGAATATGTTCCGTGAGTGATTCATGTCATTAGTTACATTATACAATATTTTATATGATAAATGACATGTAGAGCATATAATTTCTTGTTTACTAACAAAATAATATGTTTATTTAGTGTTCTAAATGAACAAATGATCACATTTTTCCAAGATCTCCGATCCGAGACGAAACACCCATTGCCGAGATGAGTCCGAAATCGGAGATTTTAGACCTTGTTTGTGATTATATTTAAATAACCCACAAAATTGAGTTGGAGTGCTGAAATATTTAAATTGCCGAAAATCAACAAAAATCACTGGACTACCCAAGAAAGAAGGCCGAAAATTTGACAATTTAGAATTTCTTGATATAGGAAAAAAAACAGTTGGATAACAAATCTACAACCTGGGAAGGGAAGTTAGGCCATAATTCCAAAATTTCAGAATATCTCGGAATTGACCGAAATCAATTGATTGTAACTAGCACTGTCAATGGGTCGGGTCGGGACCAGGTAGTGCACTACATGGAATCGAACTCAGTTTGGTTTTGCACGGGTCTAAAAATTGGACTCAGAAACTACCCATATTATGTGGGGCCGGGTCCATTGAAATTTTTGATACCCATTGGGTATGGGGACCACGTAATTACCGGACCCTTTTTTTTTTAATATGAGTTTGGTTCTGGTCCAATACGGGTTCAAGTTTTAACGAGGTTTTTGTTGCATGTGTAACCGATTAATATGATCCATGTACTAATTTATGTTGTGATTAACTATTTTTATTCTCACTTTGATGGTCTTGTTTATGCTCTAGACACGGGGAATGAGGGAAACAATTGTATCCTATGTTTTTTTTCTTTGAGATAATAGATAATCCAAGGGACCATCTTGTTCCATTAATTATATATTAAAAGAACATTCAAACTACAATAACTATCTCCAAAAGTAGTTAGACCTAGCCCACAAAATACATACAAAGCATGATAAATTACAATATAGGGCATAAAAAGCAAGCATGCCAAGGGAAGCCATTCCCAAATAACCCAAGTCAGTAGGTTTGGAAGAGCTCCACCTTCAGCTAAGACCATTATTCAGCTATTCCTCTCACCACCTGCTTCTACCACACCTCTAGACATGCCTTTCACTCCCTAGGAAACTCCCGCAACACCCATCCCTAATCTCAACAATAGTTTCTCAAAATACGCACACATAAAAACACTGCAAGCAGCCATAGAACAATCTAATACGTTTTACTTTTCCTGTATATATATTTTCTGTTTTTATAATATAATTAGTGCCGGTCTGGGTTCGGATCGAGTATATTTCAAGAGTACCCATCTAAATATTTTATGAGTGGGTCCGGGTTTGGATCTAATCCATTTCAATAGGACCTAGACCCAACTCGGTCATCTAAACGAGTCCTACTTTTGGACCCAGACCCTATCCGTATTTAATTGGGTTGGTTTGAGTCGAGTATCAGGTTTGGGTCTCGGGTTTTTGATAGTGCTAACTATATCTCATGAAACTGGGATAACCCACTGAATTTTCAAAATTTCTCGAAATCGACCAAAAGCGATGGAAATCAGGCCATAATGCTAGTAAGGTGGGAGAAAAGACAAACGAGGAATTAAGTTGTGGTGATCTCTTTAGGGAGAGGACAAAGAAAAAAGGAAGTATGGGGAAAGAGGAGTTGTTACCTGCTTTATGTCTGCAAAAAGAAAGCCAAATAGTTCTTTTTGACTTGTGGTTAACTTGTTGATAAGGGCAGAAGCTTCAAAGGAAAACAAGCACTAATTCAAAACTGAGCTTGGTGTTCTGTATTTGCTTGACTGGTCTTAAACTCAATTTATCTTTACCCATTCATTCAGTCAAACAAATGGGTTTCTGCCAGCTGTCACATCTACATGTGACTTGCGAGAGTAATCACTGTTACTACTGCTAGGACTTTTTCCTTCTTTTTGGATTCTATTGCGACACTTCCAAAAAAGCATTATTATTACATTTTATGCAAAATGATGTGAGAAGGCGAACTCATGTTGTCATTTTAGAGTGATGGGGGGTTCCGACTTTTTGAATTCACCTATATGTGTGTTTTTGTTATTGCCCACTTCTCTTAACAATGCAGTGTACTGCCTCACATTATGTCAATTATAATATTTGTAAATTGTATAGTAAGATTCTTTTACTCCATTAACAAAATAATTAGTACATACCAAATTTTACTCGGACCAAAAGTCTTCATTTTAGTGTACAAAGAATTATTTTTATATTATTATGCTTGTCCCAGTAGGTAATATTTGATTTTGTTTTGATTATTGACTTTTATCAAAGGATAGGAAAAAAACTGTAAACCTGGTTTTGACTTGGGTGACTATAGCTGACGAAATTTGGGCAGTCCACTAAATTTGAAGGATTCCATGGAATCCACCTAAGAAATCAAGGTTTTAAATCTCGGATTTCAGACGTGTCTCGGCAAGGGGCATTTCGTCTCAGATCGGAGATCTCGGGGAAATGTGATCATCTCGGATATGCATTTCAGATACCCAATAAATATTTTTTTTGTTACTAAACAATTATTATATGTTGTACATATCATTTATCATATAAAATACTAGGTTTGTCCGTTGACACGTGCATACGACACGTCTTCGGAACGGTGCACCTTGTTTGATCATATAAAATAGTTTTGGAGATTCAGTAAATTAATTAAAGTAGCAAACATTTTATATGAGAAACTTTTGGGGGTCTAGCAAAAAACATATTATCTGATTTTTTTTGATTTTTTTGAATTATTTTTCAAGTTTTTAATTTTTAATTTTTTTAGTTTTTTATTTTTCAAAAATTTTAAATAATTTTATTTTCTTAATTTTTTGAATAGAAGAGGGAGAGAGAGAAAGAGAGAGAGAGAGAGAGATAATTAAATAAATATAGGAGTTGTTTTGGGTGGGAGATTTGAATTTGAGTTTTGGGGGGGAAACTTTTTTGGGGGGAGGAATATGTTTTGTGAGGTTAGATCTAAACCTTTAATTTTTGGGGGATTGAAGAAGAGTCACTTGATATATAGATTGTATAATGTAACTAATGACATGAATCAATCATGGTAAATATTTGCAGAATTTAACAACAATATAAAAGAGAATGTAATATAAGTATATAACTAAACTAAATTTTCATTGATTAGAAAAACTGTATTAGTTAATAAACTTGACTTTGCATATACACAAACAATAGAGACGAAATCCTCATATTATCTTAGCTTAAGGTCCTATATTAAAAGATTTATACACAAAGTAAAAAAAAGAAAGAATTAAAAATTCACAATAACAGTGTCTATTTCGGCCGATTATTTCGGCAATTTCAGCAATATTTCGGCTGATATTTCAGTAATTTCGGTTGAAATCTACACATTTCGGTTCAAAACAATATGGAGTATAAAATCTGTGATTTCATATCGGCAAGCTGGCTGAAACAAAATTTCGGCCGTATCTGCCAAAATTTAAAAAAGTGACTACAACGGATGAAACATGGCTATAATGTTGAAATTTTCATAATTTTCTCAAAACTGGGCAAAATTTGGACCGAAATGCTGAAACTATCAAATTTTTCGAAATCGGCTAAAGGACTATCCCATGGAACAATGCCGAAAAGTTGACATTTGAAATTGGCCAAAGTGTGCTGAGTAGATGAAGTTTCTAAATTTCTCAAAATTGGCCTAAACCAGTGGCTATAATCCTACCAAACAAGGCTGAAAAGTTGACGTTTTAGAATTTCTTGAAATCAACAAAAACATCAGACTTCAACCTACTAAACGGAGTTGAAGTGTTTGACCCACAAAACTAGATCGAAAAGTTGAAATCTCTGAATTCTCGAAAGTGGCCAAAATTAGTGGACTATTTATCTTTGGAACAAGGCCAGAAGGCCGAATTCTTCAAAATTTTTGAAGTAGCATAAAATAAGTGGACACATAGAAACAAGCCAAAATACTGAAATTTAATTTTTTTGGAAATTGATCAAAGTCTGTGGACTAACTTACGAAACAATGCCAAAAAGCTGACGTTTTAGAATTTCTCGACATTAGCAAAAAAATAGTGCAAATAACTTACAAAACTGAGCTGTGGCAAAATATGTGGACTATAACCCCGCCAAAGCGTGCCCAATTGTTGGAATTTCTATACTTTTCTAAATCGAGCAAAACCAGTGGACAAAAAGTTGGCATTTTAGAATTCTTGAATTCAGCAGAAAATAGTCGATCACAACCCACGAGAGCATGCTTTAATGCAAAAATTTCAGAATTTCTTGAAAATGGTCAAAATCAGTAGACTACTGTAACCCATGAACAAGGTCGAAATTTTAAATTTTTTCATAATTCTAAAATTTCAATATTTCTTGAAATTCACCAAAATTATGGCTTTTTTAAAGACGTGCAGAGACTCACAGGTCGCCTCGTGGCCATAGGGCATTTTTTCTCCAAGTCCGGAGAAAAATGTCTCCCATTCGTCAAGGCCCTTAGAGGGGCTAAAGGCTTTGAGTGAGGGCAATATCAGCAAGAGTCCTTTGATCAGCTCAAGGCCTTTCTAGTCAACCCCCCACTCTTGAGCAAGCCTAAGCCCGGGGAAGCCCTCTACATATACCTCGCCACTTCGGAGCACTCTCAGCGCTGTTCTGGTAAGAGAGAGATAAGATGCACAAACCAATCTACTATGTGAGTAAGGTCCTCAGGGACGCCGAATTCCGTTATCCAAAGCTAGAAAAGATGGTCTATGCGCTAGTCATGGCAGCCCGAAAGCTCCGACCCTACTTCCAGTCTCACTCGGTGATCGTTCTTACCGACCAGCCGCTCAAACAAGTTCTCTACAAGTCCGAGACCTCGGGGCGCCTTATGAAGTGGTTCATAGAACTGAGCCAACATGATATCAACTATCAGCCCCGAACCACTATCAAGGCACAAGCCCTAGCAGAATTCATAGTAGAGAGCACAATTCCGATGCCAGCAAAGCGATAGAGGAACCCCTATTCTGGATCATGTATGTTGATGGGTCCTCGTGCGCCGACGGGAGCGGGGCTGGGGTCATCCTGACTGGCCTCGATGATTTCGTTCTTCAGTACTCTCTCCGCATAAGTTTTCGAGCGTCTAACAACGAGGTTGAATATGAAGCCCTTATAGCCGACCTGTGTATGGCTCGCAAGGCCGGGGCCAAGCGCGTCAAGATATTCAGTAACTCGCAGCTGGTAGTGAACCAGGTATTAGGAGAAAACGAAGCGCGAGATGGTCGCATGGCCAAATACCTGGCCAAGGTCAAAGAGCTACTGGCCTCTTTCGAAGATGCACAACTCCAACGAATCCCTCGAGAAGAGAATGCGCAAGCGGATGCTCTCTCAAACTAGCCTCTTCCTTCCAAGGGCTCGAACAAATCGTCTTAACAGAAGTTCTCTTGAGACCTAGCATCGAGGAAGATCCCGAACCGATGGAGACGCCCCTGGTACTCGGGGAGAATTGGATGAGGCCCCTGCTCGAATTCCTCGTAGATGAGATCCTCCCCCCAGACCCTAAAGAGGCTCGAAAGATCAGAACCAGAGCCGAGCGGTGCATGCTCATCGAGGGGGTCATGTACAAACGCTTACACTCAAGTGGACGGCAGACCTTACTTGAGATGCCTCTCCCCCGAGGAAGTCCAGTATGCTCTAAAGGAGGTCCATGAAGGGATGTGTGGTGCTCACTTGGGAGATCCCTCGCCCGCAAAATCCTGAATTATGGATACTTTTGGCCCACACTCAGCGATGCCGAACAACACGTTTGCTAATGCGTCCCCTGCCAAAAATTCTCAACAATCCGCCGCTTACCACAAGCCCAACTCTCCTCCTTATCCAGTCATACCCCTTTTGCAATATAGGGAATAGACTTGCTCGGGCTTTTCCCTCCAGCGTCGAGCCAGCTGAAGTTCCTTGTTGCAATCGACTACTTCTCTAAATGGATCGAAGCCGAGCCTCTAGCGACGATCACAGAGAACAGAGTCCAGCGTTTCTTTTGGAAGAACGTTGTCTACCGATTCGATGTACCTCGAATCTTGGTAACGGACAATGGGACCCAATTTACGGGGGCAACCTTTCGCAATTTTTGTACAGACCTTGGTATCCAGCAACGATTCTTCTCGATCTCCCCCCCGCAATCCAACGGTCAAGCAGAGAACGCCAATCGGCAAATTCTTTCCGGCCTGAAAAAGAGTCTGGACAAGTCTGCTAAGGGTTTATGGGTCGAACAACTCCCCAATGTGCTCTGGAGCTATCGCACTACTAAGAAGACCCCCACAGGAGAATCTCCCTTCAACCTCACTTACGGCTCCGAAGCCGTCATCCCACTAGAAGTCGGTATACCTTCGCCCCGCTTGATTGCCTACAACGAAGAGCAAAACGCGAATGCGCTTCGCGGTAAATTGGACCTCATCAATGAGATTCGCGAGAGATCCTTTATCTGGCAAGAAATCTATCGACGTAGGATTGAGCAGTTCTACAATAAGAGAGTACGCCCTACTAATCTCAAAGAAGGAGAAATGGTACTCAGAAAGCTATCAATTTCTTTTCCAATCAAGAAAGGCAAACTAGCACCTAACTGGGAAGGACCGTATAGGGTCTCCAAAGTTGTCAGACCTGGTGCTTATCAACTTGAAGACCCGGGGGGTAAGAGGGTGCCGAGGACGTGGAATGCGGAACACTTGTTGAAGTACCAAGAGGGTGTTTGAGCACCTGCTCCAAGCAACTTTAACTCCTAGAGCGTTCTTAAAGCATTTCTAAAGTTGTTTCTTTTTATTCAGTTAATTTTTTGAAGTGTAATAATGGCTTGCAACTTAGAAGCAGCCACTTAGTTGTTTTTAATAAAAGCAATTTTCTTTCTCAGAAAATCCATTATCTTGATGTTCTGGTTGTCTCACCTCGAAACGTACACTAAGTACAAAAAACTCTCTTAAACAACAAGTTTGGAGTCTAACACTTGGTTCGGTACCGCTTTGGCTACTTTCGAAGGAGTAAGTACAAAGTAGCTCACCATTCGAAATTGCTCCTACAACTGTTGAAACTTTCTTAACGACAAGTTCGGAGTCCAACACTTGGTTCGGTGCCGCTTTGGCTATTTGCGAACGAGCGAGTACAAAGTAGCTCACCATTCGAAATTGCTCCCACAACTGTTGAAACTCTCTTAACAATAAGTTCGGAGTCCAACACATGGTTCGATGCCGGTTTGACTACTAGCGAACGAGCGAGTACAAAGTAGCTCACCATTCGAAATTGTTCCCACAGCTGTTGAAACTCTCTTAACAACAAGTTCGGAGTCCAACAAAGTAGCTCACCATTCGAAATTGCTTCCCACAACTGTTGAAACTCTCTTAACGACGAGTTCGGAGTCCAACACTTGGTTCAAAGCCGCTTTAGCTACTTACGAACGAGCAAGTACAAAGTAGCTAACCATTCGGAATTGCTCCCACAACTGTTGAAATTCTCTTGCGAAAGTTAGCGAAACACAAACTCTTCGACGAAGCTCGTTACCAGATCGAAAAATGCAATATATTATTCCATCAAAATTGAAGATACAAGTCTTATTCAAGGCCAAAAAGTCATACAAGACAAAAAGATTACAAGATTGGAGATACAAGTCTTATTCTAGCCTAACTTCTTCTAGAGAGGGGGACACTCCTATTAAGCGATACACGAGGCCGGCGAGCGCCGTGCTGATCTCGCCTCGTCTCCACGGAAGTCTCTAAGCCAGCGAGCCGAGTCGCGTCGTCGGCACCCAAGTGTCTAACGGTTGTCCCGACTTATGCCCCACTCGATGAGCCGGCCACTCCACTTTGCGCATCACCTGGATTCCGCAAAACAGGAGGCGAACGAAGTGCTAACTCGTGGAACAACCTTCCTTGAACATACTCACCCCGAGGGCAGGAAGTGCTTCTGATGTTGCTCCCCTCAGAAAGCCGTCGCAGACGAAGATTCTCCGCCTTTAGCTAGACGACCCGCTCTTTCAGAGAGTCATCCGTCACTTTGATCTTCAAACGAGGCAATCGTCCCGAACTACTCCCTCGCGAGACCTCAGAGATAGCCCTTCGAAGGTGTGCCGCCTCTAGATTCTTCTGGAGCACCACATTCTTTAATTCGGCTCTCTCGGATCTCGCCTCGAATAAAAAGTGACGAAGGAACTTGAGTTTCAAGCCTTCGCTGACGGCCATCGAGAGGCAGGACTCCTCGCCTTCGGGTGGCACTTGGCGAATCCTCTCCTCAAGGCGCCTCATCTCGATGTCTCGACGAGCCAGGGTCACCCTTAAATGACCCAACTCCCGCTCTACTCTATAAAGCATATCTCGAGACGGAGCTAGCCCCAACTTCACGACGCCTAGATCAGAGCGGAGTCGTGGCACCTCGCTATCCTGGGAAGTCGACCAAAAAGAAAGTGTAAATCTCGAAGTTCAAAGAGCCAACATGATGATACTACGTCTAAACGAAGCTACTATGAGACGGTCTGAAAGCAAAACAAACCCACAAAAGTTTCGAGACTTCATAACACTTGTCCACAAAACAGTTTTTCATTAAATTTCAGTGAGAAATACAAGAGGCGGTGGCCAGTCCGCAATTAGGCTACGGTACATAATGTTCAAAATAAAAGATGTATAAAAGTGCAACAAGGTCAAGGCGGACCGCTTTCGAGTGATCTCCGGTCGCCAAGGGCTCCGACCCTTGTGTTTGGGTGACAATGGCTAAAGGCATGACATCCGCAACAGCCTCTACCTCTGCCTGGTTGGTCCCTACCTCGATCACTTCAACCTCCTCGTCTTCTTCGTCCTCCTCGGAGACGTCGTCGAACCCAGGGATAGGGTCGGGGAACAGACACCATCCGACGCAGTCTACCTCCGGGAAAGTCCCCCTTACTTGGTCGATTGTGCGAGCATAGGCCTTCGCCATGTTGACGTAGAGGTACCCCTTGGCCTTCTCCATCGCTTGGTCCTCGACCTCCTTCGCCGCGGCAACCTTCGCGACAGCGACAACATCCTCCTTGTCCTTGGCCGCCAACTCTTTCTCTTGGAGCAGCAGAGCGTTGTCCGCCTCGAGCTTTGCAACAACGGCCTCGAGGTGCTCCAACCTCGAAGCCTTCATCTCGGCTTCAAGCCTCGATTGCTCGAGGTCTTTGGTGATCCGAGCTTTTTCTGACCGAGCCCTGTTTGCCTTCTGTTTTAGCTCCCTCTCTTGCTCGGTCATCTTCTCCATCAGATGACCGAAGTGGAAAGTTATCTACGAGAGAAGCAAAGCACCATTACTCGAGCTTACGAAAAGAAAACCAACTCCACAAAAGGCGGAAACTATGAGTCGACGCAAGACTTACCGACACAGCTGCTCAAGCGATCTCGAGCGCGTCGTCACCAACGCTCCCCGCCTTCATTGCGGCCTTGTCCTTCGGCGTGGCAAGGTGCCGAACAGCTTGCATGCAGGATGACGAGTCGCCAAGGAACCTGTCGAGCTTGCGGACTTGCCAGTCCGGGACAAATATCTTCTTGTGTTCCTCGGTCAGGAACACCTCGGCCTCGTCAGTTAACGGCGGGGCCTCCAAGCCCAATGCCGCTGATAAGAGGAAGGCCCCAGTCTCAGCAGAAGCCGACGTCGCTGCGGGGGTCGGCAGTCGCTGAACAACTGTGACCTGCTTCGCTAGCTGCTCCACAGCAGCGACGAGGGTCTTCACCCTGGGCGAGGACACCTTAGAGACCACCCTCTTCCTCTTCCTAGTGGCCTTGCTGCCCAAGACCCCGCGCTGCGCCAACATGTCATCGAAGTCCATGGATTCTGCAAAAAACATTAGAATACCGAGGTTAAGTGCAAATAAAACTTGACTTAAAAAGAAAAAAGGAGAGCACAGGGCTAAAAATAAAAAGCATACTGGGGTTTATAAGGCTGAGACCTCTCCTGAAGTGCACCTCCTTAGTTAGGTCCTTCCAATCGAACTTCGGCCGATCGAGGAGCGTCCGGACCATCTCATCTTCTTCGGGGCTAAGTACCGGGCTCTCCTTCACCCGCCTCGAAACTTCTTCGACCTAAGCCGTCGGGATGACCCATGGCTCTCGACTTCGGATGAGGAAATACTTATCCCTCTAATTTTTTATCGAGTCGGGGCAGCTGACGAGCTTTTGCGCCATGCCTCGGAGCCAGGTAGAACCTAAACTCTGACTTCTGTTGTTGATGCACCCGGTACACGGTCCGCAGCACGCTTAACCTCGGCTCGAGACCCACTGCTTGGCAGTGAAGGATGAACCCGTTGATTAGCCTCCACACGTTCGGCATGTACTGAACTGGATTGATCCGAAACCATCGTAGTACTTCGATGACGAAGGGATGAAGAGGGAGCCGAACACCGGCTAAGAAGGCGTTGACGGGCCAGAAGCACATGTTCACTGGCATCGACGAGTTGGCCCTCACTCCGGGTCCAGGCAACATCAAGTCGTACTCTTTCGGAATCTGAAAACATTCCCAAATTGACATCTAATCCGCTTCGTTAAGAATGGAGATCGTATCGTCGGCCTCTGAAGTCTCTTTTGCCGCATTCTTCTTAGAGCTGGTATCGGGTCCCATCGGGTCGGGGCCTCCACTACCCGGACCCGGTACCTCACGGGTCCAAAAATTGGACCCGGACCCGGACTTGCAAGAACCGGGTCCGGGTTCAGGTCCGGGTCCTAGTTAAAAAAAATTACCCGTCGGATCCGGTAGTATAGAATAAATATTTGCACTTAAGTATTTTTGCCCCCGATACCCTACGATTTTAACAATTTTTGCACTTAAGTACATGAATTAATATTATATTTACATATCTATCTTCAACAATTACTTTTATATGTATATTCCTATAACCCTATTATTCAAATTCTATATTTGTTTGGGGGTATTTTTTAACGGGTCCGGGTCGGTCCTATTTTGAGCAGACCCGGACCCGGACCTGGACCCGAAAGTGCATCGGGTCTTATTTTAGGACCCGGACCCGGACCCGGACCCGCATAGATCGAGTCGGTTCCGGTCCAATGCCGGGTCCAAGTCGAGTCCGGGTCGGGTTCGGGTATCGGGTAAATGTGACAGTGTTAATTCTCTTCAAAGCTCCGTCCCATACCGTACATAATGCGCTCGGCCTGATGGTACGGAAGATCTCGAACCCTCTGAAGCCCAGTTAGCGGCCCTGGCAATCTGCCGAACTCTCCCATCCTCCGCTCGCTCTCAACCACGGTCTCCACTACGACCGAAGATGACCCTACTACGGCCTTACCTTTATCGATTGGGGGAACCTGACAAGAGGTCGCCTCAGGGGCGAGAGTAGGGGAGGTCTCCTGCCTCGAAGGAACGCTAAATATTCTCTAAAAATAAACTAAGTGTCTAAATTATCTTGATTTGACAGCAACGGTTGGAAAAGATCACTGGAAGTAGGAGATTCTCGCCTGAAGCTCCTTCTAGAAAGAAGAAATTGCCCGAGTAAAAAATTAGAGAATGAGCAAATGAGAAGGGGGGGTGAAGTTTTATAGAGAGGGGTTGTTGGCACATTAACCAAGGCTAAAAGGTCCCCAAGAGCACAAAGGCCTGGCCCATTTACCGCAAAACAACAAAAAATATGGGCAACTCAATAAATGCGTTGACTGGTCAACGGTCAACGCTGCCATGCGTCGCCCTCTCGAAGTCCTCGACTTCGACAAGAGTGCCGAGCGTTCTTGCCACCGACGTCAACGTGAGAAAATGCGTTGACTGGTCAACGGTCAACACGCCACGTGTCGCTCTCCTGGACTCTAAGCAGTTAAAATCTCCGATCACGCCCGATTAATCCCCGACTAATCGCTAATCGGAGGCTAAGCGATTATTTTTTAGCGATTTATAATATTTCAATAGTTAGAGATTTAATCGGGTATAATCGGCTGATTAGTGGTTAATCGGCCGATTTTATGTGACCGATTAACCGATTAAATTCTCTGCTCTAATTTTAATGCTCATTTGCATTATTTGATATTAATCCGACCCAAACCCGAATCCAAATCCAAACCCCTTCTAGTCCTTGAGCAAACCCAAACCCGACATGTCACCGCTCTCTTATTCTTCATCGCGCAAATCCAAACCCAAACCGATTCTCTTTTTCTTCCTCGAGTTAACCCAAACTCGACCGTCGTCGCATACTTGACCTTGCCCGCATCTGATGCTCACGCTGCTCCTCCCCGATTGTTTTTGTTTGATGGAACCAACCAACAAACCCGATCCGACCCACATCCAGAATCCAAACTCAGCTCAAACCAAGTACTCTCTTGTTTTTCTCTATAACTATATGTTCCTATTTGATAATCTCATAATAATTTTATATTAGGATTTAGGGTTGCTACATAATGAGGATATATCTTTATATATAATAATAATAATAATAATAATAATAATAATAATAATAATAATAATAATAATAATAATAATAATAATAATAATAATAATAAGGATTTTTCCGATTTAATCCCCGATTTTTTTCCGATTAACCGATTTATCACTAATCGCTCCTAGACCGATTAGTTCCAAAAACTGATTTTAACTGCCTAGCCTGGACTTCGGCAACAAGTGCCGAGTACTCTTGCCACTGACGTCCAAACGCGACAAATGGCGTTGCCTAGTCAACGGTCTACGTGCCACGTGTCGCTCACCTGGACTTCGGCAACAAGCGCCGAGCACTCTTGCCACTGACGTCCAAATGCGTGAAAACGTTTTGACTGGTCAACGGTCAACATGCCACGTGTCGCTCCCTTGGACTTCGGCAACGAGTGCCGAACGCTCTTGCCACCGACCCCCAAATGGAGGAAAAACGCCTACCTCCCGATGCGCGCGCCCACGATGATCCCTCAGATTGCGCCATGTCGTCGGGCGGCAGATCCATCTTTTTATCGCTTGAAAAATCACGCCAGCGATATGATCAACGCTTTAGATTGCACCACGTCGATATTACCTGATTAATTCTTTTACTTTTTATTAATTCGAATTAATTATTTAAAAATTGCGAAAAATGATTAAAAATTCAAAAAAATAAATTAAAAGTTCTTAAAAATAATTATAAATTCGGGAAAAATATTTTGAGCTCCTGGAAAAATAATTATTAGTTAGAATGATTAATTGATACCTTTTGAAAATAGATTGTTACTTCGCAAAATTAAATGAATAATTCGAAAATAATTAGAAAATCAGAAAAAATCTAGAAAAATTGAAAAAATCCAGAAAATTCTAAGAATCATTTTGGGCATCTTACAAGCTTAGATTGACATCGTCACACTATGAGCAAGATCCAAATCCCCTTAAGAACTCCGATAAAATCTTGTACGCCATTAGAACAATAAAACTACTACTCAAAGGCTGATGAACTCAGTCTTCCGGAGTGGGGGGATCTTGATATGGCTAAAAATAGGATTAAATCGGGACTGTTCAAATCGGGCACGAATCTTAAAGATCTAAGGGGTAAAACGGTAATTTCACCTACAAACGGGTCTGAAATGGGAACCAGGTTTTTTTATAAAGTTCAATAACCCATAAACGGATCTGTCTTATTGGGTATGTGATGTGAATATTTGCAAGTGTACAAAATCGCAACAAGTAGTATAGTTAAGTGAATAAAGTGTCGAACCCAGAGTGACTAATTATTTTATTGAGTACCGAATTTACTAGATGAATCACTATTTGGAAAATCGAAAGTTAATAAATAAAGCAACTAAATTAAATTAATCTAAAGAAAACTAACTAAATTAATGAAGAGGGAGCGGGATGTGAAATTGTGTAATTTGTTAATTGCAAAATAAATTCTAGGGCTTTTAACTTCACCTAGCTTATCACACATAATTTATAACTCCGTATGAATAAAAATATTATTTTTCCAAATTGTAGACCAAAATCCCAAAATTATTCAATACTCTTTCTCAAGAAGTATCAAAATTATTCTCAACTAATTATTTGCCTTAGTTCATTCACAAAATATCAATTGAAAATTTATTAAGATCTATGAATTTCTTAACGGTCATATTAACAGCAGTTCGCTCCTATAACGGTGTTTAATTTTTATTAACCACAAATTACCAGTTCGGTCTTTCATGATTTGAAAGATCATACAAATGTCTATCCACCAATTGTACGCATTAAGAATAAAAATTAACACAACCATGGAAAAATAGAACAATAATAAGGAATTAAAATTGTGTTCTAAAAAACTAGGCTACATCTTTAGCCCTAGAAAAGTAAAATTAGTTCATAATCAAGTTGCAACTAACAAATATTGTCCACGATTGCATGATAAAAATTAGAGACAGAAAAGAGATACAAAAAGGATTGCTTTTTAAAAGAAATTGCAAACCGAACAGCCTCGAACCGCGTTCCGAAAAACAAAATATCTTTAGCCTCTATTCTCTCTCCCTGTCTCGTCTCGAACGCCGAACCATCGTCATGTCAGCCTGAAAACGCGTCGCCACGTCAGCCAGGTCCCTGTTTCGTTGAAAACTTGTTGCCGCGTCAGTCAGGTGGGACCCACCGCTGAGTCAACAGCCTCTGACCGTTGCTTCTTTTGTCGTTTTCTGTCTTTTGCATGTAGTGCATAAACATATCTTCAAGTATCGGCTTCTTTCATTGCTGTGGAAAATTTTGAGGCTGTCTAATTGCTCCTTAATTGTTGTTCATTGAAAAATTGGGGGTGTTTCTCTATTCTTGATGATACGTGTTTGAATAAGGATTGTTTTGATGTTGAAAATTGGACACGTAATTTGCTTGATTGAAATTTAATTGAGAAAATGGGTTTCCCACTTGGCAATTTGTACGTGAGTGATTTCCTGCACAAAGATCACAAATCATATGAGATTGAATAGCATTAAAATTCATATTTCCTACTTGTTTAGATAAAATATCAATTTTTGCATTTAAAATAGAAATAGGATCAAGTTCAAAAACTTCAGCCACTTTTCTTGGCATTGTTCTCTCTGAAGACCACTGGTAATTATTTGATGCCATCTCCTCTAAAAGTTCATAGGCTGCTTCATGAGTTTTGCTCATAAGTGCACCTCCAGCTGCTGTGTCAACCATAGATCGATGTGCAACTTTTCTTAGCATTGTTCTCTCTGAAGACCACTGGTAATTATTTGATGCTATCTTCTCTAAAAGTTCATAGGCTGCTTTATGAGTTTTGCTCATAAGTGCACCTCCAGCTGCTGTGTTAACCATAGATCGATGTGCAACTCTCAAACCATTATAGAATATTTGAATTTGCAGCCATTTCGGTAGTTCATGATGAGGACACTTTCTTAATAACTCTTTGTACCTCTCCCATGCATCATACAAAGACTTGGTCTCAAATTGAGTAAATGTGGAAATATCATTTCTTAGTTTTGTTGTCTTTGCAGGCGAAAAATACTTGGCCAAAATTTTTTGTGCAAGTCCCTCCCAAGTAGTAATACTACCGGGTGGTAGATAATATAGCCAAGTCTTTGCCTTATCTCGTAGTGAAAAAGGAAAGAGTCTCAATCTGATTGCATCATCTGATACTCCGTTGTGCTTGAAAGTGTCACAAATTTCTAGAAAGTTTGCAATGTGAACATAAGGATCCTCGTGCGGTAGTCCCCAAAATTGAACAGTCTGTTGAATCATTAGAATAATCGCCAGTTTAATCTCAAAATCGTTAGCTTCAATAACCGGGCTCTTTATGCTTGATATTGTTCCATGAATTGAGGGCATAACATAGTCTCTCAGAGGCCTGTTTTCATCGTTCCCCATGATAATGTACGTGTATGTCTTGAAATATAAGTATCGATAAAAAAGAAAAACTAAAAGAAAATAAAATAAGAAACATAAATAAAAGTAAAAGTAAGTCAAAAGAAAATAAAGATGTAAAATAATAATAAAACAAAAAATAAATACAAAAAAATCCAAACTAGTAATAATCTAGCAATTTTCAATATCAATAAAAGAATAACTAGTCCCCGACAACGGCGCCAAAAACTTGATGTGAATATTTGCAAGTGTACAAAATCGCAACAAGTAGTATAGTTAAGTGAATAGAGTGTCGAACCCATAGGGACTAATTATTTTATTGAGTACCGAATTTACTAGATGAATCACTATTTGGAAAATCGAAAGTTAATAAATAAAGCAACTAAATTAAATTAATCTAAAGAAAACTAACTAAATTAATGAAGAGGGAAGCGGGATGTGAAATTGTGTAATTTGTTAATTGCAAAATAAATTCTAGGGCTTTTAACTTCAC
This sequence comes from Hemerocallis citrina, assembly GCA_017893485.1. NCBI lineage: Eukaryota > Viridiplantae > Streptophyta > Magnoliopsida > Asparagales > Asphodelaceae > Hemerocallis > Hemerocallis citrina. The sequence continues at coordinate 20,094,604 of CM030367.1, forward strand.
CTAGTTTATCACACACAATTTATAACTCCTTGTGAATAAAAATATTATTTTTTCAAGTTGTAGACCAAAATCCCAAAATTATTCAATACTCTTTCTCAAGCAGTATCAAAATTATTCTCAACTAATTATTTGTCTTAGTTCATTCACAAATTATCAATTGAAAATTTATTAAGATCTATGGATTTTTTAACGGTCACATTAACAGCAGTTCGCTCCTATAACCGTGTTTAATTTTTATTAACCACAAATTACCAGTTCGGTCTCTTCATGATTTAAAAGATCATACAAATGTCTATCCACCAATTGTACGCATTAAGAATAAAAATCAACACACAACCATGGAAAAATTGAACAATAATAAGGAATTAAAATTGTGTTATCTAAAACTAGGCTACAACTTAGCCCTAGAAAAGTAAAATTAGTTCATAATCAATTTGCAACTAACAAATATTGTCCAGGATTGCATGATAAAAATTAGAGACAGAAAAGAGATACAAATAGGACTGCTTTTTAAAAGAAATTGCAAACCGAACAGCCTCGAACCGCGTTCCGAAAAGCAAAATCTCTTCAGCCTCTATTCTCTCTCTCCCTGTCTCGTCTCGAACGCCGAACCGCCGTCACGTCAGCCTGAAAATGCGTCACCACGTCAGCTAGGTCCCTGTTTCGTTGAAAACTCGTCGCCACGTCAGCTAGGTGGGACTCGCCGCTGAGTCAGCAGCCTCTGACCGCTGCTTCTCTTGTCGTTTTCCGTGCCAGGCGTCTTGAGCTCGTGCCAACACAACAGGATGCCAGGTCAGCTCTTGCCCTTGAAGACAGCGCCCAGCACGTGTGCGTCTCGTCCTCTGCTGCTGTCTCTCTCTTTTTGTTTCTTCACGTTTTAATTTCTTTATTTTATTTTTTTAATCGAGGTAGACGTCGCTCAACCTCTCTCGTATCAGCGCTCCCTTTTTTCTCTTCATCTGCTGTTGTATTTATAGGAGTAGAAGAGGTAGGAATTAGGGTTTTCTTTTGCAGAAAGAACCTTTCATCTTTATTTATTTGAAACACTTCCTGCAAATACAAATAAAATAAGGATTTAGAATTTAAAATAAAAATAAAAATTTAAATTAATTAGTTCAACTTAAACTAACTAATTTTCATATTAGCTCAATCAAAATCCTTTTAAATTTTGTTTATTCTTTTACACACTATTGACAATTAAAATTGTACTTTCCTTCTCATATTGCCAAATTGTAAAAATTAAAATTCAACAAATCAATAAAAATAATAAATCAACAGTTTTGCTTTGTTTGTTGATTTTTACCAAAAATCTTCACATTTTGTATCAAAAATCTTATTTCTTCAAAAATACTTAATTAATTGAAATCTTATGGAAATAAGATGAATTAAACACAATATAAACGAAAACAAGCAATTTTAATGGGTAAATGAGTACGAGTATTTGTATAAAAATTCGACACATCAGTATGGGTAGCAACCCGTTACAAATCAATTCAGATATTTAAAGAGTAATTCAAATTTGTGATTATCTCTAAGAGGTGGTTTTAACCAACTCTCTTATCACAAATCGAGTTTAAACTCTTCATCGTTATCCAAAAACACCGGGACATAAAGATAAATCATTCTCTCTAAACTGTCTCTTAAGGCGACTATAAATACCCCTCCCCCACCATAACAAGGTAATCAATCTTTTTCCACATAAAGCTCTTTCATAATCTTCTTGATTACTGACAAGAGCGTCTGAGGGTTTGTCGCTGGGATCCATCCCGGTGTATCAAACTTTTTGCAGGTTCATGGCAGCGGCAAGAAATCAGTTAAATGTCGGTGAAAGTCGACAGGTTTGCTTATTCGTTTTTCTCGAAGAATTCACAAATTCATCTGTTTACTCCCACACCAAAATCAGCAGCAACAATAATCACCTTCTTTGTGTTTGTTTTTTATTGTATATACCGGATTTGTTAAGCAGAGTAGCACACTATCCGGCTAGTTCGAACCCTAAGCAGTTAAAATCCCCGATTACGCCCGATTAATCCCCGATTAATCGCTAATCGGAGACTAAGCGATTATTTTTTTTAGCGATTTATAATATTTCAATAGTTAGCAATTTAATCGGGAATAATCGGCCGATTAGTGGTTAATTGGCCGATTTTAAGTGGCCGATTAACCGATTAAATCTCCTCTAATTTTCATGATCGTTTGCATTATTTGGGCTAAATCCGTCCCAAATTCAAACCCCTTCTAGTTCTCGCGCAAACTCAAATCCGACATATCGCCACTCTTCTTTCTCGTGCAAACGCAAATCCAAACCGATTCTCTTCTTCTTCCTCCAGCAAACCTAAACCCGACCCGTCGTCGCTCCCCCTGTACCATCGCATACTTGACTCGGCCCGCATCTGCACCTTCTTCTCTTGTTGCTCACACTACTCTTCCTCCCCAATTGTCTTTGTTCAATGGAACCAACCAGCAAATCCGACCCAACCCACATTCAGAATCCAAACTCAGCTTAAACTAAGTACTCTCTTCATTTTTTCTATAACTATATGTTCCTATTGATAATCTCATAATAATTTTATGTTAGGATTTAGGGTTGTTATATAATGAGGATATATCTTTTTTTAATTATATATATAACAATTTTTCCGATTTAATCCTCGATTATTTCCCGATTAACCGATTAATCACTAATCGCTCTTAGACCGATTAGTTCAAAAAACCGATTTTAACTGTCTAGTTCGAACCTCCACATTGCCATCTTTTTAAAAAATAATGCTATTTATTAAGTGTGTTCTAAAAATCGGCCTAGGTGGCGCCTAGGTGCTAGGCGGCCCTCCCAACGACTCGCCTAGGGCCTAGGCTTTTTAGAAAATCGGGTTATCGGTCTAGGCAGGTTTAAGCGGGTCTAGGCGGGTCTAAATCGGTCTAGGCGGGTATAGGCGGTCTAGACCGCTTAGGACCCAATCCACATTTTTAACTAATTGTTTTTTGAGTTTTCTTACTGTATATCCATGATATGCTAAGCAGAGTAGCAGACTATCCATTATTCTGAGGATTTTAAAGTGATTATGTTTAAATTACAAATGATAATCACCTTTTTTTGTGTTTTTTTTTGTCTTATTGTATATACCGGATTTGTTAAGCAGAGTAGCACACTATCTATTGAGGATTTAAAAGTGATTATGTTTAAATTACAAATGATAATCACCTATTTTGTGTGTATGTTTTCTCTTATTGTATATACTGAATTTGTTAAGCAGAGTAGCACATTATTCATTATTCTGAGGATGTTAAAGTCATTGTGTTTAAATTATAAGTGATACAAATGAATAAATTAGCAGTACTTTCCACCATAAGTGCACATATTTATAAATTGTCTTTAAATTAATATATTTTCCTAGTGACTAAGAATGCTCGTAAGCAGTGCATTTTTTTTTCAATTCAGACAGACAATGTCAATAATACTAACTCAATTGTACATTTATACTTATATTATACGCTATATTTATAAATTTTGGCCATCAGATATTCAAACTATAGTATGCTGAAGCTGAGAGACTAATATTCTTATATTCCTATTCTCATGCGAGTAGTGTTGATGCATTAACAGTCCTTAAGAGGAGCTATAAAGCCTATAATCTTGGATGGATATTCTTCATGTTCACCGATACAATAATACACTGATTCGACTTTGTAAAGCTCTCCTGCAATTGTAAGGAGAAAATTCAAGAGTAGGAATTGATAGCAATAATGTGTAAGAATGGGCAACAACGAAACAAAACCAAAAGATCGATAAATATTCAAATAAATATTCAAACAAATAAACAAAGAAATAAACAAAGAAAGAAACAAAGAAATAAATAAAGAAATAAATAAACAAATAAACAAATAAACAAATGAATAAATAAACCGCCTAGCGCGTAACTGCTTAAGACCTGCTTACAAGGTCTAGGCGTTAGGCCCCCATCGGCTGCCCGACTACCGCCTAGCGACTTCTTGAACATTGATTTATTTTTAATTATTGTTGAAAATAAATTAAAATAAAGTTTACAGGTATATATATTTTTTCTTTCAAATTTATTATTTTGTTATTGTTGGAATTTAATTAATATTTATTTTATAAGTATATATTTCTCTTTCAAATTTTATTAGCAATGTCATGTCTCATTATTTTAGGTATGAGAGGTTGACTTACAAAGCACATCAGTTTTTTTAACTACACATTATGAAATAGTGAACATCGTCAATAAATAGTTGTAACAAATTGTATATATCGCCAAAAAATGGTATAAGAAAATACGTACATTCCATGCAAATTTATCATTGTCAACGTTTAATTATTGAATTTATAGAGATACAAAAGTATTAATTTATAGAGATACAAAAGTATTAATTTAAGTCCACCTACTCTGAGAGAAATTCCTGCGTCCGCTCTGCCTGAAATTATGAGAAGTCAGTTTGATTCCCAAGGGTAACCTTATTGAACTCCAGGCAAAACTTCTTTACCATGTTCCTGTAATCTCCCTATTTAAAATGACACTAAATTCCTCACTTCACCTTTAGCTGAAAGTCTGAAAACTAAACAACAACCTGAACTGGTATCCCCATGTAATTGACTCAATATGAGGAACCTCCCAACAAAACAACGAACTAAATTGCTCTTTTAAAGCTTATAGAGAGGTGTGGGCTCTCTTCAGTAATGTTATGAACAAAAGGTGCTTTGACCTAAATTATTTTCCAAAAGCCGAATGCACTAAGTATCTGAAAAGGAGGGATTATACCAGTTTTGGAAATATGCTTTGGACTCAACAAATTTTATTTGTTTCTGATGGAAAACTTATTTCGAGCCTAGAATTGTTTGTAAAGTTGCTTGTGTGCTCTCTAAAAGCAATACCAAACATAGTCTTAGTTGTAGGTTGTGCTGGTATATCATGCAACAAGAACCTCCAAGATACAACAGATTTGGGGCCACACGATATCTCATGATTGACATTGAGCCTCTTTGTGGCTTGTAATGGTATGACTAGTGGGGCAATAAAATTGCAAATACATTTGAGCCTTGTGCTTGTAGCCTACTTATTGTCTCTCTTGGTTGTTTTCTATCATCTTCCCCAACATTGGTGATATGTATCTGACAATATGCTCTTCTAAATGTGATGTGAAGCTATATAATAATCAGGAATTAGACTTTGGTTTTATAACAAAAATCGTACTTTAATCCGGCCGAATTCATGTTGCTTCAGAAGTTTACTCATTCCTCTTGTTTGTGTTCATTTTAAGTCAACTGCTGGAGAAATACTTTGTTTTTATTTATGTAGTTATTTATTTCTTTATACAATTTTTGGCAAGATCATCTTCTTTCTCCCTTCAGAAAGATTCTCAAAAACTAGCAAACACGTTTGAATCATTGTAGTATATTGGACAGAGCCTAACTTATCTAAATTCATATATATATATATTTCTGATCCTTCCCATTGGTGTTATCAGAAGCTACTACAGATGTACTCACAACGGATGCCCTGTTCGTAAGCATGTTGAGAGGGCTTCTGATGATTACAAAGCCATTCTAATTACCTACGAGGGGAAACATAACCATGACCAGCCTCCCCAACAAAAAGACGGTGATCAGTCAAATACAGCTGTCCTTATTGCTGCTGCTGTAGCTTCGGTCAATAATGATGAAGGGGTATACCAATCGAACTCTTTTGACCGGAACAATGATGCAGGAAGAGATGGTAGCAAGTCAAAAGAACTTAGAGGAGCTTTAAAACCCGCACAAACCCTTCTGAGCATTGGGCTCAATTCATCCACTGGAGAAAGAGCTAGTGGAACCAATTCCGATGGTAATAATCATGGCCCTCTCTTTAATAAGAACCGTTCTACTATTCCTGTCCAAAACTCTTGAAACACCACTTTGATTAAGTTTTCTTCTTCTTGTTAGCTGCGTGTATAGTATTTTGTTCCGAGCTGTTTGGAGCATTCCTGATTTGTGATTAGCAAAAAATTTGATTATTTAAAATGAATTATTGATGTAATCATAAAAAGAAAATTGTTGAAGTGACAAGCCAGCTTGATAAGGGATATCAAGGAATGAAGGCTTTTGTTAATGGAGAGTTCTTGTTGACTTGGGTTCCATATTATTCTACTGAATGCAGGTGCCGCTAGGGTAATGAGAAGCATAAAATTATAGATTGTTGGGGCTCAATCAGATAAAGTGTACCACTTTCTTTATGTTCAAGTATGTGGCATAATTGTGCTGCTGTTTGTGAAATTAACGAGACGGGTGCCAAAATTTTGCTGCTCCCCACCTTAAGTTATTAGGCTCGCTAGTAAGTATACATGTTACTAATGAATGTAACAAGGGTTTATAGTTTATTTATGATGCTATCTGCAAGTGCGTGTTTACGTGCAATTGCAATTCATGCGCTAATAATTTATGGAATTAGTTGTGAAGCTAAACTGCATGTGCTACTATACAGCAGCAATTCTGTTACTATGTTAAAAGGTCGTGAAGGCCTATTTCTTAGAAGAGGGGAGGGGAGGGGAGGGGAGGGGAGGGGGGGAACCTTTTGAAGCTAACAATATCATGCTGTTTTTATCAGCTGACCAAAAAGTAAAAATTTACATTCAACCCCCCCGAAAAAAAAAAATCTAGTTTTCATCAGGAACTTCATAGAAGCTAAGGGCCAGACCCAGAAGCGGCCCAAATGCTTGCCTCATCACGCGTCCATGAATCAGCAAAGCCCACGTCACATGCTGTTGTGTTGCTGTCCCCATATGTTTATAAATATGTTTAATTGTTTATGTACATACACAGCTATAATAAATTATGCGATGGGTTAGAGCATCTACACTCGTTTTTGCCAATTGCCCATATCTTGGCATTTGGAAAATGGGTTTGTAGGATGAGGCTTGCAGTTCGTTGAAGCCATTTTTGGGGTTTTTATATTAAAAAAACGGCGGATGAAAGATGTTCTTTTGTCTGTTGATTTTTTAAATATTTTTTCGTCCGTCCATTTTTTAATTAAAAAAAAAAATACTCGTCTGTTCGAAACTGGGGCGTAATGACAACTTTCCCCTCTCCTGCTATTTACTTAAACCAACTGCATCACTCACTCCTCTCACTGCTTCCTCTTCACCCCCACTCCATACACCCATAAAACACTCAAAATATCGAGTATGGGAGTGCATGTTTAAAAAGTGGTCGACAAATATTCCTTCACTCAGATTCACAGAATAGTATGGCAAAAACGAAAGGTAAAAACTACTCTTTGATCAATTTCCCAAACCAGATGCACTCCTAAAGTTTCAACTCCGGCCATCTTCCACCATGCCTATACCCCTGCTTCTGCCGCTTCTTCTTCTCCTTGCAAAGTGCCGACCTTCAACATGCAACCATCTCCTCCTCTTTGCCTGAGCATCTGCTGCTCCATCGTCTCCTTCCTCTTCCTCAAGTGCTCCCCTGCGGCATTCCAACATTGGTGCCAACTACTCTTCCCCCCGCCCCCCCCCCCCCCCCCTCCCGCACTTGACCTGCAACAAAACCAAAAGTTCCATTAGAAAGTTTACCTGAAAAGAGTGTTTGTCTCCCTAAACATGGAACTCACCTTACTTGAACTGTGTGGATGTGAGCCTACAGTGGAGGTCCCCTACCAGCCGAGTAGTTCTCACCCCCCCCTCCGAGCTGTAACCCTTTTGCGCCCCCCCCCCCCCCCCTCAACTCATCACCAAAACCACTGTGCATGCAGCTTTACCACCGACCACCTCTGCAACCCTACCAGAACTTGTTCCTGCTGCTGCTACACTCCCTCCACCCCCACCCCTGAACCCACAAAATCTGCTGGCTGAGGAAGAGGATCGGAGGCTCAGACCCGATCAACACTCCGTGCGTGCACAAGACGCACACAAGCAACGGGTGAGCCATGATTATGGTCATCATCGCCAAAACCGATATAGCACATTGACAAGAGGATGGGCCCACAGAGGGGGTCCTCCCCCTAGCTCAGTTGAGCGTAAGAGTGACCACCAACGAGGCCTTCATCGTCTAACGATGAGCAGTATGTTCATCACAAGACTCAACGGAATCAACATTCAATTACTCACAATCAAAGAAAGTACCCTTACCCACATCAACAAACCTCTTTCCACCACCACTCCCCCCAACCACAGCACCATCAACACAAAAGGAGCGACAGCTACATCTATACCAATACATCAGAAGGGAGCAACCACCACTCAAACCACAGAACCTCTCATCACTACCCCTGCCCCCAGCTAGGCTTTGCTTACACCACCAAAAACCTGATCAGAACCCCAACCCCTGCCCTGTTCCACCTCCTCAACCGCAGGCTAAAGCGCTGCTTAAATCCTCCGTTGTGCGGGCCCAAGATGGGGTCCCACCAAACGAGATTACCATGGACTTAGACTCGATTGCAGAAGGGGAGCAATGGGTTGAAGTCGCCAGCAAAACAAAGAAAAGACAGAGTGTCACTCTCCCTCCTCAACTCAACATAAAAAAAGCAATGGAAAGGAAAGCGAAAACCGATACCTTGCTTTAATGGCGGCGAACTGGGCCATTACCGTAAAGATTGCACCAAGGAAGTTCGATGCCTCAAGTGTATGAAGTGGGGACACCTATCATATGTTTGCACCAATGTCGTCGAAACCCATAATGATGAGGAATTGTGAGTAGAGGCAGATCGCCTGACAATCCCACCATGATCCGACTCGCAAAGAGTCTGGATACCATCAAGAACGAGGAAAAGTGGCTCCGACAGTGGTGCGCTGTGGCCAGAGTGAGGTCAGGGAGTCCCTCCGTGACCCGCCTACTCCAAGCGCTAAATGCCAGATGGCCTATGAAGGCACACAGAGATTGGGTAGCAAAGAAAATGTGTCACCTTCAGTTCTTGGTGTCCTTCCCGTTAACGGAGAAGGTGGGAGAGGTGACAGGTATGGGGATAGTGGACTTCGACCACTTCAAAATGGAGTTCTTTGCATGGTCACCAAGCTTCGGAGCGGAGCTCCCTCAAGGCGAATTATTCTGGATATGGATACATAATGTGCCACTCCATTTTTAGAAAAGGGAGGCGCTGCAAGAGATAATCGCCGACTTCGGATCAATTGAAGAGATCGACGAGAAGACTGTTCGTCGATCCGAAATAGTGTCAGCAAGGATTCTTATCAGGAGCGTTGACATCTCGTTGATGCCATGATTTGCCAAAGTTTATTCCTTCGACGAATCATACCTTATTCGATTCGTGCTCGACAAGCGAGCAGAACCAGAGTCGGAGAGGTCGGCCATCACATCCTCCACTCCCCCCACAGCTCTCAGAGACGATCGCTCATACAAACAAGTTGTATCACCAAATTGGGACTTGACCATCGATGGGGCTCACAAGGTCGAGCGAGCGCATAGGGAGCTCATCAAAGAGGCGAGAGGAAAGGAGCAGTGCTAGGATCAGGTGGCGGAGGGATCAGAACCAAGAAAGGAATCTCCGATCAAAGGTGGTTAAGAACGGGTATCGACCAACAGATCCAACGGCCCTAGATGCTCGGAAATCAAATCTACAGTCACTATCAAATTTGGGAAGTTTGGTAGACACAGAGGCGATCCACCGAAAAGAGGGTCAAAAGAAATCCCAAAATGGAAGCCTACGCCTCGAAGTTGGTGAAGTTGGTGGGGAGGTCACGCGAGAGGAGCACAGAGGGGAGATAGGCTGCACAAGATCTACAAAGGGAAAAAGCACATTGATTGTCGACATGCAAAACGACATGCAAAGTCGTTCGTCAAAGGAGCAAGAGCAGGTGGCCTTGGGACAAGAGAAAAGCTCGGAGGCTTACAGTTTGGGAAGAAAGATGAGCATAGGAGGGAGTGCAGACAGAGTCTCAGACCCAAAAGGGTGCAAAGCAAGGTTGAAGATAGGTACACTGGGGAAGGAGAAGGCACAGAGTGGAAAGAAACAAGAAAAAGAAATGGTCGTACACAGCGAAGTGGGAAATGATGCGTCTTCGTCTCTATCGATAAACACTTCGTATTCTATGCCAAACACCTCATCTACTCTGCCAACCAACGTGCCTGTGCCACGTGGTGCTGCATCTGACAAAAATGTCAGAGTCATGAAACAGCTGAGCAACAGGATCGAGTTAGCTTATCCTGCCCCTGACTTAGAGCAATTAAGAGCTCAGAAGGGGGACAGGTAAGGGTTGGAGTTAAAAGTAATGGGAAATTGGCCTTCAAGTAATTGTGGGCTTGCTGAAGAAGTGAATGGGCCTTTAGTAAGTGGGGAAAACAATATGACAGGGGGGAACTTTTATAAGGAGGATTTAAATTGGCCCAAAGAGGGGTCTAGCTCAAAAGAAGGGGAACTAGGGACCTTATGCATTAGCCCAATTAACATTATCCCCGACCAAAGTGATGAAGACAATCGGGAAGACAGGCTGAACCTTGAAGATGACATGGTCTAATCTGAGGGGGAGTCTATGGAGTCAGAGGATTATGATTTCGATGTTGATTTTCGCGCCACTTCCCCTGAGTTTGTTCCGTCCACCTACCCATCTTCCCAGATCGAATCAGGTTTCACAGTTCAGAAAGTGGCAAAGAGGACTAATGAGGAGTCCCTAGATAATTATCTGGAGATCGCGATGGCTGCTAAATCTGCTAAGACTAGAGACGGAGTTACGCATTCTTTCTTAGCATCTATTTTTAATTTCATGACTGATAATGAAATTTTTAGTCTAGCCAATACTTGTGGTTTTGCGGTAGGCGATACCGATAGAAATGCATATCTCCTGAATAAGATCAGGGGTTGGGAGACCGATAGGGTAAACCATAACTTGAACTCGTCGTCCAAATCGAGTCACGATCTCCCCATAGCTGTAGTTAATGGAGGCCCTTTTCTAGAACGTCAGAGGCCTCGGTAGGCGGGGCAAACGAGAAATGGTTAAGGAAGTCATAGCCAGGTCAAAGGTTAATATTGTTGGTCTCCAAGAGACCAAACTTTCTCACATGTCTAGATTTAATAGAGTTGGGGGAACTCGAGTATCTGAATGGAGAATGTTCATGTTAGTTGGGGCTTCTGGGGGAATCGCTCTGGGTTTTAACCCCCAACCTATTTTATTATATAGACGAGCTCCACGAGCAATTTTCTTTGTCGGTTGTGTTAAAGCGAAAATCTGACGATTGGATTCAGACGATCATGGTGGTCTATGGACCGCATACTTCTGCCTCTAGAACGGCCTTTTGGATGGAACTAAGAGCGATCCAAGCTAAATGGCCACACCCCTGGGTGGTGGGGGGTGACTTTAACATTATTAGATTCGCCTCAGAACATAGAGGCAGAGGATCTAGTGCCCCAGACAGGGAAGCGTTTAATGAAGTCATTACAAACCTAGAATTGGTGGACATCCCCATATCAGATAGGCTCTTCACCTGGTCGAACATGCAAGCAGCGCCCATTCTGGCCAAGTTAGATAGGATTTGGTCTCCACGGACTGGGAGACCAAATTTTCATTGACATCGGCCAAATTTCTCCCTAAACCAACATCAGATCACGTGCCTATTTTCTTATCCTCCGGGGAAGACCAACCAAGAAATCCGTCAAAGTTTCGGTTCGAGAAAGCTTGGCTAGAAATCCAAGGCTTCCACTATATGGTTAACGAGAGTTGGTCTCGCCCAACCAAGGGTCGGGAGGCATCCGCTATATGGTGTGAAAAACTTAGCAGGCTTAGGGACAAGCTCAGGAGATGGAACCGGATCCGATTTGCACTGATTTGGAGAGCAAAGGAATCCTTTCTGGAATGAATTGAGGAACTTGAAAAAATTGAAGAAACTAGGGATCTGCTGCAGGAGGAGCAGAATCGACTGCTCCAATTCAGATAGGAAATTGACCAACTCTACAGGATTGAGGAAATCAAATGGCAACAACGGTCCAGAATTTCATAGCTCAAAGAGGGAGACGCGAACACTGCATTCTTCCACCGAGTTGCCAGTGCAGACGTAGATCTAACCTCATTCACTCGATCCACTCGGACTCTGGAATGGTACAAGGCGACGTTGCTATTAAGATGGCTTTCCAGTCCCATTTTAAATGCCTTTTTGGGCATAAAGCAGACTTCAGGGTCCCTCTCCAACACGACTTCTGGCAGGACCAAGCTTGCAACTCCAATCCTAGTATGCAATCCCTCGAAGCACCCTTCACTGAGGAAAGAGGTCTGGAAGACTATCCAAGGTCCAGATGGTTTCCCAATAGTGTTCTATCAGATATTCTGGGAGGAAATCAAAGGTGACTTACTGAAGGTGTTCGCAGACTTCCACGAACATAAACTCAAACTAGGGAGATTCAATTACGTGGAGGTTGTGCTGATTCCTAAGAAGGAAGACTCTCATCGAGTTGAAGACTTCTGTCCAATAAGCCTTCTTAACTGCTCTGTAAAGATCATTACAAAGACTTTCGCTAACAGACTGGGAAAAGTTATGGATGGTATCATTAGTCAAGACCAGACGGAATTTATCAAAGGATGATGTATTCAGGACAGTATCGCAACGACTGAAGAGACTATCCATCATTGTCACACCTCGAACTCTAAGAGTTACCTCCTTAAGCTAGATTTCGAGAAAGCCTATGACTCTGTTGAATGGGACTGTCTGTTGGAAGTGCTTGCTAGGAGAGGTTTCGGGGACAGATGGATCAGATGGATCCACACCTGCCTTACCACCAGCAGGATGGCGATTTTGGTAAACGGGGACTCAGACAAGGCGATCCGCTCTCACCCCTTCTCTTTACCATAGTGGCAGACGTGCTAAGATCCATGATGGCCAAGTGCAGTAGAGCAGGTTAGATTGCACCAGTGGCTAATGGAGCCAATCGTCAAGGTTGCTCTATACTCCAATATGCAGACGATACTCTTCTTTTTGGCAATGACAACCTAGGGGAAACTACCGTCTTCAAAGAGATTCTGTATTGTTTTGAAGCCTGGTCTGGCCTCAGGGTTAACTTCCATAAGAGTGCTCTCACCCCCATTGCCCTGACTCCAGTAGAGGCTTTTGAACATGCCACAATCCTCCATTGCTCCACAGAAAGTTTTCCCATTCAGTACCTTGGATTGCCACTAAGACCCGAGAAGCTAAAAAAGGCAGACTGGATGCCCATTATTGACCGGGTTGAGAAATGACTAGCAGGCTGGAAAGGAAAAGCCCTATCCTTGGGTGGGAGAGTCTTGCTTATTAATGCAGTCCTCTCAAACCTCCCCACCTATTATCTATCCTTCTTTGAAATGCCGCGATGGGTAATCCAAAGAATTGACCGGACTCGTAAACATTTCTTATGGAAAGAGGCAGACCCGGATCGAGGGGATTATCACCTCATTAGGTGGGAGAAGGCATGCATGAAAAAGATATATGGAGGCCTAGGTATAATTGACCTGCGAGATATGAATCTGGCGCTTCTGGGCAAATGGTGGGAAAGTGTTCTACCCTAATAGAGAAGGGTGGCAGCAATTTGTTCAGGGTTATATGCATAGGAATGGAACGAGAAATCTGGGCTTCAGGATAGGCCCTCGGATTTCCTGGTTCTGGAAAGGCATCACTAAGGCATACGAACCCTTCACTAGCTGTGTCAAGTCAGCTCGGTAACGGTAGACTCACCAGGTTTTGGTGGGATAAGTGATGTGCTGATCACATGCTCAGAACCCTGTTCCCCAACTTATATGAGCAGGCGATACAACCACACTGCACGGTGGCCGCAGCCTGGAAAAGAGGCATCTGGAGTCCATCTTTCAAACAACCGCTTGACATAGGCTCTCAGCTCAGACTTACGGAACTTCAGGCCTACATCTCCAACACTGGAATTGGCTGCTCGCAGGGTCTCGATAAAAAATCCTGGGGAGTGGAGAAGAACGGCAAGTTCACGGTTCGCTCCATGTACAAGCGCATCCATTTTAGGGAATGTACCCCAAAGTGGGCTGCCGTCATTTGGAAAACGAAAGCTCCGCTAAAAATCAAAGCTTTCTTATGGTTGACACTAAATGATGCGATCCTGATTAGAGAAAACCTTGCTAAGCGCCAACCGAGTGTGGACTCCCAATGCGGATTCTGCAGCGCCGCCCTCGAGACTAGATACCATCTTTTTTCAGTGTCCTAGGAGTAAAGCGATACTCGTAGAAGTACGCAGCGCCCTAGGGATAACCCAATACCCTAGTACTTACGAGGACCTGTGGATAGGCCCAAAGTTCGCAACGGAGAGGAGTGCTATGAGAGAAGCGTGGTATTTAGCTATCGCCACAATAACCTGGTATCTATGGCTAGACAGAAATAATCTTTACTTTCGTAGATCTTGCAATAGTATTTCTGGCAATTTGACTCACATTATGCATTTTATTTCTTTTTGGGCTAATGTGGCAGCAGCAGGTCCCAGGGGAAGGATTGCAAGTGTTTTCCAGGTAGAGGAGTTTGATGATGAGGAGATCGAAATCGGGCCGACGATCGATTGACAGCCAGCACAGCATGGCTACTATGTTCTTTGATACCCACCGCCCTAGGGTTTGTTGGGGGATATGATGTATTTCTGTGCGGCTACTCTGTATTTATTTTGTCCCACCCCCCATGTTTGGGGTGGTGTTTATGTAATTTCGTTCTGGTTGTAGGATGTTATAGTAGGCTCAGTACTCTGAGTTTGTTTTATTAATCTCTTATTAATGAAACATGGTGGCCAGATTCCACCTTTTCTTCAAAAAAAAAACACTCAAAATATCATCATCATCATCACTACACTTCATTCCGAAATTTGAACCACACTTAACCCCTCCTTGAACCTCCTCAATATACTAACATACGAACCACGTCTCCTCTACAGTTTGTAATTTTTTCCCACTCCAAACCCATATTTCCCTTAAAAATTTTATGAAACACAACGTGTCTGTAAAAAGTCCTTAACGAAATTCTCAACCATTTTGTGAGGTATATTAATTTCAATCAACATCAATTTAACACACAATTCATCTCCAACCTAGAAAATGTCGATCTGTAGATTTATTGGTAGGAGAAAATCAAACCATCAAAACCGGGTCGGATCATGGCAACACAAGAATGGAAGCCGAAGCCGAGACTCCAAGTATGAATTATAGCAATCCAACCCAGTGGAAACGGGTAGTCGACGACCACCAACATGTGTATAAGTATATTACCGAGCGCTCGGTTGGTGGATTTTGTACATTTAGGAAAATTGGAAAGGTCCAATCACAGCATACAATGAACGATGCTCCCATGTCCGACTAGTGAAGCAAATAATCAATTATGCGGGCCGACACCGTTTTTTCACGATTAATATGGAGAAGTCATCTTTGCGGCGTGTGGAGGCCATGGTTGAGAGACCTACCCGAAATCCCACCACACTATCTAACCACCCAATCCCACTAATCCCTCCACTAATCTTAACCACCCACTGATCCTATTAACTCTCAACTAACAATTCCTAATCCCCTCTTAATCTCCTCTTCGTCTTCATCCTCTATTCTTCAACCCGATCCCACACCCAAGCCTCCAACTGCACCGACTCCTCATGTAACACCCCGAATTTCAAATAAGGATAAATTTGAGATTTCACAGGATCTTTACTTCACTTCGTACAATTTTACAAGGAAATTTTAAAGCTTTTTATTCACAATACATCAGAGTTTATTTACACTTGGTTTTTACACAGCGGAAGAAATAAAGCTTACAACATTTGAAAAAAAAATATAACTTGTACAATTCTTAACATCATTTGCAACATCTTTAACTTTCAAATAGCAACAACATATCCACTTTATAACTCCTTGAATAGTCCTTTACCTGCATGTTAATCTGTGGGCTCGTCAGTTACTTACAACTGACGAAATGTCATACTCGGCCATCCTCTCTATGCCGGAGAATAGTATAACGATCTCATACTTTAACACAAAAAAGATTGAATGAACAAGTAAAGTGTCAAAATTGATTATTCTAAACATAAGTGTATGTCATGTCTTAATGCCTAATGCATACCATTCTACACTAGGATGACACTAATGCACACTTGTTCGGATTCTATGCATCCCATACTACATAGGTCCGAGGGCAAGCGCCTATGTTCTCCACAATAAAAGGCACGATCCCTCGCCATGAAAACTACCCTGGTAGCAAAACAAAGTTCAGACTATTCCATGAATTTGAATCCCAGCCTTGGAGTCCACCGTCGGCTGTTATAACAGATTCCACATCGTGCGAATCGTCTCGTATGTGACCCTCTAGCCCAGTATATATATATATACCTTGGAGACGGTAAACACAAAAGCCCATCCGTCCGACTACTCAAGATCCCGGAGTCCACCGCTGACCCGTTCTCATTGTCCCGGATTAAAATATAATAATCCGTCTCCACGGGGCAACCTCAGTCACCAACTGGGTCTATAGTCTTGGAGTCCTACCGCCGACTATATAGAGCACCCCACTTACGTTTTCCTAAGTTTACTACATCTCCCCCTAAGTGCCTAATTTTTTTCAGTTCAAGACATGAATAATTTCCACTCATAGAATTAGTTTTACCTCCTACCGGACTTAATCACGAATACGAGATAGCTCCATAGCCATATCTCCAAATCATATCTCAAATCTTTTCTTTCAATAATGCCGGTACCGAGGTCTTACTAACTCTAAATCATAAACTTTTATGTACAAGAAACATGAGTACATATACCCTTTAATAATCATGTCTTAAACTCATTATATGCATGTCTCTAACTTATCCATAATTTGTTCTATGTCTCATTTTAGCACTATTCATAATTCCTTAATAATAATAATTCTTTTTCATGAAACCATTTAATTCAACATCGATCTCACAAAAATTTATCCTTTTCACAAACATGATTTTATCACTTGCAATTCTCATTTGCAATTTAAATACATATAATAATCAAGTATGCAACACAAATGAATAATCCCATCAAAGACAATTAATTTACACATCAACATTTTACTTTTCTTCTAATGATGCAAATCATGTTCTTCAACAATTTAGTACGTATAGAAATCTAGAGTTTCACATTCAACAAAATTGTAAAATCTCAACAAGAGAACAAATTTTCTCACTAAAACTTTACTCTTCTTTTAAAGATAAAAATCATATTCTTCAAAATAATTAACTCGAGAACAAATATCATTCTATCTAAAAATGTCTCTTTTACTTCTCAATCATACATAGAAAATATTTTAAGCAATTTCAATAAATCATTCATTACATTTTATAAATACTTGGATTTTCCCCATCTTTTTAAATGCATTTTAAACTCACTAAATCATTTTAAAACCCAAAAAAAAAATATAAGTTACCACACTGGGTTTCGAACTGCTGCCAATCCGCAACCCAGGCTACCGCACTAACCAATATGTCCTCTTGGACTTTTTGTTCAAAAGCTTTAACGAAAACCTCTTATGCTATCTATGGCTTCGGGTGTATTTAAAAACAAACAAACTTATATATTTCGGCCTAACGGGTTTTGAACCCAGGACCACAAAGAAGGCAAACGCAACCTCCAACCACTAGGCCAAGTGCACTAGTTGACACAAAGTTTACTTATAAGCTTTTGTTTAACTTTCTGTTATTTCTTTTCTTTCACAAAAACTTAATTCTTCATTTGATCAAATATTTTCATTAATTTACAAATAGTTTATTTAGACTGAAAAATACTCATTAGTATAAGTTTATGGCTTTAAAAATTCACATTTGATAATCTATCTAAATTTCAATCTATTTCTTCTCTTTTATTACATGAATTGAAATTCTTCATTTTAATCAAACAATGAAAATTTTATATTCTATTACAACAAGTTAAAATAAGTTATGTATATCCATTTTACATTACAAAAATTCCTCTTTAAACATAGGGGAAATCTCTTCAATTATTTTCACAATCACTAGTTTCTATGAACATACAAATGGCAATTACTCCTTACTTTTTGTTCTCAATTTCCAAACATCATGACAATACTTTGTTTCTTAATTAATAGTAACATTTCTACAATTTGACATACATAAAAACATGAATTTATCTTCTAATTATCACATCAAATTTTTACTACTCATTTAGCATGCAATTCCTACAATTAGAAAGTATAGGATCACCTACCTTGATTGAAAGCTTGAAAAATTAAAAGAATGATCACCACTTCTAGCTCCAAGACTTCTAATTCCTCTTCTCCTTCTAGCAAGAGACTCCAAGAACAAGAACTCTTGTACTCTCTTTCTTTTCCTTTCCCTTATTTCTTGATTACTTTTTGGTGTGAGAAGAGAGTAGAATGGTGGGCTATTTATAGGTTTAAACTAGGGTTCTAATTGCATAATTTCACACCTAATAAATTACTAAATTTAATTCACCAACTCTTCATATTTTATAACCCTCAAAACTCCTAAACTCTTCACCTCCTTATAACTCCTACCTCTTTAAAACTCAACCCCATAACCTACCGGTCTCTCACTTCTCCCCACTAATCAAAACCGAAAACCTTCCTGTGTACACACACTCCCGAAGAGAATACCCAATATTACAATCGGGTGGACCCATTTGAAATTGCCACGTCATGAACCTTGACCAAAGTCAAGCACACTCAAACAACCCAGCTTTGCTGCTTATACTTCATGTGTGGGCCCCCAAATGCCATTCACTTATTCATATACATTTACCAAAGTTTTATACCAAATAGCCATATATTATACTAACAACCAATTATTTCTTCAACGTATATAACTATATAACACACACACGTGTGTGTGTGTGTATATATATATATATATATATATATATATATATATATATATATATATATATATATATATATATATTGGTATTATTACGGGGTATCTCACATGCTCCGAAATTTATTTTTAAAGCAAATATGCCCAAATACATTTACCGAAAACAGGTGCATCGCACGTAAAATATCAAAATGTGAAATTGATTTTACCAACAGAAAATTATTAAAATATAATCAAAAACAATATAAGCAAAATTATATTTACTAATTTATATATATTTCCTGATGAAATCACTTTATGTAGAAAGCACGTGCATTATACGTGCGAAAAACGCATTATATTCAAAATAGGGGGAAAAATAAATTTCCGTTTTATAAAAATATATTTGAAAACATAACTAATTGAAATCCATAAATTACCACCCGTGGCGGCGGAAAAATATGTAATTAATACGTGCCTTGAAAACACGTAGAAAGCACGTAGAATACAAAGATTGAAATGTTATCTTTTTGTTGACTCAAAATAGAGAAAAATCAATACCGGAAATATATAAATAGTTGGTAATCAAAATACGGGATGAAAACACGTTACAAAATACACGTGTGTAACACACGAGGGCAAAATTGTAATTTCCAATTTTGCGGGGCGTTACACCTTACTTGAGCACCACCGCCACTCAAGCCATATCCCTCACCCATCTCCGAAACCCTGAAGCCAACCCGACTTCCTCTGAGCGCCACTCTATCCTCACCTGCACCTCACCACCATCACCAACCTACTGGCTCCCAGATCAACTTGCTGCCTGGCCACCGCACACAGCCCCTCTCACTCCAAGCCAGCCACCCCGACGTCAGTCCGGACCCCCTATCTCCATCATCGATTGAGCTCAACGCCGCCCCTGCATACACCACCGATTTTCGACTCATGAACCCATCCTCCGACTGCACCTCACATCGCCGCCAACAACCTACACCACCACCGACCGACAGCCCCGCCATCTCCTACCACCACAATGCCCTCCTCACCTGTGCTCCAACGCCGCAGCTCCATCACCTCTCACCCATTGCAGCACCGCAACCGCTCGCACCCCGTCGACAGCCCCTCGCTGCTCGAATGTCTCCTCCCGACCGCTTGCGATGCTGCCACCATACTGCAGGCCATCGCAGCCACTCTTCGACCGCCGAGCACCATACCGAAACATTGAGCTTACTCCTCCACTCATTGCAGCTGCAACCACCATACTGCCACCTTGTCGATCCTCCTGCCCTCATCCCCGTGCACCCCAGTGCTGCCTCGCTACTCCTCCGAAGCTCCACCGTTGCACCCCCGATCGTCTCTCTTGCTCGCTGCCTCCATCGTAGGCCCGAACGAAGCTGAACCCCATTGTTGCAGTGACCCTCGCTGATGTTGCTTGTTGCGTCACCCCGAGGCAATCCTTATAGCCACCTCATTTCACTGTGTTGCTGCTCTTGGACGTGCTGCCGCTGTACATGTTGTCGTCGTCGCTACCCGTGTGTTTTTGCTGCTATTCCTTCCGTCATGGTCGTCGTAATCGTCACATAAGGCAAGATAAACAGAATCTACGACTATAATGTCTTAACTTCAGAATTTTGTTTTAAAGATACGTTGTCATGTTCAATTAATTAAATCTATAGGTTAACTTAAGAATTGGGACCTAAGATTTACAAGAAGGTTAATAAACAGTGTCAGGAACTAGATTATAACTTTTGTAGGAATTTTAGTGAAGTTTTCAGTCGAATTACACATATGATAACTTTATATTGAATGCTACCTAAACAGCAGACTCAGAAAGAATTGATTTGTTGCTGTAGTTTCTATAATCATAACATGTCGTGTGAATATTCGTTGAAACCAGCAGGGAGTCTAGTTTATGGAACCCCTGACGGAACCTGTTTTACTTTCCCATAGCAGTAGGAAAGCTAGTTTTTGTATAGAAACATCTTGCTGTCTACAATGTGTGCCTTCATGACATTAAGTATAAACTAGTTTGATTTTGCATCTAATGAATGAAATTAAATATACCAAGCATTGCATAGCCTTGGCACCTTCTCGACATCACCTCGATACTTTTGTACCCATCGCATAATTCTTGATTCCACCATTTTCTTTGATCGTATTGATTGCTTGTCCATAATTGATCGTAATAAAATGATAACAAGCCAGGGTAATAAGGGTCGACTTAGTAGTAGATAATATAGGAGACTGTACTCCGAAGAGAAGCCCGTGATTCCCTATTGATTATTGTTATTGATAATTGATTATTGATTATTGTTATTGGTCATTGATTATCAATTATTGATTATTGATTATTGGACATTGGTTATTGAATGTTGATTATTGTTTCCGAGTACATGACTTGTAGAGTCCACCCCTACAGTTTAAACGCACACTTGATTGTATGTAACCGAATCTGTGGTATGGGATGCAAGTTTCCGTGCATTAGAAAGGTTAATAAAAGAGAAATAGACTTAGGGTTGACACTTGCATTTTGATCATAGTTATTGTTACCAACATTGATTATTGATTAATGTTATTGATCATTGCATCATCGATCATAGACTATTGATCTTGATATCAACTATATATTGTTCTAGTGCATTGTTCCTTGATGTATCATGTGTTATTGTTGCTTACTTGTTACTACTTGTTGTCCGTAACTTGCTCTAACGGGCAGTCCCCCCCTCCCCCCCCCATAATACCTTAGATTTTTAAATAATGCTTAAAATGAATTAAAGTGATTTCGGTGATTTAATAAATATTTTTCTGAAATTTATCTTTTTACACGTGTAAAACACGTTCAAATATTTTATTGGAAAGTTCAAAGTCAAAAATTATTTTGGGGAAACCCATCATTTATTATTAGATATTATTTGTGAATTTTTTGAATTTTTCTGATAATTATTTGACCTATTTGCAAATATTACAAAAAGATGGACTTTTGTGCAAAATTACCACTTGGAGTAAAAACTCCAGATTTTCAGATATTTGGACTGGGCATGATGCCTAGTCAATTCAGAGGTAAAGAGTTTACTTTTTGTTTTAATAAATTTGGGTTATTTTGCAAGTTTTGATAAAGAAGGATCTTTTTGCAAAATTACGGCAAAAGTGCAATTTCGTTTTCCTTGGTTATCAAAACAGTGCCGACCGATACTAGAGGGGTTATTTTTTTTAAAAATCTTAATTAAGATGGTTTTATTTAACTTCCAAGTATAAGGATCTGAATATGTAAAGGTATATTTAAAAGAGGTATTTTACAAATCTATTCAAAAATCCTAGATATCCTAAATTCTGGCCTATAAAAGGTGGGGTGCAGCCGTCTCTTTGCTGCACAACACAAAGGGATTTCTTATTATTATTTTCTTGAATTTTTAAAGCGAGGATTTTGGTTTTCTTGCGAAGGAGTGATTTTTCTTATTTCTTTATTATCTTCGGTTGATTCTTCAATAAGGTGAGTAACTTATATTTGTTTTCTTATTGTTCTAAGCATGTTGTGTATGATGATTTACCTATTAGAAAGCATGTTAGATGATGGTATGTAGATATAATGAATTTTGATGAGTAGATGAATTAAAAATTGAATCTTTTCTTGGAACTATAGTATTGATGATTAAAAACCCTAATTTGATGACTTGAGAATTGTTAAGAACCTAATACAAATCATGAGTAGGATGTTTTCAATCATATTTTTGCTGATTTGAACTTATATATTGGGTTGTATGACACTGTTGCATGAAAGTAAACAAAAATTGATTAAGAATGAACTTTACTGTGTGTATGCATAAAACTTGATTGTTTGCATGTTATAGTTCATATGTTCGTGGATTAACTGATGTAAGTGATTGGGTATGTGTATAACCAGTTATAAGAGAATTTGTTGGGTCAAAAAAGTCAAGTTTTGAGTATTAAAAAGGTGGTGCGCTTCGGGTCTGTTTGTGTGCAAGCCAAAATTGGGTTTTGTGATTTTTATGAAGTTTTCGAATGAGATTTGATTTGTTTCGATACTGAGTTGATTTGAACTATATACTGCTCTTATTTGGTGAATTCTAATACCAAAACTGATGCTCATATCCGTATTTGAATATATATATATCCGTATTTGAATATATATATATATATATATATATATATATATATATATATATATATATATATATATATATATATATATATTGCCAATTTTGAAGGATTTTGTGAATGATTTACGGTGCGTTTGGTTTGGAGTTTTAAATTTGTTTTCAGTTTTTTTTTAAAAAAAAGTACCAAAACGTGTTTGGTACTCATTCATTTCAGAAACTGGTTTTGCAAAAAAATGGGTCAAACCTCATTTTAAAAACGGTTTTCCGAAAACTCCTAAAACCACTTTTCCAAAATGTTCCCCCCTTCTCCCTCATCTCCTCTCCCCCGCCCTGTTCTTTAACGCCTCTCCGCCAGTCCGCCAGTCGCCCTGTTCTTCGCCTCTCCGCCATTCGCCGCCTCCGTTACTCCTCCTCGTCAGCAAGTTGCAGATCCCCGAAGCACCACCGCCTCCTCAACCCCCACTGGACCTCAGTCCTCGTCGAGTCACCATTGTCGAAGCCCCGAACCTCCGTCTCCTTCGTGTGGGTTCTCGTTGAACCCATTTTCCAGCTCCGAACTCATCCCCTACCTTCTTCCAATGGGTTGGTGCCGAAACCCATTGTAGCTCGCACCCCATCGTCTACACCCCTCGCCATTGCCGAACTTGACGCTCGAGTTCCCGTCGTCTTCTTTCTCATCGCCTCTCCGCTCGACTGTGCCAGCCCCCGAACCCTACTGCCGAGCCTCTGTCTTCTTCTTCCTCTGGGTCATCGTTGAACCCACCGACTGCCAAAGCTTCACTCTCCCATCGTCTTCCTACTGCCCTCCTGCACCTCGTCGAAGCTCCGCCTCACAGAACTCCCCCTCAGTCGCCACTCACTCTAAGCCACTGTTGCCGAGTTTTGCCCTCAACCGAAGAACCCCTGCCGTTCTCGCCGCCGTTCCCATCCTCCTCTGTTTCGTCGCGAAACAAAGTTTCGTCGACGTCGAAGCCCTAGTCGTTGCATCGCTTTCCGACCGCAGCACCGCCGCCACCCTCGCCGTGGTGTCATCGCCGTCATCCCAGTGCCGCCAGTCGCCATTGAGCTCTCTCTCTGTTGTGATGTGAAGAAGAAGGGAGGATTGGGTATTCAGTTAGGTGTTTGCTGAGTCGTGAAGTAGGGATTGGTTTCTGTGGTGTTTGGTGTTCGGCTGAAACACAGGATTGGATTGGTCCTGTTGTTTAACCAAACGCCTTTTATACTCTCATTTTCAAAAAACTGTTTTCATAAAACTGTTTTTAAAAAAATAGTTTTAAAAAGACATTTTTAAAACAACAAACCATACGCAGCCTAATTACTCTTTTGAGATCTTGATATGTTTTGATTTGTTTTATAAACTCCTATATGTTATACAAGTTATATTTGATCATCTCAGGAAGTTTAATTTTTGTTTTACAAAGTTTTATCGTCGTACCAGTCTAAAACATGCGTAGATTTTCAAACTGCAACCTGCTATAGTCGACAGTCGACCGAACTAAATTCGACAGTCGACTGGTCAATTACTGAATTTCAGATTTTGTTTGCAATAACAGTCGACTGCTTCGTCTTTGAACTGAATTCGACAGTCAACTGTCGGTTTTCTTGAATTTTGGATTTTTCCAGGACAATCGACTGACCATGCTCAATAGTCGACTGTCACTGTTGTAACACCCCGCAAAATAAAAAGATTTATTATGCATCACTAAATAATAATATTATATTGGTAAAGTTGACTATTTTACTATTTTCTTGAAATTGCAACTTTGCACGTGCAACACACGTGCAGAGTTTGGATATTTTGAATTCTTAAAATTTTATGTTTAATGATTGATTTTCCTCATTTATTAATGATATTTTAATTTTTAGATTTATTTGAATTTATTTGACCATTTTATGAATTTCTCAATTTTACACGTGCAAAACACGTGCAAATATTTTTTGTGTGCAAATCTCCACTTTTAAATTCCTGGATACTTTCTCCTATTTATAATTAAGTATATCCAAAATTTTGGGAATTTTCTGAGTAAAGAAACTATTTTTGTAAATACCTCGAAGGAGAGGGCTTTTATGTAAAAAGTCGTTTTGATCTCAAAAAAACAATAAAAATTCCTTTTTACTGATTTTTGGGCTTGCCATAGTCATCATTGAAAATAAAATATATTCAAATTTTATTTAGAGTTGATTTGGTAAAGATTTAAACAAATATGGTGTTTTTGCAAATATGAAATTTAAGTGGGTTTTGTGCAAATATTATCTTGGAAAGTTTAGAATCAAAAATTATTTTGGGGAAACTCATTATTTATTATTAGATATTATTTGTAAATTTTCTGGATTTTTCTGATAATTATTGGACCTATTTGCATATATTACAAAAAGAGGGACTTTTATGCAAAATTACCGCTTTGGGTGCAATCCAATTTTTTTAAAAAATTCTGGGCTGTGCTGGATGGCTGGATAATTTAGTAGTAAAAAGATTTGCTTTTATTTTAATTTATTTAACTTATTTTTTTTGATGAAACAGATAGAATCTTACGATTCCAGCCCAATATATAAATAAACGAGAATATACAACAAGGTACAATTTTACCGAAAGTAAAACTATAACAAACAACAACCAACAAGACACGAAGCAATTGAGAAAATTGCCTACAGCAAAACAAAAGAGACAAGCATACAGAGAACACAATCCACCGACAATAGAGCCCGGACCTGAGAGCAAAGGACCTCCAACCAGCAAATGCGCGCGAAGAAGAGCCACCAAACGCCCTAATAGCGACCAAGTCGCTGAAGCAGCCAAAGGAAAACGAAACGAGAGTGCCGCAGAGACACGGAACAGTAAACCTAACCAAACACAGGAACGAAAAGCTGAGGAACTCGCACCCCTACAGGCAAGACACGAAGCGAAGCCAGAAGGGGAACTCAGTCAGGTAAGCGCTGCAAGCACCGAACACAACAACAATCTACTGAACGAACACCCACAAATAGGGGGACCAAACATCGGCCAACACTGATTGTGGAACTCCCGCAGAACAAAAGCTCAGGAGAGCAGGAACAGAAACTAAAGAGAACGCTAACAAAAGAATAAACAAAATAGATAGGCAAACTTGAACACAACATCCAAAAATGCTAGGGCACCCTAAACAGCAGTCAGGGACGAAGATCATCCACACTAAAGGGTACTGACAGCGCAACATAGGACCAACGGTAACCCAGACCATAACCAGAGAAAAACAACATAACCAGATCCAACCACAAATGAAACAAACCAAAAAAGGGCCAGGCAAGAACAAAACAATACAACAAAGACTAAACAAACACTGTGGGAGACCAAAAGCGAACCCCATCAGCGAAACAAACCAAACAACAGAACAAGGAACCAAAGTATACGAATAAGTATCTACATACCAAACAAAAACCAGAGAGGAAAAGAACAACAGAAAACCAAGCACAACAAACCATGAAACACCCACCGCCAACCAACAACCCAAACATCCCAAGTAAAGGAGAACGGAATGTCGAACAACCCAAAATAAACATCCACCTGGATGTATCAAAACAGAGCAGGGGAGACGAAGCGAAGCTAAGCTGCCCAAGCCCAACGGCTACAGGCTAAAACCTACCCAAAAATCCTCAGAATTGAAGGCAAAAAAGGGCACCCAAAACGATCAGGTCTGCATAAAAAGGCAAAGAGAATCGAGTAAGAACTAGCACAGTGAAAGAAATAGGATTAAGTAAAAGAAGAACGAAAATAACTAATCGCCTCGTCTAGGCGATTTAAATGTAAAAGGTTCACTTTATCAGCCGATAAAGTGGATGGCCAAAATTTAGAGAAGAATAAAAAATCATCCAAAATTTTATCAATGGTAGAGGAAGAGTGGTTGAAAATACGTTTGTTCCGTTCTGACCAAATAACCCAGATGATAATCATAAACAAGAGAATCCAAGATTTTCGAAATTCTTTCTTAAGGGGCTGGTGAGCAAAACAAGAAGGGAAATTACAGGGGAAGCTGGAAAAAGCCAAGCGTTAACAGTGATCGTCCATAAAGGTTGAATAAATGAACATTTGAGGAAAAGATGCTCTGCATCCTCATGATGGTCGGAACATAACACACAAACTTGGCCTAAGGCCAACTCCTATTTAGAACATCGAAGGTAAGAAGTTTGTTGTTGATCGCTAGCCACGTTAAAATTTTGGCTTTAAGAGGTGGACAACAGCTCCATAAGGCCTTGGCATGTGGGGAAACAATTCCCCCAAAATTGAGGAAGTTGTAGAATGATTTAACCGTGAAGTTACCAGAGTTGGTCCATCTCCATTTGAAGTCTTCTAAAGATTGCCAGGAATAAAGGTTGATACCTTCGAAGAGCTCTTGGAGCTCTAAGAGAAGAGGCAGACTAAGAACATCAATGAAAGGGATGGACCAAAACTTTTGATGGTTGATAATAACCACATAGTCCTCCACCTTGGCAGAGGGGTTGGAAGCCATACGATAGAGCGAAGGAAACGAGGAAGCTAGTTTGATGTTACCAAACCAAAGGTCATTCCAGAATCTGGTATTGGAACCGTCTGTGCAAACATGCGCTAAAACGCAATGGAACGGACCTACGGCTTTCCAGACTCCTTTCCAGAAGGAAGAAGCGTTATGGGATAGGGAATTAGGAAAATCCCACAAATCACGGTGGGAAAAGCAATTAAGGGAGATAAGATGGACCCAGGGGAGATGGTCATTTTTCCGAAACCTCCACAGCCATTTGCCCAGTAAGGCAAGGTTTTGGTGTCTGAGGTTAAAGACACCCAAACCTCCAACTGCTTTTGAAGTGCAAATAATCTTCTAGTTGCACAAATGCGAACCTGGTTTAAAATAGGCTGTTCTAGACCAGAAGAAACTCCTTCTGATCTGATCGATTTTCTTAATCACCCAAGAAGGGAGGTAAAAGAACGACATCATATATAGCGGAATGGAAAAGAGGACGGAGTTAACCAGGACAAGTCTACCCCTGCGCGAAAGGTGCTTGCTAGACCAACCGTTAAGCCTAGATTCAACTTTTTTAATCATCGGCATCCAATCTGATTTATGAAGCTTCCCCCATCTCAAGGGGATACCAAGATAATGGATCGGGAAAGAAGCCGAAACACAGTTAAAGAATTGAGCGATTTCCACTTGACGGCTGAGAAAACCGCCAAGCCAAAGAACAGAAGACTTTTGAAAGTTAATAGCCAAACTCGATGCACTTTCGAAAACATATAGAAGTAACTTCAGGTTACGAAGAGTGCACCCATTGGGTTTTGCGAAGATAATAGTACCATCGGCATACTGGAGGTTTAAAACCCCCCGAAAACTATGAGAACCTTCCAAACCTTCGATGACTCCTGCCTCCTACGCATTACGGAGCAGCCTATTGAACACGTCCGCAACAAGAGAGAATAACAAGAAAGAAATGGGGTCTCCTTGACGGAGTCCACGCTTACACTTAAATTTGTGACATTCCATTCCATTGATGATAATGGACGAAGTACCAGCAAAGAGGCTAGATTTAATCCAGGCGACCCACTTCGGACCGAAACCACGATGAAGAAGGGTTTCAAAAAGAAAATCCTAGCTAATATTATCATAAGCTTTTTGAAAATCTAATTTTAACATGATCCCTTCCGAATTGGATCTATGGCAGAAGGAAATGATTTCTTGGGCCGAAGCCACGCTATCCAGGATAAAACGATCTTTAATAAAACCCGATTGAGTAGAATAAATCAGAGGAGGGATAATAGCACTAAGACGGGAGGAGAGGACTTTCATGATGATCTTGAATGTCGAGTTAGGAAGGCTAATCGGTCTAAAGTTGGAAACCAAATTGGCACCCAAGAACTTAGGGATAAGGACAATGTGCGCATAATTGATCCTGTCAAAGGAGAAATTCCCTTGGTGGAGATCGGAGAACATTTGGAGGAGATCGTCTTTCAGACAATCCCAAAAACGTTGAAAAAAAAAAGCTGAGAACCCATCCGGGCCAGGGGCAGAGTCACTTTTTAAAGAGAACACTGCAGTCTTGATCTCTTCTAAAGTAAAAGGATCTTCCAAACTGGACAGGTTGTGAGTTTGCTGACCATATAACTGAGCCCAATCAAGATGAATAGAGCAATGTTTATAAGAACCCAAAAGATCTTTAAAGAAACGGAGGAAAGTAGCATGGATGTCTGAGGACGAAGCAAACACATTGCCATTGTCGGTGATCGAGGAGATATGGTTGCATCGCTGGCAGTGCGATGCGAAATTGTGGAAAAAGGCGGTATTGCCATCACCCTCCTTCAACCAGCGATGCTTAGCACGTTGGGCCCATTTAATGTGGTCGTTATGAAGAAATGCAGCGAAATCTCTTTTACAAGACGCGCGTTCAGAACGAAGGGATTCTGAGATGGTACCAACCTCTTCCAGTTGATCAATGGAAGCAATGGTTGACAGGAGGAAATTTTTAAGAAAATTATCGTTGGAAAATCTCTCTTTATGCCAGATTTTGCAACTAAATTTTATCGCATGAAGTTTAATCAAGATGCGACCAAGCCCTAAAGATCCCGTAATAGAAGAGAGGCATTCGATGATGAGGTTGATAAAGGTTTGATCTTGAAGCCAAAATTTTTCAAAACTAAATTTGAAAGGTCTGGAAAAATTATAGTTAGAGCACAAAGAGATAGGAACGTGGTCCGACGACGGATTGGGGAGGGCCGAAGCAAAGGAGTTGTGGAAGAAGTTGATCCAGTCAACGGAAACTAGGAAGCAATCAAGTTTCGCCATGGTCGGAGAGACACGCAAGTTAGACCAAGTGAATGCCATGCCGTTGAGAGGAAGATCAGTCAAATGGAGAGAATGAATGGAATCATTAAAGTGAGAAGAATCCAAAAGAAGAGTAAGAAGAAGAACTGGATCTTTCAGAGGAGAATCTAGTGACATTAAAATCCCCACAGAAAATCCAGAAACCCTGGATGTTTAGATGGAAGGAGTTAAGTTCGTTCCAGAAAAGCTATCTACGGTCCGCCGTCGACGGACCATAAACTGACACCACAGTAAGATCACAATTGAATTTAGCCCAGTGGAGTTGCACAACAAGGAAGAAGGTTAAACGCCGAATCGAAATTAGAGAGAAACAAGAATCTTGAAACCCAAAGAGAATCCCTCCTCTTGAGCCAATGGCATCAAGGGAGATCCAATTGGTTATTTAGGAACCAATAATCGAACGAAATAGGGCAGGGGTAGGGGAATCTATTTTCGATTCTTGAATAGAGATCATGTCGCAGTGGGATGAGGAGATCAGATAAAACAAGGCTTGTTGCTTTGTCGGACATCGCAGCCCCCGAATATTCCAAGAAAGACTAATCATGAAAAACCTTTAGTCTCAAAAGCTCAGAATTGCGAATCGAGTCAAAATCAACAAAGTTATCTTGATTCACGAAAAAACCCATCTTCCTAGTCAGGGATAACATATCAAGATTAGAAAATGAAAATCAAAATGAACCTGGTAGATAGATCCGAGATGGTCCCTCCCAGAAGAGGAAGGTGAGGGAGGAGGGAGATCTATCTTGCAAAAATGACCCGCAAGGAGGGCTGAGAATCAGCCGACTGAAAGAGCGAATCCTTGGCTCTAAGACGGGCACTGGATCGAATGACCTTGAAAGGTACTTTGATCGATTTTTTCTTTTTGGAGCTAGCAGACTGTTGGTTTCTGGGATAGGAAGACCCAGCAGTACTCCGCCGCTCTGCCCTCAGGCAAACAGAATCGGCAGAAAAACTGGTCCCCCTCTTTGGGGAAATTAAATTAAAGAACGGGGGGAAAGTAGAATTGAGGGAAAGCACTTCACTACGAAATGGAGGGGGGCAATCCACCTGAGCCTGAGTAGGCCTCCAAATGGGCGAATTAAAGTGATAAAAAGTAGCCAAGCAGTAATTAAGGACGTATTTAGGCAAAACGGAGGAAAAACAACTTATTTTAAAGAAACGAGAGTGATTACAACCTTGGCAATTAGAAGATTGAAACTTGAACAGAAACGAAATGGAGTTAAAGAATACCTGCTTTGGCGGCAAGGATTGATCGAGTTCGACCAGTTCTTTATCCAAACGATCATCTTTATCAAAACAAGAATCAGGTATCTGAGAGAGATGGGATGGAGCTTTGGTAGGCTTCGAGGAGGGAGACGGACCAGCATAAGAAGAGTGGAGAACCACACTAATGTATTTATCCCAGTCGGAAGAGAAATGGGGATTCACTTCCCAATCCGGCCACTTCTCAAAAGCAGCCTCCTGAGTACGCTTAGAGTGGACCTCCACAGTAACCGCAGGAGAGTCGGTGGCAATAAAAGAAGAAGCCATCAAAGACGGCTGAGAGGGCCGCTTGGATGCGAGCGCAGGAGGCACAACAGGAGGAACATGGAGAGATTTAGCCGCAGCAATGTCCGAGTTTATCCAAACCAAATTGTGCGCTTTAGAAGGCGATATTTTGGGTTTAGGGGGAGCCGAGAAACCCTTCCGGTGAAGAGGTAGATTTTTTTGGGGAGGTCTTTAAGAGAAGATTTCCATTTGGAAGATTGAGAGAGAGAGACTGGGATGAAGTACCAACAGCGAATGTGCCGGGGAGAGGGGAAGGTATCGCAGGGGTTTGGACCAGATGGAGACGGAGCTCCGAGCGAACAGTCTTGATAAATGACGGACACTGCAAAGATAGATTTAAAATCTCTGAGCGAGAACGCCTCAATCCTATCTTTCACAGCTGGACAATAAAACTCCACGTCAACCTGTAGGCAACCAGAAGCTAGCAAAGTGGAAGAAGAGATGTGCCGCAAATCACTGACACATTTGGTTAAATCTGCCACAACACGATGAGAATCACAGAACGTCGGTAGACCTAGGAGAGTCACTTTAACAGCAATGTTAATGAGGGGGGGGGGGGGATTACCATGGTACACCCATTTACGAACTGATAATTTAATAGCTCCAATCGTAAGAGAGTTAAGAGCAATAAGATCATCTAGAGTTTTAAGAGAGGGGCAATTAATGACAACCTCTCCGTTAGAACAAGTGTTGATTGCTCACTTCCAATCTTGCACATTGCAGGAGTTGCAGAAGAAAGAATCCAGAGTCAAGTTGGAAACAGAACCTCCAGCGAAGGAAACGACACCATAGTGTTCAAAGAAACGCATTTTATCAGAGAGATCCGAGGAGGGGATGAACACTATCGTGACTTGAGACTTGGAGACTGAGTTGAAGAGGTAGTCGTCACCTGAGAGGAGGAAGGGTGTAGCGCCCCGAATTTCTAATATAATAACTTAGAAAATACGTGGCACAATCCCAGCATCAACTTCAATGTAACAGTACACATAGCCCAAAAACACAAATAGATTTTATTCCAAATTCTTATTACAATAATCTTTTACCAACACAGCGGAAGACAAAACACATTGAATTACAACATTCTTTTTACAACACTTCTTTTACTGAAATTTTACACAAGCTCTATTACATCTGTATATCACAAAACTATCTCAAGCATCCAAGCCTCCAACTCTAAGCAACAACCTGTAACACATGAGGCTAGAGATGATCCCTAACCCCCAAAACTAAAGGGGTTAGCCATAAATGGTGTGAGTGACATAAAACAATCAACATAATTTAATAGTAAAACATAAGGTCATCAACAACATGTATTAACCACAATGATAAATGAATGAGGAATAACAAAGAGGTAAAGCATGGAAACATCATAGAATGAAAACAACAAGTGCATCTAGTCTAAGTGTCAAGTGTAGGAAAAACTGGAAAACACATGCATAAAACCAAGTCAAGACAACACAAAATCTATATGCGGACTCTCTAATGCATACTTGTTGAAGTCTATGCATCCCATTCTACATAGGTTCGGTGCAAGCCCTTAACGTCTTCACATTATAGGGTTCAATCCCCTGCTATGCAACTATTCCTATCACGATGACTACTCCGAGATAAAGATAAACTGTGAGAATTAGCCCATGCTTGATAATTTCGGAGATAGATCCCACATCTTAGGTAATTTACCTCGATAATTCCGGAGATCATCCCACATCTAAACATTGACACATCATCACATGAATACCCCATGTGCGTCGCCTCGACTTTGATAATTCCGGAGATCAATCCCACACCGCAAGCAAATCACTTGGATAATTCCGGAGATATATCTCACATCGCAGGTAATTTACCTGGATAATTCCGGAGATAAATCCCACATCTCAAGTAAGTTACTTGGATAATTTCGGAGATTAAATCCCACATCTAAAGCCATACTGAGGTGCATAACCCATGTTCCCGTTCATCATATCACCACTAGTGCCTGTCCTTATCATTTTCGGGTTATTTAATTACTTAACGAATCTCCTAGAGTTGGTGTACCCTACCGGCCTAAATTCAAAACTGACTAACTGAAATGCCTCACGGGCTTCAACAAAATAACTCAACACCGGTATACTAGGGTTACTCACCTCTAGAGACTCAAACTCAAAAGTCTTAATCAACTTTTTACTAAACAAAATTAGCTCAACTGAATATCTCAAACCAAATGCTTAACTAAAGACAAAGTATAGACTGAATTATCTGAAAGCCAATCATTCGAAAGAACACTCAAGTTACAAAAATTCATCAGTACTAGCCGACTCATACTGTGGTAAGTCGACTGTCCAGAGGACAAATATCCAAAATTTTACAAAAATAAACTAAGTCATACCAGTCGACTTGAAAGCCATCAGTCGACTTAATCGAGACAAAATTCCAATAATTCTCAGGAAAATATTCTAAGTACATAAGTCGACTTAAAGAGGTCACGGTCGACTGTCCAGAAAGGACTGTAATAATTTTTACAAAATAATTTTTCAGTGAACCAGTCGACTGCCTAAGAGCTAAGTCGACTGTCCAGAACGACTTTTCAAGGAAACTAAAATACAGTAGTAGGTTCGTACCAGTCGACTGTACAGTAGACCAGTCGACTGTCGGCCTACAGTTTTTTTTTTTTAATAATTTAGATCTGAATACAAAGTCAAACTGGAGTTTTCTAAAGATTCTTTGTTCATGAAATAATTCGTATTCAGAAAAAATAACAAATCTCAAAAATTCCTCATTATGGATACATTACTCAAAACATCAAATATGTCAAAACTCAAGTTCTCATGTTCTACATTACTAATTCTCACATTAGGGTTTCTCAATACTAAATTTCTTTCACAACTCTTAATAAAAATCTGATTTACAAATATAAGATCCAGATGCTCATCATCTGATCATAACCATAATCAAATCTTAACATGCATTTTAGCAATACAATTTTGTAAGTCAAGGTCTACTCGATATTCTTAGATTCCACAAACATGATACAAACAACGATCTTTGCATTGTTCCCATGCAAAATACTAAATAATATTCATGTCAAACAAACAATCATAACAATCGATCACATCAATCAAACCACCACACAAAGTTCATATCATTCATACAACAAGACAAAACAAAATAATTTCATATCACTCACCTTTGAATCGAAAAGATCCAACGAAAAGCCTTCCTTTTTGCGAGATCCAAAAATTCTCCTCTTGATCACCTAGAAAATAATAATATAATAAATCTGGAGTTGTGCACCGAATGACGGCTGCACACCCTCTTTTATACAGGCTGGGATTGAAAGGAATTAGGGTTTTGAAGTACTTTTGCAAAATAGTCATTTTCAATTTATTACTTCACATATATAACCTCCTTTAGTTAAAATAAGTTAAATAAATCAAAACTAAATAAAATCCTTTTACCACTAAGTTTTCCAACAACCCAGCACAGCCCAGAGATAATAAAATTTCGGATTTACACTCAGAGTGGCAATTTTGCACAAAAGCCCTCCCTTTTGTAATATTTGCAATTATATCATAAAATATTCGTAAAAATCCAAAAAAGTCCGAAATAATATCTAATAATACATATTATATTTTCCAATCAAAATATTTGACTTTTACTCTCCAGAAAAACATTTGTACGAGATTCTACATGAATTCCTTATTTGCAAAAACACCCTTTTTGACTAAATCTTCACCAAATCGACTTTAAATAAAATCTAAATATATTTAAATTTAAATGCTAACCATGGGAAGCCAAAATATCAGTAAAAACGAATTTTCATAGTTTATTTAA
This sequence comes from Hemerocallis citrina, assembly GCA_017893485.1. Lineage (NCBI taxonomy): Eukaryota > Viridiplantae > Streptophyta > Magnoliopsida > Asparagales > Asphodelaceae > Hemerocallis > Hemerocallis citrina. The sequence goes on from CM030367.1 coordinate 20,129,644, forward strand.
GATCCAAACGACTTTTTACATAAAAGCCCCTCTCTTTCGAGATATTTGTAAAAATAGTTTCTTTATTCAGAAAAATCCCAAAACTTAGAATACACTCCATAATAAGTATGAAAACTTATTAAAAATATAAAATTGTATATTTACACCAAAATTATTTGCACGTGTTTCGCACGTGTAAAAAGATAAATATTTATTAAATCTCCAGAAAATCATTTTAATTCATTTTCAAATCTTTAAATTAATATTTGAAAATACGGGGTTCTACAAAGGGTCCGCTGCCTGAAAGCGTAAGGAGGCGGGAAGATTAGGAAGGAAAGGTGAAGAACTAGCCAACTTCGCCCTCTTAGGTTTAGGAGCTTGTAGATCCGCTAGCTTAGATTGAAGAGCAGGGAAATCAAGAGCGGCTAAAACTTGTTCGGGGATGGGAAGACCCATAGACAAACCTAAAATATGCTGCAAGGAGAAGCAGTGGTTTCGGGAATGTCCAGCTTTTAAACAGAAAAGACACTTCATGTTGTCTGTGCAAAATGCCTTAATGTGGCCAACTTGGAGACAGCGAAAACCGACCAGAGTGCGGGAGGGAAAGGAAGACGAAGCACGCATTGATTTAGAGATAAAGGAGGAACTGAAAGGACGATTAGAGAGAACGGGACCATGCCCTAGAAGATTCTTAAGGTCGGGCTTACCGGGATTGGATCTCAGGGCGGGTGGGCTGGGCTGAGATAGGCCAGAACCATCACTCACCGCCGCTCCATAAATCACCCTTCTTTTTTTTTTAATATTAACGATATCAACCCAAGAGAGGTCCATAAGGCCCAGGCCCATGAAAGTACAGATTGAGAGGATGGGAGGATGAGCGGGGAGAAGAGAAGTCAAACCAACAGAAACTGTAGAGATCTGAGAAAAGAATGAAACAAAGAGGAACACCCCCCCCCCCCCCCCCCCTCATTTTTTTTTGAAAATTTGGAAATGGAGAACAAACACTAAAACCCAAATCGATCTGGCTAACCCAAACAACCTCAAAAAAATAGGCTATAAGGAGGACGAAGAAATGCGAACGAAAGAGTAGAGGGAAGAGAGAAACGAACAATAAGAACGAACCCAGAACCTAGACCTGGGGGAGGGGAATAGGATCAAAAGGGACACCAAACAAAAATAACACCACGTGCAAATAGAAGGCGTAGATGCCCTAAAATCACAATTAATAAAAATGAATATACTTACAGCGATTGGCTAGTAGGAGCACGCCGTGTTGAGCCGCAACAACAAGGGGAACAGAGCCCCAAAGGAGAGGGCAGCCTTTATCGCAGAGAAACAGGGATCACCGGAAAGAGGCCAACGCCGACCCGAAAGGGAGAGAAAAGGGCTAGAGCAAACCTCCAGCAGCTGCGAGGGGGCAGAGGGAAGGATCCGGGGGGGGGGGGACGCCGGAACCTCCGAGAAAGGGCTTTGAGGACCTGGGTCGGAAGGGCGGAATGCGACCACCCCAAAAAGGAGAGGGAGAGGGGAGGGGGGAGCGATGGAAGCCTGGATCAGGAGAGGAGAGAGTGGTAGAGACAGTACGGACAAATGCCAAGAGCAAGGTCGGTCTATTCTTAGTTTATTCTTCTTCTTTTCAAGCCTGCTGGAGGTTTGCTCTAGCAAGACAGTACGGACCAATTTATTTAACTTATTTAACTAATTTTTTTAAAGAAAGGTTTATATATGTAAAGTAATAATTTGTTAAGGGATGTTTCCATAAACTTGTAAAACCCTAAAAACTCCAGATTTTGGCCTATAAAATAGCCACTACAGCCGTCCCTCTCCTCTGCAAAATTAAAATATATTTTTACTATTAATTTCTTGGGGTTTTAAAGCGATGATCTTGGATTTTGCAAAAGAAGGGTTTTTTCTCATTCTTTATTGATTCAGTTGATTTCTTCAATAAAGTGAGTGACATATGTTTGTTTTCTTTCATTCTATGCATGTTATATGTGATGATTTGTCTATTAGAAAATATGTTAGGGATTGGATGAAGATATAATGAATTGTTGATAAGTGGATGAATAAAAATTGAATATTTTCATGAAAACTATGACTTTGATGATTAAACATTATATAGATGATTTGAGATCGTTAAAGAACCTAATAGAAATCATGAGTCAGTTAATTCCCTTCACATACTTGCTGTTTTGATTGATTGTATTGAGATTATTTGAAGAGATGCACCAAATTTGGATAGAGATGAGTTCTTAAATGTTGAGTATGCATACATACACTGTTTGGGGTTTTGATGAGTAAATGTTGAGTATGCATACATATACGATAAAGAACCTAATTATGAAGTATAGTGAAACTCATTTAGAGTAGTAATAATAAGTAAGTGTTTGCTCTCTCTGACACTTTTATGTTTTACTCATACCCTGCATTTACACTAAATAATCTCTTTCTCCAAACACCCAATGCCAATGAAGATTTTTTAAAACTGAAATATAGAAGCATTCTGAGAATATTGCCAACCCCTCCCTCACCAATAGATTGACACGAAAAAGAATCACGTCCTTCTTCAAAATGCATAGTTATAGGTTGGCTGCATTAAAATTTATACTTCTAACTACCTTTTAAAACAGATACTATGCAAAAACAATAACAAGTACCAAAAATCACAACAAACCTGCACACAGGAAAATTCAAAGCACCTCAAATCAAAGATATAATTTTTTTTTGAGTTAAAAGGTGGAATAACACCACCCTATTTTATTAATAAGAAATTAATAAACAACCCCGCAGAACTGAGAGAAAACAAAAGTGCAGTGCAGGAAATAAAACATAAACCCCCAACAGAATCTTGGGGGGTGGGTTTCAACATCTAAACCTCAGACTACCAAAGCACAAAGAAATGAAACAACATAAATAGACACAGAGAGTGCCACTGACGCAACTGGGTTGTAAGACGGGTGCACTCCTCAATCCGAAGTCGGCCCGAACTCTATCTCCTCATCGTCAAATTCTTCCACCTGGAAGACCTATGCAATCCTCCCTCTCGCTCCTGAGGCAGCAGCTGTAGCCCAAAAGGAAATCAGATGCATGATGAGAGTAAGGTTACCAGAAATAGAATTACATGAAGCACGGAAATAAAAATTGTTTCTATCTAGCCATAACACCCATGTGGTTGCCGCAATGGCAATATACCATGCCTCCTTCATGTCGTGTCGGGTTGATGCAAATCTGGGGCCAACCCATAGTTCCTCATACTCTCTTGAGTAGTCATTTGTACCTAGGGCTCTTAGAACTTCTATCATGATGGCCTTACTTCTTGTGCAGTGAATAAACAGATGGTTCAGATCTTCCGTATGTGTGTTGCAGAATCCACAGTCGGTCGCAATGTGAGGTTGCCTCTTGGCTAGGTTCTCTCTGGTGAGTATAGTATTGTTGAGCACCAGCCAGAGGAAGACTCTGACTTTAAGAGGTGTTTTTGCCTTCCATAACACCGTTGCCCAGCTGGGTCTGCATCCCCGATAGTGAATTCGATGGTAGAGGGATCTAACTGAGAACACTCCCTTCTTCTCAAGTCCCCAACGCAACTGGTCTGGGCCTTGGGCACACAGCACCCCAGATTGGGTAATTCTTGTCTGTAGTTCACGCAGTTGCTGACGCAAACCTGGTGAAAGCATTCCTTAGAACGACGGTCTCCAAGTCCCTCTTTTCCAGGCTTCTGCCACCGACATATTCGGTCGATTCGTTTTTTCATACAGCTCTGGGAAATTGTCCTTAAGAGCGAGTGGACCACACCATTTGTCCCACCAAAACCTGGTGGACCGTCCATTACCAATAATAGACGTTCCTGCCGAATTGAACGGTCCACTGGCTTTTGTAATTCCTTTCCAGAAGCGGGAGGCCTTAGATCCCACTCGGAAGCCTAAACTTCTCGTCCCTTTTCCTTGAAGGTAGGGTTGAATAAACTCCTGCCATCCTTCCCCACAGTGGTGAAACACTTTCCACCACCATTTGCCTAGGAGAGCCAGGTTCATATCGCTAAGGTCAATGATACCTAGCCCTCCGTGTCTCTTCTTCATGCAGGTGATATTCCATTTAATAAGGTGGTAGCCTCCCTTATTTGAATCTGCCCCTTTCCAAAGGAATCTTTTTCGGATTCGGTTAATCCTTTGGATCACCCACTTTGGGAGTTCAAAAAACGACATGTAGTAAATGGGCAGGTTGGATAGCACTGAGTTGATGAGTACCACTCTTCCCCCGAGCGAGAGCGATTTGCCCTTCCACCCAGACAGTCTGTCTTCCACCCTGTCTATAATAGGCAACCAGTCAGCCTTAGTGAGTCTCCCTAGTTTGAGCAGGAGCCCTAAATATTTGATCGGGAACTCCTCCGTCGCGTAGTTTAGAATGGTGGCATGCTCTCGTGCTTCTGCTTCTGATAGAGTGATTGGTACCAACGCGCTCTTGTGGAAGTTAATCTTAAGGCCTGACCAGGCCTCAAAACAATAAAGGACCCCTTTAAAGCAGATTGTTTCAGCTATAGAGCCATTTCCAAAGAGTAGGGTGTCGTCAGCATATTGTAGAATCGTGCAACCTTGTTTAGTGGGGCTGCTGGCCACAGGCGTTATCCACCCTTTTCTGTGACAGTTTTCCATCATTCCTCTAAGCACATCCGCAATAATAGTAAATAACAGTGGGGATAGCGGATCTCCCTGCCGGAGTCCCTTCTTGCAAGGAAACGATGGACCGGGTCTCCCATTCACCGAGATTGCCGTTTTGCTAGAATGCAAACATTGTTTGATCCATCTTATCCATTTGTCTCCGAAACCTCTCCCTCTGAGCGCCTCCAGTAAACACTCCCAATCCACGGAGTCATGCCTTCTCAAAATCCAACTTTAGGAGGAAGTTCTTGGAGTTGCTCTTGTGGCAGTGGTGGATAACTTGTTCAGCGGTGGCCACACAGTCCAGAATACATCTGCCCTTAATGAAATCCGTCTGGGTCTTATTGATAAGACTGTCCATCATACTTCCCAAGCGGATCGCTAGGACCTTAGTGATGATTTTCGCCGAGCAGTTTATCAGGCTAATTGGTCTAAAATCCCCAACGCATTTGGATTCCTCTCGTTTGGGGATCAACACCTCTTCTGCAAAGTTGAACATTCCTAGTCTCAGATTGTTGTGGTAAAATTCCTCCATTAGCTCCATAAAGTCTCCTTTAATTTCTTCCCAGAACACCTGGAAGAACATCTTGGGAAAGCCATCTGGTCCAGGCGATTTGTCTGCTCCCATCTGATTGACGGCCGTTTTGACTTCTATTTCTGAGAAAGGTACCTCCAAGGAGGAAAAGTTTTGACCTGATTCATTCTGATACTCCTGCCATTAGTCCTCGCTCATTGGGACCCTATAATCATTCTTCCTCCCGAAGAGGTCCTTATAGAAAGTCTGAAAGGTCGTGGAGATCACCTTTTCATCTTGTGATGTTCCTGAGTCTGTCTGAATTGATAGGATAAGATTGGATCTCATTCTAGCGCTTGCAACCCGATGGAAGTAGGCCGTATTCGCGTCTCTCTCTTTGAGCCACGAAATCCTAGACCTTTGTTGCCATTTGATCTCTTCTAGTCTATAAAGATTGGCTATGTTCTCACAGAATTGTAATAGCCTGCTTCGCTCATCCTGGGAAAGGACTCTGGACTCTTCAATCCTCTCTAGCTCATCAATACCTTCCAAAAAGGATTCCTTAGCATGCCAGATGGTAGAGAACCTAGATCAGGTTCCATCTTGCAAGCCTCTTTCTCAACCTTCGGATTTTTCCACACCAGCGAGATGCTGCGTCCCTGCCAGCTATTGGGAGCGCCCAGCTCTCCATAACCAAGTGATGGAATCCCCGAATTTCCAACCAGGCCTTTTCAAATCTAAATTTCCTAGGCCTACGTTGTCCTCGAATTCCCGCATCGAGAATGATCGGGGTGTGATCTGATGTTGGTCTAGGGATCGCTCTAGCCGACACTAGAGGAAATTTAGCTTCCCAATCCATGGAGACTAGAATCCTGTCCAACTTGGCCATAACCGGGGCCACCTGCATATTAGACCAGGTAAAAAGTCTATCATTGATTGGGATATCGATCAGTTCCAGTTCCGTGATCAATCTATTGAACTCCTCTCTGTGCCTGTCACTGGCGCCTCTCCCCTTGTGCTCAAAAGCAAATCTTGTGATGTTGAAGTCCCCACCCACAATCTAGGGCCTCGACCACCGTCGTCGAGTGTCGACCAGTTCTTGCCAGAAGGCCTCCCGGTCTGTGGCCACATTCGGGCCCGTAGACAACCGTTACCGTCTGAATCCAATCATCGGAGCGTCGTTTCAGCCGGGCCGTCAGGGAAAACGTTCCTCCGTGTACCTCTATGCAGGAGAGGATATCCGAATTGAAACCTATAGCAATCCCCCCTGAGGCACCTAATGACGGTCGTAACAACCACTCCTTGATTCTATTACCTCCAACTCTTTTGAGTTTGAGCCCGTGCTGGAGTTTGGTCTCCTGTAGCCCAACAACATCCGCCTTGGAGTTGTTAATGATGTCCCTTACCATATCTCTCTTCCCCCTATCCCCCAGTCCTCGAACATTCCAGAAAAGTGTATTCATTGGGGGATATTGTCTCAAATCAAAGATATAATTGAGATTAATACATACTGGATTTGCTTAATTATGTCATGCAACATTATGGATCATAATTAATTCGAGAGAGCAGTCTGTCCATTAACTAAAACAACACTATACAAACTAAAGAAATCATGATCATTGCTTTTGTGTGGCCTTTAACCTAAAACTTAAACTGTATACACTCAAGTCATCACTTGCAAGAATTCATCAATTATCAATAGTTAGAGTAAACAAATATTTGTGCAGGAAAAGTCCACCCATTTCTCACTTAATATCAACAACGGAATCAAGTATTTGAGTTACTACTACTTACCTGTAACTGAATGGCCCAGCAGACCAACCTTTATTCATTTATTTGAGTCATCTTTATAGTGCAACCTCATTGAGAAAATCCCTGGACTGCATTGTTTGTGTGGATTCAAATTCAATACAAAGTTTGAGTTGTAATTATAATAGTAGTTGGACCTTTACGACTCCTTCAAGCATGGCTGGGACAGTTTTGATCAAATTCTCTAATTGCTGGCTTTACTGCATTAGACAGTTTAAGAAAGAATATTCAACTAGCATATGGGCAATGATAGATGCAGTCTCTTTGTTGTGGATATACAGTTGAAGCCTAATGTTGCTGAGGTATTGAACTAATAAACATATCAGGTGAAAATGAAAAACATGTATACTGGCTGGATATTATTAACTTTAGATAATAAACTATTGAGAAAAATGAGTTCACTATTCAATTTTAGTTCCATTTACACTTTAACGACAATATATAACTGAATTACCAATGATGACGGTATGTGATGTATTACTAAATTGATGTCATAATGGATTTCTTTATTTCAACTATCTTCATGAACATTCAGACTATGAGCACTATCCATATCCATATATTTATACCAAATGGTCCTTAACAAAAAAAAGGAAATTGGCAAAGGTTGGTTCAACCCTGATTTATACTACATAGGTAGCTACTTGTAATCATACAGAGATTGTCCTATGCTACAGAAATTTGTCTTCATATATATTTTACCTTATAATCAATCATTCCGCTTTTATAACATAGACAATATGTTTGCATCTATTATTATACCCACAACAAATTACAGACAAAACAGATGTTAAACAAGAAAACCTTAAAACTTGTTATTAAATAAATTATATGAGTTTAATAAATTATATGAAAGGTTTGGTATTGATGGTTGAGTTGTGAGTCTCTAGAAGGTGTGTGGGATCCTAGATACCGGCAGTTGAGATTTTGTGGGTCGGCCAGTTATGGCTTGTTGTTGATCAGTTGAGTTAAGTCCGGTAGGGTACACTAACTCTAGGAGATCCGAAATTACTTAATTAACTTAAAAAGATAAAGACAGGTACTAGATGGTGATATGATGAAATGAGTGCAAACGTGAGTTATGGACTCCAGGATGATCCAAGAAGTGAGATATTCCCCAGTATTCCGGGACGGTGGACGTATGGGCCACAGAATGATGTGTGGAGTGAGATTAATCTCTAGTATTCCGAGGACGAGAGCGACACTCATGGAATATTTGTGCAATGAGGGTTTCAGAATGACCTGCGGAGTGAGGCAATCGCCACAGTATTCCGGGACGATGGACGAATGTGCCACAGAATGATCCGCGGAGTGGGATTGGGCTCCAGTATTCCAAGGGCGAGAACCAGTACTTGCAGAATGTCTAAATCTCATAGTAGACATAGTAGTAGGATTAGTGGCATAACGAGGGATTAAACCCTATCAAGTGAAGAACGATAAGGGCTTGTACCGGACCTATGTAGAGTGGGATGCATAGAATCCGACAATTATGCATTAGAGAGTCAGCATATAGCATTGATGTTTTTTTGACTTAGTTTTATGCATGTGTTTTCCTGTTTTCTACACTTGACACTTAGACTAGTTCACTTGATGTTTTCATGTATTAATTATTGTTATTTCTTATTTCATTTATTCTTATTGTTGATACATATTGTTTATGATTCTATGTTTCATGTTTTATTGATATTTCATTTATTTTTTATGTCATTCACACCGTTATGGTTGACCCCTATAGTTTTGGGGATTAAGGTTATCTCTAACCTCATGTTTTACAGGTAGGTGCCTATAGCTTGAGATTTGGATGCATGGGTAGAACTGATGTTATGGCTTATGTAAATTGTAAAAGAATATGTTGTAAAAGAAAGAAAATGTAATTCAAGGTGTTTTATTTTCCGCTGTGCTTTGTAAACAATTGATGTATTAAAAAGTTTTAATTTTCCCTGTATTTGGTTGCTATGTTTATGATTACATTGAAGTTGATTCTGGAATTGTGCCACGTATTTCTGAGATATTATATTGGAAATTCGGGGCGCTACAACTATCCTGACTGATGAGTTATTGAATTTCGAGTTTTCGCAAGACAGTCGACAGGTCACTTTCAACAGTCGACTGTCACTGTCCTGACTAATGGTTTCCTTGAGTTTTGGATTTTCGCAGGACAGTCGATTGGCCATTTGCGACAGTCAACTGTCATTGCTCTGGCTGATGGATTTATTGAGTTTTCTGATGTTTTCTTTAAACGATTATTTTTTTTTTGGATATTATGGATGATTAATCTACTGTTTTAGATAATATTTTTACTACATATTACAGTATTTTATAGAGAGTTATATTTTATTTATAATAGAGTTTTAAATGTATTCTTATGACCTTATTATGTGAGTTATATGTGTTTTCAAAGGATTGATGTATTGATGGTATTCTACGACTTAAAAATATGATTTTCTCTTATTGGATGGATTTAATATTTATTTGAATTCTGGAATTTTATGAGCACATTAAATGAATTTGAATTTCGTTGATTTAAGAGGTTTTCTTATTATAAACATTTTGATGATGGATTTGTGAGTTTTATTGAAAAAGTTTTGGTGTGATGGTTGAGTTGTGAGTTTCTAGAGGATGTATGGGACCCTAGGCACCGGCAGTTGAGGTTTTTGTGGTTTGTCCAGTTGTGGCTGTATTGTGATCAGTTGAGTTCAGTCTGGTAGGGTACACCAACACTAGGAGATTCGTAATTAATTAATTAACTTAACAAGATAAGGACACGCACTAGATGGTGATATGATGAAATGAGAGCAAACATGAGTTATGAACTCCAGGACGATCCAAAGAGTGAGATATTCCCCAGTATTCCGGGACAATGGACATATGGGCCACAGAGTGATCCGAGGAGTGGGATTGATCTCCAGTAGTCCGAGGACCAGAGCGATGCCTATGGGATGTTTGTGCAATGAGGGTTCCAGAATGACCTGCGGAGTGAGGCAATCTCCAATTTCCGGGACGATGGACGTAAGGGCCACAAGATGATCCACGGGTGGGATTGGCCTCCAGTATTTCAAGGGCGAGAACCGATCCTTGCAGAATGTCTAAATCTCGTAGTAGTCATAATAGTATTATTAGTTGCGTAGCAGGGGATTTGTAACGCCCCGGATCCCCATTATCGGATATCTGTGATGCAACCAGAACCTTGCCTTCAAATGCATCTCAACACAGTAATAACACAGAAATTTAAAGACTTTTTATTGCCAAATAAGGTCAATGCATCTTTGATTACAACCGATATCTTGTTCTTGGACAAGGAGTACAAATTACATTAACTCATTACAACCTATTACTAATAATTACAGACTCAACTTGTAAAGTTAACAGCTGTCTCCGGGAATGGCAGTCGTCGGATCACTGCCGAACTTTGCTGAACGGTTAATCGCTTCCCTGGAGCTTGCTCCTCTGCTTGAGTATTTCGCTGCACGACTCTGATATCTCTGCACCTGCTCGAAAGGTAGGATCGGTACCAAAAAGGTGGGGAACGTCCATACTTCGACTGACGCAAAGCTGATAATAACAGCGATTCTCCAAACTGGCAACCACAAACCATCTTGAATGGAAAAAGAAACGTGCATCCTAATTCTGTAGTGCTCGTGTATGCCATGATCTAACAACTAAATGCACCAATCACAAGCCCATTCTAAAGCAAGCAAGACTTTGGGACTCTAGATCCGCATGCATCCCATACTACATGCGTTCCTGACCTAAGCATGGCCCTAATCTAATGCACAAAACAAGAATGCACACGATGCACCTACTCTAATGCAATTCATTTGGGAACGTATGCATCCCATACTACATACTTCCCCAAATTCACTTCGATGGAAACGTATGCATTTCATACTACATACTTTCCAAAGAGTTCGTCTCTCCTGATTATAGGGTTCAATCCATCGCCATGAATCCTACTCTTGTACTCAACCTGTTCCCAATAGATTATCCATGCCCAAGGAGGTTGCAGTTGGTCGGTCTAGTTCCGCCACTGCAGTGCCTAAGTGGTTGTCGCGTTTTCCACTCAGTACCCGTGCACAGACCTCACTCAGAAAGTCGTGTTAAATTTCGGTAACAAGACCGTGTACCTACCCGGTACAAAATGACGTCAATGATTCATATGTAAAACAAAACTCATGTGCATAGGAACATGACGGACTCGAGGGTCAAATCCCCCTATCCGACAGGAGTCCCCCTCCCGTTCCTTACTCCGGCAATCTTTGGAAATTAACAGATCGAGATACGAGACCGTGAACTCAATCATGAGAACCGAAAATGTATCCCTATGACAGGAAGGTACAACACCCGACTATGGTCAGCTAGTACTAATATAATTACAAAACCCCTCATGCATCACTCTAATCCACGGCTCCTTCTAATCACTTTGGGTAAAATAAGGTTGCTTCCAAAAACTCTGCTTATCGTCCACTGACCATGGCGACACAGTTCGGCACGCCACTTCCCCGATCTTGGAATTGTCCAGGGCCATGGCCTACATTCACCCCTAACCAGGAAATGAATGTGTGTGTTCACCCCTACCTGGGCAATGAACTTGTGTGTTCACCCCTAACCGGGCAATGAACTTATGTGTTCACCCCTAACCGGGCAATGAACTTATGTGTTTAGCCCTAACCGGGCACTGAGCTTAATTTAACGACACAGCTTGGATGTCTTACGCCTTGGTGGAAGTTCATAACTTAGGGTCGACGGACGTAGGGCATCACCCTACCCTAGTGACTAACTCGGGTCACCAAATCCACCATGGGAGTCAAACAAACCAGTAATAGGCACCCATCATCCCCAAACAGCGAGTTATCAATTTTAATGGTACACAGGGGAAAGGTCCTCTCAATACTTAGTCAAAACCCAAGACTAAGCAATCTATGGTGTTTCTGCCCGAAACTGAAAAAGATCATAACTCCCACAATACAACTCCAATTTGGGTGTTCAAGCCCAATTTGGAAAGGTAAATACCTAGGCTACAACTTTCTAGATGATTATTTCCTCAGATTCAATCATCTTGGTCCTCAAAATGGCCTCTTAAGCCTCGGCCTGTGTACTTCCTGTACACTGGCTGCACCTTACCGGTAGCATAAATCCCTACCTACTCATCAGAATGCTACAAACCCAGGTTCTATGAAAAGGTGTGGGTGTCCTCTACAACTCCCTAGTTGATCACCAGTCTAAAATATGCCATTTGATCACCCTAAAACACACATTACTCTCACGTGCACCTAAATTACACACTAAGCTTACTCAAACAGAGCACTCAGCTCAAATCCTGGTCTCTGTCCAGTCTTGTAAAATTCATACAAATCATCCACTCACAGGAATCACCCTAAACAAATCTTGTTAGAAAGGTCTAGATGTCTACTACAATTCTCTAAGGAAACACTTCCTCAAAATATGCTCTTATAGAGCCTCAATTGTGTCATCTCTACCAGGTGTTTAATCTGACTGAATCCAGCACAGTACATGCTATAAAATTCATCATAAATCATAAGCTCATCCAATAGTCACCAAATTTACAGTAAAGAAACTAGATATCATAATGAACAACATGCAATAGGTTTCATGTCCAAATTCCAAGTATACACTGAGTTCTTCATGTTCCAAATAAGCATCAAGATCATACTGCTCTTCAGTCATAGTTCTAACTACTGTTTTTTTGATATATCGGATAGAGCCAAACGGCTCCAGCCATCAAAAAATATATAAATCAATAAAAACAGTTAAATTACAGACAATAATCAATGGTTTTACAAGGAGTAAAACAGAAAATGAAAGCATAAAAGAATACAATAGCAGCTGAATCACGCGCGCCGAAAGGAGGATGCGACAAAAACAACGGAGTGCCACACCAGAAAAGGAAGGGGGCGGAGCAATTATCCGGGAAAACCAAGCCTCTGATGGATCCAACCCAACATGCCGTGCCCGAAAGAAGATCCGGACGACGTGACAGAGCCAAAAACCAGGAGGGTGAACCTCCCAATGCGAAGACAAAACAACTCCACTAGTAGTCCCGGAGCACTCTAGCAGCACAATGGAGGCAAAACAGACTGCTTATACCACGGATGGTAAAGCGAAGCCAAAACTCAACTGTGCACCAGCTGATGAGCTGACACAGAAGCTGCATTCCTCGCACGAATACGGGCGCTCACTCGAATCTGCGAGTTGTTAACGACTTTCTTATTGGTTCTCCGCCTCACGAGGGGAGTTGCCACCTCCACCGAGGGGGGCGATATAGTCGCAAGGTCAGACGATCTAGCTTTGAAGAGTCGAGAAGGGGTAAAGAAAAAACTGGGAGCCACCGACGTGGCTATAGGAATGGCGCTAGTAATAAAGGAACGACGGGGGAAAGAAGAGTCATCCATGAATGGAGAAGAGTTAGGGGGAAAAGAGTACAGGGATGGTTTAACTTCCATCAGGAGCTGATTAAGCCACGATTGAACCCCTAAATGTTGATACAAAGAAAATAAGCATCCTGGAAAATGAAACGAGAACTTAGAAAATTTGGGAGAAGAAATCCCCAAAGCACAAGGAGGATTAAAAACTAAAGAGGGAGCCTCAACAGAAACAATAGCCTTGTCTGGGTGCACTTGGGGGTCAGAAGTGCGGCAGCACAGAGCGAACCCCCTCGCACAACGAGACCAAGAATGAGAAGAGAAGTATGATGTAAACAATCCAGAATTTTTAATTAAGTTCCAACTCAACGAAGGTGCCACGGAGATGGATCGAGAATGAGCCTTGAAAGAACCCAAGCGAGGGTAGGAAACGAGTTTCGGATAAACCTTACGATCCTTAAAAAGGTTAGCAATATTAGGAGATCGAAGAGAGGCAAGAGAAACAACATCAGGAGAGAAAGAAGTGGTGAAGTTCTTAGCTGGCAGAGAAACAACAACAGAGGAGTCGAAATCCTTTCCAGACATAATCCTGAGCTTACTAGCCAAGCAAGCGTGAAGCTTGCACTTTAAGAATGGATAGTTAAGAAAGGAGAGGAGTTTGGCCGGAAGGGGATGGCCTCTGGGAAAACCCAGAAGTTTCTGAAGGGAGAAACATCGACTGCGAGAGTAACCACACTTATCACAGAAAAAGCACTTCAGTTTATTCACACACTCACGTTTAATATGCCCAGGAAGGAGGCACCTGAAGCAGACCGAATGAGGGTCAGACAAATGAGGAGAAGGGGAATTAGAGAAGATGGGAGAGCACCGATGATAATCGGTGTCAGCCAAATGAGGAGGATACAGTTCCCCCTTCAAATTACTGAAGCTTTTTTTATTTTTAGATTTTTTGACCACTTCAACCCACGATTGATCCATGGATTGAATCACAAAGCCCAACAGAGGAAATGAACGATGAATGGAGGTAGAGAAAAGACCACCAAATGTGTCTTAGAGGGAGGAAGGAAGATGGAGAAGATCGCTACACAGCGAGAGGGGAGAAATCAATACCCAAGGGAAGAAACAGCAAACCACACTGGGCTAAGGCTACAAAAGAGAGCAGCAATAGTCGGGGCTATCACTACAGCACCACACTTAAAACACGGCAGAGAATCCCACCGCAATAGGATCTAAAGAAGACCCAGAAAGAGACCAGTGATAACGAGAACGGAGAAAAAGCTGAGAAGGGGGAGAACAGGTCCAACAGAGTCGATGAGCTCGGTCGGGCACAGGGAAGGCGAAGAAAACACAAAAAACTCCACTGCCCAAACTAATTGATCTCACAAATCACCACCGCACCAAACTAAAATGCTAAAATAGAAATAAACAATACTTACAGTGATTAGGGCCACGCCAAGTAAGCGCCGCAGGCGCTCCAACGGGAAAAAAATGACCGATTGAAACACCGAACACTCACAGTGGAAGGGGGGCTGATGAGAACGCGACGAACGCCAGTAGGAGCTGGCCAAGGAAGAACAGACCGGCGCGAAGACTACAGACGCTGCTGCGACGGGGGGATAGATACAGGAGGATGAGACCGGCCACCACTGGAAATGAATTGCTAGGTGACGGCGGCGAACGTCGCACCGAACAGGGAAGGAGAAGAGTCAGAGCGAAGGGGGAGAGGGAAGGAGAGGAAAAGGGGAGGAAATCGGAGATCTTGAAAAGGGTATGAAGATCCAGATGAGAGGAGCACT
Source organism: Hemerocallis citrina (assembly GCA_017893485.1). Classification (NCBI taxonomy): domain Eukaryota; kingdom Viridiplantae; phylum Streptophyta; class Magnoliopsida; order Asparagales; family Asphodelaceae; genus Hemerocallis; species Hemerocallis citrina. The sequence goes on from CM030367.1 coordinate 20,144,777, forward strand.
TTTAATGAAAGTGAAGGGGGGTGACGGAGGACGGTAAGGCCGGATCTGAGCACGGAAGATCAAGGGAGAGGGAGAGTTTTTAAGTTTTTTGAATCAGGTCGTAATAGTTCTAACTACTGTTGATAGACTAATTTTGAACATGCATGTAACTTCATCCAATTATTTTCTTGGTTTTTCCATAGAGTCTAGATACATGTGAGAAAACATGGTACAAATTTCAGAATAAGATTATGTGCCAATTAATTATGAGAAATCCTTCAATCTCAAGTATCACAGTAAACAAATTCTGCTTTTGCCATACGGATCTGTTCCAAAAATGAATTTTATTAAAATACCAAACAACCTCAGAAAATCCGAAATAATTCATGAATGATCTAGAAATGTAAGGGAACAATCTGTGAAAATTTCATCATCAAATTCCATGTGGTTTGTTCTCGGAAAATTCTATAAAATGACATGCAGATCAAGATTTCTTGTTCTAGTTTCAGATTCAACTTCCAATCTCTTAAACAATAATTATAAACTCCCACCACTACACATGCATGCAAGAATCAACAAGAAATAACAAGAAAAGTTTAGAGAAACTCCCCACCCTAAATTGATTTGAGAGTAGGTGATGGTCTTGAGCTTTTCTCCTTCAAGAATCCACTCCAAGTGAGAGCTCCTCTTCAATTCTCCTTCATTTTTCTCCTTCTCTTTCTTGGGTTGGTGTTCTGAAAATTTCAGAACTTGAAAGAGAAAATGAGGGGATTTTAATGGGAAAAGAGTGCAGAAAGAGGGAGGAAGGGGGGAGGATTTGGGGGTGTGTGTGTGTGTGGGGGGGGGGGGGGGTAGGCTAGGTGAGGTGGCAAGTGGTTTGCATGAAAACCACGTCTAGCACATGGTTTTGGGTACAATGTTTGGGCTGAACTTTTAAGATTTTATTTGGGTTCTAGATGAGAGATGAGGGGTTTTATTTGAGTGTATGCAAAGTATACCCATTGTAGTATCATACAATGATATATTTGCATATGTACTGTACCCAAAACTAGTGTATATACTAGTATTGGTGCACCATCTAAAACGCAATCACCCTCATGAATCGTCCCACAAACATGGACTCACTCCATCATCATACGTATACATACAGTCAAACCAACACTTCAATATATGCAAACATATAGTCAGTATATATATATATATATATATTGTACAATCCGGGGTATTACATTACTCCCTTCTTAAAATCGTTCTGTCCCCAGAACGACGCTAGGGGCACAAATAGCAGACCATCATCAATGATCAAAATATACTTTTCTTGACCATCTCCAATTCCTCGAGAAACACCTTCGAAAACTGACTCCTTAAAGTGCTTAATACCGGCTCCCAAGCCTGTAGTGCTCAACGCACTCTTCCACCTTGGAGATTAATCCCTTTCCACCGAACTTTTTGGGGCCTATTGCATCCCATGTTTCGGAATACTAGGGAATATGTCGCTCTACGGATTATTCTAGAGTCCTCACCATACGAACTCCATATGAGTTTTGCTCTCGTCCTGAAATACTGGAGATCAATCCCACTCTACAGATCATTCTGGGGCCTATTTCATCCCTCGTCTGGATTACTGGGGAATATCTCTCCTTGTGGATCATTCTGGATCCCCTACTCATCCTTGAATTCCTTCGTGGGTACTACTCTCATCCTTGGAATACTACAGATCAATTCCTACTCCACAGATGATTCTGGGGCATATTTCATCCCTCGTCTGGAATACTGAGGAATGTCTCGCTCCTTGGATCATTCTGGAGTAAATGTCCCACTAACCTACTTGTGAATGTTGCTCTCGTCCCTGGAATACTGGAGACCAATTCCTACTCCACAGATCATTCTGGGACATATTTCATCTATCGTCTGGAATACTGAGGAATTTCTCACTCCGTGGATCATTCTGGAGCCAACGTCATTATACGAATTTCCCGTGATTATCGCTCTCGTCCCGAAATACTGGAGATCATTCCCATTCCACATAACACTCTGGGGCCTATTTCATCCCTCGTCTGGAATACTGGGGAACATCTCACTCCATGGATTATTCTGGAGCCTTTCTACTCACAATCGTTCTCGCTTCATCACAATCTCCTTTCTAGCGCCTAAGTCAAATTCTCAGTATATCTTCTAGCTCTCGGGTGTACTATTTAAGGGTCGGTGACCACTCCCTCCTTAGAAGAAAACGAGGCTTGCCAAGGAAAAGACAAAAATTTCAGTTTTATGCCTTATCCCAAACACTTAATAAAATAAGCAAAAGATAAGAGATGACCAAATGGCCAAGAATTTTTTTTTTCATGCTTTATAAAAAGTCATAATATCTTGCTACAGAACACAGTACAAATTTGCCATTCATGGCTAGCAAGAAATGCAACTAATAAAATATATTACTATTCTAGACCATGCACCACTTCACACTTCCTTCCAGTTAAGCTGAAGTTCGTCCCTGACGAACAGGCTTCTTCCCTTTATCAACCACCTTCAGTAACTGGTCATTGGGGTTCCCCTGCAGTTGTGGAAAATTTGATTTCTTGTGCCCGGCTTCTCTGCAGTTATAGCAGGTGTTTGTCTGGGTTCTTTTTGGGCATTGACTCTTAAAATGACCTTGTTCCTTACAAAAGTAATACACCACCATTTGATTAGGCTTTTTAAGCTTTCTGAACTCGGGAGTTGAATTCCGCTTGTCATGGTCAGGGGTGAGAATGCACTTCTTCCTCTTTTTCTTCTCCTCGGCCTCGCCTTGACTCTGTCTCATGTCCATTTCTGTTACCGCAGCTCGCCTTACTAGCTTTTCGAATCGGCGAATGCCTAACAGAACCATCCTCGACCTCAGTCCAGGCCTAAGCCCTTGCTCAAACCTCTGGGCTTTCTTTGCTTCCTCCTGGACCATCTCTGGTGCATACCATGACAGCTGAAAAAACTTTGTCTCATATTCCCCGACAGACATATTTTCCTGCTTCAAATTGTGGAACTCCATTGCCTTTTCTTCTTGCACATCTGTGGAAAAATAGTGTTGTCGAAATTCCTCAAGAAAATCTTCCCAAGTGATCTGACCTCCTCCAAGACCACGCTTCATGGACTGTCACCAAACTCCGGCACCCTTCTCCAACAAGATTGTGGCCAAACGAACCTTGCTGTTCTATGGAGTCACCAGTACTTCAAACACCGTCTCCACCTGACGTATCCAATCATCAGCAGCCATGGGGTCGGCCTGTCCTTCGAAAACTGGCGGTTTCATCCTCTTGAACGATTCCACCATCTTTATTGGGTCTGTTGGTGCAGCGACTCCTGGTGTTCCCTGTGGCGGTGCTGGGTTTCCGCTAGCTTCCACAAATGTTCCCATCATCTGGTATACACGGGTAAAATCTGCTTCAACATTGAAGTTTGTGTCGTTGGTCCTACTGCCTTCACCCTCAGCCATTCCAAGGTGGCTATTTCTGATGCTTCCAGACATCCTTCAAAGAAAGAAAACACACAGGGTTAGTTCTGGATGTAGGGAAGATCACAAACACAAGTGGGAAAGTGAAACAATCATGGTTTTGACTTTCCTGCAATCCAAACTGAACCCAGCTATTTGGCATTTTAAGTCAAATTTCCTATTGTGTTAGCCTGCAATTTGAAGTCAGCTCTGATACCACTATTGTAAAGCCCCGGATCCCCGTTACCGGACATCCGTGACGCAACCAGAATCTTTGCCTTTAAATGCATCTCAACACAGTAATAACACAGAAATTTAAAGACTTTTTATTGCTAAATAAGGTCATTACATCTTTGATTACAACCGATATCTTGTTCTTGGACAAGGAGTACAAATTACATCAACTCATTACAACCTATTACAAATAATTACAGACTCCACTTGTAATGTTAACAGCTGTCTCCTAGAATGGCAGTCGACGAATCACTGCCGAAATTCGCTGAACGGTTAATCTGCTTCCCCAGGGCTTGCTCCTTGGCTTGAGTCTTTCGCTGTGCAACTCTGGTATCTCTGCACCTGCTCGAAAGGTAGGATTGGTATCTAAAAGGTGGGGAACGTCCGTACTTCGAATGACGCAAAGCTGATAATAACAGCGATTCTCCAAACTGGCAACCACAAACCATCGAAAAAGAAATGTGTATCCTAATTCTGTAGTGCTCGTGTATGCCATGATCTAACAACTAAATGCACCAATCACAAGCCTATTCTAAAGCAAGCAAGACTTTGGGACTCTGGATCTGCATGCATCCCATACTACATGCGTTCCAGACCCAAGCATGGCCTAATCTAATGCACAAAATAAGAATGCACATGATGCACCTACTCTAATGCAATTTATTTGGAAACGTACGCATCCCATACAACATACTTTCCCAAATTCACTTTGATGGAAAACGTATGCATCCCACACTACATACTTTCCAAAGAGTTCGCTTCTCCTGATTGTCCATGCATCCTACTCTTGTACACAACCTGTTCCCAATAGATTATTCGTGCCCAAGAAGGTTGCAGTTGGTCGGTCTAGTTCTGCCACTGCAGTGCCTAAGTGGTTATCGCGTTTACCACTCAGTACCCACGCATGGACCTTACTCAGAAAGCCATGTTAAATTCCGGTAACAAGACCGTGTACCTACCCGGTACAAAATGACGTCAGTGATTCATATGTAAAACAAAACTCACGTGCATAGGAACATGATGGACTCAAGGGTCAAATCCCTCTATCCGACAGGAGTCCCCCTCCCGTTCCTTACTCCGGAAATCTTTGAAAATTAACAGATCGATATACGAAACCGTGAACTCAATCATGAGAACTGAAAACGTATTCCTACGACAGGAAGGTACCACACCCGACCATGGTCTGCTAGTACTAATGTAATTACAAAACCCGTAATGCATCACTCTAATCCACTTCTCCTTCTAATCACTGTGGGTAAAATAATATTGCTTCCAAAAACTCTGCTTATTGTCCACTGACCCTGGCGACACAGTTCGGCACGCCACTTCCCCGGGCTTGGAATTGTCCAGGGCCATGGCCTACATTCACCCCTAACCAAGCAATGAATGTGTGTGTTCACCTTTACCCGGGCAATGAACTTGTGTGTTCACCCCTAACCAGGCAATGAACTTATGTGTTCACCCCTAACCGGGCAATGAACTTGTTTGTTTAGCCCTAACCAGGCACTGAGCTTAATTTAACGGCACGACTTGGATGTCCTACGCCTCGGTGGAAGTTCATAACTTAGGGTCAACGGACGTAGGGAATCACCCTACCCTAGTGACTGACTCGGGTCACCAAATCCACCATGGGAGTCAAACAAACCAGTAATAGGCACCCATCGTCCCCAAACAGCGAGTTATCAATTTTAATAGTACACAGGGGAAAGGTCCTCTTAATACTTAGTCAATACCCAAGACTAAGCAACCTATGGTGTTTCTGTCCGAAACTGAAAAAGATCATAACTCCCACAATACAACTCCGATTTGGGTGTTCAAGTCCAATCTGAAAAGGTAAAGACCTAGGCTACAACTTTCCCGTTGATCATTTCCTCAGATTCTATCGTCTAGGTCTTCAAAATGGCCTCTCAAGCCTCAGCCTGTGGACTTCCTGTACAGTGGCTGCACCTTACCGGTAGCATAAATCTCTACCTACTTATCAGAATGCCACAAACCTAGGTTCTATAAAAATGTGTGGGTGTCCTCTACAACTCCCTAGTTGATCACCAGTCCAAAATATGCCATTTGATCACCCTAAAACACACATTACTCTCAGGTGTACCCAAACTACACACTAAGCTTGCTCAAACAGAGCACTCAGCTCAAATCCTGGTCTCTGTTCAGTATTGTAAAAATCATATCAAATCATCCACTTACAGGAATCACCTCAAACAATTTTTATTAGAAAGGTGTAGATGTCTACTACAATTCTCTAAGGAAACACTTCCTCAAAATATGCTCGTATAGAGCCTCAATTGTGTCATCTCTACAGGGTGTCTAATCTGACTGAATCCAGCACAGTACGTGCTAGAAAATTTATCATAAATCATATGCTCATCGAATAGTCACTAAATTTGCAGTAAAGAAACTAGATATCATAATGAACAACATGCAAAAGGTTTCATGTCCAAATTTCAAATATACACTGAGTTCTTCATGTTCCAAATAAGCATAAAGATCAGACTGTTCTTCAGTCACAGTTCTAACTACTGTTGATAGACTAATTTTGAACATGCATGTAACTTCATCCAATTATTTTCTTGATTTTTCCTTAGAGTCTAGATACATATGAGAAAACATGGTAGAAGTGTAAGAATAAGATTATGTGCCAATTAATTATGAGAAATCCTTCTATCTCAGGTATCACAATAAACAAATTCTTCTTCTGCCTTACGGCTCTGTTCCAAGCACAAATTTTATTAAATTACCAAACAACTTCAGAAAATTCGAAATAATTCATGAATCATCTAGACATGTAAGGGAACAATCTGTGAAAATTTCATCATCAAATTCCATGTGGTTTGTTCTCGAGAAATTCTATAAAATGACATGCAGATCAAGATTTCAGGTTCTAGTTTCAGATTTAACTTCCAATCTCTTAAACAATCATTCTAAACTCCCACCACTACACATGCATGCAAGAATCAACAAGAAATAACAAGAAAAGTTTAGAGAAACTCCCCACCCTGAATTGATTTGAGAGTAGGTGATGGTCTTGAGCTTTTCTTCTCCAAGAATCCACTCCAAGTGAGAGCTCCTCTTCAATTCTCCTTCATTTTTCTCCTTCTCTTTCTTGGGTTGGTGTTCTGAAAATTTCAGAACTTGGAAGAGAAAATGAGGGGATTTTAATGGGAAAAGAGTGCGGAAAGAGGGAGGAAGGGGGATTTGGGGAGTAGGAGGGGTAGACTAGGTGAGCATATAGGGCTTTCTATAGCAGATTTATTACAGCATTTAAGTGTTAATGCTGGTAAAAGTGATCAATAAAAGTATTTCTGAAGAAAATATTGTCTTTAATTTATTTTAAAATTTACTCTTAGCTATAACAACGTTTTTGAAATGTTATACTTTTTGCGACGTTTTAGAAATGCTATTATATTCGGAAATAAACTAAATAGGTAGGGGGTCAAAAAGAAAATTCTTCAAAAATTCATGTACATCTCAAATCCCCTAACTCCTCCCCCGATCCAAATCCAAAAACTCTTTCCTCCACAAACCCTATTCCAAATCTCCAATCACTGCCTACTCGTTCCCCGTCCCTGTCTCCCATTTCTCTTCCCCTCACCTCGAAACCCCACCCTGCCGTCGCCCTCTCTTCCCCGTCGCCCTCACTTTGGGGGGAGATACATGGCGAATACGTTAGGCATGGATCGGAGAGATTAGGTCGGTTGCAGAGTACTTCTTAACAATTTCGACTCTGAGTTGAAGGAAGAGAGAAGGTTTGCATCGAGAGGAACCTCGGATCCATTCGGATTAACTATATGGGAGTGAAAAGCGATAAAGAGGAAGAGAGTTGGAGGTACTTATATATGTATAAAGGTAAGGGGAAAATTAGCTTTTAGCTTTTCTAATGCTTTGGTAGTTAAATCTTTAAATGATCTTTTTATTCCTTATTTGTGTATGTTGTTTAGAAGAATGTAATGAGTTTAGTTTCAAGAGTGAGATTTGTTCAATTCAATGATGTGGGTGATTTCAGTGTTTCTGGTTTTAATGTGTTACATTATAATGTAATGAACTGCTAACTCTTTGTCTTCTATGTTGTTATAATTGAAGTTTCAAGTTTAAAATGCAGGAGCTGCATATATCTTTACTCATTACTTAGTTATGGAGGGAGCATGCACTTTATTCCGTGTATCTGAAAAGATTATCCTCCTTCTCTTTACATGTAGACCACTGTTATATGCTTTTCGTATAATTAACTTTGATAAAATGCATTGGAAATAAGCTAGAGTTCATTTTTCAATCCATACCGTTCAAGTTGATTATCATACCCTAAATCATCGTATTTGAACATGTTTTTCTCACGCATCAATGAAGTTGCAAAATGAGTGATTTTTTAGCAATAGAATAATTGCAACCACAGTAAAATATATCCAACTTTGCTAATATATATTGCTCTTATGTTTTATGATATGTTCAACACTTTGAACGTTGTGGATCGTATATTTAGGACGAGGGAGGAAGGATTTTTAAGGTGCCATAAGAGGAAATTGCCATATTTCCTTCCCTTCTATCTTCAAGTATAGTGTTCATTCATCTGATACAAATACTATATGTTTCTTGCAGTACTGTATGTTCTTGAAACTTATACATATGTTGTGAAGTGCTTGAAACTCTATTTTTTGTCTTTTAGTTGGGATTTTGTAGTACATTTCGCTTTCCCTTGACAAAACAAAAAGATTGGTAAAGCATGAATCATATATTAGTTAATGCAGCAGTTATTATTAGTTGAGATCACATTGGTAAATTGATATGATACGATAGTTTAAGTTTCTCTTTAATTGTTCAGAATGCAAATATTAACAAATGAAACCAAGTATAGTAATTTTTAACTTTGTTCTTATGAACAATCTAGACACATACTTTTATTACTTCAATGGATATATGTATAATTGTGATTTACTGATTCACCATAATTAATCTTTGATGTCCCAAAACACAAATATGGATGCAAAATTTGGGTTTGAGCTGGAGTTAAGGTTGGGAGTATGGTTTAGATTTAGATATTTCAGGATAATTCTTGTGTATAACTATGTGTTTAATGAGTTTATATTTAGATGGGTATGAGTAAACCAATTAATTTAGCACCACCATCAGATTACATTTTGTTTCTTACCTTAATTTCCTTCTTCTCATTTCCTTACCAGATAATTTCTCTATGCATCTGGATTATTTGAATAATTGTGACAAGTTTCTTTTATGATACATTTTCCTTTTATCAGTCCCATTGACATAATATTTACCTAGAAGCTCTTCTTCATCAAAGAAGTAGAAGAACATGCAACAGTAGAAATCTGCACGCCGAACAACCTTACACCATTGTTCCTTTCGCTCCTGCAAGTTCTTGAATTGTGCCTTTTGTTCCCACAGTGAGTGCAATTCCTCCCCATCTTCTTCAATGTTGGTGTAGTTTAGAGGATGGATATGGTTTAATAGGAGGAGAAAGAAAGAGGGGTATTGTTTGTGGACTGAAATGCTGTATAGGTGGTGTCACCATAGACTTTTATGCTAACATGTGGTATACTTCATTTTGTACACGTATGCATCTACCATATGATATACACTTGATACTCTTTTTGGTATTTTGGATTTGGAGAATCTCTGAATACAACAAATAGTAGTCAGAGTGTTTAATTAGTTACTAATACATGAAGTTGCATCTAAATATGACAAGTGTCAGCAGTGTTCTAAAAAGCGGCCTAGGCGGCCGCCTAGGCGGCGCCTAGGCACTAGGCGGCCCCCCAACGCCTCGACTAGGGCCTAGGCATTTATGAAAATCGGAAATGGGTTCTAGGCGGCTAAAATCGGACCTAGGCGGCGTTTAATCGGTCTAGGCGGATCTAGGCGGACTAGACCCGCTTAGGCCTTCAGTAATTTTTTTAAAAAAAAAAGTAAAAAAAACCCACCGCTCTCACTTTTTCCTCCTAATAAAAAAAAACCTCATAAATCGCGCTCTTCACTTTCACCCCCAAATCGCGCTCTTCACTTTCACCCCAAATCGCAGCTCTTCCTCCGCCACCCCCCCTCCTTCGCCGTCTTCCTCCGCCTCCCTCCTCCTTCGCCAGTTAGCCGTCCTCGTCCGCCTCCCTCCTCCTTCGCCGTCCTCCTCCGCCTCCTCCTCCTTCGCCTCCCTCCGACGTCCTCCTCTTCTCTCTCAAAGTTCACAGCTCCTCCGATGTCCTCCCTTCGTCCGCCTCCCTCCGAATTGCAGCTCCTCCGACGTCCTCCGCCTCCCTCTGCCTCCCTCCGACGTCCTCCGACAATATATGCAAAGCTTCTAAGTTCTAATAGTGACCTCGATAGATCTCCAAATATATTGGTAATTGGTTATCTTATCTTTCTTTCCCTTTCACATTCTTTTGCGTGCTCTTAGTACAACTTCTTATGTTTTTGTAGATTCTGATATTGTAAGTTATTAATGCTGATGTTTTCTTTGTTATTTATGCTACTAGTGTTCACATCTTTTTCTTGATAATTTTAATGGTATACTTTTGTTCTGTCAGTCGACAGTATGTATGTTCAGTTCACCGGCCTTTCACTCAACAAGCTAATGTAGTTTCTTATTTTGATTATTATTTTATGCTCTAATCAGTTAGCTAATGTAGTTCACTAACAAATACAAAGGGCTGCTCAAGATACAATGAGGCTGTATTCATGGATCAATTTCTATTTATAGGAGGCATACTTTGAGAATAAGTATTTGTATGAAGTATAGGAATGGTCCGAATGGATTTTCATACATAATTTTTAAGACAAAAGAACAATAATACACCGATTCGACTATGTGAAGCTCATCCTACAATTGCAAGGAGAAAAGTTCAATAGTAAGAAACTAAGAATGAGTAGCAATAAAGAGTAAAAAAAGGTAACAACAAAATAAACCCAAAAGATCGATAAATAAATAAATAAATAAATTTTAAAAACCGCCTAGCGCCTAGCCGCTTAATCCCCGATTACAAGGTCTAGGCGCTAGGCCCCCATCGGCCGCCCGACTACCGCCTAGCGCTTTTTAGAACATTGAGTGTCAGTTGTCAAGGAACAAAAAATAGAGTTAGTGGTTGAAAAAGGACAAGATCCACCAATGGTTTGGGTAGCTTGTATGAGAAAGGATGTTATGACCAAATAACTCTGAGGTTCTTTAAAGATAATAATTTAAAAACAACAATGTCTTTTTCTCAACTAGTTGGGGTTAGCTACATGAATTCGGGTTTTCCATTCTGCTCGTTTAGCGCAAATTTACCTAGAGTAGCCTACAAGAGATAATTTACGGTTAAAATTAATTACCTTTCAATTTTTACTTTGGTTCAGAAAATTCATATATATTCTGTATTTAATTTAGAGATAAGGTGACAACATTGACATACAACATTCTGATCATCTATCTATATATATTTATATTCTCTTGATATATGTTGGATTCGTAATTGTTATTAGGATGATTGTATACTAGGAAATCAAAATATGGCTTGTAATGATCCCCTTCATAAAAGGATTTTTGTTGTTATTGACATTGTTGATGTTGTTGTTGTAATGATCTCCTACCATTTGCTGACAATGACTATGCCTGTATTTGTTAGTTTGCGTATGCTGGCCTTGGTAGATTCTATGTTCATATATGGGTTTGTTTTTACATGCATAAATTTATACACTTAATATGAACTAGTGTTTATAGGAGTGAGTTAGAATGATAATTCCACAAGTATGTTGTGAAAGCAACACTAGCTGGAAGAACCAAGTAAACTCATTTTATATAGAATATCTAATTTTATCATGAGATATGTATATATATGTTTGTAATGAGAAAATAAATGCAATCCTTGACCAACTTAAGAGTTGTAGAATTTTGATATCGACTTCTTTTTTAGGTTGGTGTTCCAGTAACATTTTATGGAGATTTATTTTTTAGGTTGTTGGTGTTCCAGTACATTTTATGGAGATTTATTTTTTTAGGTTGTTGGTGTTCCAGTAACATTTTACGGAGATTTAAAGAACCAGTTTGTTGAAGCTAATGTTGGGTTTGACACAATCTGCAAGGTAAATAGCTGATACTGTCTTGTACATCCCAATCTATCTGTCCAAGTTCATTTTATTTATATTAACTTGGTTGCAACATGTAAATTTTACCGAACAACAAAATTTAACATGCGATGAAATGCCACTTAGAACTTGCTTTGTTTTGATGTTAGTGACTGCACAATATCTATGTCATTTCCATCAAAATATATCAAATATCTCCAACCTGCAATAGAATTAATTTCCAACAAAATATATCAACAAGTTCCATGTATTTATACAAGCAAAAGTCTATTTCTTGCATGAATCTGGTTTATTAGAGTCATTAGACAGATCAACCATCGCCTGATTCATCCGGTAAAAATGCACCATATGACTACTGTCCAAACCCAAATACCATCATGATACACACATTTGTAGGATCCAGAAAAGATCACTTATGATAGGACTCAATAATACAGACAAGGCGCTTAACAGTTTCATCTCTTTGGCAACCAAAGGGTGGAAATATATAGAAATGGAGAATAAAAGTTGCATTAACTTTTGTAATACTTTCAGAACCTTCCACCATCCAAACTATTTTGAAGAACACATAAGCATATTATAGGTAGCTAGTGTGTACATCCAAGAGATGGGAGGAATAAGCTATAGGCCTTATTTGTTGCTTTTGGATGAAAGTGAGGTCACTGATGGCATATACAACTGTTCTTTCCCTCGTCACACCAACTGAAGTGTTGTTCCTGCAAAAAATTCGAAAGGTCATTCTGTTTCTAGTTGGGTCCTACAAAACTGATTGTCTTTCATATATATAGAGCTCGAGGCAAAGTCTAAATCATTGAGCGTAGGCATAAGGAAGTGCACTGGAGGGGGCAGAGATTATATGATGGGAAGAAGCTAGCTGCACTGTCACTCACTAAGGAATCATGCTGCAAAACAATTGTTCGGGAACTGGATGATCACTGTACTAATTAAGAGGTGTTGCTCTATATGAGAGATTTTTCATATAACTAATTATACAATAGACTGGCAGTCAGGTGAAGGGGATGGTCACCCACTCAGCCTCTCACCCGTGCATTCTTCCTAGTAAGAGCATCCACAGTCGTTTTTCTCATATGCTATAAAATGGCATAATAGCAAATAGGATCGATCGCTGCAGTGATCGTTTGCTATATTGTTCGCCAAAAATTGAGTGTATACCGTCTCAACTTTTAAAATTAAATTAAAATAGTTAATTACTTATTAACTATTAAACTATATTAATTAAATAAATTAAATATTAAAATAATAACTAAACCTAATTATACAACTACCTAAACCTAATTAACTACTTAAACCTACCCATTTAATAACCAGATTTCATGGACGGGGAATCATTCCCCGGCCGGTACATCATGTACCGTCCCACCATTTGCTTTTTTTTTTTTTTCTCTAATCGGCCAATCATGGCCGTTCATTTAAAAAAAAAAATTAAAAAAAAATGAAGGGGAACGACGGGATATGATATCCCGTCTGACCCTTTTAAAAAAAAAAATAATAATAAAATTTACCAGACGGTATAAGATACCCCGTCTTATGATAATAAAATATATTAATATTTGAGAGACGGGGAATGGGAGAATCATTCCCCGTCTGGGGAATCATTCCCTGTCCTTTATAATTTGAGAATTCTCATCTTCGTTTCTCATATTTGAGAAACAAGAATAGAAGCTTTGCTATAAAATGGCAAAATGAGAAACCGTTGCAGACGTTCGTTTGCTAAAAAATGGCAAATTGGCATTTATAGCAAACGACTGTGGATGCTCTAATGTATGTAACATGGAGCAGATTCGATTTAGGTTCTTTTTCACTCTGTAACTAAATGGTATGCTCTACAGATAGAAAGAAATCCTGGAAAACCGTTCTTTAGGAGGAAACGTGTGCGTAAATTCACATTTTTCTCGCAATAGACTTACTGTTTTATATACAAAAAATAGAGATGTTGGCAAAATGAGAAACCGTTCCAGATGTTCGTTTGCTAAAAAATGGCAAATTGGCGTTTATAGCAAACGACTGTGGATGCTCTAATGTATGTAACATGGAGCAGATTCGATTCAGGTTCTTTTTCACTCTGTAACTAAATGGTATGCTCTACAGATAGAAAGAAATCCTGGAAAACCGTTCTTTAGGAGGAAACGTATGCGTAAATTCACATTTTTCTCGCAATAGACTTACTGTTTTATATACAAAAAATAGAGATGTCATGTATCACTGAAATAGAAGATTGAAATTTTAAGAGATACCAGCAAAATTGAACCATACCTAATTGCAAAATAAGCAGTGAATCTTCGGCTACCTCATTGGCTAATTAATTGTATAGTATTATACACGTGCTTTGCACGTGGGAAATTTTTTTTTTGAGGGGGGAACGAAAAGTGAAAAAAAAAATTACGTGATTTGCACGTGGGGGATTTTTTTTGGGTGGGGGGAATGAAAAGGGCAAAAAAAAAAAATTACCAACACGTGCGTTGCACGGGTCGGGTTAAGGACTAAGGCCTTCTCCCATTATAGTAGTAGAGATATCCAAACTAGATTCTTGATGAAGTAATTTCTTTACTTTTACTTTACTGTATGTGAAAGGGAAGGCATTCTTGATGGAGTAATTGACATATTTGATCTCCATCATGTATTGTTCCTTTATATGTAGAACTAGGTGGACAATATAATGTCAAAATAATAATTCGTCGTAGAATTCTTAATTCACCATTGATCAATATTTTGATTTTCCAACCATTTGATAAATTAGAATGAACTTAATACAAGTGATCAGCAAATGTTAGTACATTCTTGTTTAATCCTTAATGAAATTGTATGAACATTTGTGCTTCTTTTTCAATTATTAATCACACTTTGACATTTTTCCTTCTGCATTTGCAGATTGGAGATGTCGTGGATGAGCCGTGTTGATGTTAGTCACTCAAGAGTTTTTTGTCATCAGTTTTAAGTTTATTGGATGGACTTTTTTTATAAGTTTATTGTACGGATTGAAGTTTATTGTACGCATTTTTCTATGATGCTATATTTTGGTATACCTGCACACATATTTGCAAAACTTTTATAGTTTCATTAGTGTATTGACATTTTCAATAAATCAATTTTTATTTGCATTCGGAGATTTTTTTTTTGTATACAGGTAAAAAAAAAAAATGGCGTTTCAAAAACGCTGTAAAAAAACACTGTTGTCAAAATGAGAGCGTTTTCTAAATGCTGTATGCATCACTTATTTTTCAAAATTGAACTTTACGATGGCATTTTGAAAACGTTGTCAAACAATAGCGTTTTGCGAATGCTGTCAAAAAGACGGTATTTAAAAACAACCCTTTCTTTGATAGCGTTCTCAAAACACTACCAAAAGGTAGCGTTTTCAAAATGCTGTCAAACGATAGCGTTTTCAAAATGCTATCACAGAAACAGCGTTTTTGAAAATGCTATAAAAAAAACAGCGTTGCCGAAACGCTGTGAAATCTACAGCGTTTTCTGAAATGCTGTCAATTTTACAGCATTCTATCAAAATGCTATAAAGTTATTATAGTGGGGGCTTCTATAGCGTTTTCAAAATGCAATCGTAGATCTTCTATAGCATTTTATGAATGCTGTCAAATGTCATATTTGTTGTACGTGGTTTGCAAGAAAACCATGTCTAGCTCATGGTTTTGGGTACAATGTTTGGGCTGAACTTTTAAGCTTTTATTTGGGTTCTAGATGAGAGATGAGAGGTTTTATTTGAGTGTATGCAAGGTATACCCATTGTAGTATCATACAATGATATATTTGCATATGTACTGTATCCAAAACTAGTGTATATACTAGTATCGGTGCACCATCTAAAACGCAACCACCTCATGAACCGTCCCGCAAACATGGACTCACTCCATCATCATACGTATACATACAACAATCAAACCAACACTTCAATATATGCAAACATCATACAGTCAATATATATATATATATATATATATATATATATATATATATATATATATATATGATTATGTGGCATACATGTGATTGGACAATCTTTAAAAGGGTTAGTTGTCCAATGTATCACATGCATGCCACATAATCAATTGCTCATTTACTAAATGAGCAAGTTGCTCATATCCCTTTTACCCATATATATATATATATATATATATATATATATATATATATATATATATGAGTATTGTACAATCCGGGGTATTACAGGATTTAACCCTATCAAGTGGAGAACGTTAAGGGCTTGCACCGGACCTATGTAGAGTGGGATGCATAGAATCCGACAAGTATGCATTAAAGAGTCAGCATATAGCATTAGTGTTTTCTTGACTTGGTTTTATGCATGTTGTTTTTTGTTTTTCTACACTTGACACTTAGCCTAGTTTCACTTAATGTTTTCATGTTTTATTTATTGTTATTTCTTATTTTATTTATTCTTGCTGTTAATACATGCTGTTTATGATTCTATGCTTTATGTTTTATTTATGTTGCATTTATTTTTATGTCACTCACACCGTTCTGGCTGACCCCTGTAGTTTTGGGGGTTAGGGTTATCACTAGCCTCATGTTTTACAGGTAGGTACTTATAGCTTGATATTTGGACGCATGAGATAGAATGATGTTATGGCCTATGCAAATTGTAAAAGAATGTTTTGTAAAATAAAGAATTTGTAATTCAAGGTATTTGTTTTTCGTTGTGCTTTGTAAAGAATTAATGTAATGAAAGTTGAAAAAGTTTTCGCTGTGTTTTGGCTATGTTTACTATTACAATTGAGGTTGATGCTGGAATTGTGCCACGCATTTTTGGGATATCATATTGCGGGGCGCTACACCCATCGGTGATGATGGGTTATGTGTTTTGCCTTAACCCGTCATTGGAGATGACGGATTAAGTGGTGTGCACGGGTGTGCACGACATTTGCGTTTGCAATAGAAGATACCCCTTAATTAATTATCTAATTATAAAAAACTAACCCTAATTATATACTATACCTACCAACCTACCTACTACTCTATATATAAAAGAAAAAGATGCATAGGGATGGCGAACGGGTCGAGTGGGCCGGGCCGGGCCCAACCCGGACGGGTTGGCAAGTATACTTCACGGGCTCGTGCCGGGTTAGGCTCTTATCCGGGCTGGGCCGGGCCGGGCTGCGATTTCGTTTGGGTGGCCCGCCCAACCCGTGAACCCTTTAGGGTTCAACCCGGATTGGGCCGGGTCGACCCGCGGGTTGGCCCGTTTAATATATATATATATATATTTTTTGTAGCTTAAAGCCTTAAAATAATAATAATAATAATTATAATACTAAGTAAGTAATAATACTAATAAACAATAAAAATCTAAATAATAATTTTAAGATTGAAAGAGTGAAATTGACAACAAATTTTGAAATATTATTCATATGAATTTAAGTTATACAATTTTAACAATTTATAATGAAATGAGTACAAGTTTTCACAAATAAGTTTTATACAATAACATATTTCTTATATACAATTTTAATTGAGTACAAGTTTTCTAATTCGACATAACAAGCAAAGCTATTGTTGTTGTTGTTGTTGTTGTTGTTCTTCGGGCGAGTTTCTCCCACTTGTGGAACTTGATAGTGCTTTTCCTTGTGTCCTATCTTCAGCCTTCAGTCAGTCTTCTGTACAAACGAGTATCTCTAACGCCTCGGGCTTCAAGCGATTCCTGTAATCAGATAGAACCCTGCCACTTGTAGAAAATGCACTCTCAGAAGCAACTGTAGAGACAGGAGGAGTTAGTAAATCTTTAGCCATAATTGACTGAATACTAAAGTGTGTTCATGTTCTTTCCACCATTGTAAAATATCTAGTGCAGAAAGAGTAGGCTCAGTATCTTGTTGGTTATACCAATTTAATTCATTTGGTTTATTAGTCCTAGGTTTTTTAGATTGAATTTGTTCCAGTAAACTAAATGTTCTATCACCAATTCTACTTTTACCCTTACCTTTAGAACTACCAGAAGAAGAACTAACTGCAGAAGTTGTACTACTAGAAGCAAAACGTCTATCATAATAATCATACAAGTTATTTAACGTAAATTCAAACTGAACTAAAAAAGTAGCGCAATCGATTGTTAATTCTACATTTACCTCTAAATATCCAAAAAATATTTCTATCAAATTCTTCGTACCTTCTAATTTGATACGAGAATTCATAACAGTAGCAACACAAATCAACATAGGAGAAAGAAAATAATACTTCAAAAATTTTTGAAATGCAGGTTTTACAATGTCACTAATATAGGGATCATTTAACATTTCGTTAAATATTTGCATCATGCTAACTAATTCAATAAAAATGCTACTAGAAGTAGATTCATATGTTTTTGAAAATTTTAAAGTTGCGGTTTTAAAAGGTTTTAAAAATTTAAACAAAGATTCGGCAAAAATCCAATCAGGGGGAGTCATTTCAAAATTGTGCATATTTTTTGCGACACAAAAATCATTTACAACTTCTTTATAATCGGTGACAACATTTAGTAAATCAAAAATAGAATTTCATCGGTGTCTAACATCCTTTGGAAATTTTCTAAAAGACATTTCTAACCCTACACCAAGCTTTCCATTCTTGTAAAATGCTTGGACTTAATGCAATGAAATGTACACAATTTCTAATTTTAACTATATATGGATAAGCTATTCTTAATGCATCTTGAACACATAAATTTATAATATGACATGCACATCTAACATGAAAAATATTGTCAGATGGAGGGTTTAATACAGATTTTAAAGTAGTAATTGCTACATTATTGTTAGATGCATTATCAAAACTAATAGCCATAATTTTATCGCGAATATGAAAAACATCACAAATTTCTATAATACGGTTTGCTATTTCAGCGCCACTATGGGGATACAGCAACGCCGCAAGTGATATGATTCTTTTTTGAAGAATCCAATCATTGTCGATCCAATCACAGGTTATTCCCATCGTTGGAATATTGTTGACACCCATCCAACAATCCGAAGTTAAACTAATCCTACAAGTTAAACTCCATAAAATTGCAATCAAAGCGTCCTTCATTTCAATGTACATTTTAAAACAATCCGATTTGCAAGTATTTCTCGGAATTCTTTTAAAATGAGGGTTTAAGGCCGTTTGATTAAAATTTTCCAAGTTCCTACTCCGGGATAGGAAAATGGTAACTCTTCCTTAATAACTAGTCGGGCCATTTCCCGACGAACAAGTTCGGGATCATAAGGGTGGCTATCAACTTGACCGGTCCTAGGGTTGATTTTTTGTTGGCCTTGTATTTGATCAAGAAGTTCTTTATGGTTATGTTGGATGTGTCTACTAATTGTACCGGTGCCATCACCCCTCTTGAATTTGTATGTTTTAGAACATGTTTTACAAACTTTCAAACCTATACCCGGAGTATGTTCGTCCGGAATATAATCATAAAACTTATGCCAATCGCTAGTTTCTCCTCTACTTTTCCTACTACTACGGGGTTGTGTGGTTTCAGTTGGTTATTGTTGTTGTTCTTCTTCTAATTGTATGTCACCTACAACCTCGTCGTGTGTACCCCATTGTTCCATAGTAGGATCAATGTAATCTTGGGCTGGCTCACTAGTTGGGACAATTGGTGGCCTACGTGAAGAGGAGGAGGAATCTTGTCCGCTACGACCGCTACCGCGTGATCTAGACATAATGTAGTAATGTGCTAAAGTATGTAAAAAAAATATACAATGTAAGAGCGGTGAATTATACAAAAAAAATCTAAAAAACAAGAGGGTTGAGATAGAGAAGTTCAAAAAACGAACAATAATTTTAACTACAACGCAAAAAAAAATATAACGAGAGGTATGAAATTTTGATACTGTTCACCATGGAATACGCATATGTAAAAAAAATCGTGAAAATAAGAATAAAATAGAAAAGATGGAGGAGTGCGCAATTGAAGAGTTGAGGAGAGGTTGAGTTGATTTGAAGACGGTTGAAGAGAGTTGAAGACGTTGAATTTTGATTCCGATACGATCGAAATTTGATCGTGTCTATGCTTCCTTGTAGACTTGTTTGATGAATACTAGAATTGTTGAATTTTTTTTTACAAACGATGTATAATATTAGAGAGAGTAAGAGAGTGAGGTGTGATTTTTTATAAAATATTTGGGGATATTTATAGGCTAAATATGTGGTAAAAACAAAAAAAAAAAACAAAAAAACCAAACTAACGGCTATAGAGCCATTCGGAACGGCTCTGTGGAGACCGTATTTTTTTCGACCGTTTGACCCGCGGGTCAACGGTTGATCCGTAACGGGTCGAACGTACGTTCGACCCGTACGGGTCGAACGGGTTGGAACCCGCGGTTCGACCCGCGGGTTGGCGGGTTGAATTCGCGAATTGGGCCGGGTTCGTGGGCTGGGTTTTCGGGGGTTTAATTCACGTTAATTGCGACCTGGGTCGACCCGGTACTGTTCACCGGGTTCGACCCGAACCCGCCAAGTCTCTAACCGGGCCGGGTTCGCGGGCCGGGTCGCGGGTGGGTCGCCGGTTGACCCGGCCCAGTTGCCATCCCTAGAGATGCAACAAATCAAGTTGGGTGTGAAGTGCTGGACTTTGGGGGCCACAAGGTGTGGCGTGAAGGAAGAAGCAAAGGAGAGGTAGGCGGTAGGCGGCGCGTAACTCCAGAAAGAAAGAAAGAAAGAAAGAAAGAAAGAAAACTCAGAAAGGCTGAAGCCGAGAGAGACTGGGGAACTTTTTAATGCTTACGTCAGCGCTGCTGTTGGGCACACTGTTCAAGGCGAGACAGTGACGGAAAAGAGGAGAGAGAGAAAGAGAAGTGCTGATTTCAAAGCTTCAATTTGCAATTTCTTTTACAAAAATAGTTCATTTTGTAACTCTTTTCTTTCTTTAATTTTTTTAGTATGCAATTCAAGACAATATTTGTTAATTGTAAATTTATTATGAAATAGATTTTATTTTTTAAGGCTTTGATGTAGCCTATTTTTGACAACACAATTTTTAATTCCACATTATTTTTCTATTTTTTCATGGTTGTGTGTTTGATTTTTGATCTTAATGCTTACAATTGGTTGACAAACTTTTATATGATTTATTAGATCATAGAGAGACCGAACCTGGTAATTTGTGATTTTGAATTATAGAATTAAACACCATTGATTGAGCGAAATTAGAAATGATTTACCGCGATTGATGTGACCGTTAAGAAATTCAGAGAACTTAATGCATCTTCAATTAATTAAATTTGTGCATGAATTATGAAAAACTGTTAGTTGGAGATATTTTTGGTGGTGTTCGAGAGAAAACATTGAATACTTAGGAGATTTTGGTCTACAACTTGGAAAAATAATATCTTTATTCACATGAAGTTATAAATTGTGTGTGATTAACTTGGTGAAATCGAAAGCCCTAGAATAAATTTTGCAATTAATAAATAACGAATTTTCAGATTCCGCTCATTTTGAATTAATTTAGTTAAGTCTTTAGATTAACTTAATTTAGTTGCTTTCTTTATTAACTTTTGATTTTCCAAATAGTAGTTAATCTAGTAATATCGGTACTCAATAAAATAATTAGTCCTTGTGGGTTCGACAATCTTCTCATTTAATTATACTAATTGTTGCGATTTTGTACACTTACAAAAATTCACATCAATATCTTTCTTTTATTATATTATTCCAAGGATATGGAATTCTTGCAAAAAATGCTTTCATCCAAAACAGTTTTTGTTCTGTAGTAGTTAAATGAAATATGGGACCTATGTGTTTAGAAACAAATTCTTCTAACATACATATGTCACATAATACCATTTTCATTAATTGATTTTTGCATTTAGGTTCTTGTAAAATTTCTCCTATGAGATATGTGGCTAGTATTTCAACTAATTCTGCTAGAGCTCCTTTTTTACTATTCATTTGTCTTATGTTTTTCAGAACTGTTTTATTTGTATTTTCTATACTGGTTAGCCATCTCAAGGCATAACCTTCCCAATAGCTTGTAGAAAAATGTAAATAATTTGATATCATCATAGCCGAAAGAATGTAAACAGTTTCGTTCATTTTTTGCAGTCAATTTGCTATATATATTTTAATATTTTTATGTGGAACATGGTCTATATTTAACACCATGCTATGATTTCCCGAATTTTGAGAATTTATTGTTTTAGATGTATTTCTAAAGGAATGAAACTAAATCCAATCAGATCTAGTATCAAATCTCAACATTTCGGGATAAGGATTTGGATTTGTTTCACCCTGAGCTTCAGCCATTGCTTCTTCGTGAGTCGTTGGTTGAATAGGTGGAGGAACAAGTAATGGGTTTGAACCTGATCTTGGGGAATTAGTGGTGGAACATAACCAGGTGGTCCTGATAGCTATAGTACAGCTGAACCACTTGTTGATGCCCCATTAGTACGTATTGCATACTGTGATTTGTCTGATGTGTCATACTTGGATTCTGTGGAATCCCAAGAATTTTTCTCTTGTTGAGAGAGAGTTTCTGAGCCTTGTTCATACTCTTCTTCTTCTTCAAAAGATATTTCACAGCTTTGTTCAAGTTCTTCATTTTCTTAAGAATATGCAGTTGGTGTTTGTTCCTGTCATCTATAATTCCAATAATCTATAGCATTAAAATATTTTTCACAGACAACTACGCTATATATTTCTCCAGCTAGTTCCTTTTCTTGTAGATAAAGAAAAGCTTCATAATAGATTTTATCTTTTCCATCTACATTTATTTTATTCTTTTCTTCAGACGAATATTTAACCATATTTATCTTATATATGGATAGACAAGATAACCTAAAGTCATTATCTTTTAGCTATGGTTTTAAAACGGGTTGTGGGTTAAAACCCCATGTGGTTTTTAGCTTATTGATTTCTGTTTCTATTTCTTGTAATAAATCCACCATATAGTAAAATATTTCAAGTGTTTAAGGATCCATATGTGGGTAAATGAACATAATGATCATAATGGTCTTTGTCCTGACCATGTTGACATTGAAGTTGTTCATCAATGATAATGGGGTTGCTCATGATTTTGATTAATCTTGAACATATCCTATATTTGTTTATAGATTTAATTTTTTAGGTTAAACATTATCTAAATATTCTTTCTTGTTCTTTTACCATCTTTGACCCTAGTCTCTGCGGATACACAGTACCGCCAACCGTGGATTTATAGCAAAGTTAAGCCTCGAGAACAGCCTTTATGGCTGGCCTGTGGCAATCACAGTCCTCATGGTCTTTCTGCCTTGGCTTACCACAAGCTTATATTATTGCTACACAGAGGTAGAGCACAACCTTAGTTCGTTTCCTACATAAGTTATACTGGTACATAACAAGATAGCTAATGAAGATAACTATTTAATCATAAAGAAAGCTAAGAACAAACATTGGATATGCTCAAAAGACATTTAAGATACCATTGATAAAAACAAATACTTATAGAAGATGGTGGAAGACTGACAACTTTGACAATAAGGGATATTTCCAGACACCAGGCTCTGATACCAAAAATTTTAAACGATAGAAAATTAAACTGATAGAAAAAATTTGACGGTTACTGATGCGGTTTGTTTTTTGGGTGTGGGGGCAATAGGTGTGAGTTCTTGTAATTTGTGTAGCGGAAGATGTGGTACTGGCATCAATCCGATCCGAGGCTGTAGGACCAGCTCGGGAGTAGCAGAAGAGAGGTGGAGGCCGAGTGCTCGGCTCGGATCCAGTAGCTCGGCTCGGTCTTTTGTACCTACACACTGCCTAGAAACACCGGGAGAAGTACCGGCGACAGGCCCTCCGATGATCTAGTCAGTTACTGAGAAAGCAATAGTAGCTAGGGTTTAGGTGGAGAAAAGTTTATTACCTTCAAAACTGAGGAGGGGATCTGGTATTTATCGGAAGGGGTAAACGGGTATGAGACCCTAACGGACTGGGTCAGACCCGTTGGCCTGTGGGCCTGAAAGGGCTGCAGTCCATTTGACCCGTTTGACTTGATGATCATAGGGGAGTGAAGTCTGAGGAGATCTGGTGGTCCAGATGGGGCCATGTCACTTACCCCATATCAGGAGCCCCCCACTCCTGGAGGGCGGCGTAAGCCAACCGGGGAGGAATACTCTGACCCTGTCGGAAGAGTGGAGCTGGTGTGTCTGGAGAGTATGACTCGTAGCTTCTTGGAGTGGTAAGTGGGGTAGGATGAAGGAGATCATCTGAAGGAAAGAGGCGTTGAGGGCCGGGGACCGATGGTCGGGAGCCGAGCGTCGAGCGCCAATGCGCTCAATTGCCGAGGTTTACCGCCGAGTGTTGAGCCCCGATGTTTGTAGTGAAAGCTAGGGGATGGCTCGAGGTCGCTGTTGAGTGTCGAGCCCCCAAGCTTGTCGTAAAAGCTACTGGATGGCTCGAAATTACCACCGACCGTCGAGCCCCCAATCATGTTGTAAAAGCTAGGGGATGGCTCGGGGTCACTGTCGAGCGTCGAGCCCCCCAGCTTGCTGTAAAAGCTAGGGGATTGCTCAGGAACGTTACCGACCGTCGAGCCCCCAAGCTTGCTGTAAAAGCTAGGGGATGGCTAGAGGTCTCTACCGAGCGTCGAGCCTTCCAGCTTGCAGTAAAAGCTAGGGGATGGCTCGGGATTGCTACCGACCGTCGAGCCCCTAAGCTTGCTGTAAAAGTTAGGGGATGGCTCGAGGTCACTGCCGAGCGTCGAGCCTCCCAGCTTGTTGTAAAAGCAAGGGGAAGGCTCGAGATCGCTACCGACCGTCGAGTCCCCAAGCTTGTTGTAAAAGCTAGGAGATGACTTGAGGTTACTGCCGAGCATCGAGCCCCCCAGCTTGCTGTAAAAGCTAGGGGATGGCTCGGGATTGCTATCGACCATCGAGCCCCCAAGCTTTTTGTAAAAGCTAAGGGATAGCTCGAGGTCACTTCCGAGCGTCGAGCTTCCCAGCTTGCTGTAAAAGCTGTGGGATGGCTTGAGATCGCTACCGATCGTCAAGCCCTCAAGCTTGCTGTAAAAGCTAGGGGATGGCTCGAGGTCACTGGCGAGCGTCGAGCCCCCTAGCTTGATGTAAAAGCTAGGGGATGGCTCGGGATTGCTACCGACTGTCGAACCCCCAAGCTTGCTGTAAAAGCTAGGGGGATGGCTCGAGGTCACTACCGAGCATCGAGCCTCCCAGCATGCTGTAAAAGCTAGGGGATGGCTCGGGATCGCTACCGATTGTTGAGCCCCCAAGCTTGCTGTAAAAGCTAGGGGATGGTTTGGGATTGTTGCCAACCTTGAGCCCCCAAGCTTGCTGTAAAAGTCAGGGATGGCTCGAGGTCACTGCCGAGCATCGAGCCTCCCAGCTTGTTGTAAAAGCTAGGGGATGGCTCGGATTGCAACCGACCGTTGATCCCCCAAGCTTGCTGTAAAAGCTAGGGAATGGCTCGAGGTTACTATCGAGCATCGAGTCCCCAGTTGACTGTAAAAGCTAGGGGTTGGCTCGGGATTGCCACTGACCTTCGAGCGCCCCAAGCTTGTTGTAAAAGCTAGGGGATGGCTCGAGGTCACTACTGAGCATCGAGCCTCCTAGCTTGCTGTAAAAGCTAGGGGATAGCTCGGGATCGCTACCGACCGTCGAGCCCCCAAGCTTGGTATAAAAGGTAGGGGATGGCTCGAGGTCACTACCGAGCGTCGAGCCTCCCAGCTTGCTGTAAAAGCTAGGGGATGGCTCGGGATTACTACCGACCGTCGGGCCCCCATGGTTGTTGTAAAAGCTAGAGGATGGCTCGAGGTCACTGACGAGCGTCGAGCCTCCCAGCTTGCTGTAAAAGCTAGGAATTTCTCGGGATCACTACCGACCGTCGAGCTTCCAAGCTTGCTGTAAAAGATAGAGGATGGCTCAAGGTTACTACCGAGCGTCGAGCCTCCTAGCTTGCTGTAAAATCTAGGGGATGGCTGTAGCGCCCCGGATCCCCGTTACCGGACATCCGTGACACCTTCCAGAATCTTTACCTTCAAATGCATCTCAACACAGTAATAACATGAAAATTTAAAAACTTTTTATTCGCCAAAAAAGTCATTACATCATTGATTACAACCGATAACTTGTTCTTGGACAAGGAGTAAAAATTACATCAATTCATTACAACTTATTATAAGTATTTACAGACTCCTCTTGTGAAGCTATCAGCTGCCTCCTGGAATGGTAATCGACTGATTACTTGCGGAACTTCGCTGAGTGGCCTATCGGCTCCCCTGGGACTTGTTCCTCAGCTTCAGGCTTCTGCTGCGCGACTCTGATATCTCTGCACTTGTTCGGAAAGTATAACCGATACCAAAAAGGTGGGAAACGTCAGTACTTTGACTGACGCAAAGCTGGTGATAACAGCGATACTCTAAAATTCAATCACAACCAATAATTTATGCAAAAGAAAAAGTGTTGTGCCATAACAAGGGTTTAGTAGATTCGGGTTCTAGTGCAGTGTTATGACATGACCCTATGACTAGATGCAGCAAACTCACATGCCTAACTTCTAATGCAAGCAAGACTTTGGAGCACGAATGCATCCCATACTACATACGCCCACAAATCTGGCTGTCTTTCTCCACAATTTAGGGATTCGAACCCTCGCCGTGCACCCTACTCTTGTACACACTCCAGTTCCCAATAGACTGTCCGTCGCCCAAGAAGACTGCAGCGGTCGGTCTAATTCTGCCCTGCAGTGCCCAAGTGGTCACCGCCAGTTGGTACCCGCATACGGACCTCCTTAGAAAACACATTGAACCTGGTCCTCACGACTCTTGGTTCCACATGTCCACCCATGGACTGACGCATGCGTGTTCACCCCTCATCGGGTAATGAACTGATATATACAAAAAAGAAACACAAAACACAAAACCCGCGCTTTAGGGACGTGAGCACCACGGGAGGTCAAATTCTCCGGGCCTCCCGCACCTTACTTCGGCAGATTTTTGGGAATCAACAGATCGAGATACGAGCCGGGGACTCAATCCATGAGCGGCCGAGAACGTATCCCTACGACTGGAAGACACAACACCAACTATGGTTTCCTAGGACTAATGCAATTTTCCAACCTCTTAATAACCCATTCTAACCCTTACCTTACTCTAATTATTCAGGTAAGAATTAACTGCTTCCACACATGCCTATCAACCTCTGGCCCCTGGCGATACCGATCCGGTTTGCCACTTCCCCTGCTTGGACTCGTCCAGCATAATGGCCTACGCCTGCTGCTACTCCGGCAGTAAATATATATAATTGCCCCATGAGCTCCACTCACTGGCATACTCGGACGTCCTATGCTCGGCAGATGTTTAATAATATAAGCTTGATAGGTGCAGGGTATCCTTTACCCTAGTGACTAACTCGAGTCACACATCCCACTCGGGAATCAACAACCTCAATAATAGAGATCAACCATCCCTAGACATGAGTCACTGACTCGGCTCACACACGAGGGAAAAATGCTTTCACAATCATTAGTCCTAATCCAGACTAAGCAACCTACGGGTTTCTACCCGAATCTCAAAATGGTCATCCTTCTCTCGATACAACTCCGATTGGAGTGTATGGACCCAACCTAGAAAGGTACGATCCTAGGATACAACTACCTAGTTGATCACGAGCTTAAATTCAACCATCTAAGTCATCGAAATAGCTTCTCAAGCTCCAACCTGCGTGCTTCCTGCGCACGGCCTGCACCTTACCATTAACACAAAATCCTACTCGTTCATCAGAACGACACAAACTCAAATTCTGTAGAAGGGTGTGGGTGTCCTCAACCACTCTCTAGTTAGTCATGAGTACAAATTATACCATTAAGTCACCCTAACACACTCATCTATCATCAATACACCAATTTACACAACTGGTCTCTCCAATTCAGAGCACACAGCTCTACTCTAGTCCTCTGTCCAGTCTTACAAAAATCATAATAATTCAACCGTACACTGGAATCAACTCAAATTAGTTTTGTTGGAAAGTTCTAGGTGTCCCCTACAACTCTCTCCTGAGTCATGATCCTCAAAATATGCCTCTAACAGGTCTCAATTTCTCAATCTTTACAGAGTGTCAAAACTGGCTGAAAAAAGCACAGCGCATAATCACAAAATCACAGTAAATTGCAAACTTATCCAATTCACACAAAATTTATGGTGGTAATACTAGACATCATACCCAACATCATGCAAAAGACCTCATGTCCAAATTCCAAATATACAGTGAGCAATAGCTATTGCAAGTTAGCACAGAAACCATCAAGTTTGGTAATTCAACATCAGATACTGATCATAGAACGATTTTTCTCATGCCCCTAAATTCATCCAAATAATTCACTCATTTTTTTAGATAATCAAAATGCATTAGGGAATAATTAGTAAAAATTTTAGATCAAAACCATGCTTCAATAAATCACGAAAATTCCTATAATATCAACCATTCTGTTTTTCCTTTCCTGAGTCTGCCTTACGACACATATCCATCTCACGATTTTATTAGCATATCAAATGATCATAGAAAAATCTGAAATAAATCATGAATCATCATAACACATAAATGATCAAACCCTTTAAATCGTGTGGTCTAGTTCAACATATCGTGCTCTCAAAAAAATCCACAACATGGTACTCCGTACCAGCTTTTCCTAGTTCCATTCTGACTTCTACTTCTAACCTTTAGAAAAGCAATCCTATGCATTCTAGCACACATGCATCCAACCAAATTTAATTAAAATACAATAATTTCAAGTTTAGAGAAACTTCCCACCTTAGGTTGTAGTAGTAGAAGGAATCTCTTCAAGCTCCTCTTGGAAAATCTCCTTCTTGGTTATTCTCCTTCACTTCCTTCTTCTTTCTCTCCTCCTTCTCTTGTGGTGTTCTCTTCTAAAAATTCGAGAGCAAATGGGGGGGAAATGAAGTGGGAAATGAAGGGGATGGGAGGGTGTAGGCCGGATTTGATAGGGGGGTGGGGGTAGGTTAGGCTATAGGTGGTTTTGTAGGCCCAAAACCATGACTTAGCCCATTGGTTTTGTGTGTGTTAAGTTAGCTGTCCAACTTAACCCTTAACGAGCTCCAACGAGTGTGAGACGCGTGTTTTAATGAGCGCACACAACCTATATTCACTGTAGTACCATACCGTGTTATATTTGCATGTGCGTCGTGCCGAAAACTAGCGGTTATACTAGTATCGGTCCGTCTCGTTCTCGTGCATCTTTGGAATGCAACTCTCCCAAAAACCATTCCGTAGTCCTAACCATCCACCACGATGGCAAAATCGACCCATAATACCACAATCAATTGCACGCATACTAACAATATACGTACACATATGCATATATTCGGGTATTGTACAAAAACGGGGTGTTACATCACTCCCTCCTTAGAATCGTTCTGTCCCCAGAACATCCTTAGTGGGAGAAAGAAAAATAACAAACAAAATAGAAAACATTCAAAATAAATCCGGATACAAGGCCTTCATGCGGCTCTCCGGCTCCCACGTGGCTTCTTCCACGAACTGGTTCTTCCCGAGAATCCTGACCATCGGGATAACCTTGTTTCTCAGTACCTTGTCCTGATGATCAAGTATCCTTACTGGTTTCTCTCTACAGGAAGGATCTATCTGTAAATTCTTCGGAACTTCTGGCAACCGATGGCTCGAATCCGGGACATACTTCCGTAGCATAGAGACGTGGAACACGTCATGCACTTGAGATAGCTTGCCCGGCAGCTCCAACTTATAAGCCATCCTGCCAATCCTCTTCAGAATCTTGTATGGTCCAACATACCTCAGAGCTAACTTTCCGCCTTTCCCAAACCTGATAACTCCTTTGGTCGGCGATACCTTGAGAAATACGGAGTCGCCTTCCTCAAATTCCAACTCTCTTAGGCGATTGTCCGCATAGCTCTTTTGCCTGCTTTGTGCTCCTTGAAGCCTCTTCTGAATGAGCTCGATCTGCTCCGACGTCTGTTGCACGATTTCTGGTCCATACATTTGCCGCTCTCCTACCTCGAACCAACAAATCGGCGTCCTACATCTTCGTCCATACAAAGCTTCATACGGGGCCATGCCAATGCTTGCTTGATAGCTGTCATTATAAGCAAACTCTACCAAGGCTAAGTACTTTTCCCAACTTTCTCTGTAGTTCAAAATGCATGCCCGTCACATTTCCTCGAGAATCCTATTGACTCTCTCCGTCTGTCCATCCGTCTGTAGGTGATGTAACGCCCCTGCCCCGGGCTCGGACAATTTATACAATTTATAAGACAAATTAGATACTATGTAGTACAACTGCCCACCACAGGCTGCCTCTCAAAAGGTGGTTAACCGAATTGGTGACTCTTGATCCTTGGCAATTATATTTATATAATACTTTATTCTTTCAAATTAGCGATATGGGATTAAATCCCTTTACTAATCTCTTCTTTTCCCAAACTATACCCGTGCACACCCTAGGGAAGTATTCCCCTAGGAGTGCCACGTGGCCTTCACAAGAAGCACAGCACTATGTGCTGTTCTTCTCATCAAGGACCGGTGGGTCCCCCCCACCATCTCTTACAAACCGGATAGCACAAATCCCATTTTCAAATCAATTTTTAATGCTTTATAAATTCCTCCCATAGAATAATTCTATAGGACAAGTCACAAATCCATTTTATTATATATTTCAAACCATATATATATTTCAGAAATACGGGGTATTACATACACCCCCCCTTCAGAAATCAGCGTCCTCGCTGATGAGCACGGGGCATGCACAATCTAGTGCAGGATCTACTTTCTAGCCGATGTTGAGCATTTCTGTGAGCGTAACCACCGGGACGGTACCCTGGAGCAGTATCCACGTCATGTCATGACGCATCGTGAAGAACCTGTGAAATACTCTCCGCCACCGCGGTACCTGGAGCCGTATCCACGTCATGTCACGACTCATCGTGAAGAACCTGTGAAATACTCTCCGCCGCAAATCTGGTGGTCCATAACTCACTGCTCTTACACCCTCGGTGTCGAAAGTCGGCTCTGATACCATTTGTAACGCCCCTGCCCCGAGCTCGGACAATTTATACAATTTATAAGACAAATTAGATACTATGTAGTACAACTGCCCACCACAGGCTGCCTCTCAAAAGGTGGTTAACCGAATTGGTGACTCTTGATCCTTGGCAATTATATTTATATAATACTTTATTCTTTCAAATTAGCGATATGGGATTAAATCCCTTTACTAATCTCTTCTTTTCCCAAACTATACCCGTGCACACCCTAGGGAAGTATTCCCCTAGGAGTGCCACGTGGCCTTTACAAGAAGCACAGCACTATGTGCTGTTCTTCTCATCAAGGACCGGTGGGTCCCCCCCCACCATCTCTTCCAAACCGGATAGCACAAATCCCATTTTCAAATCAATTTTTAATGCTTTATAAATTCCTCCCATAGAATAATTCTATAGGACAAGTCACAAATCCATTTTATTATATATTTCAAACCATATATATATTTCAGAAATACGGGGTATTACAGGTGAAAAGCTGTGCTGAAGTTCGTTCTAGTTCCCAATGCTGACTGTAGACTTTGCCAGAATCGAGATGTAAATTTTGCATCTCGGTCAGATACTATCGACACTGGCACTCCATGTAGCTTCACCATGTTCTCAATGTAGACCTCGGCCAACTTCTCGGCCGTCCAGGTCGTCTTTACGGGAAGAAAATGGGTTGACTTGGTCAATCGATCCACAATCACCCATATTGAGTCATTTCCTTTAGGGCTCCGGGGTAACCCAGTGATAAAATCCATACTAATGTCTTCCCATTTCCATTCTGGGATGGGTAAAGGCTGTAACAATCCGCCTGGTTTCTGGTTTTCGGCCTTAACTTGTTGGCACGTCAAACATTTGGTGACAAACTCTGCTATATCGCTTCATCCCTGAACACCAATAGTGTTGCTTCACATCGCGATACATATTGGTGCTTCCAGGGTGAATCGTGAGTAATGTGGAGTGAGCTTCCTTCATGATGTCTTTCCTCAACTCCTCATCCTTTGGTACACATAGTCGGTTACCAAACCATAGTGAACCTTCTCTTATACTGAATTCTGCCAATTTTCCTTCATGCACTTGCTTCTTCATGTCTTCCATCTCTGGATCTTTGGTTTGAGCCTCTTTCACTCATTCATCCAAGCTTGGTCGAAACACTAACTGTGCCAGAACTGCACTTATGTGTTGTGTAACCACTTCGATGCCTGCCTGCCTGATCTCTTCATCTAGCACCCTTCGGGTCGCTATCAATGTTGCCATACTCCTCTTCCTGCTGAGTGCGTCTGCTACCACGTTGGCTTTTTCTGGATGATATATAATCTCAGGCCTGATATCTTCGAGTACTTCCAACCATCTTCTCTGCTTTAAGTTGAGATCCTTTTGTTGGTAGATATACTTTAAGCTCTTGTGGTCAGTATAGATTTTCACCTTTGCTCCGTAGATATAATGTCTCCATGATTTCAAAGCAAAAATGATTGCTGCAAGTTCCAAATCATGGGTTGGATAGTTCTCGTATGGTCGTAGCTGTCTCGAACCATACGCTATAACCTTGCCTTCCTGCATCAGCACACATCTGAACCCCAAATATGACGCATCACTGTAGATGACGTAGTCCTTGTCTTCCTGAGGTAAAACCAATATAGGTGTGGAGATCAAGCGGTTCTTCAGTTCCTGAAAACTTTCTTCACACTTCTCCGTCCAGTCGAAACTTTGGTTCTTTTTGGTCAAAGCTCTAAGAGGTACAGCTATCCTTGCATAATTCTGGATAAACATCCGATAATACCCAGTCATACCCAGAAAACTTCTTACTTCCTTCACCGTCTTCGGTTGTGGCCATTCCTTGACCGTCTCTATCTTCTGAGGATCCGTTGCCACTCCCTCCTTAGAAAAGATATGGCCTAGGAATGCGACTTCCGATTTCCAGAACTCACACTTAGATAATTTAGCATACAACTGATGCTCTTGTAACTTGCTCAAGACTGCTGTTAGATGTTCAGCATGATCCTTTTCTGTTCTTGAATATACCAAAATGTCGTCGATGAAGACCACGACAAATGAGTCGATAAACGGCCGTAGAATTTTGTTCATTAAGTCTATGAAAATAGCTGGAGCGTTAGTCACTCCAAACCGCATTACCAAGAACTCATAGTGTCCATGTCGAGTTCGAAAAGCTATCTTAGGTACATCATCTTTCTTGACTCGTACCTGATGATATCCAGACCGTAGATCAATCTTGGAAAATACTGCTGCTCCCTGAAGCTGATCGAACAAGTCATCGATCCTGGGAATTGGGTACTTGTTCCGAATAGTGACTTTATTCAATTTCCGATAATTAATACACATCCTGGACAATCCGTCCTTCTTCTTAACAAGCAATACTCGTGCCCCCCAAGGCGATGCACTTGGTCTGCTGAATCCTTTCTGCAAGTACTCTTCAATCTGCTTCTTGATCTCATTCTGCTCTACTGGTGCCATTCGATCGGGTGCTTTGGATACTGGAGCGCTACCTGGTTGAATTGTGATGCTAAACTCAACATCACGGTGTGGGGGAATTCCAGGTAAATCCTCCAAGAATACAAGTGGAAAATTCCTCACCACTGGTATCTTGCTCACCTCTTCCGGTACCCGTACTTCACTAGCAGTTGCGAAAGTCATTGCCTCCGATCACTGCACCCCATGGAATACAAGTTCCACTCCTTCAGCTGAAATAACTACCTTCTTCTCCTTGCAGTCAATGCTTGCCATGTGCCTCGACATCCAATCCATGCCATTAGTGACATCTGTCCCGGCAAAACCCAACTCCAACAAATCGATACTTGGGGTTTCTCCGTTAATCTGAAGCTTACATCCCCTATAGCATAGATCTGTAGTGAGGTTTGCCCCTGACGGCGTAGCTACCATCAAAGCTAAATCTGGAATTGCCTTTTGCGTGCATCTTAGTTTTCTCAACAAAAAAAAGATTTTGACACAAAAGAATGAATCCATCCACTATCAAACAAGACTGTTGCCAAAATTCCATTCATATATATATGTCTTGTTACAATAGTACATCGTCCACCAACTTCCATAAACCCAAAATACAACTTAAACTTGATTACATTACTTCTTCAGCTTCCAAAAGATCTCAAAATATAGTAGGTCCACATATTTTCTTCACCTTGTCATTTATCCGGTTACTTGCTCGATGAGCATCCCCCTTGTAATTCTGGGCAATTTGACTTGACATGCCCAAGTTCCTTACAGTTGAAACAACCCTTGATTGCTATTGGGCAACGCGACTTGTAGTGTCCGACTTTCCCGCATTCGTAGCAACTCTTAGTCACAATTGTTCTCTTGAGGTATTCTCCTTTAGAAGGTTTGGTGATTTTCCCAGTAGTTTTTAGCTTGGGACCTTTCTGAAGTCCCCACCAGCGGTTCTGAAGGTGTGTCATACCGTCTTGAAGCTGCTTTCGTTCTTTCTTCAGGTGTGTCACCTGTGCCGGATGAAATTTGATTTGCTGCTGGGCCCGGTGGATCGCCTTGTCCCTGCGTTCCCTTGCCCTTTTCATTTCCAGATACCCGATGGCTATCCTTTGCTGCTCTGCTGTTGGGTCTAGCGATGGTGGAGGAGAGTTCTCCTCACCTTCGGTCTCCTGTAGCACTTTCTTCATTTCTTCCTCCATCGTTATCGTTTTCCTTGTAGGCATTGGCTTACCCACTGACCCATCCTGGATGAAGATATCTTCGAACACCATCTGCAAAACATAAACAGGGTTTAGTTTCGAAATCACAGACACAACTTGTTCTGTTTGCCTCCACTAATGTCTGGTAACAGACTAGCCACAATTTGGACTTGACTGCTCCAAGTATGTTAGTAAAAATGAAGTAATATGAGACTGGTTCACATATAGGGAAGATCATAATCATAAGTTGTAGCGCTACCATATGATTTATAATTATCCTATTTTTCAACTAGAATCATTTTATCTGGCCTTCAA
Source organism: Hemerocallis citrina (assembly GCA_017893485.1). NCBI lineage: Eukaryota > Viridiplantae > Streptophyta > Magnoliopsida > Asparagales > Asphodelaceae > Hemerocallis > Hemerocallis citrina. The sequence continues at coordinate 20,179,512 of CM030367.1, forward strand.
GTCTAATTTCCTACCGTGTTAGACTGCAATTTGATGTCATCTCTGATACCAACTCTGTAGCGCCCCGGATTCCCGTTACCGGACACCTTCCAGAATCTTTACCTTCAAATGCATCTCAACACAGTAATAACATGGAAATTTAAAAACTTTTTATTCGCCAAATAAGTCATTACATCATTGATTACAGCCGATAACTTGTTTTTGGACAAGGAGTACAAATTACATCAATTCATTACAACTTATTACAAGTGTTTACAGACTCCTCTTGTGAAGCTATCAGCTGCCTCCTGGAATGGTAATCGACTGATTACTTGCGGAACTTCGCTGAGCGGCCCATCGGCTCCCCTGGGACTTGCTCCTCAGCTTCAGGCTTCTGCTGCGCGACTCTGATATCTCTGCACCTGTTCAGAAGGTATAACCGATACCTAAAAGGTGGAAAACGTCAGTACTTCGACTGATGCAAAGCTGGTGATAACAGCGATCCTCTAAAATTCAATCACAACCAATAATTTATGCAAAAGGAAAAGTGTTGTGCCAAAACAAGGGTTTAGTGGATTCGGGTTCTAGTGCTGTGTTATGACATGACCCTATGACTAGATGCAGCAAACTCACATGCCTAACTTCTAATGCAAGCAAGACTTTGGAGCACGAATGCATCCCATACTACATACGCCCCCTAATCTAGCCATCTTTCTCCACAATTTAGGGATTCGAACCCTCGCCGTGCACCCTACTCTTGTACACACTCCAGTTCCCAATAGACTATCCGTTGCCTAAGGAGATTGCAGCGGTCGGTCTAATTTTGCCCTGCAGTGCCCAAGTGGTCACCACCAGTTGGTACCCACGTACGGACCTCCTTAGAAAACACGTTGAACCTGGTCCTTACGACCCTTGGTTCTACATGTCCACCCATGGACTGACGCATGCGTGTTCACCCTTCATCGGGTAATGAACTGATATATACAAAAAAGAAACACAAAACACAAAACCCGCGCTTTAGGGACGTGAGCACCACGGGAGGTCAAATCCTCCGGGCCTCCCGCACCTTACTTCGGCAGATCTTTGGGAATCAACAGATCGAGATACGAGCCGGGGACTCAATCCATGAGCGGCCGAGAACGTATCCCTACGAATGGAAGACACAACACCGACTATGGTTTACTAGGACTAATGCAATTTCCCAACCCCTTAATAATCCATTCTAACCCCTACCTTACTCTAATTATTCGTGTAAGAATTAACTGCTTCCACACTTGCCTATGAACCTCTGGCCCCTGGCGATACCGATCCGGTTCGTCACTTCCCCTGCTTGAACTCATCCAGCCTAATGGCCTACGCCTGCTGCTACTCCGGCAGTAAATATATATAATTGCCCCGTGAGCTCCACTCACTGGCATACTCGGACGTCCTACGCTCGGCAGAAGTTTAATAATATAGGCTTGATAGGTGCAGGGTATCCTTTACCCTAGTGACTAACTCGAGTCACACATCCCACTCGGGGAATCAACAACCTCAATAACAGAGATCAACCATCCCTAGACATGAGTCACTGACTCGGCTCACACACGAGGGAAAAATGCTTTCACAATCATTAGTCCTAACCCAGACTAAGCAACCTACGGATTTTTGCCCGAATCTCAAAATGGTCATCCCTCTCTCGATACAACTCCGATTGGAGTGTATGGTCCCAACATGGAAAGGTACGATCCTAGGCTACAACTACCTAGTTGATCACGAGCTTAAATTCAACCATCTAAGTCCTCAAAATAGCTTCTCAAGCTCCAACCTGCGTGCTTCCTGCGCACGGGCTGCACCTTACCATTAACAAAAAATCCTACTCGTTCATCAGAACGGCACAAACTCAAATTCTGTAGAAGGGTGTGGGTGTCCTCAAAAACTCTCTAGTTGGTCATGAGTACAAATTATACCATTAAGTCATCCTAACACACTCATCTATCATCAATACACCAATTTACACAATTGGTCTCTCCAATTCAGAGTACACAGCTCTACTCTAATCCTCTGTCTAGTCTTACAAAAATCATAATAATTCAACCGTTCACTGGAATCGCCTCAAATTAGTTTTGTTGGAAAGGTCTAGGTGTCCCCTACAACTCTCTCCTGGGTCATAATCCTCAAAATATGCCTCTAACAGGTCTCAATTTCCCAATCGTTACAGAGTGTCAAAACTGGCTGAAAAAAGCACAGTGCTTAATCACAAAATCACAGTAAATTGCAAACTTGTCCAATTCACACAAAATTTATGGTGTTGACACTAGACATCATACCCAATATCATGCAAAAGACCTCATGTCCAAATTTCAACTATTCAGTGAGTAATAGCTATTGCAAGTTAGCACAGAAACCATCAAGTTTGCTAATTCAACATCAGATACTGATCATAGAACGATTTTTCTCATGCCCCTAAATTCATCCAAATAATTCACTCATTTTTTTAGATAATCAATATGCATTAAGGAATAATTAGTAAAAATTTTAGATCAAAACCATGCTTCAATAAATCACAAAAATTCCTACAATATCAACCATTCTGTTTTTCCTTTCCTGAGTCTGCCTTACGACACATATCCATCTCACGATTTTATTAGCATATCAAATGATCATAGAAAAATCTGAAATAAATCATGAATCATCCTAACACATAAATGATCAAACCCTTTAAATCGTGTGGTCTATATATATAATACAGAGGTGTGTTATCTGCCCTCTCTCTCTGTTGAACGCAACGACGTGGACACCAGGAGACAAAATCAGCGAAAGCACGGTACTGTCTCTGGTGCGCACTTCGTGACGGTGACGTGGCAACTTGACGTGGCTCCTAGCGCATGGAACTCAAAGACGAGAGAGACAGGGAGAGAGAGCAGTGCAGTGACGTGGCTCCGCAGAAAAGACAGAAGAGCGGAGAGAATTGCTGACTTGGCCAGCTCGGTTCTCGAGGAGCTCGGTTTGCAATTTTTTTACAAAATTATTCTTCTTGTAAAACTCTTTTATCTCTCTAATTTTTATTATGCAATCCCAAACAATTTTTGTTAGTTGCAAATTGATTATGAACTAAATTTATTTTTCTAGAGCTTTGATTTAGCTTAGTTTTGATAACACAATTTTTAATTACATATTATTTTTCTATTTTTCCCTGGTTATGTGTTTGATTTTTATTCTTAATGCGTACAATTGGTGGATAGACATTTGTATGATCTATTGAATCATGAAGAGACCGAAAGGTAATTTGTGATTTAGAACTATAAATTAAACACCATTTATTGAGCGAAATTAGAGATGATTTACCGTGATTGATGTGACCGTTAAGAAATCCATAGAACTTAATGAGTCTTCAATTAATTAAATTTGCATAGAGATGTGACAAACTGTTAGTTGGAGATGTTTTGGTGTTTTTCGAGAGAAAGCATTGAATAATTTGGGAATTTCGGTCTACAACTTGGAAAATTAATCTTTTTATTCATATGGAATTATAAATTGTGTGGGATAAACTAGGTGAAATCAAAAGCCCTAGAATTAATTTTGCCATTAACAAATTACAAGTATTTCACAGCCCACTCCCTCTTCACTAATTTAGTTAGCTTTAATTAGATTAATTTAATTTAGTTGTTTTATCATTTATTAATTTCGATTATCCAAATAGTGATTCATTTAGTAAATTCGGTACTCAATAAAATAATTAGTCCCTGTGGGTTCGACACTCTATTCACTTAACTATACTACTTGTTGCGATTTTGTACACTTGCAAATATTCATATCAGCTGATGTGGAAAAAATTGTAGTGGGGCACATCGGTTGGCAGCGTGTGACAAAGATACACCTAACCCGAGCCGGACTGAGCCCAGCCGACCCCTGTATGTTTTTGTTTCATTCTTGCCTAATTTTTTGCTTTCGTATTAACATTCTCTTTTTCTCTACAGCGATGGACCCATCGAAGCTCTAGGCGAGGAAGGCCCTGCTAGCACTGGCCAGAAAAAGAGGGCCGAGAAAATAGCATCGGCGGTGGGACCAGTCCAGGGGGCGGCACAATTCTCTTCGGAGCCGCCCTCTAAGAAGTCGAAGAAAAGCCACACGCCCCGAGAGGCGAACGACTTGGGGCCGAGCTCAAGTAGCAGAAAGGTTACCGAGGTGCTGAAGTTCGGGCCCCCCACTGCCCGTCCTGATGCCCGACAGATAATGGGCGAGAGGGGCCTAAGGCCGTTCGCCCCAGACTGGGCGGTCAAGGAGGGAGATTCGCTGGTCGAGGGCCCGATCTCTATGGAGGTAGCAGATAAGCTCGCCACGGCCCGTGATCGGACCAACTTGGCAACCGAGACTACGGATACGGCCTACATGAAGTGGGCTCAAGCTCAAGTAGTGGTAAGTATTGGTTTGTTGTCTGTATTCTTTTTGCGTTGGGCATTCTTTTCTGACTCTTGTCTATCTTGACCAAGTGCTGATGACCGGGATGTAGCGGAAGAGTTGCCAGGAGAAGGAGGTCCATACAGAGAATTGAAACGCTGATCAGTACCTTCGAGAAGCAAAGGAATTGAGGGTCGAGATGACTGCCACTCAGGGGGTGGCACAGGCCTTCCAAGCCGACTTCGCCTCTCAACAGGACTAGCATCTCCACGAATTGGCGGCAGTTCGGGGTAAGGCGACAGCGAATTACGATGAGATGGCAATGGCGGCCTCGAAGGAATTGATGATCGCCCAAGACGAGGCGTACGATAGGGTGAAGGAGCACTTTCTGCTCCTTTACCCTGAGGCGGAAATCGACCATCTCCACTACGGGTGGGAGCCTGCCGCGCATCTGCTAACCCCTGGTGGCGAGGGAGATGAGGCTCCGAGGGACCCCCACTTTGAGAAGGCGGCAGGGGGTGCGACGGCCGACGAAGAGGTGCAGATCCCCCTCCAAAGCAGTTAAAATATTTTTCTCTTTTTGTATTTGCCTAATGCGGATTAGCCACCGCCTTTTGTAACTAATTTTTAAATTAATACAATGATGTTTTTGGCTGACCTTCTATGACTTAATGTTTTTGGCGAGCTTTTTTAGTGAATCGTCATTTCTTCCCCCTTTTGCTAGATGAACGAGACCCTAGGCGCTGACCTCAGTTCCGTCGAGGTCCGGCGACTTCGGAATAGGCTAGAGTCTAAGGAGAGTGTCTTGATCTGCTATCGCAAGCAGGCCCGTGATCGAGAAGTCACGGTAAGCTATTTCATGAATAAGTCCAAAGAGCTTAGCTTAGAGGCGGCACGCCTGAAGAAGGCTATAGCCGATCGAGACTGGGGGAGTGCCGAGATGAACTGGTCAATATCTGATGCTTCCACCAAGCGACAGACCTCCAAGTCCGTTCTTTGTTAGGTTGTGGTTGAAAAGAAGCTGGAGATATAGAGATTGAAAGTCATGCTAGGCACAGGTCGATCTCGGTTCGGCCATCTTGAGGGAGGAGGCCCCTATGTTTTCGGTTTCTCGCCGACCCTCTATCTGGAGATGGCGAGGCTCGCTAATGCGTAGAGCTCCGTTGCCGGGACATCTACATTAGCGATGCCGGTGGTGTTGGATGAGCACATCGAAGGACGTACCCACTCAGTGGGGCTCGACATTGTCCGTGTTGGCTGAAAAAACCCTACGGGAAGCCCTAAGGGAAACACTTAGTTTAGGTTAGTGGAAGCGTTGTAATAACTTTCCTCGTACTGTGGCCATTCAAGGCATTTATGATGAATAAAAATTAATTTTTCCGTCCCTCCTTATTTTGTAAGAGAGATTAGGATGTTGTGCATAGTGCAAGCCGAGTGTCGGGCCTCGTCTTGTAAGAAGGTTGGTGTGGTTGGGGGTTATTACCGAATGCCTAGCCCATAAAGCTTGAGAAAACTAGGGTATGGCTCGAGGTCAATGCCGAAGGTCGAGCTCCTATGCTCTTGTAAAAGAGTTAGGGTGTGGTTCGGAATCATTGCCGAGTACCTAGCCCATAAAGCTTGAGAAAGCTAGGGTATGGCTCGAGGTCAATGCCGAAAGTCGAGCTCCTGTGTTCTTGTAGAAGAGTTAGGGTGTGGTTCGGGATCATTGCCGAGCACCTAGCCCTTAAATCTTGAGAAAGCTAGGGTATGGCTCGAGGTCAATACTGAAAGCCGAGCTCCTGTGCTCTTGTAGAAGAGTTAGGGTGTGGTTCGGGATCATTCCCGAGCGCCTAGCCCATAAAGCTTGAGAAAGCTAGGGTATGGCTCGAGGTCAATGCCAAAATTTGAGCTCCTGTGCTCTTGTAAAAGAGTTAGGATGTGGTTCGGGATCATTGCCGAGCACCTAGCCCATAGAGCTTGAGAAAGCTAGTGTATGGCTCGAGTCAATGCTGAAAGTTGAGCTCCTGTGCTCTTGTAGAAGAGTTAGGGTGTGGTTCGGGATCATTGGCGAATGCCTAGCCCATAAAGCTTGAGAAAGCTACGGCATGGCTCAAGGTCAATACCGAAGGTCGAGCTCCTGTGCTCTTGTAGAACAGTTAGGGTGTGGTTCGGGATCATTGTCGAGCACCTTGCCCATAAAGCTTGAGAAAGCTAGGGTCTGGCTCGAGGTCAATGCCAAAAGTCGAGCTCCTGTGCTCTTGGAGAAGAGTTAGGGTGTGGTTCGGGATAATTGCCGAGCGCCCAGACCATAAAGCTTGAGAAAGCTAGGGTATGGATCGAGGTCAATGCCGAAAGTCGAGTTGGAGGCGCCGAGTTTTCTTGCACAAAATTAGAACAAGAAAGGAATGAAACAGAGTTACACTTTTTATTTACAAAAAAAAGCAGGGCACGTGGTGTCGATTACATGAGTTTCTGTTATACAAGGAATTTAGTCGTCCCCTTCGAGGAACTTGATGAGGTGTTCCGCGTTCCAGGGCCTCTTAATGATCCTGCCCCCCAGGTCTATGTGTCGATACGTGTCAGGACATACCTGTAGAACCCCATATTTTCAAATATTATTTTAATTATTTGAAAATGAATTTAAATCTATTTTGGAGATTTAATTAATATTTTCTAAAAGATTTATCTTTTGTACACGTGCAAAATACATGCAAATGACTTTTGAGATGTTTGAAAAATTAAGTTTTCTTTATGAAAAATCATTATTTAATATTTGGAATTTATTTATTATTTTTCTGGATTTTTCTGAAATTAATTGGATCTATTTGCAGTTTTTGAGAAAAGAAGGACCTTTTTGCAAAATTTGAAATGCAAAATGTGTTTTCTGGACGTTTTGAACTGTACCAATTGAGATTAATGAGTATATTTTACTATTAAATCCTAATTTAAATAATTTTATTGAATTTCTAAGGGTAAGAACTATATATGTAAAATTATGTTTTGAAAGGACTATTTTGCGAATGTATTCCTAAACCCTAAAAACAATATTTCCGGCCTATATAAGAGAGTTTGCAGCCGTCATTCGCTACACAACTCGGATTTGATTATATTATTATTTCTTGGTGATTGAAGAGGAAGATTGGGATCTAGCAAAAAGGAGGCTTTTCGTTGGATCTTTGCAATCCCAAAAGGTGAGTGATATGAACTGTGTTTTGTTGATTGATTGTGTGTTGTTTTGTTTCGATATCTTGTATCTTGTATGTGATCAATGAAATGGTTGTTGTTTATATCATGCACATGAAATCTATGAACGTTTAGTGGATCTTGATTGACAAATTCTTTATTGCTTGAAACATGTTTAAGACTTGAGTATGGTTATAACAATAAGGAATTGGATAGTTGAATATCTAGATTTTGAGACTACGAATCAGATCTGGGTTATGAGTCGTAACAAGATTTAATTTTTGGGAAACCCTAATGAAAGAAGTTGGAATATAGAACACGAGATCTGAGATTTGAGACATCTAATGATTGAGTAATGTACCTATAAGGAAGAAGTATTCGAGATTGTCATTTTACATGATTAAGAATTGTTTTCATGAACAAGAACCTTTAGAAAAACTCCAGTATCGATTATTGTATACAGATCTAATTTGTGAAATCTGTAGGCCGACAGTCGACTGGTCTACGATTCAGTCGACTGGTACGACTCTACTACTGTGCTTTTAGTCATTTGAGAATCGTTCGGGACAGTCGACTTGGACTGTGGTCAGTCGACTGGTCTGCTGATTCGGGACAGTCGACCATGACCTCTATAAGTCGACTGTAGTACTTGGAATGTTTCTTGAGAATTATTGGAAATTGTCTCGGATAAGTCGACTGATGGCTCCTCGAGTCGACTTATAGCACTTGTTTATATTCTTGGATATCGGCTCTCTGGGCAGTCGACTTATTACAGTATAAGTCGACTGGTACTGATGGGTTTTCCATAATCTTGAGATTTGTTGAGTGGAGAGATTTCTCCTTGATCGTTTGACGATGGATTAGTGAGTTTTGGTTCTGTTGAGATTTATTGAGATAGGCCTGAGGGGTGTTGGTTAGTTGTTGTTTTGAGTTATTTAGATGTTCGCGTGTTGAGGGTCTACGGGCCTATTCACGGAGCATGCATGTTGCATTTGCGTGTCGAGGGTCGGCAGACCTATTCACGGAATGTATCGGGTGTATCTGTACGTCGAGGGTCTGGAAGGCCTATTCGTGGGGTACATAATATTTAGATGTTCGCGTGTCGAGGGTCTACGGGCCTATTCACGGAGCATGCATGGTGCCTTTGCGTGTCGAGGGTCGGCAGACCTATTCACGGAATGTATCGGGTGTATTCGCACGTCGAGGGTCTTGAGGGCCTATTCGTGGAATACACAGCAGGGAGATGATTCTCCGGTTGTCGTTATTGTTGTTGTTGTTCTTGAGCTATCCTACTTGATGCTTGCGCGTTGAGGGCAGTGACACCTATTCGCGGAGTATTTGGAATCTTGTTGCCCATCACAGTAGTGGGATTGGTTGCATATGGAGTTGTGTTTTCTTAACTTCGTCTTGTACACGTGTTCCCTGTTAGTGACTGATAAATGAGTATTTGGCAGAATCAGTCGACTGGTACACTAATGCAGTCGACTGTATAGTACGGTTGAGCTGTACTTGTTGTGAGTGATTGATTGATGGATATCTGATCGGTGACATTGTTTCTCAACTTGGTTTCATGCTTGTACTGGCCTATCGTTTCTTATTTCACAGTACATGTTTAGTTTACGTATTTTGGTTTAGTACATGTTGCTTAAGAAGTCATGTTTATTGTTTATTTATGTTTGTTGTTTATATCACTCACACCATTTATGGCTGACCCCTTTAGTTTGGGGGTTAGGGTTCAACTCTAGCCTCATATGATGCAGGTTGTTGCTTAGAGTTTGGAGGCTTGGATGCTTGGGTTAGCTTTAGAGATTATGAGTGATATAATAGAGCCTTGTGTAATTTTGTAAAGAGGAGTGTTGTAAAAGAATGTTTTAATTTCAAGGAGTTTGTATTTTCCACTGCATTTGAAAAAGATTATTGTAATAAGAGTTTGGAATAAAATAATTTGTATTTTTGGTTTATGTGTATTGTTACATTGAAGTGGATCGCTGGGAATGTGCCACGTATTTTCTAAGTTCTCATATTAGAAATTTGGGGCGCTACAATACCACTTTGGAGACCTTATACAGACCATCCCAATTAGGGGCCAATTTTCTCTTTTTACCGGGGTCGGATACCGCTAGCTTCCGGAGCACGAGGTTACCAAGCTTGATGTTGGTGGGGCGGACCTTCTTGCTGTAAAACTTCTCGATCTGTTATTGGTATATGCTTCTTCTGGGGGCAGATTTTTCCCTGACCTTGTCGATTAGATCCAAGTTGGCTCTAAGGCCCATTGAGTTGTTCACCTCGTCGAAGGCCATGATCCTGGGCGAAGGGAGCTCGATCTCTAGGGGGATAACCGCCTTTGTGCCGTAGGTTAGGTTGAAAGGTGACTCGCCCGTGGGAATTCTCTTTGCCTTCTGGTGCGCCCAGAGTACGCTTGGCAACTCATCGACCCACAGCCTCTTTGATGAATTACCCAACAGCTTCTTGAGGCCGTCAAGGATTTGACAGTTCTCGTTCTCGGCCTGGCCGTTTGACTGGGGGTGACATATCATTGAGAAGCACTGCTGGACGCCGATGTCTTCGTAGAACTTCCGAAAGTTCTGGCCTGCGAATTGGGTCCCATTATCTGTGATGAGTACGTCGGGGATCCCGAACCGGCAGATGATGTTTTTCCAGAAGAACTGCTGGGTTTGGTGCACGGTGATCGTGGCTAGGGGCTCTGCCTCGATCCATTTGGTAAAGTAGTCGATGGCCACCACGAGGAACTTTCTTTGTCCGGTTGCTTTTGGAAAAGGGCCGACCAAATCCATCCACCACATAGAAAATGGGGTCGGACTCGCTAAGGAGCGAAGGTTCGCTTGTGGAAGCCTCTTCACTGGGAGAATATTTGGCAAGGGCCGCATCTTTTGACGAGGTCCTGGGCATCTTGTAACATGGTCGGCCAACTGTACCCGTGGTTTAGGGCTTTTCTAGTGAGTGACCTGCTCCCAATGTGACACCCCCCGATTCCTTCATGTAATTCCTTCAGAGCGTACTTAGCCTCGTCGGGGGCCAGACATCGAAGATAGAGTCTGTCGTCCATTGTTATGTATGAGCATTTGAAGAGTGTCGCGTTGATTAGGATGAACCTCTCTACACAGACTCGGGTCCTTCTAGCCTCGGCCCGATCTTGAGGAAGCTCGCCCTTGGCCATAAACTTCATGATGGGAGTCATCCAGTTGTCTGGCTGGGGTTCGATGGCGAAGCAGAGGACTTCTGGGAGGTTGATGCTAGGACTGAGTAGGACTTTGATAAGGATGGTGCTGCCTAGCTCTTCGAAGGATGACGAGGCCAATTTCAACAGAGAATTAGCTTGAGCATTTTGCTCCCTAGGGATTCATTCCACCGAAGAGAAGTCGAAGGTTGCCAAGAGTTGCTGGACTACCGCCAAATATCGGACCATCCGAGCGTCACGAGCCTCGTACTCCCCGGTGATCTGGTTGACCACGAGCTGGGAGTCGCTAAAGGCCCTGATTTATCTAGCCCCCGCCTTGTGCGCCCGAGTGAGCCCGGTGATCATAGCCTCGTACTCTACCTCGTTGTTTGAGTCCAGAAAGTTCAGACAGAGGGAATACTAGAGAATGAAGTTGTCGGGACCTTTGAGGATGATGCCCGCGCCGCTTCCCACTTCGCAAGACGAGCCATCGACATAAACTTCCCAGATTGGATTTGCCTCTTGAGTGTCGGATGGCTCGGAGATAGTGCACTCCGTGATAAATTCGGCGAGGGCCTACCCCTTTATGGCTATCCTGGGCTAGTAGCTGATGTCATACTGGCCTAGTTCGATCGACCACTTGACTAGGCGGCCAAAACTTTCGGGCTTGTGGAGGACGGCCTTGAGAGGCTGGTCCATAAGGACCTAGATAAAGTGGGCCTTGAAGTAAGGGCGGAACTTTCGTGTGGCCATTACCAGGGCGTATGCCACATTTTCTATCTTTGCATATCTTGTCTCGGCCGAGAGCAAGACTTTGCTCACATAGTAGAGAGGCTTCTGAACACCCTCTTCTTTCCGGACGAGCATGACACTGAGGGCACTTTTCGAGGCTGAGAGGTACAGAAAGAAGGGTTCGCCCGGTTTGGGTTTGTTCAGAAGCGGGGGGTTGGAGAGGTAGGACTTCAACTGTTTGAACACCTGTTGCTGGGGGTCGCCCCATTTGAAGCCTTTCGCCCCTCGTAGGGCCTTGAAGAAGGAGAAGGACTTCTTTCCAAACTTGGAGAGGAAGCGGCCAATGGCCGCCAGTCTCCCCGTGAGCCACTAAACCTCCTTAATGCTTCTGGAAGGGGCCATGTCGATTATGGCCTGGATCTTCTCGGGATTTGCCTTAATTCCACGCTGGCTGATGACGAATCCAAGAAATTTTTCCGAGGAGATGCCGAAGGCACACTTTATGGGGTTGAACCTCATGTTGTGGGACCGAAGGACGGCAAAGGCTTCCTCAAGGTCGGCAACATGATCCTGCCCCCGTCGGCTCTTGACGAGCATTTTGTCGAATATACCTCCATGTTACGACCGATCTGATTTTTGAAGACTCAGTTGACAAGTCTCTAGTAGGTGGCCCCGACGTTCTTGAGCCCGAAGGGCATGACCCGGTAGCAGTAGAGACTCTGATCGGTGACGAAGGATATTTTGGCGATGTCCGGAGGGAACATCTGGATCTGATTGTATCCTGAAAAGGCGTCCATGAAGGTTAGGAGCTCGTGACCCGATGTTGCGTTGATCAGAGCGTCGATGCTCGAGAAGGGGAAATGATCTTTGGGGCACGCCCTGTTGAGATCCGTGAAGTCTATGCAGATCCTTCAGCTCCCGCTGGCCTTCCTGACCATCACAACGTTAGCCAGCCACTCGGGATAGCTGATCTCCTGAATGAATCGGGCGGACAACAGTTTGTCCACCTCCGCTTTTACTGCTTGTTGCCTCTCAGAGGCGAACTTGCGCCGCTTCTGATGGATTGGCTTAGAGCCCGGGGTGACACTCAGCCTGTGCATGACTAGGTCCTCAAAAATCTTGGGCATGTCGGACGGGGTCCAGGCGAAGAGGTCGATAGTACGACGAACCCAATCAATCAGCCCTGGCTTCAGGTCGGGGGAAAGGGTGTGGCTCACACGGAACTAGTTGGATTTGTCTTCCGCCTTGAATGAGACCTCCTCCAATTCGTTTGTAGGTTCCGACTCGAGCTGGCTTTTTGCAGGCGAAAGCTCGACCGCGTCGAGTGGGAACACCCCGCTTCTGACCGCAGTCATGTAGCACGAACGTGACGACTCCTGATTTCCTTTAACAACACCAACTCCGAGGTCAGTGGGGAATTTTAGCTTCAAGTGGTAGGCCAAGGGAACGACCTAGAACGAGCAGAGGCTGGGTCAGCCGAGGATGGCATTGTACACCGCCTTGATGCTGACCACCAAAAACCATCGATTCGGTCCGCGTGATGGGGGTTGTGCCGGCTGTTACATCCAACGTAACGATCCCTTCAATCTGTACTGGACGCCCGAGAACCCGTGCAAGGTGTACTCAACCGGCTTTAGCTTATGTAGTGGAGCTTGAGGTTCTCAAATGCTTCCGAGAAGAGGATGTTAACCAAGCTCCTGTTGTCCACGAGAATTTGGCGAACTTCAAAATTTGGCATGACGAGGCTGATGACGAGGGCATCGCAGTGTGGGAGCCGGACTCCTTCCAGGTCTTCTCCAGAAAAGGATACCGGCCGTTGTTGAATCTGGGGGATGGATGGTCCCGGATGGAGTTAACCTCCCGGATGAAGGCCTTATGGGAGGTATTAGATTCCCCCACATGGGTCCACCATGGATGCAGTGTAGTATGGCCTGCCCTTCGGTCTCCTCGGGATCCCTGCTCTGGCCGTCGGTTGATTGTTTGAGGAGGAGGCAAAGGCCTCGAATTCCTCGGATCCCTCCAGTCTCGTGGATTATCCCAGGTGAACTCTTTTTAAGTACTCTCGCTGGATGAGAGCCTCGATCTCGTCTTTAAGGGCCCGGTAGTTGTCCGTCTCATGCCCGTTGTCTCGGTAGAAGCGACAGTAGAATCTTTGGTCCCTCTTCTTGTTGTTGCTCGGTCGGGGAGGGATTCAGTTGAGCCCTTTATCCTCGATCTCCATCAGGATTGCCGAGACGTTCTGGGTCAGCGTCATGTACCACTCAAATCGGGGGACCAGAGGAACACTTTTGAGACTGGCCATTTCTTTCGTGGTTTTCTTGGCAGGTTCGACGTTGTCGGCCTTCCGCTTCCCCTTGGGAGTGTCTTCTTTGGTGCTTTCCGGATTTAGGACCTCTTCTGCTTGAATGTACTTCTCGACCCTATTGAGCAGGTTGGAAAAGTCGACGGGTGGTTTTTTGGACAATGAAGCCTTCAGCTGACCATGTCAAATGTTGTGTCAGAAAGCCGCCGAAGCGACACCCGCATCTAGAGAGGAGACCGATCTCTCCTCGACGGTGAACCTCTGAACGAAATCACGGAGTGACTCCCCTTCGTTCTGCCTGAGGTCCAGAAGGGACGCGCTCCTCTTCTTGACCTTTTAGCTGGTCACGAAGTGGGCTAGGAAGTTTGCTTCCAACTGGTCGAACGAGAAGATTGATCTGGGAGTGAGCTTTGAGAACAATTCCCGGCCAGACCGCGAAGGGTGGCAGGGAAGGCACGACATAGGAGGAGATCCACAGCGGTGTGAATCATCATGAGGGTTTTAAACCCCTCCATGTGATCAGCGGGACCACCATCGCCGTTGTATATCTTGAATTGAGGAGGCCTGAAATTTCAGAGGATCTCGGCTTCTAAGATTTGGTGAGAGAATGGGGGTCGGGTCGGCCGATGACCATGACCCGGCATTGGTCCGCCATCTCCGATATGGGCGAGGTGGTTCTCCATCTTTCGTAAGCACTGGAGGACGGCATCCTCTTGTTCCATGGTGTAGGCTGATCCGTCGGATTCGCCGCCCCTTGCTCCTAACCGAGGGTCAGAGTTGTTGCGGACCTCGGTTCCATGACCGCCTTAGATTGCTTGGAGGACCTCGTCCCAACAGTTTTGGAACTCGGCCCTTGTGATTGGGGCTTGCCCCACCGGGTTCTGCGGAGGCCGAGGCTCACGGTGTAACGACCCGAAAAATAGCATATGGCTATTTTGCATCGAAATGTGTGCGCGATTGAGAATTTCGGAAGCTTAGGAAATGAGGAAGCTTAGGAAGTACGTGATTAGGAAAGGTCGTCAAGACTAAGTAACTGGGTGATGCATTCGGAGTTATATTAGTAGGCCCAGCAAAGGAGTAGGAACACCTTGATTCCAGGTTGGCACGACTACAATATGAATGGGAGCAAATCCCAGAGACCACCAAGGTTGTAGTATGCAATCCTTGTGAGAGAGTCGGGCACAAGAAATCAGTCTGTCCACGACTACAAGGGACAAGATCTGCACAAGCATCAGGGTTCAAGGACCAAGGTCAGAAGCAGAAGACTCAGAAAACGGAGGGCAACCTTGGAGGCACCAGGACAGGAAGTCAATTTTTATGTGGTGAGCATGGTCATCTCAAGAACTAGTGTTCGAGGACGGACACTTAGATACCATACATGTTACAAATGTGGAAGGATTGGTCGTATCCGACCAGATATTCCCCAGCTTCACCGGAGGAATGGCAGATCAACCCCGAAGGTGAACAACAAAGGAAAAGAGCCTGTTCACCAAGGGTAGAGTTCGCACTTACTACCAGCAAGCTGTAGAAGGTAGGAGTGCTAGTACTGGTATGTGCATATAGAACTGCAACTAAGTTAAAAGTTGTATTTTTGAAATTTATTTTGGAATAAGAAGTAAGGTATGTTGAAACACTTTCGTAACCAATTGGATTTATATATATATATATATGGAATCCATACAACTGTTTTGTTCAATTGTGGTTCATCATATTCTTTTGTCCGAACTATTTTTCAAGAGTTGAGTTGTGTGCGGGAGGCAACTCTAGATTTGGTTTGTTTAAATACACCATCTGGAGCATTAGCTTTGAGCAAATTATAGGAGAGAATCCTGAAAGTTTGAAGTAATGATCGTAGGCCATTCCCTATTCTAAGGAGGGAGTGGCTACTGAACCGCAAAAGATCGAGATAAGTGAAGGATTGACCTCAACCAAAGACCGTGAAAGAAGCAAGAGGCTAGATGATGAGATCAAGTGAGCCAGTATTAGGGTGATTACTCAAGTTTAGAGCTCAATTTTGACACGATGGGAGCTGCAACCGAGTCCAAATGAGCAAGTCAGAAGGCTTAGGCAGGAAATACAGGGATTGAAGCGCTGAAGCGACAGATTCTCCAAGATCAGCTTATGATTAAGCAGCCACTAAGAGCACGCCATGGAGGAAATCTTGCTCAGACAGAGGGCAATCGTGTTAACAATTCAGTAAGGTCACCAAGAGGAGCTGCTCAGGGGCTGAAGCGGCAATGTGTGACTTCGTCCTTTCTAAGGAGGGAGTGGTCACCAACTAACAGAAGTCGTAATCAAGGAGCGAATCAACATCACTTGTAGACAAGAATAGAGCAAGGCAATGCAGCCACTGTCTACTCCAGAGCAGGAGCAGTAGAATGTCAGTATCAAATTCATGGTGGGCCTGTCCAAGAGGCGGAAGGACAACAGTTCAACTTGGTAGAAAACCAGTTTTCAAGAATATCACTCGAGGAACTGAAGATGGTTCAGGAAAATGTCTCGTGAACCATTGATGTTTGTGGTTGTCTTCCTCTCCACTAGCAGCGTTCTGAGGACAGAACGATTCTAAGGAGGGAGTGATGTAACGACCCGAAAAATAGCATATGGCTATTTTGCATCGAAATGTGTGTGCGATTGAGAATTTCGTGCGATCATGGTTTTTGTGATAAAAATTATTTTAATTGAGAAATATAAGATATATTGTCTATTTTATATTATTATTATTTTCGAATTAAATTATTTTTTATAGGGATTATCTACAAAGTAGTTTTAATGTATTTTGTATTGTTTGGACTATTAAAGTAGAGAGTTGGGCTTTATCTGAAATATATTAAAGCTAGAGGGCATATACGAAACATTCCCTAGATATTTATCCATCTAGTATTCTTTATTTCCCTTTTTTACAAAAAACCCCTTCTCTCTCTCTTTCCTTTCTCCTTCTTCTTCCCTTCTCCTTCTCCATTCCCGCCGATCCCAAACCCATGGAAGCCCCGACCTCCTCCTCCTTTCTCCCTTCTCCGTTCGTCCACGCCGTCGATCGGATGAACCCCGACCACCCACTCCCGTTCCTTCTTCTTCTTCTTCTCTTCTCCTTCTCCGATCTGTTCTTTTCCAATCGATGGAAACCCACCCCGGCCTCTTCCTCCCTTCTCCTTCTTCGAGTCACACCCAACCGACGGGAAACCCACACCTCCGCCATCTCCTTCTTCTCCTTCTTCTCTTTCCCATTCCCGTTTCCATTCCCGATCAAAACGAACCCAAAAGAACCCATCACCGATCGTTTTCCCCACCTCAATCTCCTCCGATTCTCCATGGATTCCAAATTAAAATTAGGAGTAGACTAATGGAGGGATTATCTACATCATAGTAGCGTCGGATTTTCGATTGGATTTCGGAAGGTAAAACCCTAACTATTTTATTGTATAGAATTTAGTTGGGTTAATTTTTATTGAGTAGGAATGTTAGGGTAGAGTGATTTAGAGATATTAGAAATTTTAGATGTGAGAAATTAGTAGGTTATTAGAGAGATTGTGAGTTGTTAGTAAGTTAGGGTTTTGAGTTTGTAAAAGAGAATTATATGGATATGAATTAATTCTCGGATAGTAATAGAAATTGTAGTTGGGCTACTAGAATATTTTTGGGGCGATTTTAGTAATTATTTGGGGATGAAAATACCATAGGCATTAGATCATTACGTGCATCGCACGTGTATATCCCAAGCGTTCAATAAACGCTTGTGTGATATTTGGAATAGTATTATTAGCTTTTATAATTGGTTTGGATGATTTTAGTTTTAATTACTTGAAATTGATGATAGGATATAATTGCGACTTTGGATGCGAGGTGGCTCGGTGGCGCTTTGGATCTTCGCGGAATATGTGAGTTATATTATTTATATATTTTCATGGTTTAAAGATATATGTGAGTACTAATTTATTATATGTATTTTATTATAAAAATATAGTGAGTTAGTATATTTATATATTTTGTGGTTTGAAGAATATGTGAGTTGGTTTATTATATATTTGTGCGGTTTGGAGGATATGTGAATGTTAATTTATTAACGTATTTTTGTGTGTTAAGAAATATAGTGAGTTTAATTTATTTATATATATTTTTGTGTTTTAAGAAATATAGTGAGTGTAATTTATTTATATATTTTGGTGGTTAGAAGAATATGTGGGTATAAAATTATTCACGTATTCTTACGTGTTAAGGAATATGGTAAGTATCGATTTACTACGTACCTTGTGATTGTAAGAATATGGCGAGTATGATTTATTTATGAAGTGATGCTTAAGGGATGTGGAATAGCATATATGTGTATATGAGGATGAGTTATATTCTTATGAGGATATCAAGATATGGTGTATATGGTTCTATATACGTAATTGATATTTTAAAGAAGTTGGATGGACTGAAGAGGTGACATGATTTATGGATGAGGCGTATGGGGAAATTTACTATCCTTGAGTATATAAAACCTATATAATGGATTCGTTATGTATGTGAGGATTCTCTACTTCTAAGTTAGTTGCTTGCTTTTCTTATCTACTTATGTATGTGTAGAAAGAACCATCCTTAGGGTACTGCTTGTGTAGGTGAAGAAAAGAACCCATTTGAGGGTTTAGTAAATTGTGGATGTTAAAAGAACCCATCTTTTGGGTATGAATTGTTAGAGGTTGAAAAAGAACCCATTTTGAGAGTTGAGTAAATTGTGGATGCTAAAAGAACCCAACTTGATGATTATGTTAGCTGTAGTATGATAAAGAAACAATCTTTGGATGTTGTCAGTGGTAGTAGGTTAAAAGATCACATCTTTTGTGGATTACGTGTTGTAGGTTGAGGAAGAACCCATTCCTAGGGCTATATTATTTGTGTATGCCAAAGAGAACCCATTTGAGTTGTTAGTAGTAGCGAGTAAAAGAACCCACCCTATGGATTTAGATTGTTGTAGAGAAAGAACCCACCCTTGTGGTATAGTAAGAATCCATGCTTGAATTGTTGTAGAAAGAAACCCATGGTTCAGTTGTAGTAGAACACCACGTTGGAGTTGTGTGAAGAACCCACTCATGCCTATGTGACATTCCAGTAACCTATCATGTTGAGTCGATTTTAGAAAGAACTCATGTTGAATTGATTATAGTAGGTATGCCATGATGAGTTGATTTTAGAAGAAACCCATGCTAAGTTGATTATAGTAGATTCTTCGGTTACTTCTAATTATAGAAGATCAAGTTTGCTAGTAAGCACAGTTGGTTGCTTCTAGGTGAGATTACCTGGATGGTTGTTTGTATGTGGATTTGCTCGTACGTGGCTCGACTGGCCCGTATGTAGCTGTGGGTCTCATACGCAGCTTATTTGGCTCGTATGTATGTTGTTGTCTCATACGCGGCTCGACTGGCCTGTATGTAGCTGTTGGTCTCATACGGGGCTTATTTGGCTCGTATGTATGTTGTTGTCTCATGCGCGGCTCGACTGGCCCGTATGTAGCTGTTGGTCCTATACGTAGCTGTTTAGCTCGTATGTGTTTTTGGTTACTCGTATGTAGCTTCTTAGCTAATACGCAGTTGTTGTGCTCATCTAGGGTGATATAATTACCCTAAGGGTCATCGACCATCAAGACCACATCCTACCCCCTTAGAGTAAAATGGATAGATCTCACCTCGGGCGTCGACGGATCTTAACCAATGTAGGTTGACCGTGGGCCGAGAGTGTTGGTAGAATCCGAGTTAGGAGTAGGGATGAGTGAGAGAGATATTATTACCAGAGTCTTGGATCGAGGGACCACGAGTTGGACCATGATTGGAAACTATGCAAGATTGCATAGGAATAATAACCTCATTAGGATAGTGACTTATAAAATCATTACTTAACCTTTTGCCCGAAAGAAGGGGAGTTGGTAGTAGGGTGCACCGTACGACCAAACCTTTCTTTGGGGCCGATCTTAGGTGGTGTTATTGGGTTGCACCTTCCTGTCAAAGGGATACGTACGGTGCCGTCTCACAAGTTGAGGACACGGGTTGCGTATC
This sequence comes from Hemerocallis citrina, assembly GCA_017893485.1. NCBI lineage: Eukaryota > Viridiplantae > Streptophyta > Magnoliopsida > Asparagales > Asphodelaceae > Hemerocallis > Hemerocallis citrina. Next base: position 20,199,277 of record CM030367.1, read on the forward strand.
TCACGCTGTTAATTCCTGAAGTACCGTGGCTAGGGGTGCCACAGGATGCATTGTGCAGTCCTGCGCTTGCGAGATCCCAGAGGGTGCCACAGGGTAGGCTTCGCGCGACCCTGCGCTTGCGAAACCCTATAGTTTGATTTTGGAATGATGTCCGATACATTGGGTTCGTCTGTTGAGTGAGGTCCGGTAGCCGGGTCGCAGTGGCGAACATAGATACCACTGGCGAAATGCAACAGTGGCACATGACCACATCTGCAACCTCATCAGTCACGTGTAGGTGTCAGGAACAGGTTGTGTACAATTAAAAGTTCATAACATGGGTTCAAATCCCTATATATGGAGAAACGGCTTGAGATGGAGTCGCATGTAGTATGGGCTGCATGTTGCTTTCGGAGACTTGCTGGCATTAGAATAAGAGCATCATTGTATTAGTAATCTTGCATTAGAGTAAAGAGCATCATTGTATTGGTAATCTTGCATTAGAGTTAAGTCATAATATACACTGGCACATCAATTAGATGTACACGTGTCTTTTCCATTCAAGTTGAATTGCGAGTGTGATATGTTATTGCCAAACCATGTTGGCGATGCGGAGTCTATTGTGATGGAATGCATATAAATGGTAATGTGCAATGAGACGTTAGATTGGACATGAATGAATGTGGTAGTATGCAAATGAATGCATATGCCTATGATGTGATATGTGATATAAGGCAATAGGATCAATATTGTATTATGAGAGGGGTTATTCAAACGATTACTAAGATAAGTATGATTATGAGTGGGTATGGATATACATACAGGTGATGACTCAGAGAGTATTGGATGTGAATTCCCATTTATGAGGTTACATGTTCAGATGTCAAGTAAGATTTGTTGATCTTGATATTATGAGTTCGTTATGTTTTTACTTGTAAAGTTTAATTTATTTTCTTATTTTAATAAATTATACTCACACCAGAAATGGCTAACCCCTTAGTATTTGGGGGTTAGGGAGTCCATGGACTACCCTAGGTCCCTACTGTTACAGGTCTTCAGCAGTGCAGAGGTGAGGTGAGGTGTAGGTACAGGTTTCCGTGGAGTGGAGCTCTAGTTATAATTTGCTGTTATGATTTAATTGTAAATAGTAAAGATTTATGCTTTAAATTGTATTTTTGATATATAAGTATGTGGATGATGATGAAAAGTATAGCGTGAGGCGGCAGGATATGGTTTTGACCCGTAACCATTTCGTTGTGGAGTGCCGGGCGTCGTGGTAGGTTTTTACAGGTTATTTTCTAAAAACTTACTACGTTTTCAAAAGGATTTATAGTTTTTATTTGATAATTGTTATACCGTTATGAGTTTGGCCCCCAGAGCATATATATATATTGCCTGTGTGATGATGCTCATTTTGGCCTGGGGAGCCCGTAATATTATTGCCTGTGATGTAAGCTACGGAATTTAGAGCAAAATTCCGTAAGCTTTTTCTGTTTTGGGGCAGAAATTACAGGGGAGACTCTGCCCAATTTTTCTTTGAAACATAACCATTTTAGTTTATGTTTAAGGTGATATAGAAATTGGAAGAATTGAGTTTGGAGTCAAAAAGGAAAAAGGGCAGGCGCCACAGTTGGTATTACAAACTGATATTTGTAATTACTGCGTGGTAACTCTGTGTTGAATAAAAAGTTTTAAATTTCTAGCATTTTTGTGTATCGTGACTAACTGAAGGAAAGATCTTGGCATGTGTCACGGTTTCCCAGTATATGGAAATCGGGGCGCTACACACGGGGTGTGTGGCTGTCCCAGATCGCGCTCTATGGACGGTTGTCTGCGATTGTTCGAAACTGAGTTGGAAGCAGCCTCTCCCCTAATTCGACTGGCCTGCCGATCCAGGATGACTTGTCGCAAATCGGTTGCATTTGAGTGAGAAGCACCCGGGCCATGTCCGGCCGCACCATTGACCCACGGTTGGTTGGAACCCTGGGCATCCGCACGGCTATGATGTGGAGGGTCTGGGTGTCATGCCGAGGTGACGGCCCTTCTGGCTTTGGGAGCCATGGAAGAGCTCGGATTTAAGGGGACACTCCTAGCTGGGCTCAGAATGCGGTAGTACCTGAGGTTCCCACAGACGGCAGTAACCTGATGCTATTTTTTTGGGGTGTGGGGCAACAGGTGTGAGTTCTTGTAATTTGTGTAGCAGAAGATGTGGTACTGGCGTCGATCCGATCCTAGGCCATAGGACCGGCTCAGGAGTAGCAGAAGAGAGGTGGAGGTCAGGTGCTTGGCTCGGATCCAGTAGCTCGGCTCAGATCTAATAGCTCGGCTTGGATCTTTGAGGCTCGACTCGATCTTTTGTACCTGTACACTACTTAAAAACATCGGGAGAAGTTACGGTGACAGGCCCTCCTACGATCTAGTCAGTCACTGAGAAAGCAATGGTAGCTAGGGTTCAGGTGGGGAAAAGTTTATTACCTTCAGAAGTGAGGAGGGGGTCTGTTATTTATAGGCAGGGGTAAACGGGTCTGAGACCCTAACGAACCGGGTCGGACCCATTTGTCTGTGGGCCTGAATTGGCTGAAACCCGTTTGACTCGTTTAACTTGATGATCACAGGGGAGTGAAGTCTGAGGAGATCTGGTGTTCCAGATAGGGCCACGTCACTTACCCCATATCAGTTACTTTATTCCTTCTGCTGAACAACTTGTTAAGCAGATACAGGGAGTCAAATATTATAGTAAATTTGATGTCAATTTAGGTTTCTAGCAATTAAAACTTGGAGATAGTAACTCTATCAAATTAACAGCATTCAGCTATCCACAAGGACATTTCAAATAGTTAGTTATGCCAATTGGATTAAAGAATGCGCCATAAATATTCCAGAAATGGATGAACTTTATATTTGGTCATCTACCATTTGTAATAGTATACATCGATGATATTTTAGTCTTCTCATCTTCAGTAGAAGATTATAAACAACATTTATTAACCGCAGCTCAATTACTATTAAAACATGGAATAATCCGCAGTACTAAGAAGATAGAACTAATAAAAAAAGAAATTGATTTCTTGGGGAAATATATTAAACAAGTAACAATTGAGTTAAAACGACATATCTATTCAAAGATAAAAAAAATTCCCGAAACATTTTCTACATTAAAAGAACTTCAAAGCTTTTTAGGATTATTGAACTATAGAAAATTAAAAGCCAGAATGGTTACAATAAATTAAACAGAGTTGAATGTAGACCTTGCTGTTTGATCCCAGTAAGTTTATAGTGACAACTCTGAAACATAGTGGAACGTCTAAACATGTTCTTTGCGCCCATCAACTTTGGAGAGGCAACTTTGAGATGGAGTCGAGCGTTTGAACTTGTTGTTTGCGCCTAGAAAGTTTGTAGGGGCAACTCAGAGACGGAGTTAACGTTGAAATTGTTGTTTGCGACCAACAAGTGTGTAGGGACAACTCTAAGACGGAGTTGAACGTAGTGCTTGCTGGTTGATCTCAGCAAGTTTATAGAGACAACTCTGAAATGGAGTTAAATGTTTGAACTTATAGTTTGCACCCAGCAAGTTTAGAGAGGCAACTCTAAGTCGGAGTTGAACATTTTAACTTGTTTGTGCCCACCAAGTTTGTAGAGGCAACTCTGAGACGAAGTTGAACGTTTGAATTGGCTGTTTGCACCCAGCAAGTTTGTAGAAACAACTCTAGGTCGACATTGGATGCAGAGCCTATTGCATGAATTTAAGGGGTTGTTGGAAGGACTCGATCAAAGAACGGAGCACCAAACTTGTCGTATGGAGTCAACGAGTTATTGACGGAGCTCGAGCAAGAAGCAAGACAATGAACTTGTTATTTGGAGTTAACGAGCTGATTACGGAGCTCGAGCAGAGAGTTAGGTGTTGAACTCATTGTACGAAGTCAACGAGTCGTTAATGAAATTCAAGCGAAGAGTGGGGAACCAAACTCATTGTATGATGTTAACGAGTTGTTGCCGAAGTTTGTGCAAAGAGCAAGGCGTTGAACTTGTTGCATGGAGTTAACGAGTTGCTGACGGAGCTCGAGCGATGAGCAAGGCATTGAACTCGTTATGTAAAGTTAACAAGTTGTTGACGGAGCTCGATCGAAGAGCGAGGCGTTGAACTCGTTGTATCAATTTAACGAGTTGTTGACGGAGCTCGAGCGAAGAGCGGTGGTTGAACTCGTTGTCTAGGGTTAACAAGTTGTATAGAGAGCTCGAGCGAAGAGCAGGGCATTGAAATCGTTGTTGGGAGATAATGAGTTGTAGATGGAGCTCGAGGGGAGAGCAAGGCATTGAACTCGTTGTATGAAGATAACGAGTTTTCTACGGAGCACAAGTAGAGATCAAGGCATTGTACTCTTTGTACGGAACTAATGAGTTACTGACGGAGCTTCAGCGGGGAGCGAGAAATTAAACTCATTGTATGGTGCTTATGAGCAGTTGGGGAGCTCAATCAGAGAGTGGGATATTGTACTCGTTGTTTAGAGTCAACGAATTGTTGATAAAGCCTGAGCGGAGAGCAGGACGTCGAACTTTTTGTATGGAGTTAATGAGATGTTGACGGAGCTCGAGCAAAGAGCAAGGCATTGAACTTATTATGTAGAGTTAACGAGTTTTTTAAGGAGCTTGAGTGAAGAGCAAGGCGTTCAACTCGTTGTATGGAATTAACGAGCTGTTAATGGAGCTCGAGCGAAGAGTAGGGCATTGATCTCGTTGTATGGTGCTAACGAGTTGTTGATGGAGCTTCAGCGGACAGCAAGCTATTAAACTCATCATTTGACTAAGGAACTCTGGGTGGCGCACGAAGCAATGAACTCATTTCGAGGGGCAAATGAGTTGTAGGTGTTCTGAATCTTCTAAATATTGAAGTGAAGTCCTTTGTGCTTGTTCAACGTTGAAGTAATTTTGTTCTTCTCTGTGCTGATAAGTAGTCGTGTACACCTAGATGAGGTCATCAGGACATCGAGTTTGCTTTCCTTCGCAATACGATGTGCTTGACGGAGTTAGGACAATGTATATAGGAAAGATATGGAGTTGGAGCTTGGAGCTTGCTCCATATCTTTCCTACCACCTTCACTTGAGCAATATGCTGTGCTTGACGGAGTTAGGACTGCGTATATAGAAAAGATATGGAGCTTGCCCACCTAAGAAAGGCTTGTCTTAAATTTTATCGTCAAGAGTTCATGCAGCCCTGGGAGCTATTAGTTGGCAGGAGTATGTATCATGACAATGAAATATTTAATAAGGACTTTTATTAAATTTACCTCCTACTATTTTTATTCAAATCAACGATCCTCATCATTGACTCGGAAAATCTCATCGTAAGATTTTCTAGTAGGCCAAGATCCATATTTCACCAAGTTTTGAGTCAGCTTTGGCTGATCACCCAAAATTCAGTTATTTAGATAGGGAACATTTTCCAGTTACATCATATGCAACTCTTGGATAGTTGGGTGAGTAACACTTACTCTAATCTATCTCATAGACTAAAGCCCAACTGTATGCGTCTAAACCTTCAATCCTATTGAAATAGTCTAGTTAAGTCAAACTCAATGGTTGGCAATTGAATATTACTTTTATCTCATTGTGTCTCACTAGGATAAATAAAGGCACCCTGCTTTGGCAGATCTACACTTAATCGATCATAGCCTAGATGAGTGCCACGCATTGGAAGGCATCTTATTGCAACTTAATATTTATTTTGAGGGATTTTGTTATTTTATAAATTGATCTCACTATTCATCATCCATTAGCATACAACAATGTATCTCAAACAAAATTAAAAACATAAAATTTATGTGACATGGTTGTGGCCCTAACACACTGATTCTCTCAAGCCAATAAAAGTATCAAACACTGAACAAAGGGATTATACCATCTTCTCCAAGCAGCTTCTCAATAATGTCCTTATATGGTTGCCAATTCCTTGCCTCCTCGGTGAGATTACATTTACAAGTAAAGAATGAATGTACAATTGGAGTTTAAAGAAAAATGATTACATTGAGAATGTAGAGAGAGGCACGACACGCAGGCCGTATTCAAAATACCAAAATATAAACCATACCTCACAGAATTAAACCATGCATCACAGAATTAAGGCCACAAACATGCGCCATACATCACAGAACATAATAACCAAACAATATGTTGTTATGATTTTATTTAGTTTATTTTTAAAATGATTGGTTTTTGGGGAACCATTATTGCCAAATGGGGGTCCCACTGCCCGGTCAGCGGGAGGGGGTCAAGGGGAGGCCACCCCTTGCGTGGGGCAGCGCTCCGTCCCAAAAAAATGTCCACATCACCCCTTACCACCACCAGAGCATGAACCCTTCATGTTTTAAGAAACCATAAAGCCACTGCAAACAACGCAGGTGCATGAACTATTCATGCTTTACGAAACCCTAACGTCACTGCAAATCACATATTTCCAGGGTTTTCATAGGTTCCAAATCGATGGCTACCCTAGTATGGCATCTGTGTTAAAAACCAACACAAACGAATCCTTGTATTGCAAGTGTTGCAAAAATTATGTCACATATGAATCTTTCTACCAAAAGTAGTGCGGTCATATCATGAATAAGCACATATCATACATAAATGAATTATGGTTTTGCAAGTGGCTCTAATACCACTGTTAGGTTTCGAGGGTAATCTCATATTAAATACACAGCGAGAAATTACAAAAAAAAAAATCGAAACCTAGCCATGGATCAATGCGAAAACCATAATTCATATTTAGAAGTTATAACTTAAAGATGGATATGCTATTTTCACAATATGCCGATCATAACACTGCAATATTGTGGTGCCTCTACGATATCCACACGAACGGATCAAATCAAGTTTTCCCTCACACCGCGGTGCTAGCTGCGAGAAGGGATGCTCCTCACGATCTCTCTCTCACAATTTCTATGACGACAAGGGTTTATCTCATGCGTTTCTTTTTCCTACATAAATATATCATATATATAGGAGCAGAAAACAACCCCAAGAGAGTGGTGAGGCGGTTGGGCTGACAATCTAATCTGGGTCAGGTTTGTGGGTGGGCCTCCCAACTTTAGTTGGCCATTTAATCTAATTAATTACCCAACCATGTTAGGAGTCCAAGTCTTACTAGGATTCCTAATTAAATTCATCCCATGAATTACATCCAATTTTGATACATTTGAAGTGTGTGGCTCCGTATTCCCATTACGTTGACAGTAATACTAAAATCATATTCGAGTATTACAAACAGTGAGCGGTGTCTAGAAATACATCACTGCTACTCAAGTAACGGGAATGTCAGTGATTTGACATAACCTATTCGTGACCAATGTTATCATGTAGTCTAGTCCCTTTGTCCAGATATCTTAATTGACCACAAAGCATAAAGCGTTTGGTCATAATAAGTTCAATTTTTTGTTTCTTGATGTCCGAGTTGACTTAATAAAACAAATAAGATCAATATCTCATATTGACTCATTTGAGCACGACAAAGCATTTTGCAGTCTCACTCAATCAAGGGGCTCATAGATATTGCTTCGGTTATGTAAAAGGGTCAAATCTTATCTATGTCACTCACATGCCTCCGCCTGATTTATGGTATATCCAATAGTCAACTTTATAATCACCTTAATACAAGCAACATTTGATGACATTAAAACATATAACTTCTCATGTAGGGAACCGAAGTGACTTCAAGTCAAAATACTACATACACCATGGTCACTGTGAGAACCGCTTATGACACTCACGTAACGATCCATGCAGCGTTCTCATGGTGGATCAGTCCAGTACATTATTACTCTAATATGTACCCATGTGAAGACTTGATATCTCATATCCATGACCCGTAATATATGGTCATCAGTCTACGGACATGATAGTCTCGATGTATTATTGTTGTCCTAATTCATAATAATGCTTGACTAGGAACATTTAAAATAGTGTTCTGATTACAACCAATAGGATCTCACAATCAAGTCATGCACTTGATATCCCATGGTATTTGATATGGCTAAAAATGGGGTTAAATCGGAACCGTCCAGATTGGGAACGAATCTTGAAGCTCAGGGGTAAAACGGTAATTTCACATATAGATGGGTCCGAAGCGGGCACTGGATCTCCCCTTCACAGATCCAATAACCCGCAAAACGGATCCACTCCAGCTGGGTACGGGTCCCGACCCAAGACAAACCCAGACCAGATAGAGGAAATCAGGGTCACTGATTTGACTAAATCAACGGGCCTGATTTACAGTTATCCTCTCACCGGGAATCAGGGGTCAGTTTCCTAAACTAATTGTGAGGATTTTACTCCTAACGGTTTCACAGGAAATCAGGTCCCTAATCAGACTCCGAGGGCGACTATAAATACCTCCTACCTACCACTGTGACCAGGTAATCACTCTTTTTCCAGCTTAAGCTCTTTCTTAATCACCACTGGTTACTGACAAGAGCGTCGGAGGGTGCGTCGCCGGAATCAACCTCGGTGTATTGCACTTCCTTGCAGGTTAGCAGCAGGAATCAGCAGGCTTGGATTCGCTATTCAGGTTTTTCCACGAACCCACAAATCTCATATGTTTACCCCCACACCAGAATCAGTGGTAACAGATTGGCGCCGCCTGTGGGAAACCATACGAATAGCAGCCCATTCCTTCCCATCGACTAGCTCTTCTCCAGCCATGCCTCCCAGAAAGGTCAGGTCAAGGGGGTCCAACCGTGGGCCCAATCCCGCCGATCAGCAAGAGGAAGTCCCCGTGCATCCTCCTCCGCAGCCCGAGCAACTTCCTCCCCCAGTCCAAGATTCTCTCCTGAATCAACAACCCCCTAATGGTCCTGCTGGCCAGAACCAGCGGAGGCAGAAGCAACCTCTCCACCTAGACCATGTCTCAGTTCACAATGCCTCCTCGGATTCTATGGCTTCCCATAACCCCCGAGCCTCCGACCTCCGCAACACCGTTTTGAATCGCCAAAAGGATGAGGACCTTCTCAACCGCCTAGATGAGAAGTGGGCCCGAGAGGGAGCCTCCCGCCAACATCAAGGTGAGCGATCTCCTCATCGCCGAGGTGGCAGGAGGTCTCCGGACCGAAGAGGACGGGGGGAATCTCCCGAGCGTCGTAGGAGGAGGCCACATTCCCCTGTTGATCGACATCATCCTAGGAATGATGAGGCACCTATCACTCGTGCCGAGTTCCTACAATTCCAGAAAACTGTGTTGCAGGCCCTCAACCTTCGCCCCAACAACAATAATGCCCAGAGGGTTCCAACACCCCCACGGGTCCCAAGTCCTCGCCGCCGATCTATAAGTCCTCCCCCGGCTCCTAGTCACCAGCAACACCATCATAGTCCTCGCCGATCCCAGGTCTATTGATGCCGTAGCCCCTGCTCCCCTTCCTATGAAGACGAGTCCAGGGGCTCGATCGACTATCACCGAAGGGACGATGGCCTCTACCGTCGTATCCACGAGATGGAGAGACGCATCGGTCGAATGGACAAGGAGGAAGAGGCTAGAGGAGGGACCGTCCGCCCCGGCAGACCTCCATTCTCCCGGACTATCATGGAGGCTCCCATCCCGAGGGGTTTCAAGCCTCCGCAGTTTGAAACGTACTCAGGGGAGTCGGATCCAGTTGATCACGTCGAGAGCTTCAAGACCTTGATGCTGATCCACCAAGCTTCCGACGGCATGCTTTGCAAAACCTTCCCCGCCACTCTCAAGGGTTCGGCACGGGAATGGTACTCTCGGCTCGCTCCCTCTTCTATCTTCTCTTTTGAGCAGTTCGAGACGCTCTTCATAACTCATTTTGTGAGTAGCAGGCGAACGGAGAAGACCAGCCTCTCTCTACTCCACCTCCGACAGGAGAGGGGAGAAAAGTTGAGGGACTATGTGAGGAGATTTACCGCGGAGGTCAGGTCTATCGCCTCCCTCGACCAGTCAGTGGCGACCGTCGCGTTCCAGTCGAACGTCCTCAACTCTAACCTCCAGTCGTCCCTCGCCAAAAAGCCCCCGCACAACTTTGCCGATCTTCTCCTTAGATGCGAGAAATACATTCGCGCGGAGGAGGCCGAATGCCTCCTGAGTTTCGAAGGATCCGCTTCCGGGTCGAAAAGGAAAGCAACGGAAGAGGAATGGGGCAAGAAGCTACAAAAGGATAACAGCGGTCAGCGCCGTCCTCCCCCCAGGTTCGAAAAATTTACTCCCCTCACTACAAACGTCTCCACCATCCTGATGGAAGTTGAGAAGGAGGGGGTTATACCTCCCGCTCCGAGGATGAACACCCCGGCCAAGAGGAGGAACAAGGAGAAGTGGTGCCGTTACCACCGGGATCATGGCCACGACACCGACGATTGACTGGCGCTGAAGAACGAATAGAGGCCCTCATCTAGAGGGGGCAGTTGGCCAAGTTTGTGAAGGCAAACGATCGGGGAGATCGCACCACTCCTCCACCTCGGGGGGCTAACAAGTGCTCCGAGCGACAAGATGAAACCCCCGAGTTCGAGGAGGAATGTGTTCTGCACCTTATCCATGGGGGCCCAATGGGGGGCTCTTCCAACTCCTCTCGGAAGGCCTTCGTCCGAAAGGTCAACTCAGTCCACGGTGCCCCTCCCCCCAAAGGCCTCGGCGTCCCAGTAACTTTCTCTGATGAAGACCTCGAAGGGGTCCGGACTCCCCACTGCGACACACTTGTTATCGACCTCCGCATGGCGAACTTCAAAGTGCAGAGGGTTCTGGTAGACAACGGAAGCTCTGTGAACATCCTCTTCCTCTCGGCCTTTCGAGGACTGCAACTATCCGCGATCGCCTCAAACCGGCCGGCGACACGCTCCACGGGTTCACGGGGGTACCAGTAACGGTCGAAGGGGTTATCACCCTGGACGTAACTGCGGGGAAGACCCCTACTACCCGGACAGAGCCGATGGACTTTATGGTCGTCGATGTCCCGGCTGCATACAATGTCATCTTGGGCCGACCTGGCCTAGCTGCCCTGGAAGCCGTTCCTTCGGCGTACCACCTCAAGATGAAGTTCCTTACCCGGGCAGGAGTGGGAGAAGTCAGGGGCAGCCAAGAGACGGCTCGGAAGTGCTATATGACTTCCACTGGGGGACCGGTGCTCTCCCTCGAGACTTTAGAGATCCCCGAGCCGAACGTCCCACCCACGTTCGAGCCGGCGGACGAATTGGAAGAAGTACTCTTCTCAGACGAGGACCCGAGTCGAAAGTTCCTCATCAGCAAGTCCTTACCGACTGTCCTATGTTCCGACTTGGTGCAGTGCATCCGGGAGAACCGCGACCTATTTGCTTGGTCTGCCGCGGATATGCCCGAGATTTCTGAGGAGCTTCTAGTGCACCGCCTCAGCATCGAACCAGGGTGCCGACCAGTTCAGCAGAAGAGGCGTAAATTCGCTCCCGAGCGACAACAAGCCATCAATGAGGAGGTGGACAAGCTCCTAAAAGCTCGGTTCATACAGGAGGTGAATTACCCCGAGTGGCTCTCCAATGTCGTCATGGTTAAGAAGTCCAATGGTTCCTGGAGGATATGCATCGACTTCACAGACTTGAATATGGCGTGTCCGAAGGATCCGTTCCCTCTCCCGAATATCGACAGCCTCATTGATGCCACCTCGGGCCATGAGCTCCTCAGCTTCATGGACGCTTTCTCCGACTATAATCAGATCCGAATGTTCCCCCTGGACATTCCGAAGACTTCCTTCATTGCCGACCAGGGCCTCTACTGTTATAGAGTTATGCCGTTCGGATTGCAGAATGCTGGAGCCACCTACCAGCGCCTCGTCAACAAAGTCTTCCAAAGCCAGATAGGCCGCAACATGGAAGTATACGTCGATGACATGCTCGTAAAGAGCGTCCGAGGTACCGACCACGTGGCCGACCTCCAGGAGGCATTCGGCGTACTAAGAAGGCACAACATGAGGCTTAATCTGAACAAGTGTGCGTTTGGGGTCTCATCAGGAAAGTTCCTCGGCTTTATGGTCAGCCAACGAGAGATCGAAGCAAATCCTGAAAAAATCAAGGCCATACTAGACATGGCCCCGCCCCGGAACGTCAAGGAAGTGCAGAGACTTACGGGTCGCCTCGCCGCAATTGGGCGATTCCTTTCGAAGTCTGGGGAAAAGTGCCTCCCCTTCTTCAAGGCTCTCAGGGGAGCCAAGGGTTTCGAGTGGGGCGAACTGCAACAGGAGTCGTTCAAACAGCTGAAAGCCTACTTGGTCAATCCTCCCCTGCTCAGCAAGCCCGTTCCAGGGGAAACCCTCTTCATCTACTTAGCTGCTTCCGAGCAGACCCTAAGTGTCGTCTTGGTGAGGGAAGAGGACCGGGCTCAGAGGCCCATTTACTATGTGAGCAAGGTACTTCGGGACGCCGAGCTCCGCTACCCGAAGGTAGAAAAGATGGCCTACGCCCTGGTTATGGCGGCAAGGAAGCTCCGCCCATACTTTCAGTCCCACTCGGTTGTGGTCCTCACCGACCAACCGCTGAAGCAGGTCCTCCACAAGCCAGAGACCTCAGGCCGGCTTATGAAATGGTCCATCGAGCTGAGTCAACACGACATTTCCTACCAACCGCGGACTGCGATCAAAGCTCAAGCCCTCGCGGACTTCATCGTCGAGACCACCATTCCCGAGGTCAGCCATGTCCCGAACGGACCCCCTATTTGGACGGTTTTTGTGGATGGTTCCTCTTGCAACGAGGAGAGCGGCGCCGGCATCATCCTGACAGGTCCAAATAACTTCGTCCTCCAGTATGCCCTCCGCATGAATTTCAAGGCCTCAAACAACGAAGCAGAGTATGAGGCACTAATCGCGGGCCTCGGACTTGCCCGAAGTGCCGGGGCGCAGCGCCTCCGAATCCATAGTGATTCTCAGCTGGTTGTGAACCAAGTTTTGGGCGATTACGAGGCACGGGACGAATGGATGGCGAAGTACCTCGCCAAAGTCCGAACCCTCATGGCTCGGTTCGAAGAGGACTCATCCAACGAGTCCCTCGAGAAGAGAATTCACAAGGCCGACGCCCTCTCCATGTTGGCCTCATCCTCCCTCCAAGGTCTCGAGCAGATCGTTTTGATCGAGGTCCTCTTGAAACCGAGCATAGAAGATGAGACCGTCGACTTAGTGGAGTCATTGCCGAACCTACTGCAAGATAATTGGATGAAACCTGTTAGTAGAATTCCTAAGGGACGAACTCCTCCCTGAGGACCCAAAGGAAGCGCACCGAGTAAGAACCAGGGCCGAGCGGTACGTCCTAATCGAGGGGGTCTTATACAAGCGCTCCTTCTCGCAGATTGACGGCCGACCGTACCTGAGGTGCCTTTCCCCGGAACAGGCCGACTACGCCTTACAGGAGCTCCACGAAGGCATCGGCGGGGCGCATTCAGGTTCTAGATCTTTGGCTCGGAAAGCTCTCAATTACGGATATTTCTGGCCGACTCTCCTCCAAGACGCTGAGCGACACGTTCGGCAATGTGGCTCTTGTCAGAGACATTCCAACATTCGTCGCCTCCCCCAGGCCAACCTCGCCTCCCTATCAAGTCCTATCCCCTTCGCAATGTGGGGGATGGATTTACTAGGGCCATTCCCTCCAGCTCCGAGCCAGTTCAAGTTCTTGGTCGTAGCCATCGACTACTTCTCGAAGTGGATTGAGGCCGAGCCCCTTGCCACTATCACCGAGAACAAGGTGCTTCAATTCTTCTGGAAGAGCGTCGTTTGCCGATTCGGCGTCCCCCGTGTTCTCGTCACAGACAATGGAACTCAGTTTACTGGGACCGCGTTTCGAGCTCTGTGTGAAGGCCTTGCCATCCAACAGCGCTTCTCCTCTGTCTCCCACCCACAGTCGAATGGCCAGGCGGAGAACGCTAACAGGCAGATCCTCTCTGGTATCAAGAAGAGATTGGACAAATGTTCCAAAGGCCTATGGGTCGACCAACTCCCCAATGTGATGTGGAACTATCGCACCAACAAACGGACCCCCACAGGAGAGTCCCCGTTCAACCTCACCTATGGGTCCGAGGAAGTGATACCTCTCGAAGTTGGGATACCTTCTCCTCGCCTCGCAGCCTACAGCGAGGAGCAGAATGCCAGAGATCTCCGGGCGAACCTAGACCTGGTGGACGAACTGAGAGAAAGGGCGTCGATCCGCCAGCAGAAGTACCGGAGGAGGATCGAATTGGCATACAACAAGAGAGTCCGACCCACCGATCTCAAGGAGGGGGACTTAGTCCTCAGAAAACTAGCCATCTCCTTCCCCAGTCAGAAGAGCAAACTAGCCCCGAATTGGAAAGGACCCTACAAGATCACAAGGGTAGTTCGGCTCGGAGCTTATCGTCTGGAAGACCAAGAGGGCAGAGAGATTCCGAGGACCTGGAATGCAGACCACCTTTTAAAATACCAAGAAAGTGCCCCGGCGCCTCTCTGAGTATCACAAGGTGTCGAACCATTCCTCTCCTCTAACTTGTAATTCATTTCTTAAGTCGTCATATGTAAAAATGGCTCGCCGTCAATTATCAATAAAGAATGCTTTTCGTATTTATAAAGTTGCTTGTGTCTCTCCGCCTTTATTCTTTTTTCAATCAATGGTTCGGAGTCCAATACCCGGCTCGACTCTACTTCGCAAGCTTGCTCTTAAGCGAGCCAGATGTAGTTCGCCGCTTGGAATTGCTCCCACAACCGTTGAACTCTAACGATGGTTCCGGAGTCCAACACTTGGCTCGATTCTACTCTGCAAACTCGCTCCTCAGCGGGCTAGGAGTGGGTCACCATTTGGAATTGCTCCCACAACCGTTGAACTCTAACGATGGTTCCGGAGTCCAACACTTGGCTCGATTCTCCTCCGCAAGCTCGCTCCTCAGCGGGCTAGGAGTGGGTCGCCATTCGGAATTGCTCCCACAACCGTTGAACTCTAACGATGGTTCAGGAGTCCAACACTTGGCTCGATTCTACTCTGCAAGCTCGCTCCTCAGCGGGCTAGGAGTGGGTCGCCATTCGGAATTGCTCCCACGACTGTCGGACTCTCACGAGGATCGGAGAAGCCCACCATTGGGTAAGGCTCAACTCACCTCGCAACTTCGCGATAAGAGGAGACAGAAGCGCTACTCGGCACCTCTAGCCGAACGCCTTTGTCGCTGGACCGCGAACGAGAGAGAGGTATGCTCGGAGCGCCCCACGTCGCTCGAACGGCCGAACTCTTAGTCCTCCGGTCGCCTGACCGAGCAAGTGCTCATCCAAGCGTCAAAACGGAGAAAAATCACTTTTCCCTCAACATTCGTGTAAGATCTCGATCAGACGGCCCAGATCTTGCCAGCACCGCTAGACGACAAGATAACATTTTCTTGGGAACTGAGCCGTCTCGAGATTTGTGCCATCATCCAACGGCCCAGATTGCGCTATGGCGCCGGACAGCGAACGAGAGAGGGGCCGGCTCGGCGACCCTGGCATGACGAACACAGTCACAAACACAACAACAACACGAGGCTACGAAGGACGTGCTAGTTCAAGAAAGAAATGTTATTAATAATCGGGACACATTACAAAGCGACTCTTCCATACAACAAGGTCACAATGCCCTAAAGAACAATAGTTACAATGCGGACCCACTACACTTGGTTTTTAAAAGAAAAATCATCAAACGTCCCGTTCGGTCGTCAGTCTAGCTACCTCGGCCGCCAGTTCCTCCTCCTCCGTCTGAAGCTCCGCCTCTACAGTCTGCAAGTGACGGATCTCAGAGAGCAGATCGTCCCTTTCGGCTATTATTTTCGACAGATTGTGCCGAACGCACTGGATCCGAAGGGCGTTACTAAAGGCGGTCGGCGAGTCCTCTTCTTCTCCTGTAGGGGTCATCTCGGTGATCCTACTTTCCATACGCCGGATCTCGACGTCTCGCTGACCTAAGATGAGCTGAAGGTGGCCCCGCTCGCTTTTGGCTCGGCGCAATCCCAGCTCGACCTCATAGAGTCGCTCTCGGCACCTCGCTGAACGCAAACTCGTCACCAGCAAGCCAGCCCCGGTTCGAGCGTCGTCATCCGAGCGTTTGGGGTCGGCATCTTGAGCTATCACCACGAGCTGAAAAGAGGAAGAGACGAACAACAAATCTTCAAACATTGCCGAAGTCCAACACTTGAAGAATTTTCAAAACAAACTATCAGGTTTTTATTCAAATGAAGTAACTCTACATACAATAAGACCGATACTACAACAAGAGTTTTACAATATAAGACAACTTGTTTAGTGCCTCTTCGGAAGGGGTACTCTTCGGTTCAAGGAAATGCGGGGGCGGCGACGCCTAACCTCCGAGCTCGATTCCAAACCAGCGAAGCGAGATCCCCCTTCGCCACTAACTCCAACTGTGGCACCGATCGAGGCACCGCTAGACGAGACAGCTACACTACTCTGAGCGTCAACAGGACTCCGCCTAGCCGCGGGCAAACGAGTCGCAAGTTCGTAGAAGGTAATCCCTCTCTCGCTCTCTTTACGAGTACACGACGTACTACGAACGTTGGCCCTCTCCGGTAGAGGCTTGAGCGACGCGACCTCTTCCTCCAACTCGATAATCCTATCCCTCAGAGCATCATCCTTCGCCGACATCTTCAAACGAGGAGGTCTTGACGAGCCCGAGACATTGGCGCTATCGGTCGCGAGTCGTCGATAATGGGTGACCTCGATCCCCCTGTCTATCGTAATCCTCCTAAGCTTGTCGACCTCGGCCAACAACTTTTGGCGCTCGGATGACACCTTCTCCAACTCGGAAGTTAGCTTCTCTTCTTCTGCCGAATGTTCTTTCTCCGCTAACTCCAAGTGTCGGATCTCGGCCAAGAGCTCGTTATTCTTTTGCTCGATGAGGGAAAGCTCCCTACGAAGTCGCCCGGTCTCACCTTCGGGACAAGGAGCTTGGGGTTGCTTCCGCAGTTGCTTCAACTCGCGACAATACCCCATCGTAGCTACCTTTATCTCCTCCAGCTTCAAGAACATATAAAACCGCCTCTCTCGGCTAAGGGAAAGCTCTCGCTTCATTTTGGTCAGCTCCTTACGAAGGTATGAAACCTCTGTGATCGGACCAAACTTCACCTGAAAAGCAGAGATAAATCCGAGGCCCAACACTTGGAGAATTTTACGCCTAATCAAACACAAAATCCGGAGACTAACACTTGGAGAATTTTTGGCCAAACAAAAAGCATTTTCATTCAAAACTCAAAAAAGCGTTACAAGAGCGGTGGTCAGTCCGCAGTTAGGCTTACAAAAAAAAAGAGCAAAAGACTAAAAGTCGCAACCAAGTCAGGGGTCGACCTTTTTGTCGCTCGGGTCCGTAGACCCCTCGGCCTTGTCCTCGCCCTCGACTTCGTCCTCGTCCTCGCCCTCACTCTCCTCCTCGGAGTCGTCCTCCCCCTCACCCTCGGCCTCCGTCTCGGCCGTGCCTTCGACACCGTCGGCATGTCCCTCGAGGCTGAGCATTACCGGGGGAAGCTCCTCCTCCCCCTCCACGGGGTCATAGAAGTGGTAGGAAGATGTGTCGAACCCCAGGTTCCGAGCGGCGATATGAAGCAGGGCTCGGCCATACGCGTCCTCCATGTTCTTGAACATGTGCTGCTCGGCCTCATCCTGGACAGCCTTCTTCGCCTTCGCCACCTTCGACCGGTGCTTGGCCATGATCTTCTCGGTTTTCTTCCGAGCTTTCTCCACCTCCGACCGAACCCTGGCCAGCTCCTCCTTCAGCTCAGCATTCTCCTTCTCTGAGGCCTCGAGCTTGGCTGCCGCGTCCTTCGACCGCTGAACGGCGTCGGCCAGCTGCGCCTCCAACCATGCCACTTCGGCTCCGCGTTTTGCCGACAGGAGTAACTCAGCATCGAGCAGCTTCACTGATTTTGCGCGCTCCGACCTCTCCCGGTCGTACTGCGCCGTCAGCTCTTGTTCTTTGCTCGCGAACTCTTCGAGCAAGAAGTTGAAGTGGCAGAGGGTCTGAAAAGAGAACAAACCGTTAAGGTCCGGACCTAGAGACTTGGAAAATTTCAGAAAAAAAATGCTTCAAGAAGAAAATGTTCGGTCCACTTACCGACATCGTGTTCTGAGCAATCTGCATTGTGGCGTCCCTAACCTCCCTGGACTTAAGGGCCGCTCGGTCCTTTGGGGTCGGCAGGTACTTCACCTCCTACATACAAATGTTGTCGTCGCCCAAAAAACCGTCGACCTTCATCACTTGCCAATCAGGGACGAAGATCTGCTTGTGCCCCTTGGTCAAAATCTTCTCCGCGTCGGTAGTAATGGGCGGAACTTGGAGGGATAACACCTTGCCTACATCGAACGCGCCGCTCGACGAGCCGGGAGCATCTGCCTTCGCCGATGGAGTCGGCGCATCCGAGATAGGAGGATCGGAGGCCGCGACCTTCTCCTGCTCGGGACCGGCGTCCGGAGCAACGACCACCTGCAAGTCAGTGGTCTTCGGGACCGAAGGTATCTTCGGTGCTCGGCCGCCCTGAGGCCCTGTCGAGGGTCTCTTCTTTCTCGTCTCCTGCTCCCTAGCCTTGGCCTTCGCCATCAACGCCCTATAGTCCATCTTAGAAGACTCTGCACAAACCAAATGAAAAAACTAAGAAAAATTTTCAAGAACTTTAAGCAAAAAGTAAAAATACCAGAAGCGTACTGGGGTCGATCGGACTGAGACCCCCTCGGAACAAAGCCTCCTCGGTAATGTCTTTCCAACTTAGCGTTGGCAGGCCGAGGAGTTTCTTGAGGACTTCCGCCTCCTCGTTACTCAGCACCGGCTCCTTCTTTGCTCGCTTGGGCAGGCCCTCCCTCGACCAAGCTATCGGAATTGCCCAGGGTGCGGGAGCTCGGACAATGAAATACTTCTCCTTCCAATGCTTGATCAAGTCCGGGTTCTCGATCAACTTCACGCCTGTCCGCGGCGAAAGATAGAACCTCTGCTCATTCATGTTCGGCTGGCAAGGGCGGTAGAGGCTCCGAAGGAGAAACATGCTTGGCTCGGCGCCGATCTCTTGACACTGAAGAACAAATGCCAAGACGTGCCTCCAAGTGTTCGGCATCAACTAGGCAGGCACAAACCGTACCAATTAAGAACCTCGACGATGAAAGGATGAATTAGAAAACGAAGCCCGGCGGCCAAGGAGTCGAGAGGAAACACGCACGCATCAGCCGAAGATGACGTGCTGGCTCGGAATCCCGGTCCAAGGAGAAGTAGCCCGTACTCGGCAGGGATCTGGAATCCGGTCCGGATCCGATGCAGATCAGCCTCTCGGCTCGTTCTCCTCTACCGACTTGGAAGTCCCCTGGGTCACCTTCTCCAGCATCTCTCCGGAGTAGCTCCGAACGCCCCCCACGCTCGACAGAACGATAGGCTGCCGACCGAACTCACCCGCCGTCTTCGGCTGCTCAATGATCGTGACCACTCCTTTACCCTTCTGGGACTTCGCCACAACCTCCTGGAGTGGTAGGGCGACTTCGCCACCTTTGCTCGGCCGAACAACGGTCTGCTCGGTCGGCTCTACCACCTCCTTTCCTTTACCCGCTCGGCCGACGACTTGGTCCGAGGCGGGGGTCTCATCCGAAGAAGTAATCTTAACCATTTTTTTTTCTAAAGAGAGAGGAGAGAGACTGACCTTGAAGTGACTGTTACGGTCGGAAAGTTTGCCGGAACAAAGAAACGCCTGCCGCGACAGCCAGCAGCACCACCCAGGAGCTAAAAACTTCGATGGTGAAAAGTAAAAACTTGAGAGAGAAAGTGAAAATGAATAAAGAGACCTGGGGTGTAATACCCTGATTTTTCAATTAATGAGAAATTATTTATTTTGCACGTGTTGTGCACGTGCAATATTTTTTGGACTATTTTATCATGATGTGTATGTTTAAATATAATTTTCTCAAATTATTTTAGTACAAAAGCCTTCTTTAAAAGCCTTATTTGATTTAACTAAAAAGCCTTTTCTTAAAAAGCCCAAAAGCATTTTTATTTTAATTATTTTTATAAAATTATTTTGGCCCAAAAAGAAAGCCCATGAATTAAGTTATTTTTAATTAAACTTGTCATGTAGAAGACTTTTTTTAAACAAAATTATTTTTATACAATTTTAGAATGTACAAATTTTGGCCTAGTTGCATGCACGTGCACTACACGTACACGTGCAATGCACACTCACTATGCTTGGCCGGGTAGCATTCTTTGGAGGGAAAATTGAATTTTTGGTGTGGAGAACATGGGGATAGTTTCAAGGAGGTGGGTAGTTTTCCTAACTCCTACTTGGATCTAAGCCTTTCATTTTGCAACCACCAAGATGATCTTAGCCCTCCATTCCCCTCATTTTTTAGTATAAATACCCCCCTTCTCATGGCTAATTTTTCATATGCAAAGTATAATTTCTAAAGCTATAGTAATATATTGTGAGAGTTATAAAAGATAAGAGAGTGTGTGGTTCTTTTGGTTGCTTGGAGCTTTCGGCCAAGGAGGGTAGCATTCGGCTTGGGGAAGCATTCGGCTAGGCTTGGGAGCTTGGAGTGGTGCACTCTTTTGGCTAGGAGGAGGTGTTCTCATCTACTTATTGCTTTTGTGTTTCTCTCCATTAAGGTGGGTAAAACAATTCATGTTTCTAATATAGGATTCATGTTAGTTATATTGACAACACTATACATGGAAAATACTAATAAGAGTCCACTCTAATTAAAAAGTTAGTATGTGAATGGTTTAGAATGATGTGATTAATTGTGTATGTGAAATGCTAGCATGAAATTAAACTATATGAAGCACTTTCTATGATTATTAGTTTAATTAAATAATGATGCAATGTGATTAGCATGATGTGTGAAAATCTTCATTACTTGCTTGCAAATTGTGTGGTTGAAACATGACAATTGATAAAGATATTGACACTATGGAATTTGAATAGAAAAGTATATTGAATGCTTGAGTTATGAGTATGTTAAATTCATAGGTAGAAGTGGCATAAATGAACCAAAGAATTGCTTGTTGTCATCAAATTAGAAATATACCAAACTTAGTAATTGTTGAGTTTCACCTATTCATGTGCTATATGAATTCTTTTGCTAGTATGAGTATGGGAAAATCCAAATTTGTATGTGTTGTGAATATAGATTAATAAACAGTAAATTATCATGGAAAATTTGGGAATAAAAGAGAGATTAGAAGATCAATTGATTTCTTTTTTCAATGTCGAAAATAAAAGTTATTATAGTTTTAATAAACAAATTATTAATTTGGGTGGAGAAAATTATGTTTTTAATATAAAAATTTATTTATACTTGCTGTTTTGAAGATTGAATAAAGGTGATTAAATCTGGAATTTTTCAGTGGGTTTGTATAGAGGCAATATGAACCAAATAGATTTGAACGTCGAGTTGTTTTCTAAAAACAGTGCGAGTATGAAACTAATGGGTTTTAACCCAACACTGTGACAACCTGAGCCAGTGGCTCAGGCGGTCGGTGACTATGTTCGGTTTCCCTGAGCGGTGCGGTTCGAAACCTGGCCTCACCATCTTTTTCTTAACTGTGTATAAGTATATATGGACAGCGAACTGAAAGCACATATACTTAATTCACCCTCTTCTAATCGCTAGCACAGATTGGCCTATTGGCGGGTGCTCTGGCCTTCTTCTCTACCGTGCTGGGTTCGAATCCTTCCCCTAGCACTTTATAAAAAACATTTTTTTTGGGAGTTTGTGATGTCCAAAAAATGTGAGAAAAATATGGTAATTTTCATAAAAATACAAGGAATTTTATGGGATTGAGTTGGGTATTATTTGAAGAAAATATAATGTAGTTTGTGAACAAATAGTATATGGTTCTAAAATACATGCTTATGGAAATTTTCACTTTATAAAGATATATTGAAATGGATTTATTAGAATTGACAAAGAGTTTGTGGTGTGACATGATATTATAAATTTTCACTTGAGGATATTGTGTGAAATATGAAGTATGAGTGTATAATTATAAAGTGCATGAGTCCATTGTATGATGATGGAATTTAGAAATTATGTTGATGAAATTGTTGGACTTGAATATGAATTTTTTGAGTTATAAGTATTCACTATGGACTTGTGAACAAAGAGCAATCATGAATAAGAAAGAATATGAAATTGTGACATGAAAGTGGTTATGACTTAAAGATTGTGAAATGAAATTTGAAATAGAGTAGCTAAGTCTCCCCGGCATTGAGAAATAAGAATTGAATTGAAATTAGACCAAGGTTGGTCATGGTAAAATGAATGAATAAGTCCGGATGATGGAGAGGCTAACTCTAGTGATTATTTTGTTCATGATTTTAAAATAAAACTAAGGACTAGTACATAGTGGAGATGTGATGAAAGTAGAAGAAAAACATGAGTATGAGGGCCAACGGATAGCGGTGTGAGAGCGATTCACAGGTTGCCTGCTTGATGCGTCAAGACAGTGCGTGGGCGCTACTCCGGAATTATCGTCCCGGTGGCGACGCTCGTGGGATGTTCGAGTGGCTATGGGTGGTGCCATTGTTCCATGGCGGAGGCTGAATTGTCCATAGGTTGCCTGCTCGATGCGTCGTGATAGTGCGTGGGATTCCCCTCCAGGCTGCCTGGACATGGGCTCATAGATCATAGGACATCTAAGACACTACCGTAGTTACAGTAGTAGTTTAAGACATAACGGGGGATTGAACCCTATCAAGATGAAGAACGAATAAGGGCTTGCCCTCGGACCTATGTAGTATGGGATGCATAGAATCCGAACAAGTGTGCATTAGTGTCATGTAACATAATTAACTGCATTAAGGACTAAGTGCACAATCACAACACGACATCAATAGGGTAGTCCCTTTAGTTTGAAATGTGACAAGTTTGTGTTTGCTAAATATGAAATGTTAAGTTATACTATCTCCGGCAAGCGAGGACGGCCGTGTATAATGATCGTCGGTTGAATAAACTGACGTACCCACAGTCTAACATGCAGGTAAATGTCATGCTAAAGATTAAAGAGGATTTGGATGCTTAAAGATTTTATCAAGCTGTTGTACTTGTATTTAATTGTTGTATTTTACTTCCGCTGTGCAAAAGAAAGATGTAATTATAATGTAATCTCTGATGTATGATGAAAAGTTTTAATTTCCCTGTAAAAGTGTACTAAAGAAAGTGAAAAGATCCTGTAGAACATCTCGAATTCAGTGTATTTGGGATTCGGGGCGTTACATGGGGTGGGGGAGTGAAGATTTATAGTAAAAGAAAAAGTCTCTTGGGCTTCCTAACGTAAGGGCGCGACTTTTGGGCTTGCTCTTGAAACGTTACGAAAGCCCAAACAACTTTATTACCGAGCAGCAACCGTTAGTGAAAAGACAAGACGTTTTGACACAAGTCGAGTAGCTCGGCAAACATGGGATCAAAATCCGAGCGACGCGAGACCCGACCCCAACTTCAAAAGGCCCAGTCGGCTAGCCGAACAAGTGCCCATCTGAGCGTCAAAACGGGGAAAAATCACTTTCCCCTCAACATTCGTGTAAGATCTCGATCAGACGGCCCAGATCTTGCCAGCGCCGCTAAACGACAAGATAGCGTTTTCTTGGGAACTGAGCCCGCCTCGAGATTCGCGCCACCATCCAACGGCTCAGATTGCGCCATGTCGCTCGGACAGCCGAACCCTTCCTCCCCCGGTCGGCTAACCGAGCAAGTGCCAATCCGAGCTAAAAAATGGAGAAAAAAGTAGCCGAGTACCCACGACCGTTGGATCTTCCAGAAATCCATGCTTCTGATGATGAACGGTCCAGATCGTACCACGTGCGCTAGACAACAAGATAGTGTTTCCTTGGGAACTGAGCCCGCCTCGAGATTCTCGCCACCATCCAACGACTCAGATCCCGCCACGTCGCTCGAACAGCCGAACCCTTATACCCCCGGTCGGCAAACCGAGCAAGTACCCGTCCGAGCTCCAAATGTGAGAAAATAACTGCTGAGCAACTACGACCGCCAAGTCTTTCGGATATCCGCGCTTGCGCGAGATCAAGGGCTCAGATCAAGCCACGCCATAAATAGGTATTAAAAATTGGTTTTTATTTATTTAATCGTTTTTATTTATTTAAAAATTGCGAAAAATTGCTAAAAATTCGGAAAAATTAACTAAAAATTCTAGGGAATAATTATAAATTCGGGAGAATATTTTTGAGCCCCTGAACGAACAATTATTGCCTAGGATGTACTGTTAAGGCCCCCGAACAATTAGTTAACACATCGCAAAATTAAATAAATAATCTGAAAAAATAGATAAAAACCGTCGAATATTCAACAAAGCTTCTGGAACAGCTTATAGTTTCAAAAATCACCTCCTACCCCCTTCGGGATTCAAACCCTCCATTCGGACTCCGATACAACTCCACTAGCCACTGAAGCAGTTAAACTACTCCGCAAAGGCTGATCATACTCAGTCTTTAGGAGTGGGGGGCTCGTGATATGGCTAAAAATGGGGTTAAATCGGAACCGTCCAGATTGGGAACGAATCTTGAAGCTCAGGGGTAAAATGGTAATTTCACATATAGACGGGTCCGAAGCGGGCACTGGATCTCCCCTTCACAAATCCAATAACCCGCAAAACGGATCCGCTCCAGCTGGGTACAGGTCCCGACCCAAGACAAACCCATACCAGATAGAGGAAATCAGGGTCACTGATTTGACTAAATCAACGGGCCTGATTTACAGTTATCCTCTCACTGGAAATCAGGGGTCAGTTTCCTAAACTAATTGTGAGGATTTTACTCCTAACGGTTTCACAGGAAATCAGGTCCCTAATCAGACTCCCAGGGCGACTATAAATACCTCCTACCTACCACTGTGACCAGGTAATCACTCTTTTTCCAGCTTAAGCTCTTTCTTAATCACCACTGGTTACTGACAAGAGCGTCGGAGGGTGCGTCGCCGGAATCAACCCCGGTGTATCGCACTTCCTTGCAGGTTAGCGACAGGAATCAGCAGGCTTGGATCTGCTATTCAGGTTTTTCCACGAACCCACAAATCTCATCTGTTTACCCCTACACCAGAATCAGCGGTAACAGTATTGAACCTACTATTCTAAGGACTTTATATATTCATTTAATCACAATAAACAACAAAATAAATGAAATGCCTCATATATGAAATAAATGTAATGATATAATATAAACGAGTAATGTCATTACACAACTGGCCTTTAGGACATACACCAACACTGATATCTCCTCCTCCCACGGGTCTTCAAGTTAATGAGTCGTTAGGCGAACAACTTGGTAGACCTTACATGGACTTGCTCGTTTTGGAGTGAGCCTCCCCTTATTTTGCAAAGAGAAGGGGAGATCTTTATGTTTGCCAATGTGTTTAGGCATAACTGTTTCTTTCCGTTGAATAAGCAGTGTTGCTTTGGGCGAAGGATTCAGGTCTATAACTACATTCTAAAGAGAATGAATTTAGACCTGGTGGGAGATGAATTGGCAGGTTTGGAAGTTCTTGCCATGATTGTCTAAGGTAGTAGTTTCAAGCTCGTTTACGAATTTGGAGTTACTGCGACTGCTTTCTAGCGGTAGTTCTATGGCATTGAAGGGGAGACCAGAGCCCCCCATTGTAACGGTGTAGCATGCTCGTGCTGTATGTTGGCTCCCTAAAACTTGGCATATGCTTGCTGTTGTTGGGAACTTCATTTTTATATGGTAGGCGGAAGCAACTGCATGAAAGGCTGCTAGGCCCGAATGGCCAAATATTGCTTGGACGACTACTACCATAAAGTACAGTGCTTCTGTTAGTGTAGCTGGGCCTTTTTCTATTATCACATCGAGTGGGACTAATGGGTACACCGGAGAATTCGTGGAGTGTATAACCAGCTGGCTTGAGTTGGTCTCGGGAGAGCTTCCAGTCATTGAAAGTGTTCATAAAAAGAATGTTTTCTGAGCTGCCATTGTCCACCAGGATGCGGCATACCTTATGATTTTTCATGCATAGTTTCATGACCATTGTGTCACAGTGAGGCGTCTTGACACCTTCTAGATCTTTGCCGGAGAAAAATATCAGGCCCTTAGTGCTCTTGGTAGGCAGAATGTTGTGTACTAAGTTGATTTCCCTAACAAAGGCTTTGTGGGTGGAGTTGGAATCTCCCCCATATCATACCTTCGTGAATGGAATGGAGAATGGTCATGTGTTCTAAGTCTTGTAATTCGGAGGGCCTTTCTTGATGCTTCTTAGCCCCCCGTGCCGGAGGAGTTTCGGCGTTTTTATTTTGTTGGAAAATTGAAAGATATAGCCTCGGCAAATCAGTCCTTCAAGTTCTTTGAGGGCTCGGCTGTTGTCGATAGTGTGTCTGTCACGCCCCGCTTCCCAAAATATAGGAATACGAGCACGTAACGAAGGCCAGCGAATGATTATACATCATCCATAAGCTGTGCCAGTCTAACTCAACAATATACAAGATAAACAACCACGCAGACAAATAATATAATCACATAAACAATAAATAAACTCAAAGATAATCATGAAATAAATTCACTAAATAATAATCCAACATCAGGGAAATCTTCGGGTCATAATGCCCAAGAATACAAAGTTTGATAAAAAGAAATAAAATAAGCAAATAAGAAAAGATAGCTAAGAAGTCTAATTGTCCAGCTCCAATCTTCAAAGAGTTTGCTCACCAATGTCTTCTTGTATTGCTCCTTCGGTACCTGTTAATACTGGATATAAAAAAGAAAGAAAAGAGAGCCCTTAGAGCAAGTCGTGGACAGCAAGTAGAGAAAACAGAGGATAAATGAAAACTTGAATATCAAGAAAAGGGACATGGTCAAATTCAAAGAACAAATCAAAGACAGGCAGTAATATCAAAGAGTTACAATAATCATACATATAATGCATGATGTCAAGTCAATTTCAATACAAGATCGAGTATACAGGTTATTAGGCATTTTATTAATCTATCTAGTGCACGTACTACTGCATTCCATACTACAGGTTCCGCGCAAGCACAGTGATCGTTTTAGACTGATGGTGAATTCACGGAGCGTGTACTTGGCGTCGATGACGATCAATAATTGACAATCAATAATTGCAATCCATACGTCTTCCAATCAATACTCCTCCTTCCAATCGATATTTCTCCTCCTTCCAATGCGATATAGCAATAAGGCCTTACCAAGTACAGTTTCCGATCGTTCACTACCAAGTCTTACCCATAATACCCCGGCTTGTTATTAAACCATTTTCATCCTATGTGAGCATGCGAGAAGGTATCATTGTTTTATATTACTAAGTGTGTCTAATTCTATATGTTACAGATAAATCATGAGGCAAACAGGTCAAATCAACACACATCACATGATCAGGACAGCATGACCTTGTTGTACTAAAACATGAATCACGATCACTACACAATAGTAAAACTGAATCTGCCGGAAGATCTAGAAAGTAGACTTCCATACTGTTCCAGTGAGTATAATTAAGGTATATAAAAGACATAGGAACTAGGGTGAAAATCTGATCAAATCAGCTTTTATGTTCAGTCAGCATGCAGTAGGTTATATTCCATTAATTAATTCGGGTCAGAAAACTTATTATTAAAATCTACAAAAATTCAGGGAAGTAGATATACATGTCTAGGTTCAGCATGAATTATTTCGGATTTTTCCTTTACTGATAATAGGGTCAAATAAAATAAACAACAGCAGGATACACATGAAATTCTGAGTTTGAAAATTCTAACACAGTTGCAGTAAATTGATGATATCTAACAGATGGTAAATTGGAATTTAAATCCAGAGTAGAAAAAAATTATATAGACATCAAGGGCTACATTTTATGTTTAGTAAGTTATTCCAGATTATGTCATTAATAGGGCTAAAAATCTGATTTAAAGTGAAACTTACAGCAGTCCAGAAATCAAATTAATATAAGAAGTTAACAAATAATTCATACAATCATAATTAGCATGCAAATTGGCAATCAAAGCAATCCTAGGGGTCAACATACAATTTTCTAAGGTTTAAATTACATTTATCATGGTCATGGTGGCAATTCATCAATTAAACCGATTCTAGCATGATCAATTTCAATGTCCAATCTATCAAGTAGTTCTATGTATGAATCTAGTTGTTTAATGTGCAAATGCGTGAAACATTGGGAACTAGGTTTAGATCGAAGATAAGCACGATATTAAGAGTATGTCGGGTTAGCTCGTGTAAACCCTCGATAATCTTAACGGAATTATCAAAGCAGTTTTTGATAAATAAAAGGACAGAATCTACTTGCAGGAGATCAAAAGAATCTTGAACACAAATAAAAAGAAGGGTTCAAGAAGAGACTTGCCTATTACTCGGTTAATTCGAATAGTAAAGAATATCGGGATTAGAATCCCGGAAAAAAATCTCCCAAAAATACACGAAGAATCAACAGCAACAAAGCATAGCAACAGCAAAGCTCCATGCCAGATCTGGGCAGAACAACAAACGGTAAAGTGGGATCTGCTGTGTACACAACGCAGAACAGCAAGATTGTCCAATGGGGGATCTCCCTCACACCGAATCTGCCCCAAACACGGGATAGCGGAAAGGATCTGCTGTGCCAAAACAGCAAACGCCGAAACCCACCAATCCCACTTCTTCTTCCTTCCTTTCGGTAGAGAGAGAGACAGCGGGCGGGAAAATTGAACGCGACTGCGGCGAGCTCGGGACGACGACACCATGACGAGGTGGTGACGCTGACTACGGCGATGGAGCGCTATGGTCGGGAAGCAACGGCAGCAGTGAGTCTCCGACGTGGCAAAGCTCTGCTTTCGGGCTCAAAAACAAAGGAAGATGACCACCACGACTACGGGACTTGAATGGTGGCGATGACAGCGGTAGGGATCGGCTGAGGTTGCGGGGGGTGCATGGTGAGGGATCACGGTGGGTGACGGCAAGTGGAAGCGACGAGGCGATGAAGCAAAGGTTAATGGCGATGGGTAAGGACGAGGTGATCGAAGGGACGGCGGGGAGATGCGATGGTGACGAGAGCGAGGGGAGGGCGAAGACGATGATGGTGGTGGCAGCGGAGATCAAAGGTGATCGGAGGGGCGATAAGTGGGTAGGAGATGGAACAGAGAAAGCGGGAGTGAGAGATGGGGTTGCACAGGGATGGGGGACTTAGGGGATGGGGTAGAACAGTAGAGGGGATTAGGGTTAGGCGGCGGGGGTTAAGTTTTAAATTAGGGTTAGGGTTTTAATTAGAAGATTAGGGTATTTATAGGGGCAATTGGGTAAAAAATCCAATAAGTAAAATACATTTATATGAATATAATGGATTAATATAAACCCAAATACAAAGAATAAGATATTTGATAAAACGCGATCTATAACAAATACAATTCATATCACATTACAAGAATTATTTAAAATAGAAGAAGCACAATTATTAAATAAGAATTGATTTGTTTTTAACAATCAATAATAATAATAAATAATCATATTTACAATAAGAGTAGTAATAATAAACATAACAATAAAATAATAATACTAATAAGAACAATTAATAATAGTAACTACAATAAGAATAAAAATATCAACAATAACAATAGGAATTATCGGAGTAGTGTCTTATATATAAAAATAGGAATTTGTTGAAATAGTCGGAACAATAATAGTATTTCTTAGGGTTAAAATGCAAATAGTTGATCAAGTAAAAATGAAAACAAAGTTTATTTGAATTAGTTATAATTATTGCTTGGAAAAATACTTTTACATGAAATTCATAACGAATCTAACAATAACAATTTTATAAATTTCGAAATATAGAAAAATACTCACGAAAATACGTATTTGCGGAAATACGGGTTACAGTGTCCATGAACTCTGTCAAATGCGCACCACTTTTTCATCTCTCTTCTCTTACAGACTGTGTGGTCATCTTGAGGGGAGGAAGGACTATTTCATCGTTTTCAACTTTCATGAGGATGGCTGACACACTAGCATTAAGGGGAGTGAACTTGTTGAAGCATTGTGCTGGTGGTGGGCGGCGTTGACCTGTACCGTCTTTCTGAAAATTTTTGGGTCCTTCCTCACTTGTACTCTTCTGTTTGTTCCCGGAAGGTGAATTATTCTTGTTTCAAGAGTACAGAGCTTCGTTGACTCTGATATATTTTTCACTCTTTTATAGAAGCTCATGTAATCTTTAGGAGGCTTCTTTGTGATGGAGGCCTTCAGGTCTTTGCGAGTGACATTGTAACAAAAAGTGGCAGCCGCCATTGATTAGTCTAGGTAAGAGATGGACCTTACTTCGGTTGTGAAGTGCTTGACAAAGTCTTTCAGCAGTTCTCCATCTCTTTGCTTCAATTCCAACACGGAAACACTTGTTTTTTCAGCCTTGCGGGTAGTAACGAAGTGCGATATGAAGATTTCCTCGAGCCGTTCAAAGGAGAATATTGCCCTCGGAGTATGGCAAGAGTACCATTCTCTTGCTGATCCTTTCAAAATTGTGGGAAATATTTGGCACATGAGCGCATCGGTGACATTATAGATCATCATGAGAGTTTTAAAACTCTCAATATGGTCAGTCAGGTTAGATCTACTATCGTAAGATTCAAATTGAGGAGTTTTGATGTTCTTTGGAATGGGGGATCGATGATGAATTTTCTTAAAGGAGGTCGACTAGGGCGGTAAGCCTGGCTGAAGCGGTTCACTTCATGCTTTATCTGTGCCAGGTGATCTTCAACCTCTCGAATGTGCAAAGGACTTGGTCATCCTTCCCCTTGGATCCAGTTGGGTCACTAGATTTTTCTTCTTCTGATGGAGTAGAGTGGCGCTCCATGAGTACCTCTTTTGGCTTGGAGAATATTATGCTTGAAGTTTTCTAGTTCGTCCCTAGTGCGTGGGGCATCTTTCTCTTTGTTCCCCTCAAGATGCTTTTGACTCTAATGAGTCCGGCTTCTTTCTACAGTGTGCCCCCTATGAGAGGAGTTTCTTGATCTCTACCTTTTGGGAGAGTTGCTTCTCCGGATCTCCTGACGTCCTGAGCGGCATGCCTCACCTCCTGCATGCCTCTCATCTAAACGAATTTGAAGATCGGACTCCTGATGTCTGGCACTGTTAGTTTGACGAAGATCTCTTGACCCCCTGGGACCTCGCGAGGGCATCGAGTCACTACAAGAATTATGGACTGAGATATGGTCGTGTAGAGGGTGATGTTCACGGCATGGTTCATGACAGCTTTGTCGGAAGCCTCTCGGTGCCTCTCCATTGATAGGAGCTTGATTAGGTTGTTGGGGCAGATCCGACTGTTGAGGATGAATTGGGTCCTACATAGGAGGTGCTTGCTGATGAAGAGAGGTTGCTAGATTGTTTGAGGTTGCTTCTTTCCCTTTTAGTCGCGGTGGCATGGCGGTAGTCTGATCTTTGATGTACATCTGTGTAGTTTCTCACTGACGACGACAATCTGTTGCTACTTATTTTGGTATCGGACAAACGGCTAGTGAGTTTAGATTTTGAAGGAAACTACTAAATATCTAACCTCGGATCATCGCCGTAAAAAGTGGTTAGAGCTCCTGAGATTGGATTTTGATCGTTGAAAGAGCAGCTTGATCTGAATCTGACGGTTGCTGACATGACCAATGGACCTGCAAAAGGCCTGAAACACCGGGGTGGCCCTGACAATCGACCCTCCGACACTCAAGTAAGAACCAGAGAGAAAAATAGAGTTTTAAGAGAGGAATTGCAGTTTACTGATTACCTTTTGATTGAGGGAGGGGGGGAGTATTTATAGGCTTGAGAAATTGTTAGGAGATTGATATGAATTTGATATCTCATGTCTAATTCTCCCCTTTTTAAGAGATAGAATTAGTTACTCTCTTATTGGGGATAAGAGATTTGATTTACAGTCCTCATGAGCTGGGTGTCTCTCGTAGTGGGCATACCTGCTTTTAATGGGCTTGAAAGTGGCCCATATTTTGTTAATGAGCCCGAAGGAGGCCCGGACCTATTGAAGAGACTGTTACTGTTAATCTGCTTGTATAAGCTTTAAGATATGTGCAGGAATCGTACGACCCTAATTTGCTGTAATTTTTACCATTATCAAGTTATTAATCCAATTCTATATCCATAATAGAGTTATGAACTAACTTATCTCCTAACAGGGGGTTTTAAACACAAAAGATATTCTTTTAAATTAGTCTTTTGTTAACAAACCCCTAGGCCTATATATACTCTCTACCTCTTTCATAACCAAATAATCATTCTTTTCCCATACAAAAAACTCCTTTATTTTTGAGTTAGTGACTTGAGCGTCAGAGAGTCTTATCTCCGGTGCTAACCCCGGTGTTTTAGAATTATTGTAGTTTCGTCGGTGACATCTCAGTCAGTCATCCAATCTAGTTCAAAGCACCCAACGATTTAGATTCAGCAACAAGGACTTCTTAACCAGATTTTCCAGCTAAAATTGACAGTTAGATCTATAGTTTCTTCCTCAAAATCTGAACTCATCATCTTATAGTATATATTAGATAATATCAACTCCACTCACTGCCAGTGTTCACACTCCTGTAGTTATGTGCTCACTTACTACTCTGACTACAAAACCATTGCCTGGCTTACCATCGTCAAACTAGGTAAGACTATCGAGAAGTTGAAGATGCATAGTCGGATCATTGAGATATTTCCTGTACAAAGCTTAACTTTCATCCAAATGGGAGTAGAGAGGGTTGTAACTGAGGATCTATTACTTGACCAATAAATCCAGTGCATACTTCTTCTGGCAGAGAAAGTACCCTTATCTTGTCTGATTAACCTCCAGGACGACAAAATACTTGCATTCTCCAAACCACTCTATTAAAATTAGATAAAGAGGTAACTAGATCAATGTTACTGGGTCCTGAACGTATTACAAGAAAAGACGAAGCAGAAAAAGAAATCTTATGGAACTTTAGGAAAAAATAATATTCGAACAGAAAACTTAAAATAATTACCACAAAGATGAACCGCTTCTCTTTTATTGTCCCAACCCTTGTTTGAACTTAAGCAGTTGGTCGGGACGGATCACAGTAGAAGAATAAACTAATTCACATATTGTTTAAATTGAACTCAACCTAGTCATTTATTTCCATAAAGAGCACATGCTTTTTTTTTTTTTTTGAGGTAAGAGGTGGAATAAGGCCACCCTGTTTCATTAATAAGAAGTTAACAAAACAACCCCGGCATACCGGGGGAAAACAACAGTACAAAACAAAGTACAATGCAGGAAGAGAATAAAAGAAAGCAAACATACACCCCCCAACAAACCCTGGGGGGTGGGTCTAACTACTCTGACATGAAGCAACCATATAGAACAGTCGGTTGAAACAAAACACAAGCTGGCATAAGCACTGTCATGACTGGAGAAGCCAGTCCCCTAATCCAGCGTCGACCTGATCTCTACCTCCTCGTCATCGAACTCCTCTATCTGGAATACTCTGGCTATCCTCCCTCTTGCCCCCGTGGCCGCAGCTGCAGCCCAAAAAGAGATGAGATGCATAATGTGAGTCAGGTTACTAGAAATACTATTACATGAAGCACAAAAATAAAAATTATTTCTGTCAAGCCATAACACCCATGTTGTTGCCGCTATTGCGATGTACCACGTATCCTTCATATCATGGTGAATCGTTGCGAATTTGGGGCCAATCCACAAATCCTTATAAATGCAGGGGTAGTCTCCTGTTCCTAAGGCTCGGAGTACCTCAACCAAAGTTGCCTCACTTCTTGGCAGTGAATGAAAAGATGGTTTAGATCTTCCACATGTGCGTCGCAGAAACCACAGTTGGTCGCCACCTATGGTTGTCTTTTGGCAAGGTTTTGCCTAGTGAGGATAGCATTATTGAGCACTAGCCATAAGAAAACTCTGACTTTAAGGGGAGTTTTCGCCTTCAACAACACCTGTGCCCAGCTGGGTCTGCACCCTCGAAAGTGGATCCGATGATACAGAGATCTCATCGAGAAAGCTCCCTTACTCTCGAGTCCCCAACGCTTCTGATCTGGGCCTTGGGTGCACCTTGTGCCTGCCCGTGTGATGTGTGCTTGCATGTCAAGCAATTGCTGGTGTAAATTTGGGGTTAGCGTTCCTCGGAGCGCCGGTCTCCAGACTCCCCTTTTCCAACCTTCGGCAACGGACATATTTGGTCGACTCGACCTCTCAAACAGCTCTGGGAATGTTTCCTTCAGGGTATGGGCTCCACACCAACTATCCCACCAGAATCTGGTAGACCGGCCATTGCCGATAGTCGACGAAACTGCCGAATTGAAGGGGTCGCTAGCCTTGGCAATTCCTTTCCAAAATCGCGACACTTTAGCCCCTACTCGGAAGCCCAGGTTTCTCGTGCCTTTACCCCTTAGATAAGGTTGGATGAATTCCTGCCAACCTTTCCCGCTGTTGTGGAATACCTTCTACCACCATTTCCCCAGCAGGGCCAGGTTCATATCTCTGAGGTCGATGATGCCTAGCCCTCCATGCTTCTTCTTCATGCAAGCGATACTCCATTTGATGAGGTGGTAACCTCCTTTATCCGAGTCTGCCCCCTTCTAGAGAGAACGTTTTTGAATCCGGTCAATCCTCTGGATCACCCAAATTGGAAGCTCGAAAAAAGACATGTAGTAGATTTACAGATTAGACAACACTGAGTTGATGAGTACCACTCTGCCCCCGAGCGACAGCGACTTGCCTTTCCAACCAGATAGTCTGTTCTCCACCCTGTCAATGATAGGCAACCAGTCTGCTTTAGATAATTTCCTGGTTTGAGTGGTAGTCCTAGGTATTTGATAGGGAAGCCACTCGTCGTACAGTTCAAAATAGTAGCGTGATCCCCTGCTTCATCATCGGATAGGGAAATTGGAGTCAGTGCACTCTTGTGAAAATTAATCCTAAGGCCTGACCATGCATCAAAATAGTATAGGGTCCCTTTAAAGCAGGCAGTTTCTCGTGTAGACCCATTACCAAAGAGGATGGTGTTATCTGTGTATTGCAGGATCGTACACCCTTTAGTAGACGCGGAACCGGCCACCGACGTGATCCAACCTTTTTCTTGGCACTTTTCCAGCATAACCCTCAACACATCTGCTATGATAGTAAACAGTAGTGGTGCAAGCGGGTCCCCTTGTCTGAGACCCTTCCTGCAGGGGAACGGCTGTCCTGACTTACCATTCACTGATATGGCCATTTTGCTAGTCTGCAGGTACTGCCTGATCCAGCAGATCCATTTGTTCCCGAAGCCCCTACCCCTGAGAGCTTCCAGCAAGCACTCCCAGTCGGCCGAGTCATAAGCTTTCTCAAAGTCCAGCTTCAGCAGGAAGCTCTTAGTGTTGGTCGTATGACAGCGGTGGATAACTTGTTCCGCCGTTGCCACACAATCAAGAATATTTCTGCCCTTAATGAAGCCTGATTGAGTTTTGTTGATAAGGCTGTCCATAATACTCCCCAGGCGGATAGCAAGTATTTTTGTAATAATCTTCGCCGAGCAATTTATTAGGCTGATCGGCCTAAAATCGCCCACTCTAGACGCCTCTTCCCGTTTGGGAATCAACACTACCTTCGCAAAATTAAACATACCCAATATGAGCTTGATGTTAAAAAAGTCGTCCAACAACGCCATATAGACCCCTTTAATTTCTTCCCAGAAAATTTGGAAGAACATCATAGGGAAGCCGTCTGGCCCTGGCGACTTGTCAGCTCCCATGTGACTGATGGCCTGTTTAACTTCCTCCTCCGAGAATGGAGACTCCAGACAAGATAGCGAAGTGGATGATTCAATCTGGTAAGTCTGCCAGAAATCATTCCTGAGTGGAACCCGAAAGTCATTCTTCTTCCCCAATAGGTCCTTGTAGTATCCTTGGAAGACCGTGGAAATTACTTGTTCATCTTGTACTGTCCCTGAGTTAGTTTCTAGGGACAAAATAAGATTGGACCTGTGCCTTGTACTTGCCACTCGGTGGAAGAAGGCCGTGTTCGTGTCTCCCTCTTTGAGCAACGAAATTCTAGATCTTTATTTCCATTTAATTTCTTCCATCTTATAGAGATTGGAAATATTCTCGCGGAGCTCCAGAATCTATTTCTTTCCTCCTGGGATAGGTCTCTTGATTCCTCCACTCTTTCAAGTGCATCAATTCCTTCCAACAAGGAATCTTTTGCGCGCCAGATGGTCGAGAACCTAGATCGGTTCCATTTACGTAGCCGTTTTCTTAATCCGAAGATTTTTTCACACCAACGGCCCGCAGCATCTGAGCCCGTCACTGGGAGCGCCCAGTTTTCCATCACCAGGTGGTGAAACCCTTGAATCTCCAGCCAGGCCTTCTCAAATCTGAATTTTCTATGACATTTGACTCCCTGAAGCCCAATGTCAAGGAGGATTGGAGTATGATCCGACGTTGGTCTAGGGATCGATCTAGCAGTTGCAAGGGAGAACTTAGTCTCCCAATCCATCGATACTAGAATCCTGTCCAACTTTGCCATGATCAGGAGAAGACTGCATGTTAGACCACTTAAATAGTCTATCATTAACTGGGATATCTATCAACTCAAGATCCATTATCACCCTATTGAACTCAGCTCTGTGCCTGTTGCTGGAACCTCTACCCTTGTGCTCGAACGCAAATCAGGGTAATATTGAAGTTCCCTCCAACGATCCACGCCCCTGGCCAACGGAGACGAATATCGAACAGTTCTTGCCAGAAGGCGTCCCGCTCTGAAGCTACATTCGGCCCATAAATAGCTGTGATCGTCTGCATATACTTATCCGCTCGTCGTTCCAGTCGTATAGTCAGGGAGAATGTACCGTTGTAGACCTCTGAACACGAGAGCAGGTCCGAGTTGAAGCCAATGGCAATTCCCCCTGAGGCTCCCGCGGATGGGCGTAGAACCCATTTCCTTTATTCTGTTTCCCCCTATTCTCTTGAGTTTGGACCCATGAGTAAGTTTGGTTTCCTGAAGCCCCACCACTTTCGCCTTGGACTTCGTGATAACGTCTCTAACCATATCCCTTTTACCTTTATCCCCCAGACCCCGGACATTCCAGAAAAGCGTCTTCATTGGGAAACCATGTCCGAGATGACGGTGTGTGAGGGACTCGGGCGGGATTCGCCCACAGAGACCGTTACCCCCATAGAGTTGGATCCTAGATCCTTATGCATACTAGATTTAGCCCTCTCAGTTTCCCATCCCCTCATTTTGTTAAGAAGAAACGCGTTGCGTTCTTTACCACACACTTCCAAACCACAGGTCGTAGCTAATATAAAAACTTCAGAATCTGACATGAAATTTAAAATATTAGCAAGAAATATTTTTGTACCTCCATTGATGTGTTTGGCCGCTTTGGTGGCCGTAGCTCTCTCCAAAAAGTCATCCAAGGACTCCGCATGTGGCATGAGCCCTCTTAGGTGATCGGTGAACTCTGAGCCCAACTGTCCTCTGAGACGACCCTGCGCTTCCTCTAGAAGTTGATCTGGGAGTGTGGATAGTACCATCTCAGGCGAGATCTCCTTCTGGGTGTTAGCAATGAACTCAAGATCCTCAGACTCCTCATCTGTGAACGAGAATTCTTCATCAAGGTTAAGCCGCCCCTCTAGGTCTTCCTCACTGTCTGTGAGTTGAATCTCCCTTTGTAGCATAGACACACTCAAAGCGGACTCCTCATTGAGCCCGTCGACTGGCAATTTACTATTCGTAGCGATAGTGATGTTCTCCGTTGCGGTCCCTTCAGTGGGCCCGCACCCATCTTGCAAAGGTGTCTGATTGTGCAAAACACCATTGTTACATGAACCGGAGACAATAATGGGCTCTTTGGACCCCTCTTTGGGCCCACAATCTTCTATAAAAGGGCCACACGACCCCAAATTTTGCTTATCCACACCGTAAACGTGTTCCCTTCCACCGCGGTACATCCTACCGCTCACATCGGATTCGACGCTCCTCGATCGATTCGCTGGGGCAGTAATCCTACCGCCCCTTCCAGCTGGCGATGCTTCATTGGTGGTACCAACGGTGGGGGTGGGTATGTTTGGGTTAAAATAAGGCATTCGAAAATTACGGCCAGCTGTCCTCATAGGATTGGTAGATGGTGCGATTTGATTCGAAAGCGTCGTTGTAACCGAAGCGACCCCTTTCGATACCACCGCACTCACTACTACTTGGTCTTCTTTCCCATTCTTAGCTAGCTCCGAAAGCCTCATTTTACCACCCACTTCCTCAGATCTACTACCCACTCCCTCAACTTCTAGCTAGCGCTCCTCTGTGTTTCCTTTCCTGTGGATGCTCAGATCTCTGATCTTCTCTTTCCCCAGTGTAGGATCAGGCCCATGGGGCGCAGGCTGCAAAGAAGCTTCTTTTTCAGCTTCTGGTGAAAACCAGCCTTTCATCACCCACTCTCTAGTCGAAAGTGGGGGATCGCTTTTCCTCATCCCCAATTTGGCGTTAGCCTCCACCAACCTCTGTCTCTGGGTCTGCAGGTTGTTGTTGTTTGGATTTTTCCCCATTTGGAGGTCTGAGCACTCTGATCCTTTCTCCTGAGCAGCAGCGCAGACCTCCAGAGAGTTGTTGGGCAGGGTCACTGGTATCTCCGCTGAGTTTAAGGCCCCCGCAGGCTTTTGACCTTTGGATTTACCGGTTAGACTCCTCTCTCGACCTCCGTTGTACGGTAGATTCTTATGTGGCCGCACCTCAACCGCCGAAGTATCCTGTCGTTGCTTTGGACCCATGGCCGCCCTGATGATCTCTCAGTGAGCCCTTTCGATCTCATGATATCCATCGATTGTGAGGCTTTTCGATGGCGAGAGCACTTGTTTGTAGCTACGGTGGTCTCTGAAAGCAGTTGAAGGCATTGGGGAGGGGTTCGTCGGCAGTGCTTCTGCTATCTTGTCTAGCACGAATCTAACCAGATATGCCTCCTCAAAGGAAAAAAATTCTGCGAAGCGCGGCATAAGAGAGATGTCGGTGCTTCTGATCAACACTCTCGCCGAGATTAGCTCTGAGCGACGCCTCGTCTTTTCATCAATCTCCTCCACCGTTCCAAACTCCGAAATGATCTCTTGAATAGCTTCTCTTTTCCAGAAGTGAAGAGGGATGTTATGGATCCATATCCAAAACCGTTCTCCCTGAGGGAGCTCTGCTCCGAAGGTTGGCGTCCACTCACTGAAGTCAACTTGGAAATGTCCAAAGTCGACCGTCCTTAGGCCCACCACCTCCGTGACCTTCTCCGGCTTTGGGAAAGAGACCAAAAAATGTTGATGACACGGCTTCTTAACCACCCAGTCATTGTCGCTACGCAATGGCCATCTGAGATTCAAGGCGTTGAGGAAATGCGCTTCGGAGGGGCACCCTGACCGGATCCTAGCAATCGCACACCACTGTTGGAGCCAAGCTTCTTCATTCTTGATCACTGCAAGGCTGTTAGCCAGTTTGATCCTGGTGGGGCTCTCTGGCGACTTCCCTCTGATTACTTGCCTGTCTTCATCTAGATTGGAGTTGTTGACATTAGTGCATGAATACGACATATGGCCCCACTTCAAACATCTGATGCAGCGAACTTCCTTGGTACATTCCGATCGAAAGTGGCCGAGATCCCCACAATTGAAGCATGGGACGGGTTTTCTTTTACCCTTTCTCATTTTTTTCTGTCCATATTCACTATGAGCATTTTTGGAAGTATGGTTGTAGATGTTGTTTTCATGTTGGATTGGAGGAGGGGTGGAGTTGTGCTTCCTCTTACCCCCTCTGTCCACCACCACCCACTTCTCCGCCTCTTCCACACCTCGAGATCGTTCCACCGACTCTTGTGGCCCTCCGTTTGGATCCCCTCGTTGGGCCCAAATGTTGGTGTCCTTGGGGGGTCTGGAGCTTTCTTGTTGGCTTGGATGTCGAGACGCTGAGTGGCTGGGCAGTTGGACGAGGGGGGTGCAATAGATGAAGACTTGGAGATGGGTTACGGCATTGATACACTGGTGTTGTTGTGGATGGTTCTTGAGGTGTTGGGAGTATGATAGTGGTGAGGTACTGTTACATTGGTTTTTTTGGTTTTTGATTCTTTGTACACTGCCTCCTGTGGAGAGCGAAAAATCTCCCTGGACCTTGTATCAGTGACGCACCGCTGAGGGTGTTGCTGGATTGGGGGGGGGGGGGGTTCTTCTCCGCTCCCCGTAGCGAGTAGGAGGACCCCCTCTATGGGCCCTTCCCCTCAGTGGTGACTC
Organism: Hemerocallis citrina; assembly: GCA_017893485.1. Classification (NCBI taxonomy): domain Eukaryota; kingdom Viridiplantae; phylum Streptophyta; class Magnoliopsida; order Asparagales; family Asphodelaceae; genus Hemerocallis; species Hemerocallis citrina. Next base: position 20,239,430 of record CM030367.1, read on the forward strand.
CCGATAATGGCGATGATAAGCCTTGCCTCTCCCCAGGCATTGATGTGCACTACGGTGTGCCCGCCTTGGGGAGAGCGCGCTCCTGAGCCTATGGGAATCCCCTAACAGGCGTTGAGTCCCCACATGTGCAGCTGAACGGTTGGCTTTGACAGTAAGGGTTTCTGAAGACTCGATGCTCTGGAGCTGAGCTTGAAGCACTTGATGTGAAGTGCTGAGGTGTTGGGGTGAAGTCAAAGAAGGGTGGGTTTTGGTGGAGTCGGAGTAGCGGGAGTCGGAGTAGTTTGGCAGGAGAGTTGATATAGCTGTATTGTTATTAGTAGGAGTGGGAATAGAAGTTTCGGCATGGGTATGACGGTGTGGGGGTAAAGGGGCCGTCGGAGTGTGGCAAGGGTCCGCAACCACTCATCTCGAGTTCCGTTAGCATCCTGCGTTGGTAGAAGTAGTTGAGTAAGCAAGAATGGCAAAAGGAGGGGGAAGAAAAGGAGGAGAAGGTGAAGCTTGAGTAGAGGGTTGGCTGTTTGAGGCAAATAAGGGGTGGGAAGCAAAATCAGCAAACAACAAGGAGTGAAGAGAAAGGAGGAAGGCTAGTATCGATGGCCTAATAAGCAGGGGAGTTAGAGGGGGGGGGGGGGGGTTAGAGAGGTGCAGTAGTGGGGTGTAGAGGGTGCTTTGGAGAAGATGATTGGGGCTGAAGGGAATGGGGACGGAGATGGAGTTGGTAGGAGCTCCATCTTAGACCAACACATTTTTGGGATCAAGAGACGCTTCATGATATATGTTACAATTTTTCTTAGAGCACATGCTTATTCTTAGATATATTTCGTTTCTTGGCTAGTTCACATGTGTACTATAAGAGATTAGAATCTTAATGATTTGGAAAACTAAGGATTAGGATCTCAAAGAATTCGTTAGTATTATGATTTTTTCTTAATTTCTCATAGGAATAAGCTCAAGATATCGATTAGTTACTTTAAACATATAATTAAATTTTAAAGATTAAAAAAAAATTAGTAACTTATTTAAATCAACCTCTCACACTCACATATGTATGCCGCATTCTGAATTAGCAAACCCGAATGCACCACGTCCCGGATAAGCAATCCACGACCCGGATAAGCAATCCGACTAACTCTCTCTGTACCATGTACCGTCAAAGTAACGTACTGCATCCCCATACCACGAACTATAACTAGTACGTACCACTAACCTGGTAACATAGAAATTGAAATAGATCATTGGATTTTGGTCAACTTACCTCAAAGTGATGATTAAGTTCTACTTACCTCAAAGTTTTGATTAAGTTCTCTGTGTTTCCAAGCACCACTACTAACTGATCACCATGCTTCATTCGATATATTGTCTGTTTCAATATATACATCACCTTTCTCAACTTACAAACATGATCTGAATTTTCTTTGTTCTTGAACCAAGGCCGGTCTCCATCTTTGAGACAAGGCCCCCGAATTTTTTGTAATTTTAGAGGCCCCAAATTTGTTTTCCCCTTGTAAATATAGATACGTATTTTGTGCGTAAAAAAAATTGTAATTAGGAGTCCCAAAAAATAATTATTTGGAACATTCGCCTTGGGCCCCCCGGAACTCAGGGCCGGCCATGTCTTGAACCCAAAAGGTTGTTCCATGTAAATCTCTGAATTTAACTTCCCATATGGTAAGTCATTTTTCACATCCACCACCACAAATTTCACGCTTTGCATGCACAACAAGTACCACCACTAACTGATCACCGTGCTTCTTCACGGAAAGGCTAGAGTCTGACAAAGCAACTCAATTCCCACTGGGTGACTAACCCTATCGGTGCCTGTTTCAATCTATACATCACCTTTCTCAACTTACAAACATGATCTGACTTTTCTTTGTTCGTGAACCCTAAAGGTAGTTTCATGTATATCTCTGAATTTACCTCCCCACATCGTAATTCGTTTTTCACATCCACCGCCATAAATTTCACACTTTGCAGATACAAGAAGTGCCAACAGTACCCCCACATTGTTGTGACTTTGGCTACTGAACTGAAGTGGCATCGTGATCTAGTCATGCTGTTGCAAAAATCATCGGGCTACACTCGTATTCTTGTATCTTTTAATCAACATATTAGCCCTAGTCTTGACTTTGTAGACCAACTTGCAAGAAATGGGCCTAATTCTTTAGGCATTCGTACCAAGACCCACGTTTCATTCTCCTTCCTGCAAATGACCACTATTTCATACGCTTGATTCATCCATTTGACACACTTCCTAATAGGTCAATGATTCCACGTCTTCAAGCAATCTGCATTAGCATACTTTGGATTTGGTTTCTCTATCTTGTCAACCTTCGAAACTGCGGAATTAGCTATTCCCCATTCTCTTCTATCTACCTTCGCTTGCACGCTCATTCTAAAGCATCTTTCAATGAAAATCAATTGCCGCATTTTTTTCTTTCTCCTTAGCTGAATTAGGAGACTAGGGCCCTGCCTCTAAAAGGTTTTGTTGTTGTTAGGAAGTTAAACGTCACCATTGACATCGATGTCCTGATATGTCTCAAGCCACCTAAGTCACTAAACTAACGCTAAACAGTTCTAAAGCAATTTGTGGAAATGGAGTTTCAATAAACGAATAGTTATATAGAGACTTTAGAAACAGTTAACAATCCGATTTTTACTCCTGTAGATGGAGCAGCTGTCATCACCTAACTTATCTTCCCAAAATAATCAGTGAAGCCTATTAACTAAGAGTAAGTCAGGTGCAAGTATAGTTGAGGCGTGACAATATAAGCCAGAAATTGTTTGACTATTGTATATGTATAAATTATATTCTCTAATAGACTAATATCTCTACTACTATAATGGGAGAAAGCCTTAGTGTAATTTGTCCATGTACCAATCCGTGTAACACACGTACATAACTATTATAAATGAGATTTTAGATCAAATTCAAACTACGTCTGAATTTTTACTTTTAAAAAAATATATTTATTAAGACGTGCATCGCACGTATAAACTACTAGTTGTTAAATAACTAGGTTTGCTTGTTGACACGTGCATACATCACGTCTTCGGAACGGTGCACCTTATTTGATCATATAAAATAGTTTTGGAGGTCCAGCAAATTAATTGAAGTAGAAAACATAATATATGAGAAATTTTTGGGGTCCAGCAAAAAACATATTATATGATTTTTTATGATTTTTTTTTTTTTTGAGTTATTTTTTTGAAGTTTTTAAAATTTTAATTATTTTAGTTTTTTAATTTTTAATTTTTGTTTTTTAAAAAATTTTTAAAATTTTTATTTTCTTATTTTTTGGAATAGAAGAGGGAGGGAGGGAGAGGGAGAGAAAAAAAGTAATTAAATAAATATAGGAGTTGTATTGTGGTGGGGGGGGGGGGGGATTTGAATTTGAAATTTGGGGAAAAACTTTGGGGGGAAAAATATGTTTTGTGAGGTTAGATCTGGGCCTTTGATTTTTGGGAGATTGAATGAGAGCCACTTGATAGCATTCTTTGTGTTTTATTATATAGATAAGTAAGACAATAAATGAGTAAAATTTCAAAGAGAACGTGTTGTCCACATGTGCTCTCTTAATTTACAATTAACTCATGAAAATTGCTTCTATAAGAGCATCCACAATCGTTTGCTAAAAAATATGGCAAAATGATAAATGAAAATAGAAAATGAGAATTTCTTGTGCAACGGTGATTTGCTAAAATTTAAGAAGCGATGGTACATGTTGTTTCGTTCATTTGCTTTTTTTATATTGTAAATTAATTAATTTTTTGATGTTAAAATAGGTTAATTAAATAAATTAAATAATAAAATATATCTAAACCTACTTAAAATTATACACTAACCTAACTTAACACTAACCTAATCCTAAAACTGGGGTGGGACGGGACATGTTGTCCCGTCCAAACCCAAAGTGCTTGAAACAGGACAACATGTCTCGTTTGAGCCAAAAATTGATTTTTTTTTTTTAGATGGTAGTCTGATAATTATAAAAAAAAAATTTAAAAAAACGGACCGATGAAAGGACATGTTTCGTCTGATTCCATTGAAAAATTTAAAAAAATAGGGATAGAACAACATGTTCCGTCTCTTATAATTCGAGAATCGCAATTTCGTTTCTCATTTATGAGAAGAAACTGTAGCAATTTTGCCATTTTATGGCAAAAAAACAAACGACTGCAGAGCCTCATTTCTAAAGAAACAAGAAATTGGCAAATATAGCGAACGATTGTGGATGCTCTAAGGTCATACGGTCAGTTTCGGCCGCCATACAAACAGCTTGTATGCGCCCGCACATCCTGTGGACATGAATGCTGGATCGATGTGAACCCACCCCGTGCAAAACCACTTTTTTGCTACAGTTTTGTTTTTCCGATCTGTAAACGACCAAAATGAATACAGAAATGGTTCTGTCTGCCATTTATTCACGTTTTGAACTGCATAAATGGTTTTGTCGGTCGTTACAATGGTGCATTCAAGCTTTTGTCTGTCGGTACAGTCAGTGCATCCAAACTTTTGTCTATCATTATAGTCAGTACATTCAAGGAGATGTCCGCTATTACATTCATCACTCTGGCTCTATAAATAGAGGCATCTTCTCCCCTCTTTGAACACACGAGAAGCTCTTCTCTCCCCCTCTTTTCTGTTCTATTATGTTCGTCTAATTCGGTCGTTCAGAGGTAGAATTCAAACATTTGTTAAGTTCGATAGCATGACATGATGCATACATCAACACTCTACTGTCGTTGCATCTTGGGAGACGGACACCTCTGCAAATTCTAGCACCCAGACGAGGCAAATCTATTTTAAGGAGATTGTGTGATACACAAGCCTCGACACAAATTGGTTTGGCTTTGTAATTTTGTAATTTTTATTTTTCTTTTAAATTTGTTTTTTTTTTCTTCTCCTCCTTTTTCTGATTTTGTGCCTTTAAAATCAAACTTGGTTTTATTGCAAACATTTTGTAATCAAAGTTGTTACAAAGAGAATAAATTTCTTGAAGTTGGTTTTATTTTTTAAATAAATTTTGTAACACCGGCCCTGCCTGCCGGTTTTCCTTATTTCATTCATGAGGCCAAGGACCGATCCAACGGTGTGGAAAGCATAACGTGGAGCAAAGCTGAAGGCAAAGTTAGGTTTGTGAGTTCTAGTGTGTGTATATATATATAGCTTCATAATAAACGTAAGAAATATATAAAAAAAATAAAGAAGAATCTAAGATAGTTAATATCTCACAAAGCAATTCATAAAATAATCTCTACTATTTTAATGGGAGAGTTGGGGTTGTAAATAAACAAACCCTAATTTTGTAATTGAGCAAACCCGTGTAATATACGGTCAAACTAAAACCCCTAAATATACCCGCGCATCACGTTCAATCCCTACCCAAAAAAATAGCCGCTTCATCTTCTCTGTTGGAAAAGAAACCCTAAATCCAGAACATCTCTCCTCCACCCATCGTCGCTTCCTCTCCTGCTCATCTGCCCTCCCATCGCGCACCCATCCTCCACCCATCGTTGCTTCCTCTCCCACCGCAAAAAATCCACCCAGGCTTTCTCTATCTCAAGGGTTTTGATCAAAGGGTTCTTCTGCAAATCGATTTCAGGTAACCCCCCACCCCTCTCTCTCTCTCTCATAATGGTAAAATTATAAAGGAGTAATTTTGATGTAAGTTGAATTTGTAACATTTCCTCCACCCATCGTCGCTTCCTCTCCCGCTCATCCGCCCTCCCATCGTGCACCCATCCTCCACCCATCGTCGCTTCCTCTCCCACCGCAAAAAATCTAGCCAGGCTTTCTCTATGTGAAGGGTTTTCATCAAAGGGTTCTTCTGCAAATCGATTTCAGGTAACCCCCCCCCTCTCTCTCTCTCTCTCATAATGGTAAAATTATAAAGGAGTAATTTTGATGTAAGTTGAATTTGTAACAGTGTTAATTTGAAGTTTTGCTGCTGGATTTTAGGTGATCACTTCAAAAGGAAAAAAAAGGAGTCCCCATCCCGTCTACTCGCCTCCCAGCTCAGCCGCAAAAAATCCACCTAGGCTTTCTCTATCTCAAGGGTTTTCATCAAAGGGTTCTTCTGCAAATCGATTTCAGGTAACCTCTCTCTCTCTCTTTCTCTCTCTCTCACTCATAATGATAAAATTATAAAGGAGTAATTTTGATGTAAGTTGAATTTGTAACATTGTTAATTTGAAGTTTTACTGCTGGATTTTAGGTGATCACTTCAAAAGGAAAAAAAAAGGAAGAACAGAATTGGTGTTGGTATGTATATCTACCATCTCTTCTCTCATCTTGATTCTTCTTTTGGATTTAATTTCAGTGACATCTCTTCTACCATCTAAACAATTGTTGTAGGTAGAACTTGAAAAAAATCATCATCATGTTAATTGTAGTTGATCCAGACATGAAACAAATATTCAATCTCATTTTTCATATTTGATTTGAGTCTCTAATGAATATTGGTGTTAATGAAAATTATTATTGATTTGAACAAAAAAGATAGAAGCTGAGGAAATTGTTGTTTAGCTGTATGCAACAAGTCCTAACAACAATTAGTTGTCTGCTTTTTCTATTCGTCTACCTATAGCAATCTAAACGATTGCTGTAGGTAGAACTTGAAAAAAAAACCATCAACATGTTAATTGTAGTTGACCCAGTCATGAAACAGATGTTCAATCTCATTTTTCATATTTGATTTGAGTCTCTAATGAATATCTCTACTATTTTAATGGGAGAGTTGGGGTTGTAAACAAACAAACCCTAATTTTTTAACCGAGCAAACCCGTGCAATATACGGCCAAACTAAATCTACCAAACATACACGTGCACTACACGGTCACCCAAATCAAAACATTCAAATGCGTATATTCCTCTTTCTCTTTCTCTCCTTCTGCCTCACGCCTTTCCATCTATTCCTTTTCCTCACTGTTCTTCTGGTTTCTTGCACCAAAGAACCTATATCCCCCCCCCCTTCGCCGTGTCTCCCACCATGCTGCTGCCACGCCTACCCATGGATAAGAATTTTGGAAATTCTTGATTCACAGTAAGCAAACTCTGAACCATTCTTCCCTCTTACTTTCAGTTCCCTTTGAAAGGTTCTTCTTAGTATGATTTTTTAGCACATATTTTGATTCATTTTCGTATAATGTCTAATATTCATGGCGGTTTGATTATGAATTCAATGAGTTTGATTAAATGCCAGTGCGAAAATTGATGTTGAAGTTGTTTGCATTTTTGTGAGGTCAAGGTGTTTGATAGAATGCCAATGTGAAAATTTGTTTGGAGTTTTGTACATAGAGAGAGAGAGAGAGAGAGATAAGGTGTTTGATGGAATGCCAATGAGAAAAAAGTCGATCTCAAATTAAGGTGAATGATGTGGATGAATGGAGGGAAGTGAAGAGCTTGGAGAGATGACAAGAAATCTGGAAGATTTAGGACATCCATAGTTTTTTTTTAAAGCAGAAGTGTATGTATGCTAACTTTGGTTTTCATACCTCTACGTCCAATTTAAAAACTTTAGCTATCTCTCAACAAAGTGTTTAGTTGCTCATAGTCAAGATAACTTAGGTTTAATTAATTAATTAGTTGTATAAAAATAGTTAGATGCATTAAGTTGGATAGTTAGTGGATTATTAGTGGGTTTTGGCAGCAAAAGTCTCCGGACAAAACATTATGTCAACGTGATAATCTTTAATATTATAATGAGAGACTTCGGGTTATGTCATTTGTAGATAATCAACTATCTAATCTCAACCACTCATTTTTAAGTGTAAGTTATATTAACCATCCATTTAGTCAACTATTGTCAGTTATCATAATACCCTCAAAGTTTAAATTTATTTACGACATAATTATTTACAAAAGCATTACTCATATAAAATAAACGTTGGTACCATTAGAGGTAATTGTAAAGAGTATGATAAGCGTATGGGATCGGTAAAATGAGTTCTCTGATTCGAGGTTAGACTACGTCACAGTCTTTACTTTAAAAAAAATCTTAAAACGTGCATTGCACGTGCAGATTGCTATTGGTGTTAATGAAAATTATTATTGATTTGAACAAAAAAGATAGAAGCTGAGGAAATTGTTATTTAGCTGTATGCAACAAGTCTTAACAACAATTAGTTGTCTGCTTTTTCTATTCGTCTACTGTATGCAACAAGTCCTAACATCTTTTAGCTGTGTGCCTTTTCTATTTGAAAAATCTTCTATTCATTTAGCTGTATGCAACAAGTCCTAACAACAATTAGTTGTGTGCTTTTTCTATTCGTTTACTGTAAGTAGAGGAAATTGTTGTTGGTACTTCTAGAAAAATCTTACTCTAAACTTGATCAATTTAGATTGTTGTTGGTACTTCTGACTGTTTTTTTTTTTCATTTTTAGTCGAGCTAATTATGAATCTTACTCTTTGATCTATAACAAAGTGGTTTTTTATGATTATATGATTATATTATGCTATTAAAAATTAAATGGGAGATTAATTTTTCATTTGTGTGTATTTTTTAGGTGTATTACAGGAAAGGGTATTAAAAAGGAGGTGGTTTTCGAATAAGAAGAACATAATTGGCAGGTAAATGTCGCTTTCATGTTGGTCATTGTCAAATCAATTTTTAGATTCAGAATTAGTATGATATGTTATTGATATTAATTTGGTTCGATCAAAGGATTATGGTTATGTTACTGCCTTTTTTATATCATTTTATTTTTTTCAAGTAATATTGCTTTTTCAAGTAACCTTTAAGTGCACACTACTTCCTTCAAGGTAAATGGATATCATATATCCAACGAACAATCAACAGAGCAATCTAAACAAAAAACTTATTATAGTGAAATTGAAAACAAAAAACTTAAATTACAGTGTATGTCATTTATCTCTTGGAGTGCACTTAAACTTCTTATTTACTTTTGCTTACAGGTTTATTCAAGTGATTTGTTTGGAGGTGTACTCTTGCAGTCACCACCAGCTCATGACTATGATCAAAGGGAGATGTTTTACTTATATTTTCTCCCTGGAGATAACCCGAGTAGAGAAGTACATCTACGTCTTTTATTGTTTCTTTTCTTTTGATTTGTTGCTCATCTTTGATTTGAACAATCGAAGATGAGCTTAAGAAATGGCTCTTTGGTAAAGTGATGATTTTGGCAGTTTTCATCATTTGATCTCATTTCTAAGATGCAACTTACTGGACTTTGGCAGTTTTCATCATTTGATCTCATTTCTATGATTTCTTGATTATATAGTGGCCCACTGCAGGTGTTACCTGACATGGGGATATTGTACAAAGACTGGAGTCATATTTGTCCATTTTGAAAGAAAGGCCCACAGTGTTTCCCGTCTATTGTACAAAGACTGGAGTCATATTGATGTGGATTATTTTGAACATGAAGGATTATCTGATTTTCTCTTTTAGAAGAATGATTATCTGCAGTTCTTTGTTGAGTTTGTGCAACATGAGGTTTTCCACCCTTGCATCTACAGTATTGCACCTGTAAAGGAGCATTTTCTCACTTTTGTGTTGTACGACATTCATATGGAGGTTCTAGCAAGGAATAAGATAATGATATCAAGTTTCAAGTTAGATTCGGCAACGGGTAGGCCCCACTGTAGCGATGAGAACCGAGCTTGAGTCCAGTCATATGAATCTTAAGAAGTTGATGCTACTCGACTGAAGAAGTTGATGCTACTCGACAAAACCTCGGATGGCCCTATGAGCCTTTCCATGTGCCCGAGGATGTTAAGAGGTCTATCATCTCATATTCATTAGATCATGTTTAAATCTTTGACAACTGATTTTAGCTTATTAATTAATTAATTGGAAAAAAATTTTTGTGTGTGATTTTCTTAGGGTCAGACACCAATGTTCCCTCAAATCTTTGGCCATGAAGCAAAAGGGTAAAAATTTCGATACTGTCTTTTTAGTTATAGCTAATTGTGCCAAAATTTAAACGAAATTGTTGTCTGAAGAGATTGCATGTGTTAATCCTGAAGAGAAATTGTTGTCGAAACTTATTATTATTTTTTTTCAGGATTGTGGAGAGCGTTGGCAAATGAGTGACAGATGTTGCACCAGGTGACCATGTAATCCCTGTTTTCACCTGATGGAGAGCAGAAATTCAAAATCAGCTTGCATTTTTTATGTAAGTAAAAGAAGCACTCAATGTTATACTCTTCCTCTGTTTAGTATTTTGAATTTTAACACTCTATGATGGGGTAAAACGGTTAAGAGCTAATTTTGAGAAAAATGCACTGGAGTTCCATGTTTCTACTCAAATGCATCGCTTAAAAGTGCTTTCGAAACTCCATCAAGTGTTTTTCAGTTCATCATTAGCAAATAGCCTTTGTCACTTGGCTTATTGCATTTACCTCTTTCATGTTATTGATTTAGGACTTACTAGCTATTAACTAACATTCATACTTTGTGCAGGTTTCACCTGGACTTACTAGCTATTTACCTCTTTCATGCTAATGGTGTGCCTTTCAAATATTATGCCTCCCTCACATCAGGTACTCATGAAAAATTTACTAGGTCTCTTTGTTATACAGCCAAAACACATGTTATGCACACCGCTGATCTTAGTAAACACATGTGTGCACGTTCTAGAATTCTAATTTGTAAGAAACTTAAAGGTCATTAGGCAAATTTGGTCTTTCTGTGATATTTTAGAGATGGTATTTATGCACCAAGGTATCAAATGAGTAAATGGTGGGCAATGATGTGGTGTTTAATTAGGCAGAATTGTCCTTTATACCCTAAAAAGTAATTAGTATCTGCATTTCTATTTGACGGCTACATCTACCATCTAATTTGTAGCGCCCCGAATTTCTAATATAATAACTTAGAAAATACGTGGCACAATCCCAGCATCCACTTCAATGTAATAGTACACATAGCTCAAAACACAAATAATTTTCTTCCAACTTTTATTACAACAATCTTTTTCAAATGCAGCGGAAATACAAACACCTTGAATTAAAAGCATTCTTTTTACAACACTTCTCTTTACAAAAATTACACAAGCCTCTATTACATTACTTATAATCTCCAAAGCTAACTCAAGCGTGCAAACCCCCAAACTCTAAGCAACAACCTGCAACACATGAGGCTAGAGATGATCCCTAACCCCCAAAAATAAAGGGGTCAGCCATAAATGGTGTGAGTGACATAAAAACAAACAACATAATTTAATCACAGAACATAAAGTCATCAACATCATGTATTATCCACAATGATAAATGAATGAGGAATAACAAAGATGTAAAGCATGAAAACATCACAGAATAAAAAAAACAACAAGTGCATCTAGTCTAAGTGTCAAGTGTAGGAAAACTGGAAAGCTCATGCATAAAACCAAGTCAAGACAACGCAAAATCTATATGCGGACTCTCTAATGCATACTTGTCGAAGTCTATGCATCCCATTCTACATAGGTTCGGTGCAAGCCCTTAACGTCTCCACTTCATAGGGTTCAATTCCGGCTATGCAACTAATCCTAACACGATGACTACTACGAGATAAAGATAAACTGTGAGAATTAGCCCATGCTTGATAATTCCGGAGATAGATCCCACATCTTAGGTAATTTACCTGGATAATTCCGGAGATCATCCCACATCTAAACATTGACACATCATCACATGAATACCCCATGAGCGTCGCCTCGACTTTGATAATTCTGGAGATCAATCCCACACCGCAAGCAAATCAATTGGATAATTCCGAAGATATATCTCACATCGCAGGTAATTTACCTGGATAATTTCGGAGATAAATCCCACATCTCAAGTAAGTTACTTGGATAATTCCGGAGATTAAATCCCACATCTAAAGCCATACCGAGGTGCATAACCCATGTTCCCATTCATCATATCACCACTAGTGCCTGTCCTTATCATTTTCGGGTTATTTAATTACTTAACAAATCTCCTAGAGTTGGTGTACCCTACCGGCTTAAATTCAAAACTGACTAACTGAAATGCCTCACGGGCTTCAACAAAATAACTCAACACCGGTATACTAGGGTCACTCACCTCTAGAGACTCAAACTCAAAAGTCTTAATCAACTTTTCACTAAACAAAATTAGCTCAACTGAATATCTCAAACCAAATGCTTAACTGAAGACAAAGTATAGACTGAATTATCTGAAAGCCAATCATTCGAAAGAACACTCAAGTTACAAAAATCCATCAGTACCAGTCGACTCATACTGTGGTAAGTCGACTGTCCAGAGGACAAATATCCAAAATTTTACAAAAATAAACTAAGTCATACCAGTCGACTTGAAAGCCATCAGTCAACTTAATCGAGACAAAATTTCAATAATTCTCAAGAAAATATTCTAAGTATATAAGTCGACTTAAAGAGGTCATGGTCGACTATCCAGAAAGGACTGAAATAATTTTACAAAATAAAGATCTCAGGACACCAGTCGACTGCATAAGAGTCTAGTCGACTGTCCAGAGGAGATTTCAAAAGATCTGAAGAAACTACAGCAGGGTCGTACCAGTCGACTGAGTAGTAGACCAGTCGACTGTCGGCCTACAGTTTTCATAATTTAGGTCTGAATACAAAGATCAAAACTGGAGTTTTCTGAAGATTCTTTGTTTAAAAAATAACTCGTATTCATATAAAAGTGAAAAATCTCCAAATATCTCAGATTGGATTCAATACTCAATCATCCAATATCTAAAAACTCAATTCTCTTGTTCTCAATTCCTAATTCTTTCATTAGGGTTTTTCAATACTAAATTTCTTCACAACTCATAACATGATCTGATTTATAAACACAAGATCCAGATGCTCGCCATCCGATCATAACCATACTCAAATCTTAACATACTTTTAGCAACACAATTTTATAAACAAAGATCTACTAGTCCTTCATAGATGTTACCTACATTGTCCAAACAACCACAGTTGTTCACATGAATCATACCACAATATAAGATCCATATCATTCACAACATCAAATCAAAACAACATTGTCACTCGCATACATAGATCAAAACAACAAAACAATTTTATATCACTCACAAAATCAAAACAAAACAAAAACAAAGTCACTCACCTTAGGAACGAAGAGATCCAACAAGAAAGTCTCTCCTCTTGCGAGATCCAAAAATCCTCCTCTTGATCACCAAGAAAATAATAATATAATAAATCTTTAGTTGTGCAGCAAATGACGGCTGCACGTCCTCTTTTATACGGGCCGGGATTGAAAGGAATTAGGGTTTTGAAGTACTTTTGCAAAATAGTCCTTTTCAATTTATTACATCACATATATGACCTTCCTTAGTTAAAATAAGTTAAATAAATCAAAACTAAATAAAATCCTTTTACCACTAAGTTTTCCAACAACCCAGCACAGCCCAGAGATAAGATAATTTTGGATTTACACTCAGGGTGGCAATTTTGCACAAAAGCCCTCCCCTTTTGTAATATTTGCAATTACATCATTAAATATTCATAAAAATCCAGAAAAATCCGAAATAATATCTAATAATACATATTACATTTTCCAATCAAAATATATGACCTTTACCTTCCAGAAAAACATTTGCACGGAGATCCAACATGAATTCTATATTTGCAAAAACACTCTGTTGGTTTAAATCTTCACCAAATCGATTTTAAATAAAATATAAATGTATTTAAATTTAAATGCTAGCCATGGGAAACCAAAATATCACTAAAAATGAATTTTCATAGTTTATTTAAGATCCAAACGACTTTTTACATAAAAGCCCCTCTCTTTCGAGATATTTGTAAAAATAGTTTCTTTATTCAGAAAAATCGCAAAATTTAGAATACACTCCATAATAAGTATGAGAACTTATTAAAAATATTAAATTATATATTTACACCAAAATTATTTGCACGTGTTTCGCACGTGTAAAAAGATAAATCTTTTTAGAAAATATTTATTAAATTTCCAGTAAATCATTTTAATTCATTTTCAAATATTAAAATAATATTTGAAAATATGGGGTTCTACATCACTCCCTCCTTAGAAGAGTTCTGTCCTCAGAACTACTGCTAATGGGGTCCAAACAAACACATCAAGAAGGAATGAAAACTTATGGATAGAAACATAATTTAAAGAAATACAATCACACAAGGGAATGCATTTCAACAAAAGAAGTACAACATACAGACGAAACACAATTATGCAAAGAATTCAGAAAATCAAACTTCCATTGCGCAACTCTGATAACTGCCACCGGAAGTCCTGCTACAACAACTACTGAACTCCTGCATCCAACTCTGACCTTCCACATTTGTTCCAAGAATCAGTGGCCACTCCCTCCTTAGAAAGGACATGACTTAGGATAGGCACCTTAAGACCTTGCTTGGAAACACCTAAGCTCCATACTAAGACTAACAAGAATTGGGCGACACAATTGCATGCAAGAATTCAGTATCAAATAAAACTTTTGTTTTTATTCCACTAATCCAAATAAATCTTGTTACATGAAGAAAAATACTCAATCTTCAATTATTCCACAAATAAAAGTTTTATTTAATACAAAAGAATGAATTTCCAAGTTCTTGCACACACGAGTCACATTCCTGAGTATCCTCATCAGTCAATGCAGACTCTCGCCCCTTTTCAGATCCTTGCCCTTCCCGGCACCATCTTTCTTCAGCTGCGGACAGTTCGATCGAATATGCCCTTCACGATCACAACGATAGCACGCCTTCTGAGGTTCGGTGCATGCTGCTCGATGATGTCCTGTCTCTCCACAATTGAAACAGGTTTGCTTCGCCAACTTCGGACACGTTGACCGGTAATGACCTGCCTCCTTGCAGAAATAACAAGTCACTTTCCGAGTTGCAGGTGCCTTCTGCACTGGATTCCTGAACTTGATTTGCTTCGCTGGGGATTCCTTCCCTTCCTGATCTGATGCTGGCCTCTTCCTCTTGAGAGACTCGTCCTGCTTGATGGGATCAGCGTTAATAAACACTGGTCCAATCCTAAGATTCCGATTCTGGTTCCGAATCTGTGCCTAATTAACTGCCATCAGCGCATCCAGAGTCTGATACACCTTGGCGAACTCAACCTCAAGATCAATTCCAGTTCCTCGAGAACTACCAGATCCATCGCCATTGTTGTCCCCGTTCCTAGGTCTGGATGCAACCATACTGATCACTACAAAACGAGGGTAAAGTTAGAGCATCACCACACAACTCACATTCACTTCAATACCCTATGACAAAACCTCAACCATACCCTAAACCATAACTTAGACCACGTGTAGTGGATGTATCCAGTCTTAACGCGACATAAAATTTTGTAAACACAAGTAGAGTAAAATCAACTATACTAGTTCAAATTACATGGAAACGTAAAGTGTAATTCGAATAAATAAAATGTCATAAAGGAAATATTTCTTTACCATTATTTTCATTATATAAGTAAAAATTCTTGAAATATCAATTAGCAATAAGTAAAAGAAATAGTCAAAAGTAAGAATTGATCGATCAGAAAAACATTGTTAAACACATAATACTTGAATAAAATGGACATAACGAAGTGAAAATCCCAAAAGGACAATATTAAGAAAGAATAAAATAAAGACGTACAAATTAATAGTAGTGAAAGAAATTTATAAAAGTAAGAAGAAACGGAATGAAATACATGCCCAAGCACAAATACAAGTGTGAATGAGAAAATACATATGTTGTGTAGCAACTTTACACAATAAATATATCATAAAATATATATACAATAGTGTAGGAATTAAACAAATGTGAAATGATATGCATAGTGAGTATGTTGAAATATGTGGTACATATATAGGAATTTGTAGGAAGTACATGTAGTAATCAAGAATGTAATGATAATAAAATTTAAGCAAAATATAAGTAGTGGGTGCACATAGTACATTCGAAAAGTATGAAGCAACAAATTTAATAAGTAGCTTTTAAATAGTGGAAAGAAGTTATAACAAAAGTGGTCAACTGTAAGTAATAATAAGGGTATCGAATATAAGGTGCAAAAACATAATAATTAATAAAGATCTAAATGTGCAAAACGTATCATATTTATATGAGTAAAATATTGCAATCAAGTTTAATTGCTCCAAAATAAATAAGACAATACAAAATAATGGAAAATATAGTATCAAAAAATCCAAGTATATGTAATAAAATGAATGTAAATATGCAAAACAAAATGTATAGTATAGCAAAACAATATTGAAAGGAAATAGAAGTAGCAATAATAACTTAACACGTAGTAATTCAAAACTTTAATGTAATATTTAGAAGTAATATCAAAGTATACGGGTAACGAAAAAGCACATGAAAGTAAGATAAATAAGACGTCAAGAAAGAAATGGGTAAGAGTCGCAAAATAAAAGGAGCTTGTGAAATGCTAAAGGATGCACTATTGAATTACAGCAAAAGTTGCCAAATAATAACTTGGACAAAAGAATAAGAAGTAAAAACCAATATTAAAGTCAAAGAAACAGTTTTAAAAGAAAACAAGACAATTAGTAAAGTTTAATGTTTGCACTCATGAATAGAAAAAATATAAGCTCGGTTGGAGATATAGAAAAAAAGAAATAAATTCAGTTGCTGACAATAAAAGAAACCGAATAAAAGTAAAATAAGTTGATTTCACAAAAGTTATTTGGTAAGTAAACAAACATAAAACAGTAAGAGTGATAGGATACAAGAGTGAGCACAAAATTGAGGTGTACAAAATATACAAGAGAGCAAATAATTAAAAGAATCTAACGGAAGATAATTAAATTTTATAACTAGGAATAAATAAATAAATGAAAATTACTTTGGCGAAAATCATATAATTCAGAAATTATATGCAGTGGGTAAGATAGCAAAACATATAGTAGATCATTAATAAGTAAAATAGAATTATATAAGTTGAAAGGGTAATACCTTACATAAATAAATATCAAATACACAAAGTGAACAAAAGATGTCAAGAATAGCTAGTGAAAAAATATTTGCTTTATGCAAAAATAATCAATACACTTGCGATAAAAAGATTTCATTCATGTCTAAGCATATAAACAGCCTAAATCTCATTACAGGTCTTCATGACCAAACAATCAAATCACACACATCAGATGTCCACCAGGGTACTCACACTTCTAATGTCCACCTAGGTACTCACGCTCCAGTGTCCACCTAGATTGGTTTCCATACTATGTTTATTATTACTATTGAACCTAGCTCTGATACCAATCTGTAGTGCCCCGAATTTCTAATATAATAACTTAGAAAATACGTGGTACAATCCCAGCATCCACTTCAATGTAATAGTACACATAGCTCAAAACACAAATAATTTTCTTCCAACTTTTATTACAACAATCTTTTTCAAATGCAGCGGAAATACAAATACCATGAATTAAAAGCAATCTTTTTACAACACTTCTCTTTACAAAAATTACACAAGGCTCTATTACATTACTTATAATCTCCAAAGCTAACTCAAGCGTGCAAACCCCCAAACTCTAAGCAACAACCTGCAACACATGAGGCTAGAGATGATCCTTAACCCCCAAAACTAAAGGGGTCAACCATAAATGGTGTGCGTGACATAAAAACAAACAACATAATTTAATCATAGAACATAAAGTCATCAACATCAAGTATTATCCACAATGATAAATGAATGAGGAATAACAAAGATGTAATGCTTGAAAACATCACAGAATAAAAAAACAACAAGTGCATCTAGTCTAAGTGTCAAGTGTAGGAAAACTGAAAAGCTCATGCATAAAACCAAGTCAAGACAACACAAAGTCTATATGCGGACTCTCTAATGTATACTTGTCGAAGTCTATGCATCCCATTCTACATAGGTTCGGTGCAAGCCCTTAACGTCTCCACTTCATAGGGTTCAATTCCCGCGATGCAACTAATCCTAACACGATGACTACTACGAGATAAAGATAAACTGTGAGAATTAGCCCATGATTGATAATTCCAGAGATAGATCCCACATCTCAGGTAATTTACCTGGATAATTCGGAGATCATCCCACATCTAAACATTGACACATCATCACATGAATACC
Organism: Hemerocallis citrina; assembly: GCA_017893485.1. NCBI lineage: Eukaryota > Viridiplantae > Streptophyta > Magnoliopsida > Asparagales > Asphodelaceae > Hemerocallis > Hemerocallis citrina. Next base: position 20,257,483 of record CM030367.1, read on the forward strand.
CCATGAGTATCGCCTCGACTTTGATAATTCCGGAGATCAATCCCACACCACAAGCAAATCACTTGGATAATTCCGGAGATATATCTCACATCGCAGGTAATTTACCTGGATAATTCCGGAGATAAATCCCACATCTCAAGTAAGTTACTTGGATAATTCCGGAGATTAAATCCCACATCTAAAGCCATACTGAGGTGCATAACCCATGTTCCCATTCATCATATCACCACTAGTGTCTGTCCTTATCATTTTCGGGTTATTTAATTACTTAACGAATCTCCTAGAGTGGGTGTACCCTACCGGCCTAAATTCAAAACTGACTAACTGAAATCCTCACGGGGTTTAACAAAATAACTCAATACCAGTATACTAGGGTCACTCACCTCTAGAGACTCAAACTCAAAAGTCTTAATCAACTTTCCACTAAACAAAATTAGCTCAACTGAATATCTCAAACCAAATGCTTAACTGAAGACAAAGTATAGACTGAATTATATAAAAGCTAATCATTCGAAAGAATACTCAAGTTACAAAAATCCATCAGTACCAGTCGACTCATACTGTGGTAAGTCGACTGTCCAGAGGACAAATATCCAAAATTTTACAAAAATAAACTAAGTCATACCAGTCGACTTGAAAGCCATCAGTCGACTTAATCGAGACAAAATTTCAATAATTCTCAAGAAAATATTCTAAGTACATAAGTCGACTTAAAGAGGTCTTGGTCGACTGTCCAGAAAGGACTGAAATAATTTTACAAAATAAAGATCTCAGGACACTAGTCGACTGCATAAGAGTCTAGTCGACTGTCCAGAGGAGATTTCAAAAGATCTGAAGAAACTACAGCAGGGTCGTACCAGTCGACTGAGTAGTAGACCAGTCGACTGTCGGCCTATAGTTTTCATAATTTAGGTCTGAATACAAAGATCAAAACTGGAGTTTTCTAAAGATTCTTTGTTTATGAAAATAACTCGTATTCATATAAAAGTGACAAATCTCCAAATATCTCAGATTGGATTCAATACTCAATCATCCAATATCTAAAAACTCAATTCTCATGTTCTCAATTCCTGATTCTTTCATTAGGGTTTTTCAATACTAAATTTCTTCACAACTCATAGCATGATCTGATTTATAAACACAAGATCCAGATGCTCGCCATCCGATCATAACCATACTCAAATCTTAACATGCTTTTAGCAACACAATTTTATAAACAAAGATCTACTAGTCCTTCATAGATGTTACCTACATGGTCCAAACAACCACAGTTGTTCACATGAATCATACCACAATATAAGATCCATATCATTCACAACATCAAATCAAAACAACATTGTCACTCGCATACATAGATCAAAACAACAAAACAATTTTATATCACTCACAAAATCAAAACAAAACAAAAACAAAGTCACTCACCTTAGAAACGAAGAGATCCAACAAGAAAGCCTCTCCTCTTGCGAGATCCAAAAATCCTCCTCTTGATCACCAAGAAAATAATAATATAATAAATCTTGAGTTGTGCAGCGAATGACGGCTGCACGTCCTCTTTTATACGGGCCGGGATTGAAAGGAATTAGGATTTTGAAGTACTTTTGCAAAATAGTCCTTTTCAATTTATTACTTCACATATATGACCTTCCTTAGTTAAAATAAGTTAAATAAATCAAAAATAAATAAAATCCTTTTACCACTAAGTTTTCCAACAACCCAGCACAGCCCAGAGATAAGAAAATTTTGGATTTACACTCAGGGTGGCAATTTTGCACAAAAGCCCTCCCCTTTTGTAATATTTGCAATTACGTCATTAAATATTCGTAAAAATCCAGAAAAATCCGAAATAATATTTAATAATACATATTACATTTTCCAATCAAAATATATGACCTTTACCTTCCAAAAAAACATTTGCACGGAGATCCAACATGAATTCTATATTTGCAAAAACACTCTGTTGGTTTAAATCTTCACCAAATCGATTTTAAATAAAATATAAATGTATTTAAATTTAAACGCTAGCCATGGGAAACCAAAATATCAGTAAAAACGAATTTTCATAGTTTATTTAAGATCCAAACGACTTTTTACATAAAAGTCCCCTCTCTTTCGAGATATTTGTAAAAATAGTTTCTTTATTCAGAAAAATCCCAAAATTTAGAATACACTCCATAATAAGTATGAGAACTTATTAAAAATATTAAATTGTATATTTACACCAAAATTATTTGCACGCGTTTCGCACGTGTAAAAAGATAAATCTTTTTAGAAAATATTTATTAAATTTCCAGTAAATCATTTTAATTCATTTTCAAATATTAAAATAATATTTGAAAATACGGGGTTCTACATAATTAATCTCCACTCTCAACTACTTCACATGCGTTTCAATTCATATAAAGTTTCTGCTATCTGTAGAGTTTCCGTACGTCATTTGCAATGGTTATTAAATTTGTTACTGACTTTTATATACCTTATATATGTATAAAGTTTCCACGTACCATTTGTAGTGTTTCCTTGCATCATTTGCAGTGGTTATTAAATTTGTTGTGCTGGGTGAAGAACGTGCCACATTTACCTCTTTCATGCTATTGATTTAGGACTTACTAGCTATTAACTAACATTCAAACTTTGTGCAGGTTTCACCTGGACTTACTAGCTATTTACCTCTTTCATGCTAATGGTGTGCCTTTCAAATATTATGCCTCCCTCACATCAGGTACTCATGAAAAATTTACTAGGTCTCTTTGTTATACAGCCAAAACACGTGCTATGCACACCGCTGATCTTAGTAAACACTTGTGTGCACGTTCTAGAATTCTAATTTGTAAGAAACTTAAAGGTCATTAGGCAAATCTGGTCTTTTTGTGATATTTTAGAGGTGGTATTTATGCACCAAGGTATCAAATGAGTAAATGGTGGGCAATGATGTGGTGTTTAATTAGGCAGAATTGTCCTTTATACCCTAAAAAGTAATTAGTATCTGCATTTCTATTTGACGGCTACATTTACCATCTAATTAATCTCCACTCTCCACTACTTCACATGCGTTTCAATTCATATGATTGCATTGCATGAGTTACATTTATATTACATTTTGATGGAAGTGCATTTTTTTTTTACTATTTGCAGCTTTACAGGGTGTGTGACTTTGGCAAGACTGCCACTGAGAGTATTTATGAGGATGATTTGGAAATGGTGGTTGTCTGCATCCTCAATCTTGGTGCCTGTGAAGATTGGGAGGGATGGTGGATTCTTGAAGATCAGGCACAGGGAAGTTGGTTCCACTTCTTGATCAGTTTCTATGTTCGGGATTTAGATACACATGTGGGAAAGTAAATCTGATGTTATTATCAGCAGTGAGAATCCTAGACGAACACTGATTAAGGAGGAAAAGGTGGACTTAAAGATTGAGGATGAAAAGAAGCAGATTTATAGTAAGCATATCGTTTCACAAACTGTTCATGAACTGAGCCAAATCATTGGGGTCCTACACGGTGATAGAGCAAAAGTACTTATCGAAAAGGAGGCGGTCGAAGAAATCTATCTCGTTGATACAGCACAATTTATATCTATATATGCTATTTACCAACTTTAGCTGGAATCAATTTGGTGGTGTTGTGTCGTACGTGTGATCGGCCATTTATTTAGTCTCTACTTAATTAAGTGTCGGTAAGTCTTATTCTGTAATGATGTTTACATCAATATATGTGTTGGATTCACTGTATTATTTAATGTTACTATCTTCAAAGGAAATGGAGTTTCTGATGTTGGCATGTAATCAACAGCATGGTCATATGTTTGATCCAAATGTATTCTGATATTCTAACAATCATACGTAAAATTAAATGATGCATATTCGACCAATGAATAGTGGTAACATAATAATTTTGATTTTTCTCCTTTATGTATTGTTGAAGTTTGATTCTATAATCATTCACACTTATTCTATTATTGAAGACTGCTATTTTGCAAGTTAAATGTTTTACAATTTCTTTTCTTATACGATATATAAATTCATTTAATTTAATGACTAAACTTTTTTATAGACGTGCATCGCGCGTGCATTATACTAGTCTAAATAAAAGCAATCTTAGGTGGCATACATACTACAAATATTGAAGACGGACCAAAGCGCTCTAAAAATCTATTGCTATATTTGAGACAGGTAGCAAGGCAATTTTGCAACAATGGCTTGCTTATCATGTCACAAAGTACTTTCCACAAACAAACTCATGCAATCCAAAATAGTTGTAACAACACAAAGACTAACAAGCCCAACAAAACCATCCAAAATTAAGCAATCAAAAGATCAATTTGCAGCAATCATAATTACCTTAATGCATCCCCGTACAAATTATGTGTTGAATCTTCATACAAATTATGTGTTGAATCTTCCCCGGAACGAGCATCGAATTAAACTTTGCAGGCAAGCCCGCCGCTCGGTGTGGGATGTGCATATCACCTAGCGTTAACACCAACACCATCCATTCTCTACCTTTTAGCAATATTAACTCAATTCCTCAATCATCACCACCTAATCAAAAAGTTAGTACAAATATAACAATTAATCCCAAATTCTTCAAAATTATACTCAAAACCCTAACCCTAACCTCGGATCTACAAAAGATGCACGAATTTTAAAGAAAGTGGCAGATCTGAAGTACTAAACGGAGATGAAATTGAAGGGATTGGGAAAATCATTATATCGGAATTGGTATCAGAAAAACTCACCAAAGAAATTAGAGATAGATGAATAGATCGAAGAAGTGGATGGTGGTTCGAACTGAGGAGTCTTCTTCTTGTTGCCAATTTGACGAGCGGTTGGCGAAAACGAAGTAATATTCCACATTTTGATCACGACGCGGGCTTTAGGAGTTGGGCTTGAGCTTTATAGGCCACATTTGGGCTGCAACTTTTTTGTGTTATTTAGATGTGTAAATTACTCAAAACTTCCTCCAACAATGAGGTTTATGCTAATAAACTTGTAATTCTGGTCAACGAGTATGCCACCCTTGTATAGATGTTAAACGAACCAAACGAGTCAAACTCTAGCTGGGCCCTATTGGGCTTGGTTGTGGAAATGCTCTACTCAAGCTTCACTTGTGTTCATTTATAATTGAACTTGCTTTGTTCATTTTCCGTTCGTGAATATGTTCATCTAAAGCTTGATTTTAAGACTTGTTCAAACTTTACTCGAGTTTATTAAATTTTATTATTTAGAACATTAGTCCATTTAAAACTTAATCATATGCATAATTAAATTTTGTAATGTTATAATGGAAACTGAAAATGAAGTTCAAACTCATGCATAGTAGTTAATATAGCATAGGTAAAGCACTATATGATACTCATGCATAGTAAATAATATAGCATAGGAAAAACATTATATGATATGAGTAAAATTTGGAGCCACATAATCACAGCGCGCATCTTAAAGCTTCCAAGGGCAGTACAACTATTTCATCAACAATAGGCCTACTAAAAGAATATAGGCTGTATTTAGGCCCATAAGTCCAAGAGTAAGAGGATATCCTGCCCATTACAGCTGTAAGTCAAATTCCCCCAAACATAGATTAATTGGTAATTCTATCCCTTCACTACGAGAATCTCCAACCGAATCTTAGAAGATATATTTTCTAGTTTATCTTCAATAACTGATTTCTAGCCTATAAATACCCTTCCCCCTCCATCAGTTAAATATAATCAATATTTCTCCACTAAAAAAATCAGAATCTTTATTCTGGTGACTGACGTGTGTTGGAGGGTCTTACGCCAGAGCCACCTCCGGTGTGAGACTATTTACAGGATGGACAGGCATTTCCTACCGTTCAGATTCAGTTACATACTTTCCAGCAATCTAGATTCAGATCTAGGTGTTTTCAGCCATCCATATCTAGATTCTGATGGACGACCCTTATCAGTGTTTTCACCCTCAATAAAAAAACTCATAAATCTGATTTCTCCCACACCAAAATTAGCAGCAACAGAATTGGCGCCATCTATGGCAAAGCTATAGATTTGTCTCTCCAATCATATCCATCCACCAAAAACTTGTTCAGCCATGCTACCAAGAAGAAAGAAAATGCCAACGGCCACTAACCGCCAGGGTGATCCCTGCCTTCCCCTTTCAACATCACAGCCTCCTTCCAGTGGGGCTGCATTCGCGAGCTCCCAACACCGTCGTCTTGAGCCCGTCCCATCGAAAACTGAGCGTCGGTCAGCACATCAACCGCCACCTTAGTGCCCCCTGAGTTGTCAGATCTCTACAAAACAAAATCATCAACGTCCAGCACGAAGGGATGGACCTCCATTAGTGCCTAGACGAGAAGCGCTTCGGGAAGGAGGTTCCTGCTCATAATGCCATAGAAACTAGTGGAGTCCTTTACCCTGGCGTCAGAGGTCCCATCAGATGCCCTCGCCATGGGGACAAAGAAGCGAGAGGTGCCTGACTCCACTCAGTCGGCTAGCTCCTAGGAACAACAAAAAGGAGCAGGTACACGTGACCCGGGCTGAAATCCGAAACTTCGCCGACCAAGTCCTAAGGGCCCTCCAAAACACCCCGAATAGGGACTGCCAGACAAGTGGTCCACATGGGTTAACTCGATCCATGTGGGTTAACTCGATCCAAGGGATGTGAAGATGTGGTACTCCGCCACCTATGAGAGATTAAGAACCGCTTTGATTAGATCAGTTAAGATGAGGGTCACCAAGGTGGGGGATACAGCCCCATTCAACCTCCATTCACTAGAGCTACCCTCGAAGCCGAAGCTCCTATCCCAAAAAATGTCAAGCATCCCACCTTCGAGTCATACGATGGTGAAGCCGACCCCACAGATCACATCGAGAGTTTCAAAACTCTCATGATGATCCACAGAGCCTCTGACTCACTCTTCTGTAGAACTTTCCCAGCTACCCTGTAGGGATCATTACAGGAGTGGTACTTCCATCTCCCTCTAGGGTCCATCTCCTTATTTAACTGGCTCGAAGAACTCTTCCTTATGCACTTCACTATTAGCCACAAAACCGAAGACGAGTGCTTCCCTGCTGAATTGAAGTATAAGGTAGGGGAGCCCCTTAAGGACTTCGCCAGACGTTTCACCACCGAGTCTCGATCTATCCCTACCTTGACCTGGCGGTAGAGGCTGTCGCATTTCGATACAATATCATGGACACTTACCTCAAAGCATCACTGGCCAAGATGTAAGGCAGGCAATTGACCCGAACCCAACCCTAGCCCAACCAAGGCCGACCCGATTTTAGTAGGATGCAGACCTGAATTTTTCCAAAATTTTGAATCCCGGGCTCAATACTTGAAACTTAATTAATTTTCGGGCTGGGTTCGGTTTGTATACGTCCGACCCGAACCCGACCCGAGTTTAACAATACATTATACTAGCACATTCCTTATTCAAGAACATAGCATTTTCTTTTGTAGCACCCCGATTTCCATATACTGGAAAAACCGAGACACGAGCCAGGGCCTTTTCTTCAATTTGTCACAATACACAGAAAAACAGGAGAATTTAAAACTTTTTATTCAACACCCAATGTATTACAAGTCTGAATATCATACAACTGCAATACATTACAATAGTGTTACAATAATACCTTTACAACCCTAAGTATTACAACCTTCAACAATTTATATCAGAGTACAAGGAATGAAGAACAACACTTGGTAACTCTCACTTGAGTACTTCTCAACTAATAGATAATCCATATACATGTTACAGCAGAACTAACATGACACTGACTCCTCGCTTTCCTTGCCTTGAGTCCTCCTGAATCTCACATCTGTACTTCTGTGATCCCGTACCTATGGAAGTGGGGACGTCAGTATTTACTGACACTTTAAGGTTGATAACATAGCAGCGAATCCCCCAAAACAACATACAGAAACATGGCAATTGTGTCGGTGTAGTTTAAGTATTCGTGAGTGCTATGACTAGAATCTAATGTAATATTAACTAAAGCTAGGATGCTCTTATTCTAATGTCAGCAAGTCTCCGAAGCAACATGCAGCCCATACTACATGCGCCCCATCTCAAGCCGTTTCTCCATATATAGGGATTTGAACCCGCGTTATGAATTCTAATTGTACACTACCGGTTCCTGACAGATACAACATGACTGATGAGGTTGCAGACGTGGTCAAGTACTACCAAGGCAGTATGCTCATGGTGTCTATGTCCCACTAATGCAGTCCGCTCGTGGTGTCTATGTTTGCCACTATTACCCGGCTAACCGGGCCTCACTCAAAAACCAGACGAACCCTCGGGGTTTCCGCCAACAAGAGAGCCCCCTGCCGCCCCCTAGCCAGACCGTAGTCCATGGCCTGTTCGTATCCCCGGCATAGGACCCGACGGAGTTCCAGGATCCATCCCTAGCTCTGCCCGCCTTATCATGGCACTTCAGGAATCAACAGTGTGAGATACGCAACCCGTGCTCCCAACTCGTGAGAAGCCACCGTATGTATCCCTTTGACGGGAAGGTACAACCCAATAACACCACCTAAGGCCTGCCTCAAGGGATAAGTTGGTCGTAAGGTGCCCCCTACAACCAACTCATCTCTTTCCGGCAAAGGGTCTAAGTAAATGATCTTTATAAGTCACTACCTTAATAATGTCCCTGACCCGAAAAATCCTAGGAATGACAATATTACAAACACAACATGCTAGGCCTTAAATTAGACTTCGCAAGACAACTCTACTCGGCTGCTCAACCTAGACTTACCAGAACCCCTCAGGATCCGGTTCCTGGCCCATCGATCCAAGACCCCGGCCATGCGAACATATATGCATGCCGCTACCCTGAACTTGGATTCCGTCTATACTCCGGTCCTCGATCAACCTACACTGGTTAAGATTCGACGATACACATGGAGTGACTCCTCCACAATTCCTTAGGGGTAAGAAAACATATGTCTTGATGATCGATAGCCCCTAGGGTAATAATATTACCCTAGATGAGCACAACAACTGTGTACTAGCTAATAAGCTATATATGGGTAAACTCACCACATACGAGCCAATAAGCTACGTATGAACCAACCACTCCCTACGAGCCAGGCGGGCCTCGTATGAGATGACAACGTACATACCAGCCAAATAAGCCGCGTATGAGACCAACAGCTACGCACGGGCCGGTTGAGCCACGTACGAGCACAACCATATGCAAACAACCATACAAGTAATCAAACTTAGAAGCAACCAAACAAGCTTACTAGCAACTTGATCTTCTACTACTGGAAGCAACAGAAGAATCTACTAATAGTCTATGATAGGCATTCTACAATTGAGAAGCCCGAAGCGACATAATAACCTTCATTGAACTAACTATTACTAATGAACTTTCTAATCCTTATTACCCTTACGGGTGAGGAATGTCCCCCTGATATGGTCCAATTTCGATTAGGACTTCACACAACTAGAGTCCATGGGTTCTTTTTGAAGTTCACTAGAACAACCTAGAACATACGTCCGTTTTCTTATTTAACTAGGATGCCACCCTATACCCTTCAAGCATGTATGGCTCCTTACTAACATTAACTACAACAAGGTAGTTATCACTATAATTACAACATGATTCTTTCCTTATTACTTAACCTATAGGAGTTTAAGCATGGTATACAATTGTAAGCATCAACCTACAACAACTAGTCATGGTATATAACACAACCATCAATCCACAACACTCCTAAGTACGAATACGATTTAAGCATGCACTTATAACAAGCTTAAGCATGAATAATTACTATGATCTAAACATGAAGCTTTGCTACAATTTAAGCATGAACTCCTTACAATATGTACACAACATAAGCATGGTTCCTACAACACGGCACACATCATGAGCATGGTTCCATTAACCTACAACACCCTAAGTATGGTAGATTAATTTAACATTAATCCTACAACAATATAGGCGTGGATAATTACTTAGCATTAACCTACAACAATCCTAAGCATGGTAGATTAATTTAACATTAATCCTACAACAATATAGGCATGGATAATTACTTAGCATTAACCTACAACAATCCTAAGCATGGTAGATTAATTTAACATTAATCCTACAACGATATAAGTATGGATAATTACTTAGCATTAACCTACAACAATCCTAAGCATGGTAGATTAATTTAACATTAATCCCACAAAAATATAAGCATGGATAATTACTTAGCATTAACCTACAACAATCCTACGCATGGTAGATTAATTTAACAATATAAGCATGGATAATTACTTAGCATTAACCTACAACAATCCTAAGCATGGTAGATTAATTTAACATTAATCCTACAACAATATAAGCATGGATAATTACTTAGCATTAACCTACAACAATTCTAAGCATGGTAGATTAATTTAAACATCGATCCTATAACCATATAAGCATGGATATCATTAAGCATGAATATCTACTAGCTAAACATGAGTATCATTTAAGCATAATTATCCATTAACTAAGCATGAATATCATTAAGCATAAATAACTACTAACTCAAGTATGAATAATATTTAAGCATGAACATCTACTATCTTTATTGAAACATAACATCTACTACAATTTTATTTGAACATAAACCTCTACTAAAACTTTATTTAAACATGAACATCTATTACAACTTTATAAAACATCTACTAATGTTATTTTATTTAACATGAACATCTACTACACTACTTTATTTAAAACATGAACATCAACTACTACTACTTTATTTTAAACTACAACTTGCATAAACATAAACATCTATCACCACTTCATTTTAACCATAATTATCTACTAAGCATGAATAACTACTTACTAGCTATTACAAGGACCACTTATCTTTCTTTCCTTCTTTCTTTCTTTATGAACTACAATTTACACATAATGAGTTACAAGCCCTACTTAGCATTCCTTTCTTTCTTCCCTTTTCTTTTGTAAACAAAAGCTAACAATTATTAAGTATAGAGCAATAAGTAAACATAAAGATTTATTTATTGAGTTATACAACTTCAATGCATATAATAATTCTACTATGTGCTTATGCCAAAGTTCTTGTTGAGTTCTACATCCCAATGGGTATGTACACACATATGCATATGTTTATGTCAAGTTGTTCATCCCACAACACAATCAAGACTCCACCATCCTTCCTTTCTTATGCCATTGTTCCATATGCTTAGGGAAAATTTGTCCAAGTTGTTAGTTCCTTTTATTAGCCAAACAATAACTACTAACAAAATTCCTTCTTTATGTGTTACATCAAAGTTCTTATCACTCTTTTCCCTTTTTGGGTGGTTATGCTACAACATACAAGGTAAGAACAACATACTACCACACCACTACAAAACATCCACACCAAAAGAAAAATAAACAAGGAAGATAAGAAGAAGAAGAAACTCCAAAACAACAACTCAAACAAACAACAACCAAAAGAGAAACCCCCACCTTGTTTTACTTCATAGGAATGACTAGCTATGCTAGTTCTCCTTCCTCCTAGATTTGTTTGAAGCTCCAAACCTACAAGAGAAACTCTAAGTTTTTCTTCTCTTTCTTTTTCTTCTTTCTTTTTGTCTTTCTAAAAATGAGACAAAGGTGGAGGGAGGGGGTATTTATAGGTGGAGAAAAGGGTGGAGAGTGCAAATTTGCACACACAAACTTGCACAAAACCCCTCCCATGATATGGGGCCGGTTTTTCTAGGGGAGGTGGGATGAGGTGGAGGCATGGTGTGGGTATGGTGCTATGTGAGGTGGAGGGTGATGTGGAAGAGAGAAGGTTTCTAGAAGAGTTTCCTTAATCTCTTCATGCATACTTAATCTAGGTTAACTACAAAAATATTAATAATCTAATAGGTTTTGTCATAACAAAGACAAGTATTTTGTCCAAAAATACTCAACACACAATTTGTATAATGTACTAATCGACATACTACATACATGTGTGTATATATATGCGTATACCGAAAATCTTTGCATAATCCGTATAAAAATAATTTAATTTCAGAAATAATAATAAAATAAATTTTATTATTAGTTCGGATGGTCACGGTACCCATTTGATACAATACGGATGTATACTGACCGGTATCTGGGTACAGATTATGTCTATGAACAAACTGGGTGAAAATCACCAAAATATTTCAATTTTGGGATTAAAAACAAAATAATAAAAACATAATAATAAAAATAAATTTATACAATGTAATATCTGTCCCGGATATTACATCTTTATTCAATTATTCACTTTCTTATTTCTCTTTGTTAATACATGTGCCTGTCCCTTTCTTTGTCTTGATGCTCGTACCCTTTTTTATTTCTCTTTCTTGTCTTTCTTCTCTGTCTTTCTGTGACATTCCATCTCTCTCTTTCTATACTTCTCCTTCTCTCTCGTTCTTCATACTCATTCCTCTCTCTTTCTCCACTCTTTCTTCATTCCCAAAATTTATTTTTTTCTTCTTCAAAACCCCAATTTTCTTTTTCCAAACTAGGGTTTTGACCACTGATTCTTCTCATCTAATAGGATGGCAACGAGGGCTGCGATGGATGGCGGCGACAGTGACTAGTGCGTTCATTAATTTTCGTTTTTGTTTTCCTCTTCGAAACAACTACATCGAGTGTTCAGAGTTGGATGGAGTATTGAGAGTAGCGATCAATGGTAGGTTGGATGAGAGGAGCACTGGTAGTAATGGTGACGATGATGACCTTGACGCCACGGCTAACAATGCTTCTTCCTAAGTCTACCATTGGGATCGTGTGGTCGGGGACTAGGCGGAGGTGATGGCGCGGGCTGGGCTTAGGAATTTGGATTTAATTCAGACTCGGGCTCGGGCTTCAAGTTAGCAGCTCGACCCAAAATCGAGTTGGGCTTGGACCCAATAAATCTTTTCAGACTCGGGCTTGTATAGGTCCGGCCCAAGCTCGGCCCGTTGCCAGCCCTACCAAGAAGCCTCCTTGTGACTTCTCTGGGCTACTGTAAAGGTGTCATAAGTACATCAGGGCTGAGGAGGTTCTTCATCCCCATGACCAAAGTGAGCCCTCATCCGGAAATAAGCAAAAAGTTTGAATGAGGATGGTTCCAAGAAATCCTAGAAGGATGGGTTCGATCAGCATCGTCCCCCTCAGGTCCCTTGCTATGACAAATCCACCTGGCTTAATACAAGCATATCGACAGTTGTAACCCCCGGTTTCCAATTATACTGATTTGTATTTTTTTGTATTATTGTATTTTAATTTTTCCATATTTCTCCTTGTTCTTTTAAACCCAATTGCATACATTGATAATTGGTATTATTTTATCAATCTCAATCCATTCTATAATGGTAAGCCCAATCTATTCAAATTGCAATTATTTTCTTATATCCTAGTCACTCTACAATCTTTTCTTGTTGTGAAGCCCAACCCAAATAATTTATCTCTCATCTTATTTTTATGTGTAGCCCATACCCACAAACCCAACCCAACCCAAACTCCACCAGCCAAAATCCCTTCAACTCCTAACTGAAATCCCCACTCCCCAAATATTTACTACCATGAACTCAAGCCTTATAAATCAATTCATTATTCTATACCTTATTCATGTATAACCCCTACTTAATTAGCCGCTAACTCTAAATCAATCTCTCATTAATTAAACTAATATAATATTATAAGTATATTATATTTAATATTAAAACCTTCCCCCTTTCTTCTCCTCCCTGTTCATGATCCCGACACCCTAAACCCACCATTACAGCTGCTCCTCCTCCCTTCACCTCTCCGAGCGCCAAGCACCACCGCAACCGCAACCACCACCTCCTCTCTCTACCAACCTTAGTCCTGACTGCCTCCACCGATCGCGACCCAAACCGAAGCTCCACCATCTTCCACCTCTCCTCATCTCGAAGCCCCACTGCCTGCATCTCAACCACCCCCTCGTCGCCATCGACCACCACTCCCTTTGGCGAATGCACCACCGCAGCATCCCCGTCAGTAAACAAACCATCCAGCTCGCCCTAGCACGTGCGCTCGACCACCACAGTCGAGCTTCTCCACCTTGACAGCCAACACCCTGACCTGCACCCTGCCATCTTTATCGCTGTGACCCCGTCCAACATCGTTGTCGAACCCATCTTCACCAGCGTCCTGTAGTCCTCTTCCCCCACCACTGCAAGCACCGCTCAAAATCTCGACGCTCTCACTGCCATCTTCCTCGTTGCACCGCCTGCTCCTTCTCCCTCATCGCCCTCCGGTCACCACCACCACGACCCTCCTGCCCTCATCCCTGTGCACTACCACCACCTCCTCGCCACTACTGCCACCATCGCCGCAACCTTCGACGACCTGCTCCGCCACCTCCACTGCCCCTCGCCGATGACCACGACCCTCCCGAAACTCTGCAACCAAAGCTCCACCTTGACAGCCCCACGCCGCCGGCAGTGCCAATGTAGCACCTCTTTCCCTCGACCTTCTCACTCTCACTTCCTTGCCACCACATATAGCCTCCCTACCGAAGCTCCTTGCCACACCCCATCGCAGTACCACCCGAACACCCACCTTCTCTTTGGAATGAGCAAGACCTATTCTATAGATTGGAACTAAGCCAAACAAGTGCTGCTATTGTCGTTCGTCGCACCCTTGCTCATTGTGTTGCGGTGTTCTTGCTGTAGTTGTTGTTGTCATGTTATTGTCGCCTTTTTATTGTCGGTGCTCTTACTTGTTACTGTTGTTGCTACTGTTGCATCGTTGCCATTACCGTTAGGAGTCTCTTCTTCTGTGGATTCGTTCGCTTTTGCGATCACCATAATAAGGCAAACATCACTTGTACAATCTTTTTGTTCTTGTCAACCATCTTCTTGAACTCCGCAAGTAGTTTTTCCCCCACTTTTATATCCATGTTAATCTTATTCGTTTCTGTCGATTATTGTTGAATTCGAATTATCCATCGTCATCGTTCATTCAATTTCCATCAACTCGAATATCATTGAAACACATGAGAAACCGTTCGTATATGTAACCCCTATTTTCGTAAATACGTATTTTTCATGTATTATTTGGGTTTGGGTTTTTTATAAAAATTTTCGTTTTCTTAAATTCATTTTATTTCAAAAATATTTTGTATCTCCTGTTAAAATCTGTTCTTTTCATTAATTGTATTTATTGTTATTTTCAAATGATTCTTATATTATAATACAAATCCTATTATTGTTATTATTATTATTATCAGTATTTATTATTATTATTATTATTATTTTGAAGTCAAACCAAGTACATTATTTGTATATGACTACTCTAATTGTTTGTGAGAAGTTAAATATTAATCTAATTGTATTCTTCAAATTAATTTTTATTGAACCCTGTAAAATATTGTTTTGCAACCTATGAGAATTTGTGAAATTGTATTTTATAAATTCTATTTATTTTTCCTTATCGGGTTTTGAACCTAATAACATGTCACCCTTTAACCCTATACCCTATTTCTATTCTTATTGGATCCACTTAAAAACCCAATACCCATTAATAACCTAACTCGTTACCCTTAACCCAAATTTCTATATAAACCCACTGTTAACTTAATTACCCCAAAACCCTAATTACTTTCTATTATCCCAACCGCCTGCCACCTTCCTCCAGCTCTCCCTCTCCCTGCATCTCCTAGCCTCCTTTTCATTCACCACCTCGGCAGGCCCCTCCTTCCCTTCTCCTCTCCCACAGCCGTCGCAGCCCAGTGACCCCCCCTGTCACGATCACCCCGACAGCAGCCAGCACCTCACCCCGGCTACCTTCCCTATGCCGTGACCTCCCGAGCATTGCTGTTGTGCACCTCCCCCTCCGCGACCCCACCTGGGCACCAACCCCTATCACCCTGCCACTCGACGACAGCAGCACCCTACCGATGTCGCGACCCCCCTGTCTGCCGTCGTCCCCGTTCAGCCATCGCCATCTCCTCGTGCACCCAGCCTCTCTCTATCCCTCTTGTGTGTGGGTGTGTGATCTCTCATTGTGAACGTGTGTTCATGTGATTCGTGAGTCGTTTGTTCGTGGAGTTCGTGCCCGTGAATCCGTTTTCGATATTCTTGTTCTTGCTTCATCATTTTCGTCGGCATCTATAATGCAAGTAACTTGTATTAATTTCTATTGCAAATACAAGTACTAAATACCGCATGTAGTGTAGTTGTGTTCTAGAGATAATTCTTGTGCAAAACCCCTTTTATATATTGTCTCTATGTGTTGATCTGCCCGTAGTTGTCACATTACACACACGACATGAAATAACTAAGGGATGATCAGTTCTTGATGTATACATGCATGTTGTTCGTATGATGTCGTATGCTTGATTGTGTCAGTCATAGTATATGTAACCCCTGTTTTCCCAAATATGTATTACCTATGTATTTTCTGTATTTAAAATTTTTGTAAATTTTTTTTTTCGCTTTCAAATTCTTTTGTTAAAATATTTGGTGGGATCTCCTATTAAAGCCTATTTGTAATCAATAATTTTAATTGTAGCAATTCTTCCAATGGATTTTTATTTGTTATCTGCTATTATTATTATTATTGTTATTTTTACTACTATTTGTATTATTATTTTTATTGTTATTACCTTTTGATTTTATGTTAAAAATCCTATTTTATTTATTTATTTATTTTCCTACGTCTTATTGGTTTTAAAACCCAATAACCCTACCCATTAACTTATACCCTATTACACCCTATACCCTACTCCTAAAACCCAAATACCCTGTTTCACCAAACCTTACCCGTTTACCTATTCTCCTACCCTATCAGCCGTCACCCCTAATACTCTAAACCCTAATATATTTTTTCCCCAACCTATATATATTCACCATGCCCTGTTAACCCTCTTCACCCTCAGCCGCTCTAACCCTTTACCCCCTGCTCTCTCTCGACCTGTTCCTCGTCTCCCATGCACCTCCCCGAGGCCAGCGACTGCACTGCCCTGCTTTCTTCCTTCTACCTCCCTCTGGCGCCCTGTGCTTCTCCCCATCTTCGTCGTACCTCGACAGCAGTAGAATCGCGACCTCGACGTCGCGACACCAGCATCGCTGGCAGCCCCAGTAGTGCCGCCCTCATCTTCTGCTCTCCTTCCCACTGTCCCTGTCTCCTTGCATCGACCACAGCAGCCTGATGCAGCTAGCGCCTCAGTCCCGACTTCCCCCTGTGTTGTGCTCATCCCGATAGCACCCCTCCCTGTGCTGCCTCCTGCGTCGCGTCGCCTTCAGTCGACGCCAGCGAGCCACCAGTTGCGGTGCCTCCTATTGCTCCAGACCGCGACCTTAACCCCTGTCGCCACCCTATGTCACCCCGTCAGTCCCCCTGGCCACCATCAGCCTTGCCTTGTGCCCTGTGCCCCATCGCCGACCGTCGACAGCCTTCGAGCCCACTGTTGCACTATTTTTGGTGATCTCGTGATGTGGGCCGTCCGATCTCCTCTTGATCATCACGATTATGATGATCAACAACTTCCTTTGATCGCAGCCGTTCGATCGATCGATCTTGATCATCATCATCATCTTCATCATCTGGGAGATCTGGACCGTCTGTTTTGATCGTGATCATCATCTCCATCATTGGATCTTGATCTCTTGATCTGGACCGTTCGATCTGATCTGATCATCTTGATCTTGATCTCTTGGATATAGCCGTCCGATTTTGTTCGTGATCTTGTTCTTGTTCGCTTTGTTCGTGTTTTTGTTTGTGCCCAGGAATATGTTCCCTTTCTTCTCTTTTTTCTGTAGTTTCCATCGTCGTCTCTAAGGCAAGTAACTTGTATTCTTTTCTAGTGCAATACAAGTACTAAATACCGCATGTAGTGTAGTTGTGTTCTAGAGATAATTCTTGTGCAAAATTCCTGTTATATCTTGTCTCTGTTGTGTTGACCTGCCCATAGTTGCCTCATTATACTCATGAATAAAATAATCTAAGGATGAACACTTCTTGATGTGTATATGCATGTTGTTCGTATGATATCGTGTGCCTGGTTGTGTTCGTTATAGTATAACTTGTTGTAGAATTGCTAAATACCTTATACCTTGTTTCTTGGACACCTAGTACACGATATTTCTTGTTTGGTTATGTTTTGGATGAGTTTCATATGAACGACTTGATTTTGTGCATGAAGGATATTTTCTGTTTTTTCGATTCCCTGTTTTTTATCAGTATTTTAGACCCTATTAAGGTCACTATATGAAAATTATTTGTGAATATGAATTATAGAGAATTTTGTCTACGTTTTAGATTTTTTGACAGATCTCAGTTTCAATTTATGAGTTTCAAGTCATGACTATTTTACTACAGATATGTTTAAAATTCCAGATCAAGTTTTATTTGAATTCTGTATGGTAAACTATTTTTCTATTGATGTTAAAGATAATATTTTGATCCAATATTTTGCTGGTTACAACTAGACTTGATTGGGATCAACCCCTAATTTTTATAGATTTAGTTGATAACTTTTATAAACTATTCTATACTTGCAAACAACTACTATACTTGCAGAAGTTTCATGCTGTTCAGTAAAGAACCCTAATTTCAACCTAATTCTACTTGCTGTCTATAAAAACTTTGTGAACATGAATTATAGCCTACTGTATCTATTTTATCACCCTTCTGATGGATCTGGATTTCGATTTATATTTTGTGAGATATCGCTGTTTTAGTACTGCAGTGTTTATGATTTCAGATTTACAAAACTACTGTATCTTGTTGCTTTCTGATTTTACTTGACTATTCTATCTATGTTGAAAAATTATGTAACTTTATTTTTTGTTCCTAAACATATTAGAGGATACCTCAAATTTTTTATGGATTTAATTAATAAGTTTTTATGATGTTTTTCTGTTGATGAATAAAAACTTCTGATTTCTGGCTGAACATGTTATCTGGATACAAATCTGTTTTGAGTCTTGTTTTTGTGAAATACCATATGACTTTTATATATTTGCTGAATTTGGACGAGAGTCTATTTTCCATATTTTCTGACGGTTCCAGGTTTCCATGTTTGTACCAATGGGAATTCCAGACTTAGTACAGTACTGTCTTACTGTCCTGAACTAGAATTTTCGTTGTTCTAGCCTGTTATGTGTTGTCTATCACCTGTACATGTATATTCTTCATCCTGAACCTGCTACTTGATCATGCCATATTATTCTTGCCCTGTTTGTGACATGTATATGCATGTTTAATGATAATAACAAGTAATCAAGCCGGGGTTAAGGAAAAGACCTTAGTAATGGACAATATAGGTATGTGCACTCAGAAGGGGGCCGTATTTTCCATTACCTGTTGCCATGTTTCATGATTGCATGATCCATGCCTGTTATTATATGTTGCAATTTCTCATGATTACATGATTCATGCCTGTTATTATTATATGTTGCTAAGATTCGTGATGATTCATGCCTGTTATTACTATATATTGCCATGTTTCATAATTACATGATTCATGCCTGTTATTACTATCTGTTGCCATGTTTCATGACTACATGATTCATGTTTGTTCCTGTTGCTGTGATTTCACGACTACGTGATCGTGCCTGTTACCTGTTTTCTGGCGCCTGAGTACACGGCCCTATAGAAACCCACCACTAGATCTAAACGTAACTTGTTTGAATGTAACAATCAAGTGGTAAAAGTTTGGGACGCATGAAGTGCTATCTAGATAGAAATAAATACAAGACTTATGTAAGCCCTATTTTCGCAAATACGTATTTTCGTGAGTATTTTCTTGTATTTTGATATTTATAAATTGTTATTGTTAAACTCGTTTTGAATTTACTGTTAAAGCTTTTCCTAAACAATAGTTGTAATTATTTTGAATAAAACTTGTCTCTATTTCTACTGGATCAACCATTTGTATTTTAATCTCAAATCAAAAATATTATTATTACTGTTTGGACTATTTCGACCAATTTCTATATTCGGATATTGCTATGATAATTGTTATGGTTATTTTTATTATTATTATTATTATTATTGTCACTATTATTATTATTGTCACTATTTTATTCTTAGTGTTATTATTCTTACTAATTGTTATTGTTAAGTATTATTATTTTTATTTACATGTTTATTGCTATTCTTATTGTTACTATGGTTAATTATTGTTATATTTGATTATTTAAAAACAAATCAATTCTTATTTAATAATTGTGTTTATAATTATTTCAAATAATTTATGTAATACAAATTGTATTTTTGTTATGAATCATGTTCTTCTGTATTTGGGTTTATATTGATCTTTATATCTTTATACCCTATCTATTTTACTTATTAGATGTATTGACCAATTGCCCGATACCCAGTATCCTACTTTTCCCCGATAAATATCTTAATCTAATTAAATAAACCCTAACCCTAATTATTAATCCCAAAACCCAGCTGCCTACTATTTTAACCCCTTAACCCCCCAATTACTGTTCATCCCTCTCTCCCACTTCTCTGCTTCCCTTCGACCGAACCCATAGCCCCTCCTTGCTCCGATCGCCTTCCACCACCCTCGTCACCGTCTCCCCATTCCCGTCTCCATCGTCGTCGCCCCCATCTACTCTTCATCACCTTGCCATCCCCGCCATCGCCCAAGCCCAGAGCCCATCGCAACCCAACTTGCTGAAACCCATTACCCTTGCTTCGCCATTACCCATCATGTGCTTCGACCGCCCCTCTGTGCACCCCCTTCACCCTCCAAAGACCCCTACGTAGCCTCGTCGTCATCCAAGTGCCGTCGAAGTCCCCGGATCGCGCTATTCGCCTTCCTCTGTTTTTAGCACGAAAACAGAGCTCTTCGCCGTCAGAGGTCATCGTTGCGTCGCTCCTCGACCAGCGCCACTGCTCGTCGCGCCGCCAGACATTGCTACCTCCCCCCTGCTGCCAGCCGCCACAGTCGCGTCGCGTCGCGTCATGCCAGTTCTCCCGCTTTCTCCTTCTCTCTCTGTCGAGGTGGGGAAGACGTGTTATGAGCGGTCAGTTTTTCCGTTTGGTGTTCGGTGCACACCAGATCCCAACCCCTGTTCGCTGTTTGCCTCAGATCCAGTGTGAAGGAAGCCCCCTATTGGTTCGATTTGGCTGTTCTGTGTTCGGCCGCACCAGATCCCTCTTTTGCTGTCCCGTGTTTAGATCGGATCCGGTGTGAGGAAGAGATCCGATTGGTCAGATTTGGTGTTCCGTGTATTGTGTGTGCCAGATCCAATTCTGGTGTTCTGTGTTCTGCCCAGATCTGGTGTGGAGCTTTTGCTTTGCTGTTTTGGTTTCTTCGCACGGTCTTCGTACGTGCTTTTGGGAGATTTCACCCGGAATTCTGATCCCGTTATTCTATTTTATTAATATTTGCAGATATAGGCAAGTCTCTTCTTGAACCCTTCTTTTTATTTGTGTTCAAAATTTCTTTTGATCTCCTGCAAGTAGATCATGTCCTTTCATTTATAAAAAAAAATGATTGACAATTCCGTTAAGATTATCGAGGGTTTACACGAGCTAACCCGACATAGTCTTAACTTTGTGCTTCTCTTCGATCTAAACCTAGTCCTCAATATTTTATGCATTAGTACATTAAATAGCTAGATTTATGCATATGATTACTTGTTGACTTGGACATTGAAATTGAACATGCTAGAAATAAATTTAATTGATGAATTGTCACCATGATCATGATAAATGTATCTTAATCCTTAGAATTTGTATGTTGACACCTAGGATTGTTTTGATTGCCAATTTGCATGCTATGTTTGATCGTGTGAATTATTTGTTAACTTCTTATATTAATTTGATTTCTGGACTGCTGTAAGTTTCACTTTAAATCAAATTTTTAGCCCTGTTAATGACCTAATTTGAGAAAACTTACTAAACATAAAATGTATCCATTGATGTCTAGATAATTTTTCCTTACTCTGGATTTAAATTCCAATTTGTCATCTGTTAGATATCATCACTTCACTGCAACCATGTTAGTAATTTTCAGACCCATACACTACAAGGAATTTGCCATATACCAACGGACACCTATAGTGACGGATCTCTAAAACTGTGGGTATAGGTATCATATACCTACAAATGAGATAAAACACTGTGGGTATAGTCCGTAATTTATTTTCCCCCAAAATTATTCATTTTCCCTCTCTCTTCCCCAAAAATATTTCATTTTATCCATCTAAAACTCCCAAATCCCTCTCTCCCCAAACCCAATCTCTAAATCCCTCTCTCCTCAAACCCAATCTCCTAAATCCTCCTCTTCCCGCTGCCGTCGCCCCCCCCTCTTCCCCGCTGTCGTCGCCTCTTCTCGCTGCCGTCGCCCCCTCTTCCCGCTGTCGTCGCCCCATCTCCCTGGGCCACCAGCTCCTCTCTTCAAGATCCCACATCAACAACCTCCCCATCCCCCTCTCCGTTCTTTCTTCGTCTTCTCCTCTCTTCAAGATCCCAGATAACCCTTTCTAGAGGTCAGTACAAAGACGATTCATATGTCCAAAACTAGTGAATTTTGGTTAAATGGTTTTCGTTTTTGTTTATTCCTGAACATGGCATGATCATAGTTGTATTTTCTTTCTAAGTTTATTTTTTTGTTTATTACTCATTTGACTTATTGTTTGTTCTTAATTATGATAAGTTATTCACTTTTGTTGTTGTTCTTCACATCTTCAAAATTTATCCCAGAATATGTTGTATTGCTATTAATATCTGTTTTATCAAATTAAAATTGGCAGTCCTTGTGCATGTTCCCTCTGTCTCTAAATCCCCTCCTAGATGTTTACCTAGCTTGAAACCTCAATATAAAACCTTCTTACCTGCTGCACTAAATTGCATCATTTTTATTTTATAAAATAAGTTAATACTATCTGAAAATGACATTGGAGTTAATGACATGTTTTACTTGCAGATGATACTTCCTAGCTATATGAGTGATGCGAAGACATCATTTTGCGTCACACCTAAAAAGAATGGCTGTTGTGGTTAGTGTTCAGGAAGAGTTTTTGGCTTTTGTTAAGGTTAGTGGTGATTTCAAACAATATAAGTCTTTATTTGAAGTTTTAGTTTTTTTTTATCAATGATCTTGTTTGTAAGGAGGTTTACATAGTTTTTCAATAGAATGAGTTATTGGAAACTTGATATTTTTTTATTAGTATAAATATTTCCCAGAGTAAGATAGATTTCTTTTATAATTATTAGTATTAATATTCATTTTGAAATTTGATGCTCTTACACATCCCATCCACAAAGATTTAGTCCTGACCTGCTGGCACTATTTCTTCTTTCTTTGAACATTTTGTAAAGTATGACACAGTTTTATTCTTCTGATTTTTGTTAACTCACTAATCTTGCATTGGTTTCCAGCCAACTGCATTGATGATTCTTAATTGAATTAGTTGTACTTGAAGCATCGTTGTGTCTATAATAATTTTTTTAGGTGCTACGCGTAAGATGTAAAATTACTATCTTTAAGCTCTATCCGA
Organism: Hemerocallis citrina; assembly: GCA_017893485.1. Classification (NCBI taxonomy): domain Eukaryota; kingdom Viridiplantae; phylum Streptophyta; class Magnoliopsida; order Asparagales; family Asphodelaceae; genus Hemerocallis; species Hemerocallis citrina. Next base: position 20,280,915 of record CM030367.1, read on the forward strand.
TCTTTCTATTATAACTATATAAAAAATCAGCTTTAGGTTTGCAGTACATGTAGGGGGCATGGTAACTCTGTTTTGTTTATCCATAGTTAATTTTCTTATGCAGCAGCTGCTTCATAAATGCAGGGAGCACCAGAAACTATTCAAGACATGCTGGTTGATTTGCCTTCTACTTATGTAGAGATATAAAAGAAATATACACGGCAAGGGTCTCGGGTTTTGGCACTTGCATACAAGAAACTTCCAGAAATGGTTGTAAGTTAATTTTCGGATTCAAATATTTCTACATTTCAATTTGGATCTATTGACTGACTCAAACATATGTTTTTTCTTTATGTTAGTGTTGGATGATTTTCACTGTTTTTCTAGTCTGCAAGTAATTGTAATGTGCAAGTTTTGCTCCTTTACATGTCAACTTCATTCTCCACGATGTGGCATACTGTTAGAATTTGTTAGTTTACCTTTTAAGTCTAATTCCTTCTGACAATCTTGTTATTGGAGCAGACTGATCCACATGTAGATCAAAAGCCCAAATCAGATTAGGTGTTTTAATAGGAGGGAATTTATTCGCAAATTATCCTGAACCAGCTTGTTATTTCCTAAGTCATTGCATGCATCTTATTTTCAGTTTCCTTCCGTCCATGTTGAAATTAAAGGTCTGTTGGGCTCGTGTAGCTTCAACTTCAAGTAGTTGAAATTCGAGCAGTTAGCATGAGTCACGTTGTTAGGTTTGATGTAGTTGCAGTTGTGGAAGTTAAAAGTTTTGTTGTTGTTTGATTTGATGGAATTTGGTTGTTGTGGGTCAAGGAGAAGGAAAGGTGGCAACATGATAGGTGTAGAGGGATTTAAGTGTTTATTTATAAAACAACTGGAACAATGTCATTTTTTGCTGCATCAACTGTTGAGTTTGAGCTGCAGTTCCTTCTAAAAACAATTTAAGCATGAATTGCTGCTGTTGGCTCTACAATGTTACATTGAGCAAACAAAAATGTGTTGTATGGCTTTTTGAATTTTGAGTTGTACCTTCATTTTCTGAGTTCATAGTTGACTTCGTTATTGATGCCCATGAGTCCGTTTGCATTATGATTTACTTTGGTATAGAATACAAATTACCACATTTACTGCATTCTGTTTTCTTAGTTGTTAACAAATATGTGGTTAACAGATAGATAAACTATCCATCTTTGCTCATATATTCCAACTTGAGCATTAAAATGGATTTAACTGTCTATAATGGTCATCAATGCTTTCTTCAGTACAACATAAGATTCTAATGTTAGTGGAGTTTGTATAAAAATGGAAAAATTACTTTAATATTATCAATCAGTTCCATGTTCGAACTTTTAGTTCCCTCTTGTTGGGCACACAGATTCCAGACATTACATATACCCAGTATCACAAGTTTATAAGACTAGCTGACACTTTTGTAAAGATGTTTGTTACTAAATTGCAGCAACTGTTTCTATTGGAAGGGTCTATTTGCAATTTACTTATGCAAAAATCATTCTCTAATGTTCTCAATGGCCAAATTGCATAGAAATAGAAATGAGACAGCAAGAAGTGTTGTACTGGATATGTTTATCCAACAAAACGCCTCTTCAGTAAATTACTGGTGCATTGCCGGTGGTACCTCATCATTTAAAAACAGAGAATATCCATTAGTTCTTATAATGCCATTCCACGTATAATTTTGATATTTGGCAACTCAGAAGTTGGAACTGTAATGTGTTCAGGCTAGTCTTTTTTCAACAAGTGAATTATACATTAAAAGCATTATTTTTACTATTGATAAGCACGCGTACTGCTTGTGTTTCTAAATGGTCATTGGAGTACGATACATTTTCGTCACGCATAACAGTTACAATAGATTTCCGTTGAAAAGAAATGAAGATTGAAAACACGTGCAATACACATGTGCTAATTCACTTACATGTGCCCCAATGCCTGTAATAGAGGGTACTTTGTAACCCCCCCCCCCCCCCCCCCCCCTCTCTTTCATTTTCACTTCTACAGGAAGTAACTTTGCTTTTTTAATATATGGAGATTCAATTTATAGTGGAAATGTGCTTGAGCAAGATGGTAAACTATCATCCTATATTGGTGATGTAGACATCAATGAAAAACTTGATTGTGTTTTATTTATTGTAGGTTAACTTATGTTAATGAAGAAGGGCATCTTTATGGGGTTTCTGGAAGCTCGGGAGGTTATGCTGAAACGGTTTTCCGTCACGCTGCTAAAACCATCTTTAATACATTAGAAGTAAGTTTATTTTTAAGAGTTTATACTTACTTTCATTAGTGATTTATTTCCTGATATGTTACGTGGTTTTCTTTTTCGTAGATTGATGGTAAAATAGTTTTGAGATTTGCCCTGTGCCGAACAAGTTTTCTTTATTACCCTTCGCTGAATGTGCCTAATAACTATTCCTTCAAATTTTTGATGGTACATGAACTTGCTGAGATGATTTTCCAGTCAGCATTGTAGATCAGAGTTATTTATTGGCGAGTTGTAGATGTACACTATTTATTGGCAATGGAAGCTAATTTTCTGTTGATGGAGCAAACCTCGAAATTAAGTGGATGAGATTGTTATAAGACTTTATATGCTTATTATATGTCAGTATGGTATTCTTAGGTTGACATTTTAACTATTTTGTAATTTGAATTTGACATGCTTGTAATACTTCATTAATTTTTAATATGATTGAAGTTTAATTTTATTTAATTTTGTTTCATAAACACATGTATTTATTTCATTGTGTATTTGGTTTATAATTGAATTAATATTATAAAAGAAAATATTAAATTATCATAAGCGTAATTAATAAGAAAAAATTGTGTATAGAGCGATGGGTATATATTCAAATAATTAGATGCGAAAACCATCGCTAAAACCTATAGCAATGGAGCTTCAACCGTGGGTATAGAAAAGCAAAATGTGTCTTTAAAACCTATACCAACGGATACGAAACTGTGGGTATAACACCAAGGTTTTGTCCAACGGGTGAAAAAATCGTCGCTATAGGCTATAGTGACGGCATTTTGCCATGGGTATAGCTAATTAAAAACGACGAAAAAATATGTCCGTTGGTATAGGTTTTATGGGCTATACCTACAGTTTTTCGCCTTTTACCCACGGATTTTTGCTGTCACTATATGTCAAATTCCTTGTAGTGATAATTTCATGTGTATCTTGCTGTTGTTTATTTTATTTGACCCTGTTATCAGTAAAAGAAAAATCTAAAATAATTTATGCTGGACCTAGACATGTATAGCTACTTCCCTGAATTTTTGTAGATTTTAATAATGAGTTCTCTGACCCGAAACAATTAGTAGAATACAACCTACTGCATGCTGTCCAGACTTATAATTTGATTAGAACAGAGCTTTCACCTTAGTTCCTATACCTTTTATATACCTTAATTATACTCGCTGGAACCGTGTGGAAGTCTACTTTCCAGATCTTAAGGCAGTTTTAGGTTTTCTATCTTGTAGTGGTTGTAACCCATGTTTTAGTACAGCAAGGTCATGCTGTCCTGATCATGTGATGTGTGTTGATTTGACCTGTTTGCCTCATGATTTGTCTGTGACGTATAGAATTAGACACACATAGTAATATTCAACATTGACACCCTTCTGCATGCTCATATAGGATGAAATTGACTTAATAACAAGCTGGGGCATTATGGGTAGGACTTGGTAGTGAACGATCGGAAAATATACTCGGCAAGGCCTTATCGCTATATCGTATTGAAAGGAGGAGAAATGTTGATTGGAAGGAGGAGAAATATCAATTGGAAGGACGAGTATTGATTGGAAGACATATTGATTGCAATTATCGATTGTTAATTATTGATCATCATCGACGCCGAGTACACGCTCCATGAATTCACCATCATTCTAAAACGATCACTGTGCTTGCGCGGAATCTGTAGTATGGGATGCAGTAGTATGTGAACTAGATAGATTAATAAAATACTTAATATCCTGCATACTTGATCTTGTATTGAAATTGACTTGACAACACGCATTACATGTATGATTATTGTAACCCTTTTGATATTATAGCTTGCTCTTTGTTTTGTTCTTTGTCTTTGACCATGTCATATTTCCTTTGATATTCAAGTCTCCTTTATCCTTTTTTTCTCTACTTGCTGCCCACGACTTGCTCTAAGGGCTCTTTTTTCTTTCTTTTAGATCAAGCATTAACAGGTACCGAAGGAGCAATACAAGAAGGAATTGGTGAGCAAACTCTCTGAAGATTGGAGCTGGACTTTAGACTGCTTTGTTGTCTTTCATTATTTGCTTATTGTATTTTCTTTTTATCATACTTTGTATTCTTGGGTTTTATGACCCGAAATTATTTTATCTCAGATGTTGGATTATTATTTAGTGAATTTATTTCATGATTATCTTTGAGTTTATTTTTTGTTTATGTGATTATATTCATTGCCTGCGTGGTTGTTTTTCTTGTATATTGTTGAGTTAGACTGGTACAACTTATGGATGATGTATAATCATTCGTTGGGCCTTTGTTACGTGCTTGTGTTCCCGTATTTTGGGAAGCGGGGACGTGACAACTTGACTTGACATGATTACCTGTTACATGATACCTGTTACATGCTTACCATTTACATGATACCTGTTACATACTTACCTGTTACATGATACCTGTTACTTGCTTACCTGTATATACTACCTGATTACCTATTTACCTGTATACCTGATTACCTGTTTACCTGCTTGCTTGATACTTGATATATATTACCTGTACCTGTTAGTCTATCATGTTACTTAATCTCAATTCCTGATTCATGCTAGTTGTTCTATTTTGTTCCCATGTCTATTCCATGCTATTTATTTATTTTCCATGTACTTGTGCCTTGCATTACAAGTGGCCCGTAATTTGTATTGACGGGAGTTTATTTCTTTTTTCCTCTTCCTGCAATTTATTTAATTGCAGATTTTGAAGATCAGCTGCCAGATGGAGTAGGTGATATGAGATTCTGGATGCTGGAGTTTTGCTATTATTATTTCCTGTTGCTTATTTTGAATAAATGTATCTGATACTTGGATTATTTTATTTTGGGCAATGTGACCCAGGATTATTGACTTGTTCAGATCTGGTTTATTTGAGATTATTAAATTTTGTTTCAAGTAAATTTATGTTGGTATTGATTCATATATGCATGCATGGTTACTTCTCTTGCTTCCTACTCTGATTATTCCTGTGAAATGCTGTAAAAACCCTGACGGCTTATGAATGATGAAAATAATTCGCTGGGCTTAGTCACGTATCCATATTCCGTATTCTCTTTTTGGGAAGCAAAGCGTGACTGTATAACTTGTTGTAGACTTGCTACAAACCTTATACCATGTTGGTTGGACATCTAGTATACCCTATTTCATGTTTGGTTATGATTTAGATGTGTTTCATATGATCTAGTTGATTTTGTGCTTGAAGAAGATTTCTGTTTTTGCTGTTAGCCCATTTTTGTTCAGTATTTTAGACTCTATTAAGGTCAGTATATGAAAAATATTTATAAATATGAATTATAGAGAATTATGTCTACTTTCCAGAATTTCTGACAGATTTCAGTTTTGATTTGTGAGTTGCAAGTTATTGCAGTTTTACTATAGAGGTGTAGAAAATTCCAGATTCTGTTTTATATGGATTCTGTATGGTTATTTATTTTTATACTGATGTTAAAGATAATATTTTGATCCAATATTTTACTGAGTAAAACTAGACTTGATTGGGATTAACCCCTAATTTTTATGGATTTAATTGATGACTTTTAAAAACTATTCTATTCTTGCAAACAACTACTATACTCGGAGAATTTTTGTGCTGTTCTGTAAAGAAACCTAATTTCGACCTGATTCTATTTGCTGTTTATAAAAACTTTGTGAATATGAATTGTATCCTATTGTATCTATTTTATCACCCTTATGACGGATCTGGATTTCGATTCATATTTTGTAAGATATTGCTGTTTTAGTACTTCTGTGTTTGTGACTTCAAATTTACAAATCTGCTACATCTTGCTGCTTTCTGATTTTACTTGACTTTTCTATCTATGTTGAAAAATTTTGAAACTTTATTTTCTGATACTAATCATACTAGGGAATACCCCAGATTTTTTTTTTGGATTTAATCAGTAAGCTTTTATGCCGTTTTCCTGTTTATGAATACAAACTTCTGATTTCTAGCTGAACATGTTTTCCAGGATACAATTCTGTTTTGAGTCTTGTTTTTGTGAAGTACCATATGACTTATATATATTTTCTGGATCCGGCCGAGATTCTATTTTCCAGATTTTCTGACGGGTCTAGATTTGTACATTTGTAGCAATGGGACTTCCAGATTTAGTGCATTACTATCTTGCTGGCCTGAACTAGAATTTTCATTGTTCTATCCTTTTATGAGTTGTCCTTCACCTGCGCACGCTTATGTCTGACTTGAACCTGTTACTTGTTCATGCCATATTATTCTTGCCCTATTTTGTGCACGCATATGCCTGTTTAATAATAATAACAAGTAATCAAGCTAGGGTTAAGGGAAAGACCTTAGTAGTGAACAATATAGGTATGTGTACTCAGAAGGAGGCCCGTATTTCCCATTTTATATTTGATTCATATTGATACATGAACCTGTTGCAGTTTATGTTTGATTCATGAATCTGTGGATTCGTGAACCTGTTATGCTTTATGCTTTGATGCATGAACCTGTTGGTTCGTATACCTGTTACCTGTTGATTCATAAACTTATTGATGCATGAATCGGTCGATTCGTGTACCTGTCTGATTCATGAACCTGTTCCTGCTACCTACTACCTGACGCCTGAGTACACGGCCCTATAGAAACCCACCACTGGGCCTAAACGAAATTTGCATGTATGTAGCAACCATGTGGTAAAAACGTGGGACGCATGAAGTGCTATCTAGATAATAATAAATACAAGACTTGACATGACATAATACCTGTTACATGCTTACCTGATACATGATGACCTGTACATACTACTTGACACCTGTTACATGTTTATCTGCTTGCATAATACCTGTTATATGTCACATGTTATATGCACCTGTTATCTCACCATATTGCTTGATTCTGTTAATGATTCATGCTAGTTGTTCAATTTTGTTGCCATGTCTATTCCATGCTATATTTGCTTCCGCTATTACTCTATGTTATTTATCATTTTTCCTGTACTTGTGCCTGCACTACAAGCGGCCCATAACTTGCATTGACGAGAGTTTTGTTTCTCTTTCTTTCTCCTGCAATTTATTAAATTACAGATTTTGGAGATCAGCTGCCTGATGGAGTAGGTGATCTGAGATTCTAATTCCTGGAGTTCTTGTTGTTGTTATTATTATTTCCTATTGCTTATTTTGAATAAATGTATCTGTTACTTGGATGATTTTGTATTGGGTAATGTGACCCATAAATTATTGACTTGTTCAGATCTGGTTTATTTGAGATTATTATGCTTTGTTTCAAGTAAATCTTGTTGACTATATTGATTCAGTTATGCATGTGTGGTTGATTCCTTCTCGTTTACTTCCTGTTATTCTTGTGAAATGTTGTAAAGATCCTGACAGCTTATGGATGATGGAAATCATTCGCTGGACTTAGTCACGTGTCCGTATTCCGTATTCTCTTGTTGGGAAGCGAGACGTGACAGTATATGCATATGATACACAAACACGAACTAGAAGCATGAAACTATAAAAGAAAGAAGGATTCGAAAGAATTGTACTTGCATTTGATCATGTGGTTATATTCGTAGTTTAGTATCGTTAAAAGTGCTAATGTTTGTCATGTCTTTTTTTTTGAAGAAAAGGTGGAGTATGGCCACCCTGTTTCATTAATAAGGAGTTAACAAAACAAACTCAGAGTACTGAGCCAAATACAAGTTCCTACAAACATAACGAAAGTACATAACCTCCACCCCAAACATGGGGGGTGGGACAAAAGGGTGCCAGCAAGGCCGCCATCATACACACGACTAAACAAAATATATCACATCACCCTGGGGCGGTGGGTGATTATCAACAGTAATGGATACGCTGGCCTTCAGTCGATCATCGAACCGATCTCGACTTCCTCATCATCAAAATTCTCAACCTGGAATACACTCAATATCCTCCCTCTGGGTCCTACTGCGGCCACATTAGCCCAAAAAGAAATAAAATGCATAATGTGAGTCAAGTTACCAGAAATATTGTTACAAGTTGTGCGAAAATAAAAATTATTCCGATCTAGCCATGGTAGCCAGGTCGTAGCGGCAATAGCAATGTACCACGCTTCTCTCATAGTTCTTCTCTCATAAGCAACTTTAGAACCTACCAAAAGATCCTCGTACACACTAGGGTACTGAGTCATCCCTAGGGCGTTGAGTACCTCAACGAGTACTGCTTTGCTCCTAGGACACTGTAGGAGGAGGTGGTCTCTAGTTTCTAAGGAAGCGTTGCAGAACCCGCAACAGGAGTCCACATTCGGAAGGCGTTTAATGAGATTTTCTCTAGTCAAAATCACATCATTCAGCACCAGCCATAAGAAAACTTTGATTTTCAACGGAGCTTTCGTCCTCCAGACGACGCATGCCCACTTTGGGGTACAACCCCTAAAGTGTATGCGGTTATACAGGGAGCGAACAGTGAACGTGTCTTTTTTTTTCCAGTCCCCAAGATTTCTTATCTGGACCTTAAGCGCAACTAATCCCAGCATTGGTGATGTAGGACTGGAGTTCAATGAGTCTAATCTGAGATCCCAGATCTAGAGATTGTTTAAATTGTGGTTTCCAAGTGCCTCTTTTCCAGATTGTGGCCACCGTGCAGTGTGGTTGTGACGCACGATCATATAAATTAGGGAACATGGCTCTAAGTGTGTGATCACCACACCACTTATTCCACCAGAATCTGGTGAGTCTGCCATTACCGATAACTGATTTAACACAGCTAATGAAGGGTTCATAGGTCTTAGCGATGCCTTTCCAGAACCAGGATACATGTGGGCCTACCCTGAAGCCCAAATTTCTCGTTCCATTCCCATGCAGGTACCCCTGAATAAAATCTTGCCACCCTTCTCCATTAGGGTGAAATACCTTCCACCACCATTTACCCAGTATATCAAGATTCATATCTCAAAGATCAACGACACGTAGTCCTCCATGTATCATTTTCATGCATACCTTCTCCCATCCGATAAGGTGATAGCCGCCCCGTTCCGGGTCTGCACCTTTCCATAAGAACTGTTTTTTTGTCCTGTCAATTCTCTGAATTACCCATTGCGGTATTTCAAAGAAGGATAGATAATAGGTTGGTAGATTTGATAGGACTGCATTGACAAGTGTCACTCTCCCTCCCAAAGACAGGGCTTTACATTTCTAACCTGCTAGATGGTTCTTAACCCAGTCAATAATGGGTAGCCAATCAGCCTTTTTGAGTTTCCCGGGTCTTAGTGGAAATCCCAGGTATTGAATGGGGAAGCTCTCTATGGCGCAATTGAGAATTGTGGTATGTTCTAGTGCCTCCTCCGTTGTGAGGGCAATGGGGATGAGAGCACTTCTATGGAAGTTTACCCTGAGTCCAGACCAAGCTTCAAAACTATATAATATACCTTTGAATGCGGTTGTTTCCCCAAGGTTGCCATTACCAAATAGGAGAGTATCATCTGCATATTGGAGGATTGAGCAACCTTTTGCGGTTTACTCCCATGGCCACCGGTACAATCCACCCTGGTCTACTACAATTAGCCATCATGGATCAAAGTACGTCTGCTACAATGGTGAAGAGAAGTGGTGAGAGCAGATCTCCTTGTTTGAGGCCCCGTTTGCACAAAAATGGGTTGCCCGACACCCTATTTACCAAAATTGCAGTTCTGCTGGTGGTAAGACATGTGTGGATCCATCTAATCCATCTAACCCTAAAGCCTCTACCAGCAAGCGCTTCCAGGAGGCAGTCCTATACGACCGAATCATACGCTTTCTCGAAATCCAGTTTCATGAGATAGCTCTTAGTATTCAAAGTATGGCAATGATGGATAGTTTCTTCAGCCGTAGCCACACTATCTTGAATGCACCGTCCTTGGATGAAACCCATCTGATCGTGGCTGATTCGACCATCCATCAACTTTCCCAGTCTATTAGCGAGAGTCTTAGTGATTATCTTGACCGAGCAGTTAAGGAGACTAATAGGGCGGTAGTCTCCCACTCCCCTTGAGTCTTCTTTCTTAGGAGTCAGCACCACCTCCGCAAAATTAATTCTCCTTAGTTTGAGCTTATGGTCGTAGAAATCATCGAACATCCTCATCAAGTGGCCTTTGATTTCCTCCAAGAATGTATGATAGAAGATCATTAGGAAACCATCAGGGCCTGGGGCTTTGTCTTTGCCAAGTTGTTGGACTGCTTTCCACACTTCCTTCTTACATAAGGGAGCTTCTAGGGATTGCAGCCTAAGTCTAGAGTTGCCCACCGAGTCCTGCCAGAAGTCGTGACGGAAAGGGACTTTCAGGTCAGCTTTGTGTCCAAAGAGTAGTTTGAAATGGGACTGGAATGCCATTCTGATATCCTTGTCACCTTGGACCATTCCAGTGTCTGAATGGATCGAGTGAATGAGGTTAGATCTACGCCTGGCACATGCAACTAGATGAAAGAATGCCGTGTTTGCGTCTCCCTTTTTGAGCCACGTAGTCCTGGACCGCTGTTGCCATTTGATTTCCTCAAGCCTATAGAATGTGTCAATCTCCTGTCTGGATTGGAGCAACCTATTTCGCTCTTCCTATAGTAGATCTCTAGTTTCTTCAGTCTTTTCCAGTTCCTCAATATCTTCAAGCAGGGAGTCTTTTGCCCTCCAAATCTGTGCAAATCTGGTCTGGTTCCATTTCCTGAGCTTGCCCCTAAGTCTTCTATTTTTTTTTCACACCATATGGCGGTAGCTTCGACCCCCGTAGTGGGGCAAGACCAACTCTCGTAGTCCATGTGGTGGAAGCCTTGGATTTCTAACCAAGCCTTCTCGAATCTAAACTTAGGCGATTTCCTGGGTTGGACTTCCCCGGAGCATAGGAAAATAAGTACATGATCCGAGGTGGGTTTAGGCAGTGATTTAGCTGCAGACAACGGGAATTTGGCCTCCCAGTTAGTGGAGACCAAAATCCTATCTAGTTTCGCTAGAATGGGCGACAATTTCATGTTTGACCAAGTGAAAAGCCTATCAGAGATGGGAAAATCAACCAGTTCCAGGTCCGAGATAACCTCATTAAATGCTTCCCGATCAGAGTCACTGGATCCTCTGTCTCTGTGTTCTAAGGAAAATCTAGTAATGTTAAAATCGCCCCCCACCACCCTAGGGTGTAGCCAGTGAGCTTGAATCGCTCTTAATTCAGCCCAGAAAGCCATCCTAGGGGCAGTAGTGTGTGGACGAAAGACCACCATAATTGACTTAGTCCACAGGTCGGCTTTACGTTGAAGCAAGACCGACAAAGAGAATTGTTCGTAGAACTCGTCAAGACAATAGATAATATCGAGGTTAAAACCTAGAGAGATACCCCAGAGGCCCCAACAGATGGGGTCATCCTCCATTCAGAGATTCGATTCCCCCTTAACCTACTAAGTCTAGACGAGTGTGTGAGTTTGGTCTCTTGAAGACCCACAATGTTAACCTTCGATTTGGCTATGACCTCCTTAACCATTTCCCGCTTGCGCCGCCTACCGAGGCCTCTAACATTCCAGAATATAGCCTCCATAAACTAAGGTCGGGTAAGGGATCATGATTCGCTTTGGAAGTCAAGCTTGAGTTAAGGATGACCCTATCGGTCTCCCATCCTCTAATCTTGTTAAGGAGGAAAGCGTTCCTATCAGTATCGTTAACTGCAAGACCACAGGTATCAGCTAGCTTAAAAATCTCAGAATTAGTCATGAAATTAAAAATCGAAGCTAGGAAAGAATGTGTACCTCCGTCGCTTGTCTTAGCCGACTTAGCAGCTGCAGCAATCTCTAGATAGTCGTTTAAGGACTCCTCAATAGCTCTTTTAGCGACTTTCTGAACCTCGAATCCTGTACCGCCTTGAGTCAAGATTAGAGACATTGGTTGCGAGGGAGGGAATGTGGATGGAACAAATTTCGGAGAGACACCCATTAGATCTTCAGAGTCAACCGACTCTCCTTCTGAATAAACATAGTCATCTTCGAGATTTAGCCTATCATCTCGATCTTCTTCGTCTAGCCCAAGAGGTGAGATGGTGATACAATTAATTGGGCTGGTGCTTACAATTAGATGTTGTTCCCCTATTTTGGACTCCTCTTTGGGCCCATTTAAATTCTCCACATATAAATTTCCCCTACCGTATACAAAGCCATTATTTGAGAGCCCCTCATTCACATACAAAAGCCCAGGCCCATCTTTAACCCCCACTTCATTGTGAAGCCCAACAGTTGAAAACTCTTCATTCGATGAGTGGGGAGCCGAATACACTAAGTTGTGGCTGCGACTCCGCTGGTCCACTTTTCTGATGTTGGTGCCACATGGCTCCTTCTGAGCGATGGGCGTTGCACACGAGGCGTTGGGTGCACTATTCGAAGGGTTTGGCGATAGAAACGAAGTTTGGGGTTCTTCGTTTCTCTCGTCGTTGCTCTTCCCGTTCAGAAAATTACCATTTCTAGCTTTCCCCTTTTCCTGTATCTCTTCCCCCAACCTTGTGTTTCTCTCTTTTGGGTCGGACTCTCTGTCACCTGCACCACCCTTTGCTTGTCGTCTTGCCCAAAGTGGTAGCCTCCCTAGTCGTCTCTCGCCGCAAAGCTACTAGCTTTTGCCCTTTTCGAGATCTACTTTGCATGTCATTTTACATGGTGATTTCCAAGGGACTTTTGCCTTTTTTTCCTCTTGTACGATCTGCCTCCATGCTCTGCTCCTCGCGCCGCTTCCCACCTCCAACTTCGAGGATTTGACTGCCATTTTGAGCTTTCTTTTGCCCCTCCTTTCGAAGGACCTTTACTAGATCTTCGAGACTACCAAAATCTAGTAGTGAGAGCAGATCACCATTGGATCTGTTGGTCAAGCCTTGTTCTCGACCACCTTTGATCGAAGAAACTCTCCTTGGTTCTGATCCCTCCGCCGTGTGTTCATGGCTAAGCTCCTTCCATCTTTTGACTCTGATGAGCTCCCGGTGCGCCCGTTCCACTTTGTGAGCTCCATCTAAGGTCAGGTCCCACAGGGGTGAGACCACCTGCTTGTATGAACGGCTGTCTGTGAGTGCGAAAGAAGGAGTGGGGGAAGTGATGGCTGAGAGCTCCGTCTCTGTCTCTGCTCGCTTGTCAAGCACAAATCGGATCAGATACAATTCCTCAAAAGAGAACACTTTAGCAAAACGGGGCATTAGAGAGATTTCGGCACTCCTGATGAGGATCCTCGCCGATACAATCTCCGAGCGGCGAATTTTCTTCTCGTCGATCTCTTTCGATTGAGAAAAAGTCGACGATGATCTCTTATAGGGCCTCCTTCTTCCAAAAGTGAAGCGGCACATTATGAATCTAAATCCAAAACTTTTTGCCTTGTGGTAGCTCCGCTCCGAATCTAGGTGACCATTCGAAAAATTCCATCTTGAAGTGGCCAAATTCCACTGTTCCCAAGCCTGTGACCTCAACCACCTTCTCCGATAATGGGAAGGACACAAGGAACTGAAGGTGGCACATTTTCTTTGCCACCTAGTCTCTGTGGGCCCTCATTGGCCACTTTGAGTTTAGAGCTTGGAGGAGATGCGTCTCCGATGGGCTTCCTGACCTCACTCTAGCAATTGCATACCATTGACGGAGCCACTTCTCTTCGTTCTTGATTGTGTCCAGGCTCTTTGCTAGCTGAATTAAGGCTGGACTACTGGGTGACCTGCCTCTGCTCACCGGGCGTGTATTGTCATTGCTAGGCTCGACCACAATAGTGCACACATACGATAGGTGACCCCATTTCATACACTTGAGGCATCGAACTTCTTTAGTGCAATCTTTTCTGCAGTGGCCCAAATCGCCACAATTGAAGCAAGGTACTGGCTTGAGCTTTCCTTTCCTATGTTTCTTTAAGAGTTCGAGAGGAGGAGGTAAGGAGGTGTTCTGTCTCTTGTTTGTTTTGCTGATAACCTAAATCCACTGTTCCCCACCTTCGAGAGACTCTCCCTCCACTGTAATCCCATTTGGCGGTTTCCCATCGTGGACCCGCTCGACGCTGGATTTAAGTGTAGGATTGGAATTCTTTTTAGGTGGTGGAGGGGATTGTTGGTTGAGGTGATGGTCAGTAGTAGGTGGAGTTTGTAGAGGGGGAGTTTGTAGAGGTTTGTGATGGTGAGGACTATGGTGGTTGTGGTGGTGGCTGGGCTCTGCTTTTTTGGTGTAGTGATCCATCTTCTTTTGTTGGTACAGGTACGTGTTTTGTCTTTCTGTTCGGCCATGGCGATGATGGTTGTAGTACCCTCTGATCGTACCCCACTCCGTGATGGTGGCGTTGGGCTTTGGGGGGGGAGGGGTTCTTTTACGCCCGTAGGGGCCAGTAGGAGGACCCCCACTATAGGCCCGTCCCCTGCAGAACCCCTCATCGTGGTGATGATGATTATGGCCTCTCCCCTTCGGTCGTTGATGTGCACTTCGGTGTGCACGCGCATGGGGATGAGCTTGTCTGAGCCTCGGAGCATCCCCCTCAGGGGGGGTTGTTTAGGTGAATGGGTTGAGGGGGAGGTATAGGTGGAGCCACAATACAAGGTAGAGAGGTTGGAGGAGGATTAGAGTGCGTCGTTTGGGGGGTGGTGAAGTAGGGACAACAGCAGAAAGTTGAGGGGGTGCATCAGAGGTGGGGAGTGGCGTGCCCGCTCATTGGGCCCGCACCCACTTAACTCGAGTTCGGAGAGCATGGTGGAGGAGGTGCAAAGTATTTAGGAGAGCAAGAAGAAGATAGAGGGTAGAGGAGGAAGGGAGAGCAGTTGCAGGTGAAGCTACTGGTTGAGGGGATTTTCAGGTATGGTGAAGGAGAAGGAATGGGGAGGGGGGTTCAGGTGATGGAGACGGCATCACCGTGTCGACAGAGGGTCCGTCTCAGTTATTGAACTTGCAAGTTGTTTAAGTGTTGTTAATCACCATGTTGACAGACAGCATCACCATGTTTTGTTAATGTTGAGTGTTGTTGTTTTAATGTTTGTCATGTTAATAATAGACACCATGCTGATTTCTAGATGTAATTGTGTGTTCAATTTTAACCATAAAACTATACACTTGTAAAGGAAAATTGTTAAAATCAACATGTACATTTCCAGCCTGCTGGTTGCTCCAACTTGGAGTGAGAATTCGGCCAAGTTACTGTTGTTATTATCTAAAACTTATCAAATAGAAATTGTAGCAAACCGTGTCTAGTTTCTATAACATTTGACGAATCCTGATTCTGACTTATAGATTGTAAAATATGAAGTTTCTCCCACTGTACTGTTGTAGTTTTAAATAACTACTTCATAGTTGTCACACCACATTCAACTGATCGAAACAGTAGGTTAATATGAGAATTAAAATCCCAAATTTACAAGAATATTAGTAAGCAATGTTATGAACTCAATTATAATTTTTGTAGAATTTTAGTTAAGTTTTAGTCAAATTATACACATAATAACATGATGTTAAGTTGTTGCCAAAACAGTAGACTCATAAAGAATCAACTAGTAGACATAATTACTGTGATCGAAATAAATCATATGAATATGCATCGGAACCGGCAGAGAATCTAGTTTCTAAAACCTCTGACGGATTCTGATTTGCTTTCCCGTAGTAGTGGGAAAGTTAGTTTTTGTACAACAAAGTACTGTTGTGCAGAATTGTGTTCTCATGCCTTTTTTTAAATATAAATATGTTAACTTTGTATCTGTGAATTGCATTACATACCGACCATTGCAGAGCCATTGGTACCTCATTGTTACTATTCCTTGACATTGTTCCATCAACTGCATATGCATGATTTATTATAATAAAAGAATAACAAGCTGGGCTAGTAAAGGTAAGGCCTAGTAGTGGACGATATAGGAGACTGTACTCGGAAGGGGCCCGTATTTCCTGTGATGATGATACATAATTACAAGTTATATGGAACTAAGTGCCACGTAGAAATAAGTATCAAGTCATGGGTGATGGGAGCCACCTCTAGAATCCATTACCTAATTACACGTTTCGATTACATGTTATATGTTACAAGTTACATGGAACTAAGTGCCACATAGAACTAAGTGCCACGTCGTGAGATGACGGGGGCCACCTCTAGAATCTATGGGGGGCCACCTCTAGAATCCACCATTTGACTGCATGATTCATGTTTACATGAGTTCCCAAGTACATGACCCTGTATAATTCACCATTAGAGTCTAAACGTCAACTTAATTGTATGTACCCGAACCTGTAGTATGTGACACAAGATTGCATGCATTAGATAGATTAATAAAAGACTGATAGACATGAGAATAACACTGAGCATAGACACTTGCATTATCAATCATTGTTTACTGTTTACCGATCATGGATTATGGAATATCATTTATCGATCATTGTATTATCGACTATTATTTATCATTTTGATCAATGATTATCGTTTATCGATCATTAATTATTGAATACTGATTACCGATTATGGATTATTGAATACTGCTTAGCGATCATTGATTATTCAATATTTATTACCGATCATTGACTATTGAAGATTGTTTATCGATCATTGATTATTAAATACTGGTTACCGATCATTGCATTATTGTTTACTGTTGACCAATCATTGCATTATTAACTATTGTTTACCGACCCTTGCTTTCTTGATCATGTTATCGCCTGTTATTTATTGACTCTAATATTGTTCAAATTTCTTGTTCTTGATACATCGTCCTTTTATTCTTTAACTGCTTGCTACTACTTGCGGTCGTAGCTTGCTCTAACAGGTTCCTATTTCTTTTGAGTTAATGTTTATACAGGTACAGATGATGGGATACTAAAGGATCTTGATGTACTATTATTATATTGTATATTCTAGGGCTATTCTGTAAGTTCTTGTATCTCAGATATTGGTTATTCATGCTATTATTATTATCGTATTGTTGAGCTTACCTATATTGCACAGCTTATAGTTGATATGAGTTGGTATACTTATATCATTTGCTGGGCCTCAGTTACATGCCCATGTCTCCGTATAACAGGAAGCAGGGGAGTGACAAAAGTCTTCATGAATATCGAGGGAGACGAACTACTCCGCCCCATACTCAGATGAACCCAATAAATAGCAGGAGGGATAAGAGCCAATGGTGTTGATTCCTTAAGGACCATGGCAATGAAAAAGAGGAATGTTGAGCCCTTAAAGATGAGATTGAAACTCTTATTCATCGTGTTCACCTTGCCAAGTACACCCAGAACAGAAAAGTTGAGCCTCTACTGGCTCGAGGACCCACAAGCATGTGGAGAAATATCCTGATACCCAACACAATGAACCTCTGGGCATCCTCCAATCTATCCATGGAGGACCCATAAGAGGGGAGTCTAACTCCTCTCATAAGGCGTTAGTCAGGGAAGTCAACTCGGTGTGCAACGTTCCCCCTGCTAAAAGCTAGAGAGTCCCTATAATCTTCTCAGACATAGATCTTGAAAGCATCCAAAGCCCTCACTATGACGCTCTAGTGATCAGCATCTCCATGGTGAACCATGAGGTACATCACACCCGTGCATATAATGGTAGCTCGATGAACATCCTCTTCCTAGAAGCTTTTGAAGGTCCCAATATATACAAGGACCGTCTGAAACCCACCGGGTACACCCTCCATGGGTACTCTGGGGTTCCGGCCCAGATCGAAGGGATTTTGACCTCGATGTGATTGCTGGCAGAGCCCCTGCTATTTGGACATTAGCCATGGACTTCATGGTTGTTAATGTGAAGGTTGCCTATAATGTCATCTTCGGCAGTTCTTCACGCTGTAGCTTCGACGTTCCATATGAAGATTAAATTCCTTACACCAGTTGTAGTATGAGAAATGAACAGAAGTTAAGAAGTGGCTTGGACATGTTACACGACAACAATGGGGGCTCGGTCCTCCTTCTCGACCCCCTGGAGCTCCCTTAAGAAAGGAACCAATTTGTGTCCAATCCCATTGATAAATTAGAAGAAATCTTATTCTCCCATAAAGACATGTCCAAATGTTTTCGAGTTAGCCAAGCCCTCTCCCACCGAGTCAAAGAACAACTTGTTAGTTGCATTAGGGAGAATCGGAACTTGTTCGCTTGGACCGCCACTGACATGCTTGGCATATCGAAAGATCTGATCATGCATCGCATAAGTGTGAACCCCAACAAAAGTGTCGAAAGTTCACTCCTGATACATGTCGCTCGCTTCATTCAGGAGGTTAGCTATCCCGAGTGGCTAGCCAACATCGTCATGGTGAAGAAGGCTAAGGGCAAGTGGAGAATTTGCATCGACTTCACTGACTTGAACAATGCCTGCCCGAAAGACCCCTTTCCTTTTCCCACAGTTGATGCCACACCCAGATATGAGCTCCTAAGATTCATGGATGCTTTCTTTTGGTACAACCAGATCCGAATGCCCCCCCTCCTCCCCCCTCGACAACCCAACGACAATCTTCATCATCGACGAAGGCCTCTATTGCTACCAAGTCATACCCTTCGGGCTAAAGAAAGCTGGAGCCACCTTCAATCTACTACGTCAGCAACGTACTCCACGATGTTGAACTCCGTTACTCCATAATGGAGAAGATAGCCTTCGCTTTGTCTAACACCCCGCAAAAATAAAATAATATTCTTTTTGTCTACTAGTTTGTACATGTAATGCACGAGCATTACAACGAATTGTAGTACTTGTATCATTCATTTATTGTTATTTAATTATTTACTGTAATCTTATTATTTATTTTTTTAATTACTAATTATTACTATTTTGGATACAGATTAATTTATTTATGGTCTATTATTTTTCTTTTTATTTAGATTTGATAGTAATGAAATATATGTGTATTTGCTTGGGCTCATATAGCCAAATCTGACCAAGCCCAAACCGAAGATAGGGGGCATGGACTTGGCCAGCCAACACATGAGGGAGTAGGAGACAGATCTGATTTGATTTATTTTGGATTAGGAAGAAAATAAATTGGTTATGGAAAATATTAATTAAAAATCTTTAATTTGGGATTTAAATGAAAATTTCCAAAATCCTAATGTATTGGATGCCGGCCATATATATAAAGAGAGGTAGAGTCTCTTTTCTTTAGTTGATTTTTTGGAGGCTCTAGGATTTTAAAGGAGTTGTGCCGTTGAGATTTTTGTTCAAAGATTCAACTTTTGAAGTGGTATTTTTCTCCACTTGTTTGTATTTGTTCATTGTTATTCATATATATAGAGCATGCTGGGATTTCTATGAACACTTGTGCTAAACGTAGAGACAATACGGATTGATGAATAACAAACATGATTTGTATGTTCTTTTTATTGCATCAAATGGTTTTAAATAGATAAGTAGTTGCGTGTGTTGTTAGAATTAATATAATGTGACAAGAATCCATATTTATTTTTTTATTTCATGTTATGAATGATTGTAAACTTGTATAGTTGTTAGAGGTTACCGTCATGAAGAATGATGCTGTTTGTTTTTGGGGTGTGGGCGCAACATGTATGAGTTCTTGTAATTTGTATAGTTGAAGTCCTTACGCGGTACTGGCGTCGGTCCGACCCCGGGTAGCCGGAGTGGCTTGGAAGTAGGAGCGCAGAGGTGCTCGGAAGTGAGGACGGGTGCTCGGCTCGAATCCAGAAGCTCAACTGGGCGGGGTCTTCTGTACCTGCACCCGGCCTAGAAACACCGAGAGAAGTCCCGGCGACAGGCCCTCCGACGATCTAGTCAGTCACTGAAAAGAGATTGGGCAGCTAGGGTTCAGGTGGGGAGAGATTGATTACCTTCTGCAGTGAGGAGGGGGTTGGGTATTTATAGGCAAGGGTAAATTGGTCTGGAGCCCTGATGGGCCGGGTTGGACCCATTTGCCCGTGAGCCTGAGCTGGCTGAGGCCCATTTGACTGTAGCTAGCCTGATGATCACAGGGGGGAGGATCCAGAGGAGATCAGAGGGCCCTGGTTGATGTTGTTTTATTTATCCCATATCACAAGCCCCCCACTTCTGCTGGACTGTGGCTGGCGGGTCGTGGAGGAGTAGTCGGGTTTCATGAAGGAGAGTGGGAAGAGAGTTCTCGTAGCTTGGGGCAGTTGGGGTCGGCGTCGGGCTAGTTAGGGCCCCTATGGCTGAGCACGAGGGCTTCGGAGGCCTGAGCATGGGAGCCTACTGTTGAGCAGGTCGTGGTGATTCCCTTTTGGATATAATGATGGATGGTGGTGGCCCGGAGTGTCGAGGCTTACGGGGGTCGGCTGGACGAGCGAGGCCAAGTGAACTGGCCTGTTGAAGCTACCGCCCTGCTCGAGATATGGGTCAACTGTCGAGGCTTAAGAGGGTCGGAGAGACGATCGAGGCCAAGTGACTTAGCCTGTTGAAGCTGCCCCCATGCTCGAGATATAGGCCAACCGTCGAGCTTGAGGGGGTCGGCGGGACGAGCGAGGCCAAGTGACTTGACCTGTTGAAGCTACCCCCATGCTCAAGATATAGGTCGACCGTCGACGCTTGAGGGGGTCGGCGGGAAGAGTGAGGCCAAGTGACTTGGAGCTACCCCCATGCTCGAGATATGGGTCGACTGTCGAGGCTTTACGGGGGTCGGCTGGATGAGCGAGGCCAAATGACTTGGCCTGTTGAAGCTACTCCCATACTCGAGATATAGGTCGACCATTGAGGCTTGAGGGGGTCGGCGGGACGAGCGAGGCTAAGTGACATGGCTTGTTGAAGCTATCCCCATGGTCAAGATATAGGTCGACCGTCGAGGCTTGAGGGGGTCGGCGGGATGAGCGAGGCCAAGTGACTTGGCCTGTTGAAGCTATCCCCATGCTCGAGATATGGGTTGACCGTCGAGGCTTTACGAGGGTCGGCTGGATGAGTGAGGCCAAGTGAATTAGCCTATTGAAGCTACCCCCATGCTCGAGATATGGGTCGACCGTCGAGGCTTGAGGTAGTTGGTAAGACGAGCGAGGCCAAGTGACTTGCCCTGTTGAAGCTACCCTCATGCTCGAGATATGGGTCGACCGTCGAGGCTTGAGGGCGTCGTAGAGACGAGCGAGGTCAAGTGACTTGGCTTGTTGAAGCTACCCTCATGCTTGAGATATGGGTCAATCGTCAAGGCTTGATGGGGTCAGAGAGACGAGCGAGGCCAAGTGACTTGGCCTGATGAAGCTACCCCCATGCTTGCGATATAGGTCGACCGTCGAGGCTTGAGGAGGTCAGCGGGATGAGCGAGGCTAAGTGACTTGGCCTGTTGAAGCTACCCCCATGCTCGAGATATGGGTCGACCGTCAAGGCTTGAGGGGGTCGGAGAGATGAGCAAGGCTAAGAGACTCGAAGATTCCAATAGCCGTTATAGGAACTGTTTTTTGCGAGAATCGAGGTAGTTACTGTAACTGACTTTTGCAAAATCGAGGAGTTTTAATCCTCTATATATACTCGTCCCCTTCTCCCCTTCTCATTTCTTACTTTTGCTTTCTCTCTCTAGAACCCAGAGCTTCCCTCTCTAGGATTTTTTATCACAGTCGAAGAATTTTCCGGCAACCTTCCGTTCGAGTCATATTCAGGTTAGTTTTCTTTGTCATGTCTAGGGCTCAGTCCGGCTCCTCCGCCTTTACTTCCGACAGCTATGTTCATATGGGCCTATCAGATTCTACCTCTTCGGATCCTCCGGAAACTTCAACTTCATGGGACTCAGAGGACGAAGTGACTATCGTGGAGCCACTGCGGACCCGCACGCCATTTGTGGTGGAGAGCAGTGGCTTGAATGAGGAGGGTACCGATGACGAGGACGATGAGGAGGGCGAAGGACAGGAGGACAAAGAGGAAGGGATGGACGAGGGAGTACCGCCTACCGAAGAGGCTGGGGCCTAGGGTGGTCAGGTCGGGCGGACGTACTCCCCCCGAGGGCCTCCGTCCTTGAGCCATTGGCGACCTCGTTGCCTGAGAAGGCCCCTAAGTTTCGGAAGAAGACGGTGAAGTGGACCATGCCAAGCAGTCCTGATGGGACAATAGCCCCTTGGCAATTGGGGGTCCCCATCCTGCCACAGCCTCGGTCGATCAAGAATTACCCAGATGACGTCGGGGATAAGGTTCTCTATGGGGTACAACCTTCGTTGCTGAGCTGGGAGAGGATTAAGATGGACAGTACTCCTTCGATTCTGAAGGGGGAGGACCTCTCGGTGATCCGCGCGAGTTACTTCATTGGGAAAGAGTACGAGCTGATGGTCCCAAGCGCTGATCTTTGGCCGACCGATCCTTTGGCGCCATGGTACTGCATCTTCCCTGCCGATGTGTTCTCCTCGGGGCTGAGGCTACCCATCCATCCTTTCATCCGAGATGTCCTAAACTGGTCTTCGTTGTGTCCGATGCAGTTTGGGCCGAACTCTTGGAAGCAGATGGTGAGCTTCATACTGATGTGTGAGGAGAGGAAGGTGCCGATAAGATTGAGCATCTTCCGAGCCATGCTGGGAGTCAACTCGTCGGAAGAGTTCGAGGGGATCTACTACGTATCGCCTCAGAGCGGGTGTAAAGTCGTGCGTGGCCACCCCAACTCGATAAAGGAGTGGACGAGAAAATACTTCGTCGTCCGGAGTGAGGAGCAGTGGGATATAGCGACGAGGTGGAACTTTTATAAGCCGAACTTCAAGGGGCTGAAGAAGGGTGATCTTTCAGCCGAGGAGTGGGCCTTCGTGGAGTGCCTCCGTAAGAGCCATAGAATAAGTTGGCCGAAAGTAACGGAGAGTCACATGGTCCGAGCCGGACTGAGCCCCGCCCTGCCCCGTATGTTTTTCGTCCATTTTTCTTTCTGTAATTCTCTTTTGTGCTCATTGTTTGTTAATGGGCTTTTTTGCAGAGATGGGCCCTGAAGCGATCAAGGCGAGGAGGCTTGCCATGAAGAAGCAGAAGGCGGAGCAATCTGAGAAGGGAAAGCAGGTGGCGCCCCCCTCCAAAGCAGCTTCCGAGGCCCCGTCCGAGCCGAAAGCAAAGAGGCCGAAGACGAGCTAGTCGAGGGAAACCGCCCTCGTGCCGAGCGCCAAGGCCTCAAAGGCATCGGAGGTCGTGCAGGGGAGCCTTCCTCCTTTTCGTGCCGATGCCCAGGCCTTGGTCGGGAAAGAGGGGCTCTAGCCTTGGGCCCCGGACTGGGCCATCCGCCAGAGGGATGCTCTGAATGAGTCTCCTATCTCCATGGAGTTCGTGGACAAGATGGCCACGCCTTGGGATCGGCCGAGTATGGGACCGATACCTTCGAGTCAGCCTACATGAGGTGGGCTCAAGCAAGCGTGCAGGTAATTTCCGAGGCCTTGTGTTTCATTCCTCTCGTATTTGTCCCTTAGAACTTTGTTTTTACTCAAGTGCTTTGACCTCGGCTATAGGCCTTCATGTCCGGCAACCATGTGATGCAGATTCATGAGCTGGAGCTGAAGTACAAGCGGAGCCAGACCAATCTTTATAACACAAGATGATGGATATGAAGACCACCCTGGATACTTCGATGAAGCAGGAGCAGGCCCTGAAGGCCAACCTGGCCTCGATGGCCGATGATGCGGTGAAGAAGGAGGCGGCGCTGAAGTAGGAGTTTGAAGTGGAGAAGGGGGTGCTGACCTTGAAGGCCCAGGATATGGTCATCGAGGCACAGAATGAAGTGTACAACAAGGCGTTGATCCATGTGAAGCACTTCTACACGACCCTGGACCTGTCGCACCTCGATTACGATATGGAGATAGAGGGCCGCCGAGGACCCCCGGGAGCAATGCACTGGGTGAAGGGGAAGGCGGAGCCAGAGGAGCAAGTACCGATCCGGTGGTCGACCCTATGGCCATCACAGAACCCGAGGGAGAGGTGGGCCCTAAGCCGTAGTTGTTTTTTCTTTCTTTTCTTCTTGCTGTCTTTTTGGTTGTATTTGCCATAATATTTTGTAAAAGTTTTGAAAATTTATAACAAAGAATTTTTGGTGGGCAAAGTGTTTTACTCTCGACTTTTGTCTCGCTTTTGGGTCGACTATCTGAGTTTGTCCGACCCTCCTAGACTTGTGTAATTTTTCGAGATTGCCTGTCGTGGACTTATGGCCTTAGAATGACCTTTTATTTTGCTTCCATCAGATGTTGGCTACTCTTGCTGAGGTTGATCCTCAGCAGGTCCGAAGTGACATGGCTTCCAAGCAAGATCAAGGTATTGGAGTCCACCCTTGATCGATATCGGAAGGAAGCCCGCGATCACGATGCTGCTTTCCACTATTTTTGGATTAAGTTAAAGGAGCTGAGCTCGGAGTCGGCTCAATTGAAAAGGGTGATAGCCGACCGCAACCTCGGGGGTACGGGCCTTGGATTTTCCATGTCAAGTGCCTCAGTGCAGAGGCCTACATCGGAGTCGTTCCTCCGTAAGGTCATTGTGGAGAAAGAGATTGAGATTCAGTGTTATAAAACGATGTTGGGAAGGTCGGTCCCCTCTACGATTGGAGCTTCCTCGAGGCGCAAACCATCCCCAATTTTGCAGTTGGAGTACGTGAGGTCGGGCGATGCTCAAAGTTCTGTGGCCGGCGTGTCATCTTTAGCCGATCCCAGGGGCTCAGCAAGGCATCCTGCAGAATCGAGTCCTTCGACGGGGTTCGAGTTGACCTGTGCAAGCCCGGAGGGGGCCTGAGGATAGTTTAGGATGAGGCATTGGTTGTAATAAATCGTTCTGTATCGTGGCCCCTAGGGCGTTATAATAAAGAATAAGCTTTCCGACCGTTTTGAACTTGTTGTTGAGAATGCATTAAGGGTTATAGTTAGGGCGCTTGTTTGGCTACGGGGTAGAGCCAAAGGTCAGAGACTTGGGGGGCAGAAAAATCTCAGCGATAAGTGGAGCAGGTTTGGCTGGCTCTGGGGACTGACCTCTCTGGCAGAGACGGTGGTTGTCCCCGAGCAGTAAGGCGACGGAGAGGGAAAGGAGTCCTGAGAGTTCTGCAGTAGAGGACCGCCTTCCAACGCCATTAATGGGGGGACGTTTCATCTTCCCAAGCCATTAATGCTGGACGTTTTGCCTTCCCACGCCCTTTAATAGGGGACATTTTGACTTCCGACGTTTCGTCTTCTAACGCCATTAATGAGTCATTCTGGGGGGGCCATATAACCCCTACCCCCTCACCAGAAATCCATCAGAGAAAAACTTACATCCTCATAAGTTCTCATTGTCGGTGGCACACTTGCCACCCGCTGACAATTTGGGGTAACGGCTCCAAGGGCCGTTTACCCCGAGTTGCTAGCGGGTGAAAGGTTGGCCGACCCCGGGATGAGAACTCTAGGTGCTTGCCGAAGGCAGGCGCCCTAATATGGAACTTTTGGCCGAGAGTCCCGAGCCGGTGGCACCCCTGCCACCCTCTGACAATTTGGGGTAATGGCTTTGAGGGCTATTTTACCCCGAGTTGCCAACGGGTGAAAGGTGGGTCGACCTATGGTTTGGGAATCAGGGCGTTTCATCAAGGGTGAGCACCTTTAATCTTTAATAAAACTTTTGGGTAGGGAGGTTAGCTGAGCTCCACTGCCTTAACTTGAGAAAGCAACCCGTGTGCTCGAGTTCACCGCTCGGTATCGAGGCTTGGGGGTCGGTAGAGAGTGCTGAGCTCCATTGCCTTAGCTTGAGAAAGCTACCCGTGTGCTCGAGTTCACCGCTCGGTGTTGAGGCTTGGGGATCGGCAGAGAGCGCTGAGCTCCATTGCCTTAGCTTGAGAAAGCTACCCATGTGCTTGAGTTCACCGCTCGGTGTCGTGACTTGGGGTGGTTGCATAAGGGATTTACACAGAATCTGAGCTAAAAAACTTCGGAAAGAGAATAAATATTCTTATACAAAAAGCAGCGGCGTATAAAGCCAATTACAAGGGATGATTACAAGAGATCGGCTACATAATAACTTTAGTCCTTCTTTTCGAGGTACTTGATTAGGTGCTCAGCGTTCCAGAGTCTTTTGATCGGGTTGCCTCCCATGTCGGTGAGTCAGTAGGTGCTGGGGCGCACTACTTCGGCGACCCTATACGGACCCTCCCAATTGGGGGCCAACTTCCTTTTCTTGCCGGGATCTGAGACGGCCAGTTTTCTGAGGATGAGGTCACCCAGTTGGATGTTAGTGGGCGGTCCTTCTTGTTGTAGAATTTCTCGACCCGTTGCTGGTATATGCTCCTTCTAATGGCAGATTTTTTCCTGACTTCGTTGACCATGTCCAAGTTGGCCCTGAGACCTGCCGAGTTGCTTTCTTCATCGAAGGCCATTATTCTGGGCGAAGGGAGGCCAATCTCCAAGGGGATAACCACCTCGGTGTCGTAGGTTAGGTTGAAGGGCAACTCGCCCGTGGATATCCGCTTCGTCGTTCGGTGTGCCCAGAGAACGCTCGGAAGTTTGTCGACCCAAAGCCCCTTGGGCGAATTGTCCAATCACTTTTTAAGGACATCAAGGATTTGGCAGTTCGCATTTTTGGCTTTGCCATTTGATTGAGTATGGCATATGGCTGAGAAGCGTTGCTGGACGCCGATGTCTTCGCAGAACCTCCGAAAATTCTTGCCGGCAAACTGGGTCCCGTTGTCGGTGATGAGCACCTGCGGGATCCCAAACCGACAGATGATGTGCTTCCAAAAGAATTGCTGAGTTTGATGCTCGGTGATCAAGGCCAGGGGTTCTGCCTCGATCCACTTAGTGAAGTAGTCAATGGCCACCACCAGAAATTTTATTTGGCCTGTTGCTTGAGGAAGGGGGCTGACTAGGTCCATCCCCACATAACAAAGGGGGTCGGACTGGCCAGGGATCGGAGGTTGGCCTACGGGAGTCTCTTTACTGATGCAAATCTTTGGCAAGGGCCGCACCTTTTGACGAGGTCTTGTGCGTCTTGCAATATGGTTGTCCAGTAGTACCCATAATTTAGGGCCTTTTAGGTGAGTAACCTGCTCTCCATGTGGCATCCGCTGATTGCTTCGTGCAGTTCCTTCAGGGCGTACTTGGCTTCGTCAGGTGCCTGGCAGTGGAGGTAGGGTCTGCCGTCAGCCACTATGTACAAGCACTTGAAGAGTGTTTCGTTGATCAGGGTGAATCTCTCAGAGTGGACCCTGATCCTTCTTGCCTCGGGTCGGTCTTAAGGGAGTTCGCCGTTCGAAAGGAACTTCCGAATAGGCATCGTCCAGTCGTCAAGCTGGTGACCAGTGTTGAGGCAGGTGGCTTCCGGGAGATCGATGTTGGGCTTGAGGAGGACCTCGATTAGGACGGTACGGTCGAGCCCTTCAAAGAATGACGAGGCGAGCTTTGACAATGAGTCCGCCTGGGCGTTCTGTTCCCTGGGGATTCGTTCCACCGAGTGGTATTCGAAAGATGACAAGAGATTACGGACCACCACCAAGTATTGTACCATCTGAGTGTCACGAGCTTCGTACTCCTCGTTGATCTGGTTGACCACAAGCTGGGAGTAGCTGAAGGCCTTGATGTGTCTGGATCCGGCCTTGTGTGCGAGGGTGAGTACCGCAATCATAGCTTCGTACTCTGCTTTGTTGTTTGAGGCTGGAAAATTTAGCCGGAGAGAATATTGGAGGACGAAATTGTCGGGGCCTTTTAGGACGACGCCTGCTCCGCAACCTCCTTCGCAAGATGAACCGTCGACATAAACCTTCCATATTGGGTTGGTTTCCGGGGTGTCGAATGGTTCAGAAATAGTGCACTCCGTGATAAATTCGGCGAGTGCCTGCCCCTTCATTGCCGTCCTGGGCTGGTAGCTAATGTCGTATTGGATTAGCTTAATCGACCACTTGACCAGGCGGTCGAAGCTCTCAGGTTTGTGGAGGACAGTCTTCAGGGGCTGGTCTATGAGGACCTGAATAGAGTAAGCCTGGAAATAGGGTCGGAGCTTACGAGCTGCCGTTATCAGTGCGTACGCCATCTTCTCCATCTTCGCATACCTGGTCTCGACTGAGAGCAGAACCTTGCTCACATAGTACAGGGGCTTCTGAACACCGTCTTCCTCTCGGACGAGCATGGCACTGAGCACACTTTCCGAGGCCGAGGGGTATAGGAAGAGGGGTTTTCCTGGTTCGGGTTTGCTTAGGAGTGGGGGATTGGCGAGGTAGGACTGCAATTGGTCGAACACCTGTTGCTGTAGCTCGCCCCATTCGAATCCTTTCTTCCCCTGCAGGGCCTTGAAGAACGGGAGGGACTTTTCCTCTGATTTGGAGAGGAAGCAGCCGATGGCCGCCAGTCTACCCGTAAGCCGCTGAACGTCCTTGACTTTTCGGGGAGGGGCCATGTCGATGATGGCCTGGATCTTCTCCAGATTGGCTTCTATGCCGCGCTGGCTAACGACGAACCCTAGGAATTTTTCGGAGGAGATGCTGAAGGTGCATTTGGCAGGATTGAGCCTCATGTTGTGAGACCGGAGGACGTCGAAGGCTTCCTCGATGTCGGCAACATGATCCTTCCTTCATCGGCTCTTGACAAGCATGTTATCGACGTATACCTCCATGTTCTGACCGATCTGATTCTTAAAGAATCGGTTGACAAGGCTCTGGTAGGTTGCCCCGGCATTCTTGAGCCCAAGGGCATCACCCGGTAGCAATAAAGGCCCTGGTCGGTAACGAAGGACATTTTGGCAATGTCTGGAGGAACCATCCGAATCTGATTATAGCCCGAGAAGGCATCCATGAAGGTCAGGAGCTCGTAACCCGAGGTCGCGTCGATCAGAGCATCGATGCTGGAGAGGGAAAAAGGATCCTTGGGGCACGCCTTGTTGACGTCGATAAAGTCAATACAAATCCTCCAAGTTCTGTTAGCCTTTTTCACCATTATAACATTAGCCAGCCACTCGAGGTAGCTGACTTCTTGAATAAACCGGGCAGATAATAGCTTATCCACCTCCGCTCTCACCGCCTGTTGCCTTTCTGGGGTGAAATTGCGGCGCTTCTGCTGGACTGGTTTGGAACAAGGGGCGATGCTTAGCCGGTGCATGATTAAGTCTTCGAAAATCCCGGGCATGTTGGATGGTGTCCAGGCGAAGAGGTCGACATTGCGACAGATGCAGTTGATCAGATCCGGCTTCAGGTCAGAGGAAAGGGTTCGGCTCATACGGAACCATTTGGACTTGTCTTCTGCTTCAAAGGAGACTTCCTCCAATTCTTCCGCAAGTTCTGACTCGGGCTGGTTCTTTTCTAGCGGGAGCTCAACGGCATCGAGGGGAAATACACAACCCCCGACTACGGTCTTGTAGCATGAGCGCGCCGACTCCTGGTTGTCCCGGATGACCTCGACCCCGACGTCAGTTGGGAACTTCAATTTCATATGGTTGGCTGAGGGGATGGCCTGGAGCGAACAGAGCCCAGGTCAGCCGAGGATGGCATTGTAGGCAGCCTTGACATTGACCACCGTAAAATCCATCGACTCGGTTCGGAGGACGGGGGTCGTTCCTTCGATTACGTCTAGTGTCACGATCCCCTCAAATTGCACTGGGACACCTGAAAATCCTTGAAGGGTGTAATCGGCTGGCTTCATCTTTTCTCGGGGGGGGGGGGGGGGGGGTGAGGTTCTCAAATGCTTCTAAGAAAAGGATGTTAACCGAGCTGCCGTTGTCCACCAAGATTCGGAGGACCTTAAAGTTGGCCATGACAAGGCTGATGACGAGGGCATCGCAGTGTGGAAGCCGGACGCCTTTGAGGTCTTCTCCTGAGAAGGATACCGCCCGCTACTGGACCCAAGGGGAGGGGTGGTCTAGAACAGAGTTGACCTCCCGAATAAAGGCTTTGCAAGAAGTCTTAGATTCCCCCCTCCCCATGGGCCTACCGTGGACGCAGTGCAAATTGGCCTGTCCACCTGTTTCCTCGGGTTCCGGGTCTTGGTCAGGTCGTCGGCCGGTCGTCCGAGGGGGAGGCGAAGGCCTCGGGCTCCTCGGCTCTATACGGTCTTTGGGATTGGCCCGGGTGAACTCCCTCAGGTACCCTCATTGGATAAGGGCTTTGATCTCATTCTTGAGGGCTCGGCAGTGATCTGTATCGTGCCCGGTGTCTCGGTGGAAGCGGCAGTAGATTCTCTGGTCTCACTTTTTGCCGTTGTTAGTTGGCCAGGGAGGGAACCGGACGACCCCCTTGTCCTCAATATCCATTAAAATTACCGAGACGTTCTGAGTTAGGGGCGTATACCTCTCGAATCGTGGGACCGAGGGGACCCTCTTGGGACCAGTTGCTTCTTTCCTGGGCCTTTTGAAGGGCTTAGCATCATCGACCTTGCGCTTCCCCTTAGCAGTGGCTGCCTTCGCGCCCTCGGGATTGAGGGCCTCCTCGACCCGAATATACTTTTCGACCCTGTTGAGTAAGTCGGGGAAGTCCACGGGTGGCTTCTTGGCTAAAGAGGCCTTGAGCTGGCCATGGTGGACATTGTGTCGAAAAGCTGCAGATGCGACCCCTACATCGAGGGATGAAACTGACCTCGTCTCGGTGGTGAATCTCCAAACGAACTCCCGGAGAGATTCTCTATCATTCTGTTTGAGGTCCAGAAGGGAAGAGCTCATCTTCTCGACCTTCCTGCTGGTTACGAAGTGGGCTAGGAAGCTTGCCTCCAGCTGCTCGAAAGAGAAGACCGAGCCGGGGATAAGTTTGGAGAACCATTCTCGAGCCGGGCTACGGAAGGTAGGAGGGAAGGTGCGGCAAAGGAGGGGATCCGCAATGCTGTGAATCATCATGAGGGTATTAAATCCCTCCATGTGATCAGCAGGATCACCCTCGCCATTGTAGGTCTCGAATTGAGGAGGTATGAAGTCTTGAGGAATCTCGGCTTCAAGGATTTGGGGGTGAAAAAAGTGGTCCGATCGGACGATGACCGCAACCCTACATTGGTCCGCCCTCACCGAGATGGGCGATGTGGTTCTCCATTTTATCCACACGACGAAGGACGGGGTCTGGCTATTCCTGTGGACGAGCCGATCCACGAGATTCACCGGCTCCTGTTCTTGACCGGAGGTCGGAACTGTGGTGCACCTCGGTAGTCTGGCCACCTCGGATGGCTTAGAGAATCTCGTCCCGGAAATTCTCGAATTCGACCCTTGTGACGGGGGCTTGCCCTATCGGGTTTTGCGGGGGATTGCGCGCCTGAGAAGGCTGTCGGCAATGGTTCGAGATCGAGTTGGAAGCGGCCCCTCCCCTAGTCCGACTGGCCTATCTATCAGAGGTGACGCGGTGCAAATCCGAT
Organism: Hemerocallis citrina; assembly: GCA_017893485.1. Taxonomy (NCBI): domain Eukaryota; kingdom Viridiplantae; phylum Streptophyta; class Magnoliopsida; order Asparagales; family Asphodelaceae; genus Hemerocallis; species Hemerocallis citrina. The sequence continues at coordinate 20,312,255 of CM030367.1, forward strand.
GCAATTGACGGTTGGGCCGTGTCGTTGACCCGAGGTTGGTTGGAACCTTGGTCATTCGCGCGGCTTTGACGTAGGGGGTCCGAATTGTAGCGCCCCGAATTTCCAATGTGATATCTCAGAAATACGTGGCACAATTCCCAACATCAATTTCAATTGCAATAATAAACATAGCGAAAAACACAGATAATTTTTATTTCAACTTCTATTACAACACTTGTTTACAAAACACAACGGAATACAAAACACCTTGAATTACAATCTTTTCTTTTACAACACTTCCTTTTATAATTTACATAAGCCATAACATCAATTCTATCTTAAGCATCCAAGTCCAAAGCTATAAGCACCTACCTGTAAAACATGAGGCTAGAGATAATCCTAATCCCCAAAACTACAGGGATCAGCCATAACGGTGTGAGTGACAAAAAAAGAAAACAACATAAATAAAACATAAGACATAGAGTCATCAACAACATGTATTAACAGCAAAAATAAATGAAATAAGAAATAAAAATAAGTAAAACATGAAAACATCAAAGAATATAAGATTGTAAATAGTAGAGCATGAAAACAAGTGAAACTAGACTAAGTGTCAAATGTAGGAAAAACAGAAAACAACATGCATAAAACCAAGTCAAGAAACATCAATGCTATATGCTGACTCTCTAATTCATACTTGTCGGATTCTATGCATCCCACAATATATAGGTCCAGTGCAAGCCCTTAACGGTCTCCACTTTATACGGTTATATCCCTCGTTATGCAACTAATCCTACCACGGTGATGGAAATAAGATCCAGAATACTCCACGAATAGGCATCACAGCCCTCGACGTGCAAGCATCATGTAAGAATAGCTCTAAAACTGGAGAATCACCTCCCAACCATGTACCCCACGAATAGGCTTGCGAGGCCCTCGACGTGCAGATACACCGAGTGCATCTCGTGAATAGGCCCGCCGACCCTCGACACGCGAATGCACCCTGCATGCTCCATGAATAGGCCTGCAGATCCTCGACATGAGAACATACAAATGTCCTCTCAAGATCAGACAACAAACAGTCCTGGAACGCATTCGTTGGACTAACAGACCAAAAGCATATACTCACATTTTCCAAGTTCTATCATATCTCCACTAGTGCCTGTCCTTAAGTTGATTATTATTAAAACATAAAAATTCTCATCTCTAGAGTTAGTGTATCCTGTCGGACTTGATTCCACAAAACAAACCCAAGACCCCGCAGGTCTAAATCCACAAATCTCATCTGCCGGTTCACAAGACTCCCACTCAACTCCCAGAGAAATCACAACTTATCCACCAAGACCAAAACTTTCAATAAAACTCACAAATCCATCGTCAAAACGATTATATGAAGAAACTTCTTAAATCAACAAAAATCCAAATCATATATAAAATTCCAGAATCCAAATAAACATTAAATCAATTAAATAACTGAAAATCAAATTTTTAAGTTGTAGAATATCACAAAACATCAATTCCTTTGAAAACACATATAACTCAAATAAGGTCCAAAAGAATACATTTAAAGCTCCAATATAAATCTCTGTAAAATATTTTTTAATCTGTAGCAAAACATCTTTTAAAACAATATAATATTGAAGGAACAATTGTTCAAAAGAAGCATCAGAAAACTCAAGAAAACATCAGTTAGAGCAGTAACAGTCGACTTCATAGGGTGGTCAGTCGACTGTCCCGCGTGAATTCCAAACTCATGAAACCCATCAGTCAGAGCAGGGGCAGTCGACTGCATAAGGTAGTCAGTCGACTGTCCCACGTAAAATCCAAAACTCAAGGAAAACATCAATCAGAGCAGTGACAGTCGACTGTATAAGATAGCCAGTCGACTATCCCACAGAAAATCTGAAACTTAAGAAAATGCTTCAGCCGGGACATCGACAGTCGACTATCGACATTGGTCGGTCGACTATCGAACCTACAGACTGTAGTTTAAAGTTCTGTGCATGTTTTACCGATACATCGTTTTATTTCATAAAAACGCAAACTTTAAAAAACTAAATTCCTGAGATGGTCAATTATGACTTTTATAACATATAAGAGTTACTAAAACGCATCAAAACACATCAAGATCTTGAAATAGGAATTTTTCACAAAAATCTTTCAAAGCAACAACCTATATATGTACATGTTCGAAATAGGAATTTAAGCAACAATTTTAGTATCAGAATTCACCAAATAGAAGTTGGGTATATTTCAAATCTATCTTTATATCAAAACCATCGAAATTCAATCAAAACTCCATCAAAGCTCATAAAACCCTCAAAACAGTGGATTGAGAATGTGAAGGTGTGTGTATGTGTGTTTGTGTAATTGTGCATCAATTAATCATTGTGAATCCATTGCATATATGTAGTATATTGTTCCAAACAACCTCAGTGTCAACAACCTAGATCCAAATCAAGATTTTCACAAAAATGCATTAAAGCAACCTTGGGCCTGCACACTACAGACTCGAAAGCAAAACCCCTCTTTTTATTTCAAAGATTAATCTCTTTGATCCAACAAATCCTTCTATAACTTGTCATACACATACCCAATCACTTACATCAATTACTCATGAACATATACACTCACAACATGCAAATAATCAAGTTTTTAACCATCGCTAAGTCAAGAGCAGAACAACATATGCATACACAGTAGGGTTCTTCTGTAAATCAATTTTTGTTTACTTTTATGGAATAATCAACATACAATCTTCTTATAACAATCAAAACAGCAAGTATATTAAGGAAAATGACCTACTCATGATTTCTATTAGATTCTTTAGCAATCATAATTAATCAAATTAGGGTTTTGGTCATCAATAGTATAGTTTCAAGTAAAGATTCAATTTTTAACTCATCTACTCATAAAATTCTTTATACCAACATCCAAACCCTAATATGTTTTCTAATAAACAAAATCATCACATACAACATGCGTAGAATAAAAGAAAATAAAAACATGTCACTCATCTCTATGAAGAATTAACCGAAGAGAAATAAAGAATAAGAGAAATCCTCCTTCGCAAGAAAACCAAGAATCCTCATTTGAAAACTCCAAGAAAATAGAAATAATAAAAATCCTTCTGTAGCACAGCAAGAGACGGCTGCACCCACTATTTTATACGCCGGAAATATAGGTTTTAGGGTTTTGTAAATAGATTTGTAAAAATACCTCTTTTAAATATATCTTTCTATATATAAATCTTTATACTTGGAAATCATATAAAACCAACTTAATTGAGTTTTAAAAACAAAAAAGACCATATGAACACCAGTCGGCAATGTTTGAAAAACCCAGAAAAATGAATTTACACTTTTACCCCTCTAAATGGCAAATTTGCGAAAAGATCTTTTTTTTAATATCAAAACTTGCAAAATAAACCAAATTCATTAAAACAAAAAGTAAACTCTTTACCTCTAATTTGACTAGGCATCATACCCAGCCCAAAAATCTAAAAATTTGGAGTTTTTACTCCAAGTGGTAATTTTGCACAAAAATCCCTTTTTTTGTAGTATTTGCAAATAGGACCAATAAATATCAGAAAAATCCAAAAAAATCACAAATAATATTTAATAATAAATAATTAGTTTCCCCAAAATAGTTTTTGATTTTGAACTTCCCAAGAAACCATTTGCATGTGTAAAAAGGTAAATTTTCAGAAAAAAATTTATTAAATCACAAAAAATCCTTTTAAATTCATTTATTAATCTTAAAAAAATTATTTAAAAATCTGGGGTATTACACGGATGACGTGCCGAGGTGACGACCCTTCTGGCTTTGGGCGCCATGGAGGAGCTCGGACCCAAGTTGACGACTCTAGCTGGGCTTAGAAGAACGATAGTACTTAGAAGAAAGTTTCCCACAGACGGTGCCAACCTGATGCTGTTTGTTTTTGGGGTATGGGAGCAACAGGTTTGAGTTCTTGTAATTTGTATAGTGGAAGTCCTTACGCGGTACTGGTGTCAGTCCGACCCCGGGTAGTGGGAGCGGCTCGGAAGTAGGAGCGCAGAGGTGCTCAGAAGTGAGGACGGGTGCTCGGCTCGGATCCAGAAGCTCGGCTGGGCGGGGTCTTCTGTACCTGCACACTGCCTAGAAACACCGAGAGAAGTCCCGACATCAGGCCCTCCGACGATCTGGTCAGTCACAGAAAAAGAGAATGAGCAGCTAGGGGTCAGCTGGGGAGAGATTGATTACCTTCTACAGTGAGGAGGGGGTTGGATATTTATAGGCAGGGGTAAACGGGTCTGGAGCCCTGATAGACCGAGTTGGACCCGTTTGCCCGTGGCCCTGAGCTGGCTGAGGCCCATTGGACTGTAGCTGGCCTGATGATCACATGGGGGATGATCCAGAGGAGATCAGAGGGCCCTGATTGATGCTGCTTTATTTATCCCATATCAAAGATTTAGGGTTTATATTGTGCTTAAAATATAGATTTTCCATGTTTTAAAATCTCATATTTTCGGGTTGTTTGCTGATTTTATTTTTGAGTTGTAATTAATTAAATAAGAGTTGATTTAAGGTTTAAAAACCCCTTAATTTTCGGGTCTGTAGAAGTTATAGATATGGATTTTAGCTTTGTGGATTCGGATCCAAATAAGAAAAAGGACCGCTGTTGTTGCTGAGTGGGTGCGCGAGTCAGGCTCGAATGGATTCGGACCCGACAGCAAGTGGGGGTTCGGGTGCACAGGGGTTGTGGGCTCGGGCCTGGAGGTAGGGGGCTGCGGCTTCAAGTCCCGAGGGTGGCTTGGGTTGGGTTAAAAGGATGAAATTTTTTAATGAGTAATGCTAGAGTCACTACCAATTTCACTACAGTTCTCTTCACTACCTTAGGTGGCACACTCCAATAGGCAGGGGATGATAGAGTAGGTGGGAGAACTCTCCAATAGGAGTATGCCACCTAAGGTAGTGAAGAAAATGGTAGTGAAATTGGTAGTGGCTAAAGCATTACTCTTTTTTAATTGATTTAAGATGGGTCCATGTGTTTTGGTTTGAATTAGATTTAATTTAAATTTGGATTTGCAGTTAATTTTAAGTTGGGGATTTGTTAGATTAAATTAAGTTTTGGTCCGAATTAAATTAAGATTTAGTTTAATTAATTTAGGTACTGTTCTTTTTTTTCATCTTATAAGAGGATACCTTTTATAAGAGATTTACAGTAAGAGCCTCTTGTAAGTGTCTCTTTTTGAGGTGTTCTTTTATATAAAAATAACTTCTTATAAGAACCTCTTATAAGAGATTTCTGTTCTTTTTTCACCTCTTACAAGAGCCTATATTACCCCAAAGTCTATATTACCCCAATGTATAAAAATAGTGAGATGAAGGACAAGAAAAGATAAGTTCAAATTACTAATATATAAACTAGTTTAATGGCAAGTTAAATTCACAAATCAGTGTAAATCATCAATTATAATTCCGAGTTACTATAAACTTTTAATTAGTATGAAAAGTAGTATGTATAAATATAAATAATAATAATTTGTTTCAAAGAAGTTGGATTAAAAAAATTTAAGGTCAATGGGCTAATATAAATTCTCCCTTAGCTGTAAATAAATTTTTTAAAAAAATTTAAAAAAAATTAAAATTTTTAAAAAAAAAAAAAACCTGACCGGCTGCAGGATTTTGACATGGTGGCATCACAACAGGACAAATCAACTAGCCACAACTCAAGTAATGTACTTACTGGACGTAAATATATATATATATATATATATATATATATATATATATATATATATATATATATATATTAAATAAATCAGTGTTTCGACAGCATCCCTAACATAATTGTTCGAGATTGTGAAGAATGAATTCCCACACTTTTTCGAGGATAGCATATTACAGTCAACTATGTATATGATTACACTTTTTCTAAGATAGCATAATCCGGGCTATAGACTAATATATAAACTAGTTTAACTGGTAACAATTATAATATAGACTTTGGGGTAATATAGACTTTTAAGTGATTGAAGTCTTATAAGAATTTGAAAGAGGCTACTAGAAGTCTTTTAGGCTTATAAGATATTTTGAGAAAAATGTCTTATAAGAGGTAAAAAAAGAACACTAAAAAACTCTTGTAAGAGGGGGACCACCTCTTACAAGAGGTAAATCTCTTATAAGAGGAGAAAAAGAACACTACCTTAGAGTTGATTAAATTTTAGATTGCTGGTTTAGTTAAATTAGAAGGGTGGAATCCTAATTAAACTAGGTTTGGAGTTTCAATTAAAGTGAAGTATATTTGTGTTAAGATGTAGATGATTCAATCAATTAGAAACTAGTAATTTAACTTAGATTGCTTTATGTCAATGTTAGAGCATCTGTAGTCGTTTGCTATATATCGATAATATCGATATTTGGTTTAAAAAACAGCTGCAGTCGTTTGCTATATATCGATATTATCGATAAATCGCTACAGTTGATTGCTATAAATGAGAATCGATATAGCATTTATCGATAAATGAGGGACGGCGTTCGAAGCACCGTCCCACGAAAAAAATTAATATTTTAATCGTCGGACGGCACTTAAAGTGTCGTCCGTTTGGAAAAATTATATTTTATCTGATTTTTTAAACGCGACAAAAGGATGTGCCGCATATCCCGGACGGCACTTGATGTGCCGTCCGTCGAGTTTTAATAAAAAAAATTTATATGCCAAAAGATGCCAAAAAGATGCCAAAAATTTTCAAAAAGCACTGAGATGTCTTGGACGGCACTTCATGTGCCGTCCTAGACTTAAGGCTGAGAATTTTTTTTTTGTTTTTTTTGGGTTGAACGGACGGCACTTCATGTGCCGTCTGACCGAATGGGACACGTTTTTTGCGCATTTTTCACCACCGACGGCACTTCATGTGCCGTCTCTTAATATTATATTATAGATTGCTATAAAATAGCTTTCGACGAGTGCAGCGGAATCGAAAATCTTATTTCTATTTATCCATATATGGATAATTTTACCATAAACGACTACAGATGCTCTTACTAGTTGACTAAGAAAAATATGGTAAAAATACTCATTTATATTTAAGAAGAGAAAATCTAATTAAATAAGGAATGTTTGATTATTTCAACCTAGAACAAATGTTAGTCTCGTTCACTTTCTAATTTTAATTGTTGATGATTAGACCTAGAATTGAGTTAAATGTGATTGATTCCATATTTAGAGTTGAATGACTTTAGAGTAAAGGTTGATTGATTTCAGATTAAGAGTTGATTGATTTCAAATTATGAATTTGAATAACTTTAGATTGTGGATATGAATAATTTCAGATTGTGGATTCAAATGATTTCAAACTATTATTATTTCAGATTATGGACTTGATATGGCTAAAAATGGGGTTAAATCGGAACCGTCCAGATGGGGCACGAATCTTGAAGTTCAGGGGTAAAATGGGAATTTCACCCATCGACGGTCTGAAGCGGGTACTGGTTATCTTCCCCGAAGACCCACTTACCCGCAAACGGATCCACCTCAACTGGGTGCGGGTTTCAACCCGCAACAAACCTGGTCCAGAAGGGATAGAATTAGGGTTTCTGATTCAATCCTAATCAACGGCCCTGATTCATAGTTATCCCTTCACTAGGGATTAGGGATTACATTCCTTATCTAACCACAGGGGGATTACATTCCTAATCTGATCCCAGCGGCGCCTATAAATACCCCCCATCTATCTCCATTAAGAGGTAATCAATCTTTTGCCAATTTTTGCGTTCGTTCATAATCACTTCTGATTACTGACTTGAGCGTCGGAGGGTGCATCGCAGGGAACAACCCCATGTCTCGCACTTCTTGCAGGTGAACGGTGGGAGCAACGGTCAAACTCCAGCGGAACAGGTAATTGGTTTGTTATTCAAAGTTCTCCAAGAACCCACAAATACTATCTGTTTGCCCCCACACCAGATTCAGCGGCAACAGATTGGCGCCGTCTGTGGGAATCTAACGATAGCAACCTTCCCTCTTCCCGTTGGTCAGATCCGCTCCGGCAATGCCTCCTAGAAAAGTCAGATCCAGAGGGTCTAACCGAGGACCCAACCCCGATCAGCAGCAAGAAATTCCCATCCAGCCTACCCAAAAGCAGGGGAAACTTCCTCCTCCAGCGGAAGATCCGCTCCAACAGGACCTTCCTCCTCCTCCTCCGAATCAGCCACCTCCTAAGGGTCCTAACCCTCAGAAACAACCTCTTCACCAGGACCACGTCTCCATCCACAACGCCTCTTCGGACTCTATGGCCTCCCATCATCCCCGAGCTTCCGGTCTCCGCAACACCGCCCTTAATCGGCAGAAGGATGAGGATCTTCGCCGCCTTCTGGATGAAAAGCGGGCCCGAGAGGGAACCTCCCGCCAACACCGTCCGGATGAGCGGTCTCCTCGCCGCCGAGAATACAGAAGGTCCCCTATCCGAAGGGGGCGGAGAGAGTCCCCCGAACATTACCGAAGAAGGCCACACTCCCCTGCAGGTCGGCAACAGCCTAGGAACAATGAGGCACCCATTACCCGTGCCGAGTTCCAGCAGTTCCAAGCGACCGTCCTACAAGCTCTCAATCTCCGTCCCAACACCAATGCACCCAAGATCCCCTCTCCTCCTCCGGTCCGAAGTCCTCGCCGACGGTCCCCATCTCCTCCTCCAGCTCCCAGCAACTCCGGCATGAGCAAAGTCCTCGCCGCTCCAGGAGCTACCGTCGTCGTAGCCCCCGCTCTCCCTCGTACGAAGACGAGTCTAGAGGCTCAGCTGATTACCATCGAAGGGACGACGCTGTGTACCGCCGTCTCCATGAAATGGAGAGGTGCTTGGGTCAGTTAGACCGAGAAGAGGAACTTAGAGTAAGGACCCTTCGTCCTAGCAGACCTCCTTTCTCCCGAACCATAATGGATGCACCTGTGCCGATCGGCTTCAACCCCCCTCAATTTGAGACCTATTCTGGGGAGACCGACCCCGTTGATCACATCGAGAGCTTCAAGACCCTAATGCTCGTCCATCAAGCTTCCGATGCTCTACTCTGTAAAACCTTTCCTGCAACTCTCAAGGGTCCAGCTCGAGAATGGTACTCTCGCCTTGCCCCGTCCTCAATATTCTCATTCGAGCAATTCGAGACCCTCTTCGTCACACATTTTGTAAGTAGCTGTAGAACTGAGAAGACCAGCATCTCGCTACTGTACCTCCACCAGAAGAAGGGTGAGAAGTTGAGAGACTATGTGAAGAGATTCACAGCTGAAGCCCGGTCCATAGCATCCCTCGACCAGTCGGTCGCTGCAGCAGCATTTCAATCTAATATCCTCAATTCCAACCTCCGCTCCTCCCTCGCCAAGAAACCCCCACAGAACTTTTCCGACCTCCTCCTCCGAAGTGAAAAGTATATTAGGGCCGAAGAAGCCGAGCACCGCCCCAACTTGGAGGGGTCTTCCTCCGGGTTTAAGAGGAAGGGAACAGAAGAGGAAGGAGCCAAGAAGCTCCAGAAGGATAATGCAGGCCAGTGCCGACCTCCCCCCCGATTCGACAAGTTTACTCCCCTCACCACTAATGTCTCTACCATTCTGATGGAAGTCGAAAAGGAAGGAATCATACCTCCTACTCCGAGGATGAACACCCTTACCAAGAAAAGAGATAAAGAGAAGTGGTGCCGTTATCACCGGGACCATGGGCATGACACCAATGATTGTCGGGCCCTGAAGAATGAGATTGAAGCCCTTATCCAGAGGGGGCAGCTGACCAGATTCGTGAGAAAGGACCGAACCGAACTTCCTCCCCCGCCTCGGGGGGCTAATAAACGTCCGGAACGTGATGAAACGCCCGACTTCGAAGAGGAGCGTGTCCTACACCTCATCCACGGGGGCCCAATGGGGGGCTCCTCCAACTCCTCTCGAAAGGCATTTATAAGAGAAGTCAATTCGGTTCGCACCACCCCTCCTCCCAAAGGCCTCGGAGTGCCCGTCACATTCTCAAACGAAGATCTTGAAGGTGTCCGTGCCCCTCATTGTGACGCACTCGTCATCAGCCTCCACATGGCGAACTTCAAAGTGGAGAGGATCCTAATGGACAATGGCAGCTCCGTTAACATCCTCTTTCTCACCGCTTTTAAAGGCCTAAAGCTCTACCGAGACAGACTCAAGTCCGCCGGCTACACTCTCCATGGGTTCACGGGAGTGCCAGTGACTATTGAAGGGGTGATCACCCTCGACGTAACCGCTGGCAAAACTCCTACTACCCGAATGGAGTCGATAGACTTCATGGTCGTAGATGTCCCCGCAGCCTACAATGTCATTCTGGGTCGGCCCAGCCTAGCTGCCCTTGAAGCCGTCCCTTCTGCCTATCACCTCAAAATGAAGTTTCCCACTCTGGCTGGAGTAGGGGAAGCAAAAGGCAATCAGGAAACGGCCCGCAAGTGCTACATGACCTCTACCCTCGGTCTCGTCCTCTCCTTAGAAACTCTGGAAAATCCCCCAAGATGCTGCCCGACCGACGTCCGAGCCGGTGGACGAATTAGAGGAAGTGCTCTTCTCTGAGCAGGATCCAACCCGAAAGTTTTTTGTTAGCAAGACCCTCCCGTCCGCCCTATGCTCGGACATTGTACAGTGCATCCGAAGGAACCGAGACCTCTTCGCTTGGTCAGCTGCAGACATGCCCGGAATTTCCGAAGAGCTCCTGGTCCACCACCTCAGCGTTGTTCCGGGGTCCAAACCGGTCCAGCAGAAAAGGCGCAAGTTCGCCCCTGAGCGTCAGCTAGCTATAAAAGAGGAGGTGGACAAGCTCTTGAAGGCCCGGTTCATACAAGAGATGAATTATCCCGATTGTTTGTCGAATGTAGTAATGGTGAAGAAGTCCAACGGGACTTGGAGGATTTGTATTGATTTTACCGATCTCAACAAGGCCTGCCCCAAGGATCCCTTCCCTCTTCCGAGTATTGACACTTTGATTGATGCCACCTCGGGACATGAACTCCTCAGCTTCATGGACGCCTTCTCAGGCTACAACCAGATCCGGATGTTCCCCCCGGATATCCCGAAGACATCATTCGTGACCGATCAAGGACTCTATTGCTACAGGTTATGCCCTTCGGTCTGAAGAACGCAGGAGCAACATACCAATGCCTCGTCAACAAGGTTTTCCAAGCTCAAATCGGCCGAAACATGGAGGTGTATGTTGACGACATGCTTGTGAAAAGCATCCGAGGCACCGATCATGTGACCGACCTCCAAGAAGTGTTTGACGTTCTGAGAAAGCACAGCATGAGACTCAATCCGAACAAGTGTGTGTTCAGGTGTCTCGTCAGGGAAGTTCCTCGGCTTCATGGTTAGCCAAGAGGAATTGAAGCAAACCCTTGAGAAAATCAAGGCCATATTAGACATGGCCCCTCCCAAAAATGTTAATGAAGTCCAGAGGTTAACAGGCCACCTAGCCGCCATAGGGCGCTTTCTTTCGAAGTTCGGGGAGAAATGCCTCCCTTTCTTCAAGGCCCTCAGAGGGGCTAAAGGTTTCGAATAGGGGGCAGCAGCAATAGGAGTCCTTCGACCAGCTCAAGGCTTACCTCGTCAATCCCCCTCTCCTCAGCAAACCGATCCCTAGTGAACCCCTCTACCTCTACCTGGCAGCCTCCGAGCAGACCCTTAGTGCAGTGTTAGTGAGGGAAGAAGACCGGGCTCAGAAGCCCATCTACTATGTGAGCAAGGTGCTTCGGGACGCCGAGCTCCGATACCTGAAGATAGAAAAGATGGATTATGCCCTGGTGATGGCCGCGAGAAAGCTTCGCCCGCATTTTCAGTCCCATTCGGTGGTCGTTCTTACCAACCAGCCACTGAAGCAGGTCCTCCACAAGCCAGAGACCTCGGGTCGCCTTATGAAGTGGTCTATCGAGCTGAGCCTAGCACGATATAACTTATCAGCCTCGAACCGCGATCAAGGCTCAGGCCTTAGCAGAATTCATAGTTGAGAGTACCATCCCCGAGTCCAGCCAAACAGTGAAGGGACCACCCGTCTGGTCAGTTTATGTGGACGGATCTTCCTGCAATGGGGGAAGCGGGGCAGGGGTCATTCTGACAGGCCCAGATGACTTCATCCTCCAATACTCCCTCCGTATCAACTTCAAGGCCTCGAACAACAAAGCAGAATACGAGGCGCTCATAGCCAGCCTTGGAATGGCTCGAAATGCGGGGGCCCAACGCCTCCGGATCTTCAGCGACTCTCAGCTAGTCGTCAATCAGGTCCTCGACGAGTATGAAGCACGCGATGACAGGATGGTTAAATACTTAGCCAAGGTCAAGAGCCTCATGGCACTGTCTGAAGAAGCCCTCATCCAAAGATTCCCCCAAGAAGAAAATGCTCAGGCCGATGCCCTCTCCAAATTAGCCTCCTCCCTTCAAGGTCTCGAGCAGACCGTTTTGATAGAAGTCCTTCTGAAGCCAAGTATAGAGGACAAAACCCCCGACTCTATGGAGTCGCTGCCTGTCCTGCTCGAAGACAATTGGATGAAATCCCACGTCGAATTCTTAAGGGATGGACTCCTCCCCGAGGATCCCAAGGAAGCTCGAAGAGTGAGAACTCGAGCCGATCGTTACACACTGATCGGAGGTATCTTATATAAACGCTCATTCACACAGGTAGACGGCCGACCCTACCTGAGATGCATCTCCCCCGAACAGGCAGGCTACACCCTACAAGAGCTTCACGAGGGCATTGGCGGGGCACATTCAGGATCCAGATCCTTAGCCCGCAAAGTATTGAACTACGGATACTTCTGGCCCACTCTCCTACGAGACGCCGAACGGCACGTTCGGCAATGCAGCTCCTATCAGAAGTACTCCGACATCTGATGCCTCCCTCAAGCTCCACTCACTTCCCTATCAAGTCCGATCCCCTTCGCAATGTGGGGGATGGATTTACTAGGGCCATTTCCACCAGCTCCCGGACAGTTTAAATTCTTAGTCGTGGCGATCGACTACTTCTCGAAATGGATAGAGGCCGAGCCCTTGGCCACGATCACCGAGACCAAGGTTGTTCAGTTCTTTTGGAAGAGCGTGATCTGTCGATTCGGCGTCCCTAGGGTCCTGATAACAGACAACGGAACACAGTTCACCGGGGCTGCCTTCCGAGCTCTATGCGAAGACCTTGCCATCCAGCACCGGTTCTCCTCCGTTTCTCATCCCTAGTCAAATGGCCAAGCCGAAAATGCTAACCGACAGATCCTCTCCGGCAATAAGAAGAGGTTAGATAAGTGTTCTAAAGGCTTATGGGTCGATCAGCTTCCCAACGTGCTGTGGAACTACCGCACCACAAAACGGACCCCTACAGGAGAGAGCCCATTTAATCTCACCTATGGGTCCGAGGCCATCATCCCCCTAGAAGTCGGAATACCCTCTCATCGTCTATTAGCTTATGAAGAAGAGCAAAACGCCAGAGACCTCCGAGCCAGTCTTGACCTGATAGACGAAATCCGAGAAAGAGCTGCCATTCGTCAACAAAGCTACCGAAGAAGGATCGAATTCGCATACAACAAGAAAGTCCGCCCCGCGGACCTCAAAGAAGTGGACCTGGTCCTCCGAAAGTTGGCCATCTCATTCCCAGGTCAGAAAAGAAAATTGGCCCCAAATTGGGAGGGACCTTACAGGATCGCCAAAGTGATCCGTCCCGGCACATACAGACTAGAAGATCTTGAAGGCAGGGAGATCCCCAGGACTTGGAATGCCGACCATCTCTTAAAATACCAAGAGAGAGCACCAACGCCTCTCTAAGTATTTCGAGATGTCGAACCGTTCCTCTCCTATTACTTGTAATGTTTTTTCTTTTATTTCACTCTTGTAATAACGGCTCGCAACTTTAGAAGCAGCCGGCCATTAGTCATCAATAAAGAGTTTTTTTGTATTTTACTTGTAAAAATTGCTTACATCTCTCTGCCTTTACTCTTCACTCTAACGATGGTTCCGGAGTCCAACACTTGGCTCGATCCTACTCCGCAAGCTAGCTTCTAAGCGGGCTAGGAGTGGGTCGCCATTTGGAATTGCTCCCACGACCGTTGAACTCTAATGATGGTTCCGGAGTCCAACACTTGGCTCGATTCTACTCCGCAAGATCGCTTCTAAGCGGGCTAGGAGTGGGTCGCCATTCGGAATTGCTCCCACGACCGTTGAACTCTAACGATGGTTCTGGAGTCCAACACTTGGCTCGATTCTACTCCGCAAGCACGCTTCTAAGCGGGCTAGGAGTGGGTCGCCATTCGGAATTGCTCCTACGACCGTTGAACTCCAACGATGGTTCCTGGAGTCCAACACTTGGCTCGATTCTACTCCGCAAGCTCGCTTCTAAGCGGGCTAGGAGTGGGTCGCCATTCGGAATTGCTCCCATGACCGTTGAACTCTAACGATGGTTCCGGAGTCCAACACTTGGCTCGATTCTACTCCGCAAGCTCGCTTCTCAGTGGGCTAGGAGTGGGTCGCCATTCGAAATTGCTCCCACGACCGTTGAACTCTAACGATGGTTCCGGGGTCCAACACTTGGCTCGATTCTACCTCGCAAGTTCGCCCCTAAGCGAGCTAGAGGTAGTTCGCAAGTCGGAGTTGCTCCCACAATCGTCGAGCTACTCTTACGATGGCCAGCGAGCCCACTATTAGGTAAGGCTCGACTCATCTCGCAAGTTCGCAAGATTAGGAGACCGAAGCGCTGCTCGGCACCACTGGCCGAACGCTCATGTCGCCGAACCGCGAACGAGCAAGAGGCCGGCTCAGGGACCTCGACACGATGAACACAGTCACAAACAAAATGACTACACAAAGCTACAAAGGACATGCAAGTTCGAGAAAGAAATGTTATTAATAATTAGGATACAGTGCAAAGCGACTCTTCCATACAACAAGGTTACAAGGCCTTAAAGTACAAAAATTACAAGGCCGACCCACTACACTTGGCTTTGAAAACGATCATCAATGTCCCGTTCGGTCGTCAGTTTGGCAACCTTGGCCGTCAGTCCCTCTCCCTCCATCCGAAGCTCCGCCTCTACAGTCTACAAGTGACGGATCTCAGAAAGCGGATCGTCCCTCTCCGCTGCTATTTTCGACAAATTCTGCCGAACGCACTGGATCCGATGGGCGTTGCTAAAGGCGGTTGACGAACCTTCGTCCTCTCCTATGAGGGTCATCTCGGCGATCCTGCTCTCCAGACGCCGGATCTCGATGTTTCGCCGACCTAGGATGAGCTGAAGATGGTTTCGCTCGCTTTCGGCTCGGTGCAATCCCAGCTCGACTTCATAGAGCCGCTCTCGGCACCTCACTAAGCACAGCCTCGTCACCCCCGAGCCAGCCTCGGTTCGAGCGTGGTCATCCGAGCGAGTGGGCTCGACGTCTTGAGCTACCACCACGAGCTGAAAAGAAGAAGAGACAAACAACAAAATTTCAAACATCGCCGAAGTCCAACACATGAAGCCAATATTCCCAACGCAGCATCAGAAGCAAAGCAAAGGTTTTTATTCAAATAAAGTAGCTCTACATACAACTAGACCGACGCTACAACAAAGTTTTACAATAACTTAAAGGAACATAATACAACTTGTTTAGTGCCTCTTCGGAAGGGGAGCGCTCCGGTTCAAGGAAACGCGGGGGCGGCGACGCCTAACCTCCGAGCTCGATTCCAAACCAGCGAAGCGAGATCCCCCTCCGCCGCTAACTCTAACTGTGGCACCAACTGAGGTGCCGCTAGACGAGACGGCTACACCACTCTGAGCGTCAGCAGGACTCCGCCTCAACGCAGGCAAACGAGTCGCAAGTTCGTAGAAAGTAATTCCTTTCTCGCTCTCTTCGCGAGTACATGACGTATTACGAACGTTGGCCCTCTTAGGCAGAGGCTTGAGCGACGCGATCTCTTCCTCCAGCTCGATAATCCTATCTCTCAGAACATCATCCTTTGTCGACATCTTTAAACGAGGAGGTCTTGACGAGCCCGCAACATTGGCACTATCGGTCGCAAGATGTCGATAATGGGTGACCTCGATCCCACTGTCTATCGTAATCCTCCTAAGCTTGTCGATCTTGGCCAACAACTCTTGGCGCTCGGATGACAACTTCTCCAACTCGGAAGCTAACTTCTCTTCTTCCGCCGAATGTTCTTTCTCCGTTACCTCCAAGTGACGGATCTCCGCCAAGAGCTCGTTATTCTTTTGCTCGACAACGAAAAGCTCCCTACGAAGCAGCTCTATCTCACCTTCGAGACGAGAAGCTTGGGGTTGCTTCCGTAGTTGCTTCAACTCACGACAATACCCCCTCGCAGCTGCTTTTATCTCCTCCAGCTTCAGGAGCATATAAAATCACCTCTCTCGACTATGAGAAAGCTCTCGCTTCGTTTCTTTCAGCTCCTTACGAAGATACGAAACCTCCATGATCGGACCAAAATTCACCTGAAAATCAAAGATAAATCCGATGCCCAATACTTGGAGAAATTTTGCGACTAGTCAAACACAAAATCCGAGGTCTAACACTTGGAGAATTTTTATTCAAGCAAAAAGTGTTTTCATTCAAAACTCAAAAAGCTTTTACGAGAGCGGTGGCCAGTCCGCAGTTAGGCTTTACACATGAAAAAAAAAAGAAAGAGAGAGAAGCAAAGAAGCCAAAAGAAGACCAAAGACGCAACCAAGTCAGGGGTCGACCTTTTTGTCGCTCGGGTCTGCCGACCCCTCGACGATTCCTATGTCCTCGTCCTCGTCCTCGTCGTCATCCTCGGAACCGTCCCCCTCCTCACCTTCGGCCTCTGTCTCGCCCTGTGCCTTCGACACCGTCGGCCTGTCCCTCGGGGTCGAGCATTGCCGAAGGAAGCTCCTCCTCCCCCTCCACAGGGTCGTAAAAGTGGTAGGAGGAGGTGTCGAACCCCGAGTTCCGAGCTGCGATATGAAGTAGGGCTCGGCTGTACGCATCCTCCACGTTCTTAAACATGTGCTCCTCGGCCTCTTTTTGGACAGCCCTCTTCGCCCTTGCCACCTTCGATTGGTGCTTGGCCATGACCCTTTCAGTCTCCTTCCGAGCTTTCTCCGCCTCTGACCGTGCTTTGGCCAGCTCCTCCTTAAGCGCGGCATTCTCCTTCTCCGAGGCCTCGAGCTTGGCTGCCTCGTCCGCCGACCGCTGCATAGCTTCGGCCAGCTTTGCCTCCAACCCTGCCACTTCGGCACCGCGCTTTGCCGAGAGGAGTTTCTCGGCTTCGAACAGCTTCACAGCTTTTGCACGCTCTGACCTCTCCCGGTCGCACAGCGCCATCAGCTCCTGTTCTTTGCTCACGAACTCTTCGAGCAAAAAGTTGAAGTGGTAGAGGGTCTGAAAAGAGAACAAACAGTTAGAATCCGGACCTAAAAACTTAGAAAATTTCGAAAAAAATGCTTCAAGGAGAAAGTGTTCGGTCTACTTACCGACATCGTGTTCCGAGCAATCTGCATTGTAGCGTCCCCGACCTCCCTGGACTTAAGCGCCGCTCGGTCCTTCGGGGTCGGCAGGTGCTTCACCGCCTGCATACAAATGTTGCCATCCCCCAAGAAGCCGTCGACCTTCATTACTTGCCAGTCGGGGACGAAGATCCGCTTATGCTCCTCGGTCAGAATCTTCTCCGCTTCGGCGGTGTGAGGCGAAACTTGAAGGGCTAACGCCTGCGCTCACGTTGAACGTGCCGCTCGACGAGCCGAGAGTATCTGTCTTTGCCGTTGGAGTCGGCGCATCCGAGACAGGTAGATCGGAGGCCGCGACCTGGTCTTGCTCGGGATAGGCATCCGGGAGCACGACCACCTGCAGGCCGGCGGTCGTTGAGACCTGAAGGTATCTTCGGCGCTCGGCCGCCCTGAGGCCCTGTCGAGGGTCTCTTCTTCTTCTTCGCCTCCTGCTCCCTAGCCGCCTTGGCCTTCGCCATCAATGCCCTATAGTCCATGCCGGAAGACTCTGCACAAACCGAATGAAAAAACTTAGAAAAAATTTCAAGAACTTCAAGGAAAAAGTAAAAATACCAGAGGCATACTGGGATCGATCGGACTGAGACCCCCTCGGAACAAGGCCTCCTCGGTGATGTCCTTCCAACTAAGCGTCGGCAGGCCGAGGAGTTTCTTGAGGACTTCGGCCTCCTCGTCACTAAGCACTGGCTCTTTCTTCGGTCGCTTGGGCAGGCCATCCCTCGACCAAGCTATCGGAATTGCCCAGGGTTCGGGAGCTCGGACAATAAAGTACTTTTCCTTCCAATGCTTGATCGAGTCCGGGTTCTCGATCAACTTCACGCCTGTCCGCGGCGAAAGGTAGAACCTCTGCTCGTTCCTGTTCGGTTGGCAAGGACGGTAGAGGCTCCGAAGAAGGAACAGACTTGGCTCGGCGCCGATCTCTTGACACTGAAGAACAAATGCCAGGACATGCCTCCAAGTGTTCGGCATCAGCTGGGCAGGACTCAGGCCCTACCAATTGAGGACCTCGACAATGAACGGGTGCAACGGCAAACGAAGCCCGGCAGCCAAGGAGTCGACCGGAATAATGCACGTGTCGGCCGAAGACGACGTGCAGGCTCGGAAACTGGGTCCGGGGAGAAGTAGCCCGTACTCGACAGGGATCTGGAATCCAGCCCAGATCTGATGCAGATCAGCCTCGGTAAGGACCGAAGAGATTTGGTCCACCTCGGACATCTCTCTCGGCTCGTTCTCCTCTACCGACTTGGCAGTGACCTGGGTCACCTTCTCCAACATTTCTTCGGAGTAGCTCCGTACTCCCCCCACGCTCGACAGAGTGATCGGCTGCCGACCGAACTCCCCTCCCGTCTTCAGCTACTCTATGACCGTAACCACTCCCTTACCCTTCCCGGACCTCGGTGAAACCTCCTGGAGTGGCTCGGCGACCTCCCCACTCTTGCTCGGCCGGACCACGGCCTGCTCGGTCGGCTCTACCACCTCCTTCTCTTTACCCGCTCAGCTAACGACTCGGTCCGAGGCAGGGATCTCATCCGAAAAAGTAATCTTAACCATTTTTTCTAAAGAGAGAGGAAAGAGACTGACCTTAAAGTGACTGTTACGGTCGAAAAAGTTCGCCGGAGCAAAGAAATGCCCTGCCGCGACAGCTAGCAGCGCCACCCGGGAGCTAAAAACTTCGATGGTGAAGAGTAAAAACTTGAGTAAGAAAGTAAAAGTGAATAATGAGATTGGGGGTGGGGGAGTGAAGATTTATAGTAAAAGAAAAAGCCTCTTGGACATTGTAACGTAAGGGCACGAATCTCGATCGGCTCTTGAAGCGTTACGAATGCCCAAACGACTTTATAACTGAGCAGCAACGGTTGGCGAAAAGGAAAAACGTTTCGATACAAGTCGAATAGCTCGGCACACATGGGATCAAAATCCGAGCGACGTGCGATCCGACCCCAGCATCAAAGAGCCCGGTCGGCTGCCGAGCAAGTGCCCATCCGAGCCCCAAAACGGAGAAAAATCACTTTTCCTCAATATTCGTGTAAGATCTCGATCAGACGGCCTAGATCTTGCCAACGTCGCTAAACGACAAGATAGTATTTTCTTGGAAACTGGGCCCGTCTCGAGATTCGTACCACCATCCTACGGCCCAGATCTTGCCAGCATCGCTAAACGACAAGATAGTGTTTTTTTGGGAACTGAGCCCTGTCTCGAGATTCGTGCCACCGTCCAACGGCCCGGATCGCGCCACGTTGCTCGGACTGCCGAGCCCCTAGACCTCCGTTCGGCTGCCGAGCAAGTGGCCATCTAGCCCCAAAACGGAGAAAAAATCACTTTTCCCTCAACATTCGTTTAAGATCTCGATCAGATGGCCCAGATCTTGCCAGCATCGCTAAACGACAAGATAATGTTTTTTTGGAAACTGAGCCCGTCTCGAGATTCGTGCCACCGTCCAACGGCCCGGATTGCGCCACGTTGCTCGAACTGCCGAGCCCCTAGACCTCCGGTCAGCTGCCGAGCAAGTGCCCATCCGAGCCCCAAAACGGAGAAAAATCACTTTTCCCTCAACATTTGTGTAAGATCTCGATCAGACGGCCCAGATCTTGCCAGCGTCGCTAAACGACAAGATAGTGTTTTCTTGGGAACTGGGCCCGTCTCGAGATTCGTGCCACCATCCAACGGCTCAGATCGCGCCACGTCGCTCGGACAGCCGAACCCTCAGACCCCCGGTCGGCTGCCGAGTAAGTGCCCATCCGAGCTCCAAAACGGAGAAAAAAGCAGCCGAGCGACAATGACCGTTGGATCTTCCAGAAATTCGCGCTTCTGGTGATGGACGGTCCAGATCGTGTCACGTGCGCTAAATGACAAGATAACATTTTTTTGGGAAACGCGCCTCCTCGAGATTCGTGTCGGGATCCGACGGCACAGATCGCGCCACGTCGCTCGGACTGCCGAGCCCCTAGACCTTCGGTCGGCTGCCGAGCAAGTGTCCATCCGAGCTCCAAAATGGAGAAAAAAGCCGTCGAGCGACTACGACCGTCCGATCGCCCAGAAAATCGCGCTCAACACAGATAAAGGGCCCAGATCAAGCCACGCCATAAACAGGTATTAAAAATCAGTTTTTATTTATTTTAATCGTTTTATTTATTTAAAAATTACGAAAAAAATTACTAAAATTTTGGGAAAATTCACTAGAAATTCTAGAAAATAATTATAAATTCGGGGGAATATTTTTGAACCCCTGAACGAATAATTATTGCCTAGAATGTATTGTGAAGGTCCCCGAACGACTGGTTAACACATCGCAAAATTAAATAAATAATCCGAAAAAATAGATAAAGACCGTCAGATATTCGGAAAAGCTTAAGAACAGCTTACAGCTTCAAAAATCACCTCATTACCCCCTTCGAGATTCAAAACCCTCATTCGGACTCCGATACAACTCCACTAGCCACTAAAACAGTTAAAATACTCCTCAAAGGCTGATCAAACTCAGTCTTTAGGAGTGGGGGGCTCGTGATATGGCTAAAAATGGGGTTAAATCGGAACCGTCCAGATGGGGCACGAATCTTGAAGTTCAGGGGTAAAACGGTAATTTCACCCATCGACGGGTCTGAAGCGGGTACTAGTTATCTTCCCCGAAGACCCACTTACCCGCAAACGGATCCACCTCAACTGGGTGCGGGTTTCAACCCGCAGCACATCCGGTCCAGAAGGGATAGAATTAGGATTTCTAATTCAATCCTAATCAACGACCCTTATTCATAGTTATCCCTTCACTGGGGATTAGGGATTACATTTCTTATCTAACCACAAGGGGATTACATTCCTAATCTGATCCCAGCGGCACCTATAAATACCCCCCATCCGTCTCCATTAAGAGGTAATCAATCTTTTGCCAATTTTTGCGTTCGTTCATAATCACTTCTGATTACTGACTTGAGCGTCGGAGGGTGCGTCGCCGGGAACAACCCCGGTGTCTCGCACTTCTTGCAGGTGAACGGCGGGAGCAACGGTCAAACTCCGGTGGAACAGGTAATTGGTTTGTTATTCAAAGTTCCCCAAGAACCCACAAATACTATCTGTTTGCCCCACACCAGATTCAGTGGCAACAGGACTTGATGCGGTTAATTTCTGGGGGGGTGTGTGGATGCACCAGGTGTGAGTTCCTACTCGATTTGTATTGGTGGAAGGATGCGGTGCTGGACGGTACACCAGAGGTTCGGCTCGGCACTGGAGGATCGGCTCGGATCCTGATGCTTCGCCTCGGGTCCCTACAGACGGTCTAGAAACACCGGGGTTAGTCCCGATGGCAGACCCTCCAATGATCTAGTTAGTTTGCTGTAAGAGAGCAACAGTAAACAAGGGTTCTAGTTGGTGAAAGATTCATTACCTTTAAAGGTGGGAGAGGGCCTTGTATTTATAGGAAAACCCAACTGGGTTTGGACCCATTTGGGGGCCGGGTCTGGATCCAAAAGCCCGTGAGACTGACGTGGCAGGAGGCCCAGGGGGTTTAGGGCAGACGTGGCAGCACCCCAGGCGGTTTAGGGCTGACGTGGCGAAACCCTAGGCAGTTTTGGGGATGACGTGGCGAATCGTGTGGTTCCTGTGCTTCTGAGAGAATTGGATGGCCCAGGCGGTGCCCGGTCATCTTTATCTCGTACTAGGTTGACGGGAGGCCCGTGGGGCCGTATAGGCTCGGAGGCCGAAGGTGGGCATGGGTCGCCGGGATGAGGCGGTGGAGTTTATAGGGGTTTGGTTTGTCGGCTCGGTCCCGACGCCATAGAGGCCCGGGGCCTGGGACGACGTGCCTCTGAGGGGAGGCAACCCTGGGCCTTTATCTGATCTTGGGTCATTTTTATCCCACCTCATAAGCCCCCCACTCCTGTAGGGATGCGGGAAGTAGCCGTGGAGGAATTGTTTTGTTCGTGGAGAAAAAGCGAGAGAGGTCTTCGGGAGGTCCTTGGGACCCGTGTTGACGTTCGGTGAGAAAGCGGCCCTGGTGTTTGGCCTAACCTCGGACTGGCGAGGGTTTACGGGTCGGCAGGGCCGATGGCGAGCCGTTGTGCTTTCGTGAGAAAGCGACCTGGTGTTTAGCCTAACCTCGGACTGGCGAGGGTTTACGGGCCGGCAGGGCCGATGGCAAGCTGTTGTGCTTTCGTGAGAAAGCGGTCCTGGTGTTTGGCCTAACCTCAGACTGGCGAGGGTTTACGGGCTGGCAGGGCCGATGGCGAGCCGTTGTGCTTTCGTGAGAAAGCGGCCCTGGTGTTTGGCCTAACCTCGGACTGGCGAGGGTTTACGGGCCGATGGCGAGCCATTATGCTTTCATGAGAAAGCGGCCCTGGTGTTTGGCCTAACCTCGGACTGGTGAGGGTTTACGGGCCGACAGGGCTGATGGTGAGCATTAATGGTGCTCTGGGATTCGCACGGCATCACAACTTCCCAGGTGTCTTAATGACGTCATCTGCCCAATATGCGACGCTTCAGTTCCCTAGGCGGAAGGCGGCGTGACGGTTGGGCTTTCGTCGTTTGGCCTCCCCGGGGTCATGATGGCAGGCTTGGGGGAGGCTATAAATACCACACTCCCCCACGGCCTTTTTGATCAAATCAGTGGTGGCCTTTCGGCAGTCAGAGGTGTCTGCCTTGGGTGGACGCCTGATACCTGAAAATTTTTAACTCTGGGGAGCCCCGGATTGGTGGTTACCCTGCCATCTCGGTCTTCTTTTAGGTACACGGCCGTGGGGGTTGTTTACCCAAAAGAGATCGAGACGGGAGGAGCACAACCGAGGTCCGGGCCCGGTAGATAGGGAGCCTCAGATGGATGGTTCTCCTGCCATCCCTGTCTTCCTTAGGGTAGACGGTTTTTAAGGCTGTCTGCCCTAAGTGGACAAGGATGGAGGGCGGGCCGGTCCGATTCCGATGCCGAGGGGGCTAGTCCGCCGTTGCTGGAAGGGTCCCAGGCGGAGGGCCCGGGGAAGGTGGTCTCCCTCCCACCCTCGAACAGTTCGGGGTTTCGGCTTTCGAGGCCGCAAGCCCCGAGTTGTTCGCGGGTGAGAGGGGAACTGTCCGAGTCCCGGAGCCCGGGACGCTCGTCCGAGGCGAGCGCCTTAAATCTTTAAACAAAAAACTTTTCGAGTAGTTGTGCCAGGGGGCCGAGGCCGGAGCCAGTTGGATGGGAACCGAAGGGTTGCCAACCGCTCAACTTGGTGACGTCACTGGCGCGGGTTTCTAGGAGGAGGGGCACGATTTTCTAGGAGCCGTTTCACGCAGATCTAGGAACAGTTAGCACGAGAATCACAGAGTCTCCCCCTGCTCTATAAATACCCCCTCTCTCCCATTCTGTCTCACCATCTCTCTCACTTTTTTCCTTAGAAGAAGAAAAGAAAGCTCTTCGACGCTCTCCTTTTCCAACCAGCCGCATCCGCTCGTCTTTCCGAGGCCACCAGGTTAGTCATAGCTTTACTTTTTTAGCATGTCTAGGGCTCAGTCCGGCTCCTTGGCTTCGACCTCGAGGGGGGAAGGTCACCCAGACGCAGTGCTCTCTGACTCGACGTCGTAAGAGGAGGACACTAGGGTGTATGATGTGAAGTCCCTTTGCATCAGGAAACCGTTCGTGGTGCAGAGCAGTGACTCTGAGGAGGAAGAGAGCGATAGTTAGGATGAAGTGGAGGTATGGGATTTGGCATCGGAGGAGGAGGGTAGTGATAGTGGGAGAAAATCCACGGTTCGGCGACGGAGCCGGGGTGCGGGCTCCTCTTCTACGGCGACCGTCCTCGAGCCCCTGGCCACCCCTTCGCCGGAGAGGGCCAAGAAGAAGAAGAAGCCGAGAGGGAAGTTGTCGAGGCTTAGCAGTCCGAGCGAGGCGGCTTCTGTTCGCAACATAGTGACAGGGTCGCCGGCACGGCCGGTGTTGATTAGGCAGTATCCAAACGATTTCTCCGACAAAGTCCTGTATGGGGTGCAGCCTTCATCGCCGAGTCGGAAGAAGATAAGGATGGATGCGTTGCCATCGATTCTGGAGGCAGGGTGATCTAAAGGTCATTCAGTCGTCCTTCCACATTAGGTTCGATTATGAGCTGATGGTGCCGAGCCCGACCCTTCGTCTTACTGACCCATTGCCAGAGTGGTATTGTATCTTCCCTGTGGATGCGTTCGGTTCGGGGCTGAGGCTGACGATCCATCCATTCGTCTGGGAGGTACTTAATTGGGCGTCTCTCGCCCCGATGCAGTATGGGCCGAACTCATGGAAGAAGATGGTGTGCTTCGTGCTGCTCTGTGAGGAGAGGAAGGTGCCGCTTCAGCTAAGCGTATTTCGTGCGATGTTGGGGATCAGCTCGTCAGGGGAGTCAGAGGGGATTTTCTACCTTTCTCCTCGGGGCCAGGAGAAGGTAGTCCACGACCATCCGGACTCTATCAAGGAATGGAAGAGGAAGTACTTCGTCATTCGGAGTACGGGACCTTGGGACATCCCCACCCGCTGGAATTTCTATAAGCCAAACTTCAAGGCGCCGCGGCAGAAGGATCTGTCCGCTGAGGAGTGGGGATACATCGAGCGCCTTCGTCGGGGAAACAGCATCAGCTGGCCGAAGGTGACCGAGGGTCATCTGGCCAGCGTCGGACTGAGCCCGGCCGAGTCTAGTATGTAGTCGTTTCATTTTTCTCGTTTTGATGTTCTTTTGCGCTCATTGTCCTTAGTGGGTCTTCTTGAAGGTATGGACCCAGAATCGATCAAGGCTAGGAGACTCGCTTTGAAGAAGCAGAAGGCTGAGGAGGAGGGAAAGGCAAAGAGGACGAAGGAGTCTTCTCAGGTCGTCTCCGAGGCCCCTGCCGAACCGAGGTCGAAAAAGGCATGCCCGGACGCGGGCAAGGAGGTGGTTACTCCGCTGAGCCCTGGTCCGACCAAGATGGCTGACCGTGGCAAGGGGAAGGTCCTTCCGCTCCGAGCTGGTGCTGGGGAGATTGTAGGCGAGGAGGCATCGTGGCCATGGGCACCGGATTGGTCAATTCGGGGAAAGGACAGCTTAATCTACGAGCCCAACGCCATCGAGGTGGTGGAGAAGTTGGTTACCCCCCGGGATCGTCAAAGTATGAACGACGAGACCGTGGGGGAGTCTTTCATGTGCCTGTTGCAGGCGAGCGTGCTGGTAAGTCGGCCGACCCCCTTTTCTTGTAACCCTTTATGGAGCGAGCTTTGAACGGTTTCTGTTTGTCGCAGGTTTGTCTGGAGGCAGCCCAAGTGAAGAGGCACTATGAGAAGGCCTTGCAGCAGGAGCGGGAACGGGCAGATAAGTTCCAGCAGGAGATGAAGGAGATGAAGGCCGAGCTCGAGGGCTCACACAAGAGGGAGCAGCAGCTGAAGGTCGAGCTCGTGGCCAAGGATACCGAATGGGCCAAGAAGGTGGGAGCCTTGAGGAAGAAGTTTGCCAAGGAGAAGGAGGTGATGACGACTGAAGGCCCAGGATCTAATAATTACGGCCCAGAACGAGGTCTACGAGAAGGCCCTCAGTCATGTGAGGCACTTCTACCTGACCCCCGACCTGGCCGACTTCGATTACGACATGGTTATCGAGCCGCCGCCGAAGACTCCCAAAGGGGATGAGCGTGAGGGAAAGGTCGACGGGTCAGCCGCCGATCCTCCTGTGGTCGATGTTGAGGTGGGAAATTAGGTTGTTTGTATCTCTTGTCTTTGTTTTCCCCTTCTTCTCTATTGTATTTGCCAACCGCAGACTGGTCACCATATTTTTGTATGAGGAATTTTATTTATAAAAAGGATTTTTTGGTTGGACAAGTGTTTTGACCCCAGATCTTTCTGGACCATTTTGTTGAAGTGTTTTGAGTGGTGGTTGGTTTCCATTTAGGTGACGGCCCTCCTTCCCGAAGCGGATCCTCGTCACTCCGACGTCGCGTGGCTCCGGAGCAAAATCAAGGTCCTGGAGTCCACGTTGGTCCGTTATCGAGAGGGGGCTCGCGATCAGGATGCTGCCTTTAATTATTATCAGGATAGGTCCGAGGCCCTGGGCGCGGAGGCGACCCGGCTGAAGAGGGCAATGGTGGATCGAGACCTCGGTAGCGCCGGTCTTGGATATACCATGTCAAGCACGTCGGTGTAGCGGCCCTCGTCTGAGAGGCTCCTTCGTGACGTTATAGTGGAGAAGGAGATGGAGATACATCGCTATAAGACGATGCTGGGCATGTCTGGGACTGAGGACGGGATCCTCCTCGGGAGGGCGCCGAATAGAGGGTGTCCCTGCTGCGTTGCGGCTACTGGAGCACACCCGGCCGGTGGACGCCCAGAGCTCCGTGGCCAGTGTGTCGATGTTGGCTGAACCTAAGGGCCGTTGCGACGAGGAGAGGGCTCCTAGCCGATCGGTCGGAGTGGAATTACCCTTTATCGAGCCCGAGGGGCCCTAAGAGGTCCCTTAGTCATTAATTTCATTCTTTTCAGCTGAGTGGAGTGGTCATGTAACGGTCTTTGTTCTTTTTAAAGTAATAAGTGAGTATGAATAAGGGGTTTTCTTTCCTTTCTTCGCTCTGGCCAGTTGTGTTTTGGTTGAATGTGAGGAAGAGGCTTCTCTGATCAGCACCGGGTCGAAACTACCGAGGCCTTGGGGGTCCGACACCGGAGTGGGGACTTCGGTGCCGCAGTTTGAGAAGGCAACCCCTTCGCTCGGAGTAGGGTCGGACCGATCGTGATGCTTGGAGTTTTAACAAAAAAGGGATCCTTTTCATACACATAGAGAGGGGCGCTAATGTCCTTTTACAAAGGAAAGTTTACAAAAACCGTTATTTACATCATCCGAACAAAAAAAAAGAAAAACCCTACTTCTGCTCTTCTAGGAATTTCATTAGGTGCTCGGCATTCCAGGGTCGCTTGATCGTTCGACCCTTCATATCTACGAGTCGGTAGGTGCCGGGGCGAATGACCTCGGCCACCTTGTACGGACCTTCCTAGTTGGGGGCCAGCTTTCTCTTCTTTGTTGGGTCGGAGACGGACAGCTTGCGTAGCACGAGGTCCCCTGCCTTGATGTCCATTGGGTGGACCTTCTTGTTGTAAAACCTCTCGATCCGCTATTGATAGATGTTCCTTTGGATGGAAGACTTCTCCCTGACCTCGGCGACGAGATCCAGGTTGGCCCTTAGGCCATCTGAGTTATCTGCCTCGTCGAAGGCCATGATTCTTGGAGATGGCAAGCCGACCTCGACTGGGATCACTGCCTCCGTCCCTGTAGGTTAAGCTGAAGGGCGTCTCCCCCGTAGGGATCCTTTTGGTGGTTCGGTGTGTCCAAAGCACGCTGGGCAGCTCTTCCACCCACCGTCCCTTAGGGGAACTATCGAGGCGCTTCTTAAATCCGTCGAGGATCTGTCGGTTCGCGTTCTTCGCTTGGCCGTTGGACTGAGGGTGGCATATAGCGGAGAAACGTTGCTGGACGCCGATGTCTTCGCAGAACCTTCGAAAGTTTTGGCTCGCGAATTGGGTCCCGTTGTCCGTGATGAGGACCTTGGGAATTCCGAACTGGCAAATGATATTTTTCCAGAGGAACTTTTGAGTTTGGTGCTCGGTGATGCTGGACAGCGGCTCGGCCTCGAGCCATTTCGTGAAGTAGTCGATGGCGACTATCAAGAACTTCCTCTGCCCGGTGGCTACGGGGAAGGGGCCCACCAGGTCCATCCCCCACATGGCGAATGGCGTCGGACTAGCCAGGGATCGGAGGTTGGCTTGAGGCAGCCTCTTGATTGGGGAAAACCTTTGGCACGGGCCGCACCTTTTGACTAGGTCTTGGGAGTCCTGCAGCATTGTTGGCCAATAGTACCCCTGGTTCAGGGCTTTCTGAGCCAGTGATCTGCTTCCCATATGGCATCCGCCGATCCCCTCATGAAGCTCCCTCAGTGTGTAGCTGGCTTCGTCATTGGCGAGGCAGCGGAGGTATGGTTTCCCGTCTACCAGTGTGTACGAGCATTTGAAGAGGATGTCGTCGATTACGACGAACCTTTCTGCTCGGATCCTGACCCTTCTTGCCTCGACCCGGTCTTCAGGAAGCTCAGCGTTGATTAAGAATCTTCAAATGGGGGTGGTCTGGTCATTTGGGCCGGCATCGTCCTGTACACACATCGCCTCTTGCTCCTGGTCATTGATGCTTGGCCTTAAGAAGACTTTGATGAGTATTGTTTGGTCGAGGCCCTCGAAGGAGGAAGAAGAGAGCTTCGATAATGCGTCCGCCTGGGCATTCTCCTCCCCCGGGACCCTTACGACCTTGGAGCCGCCGAAGGATGCTAGGAGTCGCCGGACCACAGCCAGGTACCTTATCATCTGGTCGTTGTGGGCCTCGTATTCTCCGGTGATCTGATTGACCACGAGCTGAGAATCGCTGAAGGCCCGGATTTGCTTCGCACCCGCTCGGTGTGCCAGGGTTAGTCCGACGATCATGGCCTCGTATTTTGCCTCGTTGTTGGAGGCCAGAAAGTTGAGGCAGAGGGAGTATTGAAGGAGGAATCGGTCGGGCCTCAGAGGATGATCCCCGCGCCACTCCCAGATTCACAGGAGGATCCGTCGACAAAGACTTTCCAGGTCGGATCCGAACCTTCGACGCTTGGTTGCTCGGAAACGGTACATTCAGTGATGAACTCGGCGAGGGCCTGTCCCTTGATCACCGTCCTCGGCTGATAGCCAATGTCGTACTAGCTCAACTCGATCGACCACTTGACCAAGCAGATGGAGTTCTCTGGCTTGTGAAGGACGGTTTTCAATGGCTGGTCGATCAGTACTTGGATGGAGTGAGCTTGGAAGTAAGGGCGGAGCTTTCGGGCTGCCATGACCAGAGCATAGGCCATTTTCTCTATCTTTGCGTACCTCGTCTCGGCGGGGAGTAGGACCTGCTCACATAGTACAATGGCCTCTGAACTCCATCCTCTTCTCAGACGAGGACCGCGCTGAGGGCGCTATCCGAGGCGGAAAGGTAGATCCACAGTGGTTCGCCAGACTCGGGTTTGCTGAGAAGAGGAGGGTTAGCGAGGTACTGTTTCAGCTGTTCGAAGGCCTCCTGTTGATGGGCGCCCCACTCGAAAGCCCCCTTTTCCCCGTAGAGCTTTAAAGAAAGGGAGAGATTTCTCCCCTAACTTGGGGAGAAAGCGACCGATGGCCGCCAACCTTCCTATGAGCCTCTGAACCTCTTTGACACTCCGGGGCGGGGCCATGTCTATTATGGCCTGGATCTTTTCTGGGTTCGCCTCGATGCCGCGCTGGCTGACGGCGAACCCCATAAACTTTCCGGAGGAGACGCCGAATACGCATTTGGCAGGGTTGAGCCTCATGTTGTGAGTTCGAAGGATTCCGAAGGCTTCCTCGAGGTCGGCAATGTGGTCTGGCCCTCGCCGGCTCTTGACGAGCATGTCGTCGACATAAACTTCCATGTTGCGACCGATCAAGTTCTTGAAGATCCGGTTTACGAGCCGTTGGTAGGTGGCTCCGGCGTTCTTCAACCCGAAGGGCATAATGCAGGTAGCAGAATAGGCCTTGGTCGGTGACGAACGAGGTTTTTGCAATGTCCAGCGAAAACGTCTGGATTTGATTGTAACCTGAAAAGGCGTCCATGAAGGACAGCAGCTCGCGTCCCAAAGTTGCGTCGATCAAGGCATCGATGATGGGGAGGGGGAAAGGATCTTTTGGGCACGTCTTGTTTAGGTCTGTGAAGTCTATGCAGATCTGCTAGCCCCCGGCCGCCTTTTTAACCATGACGACGTTTGCCAGCCACTCGGATAGCTGACCTCCTGAATGAATCGGGCGGACAAGAGTTTGTCTACCTCCACTTTTACTGCTTGCTGCCTCTTCGGAGCGAATTTGCGCCGCTTCTGGACGACCAGCTTGGAGCCCGGGTTGACACTTAGCTTATGCATGATCAGATCTTCGGATATCCCGGGCATGTCGGAGGGCTTCCAGGCGAAGAGGTCGACGTTGCGGCAGATGCAGTTGATTATGTCCGACTTCAATTCCTCCGAGAGCGAGCAGCTCACTCGGAACCACTTCGACTCGTCTGCCGCCATGAACGGAACCTCCTCCAGCTCGTCGACTGGTTCGGGATCGGAACTGTCCCTCTCGGACCCGAGCTCGATGACATCGAGGGGGAAGATGTCCCCTCCGACAGCGGTCATGTAGTAGGACCGTGCCGCCTCTTGGTTACCTCGGACGATGCCGACTCCTTGCTTGGTGGGGAATTTTAATTTCAAGTGGAAGGCCGACGGTACTGCTTGAAGGGAACAGAGCCCGGGTTGGCCGAGAATGGCATTGTACGCCACCTTGACGTTTACCACCATGAAGTCCATAGACTCAGTTCGTCTGATGGGAGCCGACCCCGCGGTGACATCAAGAGTCACGATTCCTTCTATTACGACGGGGATGCCGGAGAACCCATGCAAGGTGTACCCGGCCGGCTTGAGCTTGTCTCGGGGCAGCTTGAGATTCTCGAAGGCTTCAAGAAATAAGATGTTGACCGAGCTGCCGTTATCGACAAGGATACGGTGAACTTCAAAATTTGCCATGTCGAGATTGATGACGAGGGCATTGCAATGAGAGAGGCGGACGCCCTCGAGATCCTCTTCGGAGAAGGAGATAGGGAGTAGCTATACCTGGGGCGATGGGCGATCTTGGACAGCGTTCACCTCCTGTACGAATGCCTTTCGGGAAGTCTTAGACTCCCCTCCCATTGGTCCTCTGTGGACGCAATGCAAAATGGCCTGCCGTTCGGCTCCGCTGGGCTCGGGATCCCGCTCCTGGTGACGGTTTGAAGTAAGGGTGGGAGGCGAAGGCCTCCGGTTCCTCGTATCCTTCCGATCCCGTGGGCTTTCTCTTGTGAACTTGCGGAGGTACCCCCGAGAGATGAGGGCCTCGATTTCGTCTTTTAAGGCCCGACACTGGTCGGTTTCATGCCCATGATCCCTATGGAAGCGGCAGTAGAAGCGCTGATCTTGCTTCTTGTTATTGCTCGGTCGGGGAGGTAGCCAGACGAGGCCCTTATCCTCAATCTCCAAGAAGATGGCGGACACGTTATGCGTCAAGGGCATGTATCTCTCGAAACGAGGGACCGGGGGTACCCTCTTTATGCCGACCCCTTCCTTTGCCGCTTTTCTGGCAGGTTCGATCTCGTCGACCCTGCGTTTGCCCTTTCCTGCCACTTCTTTACCGCCCTCCGGGTTTAGAGCTTCTTCAGCACATATGTATTTCTTGACTTGGTTAAGAAGGTCGGGGAAGTACAGAGGTGGCTTCTTCGCCAAGGAGACCTTCAGCTGGTTGTGCCGGACATTGTGCCGGAAGGCGGCCGAGGCAACCCCGGCGTCGAGGACGGAGACGGATCTCGCCTCGGCAGTGAACCTCTTGACGAAGCCACGGAGCAACTCCCCCTCCTTCTGCTGGAGGTCAAGCAAGGACGCGCTCGTCTTCTCGGCCTTCCTGCTGGTGACGAAGTGGGCCAAGAAGTTGGCTTCCAGCTGGTCGAACGAGAAGATCGAGCCTGTGGAGAGCTTGGAGAACCATTCCCTGGCCAGACCCCAGAGGGTGGCTGGGAACGCGCGGCACAGCAGGGGATCCGAGGCGCTGTGAATCATCATGAGGGTCTTGAAGCCCTCCATGTGATCAACTGATCACCCTCGCCATTGTAGTTCTCGAACTAGGGAGGCCTGAAATTCCGGGGGACTTCTGCCTCTAAGATGGTAGCAAAGAATGGCGGGCAGGTAGGCCTTCGGCCTAGCCCAGGGTTCGGATTTCTGTTGCCGATACGCTCGAGGCGATTCTCCATCTCTAGGAGGCGTCGGAGTACCTCGTCAGTGCGCTCTGGTGGAGGGGTTGGTTCACAAGTGTAGCTCCTCCCTTCGTCCACCTGACGGGGTTGGTTGAGCGTCGCAGTCCTTGGCGCTCCATGAATAGCCTCCATGATTTCATCTCGGAAGCTGCGGAACTCGACTCTCGTGACCGCGCCATGGTCGACAGGGTCGAGTTGCACGGTCGGTATTCGGCCGATGCGGCTGAGTGCCGATGGCCTTTCCTCGTTTGCAGGCCTGGAGCGGTTCGGGGCCGAGTTGGAAGCGGCCCTTCCCTTCCTTGACCAGCCCTTCGATTCTGGATGATCTGACGAAGGTCGGAAGCGGCGGGATGCTGTGCGTTTGGTTGGGGCCTGGGGTTCGGTCCCAGATTGTTAGATCTGTGCATGCCGCCGAGGTTGTCCTGAAGAGGAGCCCTGTTCAGGCGGAGGACGGAAGTAACTGCTCTCCTGGCCCTGGGGGCCATAGAAGCGCGGGTCGAGGGGAGACCGCTGATGGCGAAGCTCGGGCTGTCGTCCGCTTCGAAAAGGTTCCCACAGACGGCGCCAACCTGATGCGGTTTATTTCTGGGGGGTGTGTGGATGTACCAGGTGTGAGTTCCTACTCGATTTGTATTGGTGGAAGTATGCGGTGCTGGACGGTACGCCAGAGGTTCAACTCGGCACTGGAGGATCGGCTCAGATCCTGATGCTTCGCCTCGTGTCCCTGCAGACGGTCTAGAAACACCGGGGTTGGTCCCGGTGGCAGACCCTCCGACGATCTAGTTAGTTTGCTGTGATAGAGTAACAGTAAACTAGGGTTCTAGTTAGTGAAAGATTCATTACCTTTAAAGGTGGGAGTGGGCCTTGTATTTATAGGGGAACCCAACCGGGTTTGGACCCGTTTGGGGGCCGGGTCTGGATCGAAAGCCCGTGGGCCTGACGTGGCAGGAGGCCCAGGGGGTTTAGGGCAGACGTGGCAGCACCCCGGGCAGTTTAGGGCTGACGTGGCGAAACCCTAGCCGGTTTTAGGGATGACGTGGCGAATCGTGCGGTTCTTGTGCTTCTGAGAGAATCAGATGGCCCAAACGGTGCCAGGTCATCTTTATCTCGTACTAGGTTGACGGGAGGCCTGTGGGGCCGTATAGGCTCGGAGGCCGAAGGTGGGCACGGGTCGCCGGGATGAGGCGGCGGAGTTTACAGGGGTTTGGTTTGTCGGCGCGGTCCCGACGCCATAGAGGCCCGGGGCCGGGACGACGTGCCTCTGAGGGGAGGCAACCCTGGGCCTTTATCTGATCCCGAGTCATTTTTATCCCACCTCAGGACTAATAATTCGGATGATGGATTGAGTAATTCCATATTTAGGATTTGATTAAGTTAGATTTGTGGGACCGTTTGGATTAGGGTTTGAATCTAAGATTGAAATCTTTGAGTTTAGAGGGCTCAGATTTGAAGAGTGATTGTTTTCAAGTTTTGGATCATTGAATTAGAAGTGATTAGTCATTTAATCGATTTAGATCGAGTTGTAGACTAGCCTGCTTAATTTTAAGAATTGTTAAATATGAGTTGTATATGAAAAGAAAACTGATGATAGAGTTCAGTATTATTTGGACTAGTATTCCTAGCGTTGTTGATTTAAGTCTGTTAGGGTGAGCTGGCTTTAACCGATAGTTATTTATGTTTGAATATAAGGACAGACACTAGACGGGAGTTGTGATGAAGCAAGAGCAAATGAGTATGAGGGCTACAGGATTATCCTAGGAGTGAGATATTCTCCAGTATTCACAGATGTAAGTGAAATAATCTCCAGAATTATCTGTGGATTGGGAATGATCTCCAGAATTTCTGGGATGCGAGCGACGCTCATGGTATGTTTGTGTGATGAGGGCATCAGGATGACCTACGGAGTGAGGTATTCTTTAGAATTTCCAGATGTGAGTGAAATAGTCTTTAGAATTATCTGAGGAAAAGGGATTGATCTCCAGAATTTTCGAAGTGAGCTAATACTCACAGAACATCTAAATCTTACATTTTGTCACGGATATAAGGTTTGTATAGCGAGGGTTTAAGCCTCATAATGAGTAGAATGCTAAGGGCTTGCCCTCGAACCTATGTTGTATGAGCGGTATAAAATCCGAACAAGTATGCATTAGAAATGAGCATTATTTTCCATTTGTTTTGTGGATTAGATTTCAGGATCATGGCATATACTCATACACTTAGATTATACTCACTTTCTGTTTTATTTATCTCTATTTTTTGCATCATTTTGTTGATTGTTGAGAATTAGACGATCACTACTGTTATTAGCATTGCGTTGGTTGTAGTCAACTGATGTGCCCACAGTTTAGAAGATTTTGCAGGATTTGTTTCAGTGGATGGTATGGATTTGAGTTTCGTCGCAGATGGTAAGGATTTGAGTTTCGTCATGGATTCTAGCTAGAGGCTGAAGCTTGATTGTTTTAATAGGTTGTAATTATTGTGTAAAATTTCGCTGTGTATTGTAAAGACCAACAACAACAACAAAACCTTTTTCCCAATTAGTTGGGGTCGGCTACATGAATCCTGGTTTTCCATTCTGCTCGGTTTAGTGCAATATCTTTTGTAAGGTCACAAGCTATCATATATTTTCTCACAGTTTCCACATAAGTTAGTTTAGGTCTTCCTCTACTCCTAACTCTACCCTCAATACTTATCAAATCACTCTTTCTAACGGGGGCACTACTAGGTCGCGTGTGACATGTCCAAACCACCTGAGGCAATTCTCTCTTAACTTATCTTGGATTGGAGCTACCTTTAGCATGTCTTGTATATGCTCTGTAACGCCTCGAATTTCAAACACAGGTAATTCGTAGCAAATACAGGATCTTTAACTTCAAATTCATACAAATTTACAAGAAATTTAAAACTTTTTATTTACAATATGTTTTTTACAACAACACAACGAAATACAACACAATCTACAATAATGAAAATTCTTCAATCTTGTAACAACTCATTATAGTGACTCCAAGTCCATGCCAAGTCCAATCTTGCAATTGGAAAACTATGGGCACGTTAGTTGCATACAACTGACGCAATGCTATAATACAACGATTCTTCTACTTTACCAAACATAAACTTTAATGCACAAAAAGTGGGAGAAATGACTACCCTAAACTTGTCAGTGTATGATATGAACTTAATTCCTAATGCAGATATTACACTACGATGCACTAATGCACACTTATTCGGATTCTATGCACCACATACTACATAGGTCCGAGGGCAAGCCCTTATCGTACTTTTCATTATAGGTTTCAGTCCCTCGCCATGCAACCTACTACTATGACTACTACAAGATTTAGATACTTTGTAAGTATTGGTTCTCGCCCCAGAATACTGGAGTTCAATCCCACCCCGCAGATCATTCTGTGGCCTATTTCATCCATCATCCAGGAATACTGGGGATTGTCTCTTTGCTAGTCATCCTAGAACCCTCAGTGCACAAATACCCCGTAAGCATCGCTCTTGCCCTAGAATACTGGAGATCAATCCCACTCCGCAGATCATTCTGTGGCCTATTTCATCTATCGTCCTGGAATACTGGGGATTGTTTCACTCCGCGAGTCATCTTGGAGTCCATAACTCTCGTTTGCTCTTATTTCATCATATTTCCAACTAGTGCCCGACCTTAAGTTTAAGTTACAGTTATTAAGACCTAGAGTTTAGCTTTTCCCACCAGACTTAAACCAAAACATTAAGAATACTAGCCCGCACTGGCTACTTCTCAAAGAGAAAGTTAACCCACACTGGTTACTTCTCAAATTTTATTTATCACAACTGCCAGTATTCTTGTTCCCGCTCACTCTAGAACAAATAACCATCTCAAAAAGAGATCACATAGGTTACATCTTACCTCATATAAAAATTTTCAATCATTAAACATCTCCTAACTTCTTTTATCCATTCTCTTTGTGTTTATTATCAATCATGAAGTAACTAACTTCTAATAGCAACATTCAATAACACTTGATGAGTAAAAACCCTTATA
The DNA here is from genome assembly GCA_017893485.1 of Hemerocallis citrina. NCBI lineage: Eukaryota > Viridiplantae > Streptophyta > Magnoliopsida > Asparagales > Asphodelaceae > Hemerocallis > Hemerocallis citrina. The sequence continues at coordinate 20,348,486 of CM030367.1, forward strand.
AACATCACATGTTTAATATTCCAACTTCATCCTTTAATTATCTCTTAATTCCTCTTAGGGTACATCTTACTAACATCCCAATTTTAAATCAAATTTTATACGTTGTAAAGGTTTTTGGACAACTAGATTAAAAGACATCAACCCAATGATATCGTAAAAATCATATAAATTCCAATACTACCCCAAAAATAGATTTATGAGTTTTCTGTGAATCATGAATGAGTCTACTACATCTTTGTAGTTAAGATTATCTAAATTCATCCTCAATTACTTCGTCTAATTTCATTTGCAAAATAGTAGGTTCACAATCCGAAAACTGCAGCTCATGCTACTTGTAAAAATCATACAAAATTCTATACTTCATGAAAATTTGTGTTCTTTAGATCAAATTAAAGGTATACAAGTCTACTATAACTTCTTAGTTATAAGTTTTCCCAAAATATGGTGTCTATAACCCTGAATTCTTCAAAATCTGCAGTAGGGTCGAAATGTTAACGTACTGCCACATGTTCAGTCTTGTAAAATTCATTATAAATTCACTTCTTTATGAAAAATTGATTTCTTAGACTTTATAGAAATGTTAAATAGTCTACTTCAAGTTCTTAGTTTTGACATTTATCAAAATACTTTATTTAAGATGCTGAAATGAACAAAATCCGAAATGTGTACAAATTTTTAGCAACTAGCCAACTGTTAACTAATCCTAAGTTTAGATTTTATTAAAATAGTAAACGACATCCAAATATTATGAAATTTTAAGGAGTTGTTCTTGACATATATGAGATGCTCCTATAAAAATTTAGCTCTAGATTTCATTTAGTTTAATAGTTAGAGTTTTTTTGAAGTGCAACTAGAACTCAAAACAGAACCTTCTAAACATGCCCCCAAATCAAACACATCATAGTTTCACACATTCAATCAACAAAAAATAATCTAAACATGAATGTTCAATCTATATAAGTTATTATGCATCTAACAATTCACACATATCTAGCATTCTACTAATAAAACTATATTAGATAGTTGGAAAAACACTCACCTCAAATGTAGAATTTCTAGTAGTAGAACTCCTAGAAAAAAATGCTCCAAATATCTAAGCTCCCTAAAAAATAGCTGGCCTCTTCCTAGCACAACCCGCAGGCTCTTCTCCATCTTTCTCTCTTCTGTGTTATTTTGAGTTGTGTTGTTCATGACAAAAGTAGGGACTATTTATAAAAAAATTGTGTGGTCAAAATAGCTTCCCACTTTCCAAAATAACTTCCCACTTCCCACTAACTCACACCACTCTCTATTATTCTCAACCATGGTAAGAAACACGTGTACGTATAGTCATTGTGTGTGCACACTCTTCATACAAATTTTATTATTAATTTTTATTATGCTAGATGTGTGTGTTACAGATTGTAAGTGTACCAAACTAACTATATTTTAAATTTACAGTTTAGTGCACACAAAATCAATCATGGGCTTTAAATTAATTTTAGTAGGCCACAAAATGGATTTAGGCATAATGGATTTTAATTAAAAATAAATCACACAATTTAACCTGAAAAATGAGAGAAAAACATTCATGACTCAAGAAAATTTTAGGAACCAACATATGCACTGCAAACACGTGCGTTGCACATATCAATACAAAATGAATTTTGAGAGAACAGAAAAATTTAAATAATTATAATATAAAATATGTATGCCATTTACATTAAAATACATTACGGATATTATCCGTAATGGTACAAAATATATGTCCGTAACACACGGGAGAAAAATTGTCATTCCTCAATTTTGCGGGGTGTTACATGTTCGTTTCCAATTCTATCCTTCCTTGTTTTACTACACATCTATCTTTGCATCCTCATCTCCGCTACACTCAATTTTTTGACATGTTGTTTCTTTGTTGCCCAACACTCTGCTCCATACATCATTGCTGGTCTAACAGCCATCCTATAAAAAAATTTCATTAACTTCAAAGGTGTACATTTGTCACACAAAACACCACTGGCACTTCTCCACTTATGCCACCTTGCTTGGATCCTATGTATAAAATATTCACAAATCTCCCCATCTCTTTGTATATTCGAGCCTAAATATTGGAAACGGTCTCTCTTAGATATCTCTTAACCATCAAGCTTCACTACTTCCACAATTGTGTTCCGAATATCACTAAATTTACACTTTATATACTCTGTTTTAGTTCTGCTTATCCTAAAGCCTCTAGCTTCTAAAGTTTCTCTCCACAATTCTAATTTAGTATCGACTCCTACTCTAGTCTCATCCATTAAGACAACGTCATCGGAAAAAAGCATACATCAGGGCACCTCATCTTATATTCATCGCATCAATTTATCCATAGCCAAAGTAAAGAGGTAGGGGCTTAAAGCCGAACCTTGGTGTAAACATACTGTAATAGAAAAATTACTAGTCTCTCTTGTGGTTATTCTAATTATGGTCGTTGTCCCTTCATACATATCCTTAATTACCTCAATATACTGAATAGTTACTCTTTTATTATTTAACACCCACCATACTATGTCTCTAGGGATTCTATTATATGTTTTTTCCTAGATCAATAAAAATCGGATGTAGTTCTTATTCTCCCTATATTTTTCCATAAGTCCCCTCAATACATAAATTGCTTCCATTGTTGACCTCCTGGACATAAATCCAAACGGATTTTCAAACACTGTAGTTTCTAGTCTCAGTCTATGTTCGATCACTCTCTCACAAATTTTCATCATATGACTCATTAATTTAATCCCTTGGTTGTTGAAGCAACTTTGTATATCTCCTTTATATTTATATATAGCTACTAAAATAGTCTTTCTCTATTCATCGTGCATCTTCTTAGTCCTCAAAATTTTATTAAATAATTTTGTTAGCCAACCCACTCCTACATCCCCAAGGCACTTCCAAACATCATTGGGTATATCATCAGGTCCTAAGGCTTTTCCTATTTTCATCCTTCCTAGAGCATTTCGAACCTCCGAGTTCCTAATTCTGTGGACCGATAATGTAATAAAAGTTTTTAATTTTTCCCATACTTTGTATTGTGTTTGTATTACATTGAAGTAAAAGATTCTAGACGAGTCACGAATTTCTTATGTTTGAAATTAGGGGTGCTACACTTTGATAACTTCCGCCCAGAAGCTCCACCCTTACTTCCAAGTACCCACGGTCTCAGTACTCACCGACCAACCACTCAAGCAAGTACTTCACAAGCAGGAGAACTTTGGCCGACTCAAGAAGTGGTGCATCGAGCTGAGCAAACACGACATCAACTATTGTCACGTCCCGCTTTCCAAAAATATGGAATACGAGTACATGAAATTGGTCCAGCGAATGACTAACGTCACCCATAAGCTGTTTATCCGATCAACCCAACAATATAATCAATACAGAATAAATACGTAGGCAATAATAATAATCTCATGAACAATAATACTTGGAATGAAGCAATAAAAATATTCAAATATAATAATAATCCAACATCTGGAACAATAATAAAATCCAGGATATTTGCCCAATACAATAATAAACCCCAATACAATAGCAACAAGTCTCAATACAATAAAGTTCATTAAAGCAATAAGCAATTAGAAAGCATTAAGTCTTTAGAATGTCTGTTCTCCAGTCCCAGCAAGGAATTCTCCTTCATCACACTTCATCTAAAAGACAAGAAATTTTTTTCTTAGAGCAAGTCATGAACAGCAAGTAGAGAAAGTAAGGAACAATGGAATAACAGTATAACAATGAATCAATTGATCAATAGGAATCAATAACACGAGACAATAACAATAATCAATATAATGATAATCGGTACAATGGCTATAAATAATGATGCAATATTTGGTAACGATAATTAATGATCAATAATGATAACACTTATTTAATATTCGATATCAATAAGAACAATGATGAACAATATGCAATGGCGGTGTCGTGTCAATTTTTAAGTCTATTAGTCATTTTAATCATAACTAATGCATGTAGTACTGCATTCCATTCTACAGGTTCGATACATACAATCAATTTTGTTTAGACTTAAGTGCTAGATTCTATAGTTCATGTACTGGGTATGATGAAGATAACGGTAATAACATGGGCTATGGTGTAATTTCATATACGATGACGATAACGGTAATAACACGGGACATGGTACAATTTCTTACATGATGACGATAACGGTAATAATCATCGGCCATCATCCGAGTACAGTTTCTATATCATCAACAACTCTAGTCAATCTCTAAAACCCAGCTTATTAATTATTTTATCAATACAACAATACAATATGCAATTTAAGATATGAGATGAACAATCGTATCAATAGAAGAACAATAGGATGGTAACATGAATTGGATGATTAGAATGGTGACAATAACTCATTAGGATCATGCAATGCATCATAAATACATTAATTCATGCAATAGTACGATATATGAATAATTAATTTATTAAAAACTGAAAAGTAAAATTCTGGATAGCAAGAGCAGTCTATTAAAAAATACAGTTTCCTGCTGTTTCAGAACTCAAAAACTAAATCCGTCATAAATTCTAGAAACTAAACTTCCACACGGTTCTAACGCATATTTAAAGTTCAAAATCCCATAACAGTAGCTAGGTCAATCACACTATTGTTTACAGATTTCATGTTCAGACAGAATTTCGACATCATGTTATTATAATTTTAGAATCAACAAAAACTCAATAATAAATAAATAAATAATATTTTCTAGACTTCTAAACATGTTAAGCAACAATCTGGAAATTTTTAGAGTAAAATTTTATCATTTGATCTGCCTTTTACTGTTTAAGCATGAAACATACAAGAATCTGAAAATCTGAAAGTAAAAACATAGTTGTAGTAAAACTGGCATAACGTTTGCAACAAAACTCAGAATTAAGAAATTCAAGATGTTCTAAAAACTAGAAAGATAAGGCTATACTTCATATTCAGAAAGTAATTCATTTTAAGATCGTTTATTGGTTCAAAACGAGCAGTTAACATACAGGCCAACAAGTAATATACAGATTTTGTGTAGTTTTCTTGAAAATAAATTAATTTAAACATGATGGGTATCGATTCTTTAGTCAATAAATTGTATAATCAGTATGATAAGTGTCAAAACATGATAAATAAAATTAGAACACATACATACACTAATTTATCATCAATCAACCATCAATCGATCAAACAACATACAACCTAGAAATTATCTCTACAATAATTAATTGTGTCATGATTATATGGTTAACCCTATTATCAATTCTATATGAATGCATGAAAGATCCAATCTTTAGAGTCAAAAGTAGTATGATGTCAAGAATATTTGGGTTAGCTCGTGTAAACCCTTAATAGACCCAACGAAGATAATCAATACAACGATATAATAACCAATAGGATCTACTTGCAAGAATTTCAATAAAACTTGAATTTGATGCGATGTTCAATTCAAAGGTATAGTGACTTACCTTATAACCGGTGAAAACGAATACCAAGAATAACGGAATAAGGATCCCGAAGCAACGAACCCACGAACTAGCAATATATAACACATGTAATATATGTGCAATAAAATCCCCAAAAGCAATAACAGCAAGAGTACACAGCAACTGCAGCAATCAAAGACAGCATCAACCTTCAGTAATGGCCAATGCAAGGGCGACGGCAGCGGCGCTGGCTAAGGGCGACGGCAGCGTCATTGGTTGATGTCGACTCGACGAGAGGCAAATGGCGTCGGGGTCGACGTCGACGAGGTGGGTCGACAGTTGGGGTTTGGCTATTGCCGAGACAGAGGAGGGCATTTGGGGGTGTTCTGTGGTAGCGTTGGCGGCTGAGGGGCGTCAACGGGAGGGGCTGACGACTAGGGGGTCACCGAAGGATGGGGTGGATGAAGGGGCGCCAGAGAGATGGTCGGAGAAGGGGTTTATTGGGTTCTTGGAATTGAGCGGGAAACCAACGGGGTGAGAGAAAGGTGAGGAGAAAGACAGAGAGAGAGGGGACAGAGAATAAGAGGCTAAGGTTTCAAAATTGTCCAATTTTTAAGGTTTGCGGTAGAGTTGTATTTATAGGGTATAATTATGGTACTAGGTTAGTGAATTAGGGTCCTATAATAGCGGATTTTGGGTTAAGAACAAATGTAATTAGGTTTTGCGGTCCTATAATAGCGGATTTTGGGTTAAGAACAAATGTAATTGGGTTTTACGGTTCAATAAGAGAGATCCAAATCAATAGAATTCAAATAAAAATACCCACAATTAAATAGAAGAAAATAGAGTCAATAAGAACAGCTCAACAAGAACGGTGAATTTCATGAACAAGATTTAATTGAAGTAATCAAGAAGCAAAATAGAGTATTTTATTCAATTACAAATAAAATATTACAGAAAGGGGGGAAAATGAAAATAGCGGGATTGGTAGTTACAACTATCAGCCGAGAATGGCCATCAAGTCCCAAATATTAGCCGAATTGATCGTCGAAAGCCTTATCCCAGTTACCCCCAAGGTGAGCAAAGATTCTCCAGCCTAGAGTGTCTACGTCGACTACTCCTCATGCATCGATGGGAGCAGAGTCGATGGCGTCTTGCTTGGCCAGACGAATTTACTCTTCAATACTCACTTTGTCTCAATTTCCAAGCCTTCAACAGTGAAGCTGAATATGAGACACTAAATGTTGGGCTCCTCTTGGCTCAAAAAGCAAAGGTCCGAAAGGTCAATGTGTTCAGTGACTCCCAGTTGGTGGTAAATCAAATCCGAGGAGAATATTAGGTTGGGGTTGACCGCAGGGTCAACTATCTGGCGAACGTTAAAGACTCATGGCTACATTATGAAAGGTCAAAGTCACATGCATCGCTGTGAAGACAACAAGCAAGCAAACACTCTTTAAGTTAGCCTCATCTTCCTTTGAAGGACTCGACTACACTGTGCTTATTGAAGTCTTACTCATCGAAGAAGAAACTTTAGAACTCATGATCATCACTTTTTAAACACCCGAAGACAACTAAATGGAAACCTTGTTAGACTTCCTCGACAAAGGAATTCCCCGAACATATCCAAAAGAAGCAAAGAAGGTCCTGGAAGGAAAGAGAGGTACACACTTGTTGAAGGAGCCCTGTACAAGCACTCCTACACTTTGATAGACGGTAGACCTTACTTATGATGCCTCAGCCCTTAGGAGGCCTAGTATGCCCTTACGAGGTCTCTAGAACAAAAAATCCTTAATCATGGGTACTATTGGCCCTCACTTCTCAATGATGCCCTAGAATATGTTTGCTGGTGCACCCCTTGCCAGAAGTTTTCTCTGATTAAACGGGGACCCAGGCCGACCTTTGCTCTATTTCAAGTTCGATCTCCTTCACCCTGGGGAGAATGGATCTACTAGAACTGTTCTCCCCGCTACTCGACAGAGAAATTTCATAGTTGTGGCCGTCGTCTACTTCACAAAGTTGATTGAAGTGGAACCATTGGCCTCCACCACTGAACAGAAGATTGAGTAATTCTTTTCAATGAACATTGTCTGCAAGTTTGGGATATCCCGAATTTTTTCACCGACAATGGGACACAAATATCAAAAGATTCCAAACTTTTTGCTCTGATCTAGGGATCGAACATTGCTTCTCTTCCATTGCGCATCTTTGGACCAATGGTCAAGCAGAGAATACCAACAAACAAATTCTTGATGGCCTTAAGAAGAGATTAAATGAAGCACCGAAGGGACTATGAGTTGAAGAAGTCCCGAGTGTACTCTGGTGCTACCAGACCACAAAAAGGATCCCGATATGAGAGTCTTCATTGAACCTTACCTTTGGGTCTGAAGCTTTAATGTAATGCTCCAGATTCCATACACTGAAAATCCGTGACACATCCAGAACCTTTTACTTCAATTGAGTACGAATCATAGTACAATTCACAGGGGAAAAATAAAACTTTAATCACATTACATCTTATTACAAATTCAAGAATGTCTACATATGAAATTTCATCTTATTTACATCATTTAAAATTTCAAACTTCCACTTGGTGCATGACAGAGCTCAAATCCACGTCGCCAACGATCAAACGATCCTTGCAAAAACTGCTAATTGTGGGCACATCAGTTGCTGCAACTGACGTAAAGCTGATGATAACAGCGATCTCTAACTTTCACAACAATTCGAATTTATGCCAAATAATATGAATATCTAATGTAAATATTTTAGGTGTTTTGGTTAGAGTTGGTATCGGGTCGGGTCCTCCACTACCTAGACTCGGACCTGGTACCAGTACTTCACGGGTCCAAAGATTGGACCAAGAACCGGACCCGGACTTGCAAGAACCAGGTCCGGGTCTGGGTCCTAGTTTAAAAAATATACCTGTCGGGTCTGGTTGCGGGGACTAAATATTTGCATTTAAGTATTTTTGTACCCGATACCCTACGGTTCTAATAATTTTTTCACTTAAATACATGATTAAATATTATCTTTACACATCTATCTTCAACAATTACTTTTATACCCTATTATTCAAATTCCATATTTTTTGGGGTATTTTATAACGGGTCCGGGTCGGTTCTATTTTGAGTAGACCCGGACCCAGAACCGTTAGTGCATCAGGTCTTATTTTAGGACCCAGACCCGGACTCGGACCCGTATAGACTGGGTCGGTTCTGGTCCAATGTCGGGTTTGGGTCGGGTCCGGGTATCGAGTAAATGTGACAGTGCAAGTTTTGGTGTATGCCATAATCCAAAAATTCTAATGCACAAAGATGCACACAATAATCTTTTGTAATGCACTCTTGTTTGGAACCCTATGCCTCTCATACAACATAGTTTCCGAATACGAGCCACTAACATTTCTCCTCTTTACAGGGTTCAATTCCTCGCTATGCATACTTATCTTTGTGATGAAATATTCAAGACATGGCATCCGTGGGTCACCCACTACACTTATGGATCCTTCTTAGGGTACCACCCACCAGGTAATATTTTGTGAATCTATTCCCCCTCCAGGCGCAATGAGTATCTCTCATCTCGCTAAAGATATTGGGGAATAACCCATGTCCACTGATCTTTCTGGGGTACGTCATCGATCATGAATATCCGTTGAGTTTCCGCTCCCATCTCGGAATACTGGAAATCTCTCACTCTGCAGATAATTCTTAAGCATATTTCAACTCCAATCCCGGAATACTGGAAATTCAACTCACTCCACAGATCATTCTGAAGCTCTTATCTTTGCTCTTGTTTTGTCACGTCTCCTTTGTAGTGCATGTCCTTACAAACATCAATAACACAACGTAGAGCTAGCGTCTTTCTACCAAACCTAAGCCAACAACACTAGGATTACTATCCAATATCTAAAGCTCATTCAACCTCTAGAGATCACACCTTAGTTTATGGAGCTAGCTACGAGCACTAGCCGTTGCAATCCCCGGCATTCTTTTTTGCCCACTCCCGACATTTTTAAACGTCAGGCATGATACAAACGGTATTTCAAAATACGCCGCTGCAAGCTCCGGTGAAGCGAAAGGGCTACCCCGACATTTGCAAATGCCGGGATAGGCTAATTTTCATTTTTTTTAATTTTTCCATTAAAAATTGTATCCATATTTTTTTTATTTTTCCATTAAAAATTCTATCCATGTGTTTTAAAATGCCGGGATAGGCTATTATTATTTGTGTGTGTGTGTGTTGTGTGTGTGTGTGTGTGTGTTGGGAGGGGGATTTAATAGTTGGGTGGTTGTTGTTTATTTTATCAAATCAAAGTACCTACAATTCAATTCACATTCTTCCACAAATTCATGTATCAAATATATAAAAAAAATAGAAAAATACTTTATAACACAAATTCATTCCAATAATTAAATAATTCAGTCCAAATTATCTACAAATTCAATTGACTCCAACTATTACATATACGTACAAGTGCTACTATCACAGCTTGATAGCATACAAAAAAGGGACAGGGACTCAATATCCCCAGCTCTTTATATTGCTGACTACTATTTAATAATTCCAGAAGAAGCATCAATATCCCTAGAAGCTGTTGACGAAGAAGATTTACAGGAGCATACCTGAGTAAATACCGAGACAAGACTTGATACCTACGATGTCAGCAACAATCACTTGTGTGGTATGATCCCAAATGGGGGCACATGATACCGTTCCAGACCTACGAGAACAACAAGCATTTGTGTGGATCATCACTGCCTGAGTGCAACTAAGATCACACAATGCCGAACTAAAGTAAAGGAGGATGAATAAGTACAATGTTGTTATGTACAGTACCATTCAAATTGGTTATCATCAACAAAATAAGATGTAAGCCTTATTCCATGCTTTCCTGAACCTTAAGTACACTTTTGTATGCATAAGTTCAGGCAGGCCATCTAATCACAAATAAGCCATCTAAAGTAAGCTGGGAAGCTTTACTGATATCACTCTGATCATTTATATCATCTCATAAAGAGTGTTTTTCTAAAGGCGGCATTCGACCTTTTCAAAATCAAAACCCTAATTTCATAGCACATGGAGTTCTTATAATACGAGAAGGTTAAATAACCATATGCTTATTAGGTTTTTTTTATCTAATTTAGAGTGTCATACTATTTGACATTCAATCCTAAACCACTAAATCAATTGTGCAATCTAGACATGATAATAATGATAACAAAAACAACGATGATAGCGGTGATCACAAAGATTATGACGGTGATGATGACAACAATAGTGAAATATTGCAGTCTTAGACACAATGGTTGCAGAGGCCTCTACCTGTGGATTCTCCTCCTTGTCAGAACATAGTAACAAAAAGGTTACTCCTCAGTTGTAATTAAGCAGCACTGTTACGAGAGCTCAATATGCTTCTTAGACTATTGTACATTCTATCGATAATGCATGCAGTGGTACACAACAAAAAGACACCACCAACAACAAGAACTTCAGTTGTACAGTCGCAGATAGTAACATTAAATAATCTCATATTTATAGACTGGGTCACAGTTTCTATACTTGAACCTCTTTATCTCCTTGTGTACATATCTTAGGTCAAATCTTTAATGCAAATAAAGATACACATGAATGTAATTTAATCTGTCAGTCAAAGAAGAAGTGAATAGTCTGCACATGGTACATGCCCCCAGAAACATGTATGAAATGTAACAATACTAATTAACTAAACTAGTATTTTACACGTGCTGTGCACGTGGGGAAATTTTTGGAGAAAAATGAAAAGGGCAAAAAAAAAATTACGCACGTGCATTGTACGGGTTGGTAGATGGAAAAATTACACTAAGGCCTTCTCCCATTATAGTAGTAGAGATGGTTAATTTTGGTTATTTTTTAGGGATTCAAAGATTTTTTAAAAAAATCATAGAAGAATCTCACACCTATTGTGAATTACCTTCTACAAAATCCAGGGTGAGGACATCACTAGATCAGTTTGGTCCATCAAATAAATTAGTGATACTAGACTGTATGTGTTTTTGCTAATGTTGCTTCATGCTCTTTGAGAAATGAATTTTCATGTAGCATTCCGAATTTTAAATATAATATCTCAAAAATATATGACATAATTCCCAGCATCTAGCTCAATGTAATAGTAAACGTATTCAAAATACAGAATAAAATTTTTAACTTTTATTACATCAATTCTTTACATAGCACAGCGGAAAACTAAATACCTTGAATTACATTTTCTTTCTTTTACAACACAATCTTTTACAATTCGCATAAGCCGCATTATCATTCTACCACATGCATCCAATTCCCAAGCTAACTTGTACCTACCTGTAAAACATGAGGCTAGAGATAACCCTAACCCCCAAAACTATAGGGGTCAGCCATAACGGTGTGAGTGACATTAAAAGAAAAATGCAATCTAAATAAACTATAAAGAATAAATTCATAATCAATACATTCTTACAACAGAGATAAATGAAATATGAAAAGATGGTAAATAAAGCATGAAAACGTCAGGTAAAACTAGACTAAGTGTCATGTGTATGGAAAAAAATATAAAACATCATGCATAACACAAGCCAAGAAATCACAAATGCAGTATGACGACTCTCTAATGCATACTTGTCGAATTCTATGCATCCAACAATACATAGGTCCGGTGCAAGCCCTTATCGTTATCCACTTTATAGGGTTAAATCTCTCGTTATGCAACTAATCCTACTACGATGAATACTACGAGAATTAGATAAACTGTAAGTATCTAGCTCATGCCTCGACAATTCCGGAGATCAATCTCTTTCCACAGATAATTCCGGAGACTATTTCACTCACACCTGAGAATCTTCGAGAATACCCCACACCACAAGCTATGGTGCCTCATCACACGAATACCTCATGAGCGTCGCCTCGACCCCGATAATTTTGAAGATCAATCCCACACCACAGGTTATTTAGGAGACTATTTCATTCACATCTCGATAATTCTAGGGATTATCTCACACCGCAGATCATACTGAGGTCTATAACTCATATTTGCAATCATTTCATCATATCACCATCTAGTTTATGTCCTTATCTTATTAAGTTAATTAATTAATTACAAATCTCCTAGAGTTTGTGTACCCTACCAGACTTAACTCAATGAATCAACAACAAGACCACAACTGGCCAAACCACAAAATCTCAACTGCCGGTAACTAGGTTCCCACTCACGCTCTAGAGACTCACAACTCAACTATCAACACCAAATATTTCATTAAAACACTCAATTTCATTATCAATTCGCTCATATTAAGTAAACTTCTTAAAAATAAACAAATCCAAATCCATCCGAATACTTACAATTTCCAGAACTAAAATGAGATATTAAATCCACTAAATAACTGAGTTTCATCTTTGAAGTTGTAGAAAAATCACAAAACACCCATATCTTGAAATCTATATATATTTCGTTTCTTAAAGTTATAAAAATACAAATTTAAACTCTATTATAATTAAAATATAACTCTCTTTAAATTATAGTAATCTGTAGTAAAAGTTTCATTTAAAACAATAGGTCGATAATCTATAAGTTCGAAGAAATAATCGTTCAAGAAAAACGACGAAAACTTAACAAAACACTCAGCCATACAACTGACGGTCGGCTGTCAAAACAGTTCAAAAAGACAGCGGTCGACTGTCAAGCAAAATCTGAAAATCCACAACATGGCAGTCGACCGAAAATTTGTGTATTGTTCTTGGGTGGTCGTCTGTCATGTCCAAAACCACAGCTCTTTAATATACGTGCACTTTTCACTGATACATCATTAAATCTCTTTAATTAAAAGCATAAATTTGCAAGATAAAATTCTTGAGATTATCAATTACCACTTGTCTAATATACTTGAGTTTATAAAACCAATCAAATTCTCATTAAATTCATATAAGAACAATTTTCATCGGAATTTCTTCAAATCAGGATCTCATGAATTTATATGTATATATGGGTATATATATAGCAGTAAACCATCAAAATTCATTGTGTTTGAGTAGTATAATGTTCAATTCAAATCTCAGTAACAATATGAGTCAAGATTCAATCAAAATTTCACAAAAACACCAAAAGTCAAGTTTCGACTGATCCATGTCAGACCTGAAATATAAAATCCACTTCAACTCATTAAAGCTTGATATTTAAATTGTAAAATTCTTCTTGTACTTGATTAAACACAACTACAACTAGTTTTATTAGTTTTTCCATGATTATAAGTATCTACAACATTCATTCATCAAATTTTCTTCTTCAAAACTCTTCAAACAGATCATGCAAATTCTTAATAGTAAATTGTTCATCTTTATTCAATTATTGTGCATCTCAATCATGTAATCTCATCACATACAATCAAAACAACAAGAATAGGAAAGAAAACATCACACCCATGATTTCTATTAGGTTCTTGACATTCTTAAGTCATCTATATAGAATTTCTATTCATCAATCGCATAGTTTCATGAAAAGTTCTATTTTTATTCATTCATCTATCCATAACTTCACTATATCAACATACCATCATCTATCATGCATTCTAATAGACCAATCATCACATACAACATGCATAGAACAATAAGAAATAAAAACATATATCACTCACCTTATTGAAGAATCAACCGAAGATAATAAAGAATAAGAAAAGTCATTCCTTTCGCAAAAATCCAAGATCATTGCTTCGAAACTCCAAGAAAACCAATAGTAAATCAATCTTTTGTTTTTTCAGAGGAGGGGGATGACCGTAGTAACCTTAATATAGGCCAAAATCTGGGGTTCTAGGGTTTTGAGAAAATTTTACAAAATATTTCTTTAGATTATATCTTTACATATATTAATCTTTTATACTAGGAAATTAGATTAACCAATTTAATTGGGATTAAAAATCAAAATTTTCTCTCCAGATCTGGCTGGCATCAGTATCAAGTCCAGAAAATAAGATTTGTAAATTTTTGCCTCTAAGTGGCAATTTTGCAAAAAGACATTTCTTTAATAAATTAGCATAATAGTCCACATCTATTAGAACAAAATTTAAACTCTTTACCTCTGAGTTGGCTAGCCGTCATGCTCAGCCCATAAAACTAAAACTATAGAGTTTTTACCCCCCCGCTAAGTGGTAGTTTCGTACAAAAGCCCATCTTTTTGTAATATTTGCAAATATGTCAAATAAATATTAGAAAAATCCAAAAAATTCATAAATAATACCTTTTAATAAATTTTCAGTTTCCCCAAAATAATTTCTAACTTTGAGTTTTCCAAGAAAATATTTGCATGTGCAAAAAAAGAAAAATTCAGAAAATGTTTATTAAATCACCAAAAATCACTTTAATTCATTTATTAATCTCAAAAACATTATTTAAAATTCTAGGATGTTACATCACTCTCTTCTTAGAATAGTTATGTCCTCAGAGCTACTGCCTGAGTCTGTTGAACAAATTGAGAGATGGCCCTGACGAATCAGATCTTTAACTGCGTCTTTGAGGTCTCGGTAACTGTCGGTAGTGTGCCCATTGTCTCTATGAAATGTTCACAACTTGTTCATGTCTCTTCTCATTCGCACTATGATCATCTTGGGGGGAGGGCGGATTATTTTTCCCATCTCAACTGCCATAAGAAAGGCATACACACTTGCAATGGGGATTGAACTTGTCGAAGCGTGGTGCTTGAGGAGGACAGTGTTTGACCTGCACTGTCTTTCTAAAACTTTCTAGGTCCTCACTTACATTCTTCTGTTTGTTCTCGTAATGTGAATCCTTGGTACCTTGAGGGTAAAGAGCTTCATCAGCCCTAATATACTTGTTACTCCTTTCTAGGAGCTTGGTGAAATCTTTAGGAGGCTTCTTCGAGATGGAGGCTTTCAGTTCTTTGTGAGCGACGTTGTGGCCGAATGCAGTAGCCGCCATCGATAAATCTAGGGAGGAGATGGACTTTGCTTTGGCTGTGAATTGCTTGAAAAAGTTCTTTAGCAGTTTTCTGTCCTTTTGCTTTAATTCCAACAGGGAAGCACTTACTTTTTTCAGTCTTGCGGATAGTAAAAAAGTGCACTATGAAGAGCTCCTCGAGCTAGTCGAAGGATAATATTGACTCTGGAGTGAGGCAGAAGTACCATTCCCTTGCTAATCCTTTCAAAGTTTGTGGGGAATGTTCGGTACAGGAGCGCATCGGTGGCGTTATAGACCATCATGAGATTTTTAAAACTCTCAGTATGGTAAGTTGGGTTAGATTCGTCATCTTAAGATTCAAATTTAGGAGCTTTGAAGTTCTTTGAAGTAAGGGCATTGAGGATGGATTTACTTAAAGAAGGTCAACTGGGACGGTAAGCCTTGCTGGAGCGCTTCCCTACATTCTTTATCTATTCAAGGTGATCTTCTAATTCTCGGATGTGACGAAGGACTCAATCGTCTTTCCTCTTTGATCTAGTTGAGTCACTGAATTCTTCTTCTCTCAAAGCAGTAGAGTGGCGG
Source organism: Hemerocallis citrina (assembly GCA_017893485.1). NCBI lineage: Eukaryota > Viridiplantae > Streptophyta > Magnoliopsida > Asparagales > Asphodelaceae > Hemerocallis > Hemerocallis citrina. The sequence continues at coordinate 20,364,413 of CM030367.1, forward strand.
CTCCATGAACGTCGACCATGATCTTAAGTACCTCGGATAGCTTGGAGGATGTCGTGATTGAAGTTTTCAAATTCGGCCCTAGTAACTGGGGCCACTTTCTCTTTGTTTCTCTCAAGAAGTTTTCGACTTTGGCGATTCAGGCTTCTTTCTGCAGTGGGCCCTTATGACAGGAGGAGTATCTAGATCTCTGCCTTCGAGGATAGTTGCTTCTCCGGTTCACTTGACGTTCTGAGCGAGAGGCCTCGGTCTGGGTACGCCTCTCATCGAAATGGATCCATAGATCGGTCTCTTGTTGTCTGGCATTAATGATTTAACGGATATCTCTTTACCTTCGGGACCTCGCTAGGCCATTGAGTCACTAGCAGCACTATGGACTGAGATATGGTCGTGCAGAGGGTGTTGTTCATGGCAGCTTTTTTGGGAGCCTCCCGGTGCCTCTCTGTTGATAGGAGCATGATTAGGCTGTTGGGGTTGATCCGGCTGATGAGGAGGAATGTGGTCCTCCACAGGAGGAGCAGGTTGAAGAAGAGAGTTGGCTTCACGGCTTGAGGTTGCTTGTCTCTCTCTTAGTCTTGGTGGCACAGTGGGAGAATTCGGTGTTTCTCACTGCAAATTCTGATCTTGCATGTAGATCTGTGTAGTTTTCCACTGATGGTGCTAATCTGTTGCTTCTTATTTTGGTATGGGAGAAAACAGATAGTGAGTTTATATTTTGAAGGAAACTACTAAAGATCTAACCTTTGATATCTTGATATTGGATCTGGATCGTTGAATGAGTGTCTTGATCCGAATCCGACGATTGTTGACGCGACTTGATGGACTTCCAAAAAGTCCGAAATATCGGGGATGGCCCCAACGACTGATCCTCCGACGCTCAAGTCAGATTCATAAAGAGAAAGAGAGTTTGATAGAAAAATTTCTGATTACCTTCTAACTGAGGAGAGAGAGAGTGTTTATAGGTTTGAGAAACAGTTAGGAGATTAATATGAATATGTTATCTCCTGTATGATTCTCCCCTCTTTTAAGAGATAGAATTAGGTATTCTCTGTTTGGGGATAAGAGATTTGACTTACAATCCTCATGGGGTGGGTGTCTCTTCTAGTGGGCCTAGTCGCTTTTAATGAACTTGAAAGTGACCAATGTCTTATTAATGAGTCTGAAGAAGACCCGAACCTGTTAAAGAGGCTAGTTATGGTTAATCTTCCTATAGCATCTTTAGGAGCTGTGCAGTAATCATACGGCCCTTATTTGGTGCGATTTTTACCCTTATCAATTTTTCATTCAACTAATTCGGGAATTATATAGGGGCGACCCGGTTCAAAACATTTTTGAAACCATATATAGGTGACCAATGTTGAAAATAGCAATAGCCTATAACGTAGCATTTCCAGGTAGCGCAAAATGCAAATAGCGTGACACAATAGTATAAGCTATGAAGAATTTTTATTTGTTTAATTTTAAAAATTAAAATTAATTATCTAAATATTCTTATAAATTCAAATAATTTATTACAAAGGAGAAAAAAAAATATTTGAAGGCTAATAATGATAAATACTTCACCAAAATGAGACATTCATAATCCATATTCAACGTACATAATAGCAAGCACAAAGTTGAAGTACTAAAAGGTAAACATAGTCAAGTTCAGAACTACAAAACCAAGTGCAAAATGTAAATAAGATTACACAGTCTCTAGATCATCCTCCTCTACGATGATATTAGCATCCTCCGGTTCTAGCATATCTCCAGTTGTCCCGCCCTTATTGTCTTCACTTGTTGTAGCCCAACCTTATTGAGTGGACGATGCTATACACAAAAATATTTTACTCAATTAGCTATACTCCAAAAATTTTATTGTATCAAATACCACCTTATTATGCATGGAATAAACACATGGTTCACATGAAGAACCATTAGCCCTTGCTCACTTTTGCGGGGAAGTAAAAACTTCCATATCTTCTATATTTTGCTGGTTTACAATTGTCGCAACATCTAATAAATACCCTTCATCATCCATAATCTTTACATCATGTAAGTCAAGCTCGTCTAACCATGCATCATCGGTAGGAAGACAAGATTTTTCTCTTTCCGCAATCCACTTATCATTGGAAGAAACTTCATCTAGAATAATAGAGTCTAGCTTGTGTTGTTTTCTCCTTATGCTTTTTTTATCGGGGTTTTTCTTAATTAATCACACACAACAAAAAAAAAACAGTTATACATATCGTACACTATATACGCTAAGTAGCTTATCTTAAATAGCCTATGCTACGTATAAATAGCACCGCTGTGGAACATATGCGCCATGCACCGTGGCGTTTTCCTCTACGAAATGCTACATAGCGCGTAGCTCGCTATTTTTAACAGTGTAGGTAACCATTATATTTTAGCTCTCCACTTTATTAATTAGCACACATAGAATAGCTTTTTAAAATCCATTTTGTTCTTTGGTAGTGCAATTGCCAGAATAATACAAAGCTTCAAGGATAGCTGAGAATTAAACAAAACCACACGAGAAAATGAAATAGGAAAGAATCGACAAATTAGAATAGGAAATGACCTCCAATCTAGTACTCTTTATCCACTACATGCATATTTTTCATGCCTTGTGTTGTCATTCTCATTGAATACCTACTTACGCATTTGGCACCTAATTTCATGCTGCCTTAGGAGCTATATAAAGTACTATACAAGAACCGTAATGAACAACGATTTTGTAACCAAGAAATGTCATTATTAATCACACAATGTGAAAAAGGATTTCGAAGGAAAGGGAAAGATGAAATGAATAACTAGCTAATTAAGATATTGGAATTACTAGACAAAGTACTGCACAGTGGTGTTGAACTCAAGTAAGGACTGCACTGATCATCATGGTCTAAGTATGAAGCCATTCACCTCCAATACATACTAGGCCACAACTGTTGAACTCTCAAAAATTCTGTTGACAGAACAAACCCCCTCAGAGCATCCACAATCGTTTCTTACTTTGCCAAATTTTAAGAATTTGAGAATAGCGTCTTCTAATATTTGAGAAAGTTTTGAGACTTCTCAAATTGTATGAAACGAAACATGATATTCTTAATTTTGTGTCATCATTAAACTTTTTACGATTTTTTTAAACTATCGGACGGAAGAACATGTTCCGTCCTAATTTTTTTTTTTTTTAAAATCCACCGTGGTACATGTTGTACCGTCCGATAAGGAAAACAAAAAACAAACAAAAGAAACGAACGAAACATGTTCTGGCCCATAGCTTTGTTTTTTTTTAAAATTTTTTAATCCAAGTCCAAATCCCTCAATTCTTTTCATAAATTGCCAAGTCCAAGTCTATCCAAGTTTTAAAAAAATTGCATCAAAGTCCAAAATTTTCAAAAAATATATATTTTGAAGTAATAAAAATTGGTCGGACGGAATCCGTTTTCTTTTTCTTTCAATTCCCAACTTTTGGCAAACCACGACTGAGACTAACTGCATTTTTGCCTATTTTTCCAAATTGTCAAATTTGACAAAAACGAGTGTGGATGCACATCGAATAGCAAAACAGGGTCCAGTCGGACCATTACGGATGTAAATTAAAAAAAAGGTAAAATTCACGTTAACTTGGTTCAAGGACACTTATGAATTAGGTTGTGGTCAAGTTGAGAAAACATTGTAGATAAAATTTGCTACTTTTACAACAATCACTTTTTGTGTGTCAAAAAGTATATCTGAGATAAGTTGTCCATGGCCCAGGACCAAAGATTTTATACATCTCCCACACCCTGGATGTTATCAATTTAGGAGGATTGGAGTGGAGTTAGGAGTGAGAAGCGATAACTGATCCAATAAAAAATCAAACATGTAAATCAATACAAACACACAAAGCACATAATGTTCTCTCGGTTTAGGCGAACCCTAATCAGATGGAGAAATAACGACATATTATTCAACTAGAAAGATACAAGAATTAAAAGCACTCTCACCAAGAATCTGTCTCTCAAACCTCGTTAGAACATAATCTTTGTTTACAATGAAAGTCTCTATGAAGTACTTGCCTCTCCATAGAGGCTTTACAATATTATAAAAAGATGCAGAGAACCATAGGATGTAGTCTTGATACAATAACCGTTCGATATAACCTGGAAAAAAAGCTACACAATAAGAGTTGTACGATCTAACTTGGAGAAGAAGTTGGTCTCAAAATACTCACTCAGAATCAGCCCATATGCAGCTGCTGCAGTTAATTGCGGTCGATAGCCCAAATTGGCAGTCAACTGCAATGCAAACCCTCAAGTTAGAAAGTTCCAGCACTCAACTGCCACTACACTACTGCTGCCTCTTGTTGTAGCTGTGCAGCCTGTTGATACTGCTCTTTCTTCTTCTACCAATGATGCATTGATCTTCTCCTCGCTTCATCATCTTCTCTTCACATTGAAGCATAGTATGCAAGTCAATAAACCCATTTAATAGTCTCTGCACTGGATTGCATACTCATGCTTCCAACACTGTATGACTAATCGCCTCTAGATTCTATCATTATGCTCATGTAAATGAACCAGGTTCAGTGACACTTCTTCTGCTAGTTGAATCTATCTCCACATTTATTTCTCCAATAGTATGCCCCCTTGAGGGCATAACCCAATAGGTGTTAACATGGAGGCGCCACCCTCCACACGAATTTCACCTACCCCGAGACACTCTCCACCTCCCGACGATATTCGAATGTTGTGGTTCCGCTTTGATGTTTCTAGTGGCGGCAAACTAGATGACACTATAAAAATATTGGGCTTAAAAACACTTGCACAAGATTCCATGTTCCCATAAAGCTTAGAGAAGTTGTGCTGACCTAATCCAACACCCCTCTTTCCCCTCATTACCTTACGACGACCTTCCCAAACCGATAGAACTCCACCTCGAGCTGTATACCTACAGCCCTGTGCTTCTAAAGTTCCCAATGATATTAGATTATGTTTTAGCAAAGAAATATGCATGACCTCCTTTAGTGTGTACCCATTTTCATCTGGCATCTTCAACTCAGTTGTTTCCTCAACCACTACATCACAAATCTCATTAGATTACGTTCTCACACAACCCCGTGTTGTAGACTTGTGAGTAGAAAACATCTCACTCTTAGAGCAAATATGGGAAGAACTACCCGAATCAAGAAATCATCCAGAATCCACATCTAAAGAATTTGTAACAAGAAGAAAATCAAAATTTTCACCTGTTTTAGTGACACTAAGTTGGCGCTCCTCTGATTCCACAACTTGTGACAATCCTCCTGGTAATGCCCTATCCTCTTGCAGTGGTGGCAACATACCACACCCTTATGTGCACTTTCTCTTTTAGTTGAAGTTCCATCGACTACCAAGCAACTGATGGAAGTAGACTCTAAATTATTAGTCTCCTTCTTGAGTTCATCCTCCTTCATGTCCTTGAATACACCGGTCACCGAAAGACTCTCATTGGTACACTTTCCTGTAGCGTGGTAGTTATCAAGTGCTTGTATGAATCTGGCAGTGAATATATCAAGTTTAAAGCTTTATCCTCTTCACTTAGATCGTCTGTGTTTATCGCCCCCAACTCGGATAACATCTTATTGAACTTCAAAATATGATCTTGAAGAGTGATACATTTCTTTATCGAGAAATAAAATGTTTTTCTTCCAGTACATCTAATCTTGTAACAACGATCTCAAGTAGTTAATTTTGAGTCTCGCCCACAGACTCACCGTGATTTTTTCCTCAAGGAAGTTACACCTGACCTCGTTCGCCAGTAACAACCGGATTAAACTTAAGGTATTCAAACAAATATCTTCCCACTTTTCTTCTTCATGTTGGATGACTTTCCTTCATCTCCATCTGGCATGATGCAAGCCCTTTTGAACCTGTGTGTTGTACATGTCCACCTTCCAGAGATTAAAGTTAGTCTTCCCATTGAACTGCTTGATCTTCATGAAACTCTGATCCGTCATCTTCACCAAAGAACTTTTCAGCGTATGCTCTTTGGTGAAGTTAAGGCACAACAGGTGAAGTTAAGAGCGAGTAGTGATAACCGATCCAATGAATAATCAAACAAGTAGATCAAACAAAGCACACAAAGCACACAATGTTGTCGCAGTTTGGGCGAACCCTAGTATGGGAGAGAAATAATGAGATATTATTCATGTAGAGAAGATACAAGAGTTACAAATACTCTCACCAAGAACCTATCTATCTCTCAACCCTCACTAGAAGATAATCTATTATTTACAATGAAAAACTCTCATGAAGTACTTGCTTCTCCATGGAGGCTTTACAATATTATATAGAGATCTAGAGAAACCCTAGTTGTAGTCCTTATACAATAACCATATGATATAACTTGAAGAAAAATATACACGATAAGAACCATACGATATAACTTGGAGAAAAAGTTGGGATCAAAAGACTCACCATAATTGTCCCGTATACAGCTGATGTCAGTAGTTGCGGTGACAATTGACTGCAATTCAAACCCTTAAATTAGATAGCTACAGCAGTTGACTGCACTTAGTGGCAGTTGACTCACTGCACTGTTGCTGCCTCTCGTTATTGTTGTGCTGCCTGCTGCTGTTGCTCTTTCTTCTTCTATCAACGATGCTTCGAACATCTTCTTGCATCATCGTTTGTTCTTCACATGAAACCATAATATACACACATAAACCCAACATTAAATTTTTCAAAGGTTTCCAACTTTTAAGTGCCTTTTTAAAGGCTTAATTAGTCACTACACTTAATAGATATTACTCTCGCTATTTAATGTATCAACTAGAGGCCTACCAACTTCCACTCGCTAGTCCGGATGGATATTAGTTAAATTAGTCTAAATCCCTATATGACCCAAAAGGGAAAACCCTTGTTGGAGTATAGAGTCTAAACTAAATTAACAATTTAACCATCTCTTTATATTTTTTCATGTGGGACTATTAATTGAGCAATAACCCCAACAATCTTCACCATGGCTCGAATCATAGCCTACCAAATGAAGAATGTTGACAATCCTCCACCTATGACTATATTCCGTGTACCCCCACCAATGTTTTTAGCTCGACTTTTGCCTCCCCCATCTCTACTTGGCACCTTTGCCTTCCATCAATTGCCTTATTAACACTGCAAGAGCATGTCTCCCATATTTGTTGACTTGACACCTATGTTTTTCGGTCAATCCCCTTCTTGACACAACATGACCATGCCTTCCTGTAACCCTTTATCGACTTGAAAAACCCTCCCGCTACCAATTGACTAGACATGATAGCTCAATTTTAACATCCTACATGGCCCACAAAAGTTCACCATGGGCTCTGATACCACTTGTCAACTTTTCTGATGAAGAAACCACCAAGAAATAGTATATTAAACCAAAAATACAAAAGCGCACAATTTTGTCCCCATTTGGGCGAACCCTAATCTGGAGGAGAAATAATCGAGATATTATTCAACTGCAAGAGTTACAATCACTCTCACCAAGAATATATCTATCTCTTAAGCCTCACTAGAAGATATTTGCTATTTACAATGGAAAACTCTCAATTAAGAACTTTCTCTCTTACCTCTCAAAGGAAGATGTTACAATGTGTTAACGTAATAGGAACCTACAGGGTCACACACTTAGAATGGATCGAAATTGGGATTTAAATTCATAAGATGAATTTAATTAGGGATCCAAATAGAACTTAGACTCCCGACATTTAATTGGTTGGACATTTAATTAGATTAAATGGGCCGACTAAAGTTCAAAGGCCCACACACAAATTGACACAGGTCAGATTGTGAGCCCAACAACCTCATTACTCTTGTAGGGTTTGTTTTCTGCACTTATATATATGATATGTATCTGTGGAAAAGACACACGTGAAAAAGAAACCCTAGCCATCATAGAAATCGAGAAAGAGATCGTGAGGAGGAACATCCCCTTTCTGCAGCTAACATCGCATTATGAGGGATAGCCATTTTCCGTTCCGTTCGTGGGGATATTGTAGAGGCACCGCAATATTGCAGTGCTATGATCGGCATATTGTGGAGACAACAGATGCATCTGTAAAGTATAACTTCTAAACACAATTTATGGTTTTCGCATGGATCCATGGCTAGGTTTCGTTTTTTTTGTAATTTTTCTGCTGTGAATTTAATCTGTGATTGCCTTCGAAACCTAACAGTGGTATCAGAGCCACTTGCGAAACCATAATTTGGTTATGTATGATATGTGATTATTCATGATATGTTCATACTTTTGGAACAAAGATTCATATGTGATATAAATTTTGCAACAGTTGCAATATAAGAATTTGTTTATGTATTGTTTGTTAGATGCCATACCAAGGTAGCCATTGGTTTGGAACTATTAAAAACCCTGGAGTAGTAAGATGTGATTTGCATTGACGTTGGTGTTTCTTAAAGCATGAAGAGTTCATACACATGCGTTGTTTGCCGTGGCATTAGGGTTTCTTAAAACATGAAGAGTTCATGCTCTGGCGGTAGAAAGGAATGATGAGGCAAATTTTTGCTCCGGGGCGCTGCCCCGCACCCCTCAAGGGACGGCCACCCGTGCCAACTATGCGTAGGGAAATATTGATTCCCCGAAAGCCAATCCTTTTTAAATAAATTAAATAAAATCATAACAATATATTCTTTGTTTATTAGGTTATGTGATAAATGGTGCGTGGTTGTGGCCTTAGTTGTGTGATGCATGGTTTAGTTCTGTGATGTATTATTTATATTTTGGTATTTTGAATACAGCATGCGAGTCGTACCTTTTTCTCTACATTCTCATTGTAATCCTTTCTCTCTACACTCCGATTGTACATCTTTCTTTATATGTAAATGTAATCTCACTGAGGAGGCAAGGAATTGACAACCATACAAGGATAAAAATGAGAAGTTGCTTGGAGAAGACGGTATAATCTATTCGTTCAGTTTTTGATACTCTCATGGGCTTGGAAGAATCAGTGTGTTAGGGCCACAACCATGTCACACATATTTTATGCTTTTAATTTTTTATGAGATGCATTGATTTAGTAGTATGCTAATGGATGATAAATGTTGAGATCAATTAATAAAATAACAAAATTCCTCAAAGTAAATATTAAGTCGAAAGAAGATGTGTTCTAATGCGTGACACTCGTCTAGGCAAGGATCGATTAAGTGTATGTCTACCAAAGTAGGGTGACTTTATCTATCCTAGTGAGATGTGACGGGATAAACACAATATTCAATTGCCAACCCTTGGGTCTGACTTAACAAGGCTATTTCATTTGGAGTGAAAGTTTTGAGTTATAGAGTTGGGCTTTAGTCTAAGAGATTGTGACGCCCAGAATTTCAAACTCAGGTAATTCATAGTAAATACATGATCTTTTACTTCAAATTCGTATAAATTTACAAGGAATTAAAAATTTTTATTTACAATATGTTCTTTACAAGAGCACATAGGAATTAAATTAATACAATGTAATCTATAATAAAGAAAATTCTTCAATCTTTCCACAACTCATCAAAGTGACTTCAACCACATGCTAAGTCTAATCCTGCAACTGGAAAACTGTGGGCACGTCAGTTGCATACAACTGACGCAATGCTATAATACAGTGATTCTTCTACTTTAGCAAACACAAACTTGAATGCAAACAGGAAAGTGACTACCCTAGTAGTGTCAGTGTATGATATGACTTAATGCCTAATGAAGACATTACACTACGATGACACTAATGCATACTTGGTCAGATTTTATGCATCCCATACTACATAGGTCCGGGGGCAGGCCCTTAATGTACTCCACAATATAGGGTTCAATCCCTTGTTATGAAAATTTTACTACGGTAACAAAATCAAGGTTTAGACCTTCCAAGAGTACGGATTCCAGTTCAGGGGTCCACTGTCCAACCATACATAATCATCGTCGTGCGAACATTCCACAAGTACTCCTCTAGCCCCGGTATATACATATACATTGGTGATCTGCCTCCCATCTGCCCGACTATTGATGATCTTGGAGTCCACCGTCAGATCAATCGTAGTCCCAGATTAATTGAGGTTTGTCATACCCCGCAAGCAACCACAGTTTTGGAATCCACCGTCAAACTGGGTCTATAGTTCTGGAGTCGACCGTCAGACTATATAGAGGCGCCCCACTTACGTTTTCCCAAGTTTCATCACATCTTCAACTAGTGCCTGACGAAAGGTTTAAGTTTTAGTTACCGAGACCTAGAGTTTTGCTTACCCACCGGACATAAACCAAAACACTAAGAATGTTAGCCCACACTGGCTACCTCTCAAAGAGAAAGTCAACCAACACTAGTTACTTCTTAAAAAATTCGTTTATCACAACTACCGGTATTCTGGGTCCCGTTCACTTTAGAACAAGCAACCATCTCAAAGAGATCACATAGGTTACATCTAACATCATATAAAAATTTCCATTCATTAAACATCTTTTAATTTCTTTTATCCATTCTCTTATTTATCAGTCATGAAGTAACCAATTTCTTATAGCAACATTCAATAACACTTGATATGTTAAAACCCATATAAACATCACATGTTTAACATTCCAACTTCATCCTTTAATTATCTCTTAATCCCTTATAAGGTACATTTTACTAACATTCCAATTTTTAAAACCAATTTTATACATTGTAAAATTTTTAGGACAACTAGATAGGAGACATAAACCCAATGGTATTGTAAAAATCTTATCAATTCCAGTAGTACTCCAAAAATAGATTTTTTAGTTTCATAGGAATCATACAATAGTCTACTACAACTTTGTAGTTAAGATCATCAACATTCATCCTCACTTACCTCGTCTAAATTCATTTGCAAAACAGTAGGTTCAAAATCCGAAAATTAGCTCATGCAACTTGTAAAAATTATATAAAATCATATACTTCATGAAAATTTGTGTTCTTTAGACTAAAATAAAGGTATACAAGTCTACTATAACTTCTTAGTTATAAGTTTCCCCAAAATATTATGTCTATAACCTTGAATTCTTCAAAATCTACACTATGGTCGAAATGTTATACTGCAGTTAAAATACTGCCACTTAATTCAATCTGGTAAAATTTATTATAAATTCAATTCTACATAAAAATATATATATTTCTTAAACTCTAAAGAAAGGTTAACGAGTATACTTCAACTTCTTAGTTTTTTGACATTTCTCAAAATATTACATCTAAGATGCTGAAATGATTCAAATCCGAAATGTATACAAGTTTCCAGCAACTAGCCAACTACCAACCAGTCCTAAGTTTGGATTTTATTAAAATAGCAAATGACATCCAAATATTACGAAACTTTAAGGAGATGTTCTTGACATATACTAGATGCACATATCAAAACTTTTGATATAGATTCCATCTAGTTTAATAGATATAATTTTTTGGAGTGCAACTAAAACTTAAAACATAAACTTAAAAATGCCCCTAAATCAATCATATCATAATTTCACACATTCAATCAACAATAAATAATCTAAACATGAACACTTAATCTATATAAGTCATCATGTATCTAACAATTCACACATATCAAACATTCTACTAATAAAACTTTGTTAGAAAGTTTGAGAAACACCAATCTCAAATTTAGAATTCCTAGTAGTAGAACTCCTAAAAATTAATGCTCCAAAGCTCCAAGCTCCTTCAAAAACAGTCGGCCTCTTTCTAGCACAACCCGCAAGCTCTTCTCCCTCTTTCTCTCTTTTGTTTTTGTTTTTGAGTTGTGTTTTTCATTACAAAAGTAGAGACTATTTATAGAAAAATTGTGTGGTCAAAATAGCTCTCCACTTTTCAAAATAACTCTCCACTTCTCATTAACTCAAACCACTCTCCCTCATTCTCAACCATGGTAAGAAACACGTGCACCTATAGTCAATGTGTGTGCACACTCTTCATAAAAATTTTATTATAATTTTTTACTATGTTAGATATGTGTGTTACACATGGCAAGTGTGCCAAACAAATTATATTTTAAATATACACTTTAGTGCACACAAAAACAATCATGGGTTTTAAATTAATTTTACTGGGCTACAAAATGGATTTAGGCCTAATGAATTTTAATTAAAAATAAATCACACAATTGTGACTAGAAAAATGAGAAAAAAAATATTAATGTCTCCAGAAAATTTTAGGAACCAACATGTGCACTGTAAATACGTGCGTTACACGTATCAATACAAAATAAGTTTGAGAGAATGAAAAACAGTTAAAATATAAAATACGTAGAACTTGTATATTAATAATGTTATGAATATTTCACGTAACAGTAAAACATACATAATCGACACGTGTATTGAAAACACGTGCAATGCACGTAAAGACAAAAAGATTAAAATTAGTGTTTAAGTTGGCTCAGAATAGGATAAAAAATTTTTTTTGAGAAGACAGAATATATATAAATAGTTGAAATACAATATCTGTATGATATTTATATTAAAATACGTTACGGATATTACCCGTAACAGTACAAAATACATGTGCGTAATTATCACTCAATTGTGCGGGGTGTTACACTCCCCCCCCCCCCCCCCCCCCCCCAGATTTTTTCTATCCTCAGAACTTATTGGGGTAAAAATTGTATTTTGTACACACCAAAATAATCATTATTGTATATAGAAAAGCCGCCAATACTCAGAAAATAATTTTAGTATAAAAATATGTAATGTGAAAAATAAAGCAAACTCATTTAAGGAAACTATGCGTATCAAAGTGAATTGGAACGAAATACGAGAGTGTTAGAAGACAATGAGGTAAATTGGTAAAGAGTAAAGGGAAAAGTTAGATGCTTAAAAATGAGTATAATAATCAAAATAATAAAAGTAGTAAGAAGTAGTATGAAAAAGAGTAAAATTAAAATAACATAAAATGGAAATATGGAAATAAATATGGAAGGAAAGAAGAGTGTAAGTGCAAATGATAAAAGCATTGTTATATTATAGATAAATTATAATGTAGTAGGAAAAATTTGAAAATAGGTTTAGGGCATAAAGGAATATTAGGTAGCTAAAAGTAATTATAATAAAGAGAGCAGCATGATAACAAAATATCGAGACATAAAACAAACTGATAAATAATTGAGAAAATCATAAAAATTTAAAGTAGTTAGCAGTAACTAATAAGAATTAGAATAATTACGGAAAGAGAAGTTAATTAAAGAAAAACGTGAAGGATAAAATGGTTAAAAACATAAACTAAATTAGTAGTATATACTATGAGATAAAAGTGAAGTAACAATTTAAGAGAAGCCTATTGGGTCAAAAGTCTGAAAAATATACGAGCATTTAGTTAAAAGTATAAACAATATAAGATAAAAGTCTTTTTTTTTTGTATATCAAGTTAATGTCATAAAATAATTCGTAAAGTAAATATAATAACTATATATACGATTTAAAATTTTAATATATAGAATACTGGTTGGTATATATCAAAATATTTTCAAATTGTCAAGTATAGCAATAAACTAGCATATAGTATTATATACAGAATTAAGCGTAAACGCATCAAGATTATCAAGATTAAATCTGTAAGCAATCGGAGAAAAAAAAAATAAAAGTAACAAGACATTATTGAAATAATATATAATATTAATTTCATAGAAAATAAAATGTAAATAGTAAATAAAAGTACAAATAATGAAAGCCATATTACATGAGTAGCCACCAAATATAAGATGAGTTAGCAATAAAATAAATCTAAGGTGAAGTGGTATAAAATTACAAGTATATATACAAAATATTATGATAGAAAAATAGTTAATAGTAATTCATAATAATATAAGTGGGGATTATTAAGGTAGAAAAATCTCTTTTGTTGTGGGTTTGCCTCGTTTTTGTCCAACTGCAGGCATGTCTCATTGACATCAAAGTTGCAGATTTGCTTCCACGACATACGGTTGCAATTTTTCTTCTGGACATTCGGTTGCAGCTTTTGCCTCTCCGACATCCAGTTGTAGTGTGCCTCCATTGATGTCTAGTTGCATATTTGTCCTCTCGACATCAGGTTGCACCAAAACGGTGAATGGAATGATGTAATCTTCCATATGCACTTGAAATTCAATTAAGTATGATGTTATGTTTTGAGATTTGGGAAATAAAAATAGATATATAAGTTGGGATAGTAAGAGGAGGAAATGAAGTAGAAGTTTACAAGAATAAAAAGTATAGATTTTAAATGAACATATAAAATTAGTGGTAATGGAAAGGATTTATAACATTAAGACGAAAATATTATAAAATATATGCATATGCTGAAAATACAAATGAGAACAATAATTATGTAGTATAGTAAATTAGGATAATAAACATAAATAACTATAAAAAAGAATATATATATACATACATATAGTAATATAGTAATTGGATAAGTGTAAAATGATATGTATGGCGAGTATATTAAAATATATTATATATATATATATATATATATGGAAATTAGTGGAAAGTATATGTAGTAACCAAGAATGTAAAGATAATAAAAATTGAAATAAAGATAAAATATAAATAGTGAGTGTATGTATTATATTAGAGAAGTGTAAAGCTACAAAATTAATAAGTAGCAATTAATCGTGAAAAGTAAATATAACAAAAGGTAGAAAATAATAAGTATAACAAAATAGAAATAAAGGGAATCTTATTGTGTAGAGGTACATTGCATTTATATAAGTAAAAATATTATGATCATGTTAAAATATACTGAAATGAATAAGACAATGTAAAATAATGAAAAAATATAGTATCGTGAAATCAAAGTATTTGTAAAGTGAATGTAAACATACAAAAATCAAAAATCAAAATCTAATAGAAATAATAAGAAAGGAAAATGGTAGTCTTAATCATAAATTAATAAGTAGTAATTCAAAACTTAATAGAATACATAAAAGTAATAGCAAAAATAAATAGGTAACGTAAAAACACATAAAAGTAAGGAGGATAAAACATCAAGAAAGAAAACGAGTAAGTTAAACTTAAAAGATTAAGACTATGGGTTGTAAATAAAATTATAAATGTCAAAGTGAATTAATAGTATAAGAAAACAATTATTTGAATAATATTAAGTGTTAAAGATGAAAAGTACTACGATGAAAATACACAAAGAAAATAAAAGAGAAAAACTTAGTCTATGTATAAGGTATCATGAATATAGGTTTAAACAAACCATACAACTCGTGATACCAAGGGAAAACATGCTCGCATACAATCTCACATCAATGAATGCGAAGAGAGTAATGAATGCAAGTTCAATAACTATTAATATTCATGACTCCAAACTAACACTCACACTTCTAATTTCCACACAAATGCTTCATCCGTGTAATTTTGTACTACTTATTGAAGTTGGCTCTGATACCACTCTGTGTAGACAGCCGCCTGCCACCCAGGACGGTAATGGCCACAAAGGGAACCTCATAGCTTGTTTCATGCCCACAACCGCTTGACTGTTGCAATTGCATCAGTGGCTAGCCGACCTGGGCATGTCAGGGTAAGAGTCAATGCTTTGCCATCAATCACACTGTGAGAACTCCTTATCATGCTTCCGACATTGCCTTCTTGTCTAACCAAGCTCAGATAGCACTTTGTGACGCCCCGAATTCCAAATATAGGTAATTCATTGCAAAAACAGGATCTTTTACTTCAAATTCGTACAAATTTACAAGGATATTAAAACTTTTATTTACAAGATATTCTTTATAACAGCACAAAGGAATTAAATGAATACAATGTAATCTATAATAATGAAAATTCTTCAATCTTACGACAACTCATCATAGTGACTTCAAGCCCATGCCAAGTCCAATCCTACAACTAAAAAATAGTGGGCACGTCAGTTGCATACAACTGACGCAATGTTATAATACAGCGATTATTGTACTTTAGCAAACACAAAATTGAATGCAAAAAAAAAAGTGACTACCCTAGTAGTGTCAGTGTATGACATGACTTAATGCCTAATGCAGATATTACACTAGGATGACACTAACGCATACTTGTTCGGATTTTATGCATCCCATACTACATAGGTCCGAGGGCAAGCCCTTAACGTACTCCACATTATAGGGTTCAATAACTCATTATGAAAATTCTACTACGGTAACAAAACCAAGGTTTAGACATTCCACGAGTACGGATTCCAGTCCCGGAGTCCACATTCAAGCCATACAGAATCCTCGACCTGCGAACATTCCACAAGTGCCCTTCTAGCCCAGGTATATACATATACATTGGTGATCTGCCTCCCATCCATCGGACTATTCATTATCTTTGAGTCCACCATCAGATCAATCATAGTTCCGAATTTAATTGAGGCTTGTCTCACCCTACAAGCAACCACAGTCCCAGAGTTCACCGTCAAATAGGGTCTATAATTGGAGTCCACCGTTAGATTATTTAGAGGTGCCTCACTTACGTTTGCCCAAGTTTCATCACATCTTCAAGTAGTGTGTGACCTTAGGTTTAAGTTACAGTTAACGTGACTTAGAGTTTAGCTTACCCACCGGACTAAAACCAAAACACTGAGAATGTTAGCCCACACTGGCTACCTCTCAAAGAGAAAGTCAACCCACACTGGTTACTTCTCAAAAAATCAGTTTATCACAACTATCGGTATTCTGGGTCCCACTAACTCTAGAACAACTAACCATCTCAAAGTGATCACATAGGTTACATCTAACCTCATATAAAATTTTCCATTCACTAAACATCTTTTAACTTCTTTTATCCATTCTCTTATTTATCAATCATGAAGTAACCAACTTCTTATAGCAACATTCAATAACACTTGATAAGTTAAAACCCTTATAAACATCACATGTTTAACATTCCAACTTCATCATTTAATTATCTCTTAATTTCTTATAAGGTACATCTTACTAACATTCCAATTTTTAAATCCAATTTTATACATTCTAAAAGATTTAGGACAATTAGATAAGAGACATCAACCCAATAATATTGTAAAAATCATACAAATTCCAATACTACTCCAAAAATAGATCTATTAGTTTCATAGGAATCATATATTAGTCTACTACAACTTTATAGTTAAGATCATCTACATTCATCCTCAATTACTTCGTCTAAATTCATTTGCAACATAGTAGAACTGCAGCTCATGCTACTTGTAAAAATCATAGAAAATTATATACTTCATGAAAATTTGTGTTCTTTAGACCAAAATAAAGCTATAAAGTCTACTATAACTTCTTGGTTATAAGTTTCCCCAAAATTTTATATCTATAACCCTAAATTCTTCAAAATCTACAATATGGTCGAAACGTTATAATGCAGTTAAAATACTGCGACTTATTCAATCTTGTAAAATTCAATATAAATTCAGTCATAAAAAATGTTTTCTTATACTCTAAAGAAAGTTTAACGAGTCTACTTCAACTTCTTAGTTTTTGACCTTTCTCAAAATACTGCATCTGAGATCCCGAAATGATCAAAATCCAAAATGTATACAAGTTTCCAGCAACTAGCCAACTGCCAACCAGTCCTAAGTTTGGATTTTATTAAAATAGGACATCCAAATATTATGAAACTTTAAGGATATGTTCTTGACATAGACTAGATGCTCCTATAAAAATTTTAGCTCTAGATTCCATCTAGTTTAATAGATATGATTTTTTAAAGTGCTACTAAAACATACAACAGAAACTTAAAAATGCCCCCCAATCAATCATATCATAATTTCACACATTCAATCAACAACAAATAATCTAAATATGAACACTCAATCTATATAAGTTATTATGCATCTAACATTTCACACATATCAAGCATTCTACTAATAAAACTATATTTGATAGTTGGAGAAACACTCACCTCAAATGTAGAATTCATAGTAGTAGAACTGAGAACTCCTAGAAATTAATGCTCCAAAGCTCCAAGCTCCCTAAAAAATGGTCGTCCTCTTCCTAGCACAACCCGCAATCTCTTCCCCCTCTTTCTCTCTTTTGTTTTTGTTTTTAATTTGTATTTTTCATGACAAAAGTAGAGACTATTTATAGAAAAATTGTGAGGTCAAAATAGCTCACCACTTTCCAAAATAACTTCCCACTTTCCACTTACTCATACTACTCTCCCTCATCTTCAACCATGGTAAAAAACACGTGCACGTGTAGTCAATGTGTGTGCACACTGTTCATAGAAATATTGTTATTAATTTTTATTATGTTAGATGTGAATGTTACACATGACAAGTGTACCAAACTAACTATATTTTAAATGTACACGTTAGTGCACATAAAATCAATCATGGGCTTTAAATTAATTTTAGTGAGCTACAAAATGGATTTAGGACTAATGGATTTTAATTAAAAATAAATCACATAATTGTAACTAAGAAATTAAGAAGAAAAATATTCATGTCTCAAGAAAATTTTAGGATCCAACATGTGCAATGCAAACACGTGCGTTGCACATATCAATACAAAATAAATTTGAGAGAACGAATAACAGTCAAAATATAAAATACGTAGAACATGTATATTAATAATGTTATAGATTTTTCACGTAACGATAAAACCTACGTAATCGACACGAGTATCGAAAGCACGTGCAATGCACGTAAAGACACAAAGATTAAAATTAGTTTTTAAGTTGGCTCAGAATATGATAAAAAAATAAATTTTGAGAAGACGGAATAAGTATAAATAGGCGAAGTTCAAAATATGTAGGATATTTATATTAAAATATGTTACGAATATTACCCGTATCAGCACAAAATTGTCATCACTCAATTTTGCAGGGTGTTATAGAGATAGATTATAATAAGTGTTATTCACCCAACTATCCAAGAGTTGCATACGATGTAATTAAGAGGTGTTCCCTTCCTAAATAACTGAATTTTGGGTGATCAATCAAAGCTGACTTAGAACTAGGTAAAATATAGATCTTGGTCTAATAGAAAATCTTAAGATGGGATTTTTTGAGTCAATGATGAGGGTCATTGATTTGAATAAAAATAGTAGGGGGTGTATTTAATAAAAGTACTTATTAAATATTTCAATGTCATGATACATACTTTGCATATTTCTGTATAATATTTCAATGAAATGATATTTACTTTGCATATTTCGGTTGATAGATTACCATGGCATCTAACACTTCAAATAACCTATCATTGTGATCTGTCCTTGAGAAGGAAAAAATGTCTGGGATAAATTTTCTAGACTTGTACAGGAATCTGAGGACAGTCCTCAAGCATGAGAAAAAATTGTATGTTCTACAACAGCCTATTCCTGAGCTACCTGCAAGTGTCCCTCACACCGAAAAGGATGCTCATAAGAAGCATCAAAATGATGCCTTGGATGTTGGTTGTCTCATGCTAGCCACCATGAACTCTGAGCTTCAGAAGCAAAAGAGAACATGGATGCCTACGATATGATCGTACACCTCAAGAGGATTTATCAAGAGCAGGCTAGGCATGAGAGATTTGAAGTCTCAAAAACATTGTTTCAGTGTAAACTGGCAGAAGGAAAGCCCTATTAGAACTTGATATGGCTAAAATAGAATTAAATCGGGACCGTTCAAATCAGGCATGAATCTTAAAAATCTCAGGGGTAAAACAGTAATTTCACCTACAAACGGGTCTGAAATGGGAACTGGGTCTTTCTTTAAAGGCCAATAATCCAAAAACGAATCTATTCTATTGGCTATGGGTGGCAACCCGGCACAAACTAGCCCAGATTATTTAAAGAGTAATCAAAATTCATAGTTGTCTCTAAGGGATGGTTTAAACCAAATATCTTATCATGAAACGGTTTAAACTCCATATCTTATCCAAAAATACTGGGACATAGGGACAAATGATTATCTCTAAACTGTCTCTAAAGGAGACTATAAAAATCCCTCTCCCCCCCACCATAACAAGGTAATCAATCTTTTTTCCACAAAAGCTCAATCATAATCTTTCTGATTACTGACTTGAGCGTCAGAGGATTCTTCGCCGGGATCCATCCCGGTGTATCGAACTTTTTGCAGGTTAACGGCAACGGCAAGGAACAGTCAAATGCCGGTGAAAGTCAACATGTTTGCCTTTATTGTTTTCAAAAGAATCCACAAATACATATGTTTGCTCCCACAAAAAAATTAGCAGCAACAGAACTCATGTTCTCAAGATGATTGGGTAGATAGATAACCTTGAAAGGCTTTTTTTTCCTTTGGGTCAAGAGTTTGCCACTGACTTGGTCCTGCAATCGTTGGCAGAAAGTTATAGTCAATTAGTCATGAACTGCAACATGACTGAAATTGACAAACCTTTGCCAGAACTGCTAAGTATGTTGAGAACTGCTTAAAAGAATAATAGTAAGGGAAAGACCATTATGATGGTCCAACAGGCCAAAGGTACGGGCAAGGGCAAAAAGGATAATAAGAAACCCAAGGGCAAAGGGAAGGGCAAGGGCAATTTCAATCCTAGCACTTATGCCTTGAAACCAAAGAGTGGTGTGGCCAAGAAGGGCACATGCTTCTACTGTGGTGAGACGGGACATTGGAAGAGGAACTACCATAAGTACCTGAAGGAGCTTAAGAAGAAGAAAGGAAGTGAAACTTCTACTACAGGTATTTTTTTTATAGAAGTTAAATTATTTACTTCTGCATCTTGGGTATTAGATACTGGATGTGGATCTCACATTTGTGTAAATGTGCAGGATCTCAAATGGTTTATACCATTGGCTAAGGGCGAAGTTGACCTAGTAGTTAGAAATGAAGCAAAAGTTGATGCTTTAGCTGTAGGAACTTATCATTTACCATTGCCGACTGGGCTTATCATTGAGTTAAAGAACTGATATTTTGTGCCTGCTATTAGTAGAAATATTATTTCTATTTCTTATTTGGACAAGAAGGATTTTTTATTTATAATAAAGGGCAAAAGTTGTTTTATTTATTTGAATGATATATGTTATGCTAATGCACAATTGAGTAAAGGGCTTTATATTCTTGACCTCGAAATGCAAATCTATAATATAAATATTAAGTGGTTCAAATCAAATAATATGAACCCAACTTACCTCTGGCATTGTTGTTTGGGCCACATAAATGAGAACCGTATATCCAAACTCCATAAAGATGGGTTCTTGGACTTATTTGATTTTGAATCATATGAGGTATGTGAACCTTATTTGTTGGGCAAGATGACAAATACTCAATTCACTGGAAAAGCTGAAAGGGCTAGTGATCTTTTAGGTCCCATACATAGTGATGTCTGTGGACCTTTCAACACATTGGCTAGAGGAGGTTTTCAGTATTTCATTACATTTACTGATGATTTTAGTAGTTATAGGTTATTGTATCTGATGAGACACAAATCAGAGTCATTTGAAAGTTCAAAGATATCAAGAACGAGGTATAAAACCAACTTGGTAAAAGTTTTAAAGCCCATCGATCAGATCGAGGTGGTAAGTATCCAAAAGAATGCAGGATAATATCTCAACTAACTCACCCTGGAACACCGCAATGGAATTGTGTCTCTGAAGGGAGGAAACAGACCATGTTAGACATAGTCCGATCCATGATGAGTCATGAAAATCTTCCAATCTCCTTATGGGGACATGTAACCTCTATTTTTTATTTTATGTATTTTGAGTGTATTTTTTTTTTCTTTTTTGTATTTATTCACAATGTATCTCTTTTTGGACCCTGTATTGAATCTTCTTTTGCAATATATATATCCAGTTATTCGATTTGTCGTCTTCTCACTTGAGTTTCTTGATTCTATTGTCTCCTATTGTTTCGTCTCTGATTGTTCGAGTTATTATTTTGAGCCCTATTCTATTATTGTTCATGTCCTATTTTCTTTTGTTCATTTTGTTCCCACCTCATTAGTTTGGATCTATTTATACCTAAATCCTATTCAAAATACCTATTGGATCTTGGATACCCTATAACACCCATACCCTAATCCCCTGTATACCCAAAACCCAAATACCCACCTAAATCCTAACCCTAACTTCATCTAATATATATATCCATGTGCCCTCTGCTATATCCTATCACCTCAAAACCCTACTTCAGCCACAAACCCTATCTCTCTCTCCCAATCCTTCCTCCCTCCGACTGCTCGCACCCCCCTGTTCACCATCCCCGAATCCCGGTGTCTCTCCCTCCTCCTGTCGGGCTGCCAGACCACAGCCAGCGACCCCCTATCGCGATCTCCCTCGATGCCGCCCAACACCACAACACCCCCGATGTCCTTATGTGTTGTGCCGCCGTGACGCAACAGCCAGCCGCTCAGCGACCCCCTGTCGCCCTGCAACTCGACGACAGCTGCTCCCTGCCCTGTCACCTTCAGCCGATGCCAGTAACGACAGCGAGCCGCAACTCCGCTGTCCATCGCTGTTCCCCTCGTGCACCCGGCCTCTCTCTCTCTCCCTCTTGTGTGTGGGTGTGTGATCTCTCATTGCCGGTGTGTTCGTGTGATTCGTAATTCGTTCGTTCGTGGAGTTCGTGCCCAGGAATTCGTTCACGTTATTCTTGCTCTTGCTTCATTATTTCCGTTGTCGTCTATAAGGCAAGTAACTTGTATTAGTTTCTGTTGCAAACACAAGTAATAAATACCGTCTGTAGTGTAGGTTTGTCCTAGAGATAATTCTTGTGCAAAACCCCTGTTATATCTTGTCTCTATGTGTTGATGCGCCCGTAGTCGTCACATTACACACACGACATGAAATAACTTCTTGATGTATACATGCATGTGGTTCGTATGATGTCATATGCTTGATTGTGTTAGTCATAGTATAACTTGTTGTAGACTTGCATAATACACTATACCAAGTTGCTTGGACTTTTAGTACACCATATTTCACGTTTTGTTATGATTTGGATGAGTTTCATATGAACTGGTTGATTTTATGCATGAAGAATAATTATGTCCTTATTGTTAGCCCGTTTTTGTTTAGTCTTTTAGACACTATTAAGGTCAGTATATGAAAATTATTTATGAATATGAATTATAGAGAATGCTTTCTACTTTCCAGAATTTCTGACAGAACTCAGTTTTGATTTATGAGTTGCAAGTTATGGCTATTTAACTACAGATGTGTTTAAAATTCCAGATCCAGTTTTATATGAATTCTGTATGGTAATTTGTTTTTAGGGCAAAAGCCAAAGTACCCCCCCCAACGTTTGGCCCGAGTACAAAATGCCCATACAACGTTTGAAAAAGTACAATAAACCCATTTCTCCGTTAACTTAACCCCATCCGTTAAGTTATAATTATTAAATTTCTTTTTTACCCTTACCCTTTCATAATCAAACTTCCTCTTCTTTTTTCTTTTTTTTTCATTCCTTTTTTTTTCAAATCCCGATCGATCTGTCAATTGAATAAATCAGAGTTTTCAGAAACCCTTGCCATGGCCATGAAGCTCCCCATTCTCCTACTTGTGCTGCCGCTTCTCTCTCTGCAATCGATTGTCCTTTCTTTTTCTTCGTCTTCCCACTCTTTTGTTCTCGTTTTCACTTATTTGATGATTTTTTTATTTTGATTTTTTTTTTTGATAAATTTAAGCAAAGGATAGGGGATTTGTCGCCTATGTGTAAACTTAAGATTTGCTATACAACCTAATTTTAAAATCGTCTTTCCCTCTCCCTTGGACCTAAGAAATTCTCCGCAAATAAATATAAAAAGTGAAATTAATACCAATGCGGGATTGCACATGCAATATCCAATAATATTCAGTTATTCTATCACCGTCTGCTCTTCAGTTTTAAACTATCCTCACAAAGACTGTTAATTCATAGTAGTAATAGAGGACAACAAGTTATTTTACAATACAATTATATTGAAAATGT
Source organism: Hemerocallis citrina (assembly GCA_017893485.1). NCBI lineage: Eukaryota > Viridiplantae > Streptophyta > Magnoliopsida > Asparagales > Asphodelaceae > Hemerocallis > Hemerocallis citrina. Next base: position 20,388,200 of record CM030367.1, read on the forward strand.
ACTGATCAAGAAGTGAAATACATTTAACTAGCTATGAGCAGAGGCCAAGTCATTTTACAGTTATATTGGAAAAATAACATACATTTAACTAGCTTAATATATTGTGAGGTAGGGTTTCTCTACCTTTCTTAAAATAAAAAAAATACAGAATAAACATACATTATTTGTACAGTATAATTTATATGTTCAATGGGCGTTAATAGTTACATTATTCTTAGCAACAATCTAAAGTTATTTTGAAGTCATGTTTTTACAACAATTAAATGTAAATTAAACGCATGATGCTTTTTAAGGATGAGTTTTGCATTTTTATCCATAAATTTAAAAGAGAACTCTGATTTATTCGATCGACAGATCGATCGGAATTTGAAAAAAAAGAATGAAGAAAAAGGAAAAAGAAAGAAGAGATTTGATTATGAAAGGGTAAGGGTAAAACAGTAATTTAATAATTATAACTTAACGGATGTGGTTAAGTTAACGGAGAAATGGGTTTAGTGTACTTTTTCAAACGTTATATGGGCATTTTGTACTCGGGCCAAACGTTGGGGGGGGGGGGGGGTATTTTGATTTTTGCCATTGTTTTTATACTGATGTTAAAGATAATATTTTGATTCAATATTTTTCTGAGTACAACTAGACCTGATTGGGATTAACCCCTAATTTTTTTGGATTTAATTGATGACTTTTATAAACTATTCTATACTTGCAAACAACTACTATACATGCAGAATTTTCATACTGTTTAGTAAAGAAACATAATTTAGACCTGATTCTATTTACTGTCTATAAAAACTTTCTGAATATGAATTGTAGCCTACTGTATCTATTTTATCACCATTTTGACCAATCTGAATTTCGATTTATATTTTGTAATCTATTGCTATTTTAGTACTGCTGTGTTTATGATTCCAGATTTACAAACTTTCTGTGTCTTGCTGCTTTCTAATTTTACTTGACTATTCTATCTATATTGGAAAATTATTCAACTTTATATTCTGTTACTAAACATATAGTGCAGTACTATCTTGCTGTCCTGAACTAGAATTTTTGTTGTTCTATCCTTTTATGTGTTACCTATCACCTGTACATGTTTATCTTCCGACCTAAACCTGTTACTTATTCATGCCATGTTATTCTTGCCCTGTTTGTGACACATATATGCCTGTTTATTAATAATAACAAGTAATCAAGCCGGAGTTGAGGGAAAGACCTTAGTAGTGGACATTATAGGTATGTGTACTCAGAAGGGGGCCCGTGTTTCCCATTTTTTCTATGTTTGATTCATATTGATACATGAACCTGTTGCACTTTATGTTTGATTCATGAATCTGTGGATTCGTGAACCTGTTGTACTTTATGATTTGATGCATGAACCTGGTTGTTCGTGTACTTGTTACCTGTTGAATCATGAACCTGTTGATGTATGAACCCGTTGGTTCGTGAACCTGTTTACTATCTGATTCATGAACCTGTTCCTGCTACCTGCTACCTGCTACCTGACGCATGAGTACACGACTCTATACAAACCCACCACTAGGCCTAAACGAAATCTGTATTTAAGTAGCAACTATGTGGTAAAAAACTGGGACGCATGAAGTGCTACCTAGATAGTCATAAATACAAGACTTGACATGACATAATACCTGTGACATGCTTACCTGATACATAATACCTGTCACATGCTTACCTGATACATGATTATCTGTACATATTTACTTGCTAGCATGATACCTGTTACCTGTCACATGTTATATACACCTGTTATCTCACCCCATTACTTGATCCTATTCATGATTCATGCTAGTTGTTCTATTTTGTTTCCATGTCTATTCCATGCTATGTTTGCTTTTGATGTTACCCTATATCTGTTTATTTTTATACTTGTGCCTGCACTACGAGCGGCCCGTAACTTGCATTAACAAGAGTTTTGTTTTCTTTTTCTCTTCCTGCAATTTATTAAATTGCAGATTTTGGTGACCAGTTGCCTGATGGAGTAGGTGATCTGAGATTCTAGTTTCTGGAGTTATGGATATTATTATTATTTCCTGTTGCTTATTTGGAATAATGTATCTGTTACTTGGATTATTTTGTATTGGGCAATGTGACCCAGAATTATTGACTTGTTCAGATCTGGTTTATTTGAGATTATAAAGTTTTGTTTCAAGTAAATTCCTGTTGGTATATTGATTCATTTATGCATGCGTGGTTGACTTCTCTTGCTTCCTATTCTGATTATTCTTGTGAAATATTGTAAAGATCCTGACAGCTTATGGATGATGAAAATCATTCGCTGGACTTAGTCATGTATCCGTATTCCGTATCTCCTTTTTGGGAAGCGGGGCATGATAGGACATACTCTATTAACAGCTGTTTCACACTTAACCGAGTTCCATCTAAAACGGTTCAAGAGACACCATATGAGATATGGAGTGGGAGGCATCCTAGTGTGCCTTTTATGAAGATTTGGAGTTGTGAAGCTTATGTAAGGCGTCAAGTATCTGATAAACTTGGTCCGAAATCTGATAAGTTCTTTTTTATAGGATATCCCAAGGAAACCAAGGGATATTATTTCTGTAATCCCACTGAAGGCAATGTGTTTGAGACGGTCTGTTGTGTTCCTAGAGTGAGAATTCGTCTCCAAGAGATCCAGTGAGAGAACGATAGAACTTGAAGAAATTCAAACTTCGCAATGTAGCAGCGAACCAATGGTGAAAATTGAGCAGGCTCCACAAATTATATTGGAACAACAACCTGCTCAAGTAGCACAAGGCCTACGTAAGTCTAGTAGGATACCTCATCAACCCGAGATATATGGATTTCTCATAACACAACATGGTGATGTATTGCTAATGGATCAAGATGAGCCTTCGACTTATGAGGAAGCTGTAAAAGGCCCACTCTGAGAAATGGCTTGAAGACATGAGATCTGAGATGGAATCCATGCATGCCAACCAAGTATGGACCTTGGTAGACTCACCTGAAGGGGTAAAACCTATTGGGTGCAAATGGGTTTTCAAAAAGAAAACTGACATGGATGGTAACGTGCAAATCTCTTAGGGTTGGTTGATGGTTAAAGGTATCAAGCAAGTTCATGGTGTAGACTATGATGAGACTTTTTCCCCAGTTGTCATGCTTAAATCCATTCGGATCTTACTTGCTATTGTAGCATATCACGATTATAAAATCTGGTAGATGGATGTCAAAATTGCTTTCCTAAATGTAAATCTTCTCGATAATGTGTACATGACACTACGTGAGATTTTTGTCACTCCAAAGGATGCTTGAAAGGTGTGTAAGCTGAAACGATCCATTTATGGGTTAAACCAAACATCTAGAAGCTGGAATCTTCCCTTCGATGATGCAATCAAAGAGTTTGGTTTCATCAAGAATGAAGATGAACATTGTGTCTACAAGAAAGTTAGTCGGTGCACAATTGTCTTTCTGGTGTTGTATGTAGATCCCTGCATATAACATCAGGAATAACATCAGGAATAACATCCCTGCATTACAGTTTGTAAAGACTTGGCTAGGGAAATGCTTTTCCATGAAGGACTTGGGTGAACCTACCTATGTATTAGGCATCAAGATTTACAAAGATAGATCAAAAAGATTGCTTGTCTTGAGTCAGAGTACATATGTTAATACAGTATTGAAACATTTTAATATGCATGAGTTCAAAAAGGGATTTCTGCCTATGTCGCATGGTGTAAGTTTGTCTAGGGCTCAATATCCAACAACTCAAGATGAGAGGGACCCTATGACTAAGATTCCACTAGCATATGCAATTAGGTCTATCATGTATGTCATGTTATGTACTCGTCCAGATGTCTCATATGCCTTGAGCATGATAAGCAGATACCAGTCAGATCTTGGTGAGAGTCACTAGACTGCTGTCAAGAACATCCTTGAGTACTTAAGAAGGACTAAGGATTCGTTCTTGGTATATGGAGCCGAGGAAGAGCTTGTTGCACAGGGTTACACTGACGCTAGCTTCAAGTCCGATAAAGAAGACTCCAAATCGCAATCGGGTTTTGTGTTTTGCTTAAATGGTGGAGCTATGAGCTGGAAGAGTTCGAAGCAAGAGACAATAGCTGATTCTACCATAGAGGTAGAGTATATTGCAGTCTCCAATGCAGCAAAGGAAGTTGTTTTGATAAGAAAGTTCATCACTAAATTTGACATAGTTCCTAGCATTGTGGACCCGGTGGACCTCTATTGTGATAACAATGGGGCCATTGCACAAGCTAAGGAGCCTAGATCTCACCAGCGCTCCAAACATATGCTTAGGCGCTTACATATTATTCGAGAGATCATCGATAGAGGAGATGTGAAGATATGCAGAGCACCGACATGTAGCGCCCCAGATCCCATTGCCGGAAATTCGTGACACAAACCATAACCTTTTCCTTTAAATGCATCTCAACACAGTAATAACAAGGAAATTTAAAAACTTTTTATTGCCAAATAAAATTATTACATCATCAATTACAATCATTCTCTTGTTCTTGAACAAGGAATACAAATTACATTAAAGTATTACAAACGCTAAAACATTTGCCTACCCTTCAGATCGATAGTCAACTGATCTTCCACTGGAACTCCACTGAGTAGTCAATCTTCTTACCTGAGATGCACCTTGTAGCTCGAATCTTCTGCTGTGCTACTCTGATATTCTTGCACCTGCTCGAATGGTAGATAGGTACATAACTACTCCACTTGGATGCCCTACTTGTCTTGAGTCCTCCTGCACCCGTGACCTGGTAAGCAACACCTAATTCAGTGAGCACTTCAATACATATACTGACACAATGCTGATAAGAAAACAGCGATCTCCAACTAGCAATCACAACCAACCTTTAATTAAAACAGAAACGTGCATCCTAATTTCCTAGTGTCAGTGTATGTCATGATCTTAAGTCTAATGCACAGTACACAATGTACAGGGAACAGATGCACTTAGTCTAATGTCAACAAGACTTTGGACACGCATGCATCCCATATTACATACGCTCCAAATCAAGCCGTATTCTCTAGTTTTAGGGTTTCGAACCTTCGTCATGCATTGCATTCTACTATTGTACACTTCCTGTTTCCTTCATAACGTGGCTGGTGAGGCATACAGTTTGGGTCCAGTCCCGTTACTGCGAATAAGTAGTAGTGATTATCTCACTAAAAGCCGGGACGAACTACAAGGTACACCACGTACCATGTTGGCACCGAGACTCATGGGGGACCATACCCAAGGTCCGTCCATCACCAACATAGAACAGGAAACATCTCATTCTTACCACCAGTATCTTGGGAATTAACAGCGAGGTACACCAACTCAGCACGTATGCCTATGACAGGAATAGGCTACCTTGGTTATCACCGCCTAGTGTTGGCCCTTAGAACAAATCCGATTATAGGGGATCACCCTTATCACCAACTCGATCCTCAAGCGGAAAGGAAAATACTTAATTATAAGTGTTACCGAAAAAATATTGTATATTCAAAATATGCACAGCATTTTAAAACAATGATTGAGCATGACTGGTCTGTCAAAAATAGTAATTAATCATGGTGAATCAACATTCATCAATTGCCAACACCTCCATATGTCCTTGACCATATCCCCGGCCTGTGACCCTCAGCGAGCAGTACATCGGCGCCCAAGGGATGCAATAAATCCATGAATAAATGTAAACATACACATGGACCAACACCCAACCATTGACAGACTCAGGGCATCAAGATTGTTGGATCCTGTATGCAAGGCAAATAACACTAGAGGGGGGGGGTGAATAGTGTTGTATAAAAAATAATCAATAAATTGAACTTCTCGCATTGTTAAGTCGACTGAAAATAGAAGGCAGTCGACTGAAGCATCAGATAAGAAGAGATTTAACTGAGGAATTACAAGTCTATTATGTCGACTTAGAGAGTAAAGCAGTCAACTGACCAGACTCGATTTACACAAGAAACTCAGGGAAATTAAAAAAGCAAGTTTAGAGAATACAACCACAGAGAGTCAACACAGCAAACACCAAGATGTATCCTGGTTCGGTCCTCCCGACCTACGTCCAGTCCCCAAGCAACCCACTGGAGATTTTCCACTATTCTTGAAAAAGTTACAAGAATACTGTACGACCTTTGACAATAACTATGTCAAATCCGTAGACCTCTCTCACCACTAGAGAGAGCAAAACCCACTCTACACCATAGAGTGAAACCGACTCTAAACCAAGAGTCCTACTCTCCAACCGAGAGGACCACTCTCACAACCCGAAAGTGAAACAACAACAAAAAAAGATTTACAACAACCTAAAGCCTTATATGTGAAAGTTCTTTTTGTATATTGACTATAGGTCGAATTCTGACTTCAGTCTAGAACGAATTCAATGTTATACAAGGCTGAAAATCAGAGAACAAAGTCTTAAAGAAAGTATATGCATTTTTAACTTGTTCTTTTTCTTCTCAAAAGCAAAAGACTTCAATCAAAAAGTTTTAGTAAGTAAGTAAACTTTCCCAAATGAATTCTATACTCTTTTTATAGAGTTAGAAACTTTTGGACATTGAGAAATAGTATCCCAACAGTCAACCGACGGCAGTATAGAGTTTGAATTTGAAAAAAAAAGTTTTAAATACAGAAAACTGTCAAAAACGGCTCGAACAGTCGACTGGGTTGTCATAAGAGTCGACTGGTTAGAGCTTGAGTGAGTTCAGTTAGTTTCGTACTCTAACAGTCGACTGCTTCCAAGAGTAAGTCGACTGGTACTCAATCAGCTGAACTTATACAAGCTTTGTTTTGACATTTTGATTTTGTAAAATATTTTCTTTATTTAGGGAAGGTGTGAGTGTGTGTGTGACATGGCTTTTACAAGATTCTAAGACTCACAAATAATACAAACAATATTATAAGACATTTGTTCAAATGTAGCTAATCACTTGAAGCTCTTGAAAGTCTTGAACTTCAACTTGAACGTGAGTCTTAGTGGCTTGATCTTGTCTTTGTGCTTGAGAAAATCCTTTTGAAAGCTTCATCACATTGTATTGGCTTTGAATGCTTCATCATGGTATTGACCTTGACCACTTTTGATACACACTGCAAAAAGATATGTAATATAGAACAATTGTGTATTGTGTTGTAGCCATCAAAATTAAGAATCTACAAAGATATCAATCATATTTAATTTCAGTAATACCTAGGTCAGTAATGGATCTGACCTGGTAGAGTCAACTAAACACCGGCGAACCGATCTTCATCGTTCGCCACCACCTCTGACTCAGATTGCATGCAGTATCTCGGCCCGCGATCAATTACCTATTGGGTAAGAATTCTTCGGTGCACGAGGGATGAATATCCAATTCTCGAGGCGGAAGAATTCAATTTTAGCCTAAGGGTTGTCAGTCATAGGGTAATACCTTATCGTAGAAGATCCCCTAGACAAATTAAATCAAGCAAACCATCCTACATATTTAGAAAAACTCAACCCTGATAGAATCAAGTATTCCGAACATATAATTGCTACTAATCCACAAATCCAAGACTTAGTTGTAGAACAAATACACAACTACTACTAACATGAATCTACCCAGTTATTGAAACAATCATAACTTCTAATCCACTCACTGGAATTCCATGAATGAACACACTTTGTAAAGCTAAGATGGTCTACTTAAATTCTCTAGGTATCCAGTTCCTCAAATTCTAACCACACAGGGCTAGAAAACCACAATTTCTCAAGTATGCTAAGTCTGAACTCACAGTTGTTGCATCTTGCCAATGTCTTAATAACTTGCTCACTTATTAGAATTACATGATCCTGGGTTTTATGGAAATCTATGTGTGTCTACTACAACTCTCTAGTTGATCACATCAACAAATTCATCCATTAGAGCACTCTAAAACCCCTATTTTCATTAGTGTACACATAGAAAAATTAACCCACTTAACAAAATTATGTCTTCTACTAGGACTGGTTCTGTCTAGAACATAAGAAAATCATATCATTCAAACCAAAAACTGAAATTTCCTGATTCAAGATGTTTTGGAAATCTAAGACTCTCTACTACAAGTCTCTAGTTGAACATTCTTCCAAATTCTCAACACACAATTTCAGAAAAGCTCAAGTTCATAGACTAGCTAAATCTGCACTTAACTGAACATGGTCTATTCAAAATTCAATATCAATTTAACCATAATTCCAATACTTATAAATTTTGGGATTCAGTAACTAGATATATACAAGTCTAACATATCCACAAATAGCATCAAGATTCAAAATATACAGAGAGTTATAGCCTTTTGAATATAGTAGAAAATTTTCTTCTATTCTCAGCAGTATGTAAAACCATTGGTTACAAACTAATTTGAAACCCCATCAAATGTAGTCCAGATTATCTAAAATTTTAAATAAATTATCTAGATACATATAAGTTACTACAATAAAAATTTTACTACAAGATTATATACCATAAATTAGTTATGATTTATTTAAATTCATCCTTGAAACAAAACAGAGCCATTTCTTAGCTCTGGACCTGTTGACAAAAAATAATTTTTAAATATAACAAATAAATTCAAAAAAAATCTAAAATTTGGAAAGATTATTGTTAACATATCCAAGTACCTACAGTAAAAATTTCAGCTCAAGATACCTTGCCAATTCCATTTTATGATTTTTTGAAAACACATAAATTTTAACATACACAGCAGTTTTTCTGCTGCTCTCTGTACCGAAAAGAATAACTTTGTTGAGCTACTAAATGAACCCAGAAAAATATGAAAAAATTAGAGAATGCTCTAATCTCATCCTAGAACATGCCATAGAATTTTCATGTCCATATTCTTATCCATTTGTACGGTAGAAATTCGTAAGTCTACCATATAACATATGTGTTCTTCCATGAACCATGGTATAAAAATTGTGTTAATATACAAGCTCAAGTTTCACCACTTATCAATACTCAAGCATAATTTTTAAGCCTCTTATGTCCACTCCTAAAAACCATATCACAAAAAAAAAATTTCTAATTTTAGAGTTGAGAGAACACCCACCAAATTTGAGTTGAGAATGAGAACAAGCTTAGATCTTCAAGGGTCTCTTCTCCTTGCTTGCCACCACTTCACCTCCAAGAGCTCCAAAGCAACCTACAAAACAATTGAAAACTCTCTATTTCTCACACTCTAACTCTATTTCTCTTTTTTTTCTTTTTTTTTCTTTTTTTTTGAACCTTGAAGAATAAATGAAGGAAGATGACGAAGAAAATATGGAGATAGGGTAAAAATGAGATTGGAATAGGGTGGGGGGGATGATATTCGAAAATGGTGGCTTGGGAATGGAGGGTGGAGATGAGTGGGCGAGGGGTGAGTGAAAGTTTGATGGGGAAGATGAAGCCAACACACAAAAAATGCTAGAAGCTTCCAAGGTGTTCTCATTTGTTCACGAAACCATCACATGGCATATTATCCACCTTTAGATCTCATCAATCTCATTCAAGATCATCATGATGTAGGGTTTCCTAACCATAGGTTAGGTTAAGTAACCCAGGTTACTAACCCTAACCCTAGGTCAAACAACTCTAACCCTAATGAAAAACAATGTATGGTTATTTACAATTCAAATTAATATGTATATCCATTGCAAAATATACTCAAATATTTTAATTATAGAATATATACGAATATATTCACATTCAAAGCAATTATAGATCACAATTCAATAAGATCGAATCAAATATATATATATATATATATATATATATGCACTCACAAAGAAGATAGTTTGAATTAATAAAAGTATATGTTTATAAAAATTATTATTTTCCCGAAGATTGTTTTGTTAAAATAATTGTGGCAAATCCATAATTTAATTGAGAAGATATCCCGAATCTATCTCATTGAGTTCAGAATAACTCATATATATGAAATTTCTCAATTAAAACTAATAATTATTAGAAAAATATATAATCGCATGCAATTCTCCACTGTGCACGGATTATAATGTAATACTATTTTGCGGGGTTTTACATTACTCCCTCCTTAGAATCGTTCTGTCCTCAGAACGATGCTATGGAAGAGAAAAAATTGCCGACAATCATCGATGATCAGAAGATACTTTCCTTAATCATCTCCAATTCCTCGAGGAACATCCTCGACAACTGACCCTCAAAGTGCTCAATACCGATTCACATTCCTCAAGTGCTCAGCACATCTTTTCCATTCTGGGGATCAATCTTATTATGTGGATCATTCTAGGGCCTGCCTCATCCCGCATCCACCGTACTGGGATGAATAACCATGGGGGATGTCGCTCTCATCCTAGAATACTGGAGACCAATCCCTCTCCATAGAACATTCTGTGGCTCATTTCATCCCACGTTCAGGAATATTGGGGAATATCTCGCTCCACGAACTATTTTGTAGCCTTCCTTATCCCTTGAGTTTTCTTTGTGGGTGTTACTATTGTCCTTGGAATACTGGAGGTCAATCCCACTCCACAAAACATTCTGGGGCCTATTTCATCCATCGTCTAGAATGCTGGGGAATATCTCACTCCTTTGATCATTCTGGAGTCAATGTCCCACTAACCTACTTATGAGTGTTGCTCTCATCCTTGGAATATTGGAGACCAATCCTGCCCCACAGAACATTCTCGGGCCTATTTCATCTTTCGTCTGGAATACTGAGGAATGTCTCGCTCCCTGTATCATTCTGGAGCCAACGGCACTCCATCTTTCTGCATGAGTGTCGCTCTCGTCCCTGGAATACTAGAGACCAATTCCTACTCCACAGATCATTCTTGGGCCTATTTCACCACTCATCTAGACTACTCAGGAATGTCTCACTTCGATCCATGGATCATTCTGGAGCTGACATCTCACTCCTGATGCAAGATCTCTGCATGCCTCCTAGCCTCTAGGTTGCTATATTTGGGGGTCGGTGACCACTCCCTCCTTAGAAAAAGAATGAGGTTTTGCCAAGGAGAAGGCAAAAATTTCATATTCATACCCTCTCAAAAATATGCGCACAAGACGAGATGACCAAATGCCAAAAACTTCCATGCTATATAAAAGGTCACAATATTTTTCTACAGAACATATTACAAGTTCATCATCCATGGCTTGCAAAAATGCAACCAACAAAATATATTATTAATTTTGGACCATGATAGCACACACCACTTAATACTTCTTTCCAGTTAAGCTGAAGTTCGTCCTTGGCGAACAGGCTTCTCCCTTTTATCGACCACCTTCCGTATCTGTTCTTTGGGGTTCCCTTGCAGTTGTGAACAATTCGATTTCTTGTGCTCGGCTTCTCCACAGTTATAACAAGTATTTATCTGGGCTCTTTTTGGGCCTTTACTCTTGAAATGACCTTGTTCCTTACAAAAGTAACACACCGCCATCTTGCTAGTCTCTTCGCTGGTGTTAAGCTTTCTGGACTCGTGAGTTGAGTTCTACTTGTCATGGTCAGACGTGAGAATATACTTTATCCTCTTTTTCCTTGTCTCATCCTTGCCTTGATTTTGCTAGTCCAGGTTCATGTCTAATTCAGTTGCGGCTGCCCGTCGAACCAACTTTCAAACCTTTGAATGCACAATGGTACTAACTTGGTTCTAAGTCGAGGCCTGAGTCCCTGCTCAAATCTCTTGGCCTTCTTCACTTCATCTTGCACCATTTCTGGGGCATAACGATGTTGGATCCTATATGCAAGGCAGGTAACACTAGAGGGAGGGTGAATAGTGTTATCAAAAAACTAAAAAATATTAAACTTGAAACACCTGTTAAGTCGATTGGGACGAAAAACCAGTCAACTGAATGGACAGACAATTAAAAAGAGAGTTGATCATCTTGAAGAACATCGAGTCTGTCGACTGATAAGACACAAACAGACTAAATAAAATGCACCGAAATTAAAATTTACAAGTTAGAAAGATCAAACCACAAAGAATCAGTAAATCTAACACAACGATATATCCTGGTTCGGTCCTCCCGACCCTTTCCAGTCCCCAAGAAACCCACTTGAGATTCTCACTATTCTTGAAAATATTACAAGAATACCCCATAACCTTTGGAAACAACTATGCCAAACTTGTAGACCTCTCTCACCACTAGAAAGAGCAAGACCCCACTCTACAACCTAGAGTGAACACTGACTCTACACCAGGAGCCCTTCTTTCCAACTGAGAGTACCACTCTCAAAACCTGAGAGTGAACAATAAAGAAATCGAATATTACAACAGCTAGAGCCTTGATTTTTGAATGTGTGTTTTGTATTAAGGCTATAGGTCAACTTCTAATCGCAGTCTTGAACATAATTGTTGTCATACAAGACTGAGAATAGAGAATCAAGTCTAAGAGGGTGAGAGTTCTTTGAAAACTTTGAGTTCCTTTTCACAAACACTTGAAAAAAAGCAAAGACTTGTTTAATTCATGGGTAACCTTTTTCAAGTGAAATCTGGACTCTATTTATAGAGTAGAAACTCCAGAGTCGTTGGAAAATAGTTAGCCAACTGCCATCAAACGATAGAAAAGATTTTCAATTCGAAAATCAAATTTAAACCCTCAGAAAACTGTCAAAACTGATCTAACAGTCGACTGGGTTGCCAAAGGAGTCGACTGGTCAGAGCTTGAGTAAGTTCAGATTGTTTTGTACTTGAATAGTCGACTACTTTAGCAAAATAAGTCGACTGGTACTTGACAGCTGAACTCATACAAGCTTGAATTTGACATTTTTTATTTTAATAAACTTTATTTTAGTCCTAGGAGATGTGAGTGTGTGCATCAAGGCTATTACAATATTTCTAAGCAGATATATCAAAGATTACAATTTTGTACATCAATTTATATAAACACTCTTTTGTTCTTGAGCTGATCACTTTGAAAATCTTTGAAGCTTTGAATGACACTTGTCTTGTAGCTTGATCTTGAACCTTGAAAGTTTTGGGTACGCACTCCAAGAGACATGTTGAATAGATATAGGTGTATCGTGTTGTAGTTATCAAAATCAAGAATCTACATTCTCCCCTTTTTTGATTATGACAACACAATAACTAAACAACATAGAATAGTAATGTAACACTCCGATTTCCATACACTAGAAAACCGTGACATAAGCCAGAATATTTTCCTTCAATTAGACACAATACACAAAAAAACAGGAAAATTTAAAACTTTTTATTCAACATAAATGTATTACAAGTCTAAATGGTATAAAACTGCAATACATTACATCAGTGTTACAATAATGCCATAAAATCCCAAGTTTTACAAACTTTCAATAAGAAATACATCAAAGTACAATGAATAATACATAACACTTGGTACTTCACTTGGATGCTTCTTAACAGTTAATAAATTACAACATATATTACAATTGAAATAATTCAACACTTCCTTCTTTTCCCTTGAGTCCTCCTGAATCATGTACCTGTAGCTTTGCAATCCAGTACCTGTAATTTTGCAATCCAATACCTATTGAAATGGGGACGTCAGTACATATACTGACGCTTCAAGGCTGATGACTAGCAGCGATTCTCAACTTTAAACAAACAGATTGATAAAAATAGAAACGTGTACATATAATTAATGTGTCAGTGTCTGCTGTGACTTAAACTCTAATGCAAGATTAACTAATGCAGGGATGCTCTTATTCTAATGCAAGCAAGTCTCCGGAACAGTATGTGTCCCATACCACATACGCCCATAACAAGCCTTTTCTTCATATATAGGGATTTGAACCCGCACCATGAATTCTACTCTTGTATCAACTTGTTTCTGAAGATACAGAGTGACTGATGAGGTTGCCCTGAAACGGTCTAATCTCGCCCATGCAGTACGCTCATGGTGTCTCCGTTTTCCACTACTACCCGGCGTACCGGACCTCACTAAAAAACCAGACGAACCGTTAGAGTTGCTGCAGCATAGGTTAGCTCGACGCATCCCCTGTGGCCCCATATCCGATAGACCGTAGTCTATGGCTATTCGCTTCCCCGGCATAGGACATGACGGAGTTCCGGGGGTCCATCCCCTAGCTCCGACAGGAACCGCTCCCGCCCTTATCATGGCACTTCAGAAATTAACAGACGAGATACGGATCCCGTGCTCCCAACTCGTGAGAAGCCACAGACCGTATCCCTTTGACAAGAAGAGCACAATATAATAACACCACCTAGTGCCGGCCTATAAGACCGGTCGGATCATAAGGTATCACCCTTAACACCAACTATTTTCCTTCGGCGAAAATGATAATAACTGAAGGTTAAGTAGTAATAGCCATAAGTTACAACCCAAACGATATCACTAATCCCTAAACAATTTGAGGGATGACAACAGTACTAACACGACATGCTAGGTTTTAAGTTAGATTTCGCAAGATAACTCTACTAGGCGCTCAACCTAGACTTACCAGAATCCTTGAGGATCCTGTTCATGGCCTATCGATCCAAGACCCCGGCAATACGAACATATTCGCATGCTACTACCCTGAACTTGGATTCCGTCTATGCTCCGGTCCCCGATCAACCAACATCGGTAAAGATCTGACGGAACACGAGGTGTGACTTGTCCACAGTTCCTTAGGAGTAAAATAAATACACGTCTTAATGGTCGATGGCCCCTAGGGGAATGATATCACCCTAAACGAGGAAAACAAACTGCGTACTAGCTAATAAGCTGCATACGAGTAAACAAAACACATACGAGCTAAACAAACTATGTATGAAACCAACAACTACATACGAGCCAGGCAGGCTGCGTATGAGACAACAACATACAAACAATCCAAATAAGCTACGTATGAGACCAATGACTACATACGAGCTAGGTGAGCTGCGTATGAGATAACAACATACATACGAGCCAAATAAGCTACGTATGAGACCAACAATTACATATGAGCCCGACAAGCTACGTATGAGCAAAACAACATATAAAAACAACCATACAGGTGTTCTAACGATCTAGAAGCAACCAAACGTGCTTACAAGCAAAACATGATCTTTTATACTGAGAAGCAACAGAAGAATCTTCAGACAGTCTAATATGAACATACTACCAATGAAAATTCAAAAGCGACATAAAAAGCCTTCTAACACCCTATAGGCAAACAGTGCTACGCTCATCGGAATTTGACAAAATTAGACTTTTTAGAAAGGTGAGAACATCTCCTACAACTTCCTATTTGAACACTTTCTCAGATTCCGCAAGAAATTCCAAATTTCAGCCCCTCGAACATACGAACAAGTTAACAAAAGTGCAGAATTTCAACAAAAAGCTGAAACTTCTAAAGCTTGTAACTTTTGCTCTACTTGTCGGAATTTAACCAAATTATACTTTCTGGAAAGGTGGGAACATATACTACAACTCTCTAGTTGATGACTTTTTCAGATTCCTTATGGAATTCAATCCACCGTCCTTTGAACACACGCAAAAATTAACCAACAGTAGATTTCTTAACAAAAAGCTGAAACTTTGAAAGCTTGTAACTTTTGCTCTACTTGTCGGAATCTAACCAAATCAGACAATTAAGAAAGATGGGAACATATACTACAACTCTATAGTTGAACACTTTTATAGATTTCTTATGGAATTCAATCCACTGTCCTTTGAACACACGCAAAAATTAACCAAAAACAGATTTCTTAACAAAAAACTGAAACTTTGAAAGCTTGTAACTTTTGCTCTACTTGTCAGAATCTAACCAAATCATACAATTTAGAAAGGTGGGATTATATACTAAAACTCTCTAGTTGAACACTTCTCTAGATTTCTTATGGAATTCAATCCACTGTCCTTTGAACACAATACAAAGACAGTAAAAGACAGCCAAAAGCTACAGCAAATCTGAAACTTGTAAAGGTCGTAACTCCTACTCCATTTATCAGAATGTAACCAAATAGGGCATTTTGGAAAGTTGGGAACATCTACTACAACTCTCTAGTTGAACACTTTCCCAAATTCAGTAAGTAAGAGGGTACAAAACATCAAGCAATCAAAACAGCGAGTACTCAGCCCAAAAAGTTGGCTGTTGTGTTTTGTAAAGCCATAACTCCTATTCTGCTTGTCAGAATCTAACCATATAGGACATTTTTGAAAGGTGGGAATATCTACTACAGTTCTCTAGTTGAACACTATATCAGATTCAATCAATAAGAGGTACAAAAATATCAAGCAATCCAAACAGCAAGCAGTCAGCCAAAAGTTGGCTACTGTGTTTTGGAACGGTCATAACTTTTGCACCACTTATTGGAATCTAACCAAATAGGAAATTTTGGAAAGGTGAGAGATTCTAATACAATTCTTTAGTTGATGAATTTTTTAGATTCAATCAATAAGAGGTACAAAAACATCAAGCATTCAGCCAAAAGCTGGCCGCTGCATTTTGGAACGGTCATAACTTTTGCACCACTTATCAGAATCTAACCAAATACAGCATTTTGGAGAGGTGAGAGTCTTCAATACAACTCTCTAGTTGAACACTTTATCAGAATCAATCAATAAGAGGTACAAAAACATCAAGCAATCCAAACAGTAAGCATTCAGCCAAAAGCTGGCTGCTGTGTTTTGGAACGGTCATAACTTTTGCACCACTTACCGGAATCTAACCAAATAGGGTATTTTGGAAAGGAGAGAGACTCTACTACAACTCTCTAGTTGAATAACTTTCCAAATTCCGCAAGGAACATCAAGATTTGGTCCGTTGAACACACAACAAAAACCTAACTCAAAACAGCAAGTTGCTGTTTTGGCTTAAAACCTGCTGTTTTGGGGAAATAGTTTGTTTGGCCTATCAAATTAACCCCAAAATTCTACAAAAAATTGAGCATGGTAACAACGCATATGAGAACCTCTCCAATTAATTTGGAGTCAAAATTCCACCTTTAACATGGGTATTTAATTCTAACCCTAGAACTACAAAAATTGAATCTTAATCGCCTTATTTTCTGTTCTACCATTACAACCTTTATATATAAATCCTTTCCATATATACTACTCATATGCACATAAAATTAATCCAATATCTTCACATAATAAGCAAACAACAATAAAAATAACAATCAAAAGTGTTGACACTACAAGGAATTTGACATATAGTGACAGCAAAAATCCGTGGGTAAAAGGCGAAAAACCGTAGGTATAGCCCTTAAAATCTATACCAACGGACATATTTTTCCGTCGTTTTTAATAAGCTATACCCACGGAAAAATACCGTCACTATAGTCTATAGCGACGGTTTTTTTACCCGTTGGACAAAACCTCGGTGTTATACCCACGGTTTCGTATCCGTTGGTATAGGTTTTAAAGACACCTTTTGCTTTCCTATACCCACGGTTGAAACTCCATTGCTATAGGTTTTAGCGATGGTTTTCGCATCCAATTATTTGAATATGTACTCATCGCTCTATACACATTTTTTCTTATTAATTACACTTATAATAATTTAATATTTTCTTTTATAATATTAATCCAATTATAAACTAAATACACAATAAAATAGACAAATGTGTTTATGAAACAAAATTAAAAAAAATTAAACTTCAATCATATTAAAAATTAATGAAGTATTACAAGCATGTCAAATTACAAAATAGTTAATAACCAAATACACAATTGAATTCATGTGTGCAGACATGAGAATCAATACTTTAAACTACGATCAACATATTCAATGACATTATAAGATAACATTCAATTAACTCCTCACTTGAGATACGACACTAACAATTTTCTTATTTTACGGCAACTAGATCTTGATTGATCTTGATTCTCTTTGCAGTAATCTTCTTTTAGCATCCTGCAAATCTTCTTTACAACCTTCTTCACTTCATCGTTGGCAAACACAAACTCGGCTGCATTTTGAGTGAGTTCAATCATTTCTCGCTTATTGAGAGCCCTTCACAAACAAAACAAAGCAAAAAGATCCAACTTTGGTCATCAACAAATAGTCAAAAAGAGAACAGTGTACTCTAGATCTGATTGATAGGAACCAGTCTACTAGTACGTAGCAAAAGGATGCACTGTGAAACAAAAAACTTCAAGTGAAATGATCGACAATTAATTACTATTCTTTCATTTTCAACGCGCTTTGTATCTATAATAGATGAGACCTTTACCCTACAATTATAGAAAAGAACAGTGCCAATAAAAAAATTTGTGCAAACCAGAGGGCTGACAAGCATTTCAACTTTAAAGGGGACAACAAAGCTCCAAAAACCAACACTTATCAGTTAAAGAAATATGAACATACAAATATAGGTATAAGGTAGGTGCTCATGCAAACATTACAGATAAAAATAACTTTGAGAAAACAAGTCCGGAGAGCATACCTTGCAAGCAGTGTCAAATCAACATAAGGAACCACAATGGTACAGGAGGTATTAGATGATTTTAGGTAGCATAGTTAAGTATTAATTTATTCCTAGTAAGCTCAACTTGAATCTCTCAGCAAGCAAGCATGCATTTGTATTTGAGTCATCTCCGCCAATAACGACAAGCCCATCCAGATCAAGCTTATTTGCTGTATCTTCAGCTTGCTTAAACTGATATCCATTTACATAAGAGTAAGAACCTTTTTATATATAGCTTAACATGACTATTCACACAAACATGCATACAAACACAAAAGCAAATCACCTGCTCGGGGGTTTCAATCTTGTCCCTTCCACTGCAGATCATATCAAATCCACCCTATTCGAATATTTAAGTAAAATGTGTTAGATATATAATAATATAAGCATTTCTGATAAAGAAGTTGTACATTAAACAAATGTAAAACATGCAAGATTTTTTTTATTTTTTTGAATAAAATATGACATACCGTCACTTGCTTCATTAATGAATTGTTAATGAAACAACTAAGATACAAAACCTTCGTCCAGGCAAAGGACCATGAATACCCTCTCTATTAAGGTATCTCAAAAGATCGCAAAGTTTACATCTAAAATACATCAACTACTAGATAAATAACTTTGAAACGGAAAACAAATACAGATACATAATATGACGCCAAAGAAGATCTCCACTATCGCTCCTCTCGTCAAAACATGCAAAAATTGATGCAATGGATACTTCTCTTTGCTTTTTAAAAACTATAAAAATGCAATGAGAACCAAGATTATTTAGCTATCTACTACAAAAAATAATTTTTTCTCTTTTCAAAATCACTACAGAGCAATAAAAGATCGATATTGTTTTATTGTCTTCCAACAAGTAGCATAAACACTGTCAATATGAAATAAGATACATAAATGCAAAATTCAATAAGCAACGAATTTTCTAATTAATAGCATACAAGAATGGCAGATAGTTCTTCCTATCATCATGACAAAAATAATAGAAAATGAAAGAAGGGATGAAAGCTAACCCTTTAGTACGAAAAATAGTGCACACATTACATCATGCAAGAACCTCAATTATATTTCTTCCAAAATTCCCCAATGCTAAATCTTTATTATGATGTAAGGGATGGCAAAGGGAAGCACTTAACATTTTCAAAAATGACAGACAGAGCATGAAACGTTGCATATACACCATATAATTCATATTTTTCAGAACATCACAGTAAAACCCAATATAAAATGGCACATATATCTTAGCAAAATTTGAATGACTATGCATAAGATATGGAAAATCAGATAGATGAATTAATGTATACAAGGAAACTTGAGAAAAGATTACTGAGATCAACTAACCTTAACAACCTCACTCATCCTTTCTGCTGCAGCAAGTGATGACTCACCTGGAACACTATCCAGCTCACATCAAAATCCATCTAGATAAAGCTACTAGATAAAATGCTACCCCCTATTTATTCTAACTAACCTCCGTAAGAGCATGTTCTTGATGGTAACAATACCGATTTCTGGTCTCGTTGAGGTGAAGCAGCCTCAATTACTGTAGACAAAATCAAGCTACACAACCATTAAAAAATGAATGAAATAAGCATTTGTAATTAACTCCAATCATGCTTCATCAAACTGTACCTCTTTTGCAGTTCCCCCATTCATCTTTGAGAACTACTAAAAGCATATCACTCCAGCTTCCTTTAATTTCCTCAAACAGAATAGAAGTAGTATTGCTGTGTGAATCCTGTGAAAAACGAGAACCTTTTAAATTAAGAACATTGACAGAAGATGCCGCTATCCACAATGATGATTCCAGCTGACAAGGATGGATCTCTATGTCTAATAAACATTTCAAATTTTCAATATGAATGTTAGGTAAGTACGTCTGTCCTAAACACAGTTTGATGTACTTCTTTCATTAAAGGAGTCAATAGTCTCTTATTCCTTCTGTTATAGGCATAAATGGGAAAGCTCGGTAATGTAATCTTCACTTTGTACTTAATACTACACGCAAAATGCTTGCAACAAGATGAAGATGATCTGACATATGATTACAAGTGTACAGGATCCATATGCTGATAAACATTTGGCATATGATTGTTCAACTGTCCAAATCTCTTAACATTGGAATCTTCACTTGATCACTTTCTATAGAGTGATTGTATAATCATCTCCTTCAGCTATCCTAACCACAAAGACTATTGACTACCTAAATCTAATGCTATAAGGTTACAACATTACTACTTAAACTCCCCAAAAAAGTTGTCATAGATCCATATAGTCATAGTTCTTCTTTATGGCTAAAGATTAACCACAGAAGTTCAAGTTCACCTATTCACATTCCCATACAAACCATCTCGAAGATAAGCTGAACATGTACAAGATCTACAATACATCAGTTAATAAATTACACAGATTAGGAAGCCCCTACTACGACTAGGTTTAAAATAAAATGACATTTTCCAATGCCACTTAATGAGCCCAATTACACCCTACTACTCCAATTCCTAAACATCCCAGCCAACCCAAGCCAAACATAAAAAACTCAAGTTTACTAACTCAAATCAAAATTAACATAATTCGTCGCATCAAAATTTAACCTTTCGCAATTATGTGAATTGAACTACAAATCAAACTAATAATTACTACAACAAACTAAGAACAAGAAACATAAACAAATTGGAATTCAGGATACACAAGAAAGGCAGCACCCATTTCACGTTGCAGCCTCAATACAACCAAAGAAAGATATTATAAAAATGAGGGAGCTTATAGTTACCTGAACAAAGGAAGCTTATAGTTACCCCAATTGAAACCCTAATTATTCAGAAACCCTAATTTCGAGGCAGACGTCTTATTTCGAGGCAGACGTCGAGGAGAGACAATAATGTCGAGGATCAGGTCATCAACCGTCGAGGATGAGGTCGACGTCGGCGAGAGAGACAGCGTCGAGGATGTCGATCGATTTTGGGGAGAGATGGGTTTCGATCTGTTGGGGATTTAGGGTTTCAATCTGTCGGGGATTTAGGGTTTCGATTTTGGGGAGAGACGGGTCTAGATTTTGGGAAAAGAATTTTTATTTTGGGGATTTAAGGTTTCGAAGAGATTTGAGGGGGTTTTGATCTGTAGTTTTGAGATAGGAGAGAGATGGAGAGATTACGGATTAAAAACCTAAAGCCTAAATCTATACCTACGGATTAAAAACTCTAAAGCTATAGGATACCTATACCCACAGCTTATTATACGTCTGTAGGTATACAATGTCTATACCCACGATTTTAGTGATCCGTCACTATAGGTGTCCGTTGGTATATGGCAAATTTCTTGTAGTGTGAGAACCCCCACCCAAACTTTGTAGGAAGAACTTGCTAGCTATCCTTCTCCTCCTTGCTCCTTGTTCTCAATGATCTTCAAGAACACCATCAAGAACACTTAACCCATAAAACCCTCTCTTTTCTTTTGATTTGATCTCTCTTTCTTTTCCTTTCTTTCTCAATTTTTTCTAAAAATAAGCAAGTAAATGAAGAGAAAGAGATAGAATGAGTTGAGAAGGGTTTGGAGAAAACAAAAATTGAAAAGGGGCTTTGCCCTAGGGTTGGGGGCCGGCCATTTTGAGGGGAGGGGTTTTTTTTATAGGCTAAGGGGAAAAGGTATGTGGTTGAGAATGAAGCCACATGTCATACAATTTCATGGTTAATCAATTCGATATTTAATTGTAATTTTATGTTACAATCAACACCCAGTCCAATCCTAACCCTTCAGTTCATCATGATTGATCAAGAATAAAAAATAATTTCCCCAAATCACATACTACATGATTTTGTAAAAACGTACGAAATCGATACAATTCAAATACTTACATATATCTGTATATACAGATAATTTTTATTTGTTAAAATGAATCAATCTGTACAAAGTAATTTAATTCCGAGAAATAAAAATAAAATAATTTTATTACCGGCTTGGAAGATTCCAGTATCAATTTGATATAAAACAGATATATACAGACTAGTATATATGTATAGATAATGTTTATTAACAAAACAGGTGATATCCACCAAAAATATTTCAACTCTAAAAATAAAAATAAAATAATAATAAAATAATAAATTTTCATATCTGCCTCGGATTTTCCAGATATTTTCTCAAAAACGCATTTTCAAGATTTTGTACAAGTGCACAAAACTAAGACAATACATATATATACTTACTAGTATATATATCCAGATAACTTTTTATTAGAAAAACCAAGTAATTTCCATAAAAATATTTTAATTTTAAAAATAATAATAATACAATATAATATCCGACTGGGATATTACAAGTAAGTTTAAGCAATATGCTTCTCCTGAACATAACACACATATAGATATGCAAAAAATATAATTAAATTTGCTCCCCCTAAATAGATAGAACATGCACACAACAATAAGATAGAATATGCACACAAACAATCATCATAAAAATTCTCTCCCTTTGGCATCAACAAAAACAGAAAGTATAATAAGGGGCAATCCAAAGAGAGAACATAAAGTCATACATAAGCATCCAAATATAGTGCATAATCCAAAGTCAAAGATAAAGTCTTACAAAAATAAATAATGCAAAATAAAAGAAATGCAACATCAATCTTTGTCTTCGTCACTGTCGGAGGCAGGAGTAGGCTGAGGAAATTGCCGAACAAACAATTGAGTGAGGTTGGTAAGACTAGCCTATATAGAATCCTAACGACCCAGAATGAGATCCTGACGGTCCATAATCTAGTTTACAGACGAACGAAGACTTTCAGGATGAGAAAAGCTTGCCCTAGGACGAGAACGACTACCGGAAGACGAACTAGATGCCGAAGAACGAGGTGGAATGGAAGTGGACAAAGGTAGAGGTGGAGCATTACGGGTAGGTGAATGAGGAGGAGTATGTAGCAATTTCATACGGGCAAGACTGGCCCGATCAAAAATTTCAAAGCGAGGCACAACACTAGACTCCAAATCAAAATCTGGCTTAAAGTGGTTAAAGATATGAGTGATAATAGCACCATAAGGTAAAAAAGAGGTGTGAGCTTTGTGGAGACGACTAAATATAACTTGACTCCAGTTGATATGGATATTCTCAAAAATAGGATAAACGGCCGCTTGTAATTCGTGCAAAAATTGATCGTAGCTCCCTGTTTTAAGGATAATATTATACGATAAAATGCTTGCAGCAAGCTTCGCAAGCGGGTTGATGTTCTTATTGGTCATAGGAGGAACATGAAGCAAATATTTGAGAAGAAATATTTTAGACAAAATGGAGGGATCATCAAGTTCAAGTTCCCTTAAATCCAACCCATCAAAAGAAATTTTCAGAAGCTGTCCTAATTTCCAAACATCCAATTTTTTATTCACATTTTTAACAGAGGTAGTGATAATTATCTCACCACTATCAGCATTACTAGCAACTTTCGTATTAGCATAAAACAAATAAATAAGTTGCGTGTAGTAATGGGGTTGAATTATGAGAGATAAAAGATCAATCAATCCACACTGTTGAAACAGTGGAGCAATCGGATATTTATCAAAATCGGGAAATTTAATAAACCTACCAGGAAAAATAACCAGTTAGCAAATGGCAAAATATTTTTCAACTAGATTTTAATTCCTCAAATATTGAAGGTAATTTGGATGGATTTGTTCATCCTCAACAAGACCAGAAGACCTAGATCTTTTGGATTTCGACATGAAGATAATAGAACAACCTAAAATACCTAAAGTGTTAAGAGAAAGACACAGAGAACAAACGTTACCCAACAGCAAAGAGAGAAAAGAAGACCAAATCAGAGAAACTCCGAGCAAAGAAGTAAGCTCCAATCAGCGATCTTGCGAGAAAAAGAAATCCAAGAAACCTCAGCAGCCGTCTGGTTCTTAGGAAGAAGAAGAGTAAAAGGGTAAAATGAAAAGAAGCTAGGGGTTTTTACAAGATAAAATAAATAAAATGTGGAGATTAAAATATAGGATTGATTGATGGTGGAGATCAAATAGATAGTAAAGCGGGCTAGGTCTAAGAAGAGCAAAAGAAACCCCAAACGAGTCACGATTCAGATAAAATAAAAAAACCTGAACACAGTCGCGACAGTCGACTGGTCATAGAGGGAAGGCGACTGAGGCGAGATCAAAATAAATCCAAAAACAAACAGAGTTTTTATTTTTATTTTTTAAAATGAATGCATAATTTATAAAGCATTGTCAGTCGACTGTGAAAGCAAAAAAGTTGACTATTCATTAAAAAACAAAAACCAAGAAAGAAACAAATACATAAGCTAAGTATATGTCGACTGAAATAAAATAAGTCGATTTAGACAACAAATGTTTAGGAAATATCATGATATGAACAGATTCCGAGTTCTCTTCTGAGCTTTATAAAAATATCTTCTTTCAACGGTTTGGTAAAAATATCTGCTATTTGTTTATCAGTGGAAATAAACTCAGATAAGATATCTCCTTTTAAAATATTATCACGTAGAAAATGATGTCGAATATCAATATATTTCGTACATGAATGTTGAATAGGATTTTTAGACTGATTAATGTATTGTCACACATTATAGATGGTTTTGAAAAATAAATACCATAATCTAAAAGGGTTTGTTTCATCCATAAGATTTGAGCACAAGCCAAACTTGCAGCAATATATTCAGCTTCTGTGGTAGATAGAGATACGGAATTTTGCCTTTTACTACACCAAAATATTAGGGAATGTCCCAAAAAGTGACAAGTTCCACTAGTAATTTTGCGGTCAGTTTTACTTCCAGAAAAATCAGCATCACTATAAGACAGTAACTGAAAATTATTGGTGCGGGGATAAAATAAACCATATTCAGATGTGCCTTTAATATATCTTAAAATCCATTTCACTGCTTTTAAGTGAGATTCTTTTGGATCAGAATGATATGCCTTTAATATATCTTAAAATCCATTTCACTGCTTTTAAGTGAGATTCTTTTGGATCAGACTGATATCTAGCACACAAATATACGCTAAACGTAATATCTGGTCTACTAGCAGTTATATATAAGAGTGAGCCAATCATACCTCGATAGAGCTTTTGATCGACACTCTTACTTAATTCATCTTTGTCAAGTGTAGTAGTAGTAGCCATAGGTGTAGTCTTACTACTAGTGTCATCCATGCCAAATCGTTTGAGTAACTCCTTAGCATATTTTCTTTGATTAATAAATATGCCATTATAAAACTGTTTTATTTGAAGTCCAAGGAAGTAATTGAGTTCACCCATGTGACTCATCTCAAACTCATTTTGCATGGTAGTAGAAAACTCTTGACATAGATTATTTTAGTTGATCCAAAAATTATGTCATCTATGTAGATTTGTACGATTCATATGTCTGAATTTATTTTCCTAATAAACAATGTAGTGTCTATTTTACCAATTTCAAAACCTGTTTCTAGAAAAAAAAGTTTTTAGACGATCATACCAAGCACAGGATTCTTGTTCAGGACCATATAAAACCTTTTTTAATTTAAAAACATGGCTAGGGAATTGTTCATGTTTGAAACCTGGTGGTTGCTTAACATAAACATCCTCCATAATGAAACCGTTTAATAAAGCACTTTTAACATCCATTTGGAAAAGTGTGAAATTCATAAAATATGCAAAAGATAACAAAATTCTAATTGATTCTAGTCTAGCAATAGGAGCATATGTTTCATCAAAATTAATACCTTCTTCTTGGTTATATCCTTGGGTAACTAGTTTAGCCTTCTTGCTAACAACTTGTCCTGATTCATCTAACTTATTTTTAAATACCCATTTGGTATCAATAATAGTATGATCAGGGGGTTGTGGAACTAAATCTCATACATCATTCCTTACAAATTTGTTATGTTCATCTTGCATAGCATTCAACCAAAATTCATTCCACATGCTTCTTGGATATTTGTTGGTTCAAAATCCGATAACAAGGCAACATGAGAAATCATATTAATGTTTGATCGTGTTTGAATGCCGTGTGAGATGTCACCAATAACTAAGTCATGAGGATGATCTCGAACTTCAACAAATGTCTTTGGCAAATTTGGAGTTATCTCTACAGGATCAATCGTCTTAATGAACCCATCAGCCGACTGATTCAACACATCAGTTGACTTATGAAACCCATCAGTCGACTTATCTAGAGTAATTTGCTCAAGTGATTTAACAGTGTTATCTAGTGGTGAAGATACAATTTCATCATCTTGAATAACACTAGATGAAGGTAAAGATTCATCAAAAGAGACATGCATAGATTCTTCAATAGTCAAAGATGACTTATTGAAAATTCTATAAGCCTTACTCCTATTTGAATATCCAATGAAGATTCCTTCATTAGATCTAGCATCAAATTTATCTAACTTATCTTTTGTGTTTAATATGAAACACTTACAACCAAATACTTTAATGTAAGAAACTTTAGGAATACATTCAAAAAACAACTCAAAACAAGTCTTCTTAAACTTTGGCATAATTAGTATTCTATTTAAGACATAACATGCCGTAGAAACAGCTTCAACCCAGAAGTATTTAGGCAAATTACTTCCAACAAGCATGGTACGTGCACATTCTTGCAAAGTCCTATTCTTTCTTTCAACCACTCCATTTTGTGGTGAAGCTCTAGGAAATGCAAAAGTATGTGTTATACCATTCTTGTTGCAGTATTCTGAAAATGTTTTATTCTCAAATTCTCCGCCATGATCACTTCTAATAGTGATTATAGTTAGAGATTTTTGATTTTTAACACGTTTGCAGAAATTTGCAAATTCTTCAAAAGCATCATTTTTATGTCTTACGAAAAATACCCAAGTAAACCTTGAATAATCATCGACTACAACAAATACATATCTATTTTTATTTCAGGAAGCGACTCTAGTAGGACCAAATAAATCAATATGGATCAATTCGAGATGACTACTAGTAGAAATCATTTCCTTTGTTTTAAAAGTGAATTTTACTTGTTTCCCTAGTTGACATGCATCACACATTTTATCTTTCTTAAAAGATAATTTTGGCAGTCCTTTAACTAGATTAATCTTAGAGATTTTAGCGATATTTTTCATGTTTACATATCTAAATCTTTTATACCAAAGCCAAGAATCGTTGTCGAGGCAACCAAACAAAAATCATCCGAAAACTCATTTGTTTTTTAACAAAGTTCATATACGTTATTTTTTTCTAATGCCTTGAAAAATCACATTTTGCAAAGAAGAATCATAAATCAAGCATGCATCTTTTTCAAACACTATCTTATAACTCTTATCACATAATTGACTAATGCTTAACAGGTTATGCTTTAAACCACTAACTAAGAATATATCTTCAATAATAGGAGTAGTATTCTTACCAACCATGCCTATTCCGATGACTTTTCCTTTGTTATTATCACCTTCCTCCATCTATATCTTGAATGGAAGAGAGCAAGTTTGCATGGCCAGTCATGTGTTTAGAGTATCCACTGTCAAGTATCCATCGTTCCCTTTTAGGTACCTACAAAATATTATTTGTAAATATGGTACCCTTTTCATTGTGTCCGAGAAAGATTAATGCTTGGGAAACCAAACCCAAAGTGTGTTTGATTTACCCCCATATGCAGGTTTAAGATTAACAGAATTACAAAAAATATGTACAAAGGAATTTATAAAGGAAATCCTTCCATTTAAACACAGATTAACTGGAACCCAAATATGTTTACATTGTCCAGTGGATATTTTTACCCATCAGTCGACTATTTTGTGACTTCAGTTGAATGTGAGGTGAAACTAGTCGACTTATATGAGACTGTTGTCTTTTCGAATAAGACTGCATCTTTCTGGACAAGCGACCTATTTGAGAAGCCAGTCGACTGGTCTTTTCGGAAAACTTTCCATTTTCATGATTAAAAATAATTTTTGGCTTTTCAAAGAAATCAAACAACTTATTCTTTACACTAGAAGCAGAATAAAGCTAATTATCACTTGTGTTATTAGAAGAATGATCTTTTTCAAGAATTTTTTGAAAACCAAGTCCAAATATTTTATTAGACTGAACTTGATTTTGAAGAACTTTATTTAAATTTTCTTTTTCCTTATTGAACTTAGATACATTCTTAGATATCTCTTCATAATTCTTTTTTAGAGATATAAGATCTATATCCAAGTTGGAAATACAAGAAATTAATGACTTGACTTTAACTTGTAAATTAAGGTTTTCTTAATAAAGAGTTTGATTAACTTTCTCTAGATTCTTACCTTTTATTTTCTCATTTTTTAATTCTTGAAAAATTTCATTAAAGGCTTCTAACAAATCACTAGAATCTATATTATCACTTACATCGCTTTGATTTGCCATGAAGCACATGTTTGCAACTTCATTAGATTCCTCATTTTCTTCTTCCGAAAATGAATCACTATCATCTCACATTTCTTGGTAGGCCTTCTTGTTGTTCATGTACTGGTTCTTAGTAAATTTGTCATTCTTAAAGTTTGAGACTTTGCCTTTAGACTTTGCATTCTCCAATGGACAATCCTTCTTCATGTGACCTATCTTTTATTTGTATCCTTTAATCTTGAATTAAATTTTCCTTTGTGAAGGAATTTTTTGAATTTCCTTGTGAACATAGCCATTTCTTCTTCATCATCTTCATCATCTTCTAATTCAGAAATAGCCTTGAACGCAAGAGTTTTCTTTTTGGCTTGTTGCGGTTCTAAGTCCTTCTTGCGCTCCTCCAATTGTACTTCATAAGCCATTGGATTTCCAAAAAAGATTTTCAAGTGAAAGTTGTGTTAAACCATTGGCTTCTTCAATTGCGGTAGTCTTCTTTTCCCATTCGGGGGTAAGAGCGCGAAGAACCTTTCTCACCATCTCCGCTTGCGTATATGTTTTGCCAAGTGCCACAAAGGAGTTTTTGATGTCGGTAAATCTTGTTATCATCTCTGATACGCTTTCATTCTCCTTCATTCGAAACATCTCGAACCTGTGAACAGGAACAGAAATTTTAGATTCCTTGACCTTATTTATGCCTTCATGTGTTACCTCAAGAATATGCCATATTTGGAATGCCGTTGTTGCGGTTGACACACGGTTGAATTCTTCTTTGGTAAGTGCACAAAAGAGGGCATTCATTGCCTTTATATTTTTCATGGTATTACTCTTCATATCGTCATTCCATTGAGCATAAAGAAGAGTAGGCAATGTATACTTCGTCTCGGTCATGTTCCAAATCTCATAGTTGATGGATTATAAGTAAATCTTAATTCTACATTTCCAGTAGTTGTAGTTTGTTCCATCAAAGAGAGGTGGCCTTTGTGTAGATTGACCTTCGTGGTATTGATTTGCATTTGAATAAGAAGTAGATGCCATTGCGATTAACCAAGCTCTGATACCAAGTGTTGGATCCTGTATGCAAGGAAGATAACACTAGAGGGGGGGGGGGGTGAAAAGTGTTATCAAAAAACTAAAAAAATATTAAACTTGAAACACCTGTTAAGTCGACTGGGACGAAAAACTAGTCAACTGAATCGACAGATAATTAAAAAGAGATTTGATCAACTTGAAGAACAGCGAGTCTGTAAGTCGACTTAATAGGAATACCCGTTGACTAATCAGACACAGACAGACTAAATAAAATGCAGCAAAATTAAAATTTACAAGTTAGAAAGATCAAACCACATAGAATCAGCAATGCTAACACAACGATATATCCTGGTTCGGTCCTCCCGACCTACGTCCAGTCCCCAAGCAGCCCACTTGTGATTTCTCACTATTCTTGAAAACAAATCTGCACCTTCCGAGGCTTGGTGCATGCCGCCTGATAATGACCTGTCTCTCCACAATTGAAACAAGTCAGACCTTGAACTGCGGGCGCCTTCTGTACTGGTCCACTGAACTTGCCCTGCTTCACTGGGAACTCCTTCCCACTCTAACTATCTGCTGGCCTATTGTTCTTGTTCCAGGTCTCCTACTTCTTCTGGAACTGATCCATGTCTTCCTCTGTCATAGCTGCTCTCCTGACCAGCTTATCGAACCTCCTTATGCCCAAAGGAATCATTCTCGACCTCAAATTTGGCCTCAAGCCCTGCTCAAACTTCTTGGCCTTCTTTGCCTCATCAACTATCAGCTCTGGTGCATACCTTGACAGCTGAGCAAACATAGTCTCATACTCGCACACTGTCATGCTGCCTTGCTGCAGATTCAAGAATTATGTTGCCTTCCTCTCCTGAATATCCAAAGGAAAGAAACGCTCCCTGAATTCTTCCAGAAAAGCCTCCCAAGTCATTTGCTGGTCCCCCAAAGTCCTCTTCACCAATTGCCACCAAACACCAGCATCTTTTTCCAACTGCATAGTGGCCAACTTCACCTTATTGGCTGCCGGAGTTTCCGAGACCTCGAAGATTGTCTCCATCCACATAATCCAATCATCAGCCTCGTTTGGATCAGATTTCCCCTCAAACGCTGGCGGCTTCATCCTCTTGAAGGACTCAATCTGCTTGATAGGATCAGCGTTAACAAATCCTGGTCCAACCCCATGGTTCTGATTCTGGTTCTGAGTCTGTGCCAAATTAGCTGCCTTTAGTGCATTCAAAGTCTGATACACCCTGGAAAATTCGGTCTCAAGATCAACTCCCGTTCCTTGGAAACTTCCAGCCCCATCACCATTGTTACCATTCCCAGTTCTGGGTCCAACCATTTTGAATACTGCAAAATAAAGGTAAAGTTAGAGCATCACAACACAATTCACATCCATTTCAATACCCTATGGCAAATCTTCAACCACACCCCAAACCAAACATCATGTTCTAACTCTATGTGATACTCACACTCTAATGTCCACACCTAGGTACCCACGCTCTAGTGTCCACACCTAGGTTTGTTTTTCATACTATGTCTATTATTACTATTGAAGCATGCTCTGATACAAAATCTGTAGCGCCCCGAATTTCTAATATAATATCTTAGAAATACGTGGTACAATTTCCAGCATCAACTTCAATTGAAATATTAAACACAGTCCAAAAACACAGATAATTTTTATTTCAACTTTTATTACAATAATCATTTACAAAATACAGCGGAAATACAAAACACCTTGAATTACCAACTTCCTTTTTTACAACACTTCATTACAAATTTTTTACACAAAAGCTCTAATACATCAATTAATCTCAAGCATCCAAACCCCAAGCTCTAAGCAACAACCTGTAAAACATGAGGCTAGAGATGATCCCTAACCCCCAAAACTAAAGGGGTCAGCCATAATGGTGTGAGTGACATAAAAACAAAGCAACATAATTAAATCACAAAACACTGAGTCATCAACATGTATTAACAGCAAGAATAAATGAAATGAGAAATAACAAATAAGTAAAGCATGAAAACATCAAGAAATATAAGATAGTAAATAGTAATACACTAAAACATCAAGTGAATCTAGACTAAGTGTCAAGTGTAGGAAAAATCAGGGAAATACATACATGGAACCAAATCAAGAAAACACAAGTCTATATGCTGACTCTCTAATGCGTACTTGTCGAAGTATATGCATTCCATAATACATAGGTCCGGTGCAACCCCTTAACGATATCCACTTTATAGGGATAAACCCTCGCGTCATGCAACTAATCCTACTACGGTGATGGGAAACAAGATCCAGAATACTCCACGAATAGGCACCACAGCCCTCGACGCGCAAGCATCATGTAAGATAGCTGAAAAACAACCGGAGAATCATATCCCAAACCCGTGTACCCCACGAATAGGCTTGCAAGGCCCTCGACGTGCATACACCAGGTACATTCCATGAATAGGCCTACCGACCCTCGACACGCGAATGCACCCTACATGCTCCGTGAATAGGCTTGCAGACCCTCGACACGCGAACACACAAATGTCCTTTCGGGACATAATAACAAACAGTCCTGGAACGCATCTGTTGGACTAAACAAACCATGAGGCTATACTTACGTTTCCCAAGTTCCATCACATCCCCAATAGTGCCTGTCCTTAAGTTGGTTATTATTAAAACACAAGATCTCCATCTCTAGAGTTAGTGTATCCTGCCGGAATTAAACACTCAACAACAACCAAACCAAGACCCCCCAGGTTTAACTCAACAAATCTCAACTACCGGTTCACAGGACTCCCACTCAACTCCTAGAGATATCAACACGACCAAAACCCATCAAATCCATCGTTAAAACGATCATAGGGAGAAACCTCTCCAATCAACAAAACCCAAATCTTTATAAAATTCCAGAATCCAAATCCAACAATAAAATATCTTGAAAACATATGTTCTGTAGAAACAATAATATTTAGAATAGTAAGTTATAGATCCAAAAATATTTAAAGAATCAATCGTTTAAAGAACATCAGAATAACTCAAGAAAGCATCAGTAACAGTCGACTGTAAGAAGTCATCAGTCGACTGTCCAGAGCAAAAATCCAACACTTTGAGAAAATACCAAAACAGAGCAGAGACAGTCGACTGTTCCGCATGAGATTTCAAGAAAACAAGAAAACTCACAACAGCCAGGTAGCGACGGTCGACTGTCAAAACATACCAGTCGACCGTCACACCTACAGACTGCAATTTGAGTTGTGCATATTTCAACCGATACGAAGATTTACTTTACAAAAACGAAATAAAAAGTATATTTCTGATATGATCAAATACAACTTATAGGATATACAAAGATCCATATAAACCAATCAAAACCACTTGAATTGATAAAATAGCCTTTTGATGAACTTCTTCAAAATAAAACATGAATGTGTGCATATGTCAAAATTAGAGTTTTTAAGAATCAGTCATACATCAAAATAACTTGTTTTATATTCCAAACCTTATCAGTAACAAAATAAGTTGAGATATAGTAAAATCCTTTGAAAACGCATAAAACTCAATTTCATCTTAAACAACAAAATACGATATTTATGAGAAATGTTTGTGCATACTTGTGCACCAAAAGAACTTTACAAATCCATAAACTAAAATAAAAAAATATTCATATTTAAAACTTAGCAATTGAGTAAATCCAAATTCAAGTAAAATCTTTCACAAAATCACAAATTCCCAAATTCCCAAATTTAATCAAAATGTATCAATCCCCAAATTTAGTCATCACAACTCAAATCCTCAAGACATTGTCTTTTAATCCATTACTCATTCTCAAAATTCCTCAAACTAAATCTCAACTATTCTCAATAGTTGATTCATAAACAAATTTATCCTTAACATGGCCAAGTTGCTTTCATCCAACTCACCAATAGTCCCAAAAATTCATCTTTAATCAATTAATGCATAACATCCATCATACTCAATCAAATCAGCAATAATCAAAAAGAAATAGCCTACTCACAATTTATATTAGGTTCTCCTACAATATAAAATCGTCCACATGTAAATTCTACTCACAAATAACTAGGGTTCACAAAAGATCCAATTTTTAACTCATCCATTTATTCAATCCACCACATGTATTCATATCAAAAATCCTAGCATGCTTTCTACTAGATGAAACACCACATAAAATATTCAAAGAACAAAACAAAACAAACTACATCATGCACAAAAAAAAAAACAAAACAAAACAAAACAAGTCACTCACCTTGTTGGAGAGATCAAACGAATATAACAAAGTAAGACGAAAAATCCCTCCTTTGCAAAGAATCAAATATCTCCTCTTTAAATCTCCAAGAAAATAAAAATAATAAAATCTTGTGTTGTACAGCGAAAGACGGCTGCACTCCACCTTTTAAATAGGCCGGAATTAGAAGAATTAGGGTTTTGAACACATTTGCAAAATAATCCTTTTAAAATATATCTTTACATAAATATATCCCTATACTTGGAAACTTGATAAAACCAATTAAATTGAGATTTAAAAACAAAATGAACAATTTATTTCCAGCCGGAATTGTTTAAAAAGTCCAGAAAAACAGTTTTGCACTTTCATCCCTCAAAGTGACAATTTTGCAAAAAGACCATTCTTTTTGTAATATTTGCAAATAGGTCCAATAAATATCAAAAATATCTAGAAAAATTACAAATAATTCCAAATAATAAATAATGATTTTCCATAAAATAATTTTAGTTTTTGAACATCCCAAGAAAATATTTGCACGTGTTTTGCACGTGTAAAAAGATAAATTTTCAGGAAAATATTTATTAAATCTCTAAAAATTCATTTTAATTCATTTATAAATCTTTAAAATTATATTTAAAAATATGGGGAACTACATCCCGGCCCCAAAGAGTGTGCATTGCACACTACGTGCATTGCACGTGCCACCTAGCACCCCTATTTAGAAGTTTGTACAACTTTAATTAATCAAAATGTTCATCATTTGTCTCCACATGACAAGTGTGACCATTTAATTGATTTATTAAATTTGTGGGCTTCACAATTAGTAGGCTTAGGCTTGTGTGCCAAGACAAAAAATTAATAATTTATTAAAGTGGGCTCAAACAAATAAAATATTATTTTAGGCTTTAGAAATAGGATTTTAGAAAAAAAATAAAGGAAAATAATTGTTCATACTAAAATGAAATTTTATAAATAAAAATAAATAAATAATATACACATGAAATTTGCACGTACACAACACGTGAAAATCAATATTTTTATTAAAATGAAAGTTTAGGGTATTACAACACTCCCTCTTTAGAATAGTTCTGTCCCCAGAACTACAATTAAAGAGTTAGAAAACAAAACATAATAAGAAAAAAATACAATCAAGCAAGAAGCTAAGGGTGATCTTTCATCATCATCTCCTCAGATTCTCAAGTAGCCTCTTCAACCAACTGGTTTCTCCAGACTACCTTGACCATCGGTATCGTCTTATTCCTCAAGACTTTCTCCCGACAATCAACAATCTCAACTGGAAGCTCAATGTAACTTAGATCTAACTGCAAACTCTCTGATACTTCGGGCAAATGATGACTTGGATCTGGAATGTAACCTCTCAGTATAGACACATGAAAGACATTATGCACCTGAGACAACTCTTCCGGTAAGTCCTCTTCAATATCTTTTACGGGCCTGTGAACCTCGGGGCTAACTTTCCACCCTTGCCAAAACGGATCACACCTTTACTAGGTGAAACCTTTAGAAAGACAAAGTCACCAACCTCAAACTTAAGGTCCCTTCTCCGGTTGTCTGCATAGCTCTTCTGCCTACTCTGAGCATCCACCAACCTCTTCCTGATCAGATCAATCTTTTCAGAGGTCTGCTGCACAATCTCAGGCCCAAACATCTGACGCTCCCCAACTCTGAACCAACAGACATGTGTCCTGCACTTCCTGCCATACAAAGCTTCATACGGCACCATC
The DNA here is from genome assembly GCA_017893485.1 of Hemerocallis citrina. NCBI lineage: Eukaryota > Viridiplantae > Streptophyta > Magnoliopsida > Asparagales > Asphodelaceae > Hemerocallis > Hemerocallis citrina. The sequence continues at coordinate 20,423,864 of CM030367.1, forward strand.
CCAATGCTAGTCTGAAAACTGTTGTTGTAGGCAAACTCCACCAAAGGTAAATGCCTTTCCCAACTGCCTCCAAAATCTAGTACACAGCACCGAAGCATATCCTCAAGAATACGGTTGACTCTCTCGGTCTGCCCAACGGTCTGGGGATGAAAAGCAGTACTGAAATTTGTCTTGGTACCCAAAGCTGTCTGAAGACTCCTCTAGAAATGCGAAGTAAACCGCACATCTCGATCAGACACAATGGTCAACGGAACACCATAAATCCTGACGATCTCACCAACATACATCTCAGCCAACTTGTCCATCGAAGCAGTGAGTTTCTTTGCCAAGAAGTGAGCGAACTTGGTTAGTCGATCGACTATGACCCAAATCGCATCATTGCCTTTAGAACTCTTAGGCAAACACGTGATGAAATCCATACTAATGTTATCCCGATTCCATTCCAGAAAAGGCAACGATTGCAATAGGCTTCTAGGTTTCTGATTCTCGGCTTTTGTTGACAAATCTTACACCTCGACACAAATTCAGCCACATCCCGCTTCAAACCTGACCACCAGAAATGCTGTTTAATATCCTTGTACATGGTACTCCCAAGATGTATTGACAAAAGAGTAGCATGTGCTTCCTGAAGAATACTTTCTTTCAAGTCCGACTGAACCGGAACAGACAGCCTCTCACCAAACCACACCACTTCATCCCTGATTTGAAATCCGAGTAACTTGCCAGCACCAACCTGCTCCTTTATCTTCTAAATCTCTGAATCTTCCTTCTGACTTGCAATAATTCTTCCATTCAGCGTCGGTTGAAGCCTCAACTGAGCTAAAGATGATTCCAAGCCTTGCAGAACAACTTCAATACCAGCCCGATCAAACTCCTCTGCCAGCTGCCTCTGAGTTGTAATCAGACTCGCCAAACTGGTCTTGCGGCTAAGTGCATCAGCAACAACATTAGCCTTCCCAGGGTGATACTTAATCTCCGGACGAATGTCCTCAAGTACCTCCAGCCATCTCCTTTGCTTCAGGTTCAGATCTTTCTACTGATAGATGTATTTCAAGCTTTTATGGTCTGTGTACATGTTCAACTTTTCACCGTAAACATAGTGTCTCCATTGCTTTAAGGCGAAGATAATCGCAGCCAACTCCAGATCATGTGTCGGATAATTCTTCTCATGCGGTCTTAGTTGCCTAGACCCATAAGCGATTACTTTACCTTTTTGCATTAAGACACAACCAAGCCCACGTTGTGAAGCATCGTTGTAGACATCATACTCAACACCTGCTCTAGGCAAAGCCAAAATGGGTGCAGTAGTCAGCCTCTCTTTCAACTCCTGAAAGCTTGCCTCGCACTGTTTGGTCCACTAGAAGTTCACATTCTTCTTGGTCAGACCAGTGAGCAGTACGGCTATCTGAGAGTAGCCCTGGATAAATCCCCTATAATATCCAGTTAGCCCAAGAAAACTCCTGATTTCCTTCATTGTAGTAGGCCTTGCCCAATCCTTCACTGCCTCTATTTTCTGAGAATCAGTTGCCACTCCCTCCTTAGAAAGGATGTGACCTAGGAATGCCACCTCAGATTTCCAGAAATCGCACTTGAAAACTTGGCATACAACTCCTGCTCCTGAAGCTTTCTCAAAGCTGCTGCCAGATGCTCAGTGTGCTCCTCCTCCGACTTGGAGTACACGAGAATATCGTCGATAAATACCACGACGAAAGAATCAATGAATGGTCTCAGAACTCTGTTCATCATGTCCATAAAGATTGCAGGTGCATTGGTCACTCCGAACGGCATAAATAAGAATTCGTAATGCCCATGTCGAGTTCTGAATGCAGTCTTATGCACGTCTTCAGCTTTCACTCGAACTTGATGATATCCTGATCGAAGATCTATTTTGGAGAAAATAGCTGCTCCTTGTAGACGATCGAACAAGTCATCAATTTGTGGAATCGGATACTTATTCTAAACAGTGACCTTATTCAGCTTTCGGTAATCGATGCTCATCCACATCGAACCATCCTTCTTCTTTACAAAAAGCACCGGCGCTCTCCAAGGTAACGCACTCGGTTGAATAAATCCTTTCTCTAACAGTTCTTCAATCTGCCATTTGATCTCATCCTGCTCCACAGGCACCATTCTGTACGGTGTCTTAGAAATAGGTGCACTCCCTGGCTGAATAGTGATGCTGAACTCCACATCACGATGCGGGGGTAACCCAGACAAATCCTCCAAGAATACGATCGGATAATCCCAAACCACAGGAATCTGCTGCACCTCTACAGGAATCCCTCTCTTCTGGCTGATAGCAGCAACCAAATCGGAACATCTTCTCTTCCCTTGGAAAGTGACTTCAGGTCCACCTGGAGCCTTCATTATTACTGTCTTGGTCTTGCACTTAATGTTCGCACTGTACACCGATATCCAATCAATGCCAATGATAACATTGACTCCCAAAACATTTAGCTCGATCAGATCCATCCCAAAAATACGATCTCCAATCACGATCTCGCAGTCAGCATAGTACCGATCAGTGGTTAAAGTCTCCCCTGACGGAGTAGCTACTACTAAAACCTTGCCTGGAAATATCTTCCGTTCGACTCCAAGAACTTTAGAATATTTAGGTGACACAAAAGTATGAGAGGACCCAGTATCGAACAAAACAAAAACTTTCTTTCCATTCAAAATAAGTTCTCCTGTTACACAACATATACTCGTTACATAACAGTTCACTAATTAATGTAAAAAGAAACAATAGAAAACACTCCTAAACATCCTCCATCGTACCAGTGATGACGTGATCCACCTCATCTGCGTCAGCTTCAGTCAAGGCAAATACTCGTCCCTGCTGGTACAGCTTCTTCCTGGTCTGCTAAGTTGGTCCATTGTGGACGACATCCTGCAGTTTGGGGCAATGAGAATTGTAGTGGCCTGTCTTTCCATAGCTGAAACAAGTCACTGGAGGTCTCGCCCAAGTATTTCCGGGTCTTCCTGCCACTTGAACAGCGTTCGCACCCGTAGGTTTGAACCTTTGAGCCGGTGGTTGTCCCCTAACATTGCCAGCAACTGCGGGCCTCTTCCCCGCATTCCAGTTGTTCCTCCGATTCCGAACAGCGTGGAATTGCTTCGTGGCTGCCGCTCGTTTGACCAGCTTGTCAAACCTCCTGATACCGAGGGGTATCATCCTGGATCTCAGGCTTGGCCTCAAACCATGCTCGAACATTCGAGCCTTCTTCGCCTCATCCATCACCAATTCGGGAGCATACCTTGAGAGCTGAGTGAATCTCGTCTCATACTCCCTAACCGACATGCCGCCCTGTTGCAGCGACAGAAACTCTATGGCCTTTTTCTCCTGGATGTCTGAGGGAAAATAATGACTACTGAATTCCTCCAAAAATTCCTCCCAGCCAAGAACCAAGCCTCCCATCGTCCGCTTAATCAACTGCCACCATACTGCTGCATCCTTCTCGAATTGCAAAGTCGCTAACTTCACCTTGCTGCCCTCCAGGGTCTCCAAGACTTCGAAGATAGTCTTTACCTGCCGGATCCAATTGTCAGCCGTCTCAGGGTCTGACTTTCCCTCAAACACTGGTGGTTTCATCCATTGAAATGATTCTACGAGTTTGATTGCTTCGGGTACTGGATTCGCAGGCACCCTTCCCTGATTCTGATTCATGGCAACGGCATTGAGTGTCTGATAGACCCTCGCTAGCTCCGTTTCCAAGTCCAGACCTTCACCATTTCGAGCTCGTCTTCCAGCCATATGATGATACAAAAGATCCATTAAATTCGAAGTATAAAACATGAACTTTTAAGTCAATATTTCCATTTCATTGAATTTCAAACTTTATACATTCGAATTTAAAATATTTCTGACATCAAAATGAAAGCGGTAGATGATACAATGGTCTAACTCCTATGGTTCCTCTTGGCTTCACGAAGCTCTCCCCGTAGTTCCTCCACTTCCTCCTTCAGTACATCGATCATGTTTTTCTCTTCTCGAGTTCCCAAACACGATGACTGAGAACTGCAAAATTATCCTTGCGCCTCGCCAACTGAGCTTCCAATAGTCCGACTCTCTCCCGTAGAGTCTCTACCTGCTTCTGAAGAGACACAATGAGATTTCCCGGAACTGGTTCCTCTTCGTCAGAAGAATCATCAGATGAATCCAGAGGTGGAGTGATCTCTCGGGACTCAGGCCATTCCTCTTCCACTTCTTCGGGATCTTCCTCGTCTGAATCAGCTTGCCTGGGGTAGTAATCTTCCTCAATGATGTGCCAATTGTCATCTCCAGCTGGGTCGAACTGGTCCTCCATCTTAAAGATAGAGAGGAAGAAGCATAAATCTTAGAGAAACGCAAATGTAAGTGACTTACATTTAAATCTCTAGACTTAACACACACTCTAATGTCCACTTCTAGGGTGCCGTTCCTTATAAATTTGTATTACTTAGAAGCGTGCTCTGATACCACTTTGTAACACCCCGAATTCCAAAATACAACTGAATTCGAGTTCCACAGGATCTTTACACTTCTTTCGTACAATTTACAAGGAAATAAAGACTTTTTTTTTATCAGAGTTACATTACACTTGTACATTATCACAGCGGAAGAAATATTACAATAAATTACATGAAACAACATTAAAATTGTCTTGCGCAGCATGTATACTTCGATTGTCAAGCATCTTTGCCCTGTATATAAAACTGTGGGCGTGTCAGTTCATTCAACTGACGAAATATTATACACGGTCATCCTCTCTATGCCGGAAATAGTATAACGATTCTCATTTCTTAACAAACACAAAATTGTCACAAACAAAGCTGAAGGGACTACCCTGTTGATGTCGTGTTTTGAATGTGCACTTAGTCCTTAATGCAATTTTTTTATATTATATGACAATAATGTGCACTTGTTCAGAGTCTATGCAGCCCATACTACATAGGTCCGAGGGTGTAACGCCCCGAATCCCAAATACAACTGAATTCGAGATGTTCTACAGGATCTTTCCACTTCCTTTAGTACAATTTTATAAGGAAATTTGAACATTTCACTTTACATCAGAGTTTACATAAAACTTTACACTTTACATTGCACAGCGGAAGAAAAATTTACAACAATTGAATAAATGTACAACAACATTGGTAATCTTTAAGCATCCTTTCCTCATTAATCTTTATCATGTCATTTACCTGCATATAAGACTGTGGGTACGTCAGTTTAATCAACCGACAAACATTATATACGGCCATCCTCTCTATGCCGAAATAGTATAACTTATTTTCCATATTTAGCAACCATAAACTTGTCACATATCAAACTAAAGGGACTACCCTATTGATGTCGTGTTGTGATTGTGCACTTAGTCCTTAATGTAGTTATTTACGTTACATGATACTAATGCACACTTGTTCGGATTCTATGCATCCCATACTACATAGGTCCGAGGGCAAGCCTCTTAATCGTTCTTCATCTTTGTAGGGTTCAATCCCTCGCCATGACTTAATCTACTACTGTAATTACGGTAGGTATCCTAGATGATCTATGAGTACAAGCACGTGTACAGAAAACATGTAGGGGAATCGCAGGTCATGTCACGACGCATCGTGAAGACAGCCTGTGGCAATAAAGCCTCCTTCATGGCACACGATCCTCTTGCAGTCACCAAACATCCCATAAGCGTCGCCACCGGGACGGTACCCTGGAGCAGTATCCACATCATGTCACGACGCATCGTGAAGACAGCCTGTGAATACTCTCATGCCGCCAATCCAATGGCCCTCATACTCAAGTTTTTCTCCTACTTTCATCACGTCTCCACTATGTACTAATCCTTAGTTTTTATCAGAATCATGAACAAAATCAAAGCTCTAGAGTTAGCCTCTCCACTAAACCGGACTTATTCATTCATTCAAACATGACCAACCTTGGTCTTTCCTTTCAATTTTCATTTCATTTCTTTCCAAATGCTGGGGGAGACTTAGCTACTCTTTTGTTTCAATTTCAATTCAAATTTCCAACATTGAGCATTTCCACTCATAAGTTCATATGTTGAGTTATCATACTCAAGTAGCATTTCTCTTTTCCAATCATGATTTCTAAATTGTCCAATAGTCCATAATTATACATTAAATTCAACTATTCATCATGTAACTCATGAAATGTTATTTTCACATAAAAACCCACATCGCTAATTATTCAATCAAAGGTGAACATTTACACTTCATAATTTCCACACTATTCTCATATGAGAATAATTTGCATCACGTCACACAATATAATTTCTTCTTGCCACATTAATTTTCTAATCCTTCATTTCAAATTCTTTTTGCAAGATATAATTTCACAACAATATAATATAGAACCATAGTTCTATTTACACATTTTATTCTCAAATAATGTTTTATTTCATACAAATAATCCCCAAATTATTTTTCTTAAGTCCTACATATTTTTAGAAGAATAACCATATTTTTTTCCACAATTTTTTGATCACCAAAACGTTAAAAAAATAAGTTTTTCCAATCATGCCGAGGGCAAGATTCGAACCCAGAACTCCGAAGAACACAGCCGACAGCACAAACCACTAGGCCAAAGGTGCTAGACGGTATAAGTACGGCTGAGAGCTTTAAATGCTCTCGGCTGCACACTTTAACCTTTTTTTTTTCAAAAATGCAAAGTACGTTACTGAGGAGATTCGAACCAGCAACCTCAGAGAAACAGGCCGCGCGCTCCGACCACTTGAGCTACGTGCTCAGGCTGTCAAGTACACTTCGAAATTCTTTTAAAAAAAATTCTCTCTGTTATTTAAAACATTTCGACGTTCATCGAATTCTCATTTCAATTTTCTTTTATAGAATTTACTGTAAATTTCCAGATTGGCTATTCTCAACCTAAATTATACTCCAGTATAATAAAGAGTAATTTTTTTCAATAATTAATACATATTTTCATACAACTAATTCGAAATATGAACTATCACTTCCACATTTTCTTCTCTTTTCGACATTTCTTAGCAATTAGCATTCTAATCTCTTTATCAACAAATTTCACATTAGTTCTCTGTCTTTAATCATTTACCCAACATACAAACTCATATTTAAAATTATTCAAGCCCACATTAACACCAAAGATCTATTTAACACATGAAATAGCATTATCAATCAACTAACTTTTGTATGTAATTCTTGATGGTAATAAATGTGTTTTCTTCAATCAATCCATGATCCTAATCAATTCGCATACAACTTAAATAATAGAACCACATACAAATTTGCATATCCACATTTCAATCATTCAATAGGTTATTTTTCCTAATTAAGTGTACTCTTCTTAATCTCTTTCATGCTTCATTCATTCATTTCTAACATGCATTTCTAATTTAGAAATATGGAGAATTTACCCACCTCAATGAAGAGACAAACACAATTAGCAACTTCCTAAACAAAAGTCCTTGCACACGAACGGTCCTCCTCCTAGAAGCACGCACTCGAGCCTCCAAGAACACCAAAGCCGAGCACCTCTACAAGCCACCGAGAGCACTCCCTATGCCGGCCTCCTCTCCTTCTTGATTGATGCACCAACCCACACAATCTCTCAATCTTTTAACTCACTAAAATAGCTACTAGATAATGTAATTGAACTATAGGTTTGGAAGAAAATAATTTTGCACAAGAATAACTAGCCATGGGGGGGGGGGGGGGGTATTTATACTAAAATCTTGATGGAATGGAGGGCTAGGATCAAGTAATTGGTTATAAGATGGAGGGCTAAGATGAAAGTAGGAGTTGCATTAACTACCCACAACCAAGTAACCACCAAGCATGATCTCCATTAAAATTTTGATTTTTCCTCCAAAAGAAGCAATCCGGCCTACAATAGGAAGTGCATATTGCACGTGTACGTGCAATGCACGTGCAAGCATTTGCCTCCAAAAATTTGTACATTAAATTTTTGTATAAAAATAAAATAGTCTTTAAATTGTATTCTACATGACAAGTTGTATAAAAATAGTTCATGGGCTTTAGTTTATGGGCCAAAATAATTATTATAAAAATAATAAATTAAATTAACTTTGGGCTTTTAAAGAAAAGGTTTTTTGTCTAATTGAAAGATGGCTTTATAAAAATAATTACAATCACATATTTAAAAATCTATATTCATCATAATGAAAATAATCATAACATTTAATTCAACTTAAAATATTGCACGTGCACACTACGTGCAAAATAAATAATTTTTCATTAAATAAAAAATCGCGGCATTACAACACTCCCTTCTTAGAATAGTTCCGTCCCCGGAGCTACAGTCAAGAGTGAGAAACAAAATACAACACTCACAACAAGAACAAAAGATACAAAGATACAGTCAAGCAAAAAGCTCAGGATAGTCCTTCAACATCCTCTCCTCAGACTCCCAAGTAGCCTCTTCAACCAAATGGTTTCTCCAAACTAACTTGACCATCGGTATCGTCTTATTCCTCAAGGCTTTCTCTCGACGATCAACAATCTCGACAGGAGACTCGATGTAGTTCAGGTCCAACTGCAAACCTTCCGGCACTTCAGGCAAATGATGACTCGGATCTGGAATATAACCTCTCAGCATAAACACATGAAAGACATTGTGCACCTGAGATAACTCTTCAGGTAATTCAAGCCGGTAAGCAGTTTTCTCCGATCCTTTTCAATATCTTGTACGGGCCTATAAACCTCGGGGCTAATTTCCTGCCTTTGCCAAATCGAACCACACCTTTACTGGGTGATACTTTCAGAAAGACGAAGTCACCAACCTCAAACTCAAGGTCCCTTCTCCGGTTGTCTGCATAGCTTTTCTGCCTGCTCTGAGCTTCTACCAACCTTTTCCTGATCAGAACAATCTTCCCAGAGGTTTGCTGCACAAGCTCAGGACCAAACAACTGACGCTCCCCAACCTCAAACCAACAAACAGGTGTTCTGCACTTCCTGCCATACAGAGCTTCGTACGGCACCATCCCGATGCTAGTCTGAAAACTGTTGTGATAGGCAAACTTTACCAAGGGTAAATGCCTTTCCCAACTGCCACCAAAGTCTAGTATACAACACCGAAGCATATCCTCAATAATACGGTTGACTCTCTCAGTCTGTCTATCGATTTGCGGATGAAAAGCAGTGCTGAAATCTGTCTTGGTACCCAAAGCTGTCTGAAGACTCCTCCAGAAATGCGAACTAAACCGCACATCTCGATCAGACACAATAGTTGACGGAACACCATGAAGCCGAACGATCTCGCCAACATACAACTCAGCTAACTTGTCCATCGAAGCAGTGAGTTTCATCGCCAGAAAGTGAGCGGACTTGGTTAGTCGATCGACTATAACCCAAATCGCATCATTGCCTTTAGGACTCTTAGGCAATCTCGTAATAAAATCCATACTAATGTTATCCCACTTCCATTCCGGAATAGGTAACGGCTGTAATAGACCTCCGGGTCTCTGATTTTCGGCTTTGACTTGCTAACAAACCTCACACTTCGCCACAAATTCAGCCACATCCCGCTTCAAATCTGACCACCAGAAATGTTGTTTGATATCTTTGTACATCTTAGTACTCCCAGGATGTACTGACAAAAGAGTAGCATGCGCCTCCTGAAGAATACTCTCTTTCAGGTCCGCCTGATTCGGAACACACAGCCTCTCTCCAAACCACAGCACTCCATCCTTGATTTGAAATCCGGGCAACCTGCCAGTACCAACCTGCTCCTTCATCTCCAAGATATCAGCATCAACCTCCTGACTTGCCATGATCCTTCCATTCAGTGTAGGCTGAAGTCTCAACCGAGCTAAAGATGCTCCCAACCCTTGCAAGACAACTTCAATACCTGCTCGATCCAATTCCTCAATCAGATGCTTCTGAGTTGTAATCAAACTGGCTAAACTGCTTATGCGACTAAGTGCATCAGCAACAACATTAGCTTTCCCAGGATGATACTTGATCTCAGGTCGCATGTCCTCAAGCACTTCCAACCATCTCCGCTACCTCAAATTCAGATCCCTCTGCTGATATATGTACTTCAAGCTCTTGTGGTCCGTGTACATGTTCAATTTCTCACCGTACACGTAGTGCCTCCATTGCTTCAGGGCAAAGATAATCGCAGCCAACTACAGATCATGAGTCGGGTAATTCTTCTCATGCGGTCGTAGTTGCCTAGACCAATAAGCGATTATTCTTCCTTCTTGCATTAAGACACAACCAAGCCCACGATGTGAAGCATCGCTGTAAACATCATACTCAACACCTGCTCTAGGCAAAGCCAAAATAGGTGCAGTAGTCAGTTTCTCTTTCAACTCCTGAAAGCTCGCCTCACATTGCTCAGTCCACTTGAAGCTCACATTCTTCTTGGTCAAACCAGTAAGCGGCACGGCTATCTGAGCATAACCTTGAATGAATCTCCTGTAGTATCCAGTCATTCTAAGAAAACTTCTGACTTCCTTTACTGTAGTAGGCCTAGCCCAATCTCTCACTGCCTCTATCTTCTGAGGGTCAGTTGCCACTCCCTCCTTAGAAAGGATGTGACCTAGGAATGCCACTTCAGATTTCCATAAATCGCACTTGGATAACTTGGCATACAACTTCTGCTCTTCCAGCTTCTTCAAAACTGCTGCCAGATACTCGGTGTGCTCCTCTTCTGACTTGGAGTACACGAGGATATCGTCGATAAACACCACGAAGAAAGAATCAATGAACGGCCTCAGAACTCTGTTCATCAAATCCATGAAGATTGCGGGTGCATTCGTCACTCCAAATGGCATAACTAAGAATTTGTAATGCCCATGTCGAGTTCTAAATGCAGTTTTCTGCACATCTTCAGCTTTCACTCGAACTTGGTGATATCCTGATCGAAGATCTATTTTGAAGAATACAGCTGCTCCTTATAGACAATCGAACAAGTCATCAATTCGAGGAATAGGATACTTATTCTGAACAGTGACCTTATTCAGCTCCCGGTAATCGATACACATTCTCATCGATCTATCCTTCTTCTTTACCAAAAGCACTGGTGCTCCCCAAGGTGACGCACTAGGTTGAATAAAGCCTTTCTCCAACAGTTCCTCAATCTGTCGCTTCACCTCATCATGTTCCACTGGAGCCATCCTATACAGTGCCTTAGAAATGGGTGCACTCCCTGGTTGAACAGTGATGCTGAACTCTACATCACGATGCGGGGATAACCCAGGAAAATCATCCAAGAACACAGTCGGATAGTCCCGAACCACAGGAATCCCTTACACTTCCACAGGAGTCTCTTCCTTGCGGATAACTGCCACCAGCTTAGAACACTTCTTCTTCCCTTGGAAAGTGACTTCAGGTCCACCTGGAGCCTTCACGGTTACCGTCTTGGTCTTACACTCGATGCTTGCACTGTACACCGACATCCAATCAATGCCAATGATAACATCAACTCCCAAGATAGTCAGCTCGATCAGATCAATCCCAAAGATTCGATCTCCAATTACGATCTCACAATCAGTATAATACCGATCAGTGGTTAAAGTTTCCCCTGATGGAGTAGCTACTGCTAAGATCTTGCCTGGAAAAATCTTCGGTTCAATTACAAACACTATAGCAAATTTAGGAGACACAAAAGTATGAGAGGATCCAGTATCGAACAACACAACAGCTTTCATTCCATGTTCTGATGTAAAAGGTCCATCAAATTCGAAGTATGAAACATGAACTTTGAATCAACTTGAATTTCGTTGAATTCCAAACTTTATACATTCGAATTGAAAAACATTTCTTGACATCAGAATGGGAATAGTAGAAGCTACAACAGTCTAACTCCTACGGTTCCTCTTCGCTTCTCGAAGTTCTTACCGTAGTTCATCAACCTCATCCTTCAGCACAACGGTCAAATTCTTCCTCTTCTCGAGTTCCCATACCCGATGACTGAGAACTGCAAAGTCGTCCTTACGCTTTGCCAGCTGAGCCTCCAATAATCCGACACTCTCTCGCAGTATCTCTACCTGCCTCTGAAGAGAAGTCACAAGACTATTTGGAATGGGTTCTTCTTCTTCGTTAGAAGAGTCACCAGATGAATCCGGTGGTGGGGTGATCTCTCGGGATTCAGGCCATTCTTCTCCGTCAGAATCTGCTTGCCCTGGATAGTACTCTTCATCGGAATCTGCCTGTCCAGGACGGTACTTTTCCTCGATGATATGCCAGTCGTCGTCTCCAGCAGGGTCGAAGTGATCAGCCATCTTAGAAATAGAGAGGAAGAAGCATAAGTCATAGAGCAACACAAATGTAAGTCTCTTACATTTAAATCTCTAGACTCAAACACACACACTAATGTCCACTTCTAGGGTGTCATTCCTAATAAATTTGTACAAGTGTGAAAGCGTAGCTCTGATACCACTCTGTAACGCCCCGAATCCCAAATACAACTGAATTCGAGATGTTCTACAAGATCTTTCCACTTCTTTTAGTACAATTTTACAAGGAAATTTGAACTTTTCACTTTACATCAGAGTTTACATAAAACTTTACACTTTAGATTGCACAGCGGAAGTAAAATTTACAACAATTGAATAAATGTACAACAACATTGGATAATCTTTAAGCATCCTTTCCTCTTTAATCTTTATCATGTCATTTACCTGCATATAAGACTGTGGGTACGTCAGTTTATTCAACCGACGAACATTATAAACGGCCATCCTCTCTATACCGGAAATAGTATAACTTATTTTCCATATTTAGCAACCTATAAACTTGTCACATATCAAACTAAAGGGACTACCCTATTGATGTCGTGTTGTGATTGTGCACTTAGTCCTTAATGCAGTTATTTACGTTACATGATACTAATGCACATTTGTTCGGATTCTATGCATCCCATACTACATAGGTCCGAGGGCAAGCCTCTTAATCGTTCTTCATCTTTGTAGGGTTCAATCCCTCGCCATGACTTAATCTACTACTGTAATTATGATAGGTATCCTAGATGAAATATGAGTACAAGCACGTGTACTAAAAACCTGGAGGGGAATCCCACGTCATGTCACGACGCATCGTGAAGACAGCCTGTGGCAATTCAGCCTCCTTCATGGCACACGATCCTCTTGCAGTCACGAAACATCCCATAAGCGTCGCCACCAGGACGGTACCCTGGAGCAGTATCCACGTCATGTCACGACGCATCGTGATGACAGCCTGTGAATAGTCTCATGCCGCCAATCCAGTGGCCCTCATACTCATGTTTTTCTCCTACTTTCATCACGTCTCCACTATGTACTAATCCTTAGTTTTTATCAGAATCATGAACAAAATAAAAGCTCTAGAGTTAGCCTCTCCACTAAACCGGACTTATTCATTCATTCAAACATGACCAACCTTGGTCTTTCCTTTCAATTTTCATTTCATTTCATTCCAAATGCCAGGGGAGACTTAGCTACTCTTTTGTTTCAATTTCAATTCAAATTTCCAACATTGAGCATTTCCACTCATAAGTTCATATGTTGAGTTATCATACTCAAGTAGCATTTCTCTTTTCCAATCATGATTTCTAAATTGTCCAATAGTCCATAATTATACATTAAATTCAACTATTCATCATGTAACTCATGAAATGTTATTTTCACATAAAAACCCACATCGCTAATTATTCAATCAAAGGTGAACATTTACACTTCATAATTTCCACACTATTCTCATATGAGAATAATTTGCATCACGTCACACAATATAATTTCTTCTTGCCACATTAATTTTCTAATCCTTCATTTCAAATTCTTTTTGCAAGATATAATTTCACTACAATATAATATAGAACCATAGTTCTATTTACACATTTTATTCTCAAATCATGTTTTATTTCATACAAATAATCCCTAAATTATTTTTCTTAAGTCCTACATATTTTTAGAAGAATAACCATATTTTTTTCCACAATTTTTTGATCACCAAAACGTTAAAAAAATAAGTTTTTCCAATCTTGCCGAGGGCAAGATTCGAACCCAGAACCCCGGAGAACACAGCCGACAGCACAAACCACTAGGCCAAAGGTGCTAGACGGTATAAGTACGACTAAGAGCTTTAAATGCTCTCGGCTGCGCACTTTAACCTTTTTTTTTTTCAAAAATGCAAAGTACGTTACTGAGGAGATTCGAACCAGCAACCTCAGAGAAACAGGCCGCGCGCTCTGACCACTTGAGCTACGTGCTCAGGTTGTCAAGTACACTTCGAAATTCTTATTAAAAAAATTCTCTCTGTTATTTAAAACATTTCGACGTTCATCGAATTCTCATTTCAATTTTCTTTTATAGAATTTACTGTAAATTTCCAGATTGGCTATTCTCAACCTAAATTATACTCCAGTATAATAAAGAGTAATTTTTTTCAATAATTAATACATATTTTCATACAACTAATTCGAAATATGAACTATCACTTCCACATTTTCTTCTCTTTTCGACATTTCTTAGCAATTAGCATTCTAATCTCTTTATCAACAAATTTCACATTAGTTCTCTGTCTTTAATCATTTACCCAACATACAAACTCATATTTAAAATTATTCAAGCCCACATTAACACCAAAGATCTATTTAACACATGAAATAGCATTATCAATCTACTAACTTTTGTATGTAATTATTGATGGTAATAAATGTGTTTTCTTCAATAAATCCATGATCCTAATCAATTCGCATACAACTTAAATAATAGAACCACATACAAATTTGCATATCCACATTTCAATCATTCAATAGGTTATTTTTCCTAATTAAGTGTACTCTTCTTAATCTCTTTCATGCTTCATTCATTCATTTCTAACATGCATTTCTAATTTAGAAATATGGAGAATTTACCCACCTCAATGAAGAGACAAACACAATTAGCAACTTCCTAAACAAAAGTCCTTGCACACGAACGGTCCTCCTCCTAGAAGCACGCACTCGAGCCTCCAAGAACACCAAAGCCGAGCACCTCCACAAGCCACCGAGAGCACTCCCTATGCCGGCCTCCTCTCCTTCTTGATTGATGCACCAACCCACACAATCTCTCAATCTTTTAACTCACTAAAATAGCTACTAGATAATGTAATTGAACTATAGGTTTGGAAGAAAATAATTTTGCACAAGAATAACTAGCCATGGGGGGGGGGGGGGTATTTATACTAAAATCTTGATGGAATGGAGGGCTAGGATCAAGTAATTGGTTATAAGATGGAGGGCTAAGATGAAAGTAGGAGTTGCATTAACTACCCACAACCAAGTAACCACCAAGCATGATCTCCATTAAAATTTTGATTTTCCCTCCAAAAGAAGCAATCCGGCCTACAATAGGAAGTGCATATTGCACGTGTACGTGCAATGCACGTGCAAGCATTTGCCTCCAAAAATTTGTACATTAAATTTTTGTATAAAAATAAAATAGTCTTTAAATTGTATTCTACATGACAAGTTGTATAAAAATAGTTCATGGGCTTTAGTTTATGGGCCAAAATAATTATTATAAAAATAATAAATTAAATTAACTTTGGGCTTTTAAAGAAAAGGCTTTTTGTCTAATTGAAAGAAGGCTTTATAAAAATAATTACAAGCACATATTTAAAAATCTATATTCATCATAATGAAAATAATCATAACATTTAATTCAACTAAAAATATTGCACGTGCACACTACGTGCAAAATAAATAATTTTTCATTAAATGAAAAATCGCGGCATTACAACACTCCCTCCTTAGAATAGTTCCGTCCCCGGAGCTACAGTCAAGAGTGAGAAACAAAATACAACACTCACAACAAGAACAAAAGATACAAAGATACAGTGAAGCAAAAAGCTCAGGATAGTCCTTCAACATCCTCTCCTCAGACTCCCAAGTAGCCTCTTCAACCAAATGGTTTCTCCAGACTATCTTGACCATCGGTATCGTCTTATTCCTCAAGGCTTTCTCTCGACGATCAACAATCTCGACAGGAGACTCAATGTAGTTCAGGTCCAACTGCAAACCTTCAGGCACTTCAGGCAAATGATGACTCGGATCTGAAATATAACCTCTCAGCATAAACACATGAAAGACATTGTGCACCTGAGATAACTCTTCCGGTAATTCAAGCCGGTAAGAAGTTTTCCCCGATCCTTTTCAATATCTTGTACGGGCCTATAAACCTCGGGGCTAATTTCCTGCCTTTGCCAAATCGAACCACACCTTTACTGGGTGATACTTTCAGAAAGACGAAGTCACCAACCTCAAACTCAAGGTCCCTTCTCCGGTTGTCAGCATAGCTTTTCTGCCTGCTCTGAGCTTCTACCAACCTTTTCCTGATCAGAACAATCTTCCCAGAGGTTTGCTGCACAAGCTCAGGACCAAACAACTGACACTCCCCAACCTCAAACCAACAAACAGGTGTTCTGCACTTCCTGCCATACAGAGCTTCGTACGGCACCATCCCGATGCTAGTCTGAAAACTGTTGTGATAGGCAAACTCTACCAAGGGTAAATGCCTTTCCCAACTGCCACCAAAGTCTAGTATACAACACCGAAGCATATCCTCAATAATACGGTTGACTCTCTCAGTCTGTCTATCGATTTGCGGATGAAAAGCAGTGCTGAAATCTGTCTTGGTACCCAAAGCTGTCTGAAGACTCCTCCAGAAATGCGAACTAAACCGCGCATCTCGATCAGACACAATAGTTGACGGAACACCATGAAGCCGAACGATCTTGCCAACATACAACTCAGCTAACTTGTACATCGAAGCAGTGAGTTTCATCGCCAGAAAGTGAGCAGACTTGGTTAGTCGATCGACTATAACCCAAATCGCATCATTGCCTTTAGGACTCTTAGGCAATCCCGTAATAAAATCCATACTAATGTTATCCCACTTCCATTCCGGAATAGGTAACGGCTGTAATAGACCTCCGGGTCTCTGATTTTCGGCTTTGACTTGCTGACAAACCTCACACTTCGCCACAAATTCAGCCACATCCCGCTTCAAATCTGACCACCAGAAATGCTGTTTGATATCTTTGTACATCTTAGTACTCCCAGTTTGTACTGACAAAAGAGTAGCATGCGCCTCTTGAAGAATACTCTCTTTCAGGTCCGCCTGATTCGGAACACACAGCCTCTCTCCAAACCACAGCACTCCATCCTTGATTTGAAATCCGGGCAACCTGCCAGTACCAACCTGCGCCTTCATCTCCAAGATATCAGCATCAACCTCCTGACTTGCCATGATACTTCCATTCAGTGTAGGCTGAAGTCTCAACCGAGCTAAAGATGATCCCAACCCTTGCAAGACAACTTCAATACCTGCTCGATCCAATTCCTCAATCAGATGCTTCTGAGTTGTAATCAAATTGGCTAAACTGCTTATGCGACTAAGTGCATCAGCAACAACATTAGCTTTTCCAGGATGATACTTGATCTCAGGTCGCATGTCCTCAAGCACTTCCAACCATCTCTGCTGTCTCAAATTCAGATCCCTCTGCTGATATATGTACTTCAAGCTCTTGTGGTCCGTGTACATGTTCAATTTCTCACCGTACACGTAGTGCCTCCATTGCTTCAGGGCAAAGATAATCGCAGCCAACTACAGATCATGAGTCGGGTAATTCTTCTCATGCGGTCGTAGTTGCCTAGACCTATAAGCGATTATTCTTCCTTCTTGCATTAAGACACAACCAAGCCCACGATGTGAAGCATCGCTGTAAACATCATACTCAACACCTGCTCTAGGCAAAGCCAAAATAGGTGCAGTAGTCAGTTTCTCTTTCAACTCCTGAAAGCTCGCCTCACATTGCTCAGTCCACTTGAAGCTCACATTCTTCTTGGTCAAACCAGTAAGCGGCACGGCTATCTGAGCATAACCTTGAATGAATCTCCTGTAGTATCCAGTCATTCTAAGAAAACTTCTGACTTCCTTTACTGTAGTAGGCCTAGCCCAATCTCTCGCTGCCTCTATCTTCTGAGGGTCAGTTGCCACTCCCTCCTTAGAAAGGATGTGACCTAGGAATGCCACTTCAGATTTCCATAAATCGCACTTGGATAACTTGGCATACAACTTCTGCTCTTCCAGCTTCTTCAAAACTGCTGCCAGATACTCGGTGTGCTCCTCTTCTGACTTGGAGTACACGAGGATATCGTCGATAAACACCACGAAGAAAGAATCAATGAACGGCCTCAGAACTCTGTTCATCAAATCCATGAAGATTGCGGGTGCATTCGTCACTCCAAATGGCATAACTAAGAATTTGTAATGCCCATGTCGAGTTCTAAATGCAGTTTTCTGCACATCTTCAGCTTTCACTCGAACTTGGTGATATCCTGATCGAAGATCTATTTTGAAGAATACAGCTGCTCCTTGTAGACAATCGAACAAGTCATCAATTCGAGGAATAGGATACTTATTCTGAACAGTGACCTTATTCAGCTCCCGGTAATCGATACACATTCTCATCGATCCATCCTTCTTCTTTACCAAAAGCACTGGTGCTCCCCAAGGTGACGCACTAGGTTGAATAAAGCCTTTCTCCAACAGTTCCTCAATCTGTCGCTTCACCTCATCCTGTTCCACTAGAGCCATCCTATACGGTGCCTTAGAAATGGGTGCACTCCCTGGTTGAACAGTGATGCTGAACTCTACATCACGATGCGGGGATAACCCAGGAAAATCATCCAAGAACACAGTCGGATAGTTCCGAACCACAGGAATCCCTTGCACTTCCACAGGAGTCTCTTCCTTGCGGATAGCTGCCACCAGCTTAGAACACTTCTTCTTCCCTTGGAAAGTGACTTCAGGTCCACCTGGAGCCTTCACTGTTACTGTCTTGGTCTTACACTCGATGCTTGCACTGTACACCGACATCCAATCAATGCCAATGATAACATCAACTCCCAAGATAGTCAGCTCGATCAGATCAATCCCAAAGATTCGATCTCCAATTACGATCTCACAATCAGTATAATACCGATCAGTGGTTAAAGTTTCCCCTGATGGAGTAGCTACTGCTAAGATCTTGCCTGGAAAAATCTTCGGTTCAACTCCCAACACTATAGCAAATTTAGGAGACACAAAAGTATGAGAGGATCCAGTATCGAACAACACAACAGCTTTCATTCCATGTTCTGATGTAAAAGGTCCATCAAATTCGAAGTATGAAACATGAACTTTGAATCAACTTGAATTTCGTTGAATTCCAAACTTTATACATTCGAATTGAAAAACATTTCTTGACATCAGAATGGGAATAGTAGAAGCTACAACAGTCTAACTCCTACGGTTCCTCTTCGCTTCTCGAAGTTCTTACCGTAGTTCATCAACCTCATCCTTCAGCACAACGGTCAAATTCTTCCTCTTCTCGAGTTCCCATACCCGATGACTGAGAACTGCAAAGTCGTCCTTACGCTTTGCCAGCTGAGCCTCCAATAATCCGACACTCTCTCGCAGTGTCTCTACCTGCCTCTGAAGAGAAGTCACAAGACTATTTGGAATGGGTTCTTCTTCTTCGTTAGAAGAGTCACCAGATGAATCCGGTGGTGGGGTGATCTCTCGGGATTCAGGCCATTCTTCTCCGTCAGAATCTGCTTGCCCTGGATAGTACTCTTCATCGGAATCTGCCTGTCCAGGATGGTACTTTTCCTCGATGATATGCCGGTCGTCGTCTCCAGCAGGGTCGAAGTGATCAGCCATCTTAGAAATAGAGAGGAAGAAGCATAAGTCATAGAGCAACACAAATGTAAGTCTCTTACATTTAAATCTCTAGACTCAAACACACACACTAATGTCCACTTCTAGGGTGTCGTTCCTAATAAATTTGTACAAGTGTGAAAGCGTAGCTCTGATACCACTCTGTAACGCCCCGAATCCCAAATACAACTGAATTCGAGATGTTCTACAAGATCTTTCCACTTCTTTTAGTACAATTTTACAAGGAAATTTGAACTTTTCACTTTACATCAGAGTTTACATAAAACTTTACACTTTACATTGCACAGCGGAAGTCAAATTTACAACAATTGAATAAATGTACAACAACATTGGATAATCTTTAAGCATCCTTTCCTCTTTAATCTTTATCATGTCATTTACCTGCATATAAGACTGTGGGTACGTCAGTTTATTTAACCGACGAACATTATACACGGCCATCCTCTCTATACCGGAAATAGTATAACTTATTTTCCATATTTAGCAACCATAAACTTGTCACATATCAAACTAAACGGACTACCCTATTGATGTCGTGTTGTGATTGTGCACTTAGTCCTTAATGCAGTTATTTACGTTACATGATACTAATGCACATTTGTTCGGATTCTATGCATCCCATACTACATAGGTCCGAGGGCAAGCCTCTTAATCGTTCTTCATCTTTGTAGGGTTCAATCCCTCGCCATGACTTAATCTACTACTGTAATTATGGTAGGTATCCTAGATGATCTATGAGTACAAGCACGTGTACAGAAAACCTAGAGGGGAATCCCACGTCATGTCACGACGCATCGTGAAGACAGCCTGTGGCAATTCAGCCTCCTTATGGCACACGATCCTCTTGCAGTCACCAAACATCCCATAAGCGTCAACACCGGGACGGTACCCTGGAGCAGTATCCACGTCATGTCACGACGCATCGTGATGACAGCCTGTGAATACTCTCACGCCGCCAATCCAGTGGCCCTCATACTCATGTTTTTCTCCTACTTTCATCACGTCTCCACTATGTACTAATGCTTAGTTTTTATCAGAATCATGAACAAAATAAAAGCTCTAGAGTTAGCCTCTCCACTAAACCGGACTTATTCATTCATTCAAACATGACCAACCTTGGTCTTTCCTTTCAATTTTCATTTCATTTCATTCCAAATGCCGGGGGAGACTTAGCTACTCTTTTGTTTCAATTTCAATTCAAATTTCCAACATTGAGCATTTCCACTCATAAGTTCATATGTTGAGTTATCATACTCAAGTAGCATTTCTCTTTTCCAATCATGATTTCTAAATTATCCAATAGTCCATAATTATACATTAAATTCAACTATTCATCATGTAACTCATGAAATGTTATTTTCACATAAAAACCCACATCGCTAATTATTCAATCAAAGGTGAACATTTACACTTCATAATTTCCTACACTATTCTCTGATGAGAATAATTTGCATCACGTCACACAATATAATTTCTTCTTGCCACATTAGTTTTCTAATCCTTCATTTCAAATTCTTTTTGCAAGATATAATTTCACAACAATATAAATATAGAACCATAGTTCTATTTACACATTTTATTCTCAAATCATGTTTTATTTCATACAAATAATCCCCAAATTATTTTTCTTAAGTCCTACATATTTTTAGAAGAATAACCATATTTTTTTCCACAATTTTTTGATCACCAAAATGTTAAAAAAATAAGTTTTTCCAATCTTGCCGAGGGCAAGATTCGAATCCAGAACCCCGGAGAACACAGCCGACAGCACAAACCACTAGGCCAAAGGTGCTAGACGGTATAAGTACGGCTGAGAGCTTTAAATGCTCTCGGCTGCGCACTTTAACCCTTTTTTTTTCAAAAATGCAAAGTACGTTACTGAGGAGATTCGAACCAGCAACCTCAGAGAAACAGGCCGCGCGCTCTGACCACTTGAGCTACGCGCTCAGGTTGTCAAGTACACTTCGAAATTCTTTTTAAAACAATTCTCTCTGTTATTTAAAACATTTCGACGTTCATCGAATTCTCCTTTCAATTTTCTTTTATAGAATTTACTGTAAATTTCCAGATTGGCTATTCTCAACCTAAATTATACTCCAGTATAATAAAGAGTAATTTTTTTCAATAATTAATACATATTTTCATACAACTAATTCGAAATGTGAAATATCACTACCACATTTTCTTCTCTTTTCAACATTTTTTAGCAATTAGCATTCTAATCTCTTTATCAACAAATTTCACATTAGTTCTCTGTCTTTAATCATTTACCCAACATACAAACTCATATTTAAAATTATTCATGCCCACATTAACACCAAAGATCTATTTAACACAAGAAATAGCATTATCAATCTACTAACTTTTGTATGTAATTCTTGATGGTAATAAATGTGTTTTCTTCAATCAATCCATAATCCTAATCAATTCGCATACAACCTTAAATAATAGAACCACAAACAAATTTGCATATCCACATTTCAATCATTCAATAGGTTATTTTTCCTAATTAAGTGTACTCTTCTTAATCTCTTTCATGCTTCATTCATTCATTTCTAACATGCATTTCTAATTTAGAAATATGGAGAATTTACCCACCTCAATGGAGAGACAAACACAATTAGCAACTTCCTAAACAAAAGTCCTTGCACACGAACGGTCCTCCTTCTAGAAGCACGCACTCGAGCCTCCAAGAACACCAAAGCCGAGCACCTCCACAAGCCACCGAGAGCACTCCCTATGCCGGCCTCCTATCCTTCTTGTTTGATGCACCAACCCACACAATCTCTCAATCTTTTAACTCACTAAAATAGCTACTAGATAATGTAATTGAACTATAGGTTTGGAAGAAAATAATTTTGCACAAGAATAACTAGCCATTGGGGGGGGGGGGGTGTATTTATACTAAAATCTTCATGGAATGGAGGGCTAGGATCACTAGGATCAAGTAATTGGTTATAAGATGGAGGGCTAAGATGAAAGTAGGAGTTGCATTAACTACCCACAACCAAGTAACCACCAAGCATGATCTCCATTAAAATTTTGATTTTTCCTCCAAAAGAAGCAATCCGGCCTACAATAGGAAGTGCATATTGCACGTGTACGTGCAATGCACGTGCAAGCATTTGCCTCCAAAAATTTGTACATTAATTTTTTGTATAAAAATAAAATAGTCTTTAAATTGTATTCTACATGACAAGTTGTATAAAAATAGTTCATGGGCTTTAGTTTATGGGCCAAAATAATTATTATAAAAATAATAAATTAAATTAACTTTGGGCTTTTAAAGAAAAGGCTTTTTGTCTAATTGAAAGAAGGCTTTATAAAAATAATTACAAGCACATATTTAAAAATCTATATTCATCATAATGAAAATAATCATAACATTTAATTCAACTAAAAATATTGCACGTGCACACTACGTGCAAAATAAATAATTTTTCATTAAATGAAAAATCGGAGCATTACAGAGGGCAAGCCCTTAATCGTTCTTCATCTTGTAGGATTCAATCCCTCGCCATGACTTAAGCTACTACTGTAACTACAGTAAGTATCCTAGATGTTTTCTGACCTACGAACTCATGTCTAGGTGCCCTGGAGGGAATCCCAACGCACTATCACATGACTCATCATGCAGGCATCCTGTGGTAATTCAGCTGCTACCATAGACATGACACCACCCGCAGTCGTCAAACACCCTACAAGCGTCGCCACCGGGACGGTACTGTGGAGCAGTATCCACGCCCTATCATGACTCATCGTGGGACATCCTGTAAATACTCTCACGCCGCCAATCCAATGGCCCTCATACTCAATGTTTTTCTCTTACTTTCATTACATCTTCACTATGTATCTAATCCTTAGTTTAATTGAATCATGAATAAAATCAACTCTTAGAGTGTAGCACTTCCACTATACCGATCTTATTCATTTAATTTCACATGACCCAACCTTGGTCTTCTCATTTCAAAATATCATTTCACAATTCTTTCATTGCCGGTACAAGGCTTGGCTATACTCTAATTCTCAACTTCAACTCATAATTACAATGTCATACTCATAAGACCTTTTCATGATTAATCACAGTTCATGTTTCAAAAGCATAGTACTCATGTATTCATATCTTTCATAATTCATCACAATCTATAATTCAATTTCACGTGCAATCCATATGCAAGAGTCAATTTCAATTAATAATCACCAATAATTTATGTGTTCCACACATCTATTATTCACAAATCAAATCTTACTACAAACACATTTTTATAATTCCATTTAATCAAACGCGTCACAACTTTCAAAATTTCCTCTTTTATAACCCAAAATCTTCATTTATTTTTCTTTGTTTAAAAAGTAATTCAATTTCAAAAATGAGTCCCTTTATTGCAAAAACCCCAATTTCTTATTCACACTTCTTCAAAAGTTGTATAAATATTTCCTAATAAGTTCCAATAATTTTTCAGAATTTAATCCATAATTTTTCTGATTTTTATTCTATTTTAAAAGTCCATTTTAATTCAAAATCTCAAAAAAAATATTTTTTTTCTAAACTCCAAACCCACCAAGATTCGAACCAGCAACCAGCGGTGAGGTAGACAGCGCACAAGACCAAAGCGCCACAGCCGCCCATCGATTTAACTAGGGATTATAAGCCCTATGTGTTATGTTCCCGGCGATTTGGATTTTTAACAAAAACAACAAAATAAAACACAGCTTCGGGGTATCGAACTCGAGACCTCCGACTACTGTAGCGAACCCAAGTCTCTTCCGACCAGTTGGTCTAAGTGGGCATATTGATTGGAAGGTATAAAAAATAAGTTTTGATCTTAATTCTCTATTCAAGTTATACTTTAGAAATTTCTCAAAAACGAGTTTGTCTCTTTTTCTCCTTTTTTGAGAACAAAAATGTCCAGAAATAAAATACATTTAATTTAATAATAGCCAGTATATTTAAAGGTATTTTTCCCTCTTTTGAAATATGTATTTAGCCTTAGTTTCATTTTATGAACACCATTTCGACATTTGAAAACTAATACGTAATTATTCATAATTAAATGATTTCACACATAATTTACTACTAAGATATTTTGATAACTATGATATTTTTTAAGAGCACAAAAATTAACTTTATAAGTGAGTAAAGACTTCCATTTTTATTAATTAGTCTACACATAATACATTCATTTATTCGTATGCAAAAGGACCTTCTTTTTCGTTTATTCAAATCTTTCACATGATAAATATCGCAATAGGGAATCACATTACATCTATTAACAATCAATTCAATCAATTCAACTTTAACACACTATTCTACTCTAGCATTTTTAATCAATAAGCATAGTTCAATTTCTTACTAGCGAATTTCACACAATTGCAATTGAAACATAATCAACATGCATTCTAATGTGTATAACAATGAGAACATATACTTTTACTCATAGTTAATCAATTTAGTAATCAAACAACACACATTTTCTAATTATCAATTCTCTTTTAATTAGGCGAGCATGCATTTCATTTCAACTAGTAGCTTATAATAAAAATTCAATTTTATTCCCTAACATGATTTCTACTCTAGAAGTAATGAGAAACACCCACCTTTTGAAGAAAACCAATTAAGAAAATCTCCTAGAGCATCCTAGATCGCGGTGCAACGAACTCCTTCCCTTGCTCCTTGCCAAAAAACGAGAGCACCAAATAGAGATGGCCGGCCTCCAATGGGGGGGGGGGGGGGGGTATTTATACTAATTTTAGAATAGATTGGAGGGCTAGGATTTGTTGGATAGTTATAGAATGGAAGGCTAGGATAGGAGAGGAAGTTGTAGCAACCACCCACACACAAAGTAACTACCCATGCACACACACCCACACTCTCCATCTCTCCTACCACATCCCGGCCCCAAAGAGTGTGCAATGCACACTACGTGCATTGCACGTGCCACCTAGTATCCCTATTTAGAAGTTTGTACAACTTTAATTAATCAAAATTTTCATCATTTGTCTCCACATGACAAGTGTGACCATTTAATTGATTTATTAAATTTGTGGGCTTCACAATTAGTGGGCTTACGCTTGTGGGCCAAGACAAAAAATTAATAATTTATTAAAGTGGGCTCAAACAAATAAAATATTATTTTAGGCTTTAGAAATAGGCCTTTAGAAAAAAAATAAAGGAAAATAATTGTTCATACTAAAATGAAATTTTATAAATAAAAATAAATAAATAATATACACATGAAATTTGCACGTGCACAACACGTGAAAATCAATATTTTTATTAAAATGAAAGTTTAGGGTATTACAGTAACCTTTTTCAAGTGAAATCTGGACTCTATTTATAGAGTAGCAACTCCAGATTCGTTGGAAAACAGTTAAAGTGGTACCATCAACTGGCAGAAAAGATTTTGAATTCGAATATCAAATTTAAAACCTCAGAAAACTGTCAAAACTGCTCGAATAGTCTATTGGGTTGCCAAAGGAGTCAACTGGTCAAAGCTTGAGTAAGTTCAGATTGTTTGGTATTTGAACAGTCGACTGCTTTAACAAAGTAAGTCGACTGGTACTTGACAGTTGAATTCATACAAGCTTTAATTTGACATTTTTGATTTTAATAAACTTTAATTTAGTCTTAGGGGATGTGTGAGTGTGTGCATCAAGGCTATTACAAGATTTCTAAGCAAACATATCAAATATTACAATTTTGTACATCAATTTATATAAACAATCTTTTGTTCTTGAGCTGATCACTTTGAAAATCTTTGAAGCTTTGAATGATACTTGTCTTGTAGCTTGATCTTGAACTTTGAAAGCTTTGGGTTCGCACTGCAAGAGACATGTTGAATAGACATGTGTATCGTTTCGTAGTCATCAAAATCAAGAATCAAAAAACGAGACAGTTGAGTAAATCTAGTTTCATATTCTCAGATGGTCATACCTCCCTGCTTTAGATTTTGAAATTCCATTGCCTTTTCTTCTTGTACGTCTAGGGCAAAATAATGCTTCTTAACTCGTCCAGGAAGTTCTCCCATTCTATTGGTCCTCTTCCTATACTTCATTTCACAGATTACCACCTGACTTGGCTAAAAATACGATTAAATTGATACCGTTCAAACTGAGCACGAATCTTAAAGCTCTCAGGGGTAAAACGGTAATTTCACCTACAAACAGGTCTGAAATGGGAACTGGGTCTCTCTACAAAGCCCAGTAACCCGAAAACAGATGTCCTATTGGGCGTGGGTGGCAACCTATTTCAAACCAGCCCAGATATTTAAAGACTAATTCAAATTCGTGATTATCTCCAAGACGCAGTTTAAACTGCCTCTCTTATCATGAAATGAGTTTAAACTCTGCATCTTAATGATTATCTCTAAACTATCTCTTAGGGCGACTATAAATACTCATCTCCCCCCACCATAACAAGGTAATCAATATTTTTTTACATAAACGCTCTTTCATAATCTTCCTGATTACGGACTTGAGCATTGGAGGGTTTGTCGTCAGGATCCATCCCGGTGTATCGAACTTTTTGCTGGTCAAGGGCAGCAACAAGAAACAGTCAAATGCCGGTGAAAAGTCAACAGGTTTGCCTCTATTATTTCCTAAAAATCCACAAATACATCTGTTTGCTCCCACACCGAAATCAACAACAACAGATTGGCACCGTCTGTGGGAAACGAAAAAGCAATCCAACTTACTTCACCAGTGAAGTTAGTTTCCAAGCCGTGCCTCCAAAGAAAGGAAAAGCAGCAGCCTCAGCAGCAGAGTCACTCCACTTCCTCCTCCTCCTCCACTCCATGATGTTCCTCTTCAATTCGACCAGCAAGTTCAGCAGCCGTAGCCTAAACAACGTCTTTCCCAACAGTCTCCTCCTCAGTAGGCCCCTCCTGGATCTCGGGGGGCTGCCCCGGGCGGCTCTCGGCGAAGTCGTCCCAAGCAACACCCTCATCATAATCATGTCTCGATTCACAATGCTTCCTCCGATTCCATGGCCTCCCACAGTCTCCCAGGGCCGCGAGACCTTCGTCATGGCATCGTCGACCTTCAGTAGGGGATAGATCTCCGAACTCACTTCAATGAGAGGCGAGCCGCCGAGGAAATCCCTCACCCTGAGCACCAAAGGGCTTCCAGAGGACGGTCCCCCCGCATGCCAGAACCTAGAAGATCGCACTCCCCCAGAAGGCGTAGAGAGTCCCCTCCTCGCCATCACCGGAGGAGTCGTACCCCGAGAAGTCGGCCAGCAACCAGGGACCACCGAGATGAAGGGGGCTCCTCTCACTCGGGCAGTGCTCCGGAATTTCAAAGTGGACATCCTTCGGGCCCTCAATATCGCCACTAATCGTGATCGCCGCTCACCTAGCCCTCGTCACATCGCTCCTCATGAAGGAGAATCCCGAGGGTCGGCTAGATCCCAACAGGTGGAAAACTCGGTCCATCGCCATCTCCACAAGA
Source organism: Hemerocallis citrina (assembly GCA_017893485.1). Taxonomy (NCBI): domain Eukaryota; kingdom Viridiplantae; phylum Streptophyta; class Magnoliopsida; order Asparagales; family Asphodelaceae; genus Hemerocallis; species Hemerocallis citrina. The sequence continues at coordinate 20,451,997 of CM030367.1, forward strand.
TGGAGAGATGCCTTGGCATACTGGACAAAGAAGAAGAGCAGTGGGCAAGGAACTTTCGCCCGAGCACGCCTCCATTCTCTCGAACCATCATGGAAGCCCCAGTCCCAGAAAACTTTAAACACCCTCACTTTGAGTCGTACAATGGGGAGTCAGACCCCGCTGACCACATCGAGAGCTTCAAAACTCTCATGATGATTTACCAGGCTTCGGATGCCCTCCTTGGCAAAACCTTCCCGGCCACGCTGAAGGGACCTGCGAGAGAATGGTACTCTCGACTCACTCGTGCCTCCATCTTCTCCTTCGATCAGTTCGAGGAGCTCTTCCTTACCCATTTTGTGAGTAGCCGTCGGGCCGAGAAGACAAGCACATCTTTTCTAGCACTCAGTCAAAGGAAGGGCGAGTGGTTAAGAAACTATGTCAAGCGCTTTACCACGGAGGCTCGGTCTATCGCCTCCCTAGATCAGTCGGTAGCTTCTGCAGCGTTCCGACACAACATTAACCGCGCCAACTTGAAGGCATCTCTTGCTAAAAGCCGCCTCGAGACTTCTGAGAACTCCTACTAAGGAGCAAGAAATATATTAGGGTAGAGGAGGCCCTCCTCCCACTTGATCAGCAAAAGCCCCTATCCGGGAACAAACAAAAGGGTGCAGAAGAATAAGGGGCTAAAAATCTTCAGAAGGATAATGGTGGCCAGGGCCGCCCTCCTCCCCATTTTGAAAAGTTTACCCCGCTTAATGCCAGTGTCTCAGCCATCATAATGGAGGTCGGGAAAGATGAATACACTGGGTAAGAAAAGGAACAGGGAAAATTGGTGCTGCTTTAATAGGAACCATGGCCACGACACAGGTGACTGTCGGGCCCTCAAAGATGAGATTGAAGCCATCATTCAGAGGAGGCAACTCGCTAGGTTCGTAAGGAAGGACAGAACAGATCCTCTGCTTCCCCGAGGTGCTAATAAGTGAACTGAGTGACCCGTTGAGACACCAGACTCCGAAGCTGAAGCGATCTTACACCTAACTCACGGTGTAACACCCCGAATTCCAAAACAGGCTGAATTCGAGTTCCACGGGATCTTTTCACTTCACTTCGTACAATTTTACAAGGAAATTAAAACTTTACTTTACATCAGAGTTACATTACCTTAACACTTGTACAGCGGAAGCAAATTTTACAACAATGAATGAAATACAACAAAACTTGAATAATCTTTAAGCATCAACTCCTCCTTAGTCTTTTTCATGTGCTTTACCCTGTATAGAAACTGTGGGCACGTCAGTTCATTCAACTGACGAAATATTATACATGGCCATCATCTCTATGCCGAAAACAGTATAACGATTCTCAACACTTAACAAACCACAAACTTGTTCACAAACAAAGCTAAGGAGACTATCTATTGATGTCGAGTTGTGAATGTGCACTTAGTCCTTAATGCAATTATTTATGTTATATGACACTAATGCGCACTTGTTCAGAGTCTATGTAGCCCATACTACATAGGTATGAGGGAAAGCACTTAACCGTTCTTCATCTTGTAGGGTTCAATCCATTGCCATGACTTATTCTACTTCTGTAACTATGGTAAGTATCCTAGATGTTCTACGAACTACGAACTAATGTCTAGGCACCCTGGGGAGAATTCCAACGCACTGACACATGACTCATCATGTAGGCATCCTGTGGTAATTCACCTCCTACCATAGATATGACACCACCCGTAGTCGCCAAACACCCCACGAGCATCGCCAAACACCCCACGAGCGTCGCCACCGGGACGGTACTCTGGAGCAGTATCCACGTCCTACTCATGACGCATCATGGGACATCCTGTGGATACTCTCACGCCGCCAATCCAATGGCCCTCATACTCAATGTTTTTTCTCTTACTTTCATCACATCTTCACTATGTATCTAATCCTTAGTTTAATTGAATCATGAACAAAACCAATCCCTTAGGGTTAGCACTCCCATTATACCGGTCTTATTCATTCATTTCACATGAACCAAATCTTGATATTTTCATTTCAAATATCATTCCAACATTTCTTTCATTGCCGGTATGAGGCTTAGCTACACCCTAGTCCTAATTTCAACTCATAATTACAACATCGAGTTTTCATACTCATAAAGTCCTCTTTCATGATTAATCATAGTTCACATTTCATATTCATAATGCTCTTCATAACTCATCATGTCATCTAATTTCAATTTTCAAGTACAACATCATGCGTAAATAATTAAAATTCAATTCTTCTAACATGTCATATTCACTAGTTCATATTTCCACATAATTCTCTTAATCTTTATTTTAATCCATACTAATTTCACAATTCACAATTTCACTTAGTTTCACAATTCACACTTTTCAAATTTCTCATTACAAAATCTCATTTTTAAATTCCTTAAAACAATCCGTTTAATTTTCTTTATCTAAAAGGAAATTTAAGTTAATAATTAAAATAAGTCTCTTCTTGAAAAATAGTCTCGGATTTTCAATTACATTTCATCAAAAGTTATAGAAATATATTTCATGAAGACTAGATAATTTCTAGGATTTTTCCCACATTTCTATTTCAATTTTAATTTATTTTTATAACCCAAAAATATTAATTATTTCATCAAAACCACTTCTTTAAACTGAAACCCACACCCGGCTTCGAACCCACAACCAACGGCCCAAAGGACAACACCCAAGACCACTGCGCCAAACCACAAAGGCGATATGAATTGGGTTTTAACCCATGTATATTAGATCTCGATGTTTGGGTTTTTGAAAAAAAAAACAGAACAAAAGGCTCCTACTCGGAATCGAACCCGAGACCAGAGACAACCACCCCCCACCACTGTAGCGACTGAAACCCTTCCGACCAAATGGTCTAAGTGGCCAGATTGTCTCAATTACTGTTGAGTTGTTTATAACTCAGTTCTCTGTTCAATACTAATTTCCCAATTTTCAAAATGATTTTGTTTCTTTTTCTTCTCTTTTCACAATAAAAATTTTCAGATTGTAATCTATATAAAATTACAGTAAACCAGTACTTTCATATTCATTATTTGCTTTATAAAACATGCATTTGAGTCATATTTTAGTTTCTATGTCCATACTTTTGACATTAAGAACAAAATTTCCATTTCTACATAATTTACAATCTAAATTTCACAAAACTAATTTATTTCTTTATTCCCTCACTTATTAACACCCTACAATATTTTAAAACACAATTTTCATCTTTCTTTCAATTGAATTACTCTAATTTAAACAATTAACACTTTCATGATGCATTTAATTACAATTTGTCTCATAAGCACACAATTTCCATAAAGCATAACTCATAAACATATTGCATGGCAATAGTGATAGATTCTTAGCACTTTAAATTCACAATTTATCACTAAGAATCATTTTAACAATCAATCTCTAAATTGCCATTCCATCTCTAATTTATCAAACATGACACTAGAATTTCTTAATTTCTCTATAACCATTTTATCAAATCATTCATAGCATGGCATCTAAATTTAGAAGCATGAGAAACACCCACCTATTGAAGAAAACGAATTGAAAGTTCCTAGAGTGTAAGAAAGTAGCATTCTCCTCCTAGAATGTATTGCAATTTGCCTTCTCCTCCTTGAATTGCTTGAAACCCAAACCCTTCTTGTGCTCCTTGGATGGTTGGCCAGCCTCTTCTTGGTTGGAACACACACAAATTAGCACACTCTAATCTTTTACTCATTAGTACTTCTTAATCTTTTCACTCTCCTATGAATTTCTTTCTTTCTTTCTTTTTCTTTACAAAAATTTCTTAGTGTTGTATGCATACAAGTGAGGGGTATTTATAATAGTTTTAGGGTGAAATGGAGGGCTAGGATTGCATTAGATGGTTGTAGATAAATGGCTAGGATACATTGGAAAGTTGTAGCAACCACCCATGAACAAGTAACCACCCATCCACTAAGTCATTTCCCCACTCTCCTTGACTCCATTTCAGGCCAAAGTAGAAGGGTGTGCAATGCACACTCTTGTGCATGCACGTGCCAAAATGTAGCACCCCTAACTACTAGTTGTGCATGATCATTTAATTAATTGTCTAAAAAAATGATCTACATAACAATTCATGTTATTTAAAAGAGGAAATAACTAGTGGGCTTTAATTAGTGGGCTCAAAATTTAATGGGCTAAATAAAATAAAATAAATAATTAGGATGGGCTTTTAAAATAAACAACTAGGCTTTCAAAAAATAAAGGAGAGATGAAAAGATATTTCCTCATACTACAAAATAAATAATTTTTTATAAAAATGAACCTGAATTAATACGTGCAATGCACGTAAAATTCACAAACCTTCACTTAATTTAAAAATAAAGAATTAGGGTATTACACACAGAGGCCCAATAGGGGGAGATTTGAACTCCTCTCGAAAAGCCTTCATCCGAGAGGTGAACTCAGTGCATAATCATCCTCCTCCCAAGGGCCTTGGGGTTCCTGTTACCTTTTCAGACAAGGATTTGGAAGGCGTCCGAACGCCTCATTGTGATGCTCTTGTGATAAACCTCCAAATGGCTAACTTCGAAGTGCACCGAGTCCTGGTCGACAATGGCAGTTCAGTTAATATCCTTTTTCTAGAAGCCTTCCAGGGCCTCAAGTTGTTTAGGGACCGCCTCAAGCCCGCGGGCTACACTCTCCACGGGTTCTTCGGGGTTCTAGTGACAATCGATGGAGTTATAACTCTCAATGTAACCACTGTCAAAACCCCGATCACTCGAACCGAACCGATGGATTTCTTTGTGGTAGACGTAAAGGCCACTTACAATGTCATTCTGGACCGACCCGGCCTAGCTGCTCTTCAAGCCGTACCCTCAGCCAACCATATGAAGAGAAAATTCCCCACGACATCTGGGGCTGGAGAAGTCAGAGGGAGCCAGGAGATGGCTCACAAATGTTACATTACTTAGGTAGGAGGGCCGGTCTTCTCTCTTGAATCCCTCGAGCTCCCCCAAGGGAGTAGCCAAGCTATCTCAGAACCGATCAATGAGTTGGAAGAAATAGTCTTCTCAGAAGAAGACCCAATGAAGAATTTCCAAATTAGTAAGATCCTTCCCCTCCTGTAATGCCGACATTATCCGATGCATAAGGGGAAATCACGACCTATTCGCTTGGACTGCGACAGATATGCCTAGAATCTCGGAAGAACTTCACATGCATCACCTTAGTGTTGCTCTGAAGCCAAACCTGTCTAGCAAAAACGTTGCAAATTTGAACCAGAATGCCAACAGGCAATCAAAGAAGAAGTAGAGAAACTCTTGAATGCTCGGTTCATACAGGAGGTTAACGAGTGGCTGTCCAATGTCGTGATGGTCAAAAAGGTCAACGAAAATTGGAGAATTTGTATTGATTTCACGGATCTGAACAAAGCTTGTCCAAAAGATTCATTCCCTATCCCAAGCATTGATGCTCTGATTGATGCAACCTCCGGCCACGAACTCTTGAGTTTCATGGATGCCTTCTCCGGGTACAACTAGATCAGGATGTTTCCCCTTGATATTCTGAAGAATTCGTTCGTAACAGACCAAGGCCTATACTGCTACCGAGTCATGACCTTCGGGCAAAAGAACGTCGGTGTAACTTATCAGTGCCTTTCCAACAAGGTCTTTAGAGAACAGAACGGCCGGAACATAGGAATCTATGTGGACGACTTGTTGGGAAAAAGCATCAGCAAATTGAACCATGTGTCTGACCTTCAGGAGGCCTTCGATGTGTTGCGGAGTCACAACATGAGACTAAACCCAAATAAATCTGCCTTTGGTGTCTCATCTGGTAAATTCCTTGGGTTCGTGGTTTCCCAAAGACGCATAGAATCCAACCCGGAGAAGATTCAAGCCATACTGAACATGGCTCCCTCTTCCAGTGTCATAGATGTACAAAAAATCACAGGACACCTCGCGTCCATAGGGTGCTTTCTCTCCAAGTCAGGAGAGAAGTGTCTCCCGTTCTTCAAGGCCCATAGAGGAACAACAGGCTTCGAGTGAGGGCAACAGCAGCAGGAGTCCTTCGACCAACTCAAAGCCTATCTGGTCAACCCCCCACTCTTGAGCAAGCCAAAGCCCGGAGAAGTCCTCTACATATACTTTGCCACCTCAAAACAGACCCACAGCACCGTCCTGGTGAGAGAATAAGATAAGACGCGAAGGCCGATCTACTATGTGAGTAAGGTCCTCAGAGACGCCGAACTTCGTTATCCAAGGGTAGAAAAGATGGCCTATGCGTTAGTCATGGCAGCCCGAACGCTCCACCCCTACTTCCAGTCCCATTCAGTGGTCGTTCTTACCGACCAGCCACTCAAGCAAGTGCTCCATAAGCCCAAAACTTCGGGGCACCTTATGAAGTGGTCCATAGAGCTGAGACAACATGATATCAACTATCAGCCCAGAACTGCTATCAAGGCACAAGCCCTGGCAGAATTTATAGTAGCGAGCACTATCCCTGACCCCAGCGAGGCAAGAGAGGAACCCCCATTCTGGATCGTGTATGTTGATGGGTCCTCATGCACTGACGGGAGCGGAGCAGAGGTCATCCTGATTGGCCCCAATAACTTCGTTCTTCAGTATTCACTCCGCATTAATTTACGGTCATCAAACAACGAGGCAGAATATGAGGCTTTCACAGCCGGTTTGTGCCTAGCACGCAAGGCCGGGGCGCAGCGTGTCAAAGTATTCAATGACTCACAGCTAGTAGTGAACCAGGTATCGGGAGAGTATAAGGCAAGAGATGATCGCTTGGTCAAATATTTGGCCAAGGTCAAAGAGCTGCTAACTACTTTCAAAGATGTACAACTCCAATGAATCCCTCGAGAAGAGAACGGGCAGGCAGATTCCCTCTCAAAGTTGGCATCCTCTTCCCTCCAGGGGCTCGCACGTACCGTCATGATAGAGGTCCTCTTGAAATCCAGCATCGAGGAAGAAGGCCTCGAACTATTGGAGATACTACCCCTAGCACTCGGGGAGAATTTGATGAAGCCCCTACTCAAGTTTCTCAACGACGGAATCCTCCTTCCAGACCCAAAAGAGGCTAAAAAAGTCAGAACCAGAGCCGAGCGATACACGCTCATTGAAGGGGTCATGTACAAGCGCTCTTACCCTCAAGTCAACGGCAGACCCTACTTGAGATGCCTCTCCCCCGAGGAGGCCTAGTACGCTAAAGGAGACCCATGAAGGGATGTGTGGCGCACATTTGGGAGCAAGGTCCCTCGCCCGCAAAATCCTAAATTATGGTTATTTCTGGCATACTCCTTAGCGACGCCGAACAGCCAATGCACCCCTGTCAACAGTTCTCAACAATTCGGCGCTTACCACAAGCCCAGCTGTGCTCCTTATCCAGTCCGACCCCTTTTGCAATGTGGGGGATGGACTTGCTCGGGCCATTTCCTCTACCGCCTGGCCAGCTGAAGTTTCTTATCGTTGCAATCAACTATTTCTCAAAATGGATCGAAGCCGAGCCTTTAGCAACAATCACTGAGAACAGAGTCCAACGGTTCTTTTGGAAGCACATCGTCTGCAAATTCGGTGTACCTCGAGCCTTAATAACAGACAATAGGACCCAATTTATAGGGGCAGCCTTCCGCAATTTTTGCGCGGATCTTGGTATCCAGCAACGATTCTCCTCAATATCCCACCCGCAATCCAACGGTCAAGCTGAGAACGCCAATCAGCAAATTCTCTCCAGTCTAAAGAAGTGACTGGACAAGTCCACCAAGGGATTATGGGTCGAACAACTCCCCAATGTGCTCTGGATATACCGCACTACTAAGAAGACCCCCACAGGAGAATCTCCCTTCAACCTTACTTACGGCACCAAAGCCATCATCCCACTGGAAGTTGGCCTACCTTCTCCCCGCTTGATTGCCTTCAATGAAGAGCAAAATTCAAACCAACTTCGGGGTAACTTGGACCTCAATGATGAGATTCGAGAAAGATCCTCCATCCGTCAGGAGATTTATCGACGAAGGATCGAGCAGTCCTACAACAAAAGAGTCCGCCCCACAAATTTTAAAGAAGGAGATATGGTTTTGCAAAAACTATCAATTTCTTCCCCGAGCAGAAAGGGAAACTATCTTCTAATTGGGAAGGGCCGTAAAGGATCTCCAAAGTTGTTCGCCCTGGTGCTTATCAACTTGAAGAACTGAGGAGCAAGAGGGTGACAAGAACATGGAATGCAGAACACTTGTTGAAGTACCAAGAGGGTGTTTAAACACCGCTCCAAGCAACTTCTAATCCAAGAGCATTTCCATGTTTGTTTTTCTTCTTATTTAGTTGATTTTTTCAAATGTAATAAAGGCTTGCAACTCAGAAACAACCACATAGTTCTCTTTAATAAAAGCAGTTCATTTCTCAGATAACCTATTCTAAATGTTCTGGTTATCTTACCCCAAAGCACACACTCCAAGTATGAAAACTCTCTTAAATGAAAAGTTCGGAGTAAAACACTTGGTTCGATGCCACTTTAGCCGCTTGCAAACAAGCAAGTGAGAAGTAGCTCACCATTCGAAATTGCTCCCACAACTGTTGAAAACTCTCTTAAATGACAAGTGTGGAGTCCAACACTTGGTTCGATGCCACTTTAGCTGCTTGCGAACAAGCAAGTGCGAAGTAGCTCACCATTCGAAATTTCTCCCGCAACTGTTGAAACTCTATTAAACGATAAGTTTGGAGTCCAACACTTGGTTCGATGCCACTTTAGCTGCTTGCGAACAGGCAAGTGCGAAGTACCTCACCATTCAAAATTGATTCCACAAATATTGAAAACTCTTTTGAACACAAGTGTTGGCAAACACTTAGAGAAACGACAAACTCTTAAAGCCAAAAAAATGCTACTTGTTCCACAAAAAGGAATAGTTACAAGTGTTATTAGGTGAAAGAGTCTCATTATAGGAATGAAAGATGCAATCAACAAAAACATTGCTCGAATACTACCATTATCTTATTCCATTAAAAGTCGGGATACAAGTCATACTCAAACAATACTACAAAAACTTTATTCTTCCCAAGATGGGAATACAAGTCCTATTCTAGACTAAAGACTCCTACAAAACTATGAAGTATTGCCCTAACTCCTCCTCGATTGTGAAACACTCCTATTGAGAGATACACGAGGACGGCGAGTGCTTCGCCGCTCCCTCGTTGCTTCAGATGAAATCTCTAGGCCCACAAGCCAAGTTGTACCCTCGGGACCCATAGACCTAGCTGCAGCCCCAACAGATGCTCCGCTCGACAAGCCGACCACTCCGCTTTGAGAATCCCTAGGGTTTTACGGAGCATTTGGCATGTGTAGAGCCAACTCAAGGAACGATCTCCCCTGGGCGTACTCCCCACACGGGCAAGAGGTGCTCCTGACATTGCTTCCTTCGGAGAGTCGCTTTAAGCAAAGATTCTCCACCTCCAATTCGACGAGACGCTCTTTGAGGGAGTCGTCTGTTACTCTGAGCTTCAAACGTGGTACCCCACTCGTGCTCGCCCCTCATGAGAACTTCGAGATGGTCCTCCGCAGATGGGCCACCTCTAAACTCTTCTCGAGCACCACGTAGATAGTCCTCTGCAGATGGGCCACCTCTAAACTCTTCTCGAGCACCACATTTTTCAGCTCGTCCCTCTCTGACCTCACTTCGAACAAAGAGTTTTTCAGCTCTTCCCTCTCGGTTGTCACCACAAATAAAGAGTGTTGAAGGAATTTTAACCTCGAAGCCTTGCCGACAGCCATCAAATGGCCGACCTCCCCTCCTTCGGGGAGCACTTCTTGGAGAGTCTCCTCAAGGCGCTTCACTTCGATGTTCCGACAAGCCAAGACCAACATCAGATGAAAAATCTCAAACATTGTCATGGAGAGTTTCTCCCGAGATTGAGCAAATCCTAGCTTAGTAACACGAAGTTGGGCGCGAAGATGCGACGCGTCACTACCCTGGGGAAGTTAACCAAAGAGAGAAGCATAAATCACTCCAAGTCTAAACAAAGCTACTAGACAGTCTTAAGTTCAAGTAGAGCTACAAGATAAGGCTAAATTTGAATAAGAGCTACAAGATGGTACTATATTTGAATAAAAGCAACAAGTACTAAGTTGTGTTGCCACACAAACATATTTCATTACTAGAGTAAAGATACAAAAGCGGAGGTCAGTCCGCTATAAGGCATCGATACAAGAGCATCCAAAATAAAAGAAGACAACTAAAAAAGAAAGTGGTGAAGATACAAAAGAGGTCAAGGGACCACCTCGATAGATGTCTCTTGGGGAACTATGACCTCGCGACCGTCTTCCTCGGTCACCACCGGTACCTCCACCATGGCTGACTAAGGGTCCGCGGCGATGTCCTCCTCCCCATCTTCCTCTTCTTCTTATTCTTCAACCGCCTCCTCACCTAACGAAGCAGTTTCACCTTCAAAAAGGTCATACAGGTTGTACCCCAACCCATCAAAGCCGGAGACGCGCATCTCTACGTGCTCTAGTACCCGAGCATAGTACTGCTCCATGTTTGAACGCACATGCAACTTTGCTTCAGCCCTAACCACCTCCACAGTTGCTTCCACGGCCACCTCCTTCTCCTTCGTTGCATCCTCAGCGACCTTCGCAGCCATCTCCCTCTCCTTATCGGCTCTCTCCCTCTCCTTATCTGCTCCCCTTTTCTCCACGGTAGCCTGTTCGTTCGCCTTCACTAGGGCGGCCTCGAGGAGAGTAATCTGAGCCGCCTGAGATTCAGTCAACCGCTTCTCCGCCTCGAACATCTTCACAGCCTTGGCTCGCTCCAACCGATCTCTATCGTTGCTGCCTTGAGCTCCTTCTCCTGCTTGGCGAACAGCTCCAACATGTGGTTGAAGTGGTAGGTAATCTACGAGGACAAAAATGTCTAAGTGTGAAAGCCTCAAGAAAAATTTCTTATTCATAAAAAACGAGTTTTCACTTACCGACATCCTCGCTCTGGCTATCTTGAGAGCATCTTCACCGGGCGTACCTGCCTTCATCACAACACGATCCTTTAGGGTTGCAAAAGTGTCGTACTGCGTGCATGCAGCTGGTGGAGGCCCCGAGGAAACTGTCGTGCTTCATCACGCGCTAGTCGGGGACGAAGAGCTTCTTGTGCTCCACGGTAAGAATCGCCTCCTGCCACAGCTGTAAGAGGTGGGGCTTTGAGCGCCAGTACATCCCCGAAGGTGAATCCTCCGACGGACGGAGCAGAAGAGACAGGCAGGGCAGGAAGGGCAGACTCTAAGTTGACCACCAGAGTCGTCACCACCGTAGCCTTTGTGGCTTTGGCAGACAACGACCCTTAGGTTGTCCTCTTCCTCTTTCTCCCGTCCGGGGCATTGTTGGCTACTCCCGCCCGGTCGAACAACATTTCTCTGAAGTCCATGTTCGAAGCCTCTACAAAAAGAAAAAAAATGAGGAGATGGATATGTGAAGGAGGTAAACTGAAACTAAAAACAGAGAAAAATACGGAGCATACTAGGGTCGATCAGACTGAGACCCCCATCGAAGAGGACCTCCTCGGTTAATTCTTTCCAACCCAATGGTTCACAAGCAAGGAGTTTGGATACGACCTCCATTCCTCCGCGGTCAACACCCGCTCAGCCTTCGCCAACTTCGGCAGCTCCTCCCTCCACCTCGTGGGAATATTCCACTGCGGGATACTTCGGATCAAGAAATACTTCTCCTTCCAAAACTTGATGCAAATGGGGTTGTCTATCAGCTTCACACCCCGACGCGATGATAAATAGTACCGATACTCCACCTTACTCTTTCGATGGATACGGTAGAGCCTTCGGAGAATAGTGAGCTGAGGCGCGACCCCTATCGCTTGGCACTGAAGGACGAAGCCTTTGACGTGCCTCCACATGTTCGGCATATATTGTACGGGGTTCAAATCGTACCACTACAGCACCTCGGTCACGAACGGTGAAAGAGGCAGACGGAGACCGACATAGAAGGCGTCGAAGGGGAAAATACACGTTTCGGGAGAGGTCGGTGAACAGGCTCGGATACCAGGACCTAGGAGAAGAAGACCGAGTTCCTTCGGTATCATGAAACTCTTCCGAATCCGTACCAAGTCCTTCTCCGTCAGCATGGAGGGGATGTCACCAACTTCAGAATGTTCCCTCTGCCCGCTCTCCTCATACAAGGCCGAAATCCCGTACACCCCCTTGGTTAGAAGGTCATCGGAGTATTCTCGAACTCCGCTGAGGTTCGTCAATGGGCCCGGAAGCCTGCCCAATGCCCCTGCCGCCTCTCCTTCTTCACTATCGTCTCGGATGTCACCGACCCTACCACCCCCATTCTCTTGTCCACTGTTGGAGCCACTACCAATTGCTGATCCTCTTTGTCATCTGAGGTGGAGGTCTCACTCCCTGAAGAAACCCTAAACATCTCGTAAAATATATAAAACAGAATATATATTTACCTTGATGTGACAGCTACAGTCGGAATAAATTGCCACAAAATCAAACGCTTGGCCGCGACCACTAGTTGAGCCACCCATGAGTGAAAGAAAAATTTTCAAGAGTAAAAGTAAAGAATGAGAGAATGGAGGGGGGGTTTGAAAACTTATAGTGAATGAGGGGCGTCGTTAGGGCTTCTAAGACCTTTAGGCCCCCAAGACCAGTAAAAAGCCCAAGAGAACATCGAATACTAAGCAACATAATGCGTAAAGGAGGAATTTAGAGCAAAGCCAAGAGCCTGTTGACCAGTCAACCGCCAAAACATTCAGATCTCAACATTCACGCCTGATCAAGATCAAACGGCCCAGATGTTGTCACGTCGCTCGAAACCAAATCCGAGCAAACGTGTCCCCGAATGAGAAATTGGGGAAAACTATAACACCCCGAATTCCAAAATACAACTGAATTCGAAGTTCCACAGGATCTTTACACTTCATTTCGTACAATTTTATAAGGAAATTAAAACTTTTATTTCAATAATAATTACATCAGAGCCTTTTACATCAATACGCAGCGGAATCAATAAGATACAACAATAATAAATGTACAATTGTTACAACTTTAACATTTAAGTAATCAACAGCATCAAATCATCTTTATATCTTCCTGTAAACTCTAAGTTCTGCATATAAAACTGTTGGCACGTCAGTTGCTTACAACCGACGAAATATTATACACGGCCATCCTCTCTATGTCGGAAACAGTATAACGATTCTTAAACACTTTAACAAACACAAACTTGATCACAAACAAAGCCACAAAGGGACTATCATGTTGATGTCGTGTTGTGCTGTGCACTTAGTCCTTAATGCAGTTATTATGTTATATGACACTAATGCGCACTTGTTCGGATTCTATGCATCCCATACTACATAGGTCCATGGGCAAGCCCTTAGTCGTACTTCATCTTATAGAATGTTGTTGTTTATCAAAATTACTTTATAAAATTCCTATACTCATAAAAATAAATATTTTTGAGGCTAGAATCAAAACAATTCTTTTCTACACATATGCATTATTTTAACCAATGTCTCAACATGCATCAATTTCATACAAATCACTTAAATTCTAGTATTCCAAACTAACTATCATAAAAATTTAGAGAATAGATTGAGCAAGTTACATCTACCACACCAATTAAAAATTCAGCAATTCAACTCTACACTAATTTGTATGTAATCTCATCATACCAATTCAAATTCAACAAATAAATTGTATATTATCTATCATGCAATTTCTACTCCTAAATTAGAAAAGATTTAAGAAACACCCACCTAAAGTTGAAGAATTTGTACTCAAATGAACTCCTAGAATTAGGAGCTCCTAAAGAAAACTCCAATTGCAACCTCCTCAAAATCCGTGCACCAAAGCAAGGCCTCCAACTCCACATTTCGGTAATGCACAGTGAGCCTCCTTCCAATCCATTTCGGCAACATCAAAAGCAACTCCCATTTGCTTTCATATGCATATACTACGTATGTATATATTTACATTAGTATATGTATATAGGCATGTGGAATATGTGATTTGGTGGAGTAGGAGAGTGGATTTGCTTGGTTTTGTTGCTTTCGGTAGAGAAGGACAAGGGAAAAAGATGATGAGAGGATTGTGTAGAGAATAGGTATAGGTGTATTTTGTATGATGGACAAAAGGAGAAACAAAATGAGAACATGCTGGATAGAGATTGGTTAGGGGGTTTGATGGCTCTCGGAAATGAAATAGAGAAGGGAGGGATGAGAGAGTGAGAGAGACTTAGGGGTGTTTTATAGATCAACAGAGACAGTCAGCCTACCTGGCTACTTCTCAAGAGACACTCAACCCTCAACGGTTAGCTCTCAAAATCATAAATAAAACTGCCGGTCACTAGGTTCTCGCCTAGCCTCTAGACTCCAACAACTATCTCTTTCTAGAGATCAACAATATGCCATAATCAATCTCACAATAAACATTTTCATTTCTTTCATTCACAAACTCTTTCACAAAAACATTTCTTTTATAATCTCATAACATGAGAACAATTCAATTCAATCTCTTAATCAAATTCATCATTCACACCCTTGTGTGCATTTCAAAATAATCTCAATCAAGTATTAATAATCATAAAATCTCGTATTCAATCTTATTCAACTTTCACATGTCAGAAATCAAATCCAAACTCAAGAAAATCCATCAGCCAAGACAGAGGCAGTCGACCATTAAAAGTGGTCAATCGACTGTTCTGTGAGACTTCAAAACTCAAGAACCAAAATGCAAGTTCAATCGACTGTGGACAAATGCCCAGTCGATTGTCCTACGAAGCTTTGAAGTACAAAAACAACACAGTCAGTTCAGTCGACTGTTGGTAAGGGATCAGCCGACTGTTCTGCGAAACTTTGAAAACTCAAAACCAATAATCAAGACAGTAACAGTCGACTGTGGATAAATAGACAGACGACTGTCCTGCAGAAATTCCAAAAACTTAATAATTTGACAGTCGACGGTCGACTCTAGCTCAGTCGACTGTCGAGTGCACCAGGTTACAGTTTAAAGTGGATCCTCAATATATTTTCGACCTTTCAATTAATATAAACCATCTTTCGGAATGTATTGTTTTGAAAAACAATATCGTACATGTTCTCAAATTCACAAGTTTCCCAGTTTGCAATATAATAAAATCCTTCCTTCAAAATGCATAAAAACACATACAATCAATTTCCCAAATAGAATGTTGTCGTTTATCAAAATTACTTTATAAAAATTCCTATACTCATAAAAATAAATATTTTTGAGGCTAGAATCAAAACAATTCTTTTCTACACATATGCATTATTTTAACCAATGTCTCAACATGCATCAATTTCATACAAATCACTTAAATTCTAGTATTCCAAACTAACAATCATAACAATTTAGAGAATAGATTGAGCAAGTTACATCTACCACACCAATTAAAAATTCAGCAATTCAACTCTACATTAATTTGCATGTAATCTCATCATACCAATTCGAATTCAACAAATAAATTGTATATTATCTATCATGCAATTTCTACTCCTAAATTAGAAAGGATTTAAGAAACACCCACCTAAAGTTGAAGAATTTGTACTTAAATGAACTCCTAGAATTAGGAGTTCCTAAAGAAAACTCCAATTGCAACCTCCTCGAAATCCGTTCACCAAAGCAAGGCCTCCAACTCCACATTTCGGCAATGCACAGTGAGCCTCCTTCCAATCAATTTCGGCAACATAAAAAGCAACTCCCATTTGCTTTCATATGCATACTATGTATGTATATATTTACATTAGTATATGTATATAGGCATGTGGAATATGTGATTAGGTGGAGTAGAAGAGTTGATTTGCTTGGTTTTGTTGCTTTCGGTAGAGAAGGACAAGGGAAAAAGATGATGAGAGAATTGTGTAGAGTATAGGTATAGGTGTATTTTGTATGATGGACCAAAGGATAAACAAAATGAGAACATGCTGGATAGAGATTGGTTAGGGGGTTTGATGGCTCTCGGAAATGAAATAGAGAAGGGAGGGATGAGAGAGTGAGAGAGACTTAGGGGTGTTTTATAGATCAATTAGTAGGTAGTTATTGAAACCAATTGTCCACTTCTCCACTAACTCCACCACTAATCCACTAACAAATTCAACTCAAATTTCCCTCCACTCCCAAAAGAAACAGCCCGGCCACTCTTTTCCCTCTCTTTTGCCAAACACGTGTACGTGCTCCACACGTGCACACACTTCATTCACAAATTTGATTATTTATTTAATTTAAAATACATGTATGTAATATTTAAGACGTATATAAAATTAATTTGATTAAAATTACACTTTTTCATGCACAATTAAAATAGACACACACATTTCATGAAATTTATTTTGAAAGAAGAATACGCCTAAACACGTGCACCAAAACACGTGCGTTGCCCGTAAAATCTCAAAAATACAAAATTGACTTTATTAACCCAAAAATATTTATCATTAATTAGAATACAACATAGAAATATATTTAATATACATATTCGATAATGTACTCAAACATACAGAAAACACGTGCATTGCACGTATAAAATTATTTTAATTAAAATAGACGAAAAATTGAATTCCGTTTACAAAATGAATTTAAACGCGTTATAAAAATAAATAATTGAAACCCATAAAAAACATTGCATGTAACGGAAAAATACCCGAAATCGACACTGCATCGATACTACGCAAAAGCACGTAAAATATAAAGATTAAAATTTAGCATTTGAGTTGTCTCAAATGGAATTTTAAGAATACGAGAATGCATAAATAATCGGAAATCCAAAATACATATCGAAATACGATATGAATATCACCAGTAATGGTACAAAATGCACGTGTGTAACACCTGAGGGCAAAATTGTCATTTAAATTTTGCGGGTGTTACAAAAACTCCATTTCTACATTCGCGCCTGATCAAGATCATACGGCCCAGATGTTGCCACGTCCCTCAGAAACCAATCTGAGCAAACGTTTCCCGAACGTGAAATTGGGGAAAACTCCATCTCAACATTTGTGCTTGATCAAGATCAAACGGCCCAAATGTTGCCATGTCCCCTAGAACCAAATCCTAGTAAACGTGTCCCCGAGCGTGAAATTGGAAGAAACTCCATCTCAACATTTGCTCTTGATCAAAATCAAATGGCCCAGATGTTGCCACGTCCCTCGTAACCACATTCGTGCAAACATGTCCCCGAACGTGAAATTAGGGAAAACTCCATATCAACATTCGCACTTGATCAAGATCAAACGACCCAGATGTTGCCACATCCCTCAGAACCAAATCCAAGCAAACGTGTCCCCGAACATGAAATTGGGGAAAACTCCATCTCAACATTCGTGCTTGATCAAGATCAAACGGCCCAGATGTTGCTAGTCCCTCGAAACCGAATCTGAGCAAACGTGGATCCGAGCATGGAAATGGGAAAAAACATCGCCTCATGATTTATGCTTGATCAAGATCAAACAACCTAGATTTTGCCATGTCCCTCGGAACCAAATCCGAGCAAACGTGGCTCCGAGCGTGGAAATGGGGAAACACATCACCTCATGATTCGCGCTAGATCAAGATCAAATGGCCCAGATGTTGCCACTTCCTGCAGAACCAAATCCGAGCAAACGTGGCTCTGAGCTTAGAAATAGGGAAAAACATTGCCTCAAGGTTCGCGCTTGATCAAGATCAAACGGCTCAGATTGTGCCAAATTTCGAGCAAACGTGGCTCCGAGCGTGACAATGGGGAAAAATATTGCCTCAAGATTCACGCTTGATTAAGATCCAACGGCTCAAATTGAGCCACGTAGCTCGGAACCAAATTCCGAGCAAACGTGGCTCCGAGCATGAAATTGGGGAAAAACGTCACCTCAAGATTTGCTCTTGATCAAGATCAAACGGCTCAGATTGTGCCACGTCGCTCGAAACCAAATTCTGAGCAAACGTGGCTCCGAGCGTGAAAGTGGGGGAAACGCCCCCTCCCGATGCGCGCTCACGTTCAGACCGCCCAGATTGAGCCACATCAACAAATGCCAGATCGGTAGTCTGATTTTTTAGAGAATCGCGCCATTGACGTGATCGACGCTCCAGATTGTGCCACGTCGATTATTAATTGATTAATTCATTCATTTTTATTATTAAAACGAACTAATTATTTAAATATTGTGAAAAATAATTAAAAATTCTAAAAAATAATTATAAATTCGGGAAAATATTTTTGAGCTCCTGGAAAAATAATTATTAATTAGAATGATTAATTGATACTTTTTGAAAATAGATTGTTACTTCGCAAAATTGAATAAATGATTCGAAAAATAATTTAAAATTTTAAAAAAGTCAATGGAAAATCCAGAAGATCCCACAAAGACATCTGAGTACAAGGCAGGCTTAATTAAATGCTGTTAAGCCCTGTGTGTGATTCTGAAGCTCCTAAAGAACTCCGATAAAACCTCGTATGCCATTAAAATCAGAAAACTACTCCCCAAATGCTGTTAAACTCAGTTTTTGGGAGTAGGGGGCTTGTGATATGGATAAAAATAGGATTAAATCGAGACCGTTCAAACCGAATACGAATCTTAAAGCTCTCAGGGGTAAAACGATAATTTCACCTATAAACGGGTTTGAAATGGGAACTGGGTCTCTCTACATTGCCCAGTAACCCAAAAACGGATTTGTCCTATTGGGCGTGGGTGGCAACTCGTTTCAAACCAGCCCAAATATTTAAAGAGTAATTCAAATTCGTGACTATCTCTAAGAGGCGGTTTAAACCGCCTCTCTTATCATGAAACGAGTTTAAACTCTACATATTATCCAAAACTACCGGGACATAGTGATAAATGATTCTCTCTAAACTGTCTCTTAAGGCGACTATAAATACCCCTCTCCTCCCACCATAACAAGGTAATCAATATTTTTTCACATAAATGCTCTTTCATAATCTTCCGGATTACTGACATAAGCATCAGAGGGTTCGTCAGCGGGATCCATCTCGGTGTATCGATCTTTTTGCTGGTCAACTACAGCAACAAGAAACAGTCAAACTCCGGTGAAAAGTCAACAGGTTTGCCTTTATTGTTTCCTAAAGAATCCAAAATACATCTGTTTTGCTCCCACCAAAATCTGCAGCAACACCACCATACCCCAGCATCTTTTTCTAGTAGAATTGTGACTGGTCGGACCTTACTGTCATCTGGTTTCATCATAACTTCGAACACTGTCTCTACTTGACGAATCCAATTGTTAGCTGCATCTGGATTTGCCTTGCCCTCGAAGATATATAGGCATTTCATTTTCTTAAAAGATTCTACCATTTTGACTAGGTCGACTTCATTATTCTCCTGGTTCCTTCTTTGAGCACCATGTGGTGGTATGGAGGTCCTACTTACTTCAACGAATTTTCCAATCATCTGGTATACACGGGTAAACTCTGCTTCAACATTGAAGTCAGTGCCGTTGGTCCTACTGCCATCGCCCTCAGCCATTTCATGGTAGCTATTTTTTATTCTTCTGGACATCCTTCAAAGAAAGAAAACACACAAGGTTAGTTCTGGATGTAGGGAAGATCATAAACATAAGTGGAAAAAGTGCAACAATTATAGTTTTGATCATCCTACAATCCGAACTAAACCCAACTATATGGCATTTTAAGTCAAATTTCCTACTGTGTTAGACTGCAATTTGAAGCCAGCTCTGATACCACTTCTATAACGCCCCGGAACCCATTACCAGAAATTTATGACACAACCCCGAATCTTTTTCTTCAAATGCATCTCAACACAGTAATAACACGAAAATTTAAAAACTTTTTATTGCCAAATAAAATCATTACATCATCAATTATAATTATTATCTTGTTCTTGAACAAGAAATACAAATTACATTAAAGTATTACAAATACTAAAACATTCGCCTGCCCTTCAGAATGGTAGTCAACTGATCTTCCACTGGAATTCCACTGAGTGGTCAATCTGCTTCCTTGAGATGCGCCTTGTACCTCGAATCTTCTATTGCGCTACTCTAATATTCCTACACCTGCTCGAATGGTAGATAGGTACATAATTACTCCACTTGGTTGCCCAACTTGTCTTGAGTCTTCCTGCACTCGCGACCCGATATCCAGCACCTAATTGAGTGGGCACGTCAGTACATATACTGACGCAATGCTGATAAGAAAACAACGATCTCCAACTAGCAATCACAACCAGCCTTTAATAAAAACAGAAACGTGTATCCTAATTTTCTAGTGTCAATGTATGCCACGACCTTAAGCCTAATGTACAGTACACAATGTACAAGGAACAGATGCACTTAGTCTAATGTCAGCGAGACTTTGGACATGCATGCATCCCATACAACATACGCTCCAAATCAAGTTGTCTTTTCCAGTTTCAGGGTTTCGAACTCTATACATTCATTGCATTCTACTATTGTACATTTATGTTCCCGTCATAACGTGGCTGGTGAGGCATACAGTTTGGGACCAGTCCCATTACTGCGAATAAGTAGTAGTGATCATATCACCAAAAGCTGTGATGAACTACAAGGTACACCACGTACCAAGTTGGCACCGAGACTCATGGGGGACCTTACCCATGGTCCATCCGTCACCAGCATAGAACAAGAAACATCCCATTCTTACCACCGGTATCTTGGTAATTAACAGAGCGATGTACGTAAACTCAGTACGTATCCCTACGAGAGGAAGAGACAACCCTAGTTATCACCGCCTAGTGCTGGCCCTTAGAACAAATCAGACTATAGGGTATCACCCTTAACACCAACTCGATCCTTAAGCAGAAAGTAAAATACTTAATTATTAGTGTTACCGAAAAAATGTTGTATATACAAAATATACACAGTGTTTTAAAACAATGATTGAGCCTAACTGGTCTGTCAAAAATAGAATTAATCACGGTGAATCAACATTCATCGATTGCCAATACCTTCATAAGTCCTCGACCATATCCTCGGCCTGTGACCCTCGGCGAGTAGTACATCGGCACCCAAGGGATGCATTAAATCCATGAATAAAGGTAAACATACACAGACACCAACACTCGGCCATTGACAGACTCAGGGCATCAAGATACCAAACATATTTAATTTCAGTAATACCTAGGTAAGTAATGGATCTGACTTGGTAGAGTCAACCAAACATCAGTGACCCGATCTTCATCACTTGCCACCACCTCTGTCTCGGATTGCATACAGTATCCCGGCCCGCGATCAATTACCCATTGGGTAAGATTTCGTCGGCTAACGAGGGATGACTATTCAGGTCTCGAGGTGGAAGAATTCAATTTCAGCCTAAGGGTTGTCAGTCGTAGGGTAATACCTTACCCAAGACGATCCCCAGACAACTCAAATCAAGCAAAACATCCTACATATTTAGACAAACTCAACCCTGATATAATCAAGTATTCTGAACATATAATTGCTACTAACCCACAAGTCCAAGACTTAGTTGTAGAACAAATACACAACTACTACTAACATCAATCTACCCAGTTATTGAAACATTCATAACTTCTAATCCACACACTGTAATCAAGAATGAACACCCCTTGTAAAGCTAAGAGAGTCTACTTCAATTATCTAGTTATCCAGTTCAAAAACACACAAGAAAAATAACATATTCATCTACAAATAAACTAAGAAGGTATAGATCGAATACATACCCGGCATGCATCACCAATAGTGACTATTACACCGACGAATATATTCATCTACAAATAAACTAAGAAGGTATAGATCGAATACATACCCGGCATGCATCACCAATAGTGACTATTACACCGACGAACATATTCATCTACAAACAAACTAAGAAGGTATAGATCGAATACATACCCGGCATGCATCACCAATAGTGACTATTACACCGACGAATATATTCATCTACAAATAAACTAAGAAGGTATAGATCGAATACATACCCGGCATGCATCACCAATAGTGACTATTACACCGACGAACATATTCATCTACAAACAAACTAAGAAGGTATAGATCGAATACATACCCGGCATGCATCACCAATAGTGACTATTACACCGACGAACATATTCATCTACAAATAAACTAACGGTAACAAGAACCCTCAAGATCGTGAAAACTCATCAGAACCAGTCGACTTATTCTGTAATAAGTCGACTGCCTCGAGAACCAATATCCAAGATTATAACAAGTGCAGTAAGTCGACTTAATCAACCATCAGTCGACTCACCCGAAGCAATTACCAATAATTTCTCAAGAACAATCCAAGTGCTAACAGTATAAGATGACTTATAAAAATCATAAGTAGACTTATCAATAATATAAGATGACTTATAAAAATCATAAGTAGACTTATCAAAAGTATAAGATGACTTATAAAAATCATAAGTAGACTTATCAAAAGTATAAGATGACTTATCAAAACATAAGTCGACTTAAAAGGAGACATAAGTCGACTTATAAGAACATAAGTCGACTTATAAAAACATAAGTCGACTTACCCGAGAGAAATTCTATAATAACTTTGAAAAATAAATTCTAAGTGTACCAGTCGACTGAGAAGGGTCTAAGTCGACTGTCCAGAACGGATTTTCGAGAAAAACTAAAGATACAATAGCTGGGTCGTACCAGTCGACTGATACATAGACCCAGTCGACTGTCGGCCTACAGATCTCACAAATTAGGTCTGTAATCAATAAACAATACTGGAGTCTATCTCAATACCAATTTTCTTCCTCAACTCACATCTGATCCAATTCATAATCACAAGGCCCAGCGATTCATCCATCCAATTTCTTATTTTATAGTCATAATCAAATCTTAACATATTTCAAACAATCAAGAATTGTCAATCGAGATCTACTAATCTATCTTAGATTTCATATGAATAAAATAATAACAACCAGTGCATCGACCATATGCAAGATACAAATTATCAGAACAAACAACATATAAGCATTCACATAAACAAAGCAAGTTCATATCACTCACCTTTTAGAATCAAGAAGAATCCACAAGCCTTCCTCTTGCTAGATCCAAGAACTCCTTCTTCAATCACCAAGAGAATAGAAATATAATAAGATCTGAGTTGTGCAGCGAATGACGGCTGCAAACTCTCTTATATAGGCCGGGATCAAGTATTAGGGTTTAGGAATTACATTTGCAAAACAATCCATCCAAATACAATTATATATATATATATATCTTCTTTTGGAAATTCATCTCATAATTCATTAAAATTAGGATTTATATGAAAATATACTTCTATACCTTAACAAATACTGATCGAAAAGTCCAGTAAATACATTTTGCACTTCAACCCTTAAAATTGTCAATTTTGCAAATAAGCCCTTCTTTTATTAAAATTTGCAAATAGTACTAATTAAATTCAGAAAAATCCGGAAAAATACTACATAATTCCAAAATAATAAATAATGATTTTTCATAAAGAATTCTTAATTTTTCAAGCATCTCAAAACTCATTTGCACGTGTTTTGCACGTGTACAAAAGATAGATCAATTAAATCGTCAGAAATTCATTTAAATTCATTTTCAAATAATAAAATAATATTTGAAAATACGGGGTTCTACATCACTCCCTCCTTAGAAGAGTTCTGTCCTCAGAACTACGGCTAATGAGGTCCGAACAACCCACTAATAACGATTGAAAACTCATAGATAGAAATATAACTTTAGGAAATACAATCACGTAAAAGAATGCATTCCAACAAAACAAACACATCATACATAAGAAACAACTTCATGCAAGATTTCAGAAAAGACAATCTTCCGCTGCGCGACTCTGATAACTTGCCATCGGAAGCCACGCTGCAACAACTACTGAACTCCTGCATCCAACTCTGACCTTCCACAACTGCTTCGTCCTTCCAAGAATCAGTGGCCACTCCCTCCTTAGAAAAGACACGACTAAGGATAGCCACCTCAAGACCTTGCTTGGGAACACCTCAAGATCCACACTAAGACTAGCAATAAATGGGCGATACAATCGTATGCAAGAAAATAGTATTAAATAAAACTCTGTCTTTATTCCGTTAATCCAAATAAATTGTTACCTGAAGAAAATACTCAATCTTCAATTATTCCAAAATAAAGTTTTACTTAATACAAAGAATAAATTCTAAAATTCTTGCACACACAGATCATACTTCTGGGTTGCCCACATCTTCTTCAGTCAATGCGAACACTCGCCCCTGATTCGGGTCCTTGTCTTTCCCTGCCTTCTCTTTCTTCAGCTGTGGACATTGTTGTCGAATGTGCCCTACTTGACCACATTGAAAACAAGTCTGCTTTGCCAACTTCGGACATTCTGACCTGAAATGTCCTGTCTGCCTACAGAAATAACAAGTCACCCCCCGAGTTGCCGGTGCCTTCTGCACTGGATCACTGGGCTTGCTCTGCTTCACTGGGAACTCCTTCCCTTCCTGATCTTCTGCTGGCCTCTTCTTCTTGTTCCAAGTCTCTTGCTTAGCCCGGGACTGATCCATATCTTCCTCGGTCATAGCTGCTCTCCTGACAAGCTTGTCGAACCTTCTGATGCCCAACGGAACCATCCTTGACCTCAAGTTTGGCCTCAAGCCCTGCTCAAACTTTTTGGCCTTCTTTGCTTCGTCCACTACCAATTCTGGCGCATACCTTGAAAGTTGAGCGAACTTCGTCTCATACTCCCGAACAGTCATACTCCCCTGCTGAAGGTTCAAGAACTCAGTCGCCTTCTTCTCCTGAACATCAAGAGGAAAGAAGCGATCTCTGAACTCCTCCAGAAAAGCTTCCCATGTCAGCTGCTGATCTCCCAAATTTCTCTTCAGCGACTCCCACCAGATACCTGCATCTTTCTCCAACTGCATCGAAGCTAACTTCACCTTGCTAGCTTCAGGAGTCTCCGACACTTCGAAGATCGTCTGCATCTTCCTAATCCAGTCATCTGCCGCTGTTGGATCAGCTTGCCCCTCAAAGACTGGCGGCCTCATCCTCTTAAAGGATTCGATCTGCTTTATGGGGTCGGCATTCACCAATCCATGACCAGCTCCATGATTTGGCGGCGGATTCTGCTGCTGCGCTTGCTGCTGCGCCACATTGAGTGCCATCAGCGTATTCAACGTCTGATATACTTTGGCAAACTCAGCTTCAAGGTCGATTCCGTTTCCTTGGGAACTACCAGACCCATCCTCATTGTTGCCTCCATTCCTGCCCCTGGGTGCAACCATTTCGAATACTGCAAAACGAGGGTAAAGTTAGAGCATCACACACACAATTCAAACTCACATCAATATCCTATGGCAAAACCATAACAATACCACAAACCAAGACATCATGTTTAACTCTATGTGACACTCACACTTCTAATGTCCACACCTAGGTACTCACTCTCTAGTGTCCACACCTAGGTTGGTTTTCATACTATGTCTATTATTACTATTGAAGCACGCTCTGATACCAAACTGTAGCGCCCCGAATTTCTAATACGAAACTTAGAAAATTACGTGGCACTTTCCCAGCGATCCACTTCAATGTAACAACATACATAGCCAAAAACTCAAACCGTTTATTCCAAATCTTTATTACAATAATCTTTTCAAATTTGCAGCGGAAAAACAAACACTTATTTACAACAATCCCTTTTTCAATACTCTTCTTTACAACAATTTACACATGGCTCTATTATAACACTCTTAACCTCTACAGCTAACCCAAGCATCCAAGCCTCCAATTCTAAGCAACCTGCAACATGAGGCTAGAGTTGAACCCTAACCCCCAAAACTACGGGGTCAGCCATAACTGGTGTGAGTGATATAAACAACAAACATAAACAAACAAATAAACATAAGCAACATGTACTGAACAAAATACATAAACTGAACATGTAATCTGAAACAAGAACGATAGGCCAGTATGAGCGTGAAGTCAAGTCGAGAAACAATAACATCGATCAAATATCCATCAATCAATCTCTCTCAAAATATGTACAACTCAACTGTATAGAACAGTCGACTGTTCAAAGGACCAGTCGACTGATCAGAACAACAATAATCCTCACCTCTCTGAATATGCCCATCTCTCAATAAGTCTCAATACCATGATGTGTGTCCAACAATCGATCACCAATAATGCCATAGATCGGATACCCATATATCCATCTACAAAACTAAAGAGGGTATAGATCGAATACATACCCGGCATGCATCACCAATAGTGACTATTACACCGACGAACATATTCATCTACAAATAAACTAAGAAGGTATAGATCGAATACATACCCGGCATGCATCACCAATAGTGACTATTACACCGACGAACATATTCATCTACAAATAAACTAAGAAGGTATAGATCGAATACATACCCGGCATGCATCACCAATAGTGACTATTACACCGACGAATATATTCATCTACAAATAAACTAAGAAGGTATAGATCGAATACATACCCGGCATGCATCACCAATAGTGACTATTACACCGACGAACATATTCATCTACAAACAAACTAAGAAGGTATAGATCGAATACATACCCGGCATGCATCACCAATAGTGACTATTACACCGACGAACATATTCATCTACAAATAAACTAAGAAGGTATAGATCGAATACATACCCGGCATGCATCACCAATAGTGACTATTACACCGACGAATATATTCATCTACAAATAAACTAAGAAGGTATAGATCGAATACATACCCGGCATGCATCACCAATAATGACTATTACACCGACGAATATATTCATCTACAAATAAACTAAGAAGGTATAGATCGAATACATACCCGGCATGCATCACCAATAGTGACTATTACACCGACGAATATATTCATCTACAAATAAACTAAGAAGGTATAGATCGAATACATACCCGGCATGCATCACCAATAGTGACTATTACACCGACGAACATATTCATCTACAAACAAACTAAGAAGGTATAGATCGAATACATACCCGGCATGCATCACCAATAGTGACTATTACACCGACGAACATATTCATCTACAAATAAACTAAGAAGGTATAGATCGAATACATACCCGGCATGCATCACCAATAGTGACTATTACACCGACGAATATATTCATCTACAAATAAACTAAGAAGGTATAGATCGAATACATACCCGGCATGCATCACCAATAGTGACTATTACACCGACGAACATATTCATCTACAAACAAACTAAGAAGGTATAGATCGAATACATACCCGGCATGCATCACCAATAGTGACTATTACACCGACGAATATATTCATCTACAAATAAACTAAGAAGGTATAGATCGAATACATACCCGGCATGCATCACCAATAGTGACTATTACACCGACGAACATATTCATCTACAAACAAACTAAGAAGGTATAGATCGAATACATACCCGGCATGCATCACCAATAGTGACTATTACACCGACGAACATATTCATCTACAAATAAACTAACGGTAACAAGAACCCTCAAGATCGTGAAAACTCATCAGAACCAGTCGACTTATTCTGTAATAAGTCGACTGCCTCGAGAACCAATATCCAAGATTATAACAAGTGCAGTAAGTCGACTTAATCAACCATCAGTCGACTCACCCGAAGCAATTACCAATAATTTCTCAAGAACAATCCAAGTGCTAACAGTATAAGATGACTTATAAAAATCATAAGTAGACTTATCAATAATATAAGATGACTTATAAAAATCATAAGTAGACTTATCAAAAGTATAAGATGACTTATAAAAATCATAAGTAGACTTATCAAAAGTATAAGATGACTTATCAAAACATAAGTCGACTTAAAAGGAGACATAAGTCGACTTATATGAACATAAGTCGACTTATAAAAACATAAGTCGACTTACCCGAGAGAAATTCTATAATAACTTTGAAAAATAAATTCTAAGTGTACCAGTCGACTGAGAAGGGTCTAAGTCGACTGTCCAGAACGGATTTTCGAGAAAAACTAAAGATACAATAGCTGGGTCGTACCAGTCGACTGATACATAGACCCAGTCGACTGTCGGCCTACAGATCTCACAAATTAGGTCTGTAATCAATAAACAATACTGGAGTCTATCTCAATACCAATTTTCTTCCTCAACTCACATCTGATCCAATTCATAATCACAAGGCCCAGCGATTCATCCATCCAATTTCTTATTTTATAGTCATAATCAAATCTTAACATATTTCAAACAATCAAGAATTGTCAATCGAGATCTACTAATCTATCTTAGATTTCATATGAATAAAATAATAACAACCAGTGCATCGACCATATGCAAGATACAAATTATCAGAACAAACAACATATAAGCATTCACATAAACAAAGCAAGTTCATATCACTCACCTTTTAGAATCAAGAAGAATCCACAAGCCTTCCTCTTGCTAGATCCAAGAACTCCTTCTTCAATCACCAAGAGAATAGAAATATAATAAGATCTGAGTTGTGCAGCGAATGACGGCTGCAAACTCTCTTATATAGGCCGGGATCAAGTATTAGGGTTTAGGAATTACATTTGCAAAACAATCCATCCAAATACAATTATATATATATATATATATATATATCTTCTTTTGGAAATTCATCTCATAATTCATTAAAATTAGGATTTATATGAAAATATACTTCTATACCTTAACAAATACTGATCGAAAAGTCCAGTAAATACATTTTGCACTTCAACCCTTAAAATTGTCAATTTTGCAAATAAGCCCTTCTTTTATTAAAATTTGCAAATAGTACTAATTAAATTCAGAAAAATCCGGAAAAATACTACATAATTCCAAAATAATAAATAATGATTTTTCATAAAGAATTCTTAATTTTTCAAGCATCTCAAAACTCATTTGCACGTGTTTTGCACGTGTACAAAAGATAGATCAATTAAATCCTCAGAAATTCATTTAAATTCATTTTCAAATAATAAAATAATATTTGAAAATACGGGGTTCTACAGTCTTCCTGCACTCGCGACCCGATATCCAGCACCTAATTGAGTGGGCACGTCAGTACATATACTGACGCAATGCTGATAAGAAAACAACGATCTCCAACTAGCAATCACAACCAGCCTTTAATAAAAACAGAAACGTGTATCCTAATTTTCTAGTGTCAATGTATGCCACGACCTTAAGCCTAATGTACAGTACACAATGTACAAGGAACAGATGCACTTAGTCTAATGTCAGCGAGACTTTGGACATGCATGCATCCCATACAACATACGCTCCAAATCAAGTTGTCTTTTCCAGTTTCAGGGTTTCGAACTCTATACATTCATTGCATTCTACTATTGTACATTTATGTTCCCGTCATAACGTGGCTGGTGAGGCATACAGTTTGGGACCAGTCCCATTACTGCGAATAAGTAGTAGTGATCATATCACCAAAAGTTGTGATGAACTACAAGGTACACCACGTACCAAGTTGGCACCGAGACTCATGGGGGACCTTACCCATGGTCCATCCGTCACCAGCATAGAACAAGAAACATCCCATTCTTACCACCGGTATCTTGGTAATTAACAGAGCGATGTACGTAAACTCAGTACGTATCCCTACGAGAGGAAGAGACAACCCTAGTTATCACCGCCTAGTGCTGGCCCTTAGAACAAATCAGACTATAGGGTATCACCCTTAACACCAACTCGATCCTCAAGCAGAAAGTAAAATACTTAATTATTAGTGTTACCGAAAAAATGCTGTATATACAAAATATACACAGTGTTTTAAAACAATGATTGAGCCTAACTGGTCTGTCAAAAATAGAATTAATCACGGTGAATCAACATTCATCGATTGCCAATACCTTCATAAGTCCTCGACCATATCCTCGGCCTGTGACCCTCGGCGAGTAGTACATCGGCACCCAAGGGATGCATTAAATCCATGAATAAAGGTAAACATACACAGACACCAACACTCGGCCATTGACAGACTCAGGGCATCAAGATACCAAACATATTTAATTTCAGTAATACCTAGGTAAGTAATGGATCTGACTTGGTAGAGTCAACCAAACATCAGTGACCCGATCTTCATCACTTGCCACCACCTCTGTCTCGGATTGCATACAGTATCCCGGCCCGCGATCAATTACCCATTGGGTAAGATTTCGTCGGCTAACGAGGGATGACTATTCAGGTCTCGAGGCGGAAGAATTCAATTTTAGCCTAAGGGTTGTCAGTCGTAGGGTAATACCTTACCCAAGACGATCCCCAGACAACTCAAATCAAGAAAAACATCCTACATATTTAGACAAACTCAACCCTGATATAATCAAGTATTCTGAACATATAATTGCTACTAACCCACAAGTCCAAGACTTAGTTGTAGAACAAATACACAACTACTACTAACATCAATCTACCCAGTTATTGAAACATTCATAACTTCTAATCCACACACTGTAATCAAGAATGAACACCCCTTGTAAAGCTAAGAGAGTCTACTTCAATTATCTAGTTATCCAGTTCCTCAGATTCTAAACACACAGGGCTAGAAAACCATAATTTCTCAAGTATGATAAGTCTGAACTCACAGTTGCAGCATCTTGCCAATGTCATAACAACTCACTCACGTACTGGAATTACATGATCCTAGGTTTTATGGAAAGATATGTGTGTCTACTACAACTCTATAGTTGATCACGTCATCAAATTCATCCATTGAAGCACTCTAAAACCCCTATTTTCATCAGTGTACAAACACAAAAATTAACTCACTTAACCATAAATCCAATACTTATAAAATTTGGGATTCAGTAACTAGACATATACAAGTCTCACATATCCAAAAACTGCATCAAATATACAGAGAGTTATAACATTTTAAATATAGTAGAAACATTTCTTCTGTTCTCAGCAGTGTGTAAAACCTCTGGTTACAACCTAATTTTGAAATCCCATCAAATGTTTTCCAGATTATCTAAAAGTTTAGATACATGATCTAAGTTCATAGTAGATGCTACAATAAGAATTTCACTGCAAGATTATATACCATAAATTAAGTATGATTTATTAAAATTCATCCTAAAAACAAAACAAAACCAGCTCTTGGCTCTGGACCAGTTGACAAAACATAATTTTTAAATATAGCAAATAAATTAAGAAGAATCTGAAATTTGGAAATATTGTTTTTAACATATCCAAGTACCTCCAGTAAAAATTTCAGCACAAGATACCTTGCCAATTCCAAGTTATGATTTTTGGAAAACACACAAATTTTAACATACACAGCAGTTTTTCTGCTGCTCTCTGTTACAAAAAGAATAACTTTGTTGAGCGACTAAATGAACCCAGAAAAATATGAAAAAATTAGAGGATGATCTAATCTCATTCTAGAACATGCCATAAAAATTTCATGTCCAGATTCTAAACCATTTGCACGGTAGATTTTCCTAAGTCTACCATATAACATATGTGTTATTCCAATGACCATGGTATAAAAATTGTGTTAACATACAAGCTCAAGTTTCTCCACTTATCAATACTCAAGCATGATTTTTAAGCCTCTTATATCTACTCCTACAAACCATATCACACACAAAAAAAAAATCTAATTTTAGAGTTAAGAGAACACCCACCAAATTTGAGTTGAGAATGAGAACAACTTTGATCTTCAAGGGTTCCTCTTCTCCTTGCTTGCCACCACTTCACCTCCAAGAGCTCCAGAGCAACTTACAAAAAAATTGAACACTCTCTCTTTCTCACACTCTAACTCTCTTTCTCTTTTTTTTTTTTTTTTTTTTTTGAACCATGAAGAACAAATGAAGGAAGATGAAGAAGAAAATATGGAGATGGGGTAAAAATGAGATTGGAAAAGAGTGGGGGGTGATATCTGGAAATGGTGGCTTGGGAATGGAGGGTGGAGATGAGTGGGTTAGAGGTGAGTGAAAAATTTATGGTGGAGATGAAGCCAACACAAAAAAATGCTAGAAGCTTCTAAGGTGTTCTCATTTGTTCATGAAACAATCACATGGCATATTATCCACCCTTGGATCTTATCAATCTCATTCAAGATCATCATTATGTAGGGTTTCCTAACCCTAGGTCAAACAACCCTAACCCTAATGAAAAACAAAGTAAGATTATTTACAATTCAAATGAATATATATACATATATATATATATATATATATATATATATATATATATATATATATATATATATATATATATATATATATATATATCCATTGCAAAATATATTCAAATATTTCAGTTATAGAATATATACGGACATATTCACATTCAAAGCAATTATTGATCATATATCATATACGATTCAATACGATCCAATCAAATATATATATAGTTATCCATCTATATACTCACAAATAAGATAATTTGAATTTATAAAAATATATGTTTATAAAAATTATTATTTTCGCGAAGATTGTCTTGTTAAAAAAATCGGAGCAAATCCACAATTTAATTGAGAAGTTATTCCGAATTTATCTCATCGGGTTCAGAATAACTCATATATCTGAAATTTCTCAATTAAAACTAATAATTATAAGAAAAATACATAATTGCATCGAATTCTCCACTGTGCACAGATTACAATGCAAAATAGCTATATACTATTTTGCGGGATATTACACGACAGATGATAACATCGCTGACCCACTGACAAAGCCTCTTGCACAGCAAAAGCATGAGGGTAACACTTGATCTATAGGCATTAGATGTATGTCTGATTGGCTCTAGTGCTAATGGGAGATTGTTGGTGAATGCCCTATAGTCCAGTTGTGTACTGACATTACTATTTTACATTGTATCATGACATTTATTTTATATTTAGGAATTTCAATTATTGTGTGACTTTTTGTGAACTAATTGAATATAATGAAGCCCTTAGAATAGTAAGTTAAATTTCATGGGATATCAAACGCATGACTTGATTGTGAGATCCTATTGGCTCAATCAGAACACTGTTCTTAAATGTCCCTAGTCGAGTATTATTGTGAATTAGGACAACGATAATACATAGAAACTAGTGTGTGCGTAGACTGATGATCATTCTCATGGGTTATGGATATGAGATATCAAGCCTTCACATGGGTACATATTAGAGTAATAATGTACTGGACTGACCCACCATGAGAACGCTGCATGGATCGTTACGTGAGTATCACAAGTGGTTCTCACAGTGACCTTGGTGTACGTAGTCTTTTGACTTGAAGTCACTACGGTTTCCTATATGAGAAGTTATATGTTTTAATGGTGTCAAATGTTGACTGTAATAAGGTGATTATAAAGTCGACCATAGAATATAATACAAATCATGCGGAGGGATGTAAGTGACTTAGATAGGATTTGTCCCTCTTATATAACAGGAGCGATATCTACGGGCCCTTTTGATTGAGTGAGACTGCAAAATATATGGCCATGCTCAAATGATTCAATATGAGATATTGATCTCATTTGTTTCAGTAAGTCTACTCGGACATCAAGAAATAAAAGATTGAACTATACAAGGGTGACATGCTCTATGCATTGTGGCCAATTAAGATATCTTGACAAAGGGACTAGACTAAATGATAATATTGATCACGGATAGGTTATGTCAAGTCACTGATATTACTGTTACTTGAGTAGTAATGATGTATTGCTAGATACCACTCACTGTTTGTAATACTCAAATATAATTTTAGTATTACTGTCAAAGTAATGGGAAACTACAGGGTCACACACTTAGAATGGATCGAAATTGGGATTTAAATTCATAAGATGAATTTAATTAAGGATCCAAGTAAGACTTGGACTCCTGACATTGGTTGGACATTTAATTAGATTAAATGGGCAGACTAAAGTTCAAAGACCCACACACGAATCTGACCCAGGTCAGATTGTAAGCCCAACAACCTCATTACTCTCTTAGGGTTGGTTTTCCGCACCTATATATATGATATTTATCTGTGGAAAAGACAAACATGAAAAAAAAACCCTAACCATCACAGAAAGTGACAAAGAGAGATCGTGAAGAGGAAATCCCCTTCCCGCAGCTAGCACCGTGGTCTGAGGGAGAGCCGTTTTTTTCTCCGTTCGTGTGGATACCATAGAGGCACCACAATATTGTAGTGCTGTGATTGACATACTGTGGAAACAACAGATCCATCTTTAAAGTTTAATTCCTAAACACGATTTATGGCTTTCGCATGGATCTGTGTATATGTTTTGATATTTTTGTAATAAACTTAATCAGTGATTGTCTTCGAAACCTAACACAGTGATATATAGAGTTATAAAAACCCTAGGTTTGAGTCTTGATAAAATAACCATCTGATATACTCTAAGGATAAAGCCACACGATATGATCCGTACAATCTAACTTGGAGTGAAGTTTAGCTTAAACAGAATAGCCTAGGATCTGCCCAAAATGCTGCTGCTGCACACTTGTGGTTGATTGCCCTAAACGGCATACAGATATAATGGCCCCGAACCAAGTTAGTAAGCATTCGGCGTTCGACTGCACTTTAGGGCAGTTGACTATTCCTATTGATATTTTTGTTGCTCCTTATTCCTCCAATGACGCTTCGATCATATTCTCGTTGCACCGTCTTTGCTTTACATTGAACCCAGTATGCAACCCAAAAACCCAACAATCTCCACATTGGATTGCATACTCATGATTCTACATCTGTGTGATTAAATCGCCTTTAGACTCTTTCATTCTCATCTTGCAAACATCCTAGTTCAGTAGCTTCTTCTGCTAGTTGAATCTATCTCCACCTTTTTTTCTCCAATAGTATGTCCCCTTTAAGCGCATACTCCAGTAGGCATTATCACAGAGGAGCCATCCTATGCAGGAACTCCGCCTACCCTAAGGCACTCTTCACCTCCCCACGATATTCAAATGTTGTTGTTTCACTTCGATGATTCTAGTGGCTGCAAACTTCATAATGCTTTAGGAACGCTGGGCTTTGGAACACTTGCACAATATTTTTCATTCCCACAAAGTTTGTGGAGGTTGTGCTGAACACCCCTCCTTCCTTCATCAGCTTACAACGACCTTCCAAAACTTATAGAACTCCACCTTGAGTTGTGTACCTACAGCCCTGTGCTAGTAGAGTTCTCAAGGATATCAGGTAATGTTTCAAGAAAGGAATATGGATGACCTTTTCTAACCATCTAGCATCTCCAACTCAACTGTTCCCTCACCCATTACTTCACAAATCTCACCAATCACAATTCTCACACACTGATTGTTGTAGACTTTTAAGTAGGAAAAAGCTCCCTCGAAGAGCAAATATGACAAGAATTACATGAATTAAGAAACTAGTCAGAATTCACATATATAGATCTTAAAACAAAAGTGCAGTCCAAGTTATCACCTAATTCAGTGGCACTGACGATTTAACAGCTTGTGAGAATCCCTCTTGTGATTCCTAATTCATCTACAATGGCGGTAACTGATCATACCCTTACATGCACTTTCCCTTCCTATTGAAGAATCATCCTCAAAGACCTTTCATACCCTTACATGCACTTTCCCTTCCTATTGAAGAATCATCCAACTCCAAGCAACTTATAGAAGTAGACGCCGATTACTAACTCTCTTTCCTAAGTTCATCATCCTCAAAGGCCTCAATCATACATGCTATCGAGAACTTCCCCTTAATAGATTTCCCGTCTAGGATTGTGGCTATAAAATGCTTGTATGGAACTAGTAGTGAATATATAAAGTTGAAAGCTTTAAGATCATCTGCGTTTATCAATTAACTTTGTATTGAATTCCACTGTATGATCATGAAGAGAGGTACCTTTCTTTATTGAGTAACTATACAGTTTTCTCTTCTGGTACATCGAACCTGTAATGGTGATTCTGAAAAGTTAATTCTAAGTCTCACCCACAAACTCGCTACATTTCTCCTACATCTGACATCGTTCGTCAATTACATCCGGAGTAATTCCAAGGCTTTTGAACAAATCTCCTCCTAATTCTCTTGCTTCATGTCGAATGGTCTCCATTTTTCTCCTTCTAGGAAAGATGCATGCCCTGTTGAACCAATAAATCGTACATGTCCTCCTTCTAGAGATTAAAGTTGATCATACCACCGAACCGCTTGATCTTTGTGAAACCCAAATCTTTCATCTTCTCTAAGGAACTCGAGCAACCATTTTTTGCAACCTGGCGCTCTGATACCACTTGTTAGAATTTCTGCTGAGTTTGCAACAACCGATCCAATGAACAAACCACCAAGCAAATAGTAGATCAAACTAATCACACAAAACACATAATTTTGTCCCGATTTGGGCGAACCCTAATCGGGGGAGAAATAACCGAGATATTATTTAACTAAAGAAGATATAAGAGTTACAATCATTCTCACTAAGAACCAATATATTCTCAAGTCCCACTAGAGATAATCTTCTGTTTGCAATGGAAAACTTTTGATGAAGTACTTTCTCTCTTACCTTTTAAGGAGGCCGTTACAATGATATATAGAGATCTACAGAAACCCAAGTTTGTAGTCTTGATACAATAATCATCTGATATACCCTAAAGAGAAAGCCAATCGATAGGAGCTGCAAGATCAGACCTACCTAGGATCAGCCCATAATGTTGCTGATGCACACTTGTGGTCGATTGCCCTAAAGGGTTGTCGACTGCAGTGGCCCCGACCCAAGTCAGAGATCATACAGCAGTCGACTTGAATTTAGGGCAGTCGAGTGTTCTTACTACTGCTTCTTCTTGTTGCCGTTGTGGCTCCTTATTCCTCCAACGATGCTCCTTCCTCTTCTAACTTCACCGTATTCTCTTCACATCTCAGTGTGCAAGACATAAACCCAACACAAAGTTATCTGATACTTACAATATTCACATTCACGTAGGTCACAAGACAATCAATTGCAAAGTACATCATCATCGTGAATTGTTGATGTGAATATTTGCAAGTGTACAAAATCGTAACAAGTAATATAATTAGTGAATAGAGTGTCGAACCCACAGGGACTAGATATTTTACTGAGTACCGATATTACTGGATTAATCACTATTTGGAAGATCGAAATTAATAAAGTATAAAACAACTAAATTAAATTAATCTAAATAAATCTAACTAAATTAATGAAGAGGGAGCGGGATCTGAAAATTTTATAATTTGTTAATGGCAAAATAAATTCTAGGGCTTTTGACTTCACCTAGTTCATCCCACACAATTTATAATTCAATAAAAATAAAAATATTATTTTTCCAAGTTGTAGACCAAAATTCCCAAATTATTTAATGCTTTCTCTCGAACAACACCAAAAATATCTCCAACTAACAGTTTGTCATATCTCTATGCAAATTTAACTAATCGAAGACTCATTAAGTTCTGTGGATTTCTTAACGGTCACATCAATCGCGGTAAATTATCTCTAATTTCGCTCAATCAATGGTATTTAATTTTATGGTTCTAAATCACAAATTACCTCGGTCTCTCCATGATCCAATAATCATACAAAAATTGGCCAAATAATTGTAAGCATTAAGCACAAAAATCAAACACACAACCATGGAAAAATAGAAAAATAATACGGAATTAAAATTGTGTTCTCAAAACTAGGCTACATCTAAACCCTAGAAAAAAATAATTTTAGTTCATAATAAAATTGCAATTAACAAATTTGTTCATGGATTGCAAATTCAAATTTTAGAAGAGAAAAGAAGATACAACGGTACTGTTTCGTAAATAAATAATTTGCAAACCGAATCCAGTAACAATGTTCTCTTTCTCTCTCTTCATTGTCTCAAACTCAGCACCAACAGAACCAAACCAGGTCGCCACGTCAGATTGAAAACCGAAGCCCAAAATGCGTCAGCTGCTGTCTCGTCATGATCCGCACAGCCACGCATCAGTTCAAGTCTGCTGCTGTCGCTGTCCGGTACAGTAGCTATCAAGTCGAGCTGGTCCCAAGCCTATGTCATGCCACAGAGAGATGTGCTGTTGCCTCGAGTTCAGCGCACAGCTGCTTCGTCTTTTTTTTTTTGCTTCGATGCTGACGTTTCTCTCTTTTTCTCTTGGTTTGCTTTTTCCGCTCTCTATGTTCTTTTTCCGCTGTTTAGAGCCGCATGCCTCCTGAGTCTCCTCTCTGCCTTTTGTTGTAATTATATGACCTGTAATCATGGGATTAAGATTTATCTCTATTTTTTAATTTAGATATGAGCTGCAAATAAAAATTAGGATTTAGAATAAAAATTTAAATTTAAATCAATTTAGATCAACTTAAAGTAACTATTTTTTATTTTAGTTTTGTCAAAATCCTTTTAAATTTGTTTATTCTTTTTACACCCTATTGACAATTAAAATTGTATTTTGCTCCTCATATTGTCAATTTGTAAAATATAAAATTCAACAAATCAATAAAAATAATAAATTAATAGTTTTGCTTTGTTTGTTGATTTTTATCAAAAATAATCACTTTTTGCATCAAAAATTTTATTTCCTCAAAAATAATTAATTAACTGAAATCTTATAGAAATAAGATAAAATATTGACAAGGTAGACGAAAACAAGCTATTTTAATGGATAAATGAGTACAAATATTTGTATAAAAATTAGACACATCAAATACCCCCAAACTTAAGATTTTGCTTGTCCTCAAGCAAAAAGTAAAATCAATAATAGGGAAATAATAATCAATAAAAAGCTCAACCCATCACACTAAGAGGTCTCATCATGCAAGCATCAAAATTTCAATTAAAAATATAAACAATAGCAAATAAAGTAAAATCAGGCACACTTACTTTCTCCAGTACAATTATTTATTCATAATTTCAACCCCAATCATATTTTTCATGCAATTAATGTAATTATAGTATGTAACAACTCAATCTGTGATTATCCCTTCTCACTACTACAAACCGAGTAGTAAACTAGAGTTTTTTTTATTTTTTTATTTTTTATTTTATTTTTATTTTTATTTTTTTCCAGTCTCTTCATCTAAGTTGTCACTTGCCTTTTTACGCGAATGCAAACATTTGCGATGAATTCACCCGGTTACTCAACAAGTCACAAACTTAAAATGCTTTGCATACTCATATTTCAAGTTGCCGTTTGACGTAAAAGTAAACAATGGTCATGAATGCCCCTAGTTACTAAGCAACTCAAAACATTGGAGTAGATTGACTTTATTCATAATTTTTATATTTTAATTATTATTCTATTTACTTAAACTCTTTTTAGGACTAGATCAAAGGGGATAATCACAAGAAAAAGCATCACATTTTTCTTTTATGTTTAATCACATGACTTACACAATTTTGTAAGGAATTGTGAAATTCAATAATCCTAAAGTAAATCAATATGCTTACTCTTGCTTTATAAGCAATTGTCAATCCTAAAAAATTTATTTCAATGCTTAGCACAATAAAGAACTCAAAAGTGTAATGGTAAGTCTAATAAAAATCCATTTTATTTTGTTTTTCTTTTTTTAAAAATAATAAATTTGTAAACCTTCCCCCCAAACATGAATATCACATTGTCATCAATGGGAAAGGAAAAAAGAAAAACAAAAAGAATGCAAAAAGTTTAGAATTTCTCCCCTGATTCATCTCAAAATTTCTGCACGTGCGGCGTTCAGTGTTTTTATGATATCCGGAGCTGTAGATGTCCAAATGGGCTGATTTTTTTTTTTTTTGCTGGAAAGCTAAGACGATAGACTACAATCGCTCTTTGAATCAGTTTTCCAGATTCTGACTCCATACTGCTCAAAAATAGCCATCAATGAAGGTGTACAAAACAGCTCCGCCCGGCAACTTCAAAATTTATGCAATCCTACAAAATAAAATTAAAATTAAAATTAAAGTAAACTAAAATAAAAATAAAATCTAAATGCAAGAAAAGAAAACATGGGTTGCCTCCCAAGAAGTGCTAAGTTTTAAGTCTTCAGCTAGACATGGAGGTGAGATGGTTATGTAACGCCAAGATGCCAACAACATTAAAACATCTTTTCTAATACTTCTCTTCTGGTGTGGATCAGGTTCAAGCTCTAGTTTGAGGTGTTTCCTTCGTGATGATGTCTTTGATTCCCCTACCTCTTTGAAATTTTTCTGAACAAATGAATAAATAAAAGGTCCAGCATCCAAATACATAACATGTTCAAAAATATTTTCTGTTTCAGTTTCAAAAGTTATTACATTTGTTGGACATACTTTTATAGGTGATTTTTCAATTTCAGCCTTATGTTTCTCGCCCACAATTAAATTAGTATTACTTACTTGAATACACGACTGTTCTTCAGGATGAAACTTTATGGAATTAAAACATCATACGTTACTTGCTCATGATGTGTTTGTTCCTCCACAATTTGTTCAATCTCATTTTGGTTTTCAACCACATTTTGTTTGTCATTTTCTTCTTGTGGTTGCTCAATTGTCCTCCCGCTGCTTAGTGTTATTGCTTTGAAATCTTCTGTGGAGTTGACAACAGGGTTGCTTGGTAATGTTCCTGCAGTTTTTTCGTTAATAGTATTTGAAATTTGACTAATTTGTAGCTCATGATTGTGAATGGAAACCGAACTTAAATTTGCAACATTTTGAATTGCCAAATCTGCCTTTTGTATGTATTGTTCTGTCTTTTGCATGTGTTGCATGAACACCTCTTCTAATGTCGGCTTCTTTTCTTGCTGTGAAAAATTTTGAGGTGGTATAACTGCTCCTTGATTGTTGTTCCATGGACAATTGGGGGTGTTTCTCCATCCTGAATTGTATGTGTTTTCATAATGATTGTTTTACATTTGAAAATTTGACACAAATTTTTCATGTTCGGCATTTGATGGAGCAAAAGGGTTCCCCACTTGGCAATCTGCACTGGAATGATTTCCTGCACAAAGATC
The DNA here is from genome assembly GCA_017893485.1 of Hemerocallis citrina. Taxonomy (NCBI): domain Eukaryota; kingdom Viridiplantae; phylum Streptophyta; class Magnoliopsida; order Asparagales; family Asphodelaceae; genus Hemerocallis; species Hemerocallis citrina. Next base: position 20,492,810 of record CM030367.1, read on the forward strand.
ACAAATGATATTAGATTGAATAGAATTAACATTTAAATTACCTATTTGTTTAGATAAAGTGGCCATTTGTGCAGTTAAAGCAGAAATCGGGTCAAGTTCAAAAATTCTAGCCGCTTTTCTTGGCATTGTACTTTCTGCAGACCACTGATAATGATTAAATGTCAACTCCTCTAAAAGCTCATAGGCTGCATCGTAAGTTTTGCTCATTATTGCACATCCGGCTGCTACGTCAACCATAGATCGATGTGTAACTCCCAAACCATTATAGAATATTTGAATTTGCAGCCATATAGGTAGTTCATGATGATGACACTTTCTTAATAACTCTTTGTACCTTTCCCATGCATCATACAAAGATTCGGTCTGAAATTGAGTGAATGTGGCAATATCATTCCTTTGTTTTGCTGTCTTTGCCAGCGGAAAATACTTAGCTAGAAATTTTTGTGCAAGTCCCTCCCAAGTAGTAATACTACCGGGTGGTAGATAATGTAGCCAAGCCTTCACCTTATCTCGTAGTGAAAAAGGAAAGAGTCTCAATCTGATTGCATCATCTGATACTCCGCTGTACTTGAAAGTGTCACAAATTTCTAGAATGTTTGCAATGTGAGCATAAGGATCCTCGTGCGATAATCCCCAAAATTGAATAGTCTTATGAATCAATAGAATAATCTCCGGTTTAATCTCAAAATCGTCAGCTTCAATAACCGGCTTCTTTATGCTTGCTTCATAAATTGAGGGTATAGCATAGTCTCTCAAAGGCCTATTTTCATCGTTTGCCATGATAATTTCCTTGTATGTCCTGAAATGTAAGTATTAAAAATAATAGGAAAACTAAAAAAAATAAAATATGAAAAAATAAAAATAAAAGTAAGTCAAAAGAAAATTAAGAGGTAAAATAATAATAAAATAAAAATAAATACAAAAAATCCAAACTAGTAATAATCTAGCAATTTTCAATATCAATAAAAGAATAACAAGTCCCCGGCAACTGCGCCAAAAACTTGATGTGAATATTTGCAAGTATACAAAATCGCAACAAGTAATTAATATAGTTAGTGAATAGAGTGTCGAACCCACAGGGACTAGTTATTTTAATGAGTACCGATATTACTAGATTAATCACTATTTGGAAGATCGAAATTAATAAAGAATAAAACAACTAAATTAAATTAATCTAAAGAAATCTAACTAAATTAATGAAGTGGGAGCGAAATGTGAAAATTTTGTAATTTGTTAATGGCAAAATTAATTCTAGGGCTTTTGACTTCACCTAGTTCATCCCACACAATTTATAATTCCATAAAAATAAAAATATTATTTTCCAAGTTGTAGACCAAAATTCCCAAATTATTTAATGCTTTCTCTCGAACAACACCAAAAATATCTCCAACTAACAGTTTGTCATATCTCTATGCAAATTTAATTAATCGAAGACTCATTAAGTTCTGTGGATTTCTTAAAGGTCACATCAATCGTGGTAAATTATCTCTAATTTCGCTCAATCAATGGTATTTAATTTTATGGTTCTAAATCACAAATTACCTCTCGGTCTCTCCATGATCCAATAATCATACAAAAATTGGCCAAATAATTGTAAGCAATAAGCACAAAAATCAAACACACAACCATGGAAAAATAGAAAAATAATACGGAATTAAAATTGTGTTCTCAAAACTAGGCTACATCTAAACCCTAGAAAAAATTAATTTTAGTTCATAATAAAATTGCAATTAAGAAATTTGTTCATGGATTGCATATTCAAATTTTAGAAGAGAAAAGAAGATACAACAATACTGTTTTGTAAATAAATAATTTGCAAACAGAATCCAGTAACAATGTTCTATTTCTCTCTCTTCTCTGTCTCGAACTCAGCACCAACAGAACAGAAGAAAGTAGCTTGCAAAGGAGTATCTCACTGGCATGCGTTGAGAGCTTAGTCGGCTAAACAGTTGGAGCTTCAGCCCAATCGCTTTCCATCTCAATCCTTACTAACGAATAGGGGTACCGGTTCTGCTTCACCCGCAAGCTATTCAAGAGCCTTCCACTCCTCCAAACCAGGTCGCCACGTCAGATTGAAAACCGAAGCCCAAAACGCGTCAGCTGCTGTCTCGTCACGATCCACACAGCCACGCGTCAGGTCAAGTCTGCTGCTGTCGCTGTCCGGTACAGTAGCTATCGAGTCGAGCTGGTCCCAAGCCTCTGTCACGCCACAGAGAGATGTGTTGTTGCCTCGAGTTCAGCGCACAGCTGCTTCGTCTTTTTTTTTTGCTTCGATGCTGACGTTTCTCTCTTTTTCTCTTGGTTTGCTTTTTCCGCTCTCTATGTTCTTTTTCCGCTGTTTAGAGCCGCACGCCCCTCGAGTCTCCTCTCTGCCTTGTGTTGTAATTATATGACCTGTAATCATGGGATTAAGATTTATCTCTATCTTTTAATTTAGATATGAGCTGCAAATAAAAATTAGGATTTAGAATAAAAATTTAAATTTAAATTAATTTAGATCAACTTAAAGTAACTAATTTTTATTTTAGTTTTATCAAAATCCTTTTAAATTTGTTTATTCTATTTACACCCTATTGACAATTAAAATTGTATTTTGCTCCTCATATTGTCAATTTGTAAAATATAAAATTCAACAAATCAATAAAAAATAATAAATTAATAGTTTTGCTTTGTTTGTTGATTTTATCAAAAATAATCACTTTTTGCATCAAAAATCTCATTTCCTCAAAAATAATTAATTAACTGAAATCTTATAGAAATAAGATAAAATATTGACAAGATAGACGAAAATAAGCTATTTTAATGGATAAATGAGTAAAAATATTAGTATAAAAATTAGACACATCAATTATCAACAAAAACTAAAATAGATCTACATCTCATTGACTCATTTGCGCTACCATCATTGGTTAGTTATGTTACTAATTCTTTTGGAATATTACTTCAACACCTATTGAAACTCATTTTCTTTTATACCCTTACCATTCCAAACTGTGTAAATACCAAAGTTTCCCCATCATATAGTTAAAACCCATCAACTTTAAAGATCAAGCAACTACCCTTTCCTATGTACTTTCTTTCTTGGACTTGTTAGGAATTTAGCCTTCAGCAAAAGTGATTGTGGAGAGACGATTATCATTCAATACAAACAATCAAGTAAGTAGACCAAACCAAGCCCACAAAACACACAATTTTGTCCTAGTTCGGACGAACCTAATCCGTCGGAGAAATAATTGAGATATTATTCAACTAGAGAAGATACAAGATTTACAATCACTCTCACTAGGAACCGATCTATCTCTCAAGTCTCACTAGAAGATACTTGTTGTTTACAATAAAAACTCGTAGATGAAGTACTAGCTCCCAAAAGGGGTCATTACAATATTATATAAAGATATAGAGAAACACTAAGTTGAAATAACCGTCCTATATACTTTGAAGAGAAAGCCACATGATAAGAGTCATACGATCTAACTTGGAGAGGAAGTTGGCCTCTAAATAGTTCCTCAAGAATCGGCCTAAATAGCATCAACTTCACACTTGCGGTCGACTACTAAGAATAGCAGTCGACTGCTTTGGATCGCTCCAAGTCAGAGAGCTCACCAAACTATTGCTGTTTACTGCTATTTTATGTGGTCGACAACAAATTGGTTTTGCCTCTGCTTAATGATACTTCTGCTCCCTTCTTCTTCAAATATTTTCTTCAAATCCTGTTCTCGTTTCACTGTCTTCTATTCACATCAAACCTAGTATGCAAGACATAAACCTGACACTCTCATCTTATACCTCATCCCTCGTAACCTATTTATATGTGCATTCCTTAATTAAAAGTTTATCATATTAAAATACAACAACCGTTCCTATATCGGATGTAAAACTCATAACCACAATAAAGGAAAAAGTTCAGCTGATATTTTCATTTCATCCAAAACATCGATCGAGACATCAATAGGAATATATATTTCTAATGTCAGTGGCAACTAACTTAAAATTATACATAGTAAATTTAGTAATATGGATGAGAAGATGATATTCTCATCTAGGTTAATGTACTCGGTGCACCCCTATGCAATCAAATGTTGGATACCGATAGGAATCACATACCCATGAACAACGGGAATTTGATGCCCATTAATCTTTAATAAGAAAAACCTAAAAGCTTCAATTTCCTATTATATCTCTACTTCCACAACCTAGCCTTGCTATCACCACTATTACGATCGCCACTATCATGTATCATGTACAAGTAGCAAGTAGTAAGTGTCAGGTGATCATGTTCAAGTCTTGTATCTAGTCCTATCTAGGTAGTACTTCATGCGTTCCAGATTTTTACCACATGATTGCTACATTCATGCAAATTACGTTTTAGATTTCATAGTGGATCATAGAGGGCAGTGTACTCAGGGACAAGCTACAAGTATCAAGTATCAATCTCCAAGTAACCAGTATCAAGCTCCAAGTAACCAAGTATTACGTGTCAAGTGTGCAAGTGTCAAGTAATCACGTGTCAAGCTCCAAATAACCAACTATCAAGCTCCAAATAACCAAGTATGATCTATGAATCTTCTTCCGATTACACGTTTCTGTATTTTCCACAATTACATCTTTCCCTTTAAACTCCGGCTTTGTTTCTTATTATTATTATTCAAGCAACCATGAATGTACACAAACAAGTCAAGAAATATGGTATGAAGGCAAGGAAAAAGTACAAGTTGAACAAAGGACACGAACGGGTGATGAACGACTCAAAATAGATTAAGACAATAAAAATTCTAGTTGTGGACAGCAAGACAGTACTGCACCAAATCTGGGATTCCCGTTGTCACGAATATGTAAACCTAGATCCATCAGAAAATATAGAAAATAGACTCTCAGAAGAATCCAGAAAATATATACAAGTCACATAATAATACAGAAACAGGGCTCAAAATAGATTTGTATCCAGAAAACATGTTCAGCCAGAAATCACAAGATTGTGTTCATAAATAGGAAAATGGCATAAAAGCTTACTGATTAAATCCAAAAAAAATCTGGAGTATTCTCTAGTATGTCTAGTATCGGAAAATAAAGTTTCATAATTTTCCAACATGGATAGTATGGTCAAATAAAATCAGAAAATAACAAGATACAGCAAGTTTGTAAATCTAAAATCATAAATACAGCAGTACTAAAACAGCAATAGACTACAAAACATAAATCAAAATCTAGATCCATCAAAATGGTGATAAAATATATACAGTAGAATACAATTCATATTCACAAAGTTTTTATAAACAGCAAATAGAAGTCGAAAGTTAGGTTCTTTATTGAACAGCATGAAAATTCTGCAAGTATAGTAGTTGTTTGCGAGCATAGAATAGTTTGTAAAAGCCATTAATTAAATCCACAAAAATTAGGGGTTAATCACAGTCAAGTCTAGTTGTACTCAGTAAAATATTGGATCAAAATATTATCTTTAGCATCAATATAAAAATAAATAACCATACAAAATTCATATAAACTAGAATCTGGAATTTTCTACACATCTGTAGTAAATCAGCAATAACTTGCAATTCACAAATCGAAACTGAGATCTATCAGAAATTCTGGAAAGTAGACATAATTCTCTATAATTGATATTCACAAATAATTTTCATATATTGACCTTAATAGGGTCTAAAATACTGAACAAAACAGAGTAACAACAAATACAGAAATATTCTTTATGCATAAAATCAACTAGTTCATATGTAACACATCTAAATCATAACAAAATGCGAAATATAGTATACTAGATGTCCAAGCAATATGGTATAGGATATTTTACAAGTATACAACAAGTTGTACTACTACTAACACATCAAGCATACAAGATCATACCACACATTATGGATCACGAATAACATGCATGTATACATCAAGAATTTAATAGATCTAAGTTATTTCATTTCGTGTGTACTAGGCAACTACAGATGGATCTACACATAGAGAGACAAGATCAACAAGGGATTTCATGGGAATAGGTCTTGAAGCAACTCACTGCAGGCGGTATTTAGTACTTGTACTATACTATAAAAAGAATACATGTTACTTGCCTTATAGTCGATGATGAAAACGGTGCAAAGAGAAAGAATAACGGGAACGAATTCCTGGGCACGAAATCAATCTCAACGAACGGACAACCATGAACAACCAATCACGAACACAATCCAACCCTCGAGATCAACACGTGCACACAAAAGAAAGAGGGAAAATAGCCGGGGTATGCTTGGAGATCAACACACACACCTAAGGACCAAGGGCAGCCGGCGCACTACAATGGGAGTATGGATGGTGGGACGACGGCAGACAGAGGCAGCACTGGCTGGCGTCGCCGCTGGCTGGCATCGCCGCTGGCTGGCGCTGCTGTTGTCGTTGTTGTTTTCTAATGCGGCATCGGGAGGGGAAGGACAAAAGGGGGGCTGGCGCTGAGGCATCGTGGAGGCAAGGCGGCGCCAAACAGGTTGTCACCGAGGGTGGTGGTAGATGGAGGACGGGGGCACACAGGAGGTAGGATGGTCGGGAGTTAGGGTAGGGGATAAGAGAGAGCGGCTAAGGCTTTTTGATGAATAGGGTAAAAAAACAGGCGGGTTTATATAGATTGGAATATAGGGTTAGGGTGATAATGGGTATTGGGCTTTAGAAATGGGTTTAATTAGATAGGGATCCAATAGGGTTTTAGAAATAATTAAATAGAATATAGGGTTAGAATTAAAAAGATCCAAATAGAAAAAAATGGGAACAAAATGACTAAATAAAATAGGACATGAACAATATAGAATATGGATCAAAATAATAGCTCGAACAATCAGAGACGAAACAATAGGAGACAATAGAATCAAGAACTCAAATAAGAAGACAACAATTCAAATAAATGGATATATAGAAAATGAAGATCTAATACACGATCCAAAAAGAGATACAACATGAATAAAAAGAAAAATACATCCAAAAATACGGAAAGTGGAAAATAGGGGTTACAAATCCTACCCAACTAACAAGAAGAATTTCGTCCTCGAAATTCAAACAAGAGGTACATAGGATAACCCCGAAAGAAAAGAAAGAACAAAACAAAAAGCTACTCAAACAAATGACGAAACTTCTGCTGAATCTCATCCTCCAACTCCCAAGTCGGCTCACCCGGCGAGTGAGGATTCCAAGAAATACGAACCAGCTTGATAACCTTGTTCTTTAGCACTTTCTCCCGCCGATCCAAAATAGCAACTGGCAGAATCTCACAAGTCAAATCGGGTCGCACGGTTAACTCAGAATAGTCGATCGCGTGGCTCTCATCGCAGATATATCTCCTGAGTTGTGAGACATGGAAAACATCCTGCACTCCTGATAAAGCTGGCGGCAATGCAAGACGACAGGCCACCTTAACTACTCGCTTCACAATATCAAACGGTCCAATAAACCTAGGGCTGAGCCTGCCCCCACCACCAAACCGAATAACACCTCACCAAGGAGATACCTTTAGGAAAACATGGTCACCATCCTCAAACTCCAAATCTCTCCGTTGGACACCATCCCATCTCCTCTGCCTATCCTGAGCTGCCTAAAGATGCTTCCTGATATGAGTCACTGCATCAACTGTCTGGGTGATCAACTCCGGACCCAACAACTTCCTCTCACCAATGTCATCCCAGCACACTGGTGATCTGCACCTCCGCCCATAAAGTGCTCCGAACGGTGCAGCTTTAAGACTGGCCTGAAAGCTGTTATTGTACAAGAACTCTACGAGATGCAAATGGTCCTCCCATGATCCACCAAACTGCAGAATACAGGACCTCAACATGTCCTCTAGAGTCTGGATGGTCCTCTCCGACTGTCCATCTGTGTGGGGAAGAAAAGTTGTATTGTACTTCAATTTACTCCCCAAACTACTCTGAAGACTCTCCCAAAAGCGAGACCTAAATCTCGTATCCCTGTCGGATACAATACTGACTGGAACCCCATAAAGTCTGATGATCTCTTGCATGTACTTCTCAGCTAGGCTCTCAGTAGACTGTCCGACTCGGAAGGGAATGAAGTGAGTACTCTTCGTTAGTCGGTCGACAATCACCCAAATGGCATTGTGACCCTTAGGACTCCTTGGCAAAGCGGTCACAAAATCTATACTAATGTGTTCCCACTTCCACTCCGGAATGGGAAGCGTTTGAAGAAGTCCAGCGGTTCTCTGATGCTCTGCCTTCACCTGCTAGCAGATCAAACACTGAGACACAAACCAAGCCACAGCCCTCTTCATACCATGCCACCAAAAATGAAGCTTCAAGTCCCAGTACATCTTAGTACCTCCAGGATGAATAGAATACGATGACTATCTTACTCAAGCAACCTCTGACGAACTTCACCCTTCGAGACACACAACGTGGACCCAAAACAAAGCGATCCATTAGCATGAATAACCATGTCCGTTTGTGAACCAGCATCAACCTCTGCTCTAAAATCCTGTAACTGCTTATCACCATCCTGAGCCTCTTTGATCTGATCAACGAGAGATGACTGAAGCTGAAGCACCAAACAACTCCGATCAGAATTCGGCAACAACACATCTAACTCCAACCTCCGCATCTGCTCAACTAAATCCCTCTGCTGAGTTAGGAACATTACTGTCGGTCTCCTGTTCAAAGCATCTGACACCAAGTTTACTCTACTAGGATGGTATTGCAAACTGAGGTCATAATCGACCATAAGTTCCAACCAATGCCTTTGCCTCATGTTCAACTCCTTCTGGGTGAAGATGCACTTGAGACTTTTGTGTTCTGTAAAGATCTCCACTCGGTCTCCAATCAAATAATGTCTCCACAGCTTCAAAGCAAAGATCACTGCTGCTAACTCCTGGTCATGAGTCGGATAGTTCTTCACATGCGGGCTCAACTGCCTCGATGCATAAGCAACAACTCGGCCCTTCTGCATCAGAACTGTTCCAAGACCCTTGCTAGAAGCATCATAGGGAACTATAAATCTGCTTGAACCATCTGGATAGTCAACACTGGTGCTGACGTCAACCTGCTCTTCAACTCAGCAAAAGCCTTACTGCAAGCCTCAGACCGACAGAACTTCTGATTCTTCCCTTTTAGCTTAGTCAATAGTTCTGCTATCTTCGAAAAATTATGGACTAGCCAGCTAGACCAAGAAAACTTCTCACCTTGAAACTGACTTGGGAACGGGACAATCCTTCACAGCTTTAACCTTGGACGGATCCACTGAAATACCATCGCCCGAGATAATGTGCCCCAAGAAGGTAACTCTGTCTAGTCAAAACTCACACTTGCTGAGTTTCCCATAGATCTAATTCTATCTTAAAGTCTATAGAACCAATCTAAGATGCTCAGCATGATTCTCCCGGTTCTGAGAATACACCAAAATGTCATCAATGAAGACCACCACAAATTTGTCTGGGAACTGAGAAAAGACCCTGTTCATAAGACTCATAAATACAGCTGGTGCATTTTTTACCCCGAACGGCATCACAATATACTCATAATGCCCATATCTAGTCTTAAATGTAGTCTTCTATACATTAGTGGCCTTCACCTTGACCTGATGATACCCAGAACAAAGTTCCAACTTCGAGAAAATAGCTGCTCCACTCAACTGATCAAATAAGTCATCGATCCTGAGCAGTGGATACCGGTTCTTCACAGTAACACTGTTTAGTTCTCGATAATCAATACACAGTCGACGACTACTATCCTTCTTGTTCACAAAAAGGACTGGAGCACCCCACGAAGAAATACTGGATCTAATGAACCCCAAATCTAGCAACTCCTAAATTTGTACCTTAAGCTCTACTAACTCAACCGGTACCATCCTGTAGGAACTTTTTGATATCGGCACCGTACAAGGAGGAACTTCAATACCAAACTCCACATCCCTATTAGGGGGTAAGCCAGGCAACTCCTCTGGAAAAATATCAAGGAATTCCCCTACTACTAGAGGCGCAGCCTCACATCTTGAGTGCAATACCATCGCACAAATCTCCTGATCAACTGCAAACTTAGCTCGGCTAAGGGGCATCTCCCTGGTGTGGAATTCAAACTCTGCGTGACCTGGGATTCGGAACATAACTTTCTTGGCATGACAATCAATGATGGCGTGGGACTCACCCAACCAATCCATACTGAGAATGATGTCGAATCCTGAATTTCCAATTACAATTAGGTCAGCCTTGAAATCTGCGCTGCCAAATACTACGAGACTCTACCTGCACTCCCAGGAACAAATGACAACACCGCCATCTGTCACAATGTTCCCAGCCTCTGACATGATGCTGCACTCCAACCGATGACGAGCCACAAAGCGAGAAGAGACGAAGGAATGGGTACGAAAAGAATGAATTCATACCCAAGAAGAAATCAATCAAAGAGGACGACTAAAAAAGATGGAAGAATCAAGGAATCAAAGGATTGAATAAGGAGGGATCAAAATGAATCGGAAAGGCTAGTATCCAGATCAAGTTGATTATTATTTATTCATGTTACTGCATAGTCTGTGTATTGTTGAGCCAATCCTTGATCAAGCCAAACTTATCTAACATATTAGTCAACTAATACAATAGCCAAACCTGGGCTCTCATACCACTAAAAACCTTGTCACGCCCCGCTTCCCAAAAAGGAAATACGGAATACGGATACGTGACTAAGTCCAGCGAATGGCTTGCACCATTCATAAGAGGTCAGGATCTTTACAACAAGCACAAGTATAAACAAGAGAGATACAAAAAGAATAGTCAACCATGCATGCATAACTGAATCAATATAGTCAATAAGATTACTTGAAAAGAAACAAGAATACTGAATTTCAAAAAATCATGTCTAGAATATAACACAAGTCTAGGAAAAAAAGCCCAATACAAATATCCATGTAACCAAGTACAATTATTCAAGATAAGCAACAAGAAATAAATAGATATAGCAAGAACTCCAACCAACTAGAATCTCAGATCACCTACTCCATCGGGCAGCTGATCACCATAATCTGCAATTTAACAAATTGCAGGAAAAAGAAAGAGAAACAAAATGCTCGTCAATGCAAGTTACGGGCTGCTTGTAGTGCAGGCAACAAGTACAGGAAAGAGAAATAGACAAGTATAGAGTAATAGCAGAAGCATGAATAGCATGGAAAGGATGTAACAACAAAATAGAGAATTAACTCTAAATCAAAAACAGGACAAGTAGCATGGCAAGATGAACGGATGCAAGTGGCATGTAACAAGTATCCAGTAAACAAGTATCATGTAAAGAGTAACGAGAAACAAGTGTCAAGCATCATATACAAGTAAACAAGTAGCAAGTGTCAAGTGATCATGTATCATGTACAAGTAGCAGGTAGTAAGTGTCAGGTGATCATGTTCAAGTCTTGTATCTAGTCCTCTCTAGGTAGCACTTTATGCGTCCCAGATTTTTATAACATGGTTGCTACGTTCATGCAGATTACGTTTTGGATTTCATAGTGGATCATAGAGGGCAGTGTACTCAGGGACAAGCTCCAAGTATCAAGTATCAAGCTCCAAGTAACTAGTATCAAGCTCCAAGTAACCAAATATTATGTGTCAAGTGTGCAAGTGTCAAGTAATCATGTGTCAAGCTCCAAATAACCAAGTATCAAGTTTCAAATAACCAAGTAGAATCTATGAATCCTCTTCCGAGTACACGTTTCTGTATTTTCCACTATTAGATCTTTCTCTTTAAACCTCGGCTTAGTTTCTTATTATGATTATTCAATCAAGTATGGACGTGCACAAACAAGTCAAGAAACATGGTAAGATGATAAGGAACAAGTACAAGTTGAACAAAGGACTCAAACGGGTGATGAATGACTCAAAATAGACTAACACAACGAAAATTCCAGTTCTGAACAGCAAGACAGTACTGCACCAAATCTGGGATTCCCGTTGCCATGAATATGAAAACTTGGATCCGTCAAAAAATCTAGAAAATAGACTCTCGGCCGAATCCAGCAAGTATCTAATTCCTGGAAAACCTGTTACATTAACAAATACAGAAACGTTAGATTCTTGAAAAAAAAAAAAATATATATATATATATAATATATCATACATGGTAATGGAAATTTTCACAAACATGACGTCTAGGAATCACATTCATGGAGTCATATTCATCGAGTATGGCAAGTCAGAAATTCCAAATAACAAATTGGCCCTAAAGACTGATCACAAATGTCAGATCACTGGGTAAACTGACATGGATATTTTTTAGATAATTCTTAGTATGCTAATAATGGACACGATGGCTTTGCAGCTTAAATAAGAAACTAATTGCTCTTTTTTGATAAAATTAATCAATTTTCAAGAGAATAATTTCTTACCCTTGAGATTGAGGTGAAAAGATGTGACGAGAAAAAAACAAAGCACAAGAAATATATGCATCTCTCCTAAACAAGATAGTTCTTAAAATGTTTTTTATATATAAAGGGGAACTGAACAATAACAAAAGGTACTAGAAATTTTATATAACATGAACTTGAAAGGTAATTTGCAATGAAGGATTTGTATTTTGAAAGCATCACATATATTGTATTGGTTGACAAGCACTAATGCATTAACAACAACCGATTTATTTAGTAAGCAAAAAATGTTGGGAAGACTTTAATCAAAAGAGAGATATCTTCTACAGCACTGGCTTTCGATTGATATCACTCTAAACAACAAAAAGGTATTGAAATTCCAACAAATTTTCAATCTCACATCACACCAACATTTCTTATTTTTCTTAATATCAACATCACATTCATACATGATAAATGTAAGGCCTTCTTAGTATGTAATCTACAAATTTTGTACTAAATGTATATAAAAAAAATGAAATAGAGAGCATCGCTTTTTAACAAATTGTACCTTTTCTAATGGTTTGGGGAATTATGATATTCACCATGAATTCCAAATGTTTGGGGGCATGGATCGTCTCTTTCTACCTTTATTCGAGTGTTGGTCGTCGATATTGGCGCAACCAATGAGGGCTAGGGCACTGGTTGGAGTCAAATTGTTCATTGTTAGCGGAACCAAAGGAGAGCTATGGCACTAAATCGGAATTTTTGTCAATGTCGGTGCAGCCATATAGGCGAGGGCATTGAATCAGATCAAATTAGGTGATTTTGGTGTAGCGCATGGGATTTAAGCACTAATTTGACACAACTTAATCGATGTTGGTGCAGCCAAGGAAGGTTAAGGCACTGAGTGGAGGGTAGCTGTTGGAGCTTGGTGGATTAAGTGACAATGCAACTATTGTAAATTTTGGGGGCTTTCGACTCTTGTCTCGTGGTTGTAGCAAATTTCATTGAGTTTGTAAAAGTGGCATTAAAATCACAGACGATGCTAGTAGTTGGTGTTGGATTTCTCATCTGAGTCTTGGTAAAGTAGAATGTGTGCTACTTACCTCCTCTTTCAAGTTTTGCTTCGAGCAGGACATTCGATCCTTCGAAGTTTGAGGTTTGATTTACAAAGGTGTTGGCGTAATGAAGGAGGGTTGAGGGCTACAGCTTGGTAGATTAATACGGGCGTGTCTACAAATCACTTGTACTTGTCAATGTGGAAGCTACATTAGGGTTTGCACTTTGTTTATTGTACAAGGACTAAGCCTTGGATTGTATTCTCCATTGTACTTTAGTTATTAGTTTTACTAATTTCTTATTAATGAAACACTAGGGGCTTTTAACCCACATTTTTAATCCAAAAAAACAAAAAAACGTACATTTTTGCTGACTGTTGCTTTATCCACCGTTAGCTGATAGGCTTGATATCCCAAGCTCCATCAAATTCCACCAATCCTACACGAATTACGATGCAAATTTATGAACCCTAATTTCATGAAATTTAAAACCTAACCAAAATATAAATTGGGGGAAATCAAAATTCTAAACATAATTTGCGACAAAAATTGAAATTCGAATGAAAGAAACCTTAATTTTTGAACCGATAAAAAAATTGAATGATACGGTTAAAATCATAGCCACAAGATCTCAGCACGCATCTTAAAGCATTCAAGGGTACAACAGTAATTGTACATCAACTACATACCTAGAAAAAGAGTATGGGCGCATTCAGACCCATTAATTCAACCAGGTCTACCATTATGACTAAATTACAGCGTAATAAAAGGGAATTCTAGCTAATCAAAAGTTGTCAATCAAATCACTTATCTTAAACAGCATTATTATCTAACCATATCTCATAACCATGGGAATCTACTGTTTACACTCAAAAGATTATTCTTTAAGTCTATATTTTGTAACTAACTCCTAGCCTATAAATACTCTCTCCCCATTAATCAGTAATTGGTAATGAAGCTCTTTCCACTAAAACTCTAATCTCCTTTATGAGTTACTGACTTGAGCTTCTGAGGGTCTTTCGCCGTGGCCAACCCTGGTGTATACACTATGTGCAGAATCGCCGAACATTTTCAGCTGTTGGATTCTTGATCTAGGTGTTCTCAACCATTCAGATTCACATGAAGGTGCCTTCAATCATCACAATTTAGATATGATCGATGGTACAGATTGTAAGCTTCCTCCCTAAAAAAATCATTATCTAATTGCTCCTACACTGAAAATAGCAGCAACTTGTTTGTAGGAAACTACAGATTATCCTTTCTGATCAGATCTCGCTAGCAAAACACTTTCATCCATGGCTCCCAAAGGGACGAAGCCGGTGGCCACTAGCAGTCAAGCCGATACTCCTCTTCCTCCTCCTCCTCCGGGGCAACCTCCATGCCCATTGTCGTAGGCCCCTCATCCGCCATCGCAGCCACCCCTAGCAAGGTTGTTGTGGCTAGCTCCTAACGGCATTGCTCTGAACGTCACTCTAAACCTCATCCTAGGCCTCACCCGACTGGGGACCGAGTCATAGTCCACATGACCTCCCCCTCTCTGGTGCATCATGCACAGTCAGATCTCTGTGACATCATTAACCCCTAGTATAACATCCCGTATTTTTATTTTATTAAAAATACATTTTCAAATTTTTGCACGTACGATGCACGTGCAAATTTTTTCATCTTTATTTTTCTTTCTCTCATTTATTATTTAGTAGCATGCATGAGTCTTTTATCCTCTTAGCCTTCCAGTAAACCCATGGACCTAAGAATAAATTCTAGCCCACTAAACTAATTAATTAATTAATTAATTAATTAATTAATTAATGGCAAGCCCACTAGACAAGCTCATTAATTGAATCCCATTTTTGGTTATGCATGGACTCACACATAACATGTAACAAATTTTAATACACATATTAGAATTATAGGATTTTTATTTATTGTGTGTGTGTGCACTAGTGCACAACACGTGCACGTGTTGAGAGGGAGAGAAAGAGACCGGATGAGGGGGAGAGAGAGTGGGCCGGGAGTAGGAAGATGGAGCAAGTGGGAGAGTGAAAAGTTGAGTGGGTAGTTATTAGGTAGATGAGATTACATTTTAGCCCTTCATTTTGTCTTATAAATACCCCCCCCTTTTTTTTCATTTCACACCTAAAAAAAACAAATCAAGAAAGGAAAAAAAAAAAGAGTTAGAGAGTGTTTTTGTTGCATTGGAGGCTTTTGGAGTGCTCTTGCTAGGAGGAGAAGGACTAGGTGTTGCTTGTTGGAGCTAGGAGTCCCTAGAAGTTGTGTCTCATCATCTTTGTTTGCAATTTTTTCATAAGAGGTGGGTGATCTTGTGCTTTCTAAATGTAGGAAATGCGTGCTAGTAATGTTAAATGAGTAGTATGGATAAATTTGATGTGATAAATGTAGAACAAATCCATACTATTGTGTGTGCCATGAATTGCAGAAATTTTGTTATGATTAAGAAACTAATTGCCTTCATGTTCGTTAGAAATGAGACAATGAAACAATGAGTTATTGCCATGAACAAATATGCTAGTTAATTTGCAAATGTCAAAATATAAAATTGTATGAAAATTGTTGAGACTTCCTCTTATAGTAGTGAAGTTAAATTGGTACACATAGATTCATTTAATTGATTGTAAGAGTTACAAATTGTTATTTGATTAAATTGAAGAAATGCAATTCATGTTCATTAATGAGAGGAAATAATTTGAAATTTAGATACAATGTCTAAAATATAAGTTTGGAAATTCGTGAGTTACTATTTTCAAGTAAACTCAGTATGAATGAGATAATTATAGTCCATTAAAAAGATTAGATCGATCATATGTTTGAGTTTTGTGAAATAAACTAGTTACTGTACCATGTGAACAAAACCTTAGCCTCTGATTTCATAATAGTGTGTGGGGTTGGACTTACTGGCTAGTCGGAGCTCTTTAAGGGCGTTACTGTAGCGCGTGTGTGGTCTTGGGTCGCGAGTTCAAAACTCGACAGTCCCCTCTTTTTTGTTTTCGGTTTTAATTAACCCGAATAAGGGAGCACTATATGTATGGAATTCGGCCTGCCTATAGAACAAAAGCCCACTGGGACTTAGTGGTTCTCAGTGGCACTATAGGGCGATACTGTAGCATGCGGGTGGACATGGGTTCGAAACCCGGTGTTGCCTTTTTTGTTTTTTTTTTTTATGTTTTTAATATTTTGAAGGAGTTTTAATGTGAATAAAATTTGGGAAAAATATCTAATATTCCTATAAAATGATATAGAATTTATTAAAAATAGTTTCGGAATTTTTCATGTATATTTTGAGAAATTAAAGGTGAAATTGAGATAGAAAACGAGTTATTGACATCAAAATTATTTATTTGAGAATATGAATTTTATTTTGAGAAGAAGAGAAAAATATTTACCATGTTATGGGTTCTCTTGATGAGATTATATACTTATGTTGAATAAGAAATACTTGATGTGATTAAGATGTTAATGAGATTGAAATCTATTATGAGTTCATGTAGAGTTTTTTGAAAGAATTGTGTATAAATAAATGAATCATGAATGATGCTAAGATAAGACATTGATTAAATTGTGAATAAGTTGAAGATAAGAATACATTGAGTTTAATACATGATTATTGAAGGGTATGAGTACCTATGAATTCTTGTACATGAAAGGTTGTGATCTAGAGGTTTAGTGAGCCTGGGTACCGAGATTGTTGAATTAAAATATTTGAGTTATATTTTTGAGATATGGTCATGGAGCAATCTCGGTATTTGTGATTAAGTCTGGTAGGGGGTAAAACTAACTCTAGGTATGATAATTTATTCATGTCTTGAACATAAGATCTAGGCACATAAGTGAAGATGTAGTAAACTTGGGCAAACGTAAGTGGGGCACTCTATATAGTCGGGCGGAGGATTCCGGGACTATAGACCCAGTCGGGCGGAGGATTCCGGGACTGTGGTTGCTTCAATGGAGACGAGCTTTTATTTTAAATCCGGGACTATGCATAGTCAGGCGGATAGTTTGCTGTACTCCAGTGTATATACGTATACCGAGGCTAGAGGGTTACTTACGGGATGTTTGCACGACGAGGAGTCTGTTATAACAGTCGGGCGGTGGACTCTGGGATTGGGATCTGTACTCGTGGAATGATCTAAACTTTATTTTATTACTAGGTAGTTTTCATGGCGAGGGACCAAACCCTTTTAATGTGGAGTACGTAGGTGCTTGCTCTCTAACCTATGTAGTATGAGATGCATAGAATCCAAACAAGTATGCATTAGTGTAATCTTAGTGTAAAATATATGCATTAGGCATTAAGGCATTGCATACACTTACATGTTAAGACTAGTCACATTTTAACATTTTAATTTGCATTCAAGTTTGTGGTTTGTTAAAGTATTAAGATCGTTATATTTTCGACACAGAGAGGATGGCTGTGTATAACATTTTCGTCAGTTGTAAGCAACGGACGTGCCCACAGTTTTATATGCAGGAGTTGGATTTTCATGAAGATATAAAGTTGATATGCTGCTGTTGATTTATTTAAATGTTAAAGATGTTGCAATTGTATAATTTTTCATTATTGTACTTCATTTTACCTTCCGCTGTGTAAGTAAATGTAAAAGACTCTGTTGTATTATAAAAAGTTCAAATTTTCTTGTAAAATTGTACGAAGTGAAGTGTAAAGATCCTGTGGAACTTCGAGTTCAGTCGTATTTGGAATTCGGGGCGTTACACCTAGAAACATGGGACAGAACTCTGCTCAGAACATCAAGGAAGCAAGAGAAGTGCTTCTCCTATACGCCACAAACCCTGTCGAACGTGCTCGCCAAGAGGATGAAAACATGAGAGAAGCCCAACTCCAATTAGGAGATAAGCTCACAAGAACATCAGAGAAGAGTAAGCACCCATCATCCGGGCTGAGTTCCGCAATTTCAAAGAGCAAGTTCTCAAAGACCACCAAGTTTCCCCAAACAAGGATAGTCAAACAAGTGAGCACAATCCTAGAACAGCGCAACAAGAAGAGTCTTGCAGGTCAACTCGATTCGAGGGACATGAGATGGAGGATCTCCTGCTCAAATTGGTCAAGAGGAGGGTTGCCAAGGCAGAGGCTACCAATCTAGATGACCCTCCTAGCTGACCCTCCTTCTCCAATTTAGTTCTTGAAGCCCCCATTCCAGAGAACTTCATGCCACCAACCTTCAAGTGTTACAATTGTTAATCTGACCCAACAAATCACATCAAGTTTCAAAACTCTCATGATGATCCACCAAGCATTTGACACACTCATTTGCAGAATGTTCCTAGCAACCCTGAAGAATGGAAATGATACTTTTGTCTCTCTCCAGGGTCCATCTTCTCCTTCAATCAGATCGAGGATCTCTTCCTCACCCACTTTGCTTGTAGTCTTAAGGCCAAAACGATGAGTGCTTCCTTGCTCGAACTGAAGTAAAGGGATGAGGAGCCTCTCAAGGATTTTGTTTGGCTCTTCATAGCCGAGTCATGATCCATCGCCTCCCTTGACTCAACAGTACCGGTTGTCGCATTCATGCACAATGTTTGCTCCAATGACCTTAAAGCATCTCTAGTCAAGAAGCCCCTTCAGAAATTTTTCAAACTCCTACTAGGGAGTAAGAAGTACAACTGGGTCAAAAAGGCTCTTCCTACGCAGGACCAAGAAAAACTTTCATCCGAGAACAAACGGAAGAATATAAATGAAGAAGGGACTAAGAAGCCCTAAAAGGATGGGACAGGCCAATGTTGCCCTCCTCCGTCACCTCTAGCAATTAACTTTGCACGCGCACAAAATCGCAGCAAGTAGTATAGTTTTAAAAGAAAAGAGTGTCGAACCCACAAAAATTAATTATTTTATTGAATATCGAAATTCACGAGATTATTTACTATTTGGAGAACCAAAGTCTAAATTAAATTAAATTAAAGGAAAAACTCAACTAATTAAAAAGAAAGAAATCTAAAATTTTAGGGCAATGAAAAATCTAGGACTTTTGATTTCACCTAGCTAATCCCACACAAGTCATAATTCCAATGAAAATAAAAATTCTAATATTCCAAGTTGTTAAACAAAATTTTTCTAATTATTCAATGTCTTCTCTCGAATAATGCTAAACGTATCCCCAACTAATAGTTGACCATATCTCTTTGCAAATTATATTATCTGAAGATTCATTAAGTTCTTTGGATTTTTCTAGAGTCACATTAATCGTGGTAAATTATCTCTAATTTCGATTAATAATGGTGTTTAATTCTATACTTCTGAATCACAAGTTACCTCTCGGTTCTCCTATGATTCAAGATATCAAACAATAATTAGCCAAAAACTTGTAAGCATTAAGATCAGAAATTAAACATATAACCATGGAAAAGTAGAAGAATAAAGTAATAATGAAATTCAATTTGCGTGTTGAAAGCCATGCTACATTGAAGTCCTAGAAAAATAAAATTAGTTCAGGGAAAATATAAAACTAACAAATATCTCAAATATCTTATTGAATTATATATTGAAAATGAGAAGAGAAGAAAAAATAATAAGCTTGCTTGAGGCCCGAGATTGAAGAAGAATTAGATCCCCGATATTTCCAGAATATCAAATCAGGACTCCTGCAGGAAATTAGAAAATCTCGGGATTATGCTTACAAAATAGGTCTCGGGATTTGTGAAGAAGTCAGGTCCATGTACTTGAAGAGATTTAGGTGGAGATTCAATAGGGATTAGAGTAGTTAATTAATTATTTAAAATCTAAAGATTAAGATTAAACTTGAATTTTTAAAACTAATTATCCACCAATCTTTATCTACTCAAATTCAATTCCATGCTACACTTTTCTTTCTTTTTTAAAAAGAAATTTAAAATGTTCATTCCACCCCCTTGTTGGTCATAATATTTTTTATTGGTTCTTTAAAGGGCCAATTTGTAAAACATGTATTTGAGTACTTGAATTTTTCAGAAATCTTCACATAGAATCAATTTGAATTCTGAAATCTTTATCCTTGTTTTCTTCTATACCAAAACTCCGACCTTTTGCACTTATCCATCTCATTCCTTAAAATACAAAGAAACAAATAAAAATAAGTTGAAAGAAGATAAAATTCAAAAAAAATAAACAATAACTTGCTGCTATAATACGTAAAAAGAGTAATAAAAAACATGTAAAATTACACTCATCAAATCCCCTAAACTTAAGATTTTGTTTGTCCTCAAGCAAAAAAAGAAAACCAGAAATCAAAGAATAATAATCATAGTTAGGCTCAACTCCTCGCACCCAAAGTACTTATCATGAAAGCATCAAAACTTCAACTTTATATATAAACAATAGCAAATAAAAGAAAACTAAGCATATTATTTTCTCCAGTGCAATTATTCATACATTATTCCAAGCCCAATTATATTTGTCATGCAATTAATGCAACTAAATCATGTAACTACTCAATCTGCGATCACCCCTTCTCACTATTACAAACAGGGTATTAAACTAGAGAATTTTTTTTCTTTTTCTATTTTTTCTTTAAGTTGTCACTCGCCTTTTGACATGAATGCAAATATTATTGTTGAATGCACCCGGATACTCAACAAGTCACACACTTAGAATGCTTTTACATACTCATATTTCAAGTTGCTATTTGACGCAAAAGTAAATAGTGGTGATGAATAACCCTAGTTACTAAGCAACTCAAAATATTGGAGTAGATTATAACTTTATTTATTCAATTGTTTAATCTTTGTTACTCTATTTACTTATACCATGTTTAGGACTAGATAAAATTGGACAATCACAAGAAAAGCATCAGATTAATCTTTTATTCATAGTCGCACTACTCACACAACATTGCTAAGAATTTTGTACTTCAATCGTCCTAAAAAACAAGTATTCTTAATCTTGTTTTATATGTTATTGACTATCGTGAATACATAAAAATTGCAATGCTTAGCAGAATAAAGAACTCAAAAGTGCAATGTTAATCCTATTTAAGTTCTTTATTTTTTCTTTTAAGTTGCAAAAGCATAATTTGAAAATTCATTTTATTCTCCTTTCCCCAAACTTAAATAACACATTGTCCTCAATGGAAAAAGAAGATGAAAAAGAAAAAGAATGAGAAATGTTCATAACTGCTTCCCTGATTCGATCATGTTGAAATTCTGTATGAGTGATGTTCATTGTTTAGGTCAAATTTGAAATTGTAGATGTCCAAATTCCTTGATTATTTTTTTATTTAAAAGTTAATGCAGTTTGTTTCGATTGGTATTTGACACATTTTTCCATATTCGAACTCCATCATGCCCAAAATCAGTCATTAAGATTGATCTAGAAAACAACTCCATCCGGAAACCCCCAAAATTATGTAATCCTATAAAATGAAATCAAATAGAAAAATATATTAAACAAAAAAAAAAAAACAAGTCTGAAGAAAGGATAAAGAAAACACGGGTTACCTTCCAAGAAGCTTTAAGTTTTAAGTCTTCAACTGAACATGGTAACTGAGATGGTTATATGTCGCCAACATCCAACAACATAAGAACCCCCTTTCTAACAACTTTCTTCATATATGGATTAGGTTTTTTCTGTGCATCCCACAAACTATATGGTAGCGGTTTAAGCTCAAATTTGAGTGGTTTCTTACTTGAAGATGGCGTCTTTGATATCCCTACATCTTACAAATTTAGCTGAGAAGAAAGATGAGTAGAGGGTGCAGCTTTCAAATACCAAACATATTCTGAAACCTCTTCATTCTCATATTCAAGAGTTGCTGAATTTGTTAGACACACTTCTAGCTGCAACTTTTCAACTCTAGCCATATGTCTCACCCACAACTAAATTAATTTCACTAACTTGAAAACTCGAATGAACTTCAGCAGGAAACTCCATGGATTTAAAACATCAAATGTTACTTGCTCATCATCAACCCTCAAAATAAGTTTTTATTGTTGGACATCAATCAAGCTCTCCTCGTAACTATAAAATGTTGCCCCAAAAGTAATGGAATTTCTTCATTTCTCTCCATGTCAAGAAAATGAAATCAGTTGGAAATATGAACTTATCTACCTTCACCAAAATATTTTCAATTATCCCTCTTAGGAACTTGATAGATATGTCCGCCAATTATAAAGAAACTGTAGTAGGCTTTGCTTCTTCAAGACTGAGTTTCCTGAAAATCGAAAAGGGCATAAAATTAATACCTGCCCTAAATCACACAAGGCTTTATCAAAATAAGAATTTCCAATAGTGCAAAGAATTGTAAAACTCCCTGGAACTTGCAGTTTAGGAGACAACCTTTTTTTGTAAAGTTGCACTACTTTCTTCGATTAACATCACCATCTCATTCTCCTCCAACTTCCACTTGTTTGATAAAATATCGCTAAAAAGTTAGTATATTTAGGCATATATTCTAAAACTTCAATAAGAGGAATATTAATATGCAATTTCTTAAAACTACTTAAAAATTAAGAGAATTGATTATCAAGATTATTCTTTTTAAGTCTTTGCAGAATAGGAATCAGTTGATCATAAGGAGATTTAGAATTTGTTTCATAAATAAACTCCCTGGAAATCGTGGGTTTCGAAGCTCCTTTCATCTCCTTATAATTTCCATCATGGTGGTTGGCCACCTGCTCCGTTTACTACTCCAAAACTGCCTCGAACTCATCTTGCTTTTTAGCCATATTTTTTTGGCAATGTATTCTTATGGCTGCTCAATTGTTCTCTCATTTCTCAGTGCTATTGCTTTGGCATGCTCCTTAGAATTTGTCACTACTGAGAAATGTTCTTGTTTTCATCTCTGTAAGAATATTTGAAAGTTGACCAAATTGAGAGGTAATGAATTGAATCTGAATTATTTTGGATCACCAAATCTGTCTGTTGCTTGTATTGCGTGAACATCTCCTCAAGTGTTGGCTTCTGCAAAACATTCTGAGTGGTCTAGTTTCTCTTTGATTGTTAGTCCATGAAAATTTTGGGTGATTTCCCCACCATGAATTATACGTGTTCGAATAAGGATTATTTTGGTGTTGAAAATTGGACACGTAATTTGCTTGTTCGGAATTTGGTTGAGTAAAATAATTTCTACATGACAATCAATACTTGAGTGATTTCCTGCATAATGATCATAAACAACCTTAGTTTAAATAGCATTAACATTCATATTACCTAATTGATTAGATTAAGTAGTCATTTGTGCAGCCAATTTGGTAATAGAATCAAGCTCAAAATTTCAGCCACCTTTCTTGGCATTACTCTCTCCAAATACCATTGGTAATTGTTAGAAGTCATCTCCTCCAAAACTTCATAGGCCACTTCATGAGTTTTGCTCATAAGAGCTCCTCCAGCTGCTGAATCTACCATAAACCTATTTGTAGCTCCCAAATCATTATAGAATGTTTGGACATGCAGCCATTCTGGAAGTTCATGATGAGGATACTTTCTCAATAAATCTTTATATCTCTCGCACGTATCATACAAAGACTCATTCTCAAATTGAGTGAATGTGGTAATGTCATTTCTTAGCTTCACTGTCTTTGCCGGCAGAAATTACTTACCCCAAAAAATATGTGTTAATCCCTCCCAAGTACTGATAACACCTGGTGATAAAGAATTTAGCCAAGCCAAGCCTTATTACTAAGTGAAAAAGGAAAGCGTCACAAACGGATAGCATCGTTCGACACTCCATTGTGCTCAAAAGTGTCACAAATTTCTAAAAAAATTGCAATGTAGATATTAGGATTCTCATGCAATAGTCCCCCAAAGTGAACAATCTATTGAATCATATGAATGATCGCCGGTTTAATGTCAAAATTGTTTGCTAGTATAGCATGCCTCTTTGTACTTGAAGTTGCTCCATTAATTCAGGGCATAGCATAATCCATCAAAGCCTTATTTTTCTCTCCATTACCCTTGTTCGCCATGGTGATACACTTCTAAGTCCTGAAATATAGCTTTTAAATAACAGAAAAAATAATCAAACCAATCTTTCTAAACAAAATAAAATCCAAAGTAATAACATCTTGCTATTATCAATATCAATAAAAGAATAATTAGTTCCCGACAACGGCGCCAAAACTTGATGGAATAATTTGCAAGCACATAAAATCGCAGCAAGTAGTATAGTTTTAAAAGAAAAGAGTGTCGAACCCACAATGACTAATTATTTTATTGAGTACCAAAATTCACTAGATTATTTATTATTTGGAGAACTGAAGACTAAATTAAAATAAATTAAAAGAAAACTAAACTAATTAAAAAGAAAGAAATCTAATATTTTAAGGTTTGTACGAAGGAAAGATAAATCTAGAGCTTTTGGTTTTACCTAGATAATCCCACATAATTCATAATTACATGAAACTGAAAATTCTACTCTTCCAAGTTGTTAACCAAAATCTCGTAATTATTCAATGTCTTCTCTCGAATAACACTAAACATTTTCCCAACTAATAATTCTTTATATCTCTATGCAAATTTAATTACTTGAAGAATTATTAAGTCCTTTGGATTTTTCTAAACTCATATTAATCGCGGTAAATTATCTCTAATTTCGATCTCAAGTAATGAAGTTTAATTCTATACTTCTAAATCACAAATCTTGGTTCCCCTATGATTCAAGATTTCAAACAATAATTGGCAAGAAAAGTTTAATTATTAAGAAATGGACATTAAACACACAATCATGAAAAAGGTAGAAGAATAAAGTAACAATAAAATTAAAATTGTGTGCTCAAAGACAGGCTACATCGAAGCCCACGAAAAGTAAAATTAGTTCATGGAAAATGTAAAACTAACAAATATCATATTGAATTGCACAATGAAAAATACAAGAGAAGAAAAAATAACTAGCTTGCTTGAGGCCCCAGATTGAAGAAGAATTAGATAACCGAAATTTCCAGAAAATCAAATCAGGGTGCCTCCAGAAAATTATGAAGTCTCGGGATTATTCCAGCAAATAGGTCTCGGGATTTATGAAGAAATCAGTTCCCCGTACTTGAAGAGATTTTGGTAGAGATTAAATAGGGATTCGAGTAGTTAATTAATTAATTAAAATCTAAATATTAAGATTAATCTTTAAAAAATTTAAACTAATTATCAACTAATCCTTATCTACTCACAATCAATTATGTGCTTTTTTTATCTTTTTTTATTTAAAAATTTCATTCCACCCCTTAGTGCCAAAATATTTTTTATTGGTTCTTCAATAGGTTAATTTGTAAAAACATGCACTTGAGTGCTCGATTTTTCCATAAATCTTCACATAAAACCAATTTGAATTTTGAAATCTTTACCCTTGTTTTCTTCCTTGATTTTACAAAAATGCCCACCTTTTACACTTTTTCCATCTCACTCCTTAAAAACCCAACAAATAAATAAAAATAATTTGAAAGAAGATAAAATTCAAATAAATAAACGAGAACTTGCAGCTGTAATACATAAAAAATAGCAATAAAAATTAAGCAAAAATTACACTCATCAATCTCGCTTTGACAAATTCACTCATCTCAATGCCAGCATATCCACGGTCCTCATATAAATCGAGGGATGGATTGCTCTGTCCCCCTCTCAGGATGAATACGCCTGGCAAGGGAAGAAATGGAAGAAATAGGAAACTACGGTGGCGATTTCATAAGGACCACGGCCACAACACAGATCACTGCTGAACCTTCAAAGAATAAATTAAGGCTCCGATCCAACGAGGTCACCTCTCCAGTACACTAAAAAAGAAAAGTCGAGTTTCCTCTAGCTCGGGGAGCTAACAGGCACACAAAGAGATTTTGAGCCCTAAGACTCGAAACCCATGGTTATTTTCCACTACATCCACGAAGGACCAATGGGTAGGGACTCTAACTCATTCTGAAAAGCATTCGTCGGAGAAGTAAACTCGATACCCCCCCCCCCCCCCCGCGGCCGCCAAAAGCATTGGGTTCTCGTGACCTTCTCGAAAAAAAAAATTATAGGGCGTTCGAACACCTCATTGCAATGCTGCAGTAATCATTATCTTGGTAGACAATGGTAGCTCGATGAAAATTTTCTTCTTTGAAGCTTTTGAAGGCTACAAGCACTCAAGGGATTATCTCAAACCTGTCAGGTACACCCTCCATGGGTTCTCCGGTCTCCCAATCTAAATCGAAGGAATAGTCACCCTCAAAGTACTGCAATAAAAACCCCAACTACCTGAACTGAGGTTGTGGACTTCATGGTCATCGATGTGAAAGCCGCCTACAACGCTATCCTTGGCCGCCCTGGCCTACCAACTTTTCACATCGTAGCCTCAGCCATCCACATGAAGATAAAGCTGTCCTCATCATAAGGGGCAGGAGAAGTTAAGGGAAGCCAAGAAGTGGCTCGCTAATGTTACACAACCACAATGGGGCTCGGTCTTCCTCTTGATGTCGTAGAACTCCCTAAAGAGAGGAGTCTTGACTCCGAGCCCGTGGATGAACTAGAAGAGATCCCCTTCTACAAATAAAGACCAAGTGTTTTCAGGTAAGCAAAGCTCTCTCCCACCGACACTACAAGCCGCACAGGCTTTCCCAGCATTTTTTTTAGGGGGGCTATACCGACGTTTATAAACTCCGGGATAGACCATAGCGGCGTTTCTTAAAACTCGGCCAGAAACGCCGCTATAGCGAGCGTCGGGACAGATATAGGGTCTATCCCTGCATTTTTTATCACCGCCGCTATAGCCTATATCATCTCGGCTTTTAATTGAAAAAACGCCGGTATAGAGCTTTTGTCGGGGAAAAAGGAAAGGGTAATCTATCCCTGCATTTTTGACCAAAAATGTCGTGATAGGTTATTAAATTTTTTTTTTGAAAAACCACCCTATCCCGACTTTTTTGTCTAAAACACCGGGATATATAGGTATTTTTATATATAAAAAAAATTTGAATTTTAAAATATTTTTTAATAAAAAATTACCCTACATGAAATAAAATTTCATATATATGTTATAAAACAACATAGAACTCCTCAATCCCATTCAATAAAACCAATTTAATCAACATGAATATTTAATCAACCAATTTAGCCAATTGCTATACATATCAAAGCCTTAAGATGCGCAACATTTGATTAAAGTTATTAGTCATAACAAAACAGCAAAGGCCTATATGAAGGAGGCTAGCGTCCATGAATGAAACGGGCATATAGTCATTCACATGATATCTATGTACAGGACACTGGAATCCTAAAGTTATCACCCATTAAGAACATTGTGTGATTATTGCACAGGCCTCTGAAACTCCCATGGTATAATATAATGTTAACCGACTGAACAGATGAAACTACCTGTTTCAACACTCTCAAAGTCCTGGGCTTTTCCAAGGTAGGGACATCTTTTGAAAGGTGCACTTCCGTAACAAAAGAGGTAGAAGATAGTTTAGGTCCAAGCTAAGATATCTTGGCAAGCAAAGGCTAAAATTTTGAAGCAAGGTCCAGAGGAACTTGTCAGTTGCATTAGGGTGAATAGAGGCTTGTTTGCTTGGACGACTACTGACATGCCTAGCATCTCGGAAGACTTTGTCATGAAAAGACTCAGTGTTAATCTGGATGTGAAGCCAGTCCAGCAAAAGTGCTGCAAGTTCGCCTCTGACAGGCTACAAGTGGTCAAGGAAGAGGTTGACAAACTCCTAGCATCCCACTTCATTCAAGAAGTTAACTACCCTGAATGGCTTGCTAACGTAGTCATGGTAAAGAAAGCAAATGGCAAGTGGAGCATTTGCATCGACTTCACTGACCAAAACAAAGCAAGTTCGAATGACTCATTCCCTCTCCAAAGCGTTAATGCCTTGATCGATGCCACATGCAGTAATGAGCTCCTCAGTTTAATGGATGCCTTCTCAGGATACAATTAGATTTGAATGTTCCCTCCTGATATCCAAAGACATCCATCATCACCAACCAAGGCCTTTATTGCCCTGTGGGCTGAAGAACACTGAAGCCAATTACCAACACTTGGTGAACAAAGCCTTTAAGGAATAGATCGGTCAAAACATAAAGGTCTATGTAGATGATATGCTTGTAAAGAGCCTTAAGGAGAATGACCATGTGACCAACCTCCAAGAAGCTTTCGATGTCATCCGGAAGTAAAACATGAGGCTGAAACCCACAAAGTGCACCTTCGGGACCTCCTCGCGCAAGTTCTTGGGATTCATGGGGAGCCAAAGAGGAATTGAAGTCAACTTGGAGAAGATCCAGACCAATATTCACATGTCTCCCCCATCCCCTATCAAAGAAGTCCATAGACTTACAGGATGTCTCACCACCAATGGACACTTCCTCTCCAAGTCTGCGGAGAAGTGCCTTTAATTCTTTAGTGCTCTTCGTGGATCAAATGCCTTTGATTAGGAGAAAGCATAGCAAGAAACCTTTGAACAGATTAAGATATATCTCACCGATTCTCCACTCCTAAGCAAGCCCAGACCAAAAGGGATGCTTTACCTCTATGTGGCCACTGTAGATCAGACCCCCAGTGTCGTCTTAATAAGGGAAGAGGAAATAGTCCAAAAGCATATCTACAATGTGAGAAAAGTACTTCATGATGCCGAGCTTCGTTATTCAAAAAAAGGAAGATGGCATATGCTCTGGTCACACCTGCCCGTAAGCTTCGCCTTTATTTCCAAGCGCATTCCATCTTAGTCATCACCAACCAACTCCTCAAGCAAGAGCTTCACAAGCCAAGGAACTTCGAGTAACTCATGAAGTGGTCCATCGAGTTGAGCCAGCACAACATCAACTACCGATCGAGGACGGCTATCAAGTCTCAAGTCTTAGCGGAATTCATCGAAGAGAGCACCTTCCTCGATCCTCCCAAAGAAGATGATGTCCCCTCCCCCCGACTTGGAGTGTCTATATCAATGACTCATCTTCATTGAAGGGAGTGGGGGGCTGGTGTCATCTTACTTGGCTTAGATGAGTTTGTTGGTTTATGCCCGAGAGGTCAGTTGTGTATTGACATTACTAGTTTACATTGCATCATGACATTCATTTCATATATGAGGCATTTTATTTATTATGTTTTTTTATTGTGACTAAATGAACATAATAAAGTCCTTAGAATAGTAGGTTCAATACCATGGGATATCAAGTGCATGACTTGATTGTGAGATCTTATTGGTTGTAATCATAATACTATTCTTGAATGTCCCTAGTCAAGTATTATTGTGAATTAGGACAACAATAATACACAGAGACTAGAATGTGCGTAGGCTGTCGGCCATATCTCATGGGTCATGGATATGATATATCAAGTCTTCACATAGGTACATATTAGAGAAATAATGTACTGAACTGACCTACCATGAGAACGCTGCATGGATCATTACGTGAGTGTCATAGGCGGTTCTCATAGTGACTATGGTGAACGTAGTCCTTTGACTTGAAGTCACTACGGTTCTCGACATAAAAAGTTGTATATTTTAATGTCGTCAAACGTTGCCTTTAATAAAGTGATTATAAAGTGGACTATTGGTTGTACTACAAATCATGCGGAGGGATATGAGTGACTTAGATAGGATTTGTCCCTCTTACATAACAGGAGCGATATCTATATGCCCCTTGATTGAGTGAGACTGCAAAATGTAAGGCCGTGTTCAAATGAGTCAATATGAGATATTGAGCTCATTTGTTTTAGTATTATTCAGACATCAAGAAACCAAATATTGAACTATATAAAAGTGACACGCTCTATGCACACACTTAGAATGGATCGAAATTGATATTTAAATTCATAAGATGAATTTAATTGGGGATCCAAGTGATACTTGGACTCCTGACATTGGTTTGATATTTAATTAGATTAAATGGGCTGACTAAAGTTCAAAGGTCCCACACATAAATCTGACCCATGTCAAATTGTGAGCCCAACAACCTCATTAGTCTCTTACGGTTGATTTTCTGCACCTATATATATGATTTGTATCTGTGGAAAAGACACACATGAGAAAACCCTAGCCATCATAGAAATTGTAAGAAAGAGAGATCGTGAGGAACATTCCTTTCCCGCAACTAGCACAGCGGCGTAAGGAAAAGCTTGATTTGATTTGTTCGTGTGGATACCGTAGAGGTACCATAATATTGTAGTGCTGTGATCGGCATACTGTGGAGACAGCAGATCCATCTTCTAGGTATAACTCCTAAACACGATTTATGGTTTTCGCTTGGCTCCATGGCTAGGTTTCGATATTTTTTTGTAATTTTTCTGCTTTGTATTTATTCTTTGATTGCCTTTGAAACTTAATAGTGCTATCAGAGCCACATGCGAAACAATAATTCGATTATTCATGATATGTTCACACTTTTGGAAGAAAGATTCATATGTGATATAATTTTTGCAACAGTTGCAATATAAGGATTCGTTTATGTGTTGGTTGTTAACACAGATGTCACACAAGATTAGACATCGGTTTGGAACCATTGAAAACCCTAGAGCAGCAAGATGTGATTTGCAGTGACATTAGGATTTCTTAAAGCATGAAGAGTTCATGCACCTGCGCCATTTACAGTGGTGTTAGGGTTTCTTAAAACATGAAGAGTTCATGCTCTGGCGGTGGCATGGGATGATGAGGCAATTTTTTGCTCCGGGGTACTGCCCCGCGACCTCGTAAGGGGCGGCCTCCCCTTGACCCCTGCACACTGACCGGGCAGCAGGACCCCCGTGCCAACTCTGCATAGGGCAATATTAATTCGCCTCAAATCATTCCTTTTTAAATAAACTAAAAAAAAATGTAACGCCCCAATTTCCCAATACCTAGAACCCGTGACACAAGCCAGAACATTTCCTTCAAATGAGTCACAACACAACAAAATCACAGGAAATAAAAACTTTTATTACATTGAAATGTTCATTGCAATATTCAATGATTACAACAGTTACAATAATTTATTACATCATGAATATACAACAGAATTGGACAGTTTAGTTTCACTTGGATGCTTCCCACGACTTGATTTTTCCCGCGCTCTCCCCAATCAGCAATCCTGCAACTAAACAGACCGTGGGCACGTCAATTGAATACAATTGACAAATGCTATAATAAAGTTATCCTCACTACGCCATAATTTTGCGATTCCAAACCTCAACAACCAAAATTTGATGCAAAAGAAAAAGTGATGTCAAACAAGTGTTGGTGTATGTCATGGCCTAGATCTAATGCACACACTATGTGCACATGCTCCTAAAGCTAATGCACGTTTGATTGGAGAGATATGCATTCCATACTACACATTCCCCAACCAAACGACATTCTTTAATTGATGGAGTTCGATCCCACGCTATGCATCCTAATCTTTTGCTCTCTTCGGTCTCTGATACTCTAGTGATGATGAGGCTGCAGTCCTCCGGTTCATACCCGTCGCTGCTATCAGTAGTGGTGTCAGTACCATGTGTTTTACCCATTATAGCCAGGATCGCAGTCACACGGCTGCCCAAACAATTGTAAAGATGTAGTAATTCCACCTTCCGGGCCTTACCAAAAACTGATGTATGGACACAAGGGCTCCTCGCCAGAGAACTTAAAGCCTTTCCCATAGAGTATCGCTCACAGGGCCTTTCTCTAAGCCTACTGCCTGCATTGATCAGCATAGGACCTGGCGGATTTTTAGAGTTTACCCTAATCTCTGCTCTGCTCTTGTCCTTACACTAGACCAGAACTTGCAGTCGATATGACGTCACCACTCCAAACCTCCTAAAAGGTTGTTACGGACATAAAGGCACTCGCATCGAAGACAATAATGCCCCAAAGAGTTCACTCACATGGCAGTCCCTAAGTCCCCCATCCGCATTAAACGAACCTAGGATTCGGCCAGGCATGAAGATGCCACATGTCCGCCAGACAGGAGAACACCCACCCACTAGTGTTGGTCCTTACATTCAACAACAACTCGAACAAATCCTACAACACCATGAACCCAAAGTACAAGTGCTCTGTAACGCCCCGGATCCCCGTTTTCGGATATCCGTGACAACCAAAATCTTTACCTTCAAATGAATCTCAAAACAGTAAATAACACGAAAATTTAAAAAATTTTTATTTTCAAATAAGTCATTACATCATTAATTACAAATGTATATTATTCCTGACCAAGGAATACAAATTACATTGACTCATTATAACTTTTTACAAATATTTATAGACTCCACTTGTAAAGCTATCAGCTGTCTTCCAGAATGGTCGTCGACTGATTACTGTCGAAACTCCACTGAGTGTTCAATCTGCTTCCCTGGGACCTTCCCCTCGGCTTGAGCCTTCTGGTGTGCGACTCTGATATTTCTACACCTACCCGAATGGTAGACATGTACACTGCCGCTCCACTTGAATGCCCTGCTTGACTTGAGTCCTCTGCACTCGCGACTCGGTATCCAGCACCTAATTAAGTGGGCATGTCAGTATTTATACTGATGCAATGCTGATAAGAAACAGCGATCTCCAACTAGCAATCACAATCAGCCTTTAATGAAAACAGAGACGTGCATCCTAATTTTCTAGTGTCAGTGTGCCATGACCTGAAGTCTAATGCATAGTACACAATGAACAGAAAATATATGCACTTAGTCTGATGTCAGCAAGACTCTGGATACGCATGCATCCCATACTACATACGTTCTAGATCAAGCCGTTTTCCTCCAGTTCAGGGTTTCGAACCCTCGTCATGCAAATATTTTCTACTATTGTACTCAAGCTGTTCCTGATAGATACAATCGTGGCTGGTGCATCCTACAGTTATTACTGCTAAACACAGTAATGTCTTTGCTTGCCAATAGTGCCTCAATTCGGTCTGGATCACACCAAATGCCGTGACAATCTTGTAGATACACAACCTCATATCTATGGCACTGAAGATCCATGGGACAGCAACCCCATAGGTTTTTGTGTCCACTTAACATAAGAACATGACGGCCTCGAAGGTCTAAGTCCCATATCCGACAGGAACCCTCCCGTTCTTACCATGGTACTTCAGGAATCAATAGTGTGAGATACGCACAGCAGCACGTATCCCTAATGACAGGAAGAGAACCCTGGTTATTACCGCCTAATGCTGGCTCTTATAAAGAGTCGAATTATAAGGTATCACCCCTAACACCAACTCGGTCTTCAAGCGAACAGTAAGGAAAGCTTAATTAGATACAGTTTACTGAAAATACGGTTATCACTCAAATCATGCACGGTGTCTCATTAAACAAATGTTGAGCCTGACTGGTCTGTCAAAAATAGTAATTAATCATGGTGAACCATTCATCGATTCCCAATACCTTCACAGGTCTTCGACCATATCCCCAACTCGTGACCCTCAGCGAGTAGCCTATCGGTACCCAAGGGATGCATACAAATTTGTGAATGAAGGTAACATACACAACCACCAACACCCGACCATTGAAAGACTTAGGCATCAACACAACCTAGATGAGGTAGAAATCCTAGCCTATCAACTCCAAACACCGACGATCCGATCTCCATCGGTCGCCACCACCTCCGTCTCGAATCTCATCCAGTATCCCGACCCGTGGTCAACCTTCTCTCGGTAAACGATCCGGCGGCGCACAGGAATTCCACTAACTCTTGAGATGGAAATAAATCAATCACAATACTTGCCTACTAGGTTGATAGTCCTAGGGTAACACAACCTAGACTAGCTCCGAGCCATGCTAGCTACGAGCACCACATAAACAAATCGACCATAAAGCTATTCTCCCAACTTACTCATGTGTCCACCATAAGTGCCAAGCACAAGAATCTCATATAAGTCCCAAATGAAGTGCTTAATAGGAATTCCAGCATTCAATCATCTTAAAACTCAAATCACCTTATAGTCATAAATCCTGTAGCATGTAGAAAAATTCCATAATTGATGCTACACTCAACGGAATCCAACAAAATTAGGTTTTCTAGAAGGGTAGGAAACTCTACTGCAATTTTCTAGTTGACAACTCCCTCAATTTCTGTATAGAACTCTAGTTCCCTGATTTAACACATGCTTGAAGTCAATCAAGACAGTAGGTTGTTGAACTTGTAACATTCATATCTTCCAAAATATAATTCAAAATTGCTTGATATTACCCATTCTGGAAAGCTAAGACTCTAAACTGCAAATCTCTAGTTAACCATTTCTTCAGTTCAGCCATCTAGAAGCTATACAACCCCTATGTGTTCTCAGCTATGTATTTCTTCATACACTTGTTGCATCTTGCCATCAACATCAAAACTTGTTTACTTGTCGGAATTACTCAATTCTGAATTCTATCAAAAGGTGGGAGTGTCTACTACAACTTCCTCGTTGAACACATCCTCAGATTCATCCATTAAGGTCTTCTAAAACTCTAATCTCTATCAGGTTCACATACAGGGAAAAATTGATTCATTTAACAATTAGGGTCTCGACTAAGACTGGGTCTGTCCCAATCTTAGGAAAATCATAACTTCCAAACCACAAACTAGAATTATATGATTCTAGGTGTTTTAGAAAGTCGTGACTCTCTACTACAAATCTCTTTCTTCCAAATTCTTAATACAAAATTTCAGATTTACACATGTTCACATACCTGTTGACCTGAGCTAACCTGAACCTGGTATACTTCAAAATTCAACTACAATTCAACCCTAAGTTCAAAGCTCATGAAATTTAAGATTCTGAAACTAAACATATACCATTCCATTGTATCCAAAAATTGTATCTAGATTCAAACTACACAGAGAGTTATGATCCTTCAAACATAGCATAAAAATTCTACTATTTTTTAGACAGAGTCTTTACATTTATATACAATTTATTTTTGAACTTCATCAAATGTAATCTAATAATTCTAAAATTTTATAATCATGATGTAGACTCATGCTACAGCCTACAGAAAAAATTTCATGACAATATCATGCACAAAAAAGTAGATATGAACTGATGAACTTCTACCTCAACATAGGCAGATTCAGCTTCTGTTTTCCAGACCAGTTGCAATCTACAAATTCTTTGAGGTATCAAATAATTTCAGAAAATTATGAAATTTGAAAATATAGTTTTAGACATATACAAGAGCATCCAGTAAAAAAATTAGCTTAAAATACCATACCAACAATGAGTTATGATTTTTGAAAGAAAATCAAATTTTCATAAAAGCAACAGCTTTTAGCTTGCTTACTTTCCAAAATTGAAATGACTGTTTGGGCTACTAAACAAACCCAGAAAAATATGAAAAAAATAGAGGATACTCTAAACTCATCCTAGAACATGGTACAAAAAATTAATAAGCAAATTCTAAATCATTTGCAAGTTACAAATTTCTAAGTATAACATGCAAAACTTGAAGAACAACCACATTTGCTTTTTGTGTTAAAAAGATGAGATCTTGCAAACTTCTTCTACTCCTCCTTCTTGGATCCCCCTTAGCTCTTAAGCAGTCCTACGAAAACAAGTGAAGCTCTCTCTTTCTCACACTCTTAACTCTTTTTTTTCTTCTCACTTTTGTTATATATATATATATATATATATATATATTGAACTATGAAGAATGGAGGAAGAGATGGAGAAAGATTGGTTTTTCTTTTGGAAAATGGGAGTGAGGAGATTGGGCGGGCGGGGGGGGGGGGGGGGGGGTTATATGGACGGAAATGGAATGGGTAAAAGTGGGGTGATGAGGTGGAGGGTGGGGATGGTGTAGGGTGGGTGAAGAGATGGATGATTGAGATGTAGCCAACACAAACATCTAGAACCTTCAACAATGTTCTCATTTCTTCATGAAAAAATCAACATGGCAACTTTTCCACCATTGGATCTTATCAAAATCCTACTCATGATCATCATGATGGCTAGGGTTTCCTAACCCTAGGTTAGGTCAAGTAACCCTAACCTTAGGTTAGACAACCCTAACCCTAAGTCATATGCATAAATACGAGCACATACTCCACATTCAATTTACTTTATTCATATACTTAATCAATTGTTGATATATCTAAAATATATTCAAGTAATTAAATCGTAGAATATATACGGACAATTTCACATTCAAAGCAATTATAGATCATATATCATATACAATCTAATACGATCCAATCAAATATATATATAGATATAATATATATACTCACAAATAGGATATTCATTTGTAAATTATAAAAATACTAGATTTGCCCTTGGGCACATTCCTACAGCACGTCTTCGGAACGATACAACACACGAAAAGCTATGTAAACAGTAAAACAACAATTATGTAGTTCAAGTTTGAATAGCATGACAATAATTAGTTGTAAATAAAAGTCCATGTTTGTATTAGTATATGTTGAAAAATAATTATAAATGATGGTGTAAAATTCAACTTCTTAGAACTTTAAGGATGGAAAATGATCAAATTTAACTGTTGAAGAGATATTTGCTATTTTCAATATAACATGTGCAATAAAAAAAGCATACAAATTCTAAAAATTTTACAAACCTGAAATCTTAAAATCTAAATTTCTAAGTAAATAAAGAAAGAATGGGAAAGAGAGAGGGAGAGAGAGAAAGAGAGAAATATGAAAAAGTGAAGAGAGAAGAGAGAGATAATAATAAAGTAATGAGTTTTTTAGTTTTTGGGGGGAAAAATTAAATTTTGGGGTTTGAAATTTTGGGTGGAAAAATATGTTTTGTGAGAATAAATCTAAGCCATTGATTTTAGAGGAGATTGAATGAGAGACACTTGATAGCTTTCTTTGTAATTTATTATATAGATATTTTATAAAAATTATTATTTTTCCGAAGATTATCTTGTCAAGACAATCGGGGCAAATCCATAGTTTAATTGAGAAGATATCCCGAGTCTATCTTATCGGGTTCAGAATAACTAATATATCTGAAATTTCTCAATTAAAAAGAAAATATATAATCGCGTGCAATTCTCAACTGTGCATGGATTATGATGCAAAAATAGCTATATGCTATTTTGCGGGGTATTACATGCTAATCCACTCTATGACCAATGTTAAGAATTAAGGTAAATTACGTGATTACTAGCTTTTTACTTGATCATCTTATTATCTAAAATCCCAAGACTCTAATCAATCTCTAATCCTTTTTCATTATCTCATTGTGAATTATTAGGCGAGTCTGGTACTATTTCATTTAAACCAATACTCCTCTAGTTAGGGGAGCTATCCACTTTCATGTCCTAACTTAGTAAGCAACTTTTGTTTATTAAGAACAACTAGTTAAGTTTTACATGTAGACCATTTTCTAGTTAATTACCTTTTTCATTATTAGAACGTAACGCATCCCACAATAGGACTAATTTAGCCCTCAAATCTGGCCCAAGGGTTGGCCCGCCTTGGCCCACACTTGGCCCGAACCAACAACGACATCGTCGATCGCTGCAACCGCCATCTACACTTGGAATTCGATCGCAACCTCGGCCCCAACCAAACACGTAGCTCCCGCTAACCTTCACGCTCCACGTTCCTCGACAAGTGGTAGCACCAAACACAACCATGGAATCCTTCAATGAACGGCGAGTACGTCGACACATGAGTCATCTCCTCCAACGGATTCCTATTCTACCTATTTTGATATGCCAACATGACTTAATCCTAGAGTCTCAATACTCAATGAATGTAGCCCAACATGAATACACTACCCTAGGAATAAATTCCACACCAAGAATACTCAAAAAGAGTGCTAAAGAGCTCTAAGAATGGAAAATCACATTTCCAAAAAGCAAGCATACCATTGGCGTTCATGCCAAAACGGGATCGTTCCCGGTCCCGTTTCTTCAAAAAAATGCGATCGGGTGCTCCCCATGCTTCTACTCAAAGTAGACAGCAAGCACAAACACAAATTGGACATGAATCTCATCCCAAAGTGATTAACAACAATGCATGAACATCCATCACAATTTCTACTTCAAAATAATGAACAAACATGTCTATATTGTGGTCTACAAGCACATATGAGCTACTCATAACATGAAACTTTAGATAATTTAAGTCCTAACTCATTCCCACATCTACAACATGATTTATGACCCACAATGGCAACTTAAAACTCAAATTTTACAAGTCCAAACTCAATCTCATAGGCATAGTGCAAAACAATGAGCTTTATGAATCTGTGTGATTCTGTTGTCACTTGCAAAATTCATTACAATTCGTGTACTGAACCAAATCATGAGTTCTTAGGCATTACAGAAATTTCTTTGTGTCTACTACAACTAGTTACATACTTCTTCAGATTAAGTCGTTTAAGTGGTCAAATAAGTCATTATTTAACATGCATGCAAAAATTTCCAGAAGAGAGAACAACTAACCATTGCTAACATAAAAATACTTTAAAAATATCAAATGATCTCTAAAACTCATGAAATTTGAAACATAGGTTCTACATACATGGTAACAGAGCATACTTAAATGTCAAGTGATTCTATTAGGTACTTTTCAAGTTATGATTTCTTGAAGATTAGCAAAAAAACAAAACAGATCATCTTCACTCTGTCTTTTCTTTTCAGAACAATCAAAGGTTTCGGATTTTATAAAAATAGAAAAGATGTCCAAAAATTATAAAATTTTATATTCAAGCACTTAACACATATTTTATGCTCATACTAAAATTTCACCAATAGATCTCAAGTGGTTACAGAGTTATGTATGAACTTTGGAAAATCATAGTCAGAACCTAAGCCAGATCTATTTTCTACACAGTTAATGTTCAGGTTTGTATTTAATTAAAAGAGCAAATAATTTCCAAAAATTATGAAATTTGGAAGAAAGTTGTATAACATACATAAGATTCTATATTTAAAATTTCAACTTCAAACACCAAGTTATTTTTGAATTATAACGTCCAGACCTAGCACACTTTTCTATTGACCTCTTTACTGTGTTTTCATCTAGTCTTGAACTAATAAACTAGCATGCAACGAATATCAACAACTTAATTACACATTTAATGACTCCTCATGTTGTCAAGACTACATCACAATTTTACCACATAAAAATTAAACACTTCAAAGGTTTAGAAGCACCCACCTTAAAATTTTACACAAGAACACCTTCAAGGTCCACCTAGTTTGCTCTTCTCCTTGACTCCTCCTTCTTAAATCAGTATCTTAGGGTAGAAATGAAGTGATTGAAGTAGGTTAAGGTGTAGGAAAAATGTTTAAGTGTAAGAAAATGAGGAAAAATGAGCTAGTGCAAAAGAGAGGGGATTAAATAGAAGAGGCTTCATGATGGGGGAGAGGGTTGAGTGTGAGAGTGAACAAATATGCTTAGGTTTCTACAAGATCCGCTTGAAAACTCTCACACCCATCATGATAACCATTCAAAAATCAAAACCCTAGTTCTCTTCCCTCTAAGCCCATGATTTTGCAATATAATATTTATGTGTACATAGTGTAGTGGATAGTATACTATATATATATATATGATGTGCACATGACATGTTAGGCTCATGGAACCAAATTGATCATGGCTAGAGCCCAAATGTCCAACCATGTTTAGTTTGGTTGACTCAAACATACACTCAAGTTGGTGCACAATAAACAAATTTGTACAAACAAATTGTAGCACACTCAAAAATAAATTTTAAGACAAAATGTTATAAACACAAGCAATCATATTCATACAAATAATAGTCAATTATTTATACATTTCATCTTCAATTATAATTGAGACAAGTATATCCCAACTCTGGTTCTACAATTTCTCCTTTGTTGAGTTTGAAATATATCGAATAATAATATGTTTCAATACTTACTCTATTAAAATTGAAAAAATTCTATTAATACGTGCAACTCTCAATCATGCACAGATTAAAATACAAAATAGATATATACTATTTTGCGGGGTCTTACATAAAATCATAACAACATATTCTTTGTTTATTATGTTGTGATGCATGGTGCGTGGTTGTGACCTTAGTTCTGGGATGCATGCTTTATGTTCTGTGATGTAATGTTTTTTTTTTGGTATTTTGAATACGACCTGCTTGTCGTGCCTTTCTCTCTACATTCTCAATGTAATCCTTTCTCTATACACTCTGATTGTACATTATTTGTTAATATGTAAATGTAATCTCACTTAGGAGACAAGGAATTGACAATCATACAAGAACTTGACAGGGAAGCTGCTTTGAGAAGACACTATAATCCCTATGTTTGGTTATTGATACTCTCATTGGCTTGAGAGTATAAATGTGTTAGGGGTCACAACCATGTCACATATATTTTATGTTTTTATGTTGTATGAGATGCATTTTTTATTTTTTGCAAGCTAATGGATAATAGCTGGTGAGATAAATTAATAAAATAAAAAAATCCCTTAAAGTAAATATTAAGTCATAATAAGATGACTTCCAATGCATGGACTCGTCTAGGCTAGGATCGATTACGTATAGGTCTGCCAAAGCAGGGTGTCTTTATCTATTCTGGCGAGACACGATGAGATAAAAGTAATATTCAACTGCCAACCATTGAATCTAACTTAACTAAGCTATTTCAATAGGATTGAAATTTTAAAGGTATAGAGTTGGGCTTTAGTCTATGAGATTGATTAGAATAAGTGTTATTCACTCAACTATCTACGAGTTGCATACGATGTAATTGGAAAGTGTTCCCTAGCTAAATAAATGAATTTTGTGTGATCAGGCAAAGCTGACTCAAAGCAAGGTGAAATATCGATCTTGGCCTACTAGAAAATTTTACGATGAGATTTTCCGAGTCAATACTGAAGGTCGTTGATTTGAATAAAAATAGTATGAGGTATATTTAATAAAATACCTAATTAAATATTTCAATATCATGATCTTTTGAAGGTTAAATATTTCTTACTTAGCATATTTCTGTTAAATATTTCAATGAAATGATATTTACTTTGTGTATTTCTGTTGATAGATTACCATGGCATCCAACACATCAAATAACCTATCATTGCGATCTGTCATTGAGAATGACAAATAGTATGGAAAAAATTCTCTAGATTGGTATAGGAATCTGAGGATAGTCCTCAAGCATGTGAAAAAGTTATATGTTCTAGAGCAGCCTATTCCTGAGCCACCTGCTGCAAGTATCCCTCGCACCGAAAAGGATGTTCATAGAAGCATCAAGATGATGCCTTGGACGTTGGTTGTATCATGCTAGCCACCATGAAATATGAGTTTCACAAGCAACATGAGAACATGGATGCCTACAATATGATCATACACCTCAAGAGGCTCTATCAAGAGGAGACTGGGATGAGAGGTTTGAAGTCTCAAAGATATTATTTCAGTGCAAACTGGCAGAAGAAAGTCATGTTGAAACTCATGTGCTCAAGATGATTGGGTACATAGAGAATCTTTAAAGGCTTGGTTTTCCTTTGGGTCAAGAGTTGGCCACTGACTTGGTCTTGCAATCGTTGCCGAAAAGTTATAATCAATTCGTCATGAACTACAACATGAATGAAATTGACAAACATCTGTCAGAACTGCTAAGCATGTTGAGAACTGCTGAACAGAATATTAGTAAGGAAAAGACCATTATGATAGTCCAACAGGCCAAAGGTAAAGACAAGGGCAAAAAGCAGATAAAGAAATCCAAGGGCAAGGGGAAGGGCAAGGGCAATTTCAAGCCCAGCACTTCTGCCTTGAAACCTAAGGGTGGGGTGGCCAAGGTGGGCATGTTCTTTCTCTGTGGTGAGACCGAACATTGGAAAAGGAACTGCCATAAGTACCTGGAGAAGCTTAAGAAGAAGAAAGAAAGTGAGACTTCCACTACATATATTTTTTTATAGATTTCAGTTTATCAACTTCTACATCTTGGGTATTAGATACTGGATGTGGATCTCACAATTGTGTAAATGTGCAAGATCTCAAATGGGGTAGACCATTGGTTAAGTGCGAAGTGGACCTACAAGTTGGAAATTAAGCAAAAGTTGTTGCTTTTGCTGTAGGAACTTGTCATTTATCATTACCCACCAGGCTTATCATTGAGTTAAAGAACTGTTATTTTGTGTCTGCTATTAGTAGGAATATTATTTCTATTTCTTGTTTGGACAAGAAGGATTTTTCATTTATAATAAAGGACAAAAGTTGTTTTATGTATTTGAATGATATCTATTATGCTAGTGCTCAATTGAGTAATGAACTTTATATTCTCGACCTTGAAATTTCTGTCTATAATATAAATACTAAGAGGTTCAAATAAAGTGATATGAACTCAAATTACCTCTGGCATTGGGCCACATAATGAAAACCGCATATCCAAACTCCATAAAGATGAATTCTTGGACCCAATTGATTTTGAATCATATGAGGTATGTGAACTTTGTTTGATGGGCAACATAACAAAAGCTCCATTCACTGGAAATTGTGAAAGGACTAGTGATCTTTTAGGTATCATACATAGTGATATCTGCGGACCTTTCAACACATTGTCTAGACGAGATTTTCAGTACTTCATTACATTTACAGATGATTTCAATAGATATGAGTTTGTGTATCTGATGATGTAACACCCCGTAATTTTAAATTTTATATATATATATATATATATGCTCAGTTGAAAATGCAAATATCTGTGAAAACGTGAAAATAAGCATAGGCCGTTGTTTCCAACAACGACCTAAGTGGTTTTCCATGTTTTTACAGACATTTGCGTTTTCAACTGAGCATTTCCCTATATATAATATGGGTTGATGGCATTGTGGTAATTAAAGATAAGTAGGGGGCCCACGGTGTGAGAAACAGCAGTAGGCATGCTGTGTTGTGTGCTGATGTCAGCAGGGGTCCCACTCGGGTTGTGAAGGAGCACCGCTGTGTGCTTTTGTGTGACATGGCACATGGGACCCACGGTTTGGGGACTGTGTGTGCACGAGAATAGAAGGGAAAGTAGAAGATTTGAATAGTCCCATATCGGCAATACAATAGATTAAAATAATAATAAATAATATAGCTTATGATCAACAGTCACCAATCCGGTTAACTACCTTTTGAGAGGTAGCCTGTGGTGGGCAGTTGTACTATATAATAAATAATTTGTCTGATAAATTGTATAAATTATCTGAGTTTAGGGCAGGGGCATTACAAATGGTATCAGAGCCGACTTTCAACAATGAGTGTCGGAGAGCCATGAGTTATGGACTCCAGAATGATCGGCGGAGTGAGACAATCCCCAGTATTCCGGGACGATGGACGTAAGGGCCACAGAATGATCCGCAGAGTGGGATTGTTCTCTAGTATTCCAAAGACGAGAGCGACGCTCACGGGACTGCTCCACATCGACTTGAAAGGAGGATCCTACGCTAGATTGCATGCCCCGTACTCAGCGAGGACGCTGATTTCTGAAGGGGGGTGTATGTAACACCTCGTAGTTTCAAATATATATATATATATATATATATATATATATATATATATATATATAATATGGGTTGATGGCATTGTGGTAATTAAAAAGAAGTAGGGAGCCTACGGTGTGGGAAACAGCAGCAGGCATGCTGTGTTGTGTGCTGACGTCAGCTGACGTAAGCAGGGGTCCCACCCAGGTTGTGAAGGAGCACCGCTGTGTGCTCTTGTGTGAAGTGGCACATAGGACCCACAGTTGGGGGACTGTGTGCGCACGGGATTAGTGGAAAAAATAGAGAATTTGAATTGTCCCATATCGGGAATACAATAAATTAAAATAATAATAAATAATATAGCCTATGATCAAGAGTCACCAAATCGGTTAACCATCATTTGAGAGGCAGCCTGTGGTGGGCAGTTGTACTATATAATAAATAATTTGTCTGATAAATTGTATAAATTGTCTGAGTTTGGGGCAGGGGCGTTACAGATGAAACACAAATCAGAGTTATTTGAAAAGTTCAAAGAATTCAAAAATGAGGTAAAAAACCAACTTGGTAAAAGTATTAAATCCCTTCGATCATATAGAGGTGGTGAGTACTTAAGCCAAGATTTTTACGACAATCTAAAAGAGTGCCGGATAATTTCTCAACTCACTCCCTCTGGAACACCGCAATGGAATGATGTCTCTAAAATGCGGAACCGGGCCTTGTTAGACATGGTCTAATCCATGTTGAGTCATGCAGATCTTCCAAGCTCATTCTGGGGACATGCTCTGTTAACAGCTACTTTCACACTTAACCGTGTTCCATCTAAAACTGTTCAAGAGACACCATATAAGATATGGACTGGGAGGCATCATAGTGTGTCTTTTATGATGATTTGGGGTTGTGAAGCCT
The DNA here is from genome assembly GCA_017893485.1 of Hemerocallis citrina. NCBI lineage: Eukaryota > Viridiplantae > Streptophyta > Magnoliopsida > Asparagales > Asphodelaceae > Hemerocallis > Hemerocallis citrina. The sequence continues at coordinate 20,537,338 of CM030367.1, forward strand.
ATGTAAGGCACCAAGTATCTGACAAACTTGATAAAAAATCTGATAAGTGCTTCTTTGTAGGATATCATAAGAAAACCAAAGGATACTATTTCTATAATCCCATTGAAGGCAAAGTGATTGTCGCACAGACTACTGTGTTCCTAGAGAGAGAACTCGTCTCCAAGAGAATCAGTGGGAGAACGATAGAATTTGAAGAAATTCAAACTTTGCAAAATAGCAGCGTAGGAATGGTGAAAACGGAGCATGCTCCACAAACCGTTGTGGAACAAACAACCTGCTCAAGTATCGCAAGATCTACCTAAGTCTAGTAGGATACTTCATCAACCCGAGAGTTATGGTTTTCTCGTGACTCAACATGGTGATGTATTTTCTCATGGATCAAGATGCGCCTACGACTTATGAGAAATCTATAAAAGGCCCAGACTCTGAGAAATGGCTTGAAGCCATGATATCTGAGATGGAATCCGTGAATGCCAACCAAGTATGGACCATGGTAGACTCACCTGAAGGGGTAAAACCTATTGGGTGCAAATGGTTTTTCAAAAAGAAAACTGACATGGATGGTAACGTGAAAACCATTAAGGGACGGTTAGTGGCTAAAGGTTTGAAGCAAGTTCATGGTGTAGACTATGATGAGACTTTTTCTCCAGTCGTGATGCTTAATCCATTCGGATTTTTCTTTCTATTGTAGCATATCACGATTATGAAATCAGGCAAATGGATGTCAAAACTGCTTTCCTAAATGTAAATCTTCTCGAGGATGTGTACATGACACAGACTGAGGATTTTGTCACTCCAAAGGATGCGGAAAAGGTGTGTAAGCTGTAACGATCCATTTATGGGTTAAAGAAAGCTTCTAGAAGCTGGAATCTTTGCTTCGATGATACAATCAAAGAGTTTGGTTTCATCAAGAATGAAGATGAACTTTGTGTCTACAAGAAGCTTAGTGGGAGCACAATTATCTTTCTGGTGTTGTATGTGGATGACATACTACTCATCGGGAATGACATCCCTACCTTACAGTCTCTAAAGACTTGGCTAGGAAAATACTTTTTCATGATGGACTTGGGTGAAGCTACATATGTGTTAGGAATCAAGATCTATAGAGATAGATCAAGAATATTGTTTGGCCTGAGTCAGAGTACATAAATAGACAAAGTATTGAAATGTTCTAATATGCTAGAATCCAAAAAGGAATTTCTACCTATGTCGCATGGTGTAAGTCTGTCTAAGGCTCAATGTCTTACAAATCAAGATGAGAGTGTCCACATGACTAAGATTCCATATGCATTTGTAATTGAATCTATCATGTATGCCATGTTATGTACTCATCCAGATGCCTCATATGCCTTGAGTATGACGAGCAGGTACCATTCAGATCCTGGTGAGTCACTGGACTGCTGTCAAGAACATCCTTAAGTACTTAAGAAGGACTAAGGATTCATTTTTGGTATATGGAGCCGAGGAAGAGCTTGTTCTAAAGGGTTACAATGACGGGAGCTTCCAGTCCGATAAGGATGACTCCAAATAGCAATCATGTTTTGTGTTTTTCCTAAATGGTAGAGCTGTGAGCTGGAAGAGTTCGAAGCAAGAGACGGTGGTCGATTCCACCACAGAGGCTGAGTAAATTGTTGCAATGCAACAAAGGAGGCCGTTTGGATCAGAAATTTCATCACTGAACTTGACATAGTTCCTAGCATTGTAGACTCGATGGACTTATATTGTGATAACAATGGGGTCATTGCACATGCTAAGGAACCTAGATCTCACCAGCAATCCAAACATATACTTAGGCCTTTCCATCTCATTCGAGAGATCATCGATAGAGGAGATGTGAAGATATGCAGAGTGCCGACAGATGATTACATCGCTGACCCACTGAAAAAGCCTCTTACACACCAAAAGCATGAGGGTCACACCAGGTCTATAGCCATTAGATGTATGTCTGAATTGCTGTAGTGTAAGTGGGAGATTGTTGGTGTATGCCTTAGAGGCTAGTTGTGTATTTACATTAATAGTTTATATTGCATCATGACATTAATTTCATATATGAGGCATTTTATTTATTGTGTTTTTTTATTGTGATTAAATGAACATAATAAAATCCTTAGAATAGTAGGTTCAATACTATGGGATATCAAGTACATGACTTGATTGTGAGATCCTATTTATTGTAATCAGAACACTAATCTTAAATGTCCCTAGTTAAGTATTATTGTAAATTAGGACAACAATAATACATAGAGACTAGTATATGCGTAGACTGATGACCATGTATCACGGGTCATGGACATGAGATAGCAAGTTTTCACATGGGTACATATTAGAATAAAATGTACTGGACTGACCCACCATGAGAACGATGTTTGGATCGTTACGTGAGTGTCATAAGCGGTTCTCACAGTGGCCAAGGTGTACGTAATATTTTGACTTGAAGTCACTACGATTTCCTACATGAGAAGTTGTATGTTTTAAACGTTGCCTGTAATAAGGTGATTATAAAGTCGACTATTGGATATACTACAAATCATGCGGAGGGATGTGAGTGACTTAGATAGGATTTATCCCTCTTACATAACATCAGCGATGGCTGTGGGTCCCTTGATTGAGTGAGACTACAAAATGCATGGCCGTGCTCAAATAAATCAATATGAGATATTGAGTTCATTTGTTTTAGTAAATCTACTTGGACATCAAGAAACTAAAGATTAAACTATACAAGGTTGACATGCTCCATGCCTTATGGTCAATTAAGATTTTTGGACAAAGGTACTAGACTATATGATAATATTGGTTACGGATAGGTTATGTCAAATCACTAACATTCCCGTTACTTGAGTAGTAGTGATGTATTGCTAGATACCGCTCACTATTTGTAATACTAGAATATGATTTTAGTATTACTATCAACGTAATGGGATCCAACAAAGTCACATACTTAGAATGGATCGAAATTTGGATTTAAATTCCTAAGATAAATTTAATTGGGGATCCAAGTAAGACTTGGACTCCTGACATTGGTTGGACATTTAATTAGATTAAATGGGCTGACTAAAGTTCAAAGGCCTACACACAAATCTGACCCAGGTCATATTGTGAGCCCAACGGCTTCATTACTCTCTTAGAGTTGATTTTCTGCACCTATATATATAATATGAATCTTTGAAAAAGTCACACATGAGAAAATCCTAGCCGTCACAGAAAGTGTGAGAGAGAAAGATCGTGAGGAACATTCCCTTCCCGCAGCTAGCACTGCGGCATGAGGGAAAGCTTGATTTGATCCGTTCGTGTGGCTACCATAAAGGCACCGCAATATTTTAGTATTGTGGTCGGCATACTGTGAAGACGGCAGATCCATCTTCAAGGTATAACTCTTAAATACGATTTGTAGTTTTTGCGTGGATCCATGACTAGGTTTTGATATTTTTGTAAATTTTTTGCTGTGTATTTATTCTGTGATTGCCTTCAAAACCTAACAAAGTTCATCCTCCAATACTCACTCTGACTCAATTTTCGTGTCTCCAAAAATGAGGCTAAATATGAGGCACTAATTGTCACCCTTCTCCTAACTCGGAGGGCGGTGGCTCCAAAATCAGGGTGTTCAATGACTCCTTGCTGGTAGTGAATCAAGTAATTGGGGACAATGAAGCCTGGGATGACCGCATGGTCAACCACTTAGCTTGCATGAAGAAACTCTTAGCTACATTCCAGAAGGTAGAAGTCACTCAGCGTGAAAAATGGGCAAGCTGATGCCCTCTCTAAGTTAGACTCCTCTTCTTCCGAAGGACTCGACCACACAGTACTCATTGAGGCCATACTCAAGCCAAGCATCAAAGAGGAAGCATTAGAGTTCATGTTCATCACTTCTCAGACAGCGGGAAATAATTTTATGTAATACCCTGAATTGTACGATGCTTATATATATATGTGTGTGTGTGTGTGTGTGTGTGTGTGTGTGTGTGTGTGTGTGTGTGTGTGTGTGTGTGTGTGTGTGTGTATGTATATTGTCTGTATGCATGCATATGATTGCAGTGTTTTGTTTGATTTTTCTATCGTTGGTGTGCGGCTAGGTTTGCGGGGCGGTTCATGAGGATGGTTGCGTTCTAGATGATGCAAGAATAAGAATGACCGATACTAGTATAAACACTAGTTTTTGGTACGTTACCTATGCAAATATATCATTGTATGATACTACGATGGATATATCTTGCGTACACTCGATAAACCTCTCATCTTTCATCTAAGAACCCAATTAAGGACTAAATAGTGCAGCCAATCCATTGTACCCCAAAACCAAGGGCTAAAGACCATGGTTTCTCAACAGAACCAACCTAAACCCTACCCCCTACACCCTATAAAACCGGCCCCCCTCTTTCCCCTCTCATTCCTTACTCTTTTCCATTAAAAACCCCCTCATTCTTCTCCCAAGTTCTGAAATTTTCAGAACTCAAACCCAAGAAAAGAAAGAGAATGAGAGAAAGGAAGAAGGATTGAAGAAGGAGCTCTTGGAGTGAACTCTTGGAGAAGTGAAGCTGAAAGCCATCATCTACTCTACAATCAACTCAGGATATGGAGTTTCTCTAAACCGTTCTTTTTGTTTCTTTTTGATTCTTGCATGCATGTATAGTAGTCGGAGTTTAGAGTGATTGGTTAGGAGATTGGAAGTTTAAATCTGAAACTAGAACTGGAATCTTGATCTGCATGCAATTTTCTAGAATTTCTCGAGAGCAAACCACATGAAATTTGATGATGAAATTTACATATATTGTTCCCCTATATTAATAGATGATTCATGAATTATTTCGGATTTTTTTGAGGTTTTTTAGTATTTTAATAAAATCCATTTATGGAACAGTGCCGTAAGACAGTAGCAGAAATTGTTTACTGTGATACCTGAGATTGTTGGGCTTTTCATAATTAATTGGAGTACAATCTTAATCTGAAATTTTTACCATGATTTCCCACATGTATCTAGACTCTAAAAAAAATCACAAAATTAATTGGATGATATTACAGACATGTTCAAAATTAATCTATCAACAGTATCTAGAACTGTGACTGAAGAACAGGATGATCTTTGTACTTAATTAAAACATGACGAACTCAGTGTAGACTTGGAAATTGGACATGAAACCTTTTGCATGTTGTTAATTATGAAGTCTATTTTCTTTACTGTAAATTTTGTGACTATTGGGTGAGTATAGGATTTATGATGAATTTTATGGCACGTACTGTGCTGGATTCAGTCAAATTAGACACCCTGTAGAGATGACACAATTGAGGACCCTTAAGAGCAAATTATGAGGACGTGTTTCCTTAAAGGATTGTAATAGACATCAAGACCTTTCTAAAAAGACCTATTTGATGTGATTCCAGTGAGTGGTTGATTTAATATGATTTTTGCAATACTGGACAGATACCAGGATTGGAGCTGAGTGCTCTGGTTGAGAAAGTCTTAGTGTGTGACTTGGTACACTTAAGAAGTAATGTGTGTTTTAAGGAGATCTATTGGGATATTTTGGACTTGTGACCAACTAGAGGATTGTTGAGGACACCCACACCTTTCCATAGAACCTGGGTTTGCAGCATTCTGATGGGTAGATAGAGACTTATGCTATCGGTAAGGAGCAGCCAGTGTATAGGAAATACACAGGCTGAGGCTTGATAGGCCATTTTGAGGATCTAAATGATAGAATTTGAGGTTATGATCAACTAGGAAGTTATAGCCTAGGTCTTTACCTTCCGGATTGGGCTTTTACACCCCAATCGGAGTTGTATCGAAGGAGTTATGATCTATTTTAAGTTTTGAGCAGAAACCACGTAGGTTGCTTAGTCTTAGGTTTTGACTAGGTGATGTGTGGACCTTTCCCCTGTGTACCATTAGAGTTGATAACTCTTTGTCTGGGGACGTTTGGTATCTATTGTTGGTTTTGTTTGACTCCCATGGTGGATTTGTGACTCGAGTTAGTCCCTAGGATAGGGTTTTACCCTGCATCTATCGACCCTAAGTTATGAACTTCCACCGAAGCATAGGACGTCCGAGCCGTGCCATCAAATTGAGTTCATTACCCGGAGAGGGGTGAACGTACCAATTTTTCGCCCGATGAGGGCTAAAAACATCAGTTCATTACCCGGGGAGGGGTGAACACGCACATTCATTGCCCGGGTAGGAGTGAATGCAGGCCACAATACTGGACAAACTCCAAGCTAGGAAAAGTGGCGAACTGAACCGGTATCGCCAAGGCCAGAGGTCGATAAGCATAATTTTGGAAGCAATCTCTTTTTACCCAAGTGTTTAGAAGAGGCTAGGATTAGAGTGATGTCGTAGGGGTTTTGTAATTGCATTAGTACTAGCAGACCATAGTCGAGTATTGTGCTTTCCTGTCGTAGGGATACGTTTTCGGCACTCATGATTGAGTCATCGGTCTCGTATCTCGATCTGTTAATTCCCAAAATTTGCCGGAGTAAGGAACGGGAGGATATGGGGATTTAACCCTCGAGGCCATCACGTTCCTATGCACGTGGGTTACTTCATACATCAGTTCATACCCCGGGGAGGGGGTGAACGCACATATCATTGGCGTCAGGCATACCGGGTAAGTACGGGTACCGGGTAGGTACAACGGTCTTGTGACCGCATTCAACGTGGCTTTCTGATAAGGTCCGCACGCGGGTACTGAGTGGCAAACACGAACACCACTTAGGCACTGCAGTGGCGGAACTAGACCGACCAACTGCAACCTTCTTGGGCACGGACAATCTATTGGGAACAGGTTGAGTACAAGAGTAGGATGCATGGAGAGGGTTTGAATCCCTAAACTGTGGAGAAAGACGGCTGGATTTGGGGGCGTATGTAGTATGTGATGCATTCATTTCCAAAGTCTTGCTTGCATTAGAGTCAGGCATGTGATTTGTTTCATCTAGTCCAAGGATCATGGCATACCACTGCACTAGAGCCCGAATCCATTAAACCCTTATTTGGCACATCACTTTTCTTTTGCATAAAATTATGGTTGTGATTGTAATTTAGAGATCGCTGTTATTATCAGCCTTGCGTCAGTCGAAGTACTGACGTTCCCCACCTTGTAGGTATCCGGAGCCGATTTATAGGTACTGCAGAGCTCGAGTTGGTCCAAGATTCCAAGGGACATATGCAAGTGTTATTATATTGTTGTAAAACTTGTAATTCTTATTTGGATATTGTAACACTCGTAAATGTAACATTTATATGGAATAAAAATTTTAGATTTTCCTGTACTTTCTATGATTGTGGCTATTTTGAAGTTCGACTCCTGGAGTAAGGTCTCAGGTTCCCGGTATGGGGATTTGGGGCGCTACAGAAGTTGGTATCATAGCAGACTTCAAATATTAGTCCAACACAGTAGGAAAATTAGACTTGGATGTGTTGCGAGAGTTGGGTTTAGTCAGATTGTTGATGATTATAATTCATAATGTTGTTTTTACAACTTATGCTTTATAATTTTTACTGTATCTGGACTGATTCCCATATTTTCTCTTGCAGATACCAAGGTTTGATAATGGACACTTGAATGGGTAGACCGATGGACATGGTTCTGCACCCCCACTTCCACCTCCACCCCCACAGCCCACGGCCATAGTGCAAGCTATCACCATGTTGTCCCAGGAGTTGGATGCCTACAAATGGAGCCACGGGCAGCTAGTGGATCGCTTTGAGAACCTCACACGGGCATTGATTACCACTGAGAGGAGAGTGGCCAAGCTAGAAAAGGCCAAGAGGAAATGGAAGAAGAGGGTAGTACTTCTGAAACACCAGTACGAGGAGAGGTTGGGTCAGCTACAGAGCAAATATCTCGCACTGAGGACTCAGGTCTGTGACAAACAAGATCTGTTAGACCGGATGACTACCGGGGATAGCTTCAAGTTTAGCGACTCGCCAGGAGCAGGAGAGCATTGACCTCCCTTAGTGTGGTAGGATTTCTTTTGATGTTAATAGATGACAACCTTTCTGAATAGCTAGGGTAACATGCTATTGTTTTGATGGGTGCAGTATGAACCCCTGTGATGATGATGTGATTGTATGATGACAATTCATTGTAAAACCCTTTTTGAAATGAATGAAACTAGTATGTTTTGACCAATGCTGGTGTGTTTTGGGTCCTTGCATTACGATTGTTGGTTGATGATATCTGTATTAGCTTTCAGATGGCAGGAAGGACTAGAAGCAAGCAGAGCGACCAGACTGAAGCCGAAGGCAGTGGAGCCAACGGTACTGGCCTTGATGTAAGGGAAGAATTTGCTCAAGTGTATCAGATGATTGGAGCATTTGTGGAGGCTAGCAGGAACCAAGCGCCGCCACAAAAAGCACCAGGAGTTACGGTGAATGCTGATCAAGTGAAGACGGTGGAATCATTTAGGAGGATGAAACCGCTAGTCTTCGAAGGACAGGTCGATCCCACAGCTGCTGACGACTGGATACGTCAGATGGAGATGGTATTTGAGGTGTTGATGACTCCCGAAGACAGCAAGGTACGTCTAGCCACAATCTTGCTAGAGAAGGATGCCGAAGTTTGGTGGCAGTCCGTGAAGCGTGGTCTTGGAGAAGGACAGATCACTTGGGAAGATTTCCTTGAGGAATTCCGACAACACTATTTCCCCTTGGATGTGCAAGAGGAGAAAGCAATGGAATTCCATAGCTTGAAGCAAGGAAATATGTCCGTCAAAGAATATGAGACGAAGTTTTCTCAGTTATCAAGGTATGCGCCGGAGATGGTTCAGGAGGAAGCAAAGAAGGCCCAAAGGTTTGAGCAAGGGCTTAGGCCTGGACTGAGGTCGAGAATGGTTCCTTTGGATATTCGCCGATTTGACAAGCTGGTAAGAAGAGCTGCAACGACAGAGGCGGATATGAATCGGAATCAAGGAAGGACGGAGTTTTGGAACAAAGGAAAGAGATCTACCCCAGCATCAAAGTTCAAGAAGCAGGACAAGGGCCAGAAGTTCCAGAAAATCAATACCAATACAGGAAAATTCAAGCCCAGAAGTTGCTTTCACTGTGGAGAGCAGGGACACTTTATGGATCGATGCCCCCGGAAGAGTGCACCGAAATGTTTCTAATGTGGACTAGAAGGGCATATCAAGTCAAATTGTCCCCAAATTCTAAGAAACAGCCACAGGGCAGGGTCGGGAGCAACCGAAAAAGGGAAAAAGCCTATGCATCGAGGAAGAGTGTTCGCCTTGACCAAGAAGGATGCTGAAGAAGATGGAAGGGTAATTACTGGTATGTAAGGAAATGGTGTAATAAGTTCTAAAGTTGTATTTTGGTTTTTTTTTGGGAGTTGATAGTGGATAAACTATTGTAACAGGACATATATATATATATGGAATTTTGGCTACGGTCGTGTTTGATAGTGGATCGACTCATTCTTTTGTGTCAAAATCTTTTTCGAGAAAATTAAGATGCACACAAAAGGCAATCCCAAAGTTAGCTTTGACGGTGGCTATGCCGTCAGGGGCAACCCTTACTACAGATCTGTGCTATAGGGGATGTAAGCTCCAGATTAGCGGAGAAACCCTAAGTATCGATTTGTTAGAATTGGGTTTTGCCGGAACAAATGTCATTATTGGTATGGATTGGATGTCGAGGCACAAGGCAAGCATCGAATGCAAGGAGAAGGAGGTAGTCATCTCAGCTGAAGGAGTGGAACTTGTATTCCACGGGGAGAAGAGATCGAAGGCAATGACTATTGCAGCTGCTAGTGAAGTACGGGTACCTGAAGAGATGAACAAGATACCAGTGGTGAGGAATTTTCCACTTGTATTCTTAGAGGATTTACCTAAAATTCTCCCAAACCAAGATGTTGAGTTTAGCATCACAGTTTAGTCAGGTAGCGCTCCATTATCCAAAGCACCATATCGAATGGCGCCAGTAGAGCAGAATGAGGTAAAGAAGCAGATTGAAGAATTTTTGCAGAAGGGATTTATCAGACCAAGTACGTCACCTTGGGCAGCACCAGTGTTGCTTGTTAAGAAGAAGGATGGGTCACTCAGAATGTGTATTGATTATTGGGAATTGAATAAAGTCACTATTTGGAACAAGTACCCAATTCCCAGGATCGACGATTTGTTCGATCAGCTTCAGGGAGCAGTAGTATTTTCCAAGATTTATCTACGGTCCGGATATCATCAAGTGCGACTCAGGGAAGATGATGTACCTAAGACAGCTTTTCGGACTCGACATGGAAACTATGAATTCTTGGTAATGCTGTTTGGAGTGACTAACACTCTAGCAATCGTCATGGACTTGATAAACAGAATTTTACGTCCGTTTATCGACTCATTTGTCGTGGTCTTCATCGACGACATTTTGGTATATTCAAGGACAGAAGAGGATCACGTTGAACATCTGACAGCAGTCTTGAGCAAGCTACAAGAGCATCAGTTGTATGCCAAATTATCTAAGTGTGAGTTTTGGAAATCGAAGTTGCATTCCTAGGCCATATCCTTTCTAAGGAGGGAGTGGCAATGGATCCTCAGAAGATAGAAGCAGTCAAGGGATGGCCACAATCAAAGACGGTGAAAGAGGTAAGGAGTTTTCTAGGTATGACTGGATATTACGAAAAGTTTATCCAGAATTATGCAAATATAGCTGTACCCCTTACAGCCTTGACCAAGAAGAACCAAAGTTTCGACTGGACGGAGAAGTGTAAGAGTTTTCAGGAACTGAAGAACCATTTGATCTCTGCACCTATATTGGTTTTACCTCAGGAGGACAAGGACTGCGTCATCTACAATGATGCGTCGTATTTGGGGTTCGGGTGTGTGCTGATGCAGGAGGGCAAGGTTATAGCTTATGGTTCGAGACAGCTACGACCACATGAGAAGAATTACCCGACCCATGATTTGGAACTTGCAGCCATAATTTTTGCTTTGAAATCATGGGGACATTATATCTACGAAGCAAGGGTGGAGATATACACTGACCATAAGAGCTTGAAGTATATCTACCAGCAGAAGGACCTCAACTTAAGGCAGAAGAGATGGTTGGAAGTACTCGAAGACATCAGGCCTGAAATTATATATCATCCAGGGAAAGCCAACATGGTAGCAGATGCGCTCAGCAAGAAGAGAAGTGTGGCTACATTGGTAGCTACCCTAAGGGAACTAGATGAGGAGATCAAGCAGGCAGAAGAGCTATGCGGACAACCGCCGAAAAGAGTTAGAATTTGAGGAAGGTGACTCTGTATTTCTCAAGGGGTCACCGACAAAAGGATTTATCAGATTCAGAAAGGGTGGGAAGTTAGCTCCGAGATACATTGGACCATACAAGATTCTGAAGAGGATTGGCAGAATGGCTTATAAGTTGGAGCTACCTACCGAGTTATCTCAAGTGCATAACATGTTCCACGTCTTTATACTATGGAGGTATGTGCCGAGTTCAAGCAATCAGTTACCAGAGGTTCCGAAAGATTTGTAGATAAATCTTTCCTATAGAGAGCAACCAGTCAGGATACTTGATCATCAGGATAAGGTACTAAGAAACAAGGTCATCCCGTTGGTCAAGGTTCTCTGGAAGAACCAGTTCGTGGAAGAAGCCACGTGGGAGCCGAAGAGCCGCATGAAGGCCTTGTATCCGGATTTATTTTAGGTGTTTTTTGTTTTCTTTGTTGTTGTTTTCCTCCCACTAAGGACGTTCTGGGGACAGAACGACTCTAAGGAGGGAGTAATATAATACTCAGAATTGTACAATGCTTATATATATATATATATATATATATATATGTATGTATGTATGTATGTATGTATGTATATGTATATGTATATGTATATTGTCTGTATGCGTGCATATGATTGCAGTGTTTTGTTTGATTTTGCTATCGTTGGTGTGCGGTTAGGTTTGCAGGGCAGTTCATGAGGATGGTTGCGTTCAAGACGATGCAAGAATGAGAAGGACCGATACTGGTATAAACACTAGTTTTTGGTACGATACCCATACAAATATATCATTGTACGATACTATGATGGATATATCTTGTGTACACTTGATAAACCTCTCATCTCTCATCTAAGAACCCAATTAAGGACTAAATAGTGCAGTCGATCCATTGTATCCCAAAACCAAGGGGTAAAGACCATGGTTTCTCACCAAAACTACCCTAAACCCTACCCCCTACACCCTATAATCTGGCCCCCCTCTTTCCCCACTCTTTCATTACTCTTTTCCATTAAAAACCCCCTCATTCTTCTCCCAAGTTCTGAAATTTTCGGAACTCAAAACCAAGAAAAGAAAGAGAATGAGAGAAAGGAAGAAGGATTGAAGAAGGAGCTCTTGGAGTGAACTCTTGGAGAAGTGAAGCTCAAAGCCATCATCTACTCTACAATCAACTCAGGGTGGGGAGTTTCCCTAAACCTTTTTTTTTTTCTTGTTGATTCTTGCATGCATGTGTAGTAGTAGGAGTTTAGAGTGATTGTTTAGGAGATTGGAAGTTGAAATTTGAAATTAGTTCTGGAATCTTGATCTGCATGCCATTATCTAGAATTTTCCGAGAGTAAACCACAAGGAATTTGATGATGGCACATTCACATATTGTTCCCCTATATGCCCAGATGATTCATGAACTATTTTGGATTTTTCTGAGGTATTTTGGTATTTTAATAAAATCCATTTGTGGAATAGTGTCGTAAGACAGTAGCAGAAAATGTTTACTGTGATACCTAAGATTGTTGGATTTTTCTTAACTAATTGGAGCAAGATCTTAAACTGAAATTTTTACCATGATTTCCCACATGTATCTAGGCTCTACATAAAAATCACAAAATTAATTGGATGACTTTACAGACATGTTCAAAATTAATCTATCAACAGTATCTAGAACTGTGAATAAAGAACAGGATGATCTTTGTACTTAATTAAAACATGACGAACTCAGTGTAGACTTGGAAATTGGACATGAAACCTTTTGCATGTTGTTAATTATGAAGTATAGTTTCTTTACTGTAAATTTTGTGACTATTGAGTGAGTATAGGATTTATGATGAATTTTATAGCACGTACTGTGCTAGATTCAGTCAGATTAGACACCCTGTAGAGATGACACAATTGAGGCTCCTTAAAAGCAAATTTTGAGGAAGTGTTTTCTAGAGGATTGTAGAAGACATCAACACCTTTCTAACAAGATCTATTTGATGTGATTCTTGTGAGTGGTTGATTTAATATGAATGTGATTCTAGTGAGTGGTTGATTTAATATGATTTTTTGCAATACTGGACAGAGACCAGGATTGGAGCTGAGTGCTCTGGTTGAGAAAGTCTTAGTGTGTGGCTTGGTACACTTGAGAAGTAATGTGTGTTTTAGGGAGATTTATTTGCATATTTTGGACTTGTTACCAACTAGAGGATTGTTGAGGACACCCACACCTTTCCATAGAACCTGAGTTTGCAGCATTCTGATGGGTAGATAGAGACTTATGCTACCGGTAAGGAGCAACCAGTGTACAGGAAATACACAGGCTGAGGCTTGAGAGGCCATTATCGAGGGAGTTATGATCTTTTTTAAGTTTCAGACAGAAACCACGTAGGTTGCTTAATCTTGGGTTTTGACTAGGTGTTGTGTGGACCTTTCCCCTGTGTAACATTAGAGTTGATAACTCTTTGTCTGGGAATGTTTGGTATCTATTGTTGGTTTTGTTTGACTCCCATGGTGGATTTGTGACTCGAGTTAGTTCCTAGGGTAGGATGATACCTTGCATCTGTCGACCCTAAATTATAAACTTCCACCGAAGCGTAGGACGTCCGAGCCGTGCCATCAAATTGAGTTCATTACCCGGGGAGGGGTGAACGCACCAATTCTTCGCCCGGTGAGGGCTAAACACATCATTTCATTACCCGGGGAGGAGTGAACACGCACATTCATTACCCGGGTAGGGGTGAATGCAGGCCACGGTACTGGACAAACTCCAAGCTAGGGGAAGTGGCAAACCGAACCGGTATCGCCATGGCCAGAGGTCGATAAGCAGAATTTTGGAAGCAATCTCTTTTCACCCAAGTGTTTAAAAGAGGTTAGGATTAGAGTGATGCCTTAGGGGTTTTGTAATTGCATTAGTACTAGTAGACCATAGTCGAGTGTTGTACTCTCCTATCGTAAGGATACGTTTTCGGCACCCATGATTGAGTCTTTGGTCTCATATCTCGATCTGTTAATTCCCAAAGTTTGCCGGAGTAAGGAACGGGAGGATATGGGGATTTGACCCTCGAGACCATCACATTCCTATGCACGTGGGTTACTTCATAGATCAGTTCATACGAGGAGGGGGTGAACGCACATATCATTGACGTCAGGCGTACCGAGTAGGTACAATGGTCTTGCGATCGCATTCAATGTAGCTTTCTGAAGAGGTCCGTACGCGGGTACTGTGTGGCAAACACGACCACCACTTAGGCACTGCATTGTCGGAACTAGACCGACCAACTGCAACCTCCTTGGGCATGGACAATCTATTGGGAACAGGTTGAGTACAAGAGTAAGATGCATGGCGAGGGTTTGAATCCCTAAACTGTGGAGAAAGATGGCTAGATTTGGGGGCGTATGTAGTATGGGATGCATTCGTTTCCAAAGTCTTGCTTGTATTAGATTCAGGCATGTGATTTGTTTCATCTAGTCCAAGGATCATGGCATACCACTGCACTAGAGCCCGAATCCATTAAACCCTTATTTGGCACATCACTTTTCTTTTGCATAAAATTATGGTTGTGATTGTAATTTAGAGATCGCTGTTATTATCAGCCTTGCGTCAGTGAAGTACTGACGTTCCCCACCTTGTAGGTATCCGGAGCCGATTTATAGGTACTGCAGAGCTCGAGTTGGTCCAAGATTCCAAGGGACATATGCAAGTGTTATTATATTGTTGTAAAACTTGTAATTCTTATTTGGATATTGTAACACTTGTAAATATAAAATTTATATGGAATAAAAGTTTTGAATTTTCCTATACTTTCTTTGATTGTGTCTATTTTGAAGTTCGACTCCTGGAGTAGGGTCTCAGGTTCCCGATATGAGGATTTGGGGCGCTACATTGTATGAAACCCTTGTTAGGCTTTCTAGACAAGGAATTCCTCCCTGTAGATCTATAAGGAGCAAGAAAGATCCGAGTACGAGTAGAAAGATACACACTTGTCGAAGGAGTCTTATTGTCGAAGGAGCATGAAAAATTCTCAATCATGGGTACTATTGGGCCTCACTCCTCGACGATGCCCAAGAACATGTTAACTGATGCACCCCTTGCCAAAAGTTCTCAAGAATGAAAGCCATTGCTCCAAGCTGACCTTAGTTTCATGTCAAGTCCGATCCCCATCTCCATGTGGGAAATGGATTTGCTTGGGCCATTTTCCCATGTGACTAGACCAAGGAAATTCTTGGTGGCAGCTACCAGTTACTTCACAAAATGGATCGAAGCGGAACCACTAGAATCCATCACTGAACACAAGATTTAGCAATTCTTTTGGAAGAACATTGTTTGTAGGTTCCGAATCCCCCAAATTCTCATCACTGACAACGGAACTCAATTCGCCATCACAGGATTTCGCAAGTTCTCCCAAGGCCCTTTTCACTGACTCCCACCAGACACCAGCGTCCTTCTCTAGCTGCATCGTAGCCAACTTCACCTTGCTGGCTGCTGGAGTCTCCGATACCTCGAAGATCAACTGCATCTTCCGAATCCAATCATCAGCTACGGTCGGATCAGCTTGCCCCTCAAAGACTGGCGGCCTCATCCTCTTAAAGGATTCAATCTGCTTGATAGGATCGGCGTTAACCAATCCCTGTCCAGCTCCATGATTTGGTTGCTGATTCTGCTGCTGTGCTTGCTGCTGCGCCACGTTGAATGCCATCAGCGTATTCAGCCTCAAGGTTAATTCCCGTTCCTCGAGAACTACCAGATCCATCCTCATTGTTGCCACCATTCCTGCCCCTGGGTGCAACCATTTTGAATACTGCAAAACGAGGAAAAAGTTAGAGCATTACACACAATTCAAATTCACATCAATATCCTTTGGCAAAACTCAATTGCATCCCAAAGGTAAAACATCATATTCAGTTCTATGTGATACTCATTCTTTAATGTCCACACCTAGGTACTCACACTCTAGTGTCCACACCTAGGTTATTTTTATGTCATGTTTATTATTACTACTGAAGCGTGCTCTGATACCAATCTCTGTAGCGCTCTGAATTTCTAATAAGATATCTTAGAAAATACGTGGCACATTCCCAGCGATCCACTTCAATATAATATTAAACACAACTAACACCACTGACATTTTCAACTTTTATTACAACAAATCCTTTCCAAATCACAGCGGAATTCAAAACAAACTCATCTCAATATTTTCTTTACTTACAACACAAATTTATCTCAAAATTGTTATTACAAATTTACACAAATCTCTTATGAGTCAATTATATCTCAAAACCACTCAAGCATCCAATCTCCAACTCTAAGCAACAACCTGCAACATATGAGGCTAGAGATGATCCCTAACCCTCAAACTAAAGGGGTTAGCCATAAATGGTGTGAGAGATATAAAAACAAACAAACAACATAAAGATCATACCTCATAAATTCTCAAACAACAGGTACTAAATAAGAATATGGGAAGTACGAAATGACAGATAACATAAAAACATCAAGTGGAGCTAAACTAAGTGTCCGGTGTAGGAAACAGGAAAACCGCATGCATAAAATCAAGCCTACAACACAGATTCTAAATGCAGACTCTCTAATGCGTACTTGTCGAAGTCTATGCATCCCATTCTACATAGGTTCGGTGCAAGCCCTTAACGTCTTCACTTCATAGGGTCCAATCCCCCGCTATGCAACTAACCCTAACACGATGACTACTACGAGATAAAGATAAACCATGGATAGTATCTCATGCCCGATAATTCCGGAGATGGATCCCACACCCAAGATATTTCACGTGAATAATTCCGGAGATCATCCCACACCGAAATATTGGCACGTCACCACACGAACACCACATGTGCTTCACCTCGACTCCGATAATTCCGGAGATCAATCCCACACCACAAGTAGTTACCGTGATAATTCTGGAGATTGTCCCACACCACAAGACTGTGATAATTCCGGAGACATATCCCACACCACTAATAATCTACTGTGATAATTCCGGAGATTAAATCCCACACCGAAAGCCATACTGAGGTTCTTGACTCATGTTCCCGTTCATCATATCACCACTAGTGCCTGTCCTTATCATTTTGGGTTAATTGATTACTTAACGAATCTCCTAGAGTGGTATACCCTACCGGCCTAAATTCAATTCTAAATAACTGAAATGCCTCAATGGGCCTCAACAAAATACTCAACACCGGTATACTAGGGTCACACACCTCTAGAGACTTAACTCAAATGTCAAAACAAAGTTCCACTAAACAAAGTGGCTCAACTAAATGTCTCAAATGAAATACTTAACTGAATATCTCAAAGTCAAATGCTTAATCAAATACTGAACTGAATGTCAAGTATAGACTAAATTATCTGAAAAACCAATCATTCGAAATAGCACTAAAGTTTACCAAGATCCTTCAGTACCAGTCGACTTATACTTTAGTAAGTCGACTGCCCAGAGGACAATATCCAAAATCTCACAAAATAAACTAAGTCATATAACAGTCGACTTAAGAGAGGATCGGTCGACTTACCCGAGGTAAATTCCAATAATTTCTCAAAATATTCTAAGTATATAAGTCGACTTAAAGGATTATAGGTCGACTGTCCAGAAAGGACTAATAATTTTACAAAAAATAATTTCCTCAGCGAACCAGTCGACTGCCTATGAGCTAGGTCGACTGTCCAGAACGACTTTTACAAAGATTCTAAAATACAGTATCAAACTCGTACCAGTCGACTGTACAGTAGGTCAGTCGACTGTCGGCCTACAGTTCTCAAAATTCGGGTCTGATTACAAAATCAAATCGGAGGTTTTCTAATGGTTCAATGTTTATGAAAATAGTTCGTATTCAGGAAAAATGATAAATCTCAACAAATCCTCATCATGTATGTGTATATATTACTCAAACATCAAATATGTCAAAATTCAAGTTCTCATGTTCTAAATCACAAATTCTTTCATTACACTACAAGAAATTTGCCATATACCAACGGACACCTATAGCGACGGATCACTAAAACCGTAGGTATAGGCATCATATACCTACAGACGTGTAGTAACTGTGGGTATAGGTATCCTATAGCTTTAGAGATTTTAATCCGTAACTATAAGTTTTAGCAACGGATAAAACACTGTGGGTATATTCCATAATTTATTTCCCCCCCAAATTTTTCATTTTCCCCCCAAATCTCAAATCCCCCAATTTATACACACTCTCTCTACCGATCTCTCTCTCTCTCCGCCTCCTTATTTTCATCCAATCCGTCCTCTTCACCCGCAACTGCAAAAACAACGCCACCACGTCAGCGTCGCTGCTGTCCTCGCCCCGTCACCGGCGATTCCGAAGGCGGACGGAGGAGGACGGACGGAGGAGGAGGTTTTTGGCAGAGGCGGTGGAATCGGACGGTGGAGAGAGCTTCTTGATCGAAGGGAGGAGAAGAAACCTCATATTTTGCCGGAAGTGGGACCCAATCACCGGTGGTGACGTCAGGTGAGCTTTCGATTTGGTTGGTTTCTTGTTAGGGTTAGGGTTTGAAATGGTCAAGAGCTATTTTTGGTAGTAAAGAAACGAACTTTATGGGGAATTATGTTGATTGCAATTTAAAAGTTTGAATTTTGATGAATGTTTGGTATTTATTATAGTTATTTGGATAATTGTTAGGAATTATCCACCGTCTTCCTCTGCCGCCACCCACCGCCGTCGCCCACCTCCTCCATCGCCGTCGTTATTCATATAGGCCTAGAATTACTTGGAATTATATTTCTGTGTGGAAATTATGGCTTGCATCTTGATTTGGATTGTGTTTGTTAATGCGATATGGTAATCTTTTTTATCTGATTCTTTTCAAGTTTCTAGACTGAGTACTAATTAGGCGGTGGGGAAAATTAGAGTGATGAAATTTTCTTGAATAGCTGAATTTGTCTTGCGCAGATCTTGATAGAGTTTGTGGAATATACCGAGCGTTGTTGTAAAAAGCCATCTAAAATCTTGCCCTAACTTCAATTCTGAATATTTCTTGTTCCCAAAAAGATAACTCTGAATATTTCTATTCACAGTTTGATAGTCAACGTTAAGGTTTTCATGTTGAATTAAAAAATTCCCTTGTTAATTTTGCAGTTTGTTAATTTTCTTTAATTGGAATTGGGATATGGGTAGAATGATCTGAAACTAAGTTGGCAAGGGACATCTATGACCTTCCTTAGATCCCATGAACTATTATGGTCTTGTATTGGTTTGTACTTTTACTTTTCTATAATTAAATTCCTTTACAAAAATGAAGAATTCTTTATTGGATAATGTCTCCAAAGTTAACGATACGGTTCTCTATAAATCAATTCTCAGCAAAATTACTTTTTTTCCGTTAGTATTGGTATCCATGCTAACTGTAATGTTAAAGTGGGTCTTAATTGTTAGTTTTGATACAGGCATACTGGAGCTGGTCCTGGGATGAATTAGTTGCCTATGATCTCCCTGCAACTTATGAGTATGCACAGTCCCGGCCATGAGATGGAAACTGCTTTGTTTGGTATCTTTTGTATCTGACCTTAATTAAGAGTCTGGCAAACTTTTTTAACAGAGGAAGAGAGTCGTTTAAGGTTTTCATTAATTTTTTCTGTTTTGCAGGCACTCTTAGTCTGCACATGATATCATGTGTACTTCAAAATAAACACGATATCATGTATGAGCAGTGTTACATGTAAACTGTTGTAAACATTGTAGATACACTAGATCCTCACTTCTGAGCATCACAGATATGTTGGTGCTTTAATTTACATCTGTAAATTCTCCAACTTTTTAAAGCTTTTAAATTGATGGTGTTCAAGATTAATTGAAACATTACACGGTTGTATTTGTTCACAGATACCCAAGCTTCTAATCCACCGGCTATTTCCTAACACTCAATACTGTATATGGATTGATGGGAAGCTCGAACTTGTTGTTGATCCTTACAGGATTCTGAAGAGGTATAATATCTCAAATTTCAATTTCTTTTTCTATTTATATATGGTTGGACTGCAATGGCTTTCTGTATCTATATAAAGACTATATATTACATATTCATTGCATGTGGTCCTAAACGAAAAATATTTAGATATCATTATCTTAGAAAGATAAAATCAAATTGCTCATAAAATTTTATTGTCTTAAGAGTACAAGTTTAAGTCGTGTTTCCCTCCTAGATTCGATGATCTATATGTAGTAAATAACAGTCTATAAATTTCACTGTAAATCATCCCTTTTATGTGTATATTTGCATGAACAGAGCTCCTGAAACTCTACCATATGTTTTTAAAGTATAGAAATTATTGAATTTAGTACTTCATTTGCCTGTAAGACATTGCTACATTTCTTTCTTTCAGATTTTTGTGGAGAGACAATGCTACATTTGCAATCTCCAAACATTATGCACGCTTTGATGTTTTCGTGGAATGCAGAGCATAACAAGGCAGCCGGAAAATACCACAATGCCTCAATTGATCAACAGATTTCATTTTATAAGGCTGAGGGTTTGACTCCTTTTTCCCCAGCAAAGCATCCTATTATCAGTGGTGAGTATATTGTCCAAACTAGCTCACGCCTCACAGTGCAAATAAAGAAGAAAAAAAAGTGGGGGGAGAAAACTTATTACTTGAAATTGTAAATTTGTAGATGTCCCAAAAGGATGTGTTATTATCAGAGAACACACCCCAATCACCAATCTCTTTGCTTGTCTTTGGTTCAACGAAGTCGATCGTTTTACTTCAAGGGACCAGATTAGTTTCAGTACTGTAAGAGATAAGATAATGTCCCAAGTCAACTGGAGTATCAATATGTTTCAGGATTGTGAACGTCGCAATTTTGTTAATCAGGTAAAAAACAGTACACAAGCATTTACCTTGTATCTTTCATTATCGTTTTATGCTTATTTCTTTTATTAAATTATATCTATTATGATAAGATAATGTCCCAACCACAACCAGCGCAGGTGCAGTTGGAGGCTTGGAGCT
Source organism: Hemerocallis citrina (assembly GCA_017893485.1). Lineage (NCBI taxonomy): Eukaryota > Viridiplantae > Streptophyta > Magnoliopsida > Asparagales > Asphodelaceae > Hemerocallis > Hemerocallis citrina. Next base: position 20,558,491 of record CM030367.1, read on the forward strand.
GCATTTGCAGTCGTTCTCAGTAGATGGTGCCACCTCTAATATGTGAAGAGAGCAATGAATGAAATCAATGCAGGTAAACCTTTTTCATTCTTTCTTTCTTTCTTTCTCCCTAAGTGATTACTGGCAAGTCTTCAACATTGGTCTAACCATATCCATATCGGTCTATTCATATACAGATATGACAATATCAATCAAGAATAAGAAGTTGGATCAATAGATGCCAAGTTGGTACAGTGATTTACTTGGTAAGAAAGTAATAATAAAAAAAAAATGATTACAAATTGGATATCTGATGATAGTTTGATGCACATTTTTTTGGCAGTAAATATCCCCTTTGTAGAAATGCCAGCTTCTCCAAACCAACACCAGCGAAATAGACGCCCCAGCCAAAGTACAGCCGGTGATAATAAGGAATGACTGCTTGAAGCACTTCACCCCCATGCACGTCGAGTCGGTACTCCCATGGTTCTGCTTTGCAGGAAATGGATATTAAGCATCGAATGTAAGTGCAACTCTCACTTGCGATCATGTTCTTTTTTGCAAGGGATGTCTTTGTCATCTATAGAAAGGTAAATCAAATTATCAAAGTATCAAAAATTTGCGATCACTTAACCCGTTATAATGTTCTTTTTTGCGATCACTTGATGTCCGGTACTACCATGGTACTACCATTACCACACCAATATTTCGGTATTACCGAACTCGGTAGTACCGAAATTTTGGTACGGTAATGGTAGAGAAATTTGTGTACCAAGTATTTCGGTACGGTAGACGGTAGAGTAATTTTTGTACGGTACGGTACGGTATACCACCCCTACGTATCGCTGCATGCATGTGTATAAAGAGCGTTTGTCGTTCTCTTAAGGTTCGAATTTGAAGAACTATCTTTTCTGTTATAGATATGCATGTTCAGTTAGAATCTCTATTTCTTGGTTCTCTTTTAACTTCAGCTTGCATTTTTCGTTTTAGTTTTGGCATTTTTTTTTGCACGCGAAATACTTGGAACAGACGAGACCGTTGGAAGCAGGATGAGATACAAGATCTGGAGTAGCAATTATTGATCATACCAATGTGATTCCTAGTTTTTCTCAACTTGGTTATGGTGTAAGTGGATTCTGAAGCACTATACAATGTGAACTAAAGGGTGCCACATACATATGTGCAGCTTCACACTTATCAGGTTGATATCCTTTTCTGTATGGTGCTTGCATTAGTGCAATAATGGGTGAATTGGTAAAATATGTTGGTGTCTTATTCAGATCTTTTACGGTTAGTGTATATTCATGCTGTTCTGGGAGCAGCTACTGTCCTGATAGGAAGGGAAGGGATGAGAAGATGTAATAAGCTGTAAATTTGGCATTCTTTGTTTGCGTCAAAGTTTTAGTTGATCGATCAGTATCAGAATGTAACAAGCTGTACATTTGATTACCTGTATGAAACAATATCCCAATATTTTCAATTCTAAGTTGATTATTGTATTGGTTATGAATCTGTGATTAAATGATTGATGTTGATCTCTTGTAATGATTATATCTGATGATGAAGAACTAAACAAACACAATAATGAGGCTGGAACATCTCAATCAGCCTAAAATACACAAAAAGAACTATACCAACGGAATAAACACGGTGGATATATATTCAAATAATTGGATGCGAAAACCATCGCTAAAACCTATAACAATGGAGTTTCAACCGTGGGTATAGGAAAGAAAAATGTGTCTTTAAAACCTATACCAACGGATACGAAACCGTGGGTATAATACTGAGGTTTTGTCCAACGGGTGAAAAAACCGTCGCTATAGGCTATAGTGACGGCATTTTGCCGTGGGTATAGCTAATTAAAAACGACGGAAAAATATGTCCGTTGGTATAGGTTTTACGGGCTATACCTACGGTTTTTCGCCTTTTACCCACGGATTTTTGCTGTCACTATATGTCAAATTCCTTGTAGTGTTAGGGTTTTACAAGTTCTAAATTTTTCTCACAAATCTAATTCAAAATCTGATTTATAAATCTAATGTCCAGATGTTCATACTCAAATCTCAACATGCTTTTAGCAACACAATTTTAATAATAAAGATCTACTATTTCATCCACAATTTTTCACATGATTCATACCACAATACAAGATCTAAATCGTTCACAACATCAAATCAATACATCATTGATACTTGCACACATAGATCAACAACAAGACAAATTTTTATCATTCACAACATCAAAACAAACAACAAAACAAATTTTTATATCACTCACATTGAATTGAGGAAAGTCCACGAAAAAGTCCTCCCCTTTGCTAGATCCAAAACTCCTTTCTCCACCAAAATAAATCTCCACAAAATTCTGTATATTCTCACAATGACGGCTGGAGAAAAATCCTTTAAATATCCGGGATTGATTATTAGGGTTTTACCCGCACTTTTGCAAAAATAAACCCCTTCCAAAATACAACTTTCATATATAGTTCTATCCTTGGAAATTCCATAAAACTCACTTAAATTAGGATTTAAAAGAAAATATACATTCTAAATCTCAATCAATACTGTTCAAAACGTCCAGAATGTACATTTTGCACTTTGACCCCTAAAAATATCAATTTTGCAAAAAGGTCCTTCTTTTCCCAAAAATTGCAAATAGTTCTAATTAATTTCAGAAAAATCTGGAAAAATGCTAAGTAAATCCCAAATATTAAATAGTAATTTTTCATAAAGAAAACTAAATTTTCAAACTCCTCATAAAGTATTTGCACGTGTTTTGCACGTGTGCAAAAGATAAATTTTCTGGAAATATTCATTAAATCTCCAAAAAAAAATCAATTTAAATTCATTTTCAAATATAAAAATAATATTTGAAAATACGGGGTTCTACATCACTCCCTCCTTAGAAGAGTTCTGTCCTCAGAACTACCACTAATGAGTCCAAACAATATATCAACAAAGAAATCAACATCTCATAATGGAAACATAGTTCAAACAATTGCATATGACAATTCAATCAAAATAAAGAAATACAACTCATGCAAAAAGTTCAGGAAAATCCTTCTGCATGCGGTCCTCAGGCTCCCAAGTAGCCTCCTCGAACTGCTGATTCCTCCACAACATCTTGACCATAGGTATTACCTTGCGCCTGAGAACTTTCTCTCTACGGTCAACGATCTCAACAGGTGGTTCCTTGTAACTCAAGTTCACCTGTAGATCTTCAGGAATCTCTACCAACTGATGATTCTGATCTGGCACATACTTCCTCAACAATGACACATGGAATACATCATGCATTTGTGCCAACATCTTATTACAAGCTCGAGAATGCATAAGAAATCTTTGTTCAGAAGTTTAAGAGATAAAATACATTGGATCGCCCTACTACTACTCCACCTCTAATCACTTACGACCGCTGGGAAGAGGGAAACTTCGGTTTAAAGACACAGTTTGCTTATGATGCCTCCTCGCTATGAGAATCCCTCCTCGACCACCCAAGCTGTCTGAAGGAGTCACCAACTCAGCACACTAAGTCTGAATATTCTGGTCATGGGGGTGCAACATTGTCTTGGCCGAGCCATACATGATGACTTAGCTACTCCACTTTTGAGCATCCTAGGGTTCCTCGGTGTTGCACGGGCACCCGAGGATAACTCTTGAGTTGTTGCCCTAACATTACCACATTTGCAAACCCCCGAGCTAAGGCAATAGATCTCCAAGTCCTTCTCCAAAAGCAACTCCCTGAGGAGGATTCCTCACCATGGAAAATTCTTTCCACCGCAGGAAGCAACAGCAAACCAATAGAATGATTCCCCATCGAGAGGGACTTCGGGAAATCCCTCTCAATTAACTTCTCTTTCAAACTCTCCCTTTTGAGGATGGCCTCATGCAATCCATCATGATAGCAAACAATCTCAGTGTCCTTCCTAACTAACACTACTTTCATGCGAATGAGCTCTGACTCCATCTCATGTGACACGTTACAAAGACAGACAAGCCCCCACTTCGTCACGCGCAACTTCTTATAACGATGAGCGAACTCGGCATCTTGAAAGTCTCCACCGGTGAACACTACTATCTGTCAACAAAGGAAGGAAGGAAGTTATTATACCACTAAGTAAAACACCAAGGACCCAGTCTCAATAAGGAGGACTCCAGAATTCTAACTGCACACACCCAAAGCTCTTACTCAAAAGGAAAAATGCAAGTGTTTAACACCAAAATCATTTTCATTCGACTAATACAGAAGATACAAGAGCAGTGGCCAGTCCACTATTAGGTATATTTACTAAACCAAAATAAAGAAGGCGAAGACATGAGGGGGAGATCAGGGATCTACCTCCGTTAGCGGAGCCACAAAAGCATAAGTCTCAACTGCCTCATTTCCCTTTGCCTCTACGTCCCCCTCTAAGCTCTTTGCCTCCTCTACCTCAGGCTCTTTCTAAGCCACCTCCTTTTCGTCCTCTTCCTCCTTAATTTCTGATTTCTTAGCAACAACTTCCTCTCCCGACTATAACTAAAGGTTGTATCCCTTCCCATTAATGTTACAGACGCGCTCAAATCTGTCCCTGGTAGCCTAACATAGGCCTTATTCATATTCGTGAAGAGATGCTCCTCAGCTTTGGCCCTCGCAGTGACCGCCGCAGCCTCCTACGGTGTCGATGTCGTCTCATTCTCACTCGCTGCCACTTCCCTCTCCCTTTTCTGCTCGATATTCAAGGTGAGTAAATCAAGCTAGAAGAACCTCTTCTCTTTCTCCGCCACCTCCAGTGCCTTGGCAGTCTTCTTCTTCTCTGACTTCTCCTTGTTAACCATGGACTTCAAAATTTTCTCCTCTTCTTTTGTCTGGTCAAGCAAGTTGCTAATGTGCCAAATGATCTACAACAAAAGAAGAAGAGCTTGAGAACCCAGAAAGATATAAAATATTGTAAGGTTACACTAAGTGCCATCAATACATACCGACATATGGGCTCAGGAGATCTCCATGACGGGGGAACCAGTCGTCTCTTTCCTCAAACTGTTCATATCTTTCAGGGTTGGAAGGTCCTTGACCACCTTGATGTAGCTCTTCGAGTCACCGAGGAAGTCATTGTGCCTCTAAATGCTCCAGTCAAACACATAAATCTTCTTGTCCTCTTCGGTGAGGATCACGTTGGCCTCGGTAACCAATGGGTCGCTCACCTGCAATAACCACGGCGAGGGAAAGATCACTTGTAGCAAGGTCTCGTCGACAACAGCCAGAGGTGACTCTAGAGCCACCACTGGGGTAGAAGCCTAAGGACTCCTGGCCACCTTCATGGACGACGGCTTGCTCATGTTCCTCTTCCTTATCTTGTTGTCGGGGGCCTTGTTACTCAATGCAGCGTGGACCGACATGATCACATCAAAGTCTATGTTATCCCCTTCTGCAAAAGTAAAACAAAGGGAAATGTGATAACATGTCAAAACAAGAGGAAAAAGATGATTAAATATTTAGCAAAGGAAAAAGCTAGGACTAAAATCGTACCAAGGTCCATCGGGCTCGTCGAAAATGACCTCCGCTTAATACTCCTCCACTTCATTGCCTTGCACTGGAGAAGAGCATCACTACCAGATATGCCTTCGCTCTCTTAGGGATGCCCTCTCTCCACTTGGTGGAAATCCCCCACGGCTTGTGACTACTAATGATGAAGAACTTGTCCTTCCAGTGTATAACCGAGACCCAATTCTCAATTACTCCCATCTTCAGGTGAGGGGAAAGATAGAACCAATGCTCCATTCTATTTTTTTGATGAAACTTGAAGGGCATTCTCCAAGAAAGTTAGGTTCAATATGAAACCAGCTTTCCGACACTGCAGGATGAAGCTGGTCACATATCTCCACATATTCGGCATGATGTGAACTGGGATAAATGTATACCAATTCAGGATATCCTTTACGAACAGTTGTAAGGGAAGATGCAACCCGGCATGAAAAGCATCATAAAGGAAGATGGAGAACTCGTTAGAAATCACCAAACACGCCCTAACTCCGGGTCAGGTAGAAACAACACAAACTCGGGGGAGATCCCAAAAGCGACCCGGACCTTCGAAAGATCCTCTCTAGTCAGTATGGTAGTAATGGAGTTGACCTCGGTGGTCTCACAGTTGTCTGGTTCCTTATGCCACATCCCTTACAGAATAAAATCTTCCAAGTATTCAGGTATTGGCGTATAAGGAAAGGGGTGTGGGGAGGATGCATACGATGGAAGTAGTTTCCCGTTGGCTCCCTCCTCGTCTCAACAATCCTGTCCACAATAATTGAGTTTGACCCAGCTACTCTCTTCCCCTTCTCTTCTCTAGTAGGTCAGGAAGAAGTTTTCTCTTCAACTATACAATTTGGGAGTGAGGCGTCATCACTCGAAGAAACCCTAGACATTACTTATAATAGTAATATAAGTTACCTTTCTAACGATGGTGACTTATCGACGGAACTTCGCCGAAAAAAAAGGTCGCTAAAAGTACTTAAATCCCCAGAGAGATCACGAAAATTGAAGAAAATGAGAAGTGTGGAGAAGTGGAAGAGGGGGTGGGGTTTTATAGGGCAAGAATCCTAACAGTTGGGCTCCAAAAGGTCAGAAGCCGAACGATCGGCCCAACAGTCACAAAAAAAAGGTGATGAAATGCTGACGTTAGCATTCCCCCGAGAAGCTTTATGTCCGCCATTCTCCGTCGTTGGATCTACTCCAAATTTCACTTTCTTCACTTCGATGCGCTAGAAGACAAAAATGATCTCATACTGACATCATTGCCCCGAGGAGGAGTTGATCCGAGCTAATCAACGCTTTCAGCGCTCCTCAACTGATCGATCGCCTCATGATTCACACCTATTGTTCTCGACCGTTGGATTGCTCCAATTTTTGCGCCCCTCCTCGACGCACTACAAGACAAATGTTGATGTCAGCATTCCCCGATGATGAGAGCGGGACCGAGGAGGAAGCGATCAGAGTCGCTCAGCGCTTTTGGAACTTTCTAGCCGCCCGATCTCCTCAGGGTACATGCCCACTTGATCCAACTGCCAAGATTGCTCCAATCATCACGTCTGTTTTTTATTTTTAATTATAAATTCCAATAAATAATTATTAATTTGGAAACAATTATTAAAAATTCAAAAATAACAAAAAAATTGGTTAATTTAATCAAAATTCTAGAATAATTATAGTTCCTGAAAAATAATTAAAAATTCTAAAAAATAATTAAAATTTTTGAAATTTAAATTTTAAAATGTGGACAATTTTTATACATTAGAAAAACAAGTTAAAATTTTCAAAAAAAATTAAAAATTGAAAAAACTTAACTAAAATTCCAAAAATTAAAAAACATTATTGGAAATTCTACAAAATTGCCACTACTCAGAGAAGCCCCGCACAAAGGCATCCCCGAATCTTCAGAATGTTCTCCTGACCACCCGAAAAATAGCAAACTATTCCTCGAAGGCTGTGATACCCAACCTTCATGAGTGGGGGCTTATGATATGAGTAAATCATAGCCACACGATCCCAAAATGCATCTTAAAGATTCTCAAGAGCAAAACATTAATTTAACATCAACTATAGGCCTAGAAAAAAAATATGGCCACACCTAGGCCCATCAATTCAACTAGGTCCACCATTATGGATAAATTACAGCACAACAAGCACAATAAGAGGAAATTTGAGCTAATTAGAAGTTGCTAATCAAATTCCTCGTCTTAAAAATGATTAATAAGTAATCCTACAAAATAACTAGGAAAATCTCTAGTTTAAACTCACAATATTTTTTATTAAGTCTATCTTTTGTAATTAATTCTTAGCCTATACATACTCTCCCCCTTAATCAGTAACAGGAAATAATTTTTTCACTAAAATTCTAATCTATTTTCTTAGTTACTGACTTGAGCATCGGAAGGTTTTTCACCGGAGTTAACCATGGTGTTTAGACTTTGTACAGGTTCGCTGAATGTTTTTAGCAATTCAAATTTTTATCCCGACATTCTAAATCATTCAAATTCATATTATAAAGCCTTCAACCATCATAATTCGGATCTCATAGATTGTAAGCTTCCTTCCTAAACAACTCATTATCTAATTAATCCCACACCGAAAAAGCTGCAACATTAAGAGATTGAGAACTCGAAATGCGAACCCGAGATCAAGTCGAGAATCGCTAATGGCTGAGAAAAACAGAACTTGAAACCCTAATTTTGGGATTTTGGAGTGAAGAGAGGGAAGAGGAATAAGAAGGAATTAATGGAGGTTTCGAAATGGAAGAGGGGGAGAGTATTTACAAGAGAAGGGAAAACGTAATTAGCGTTTTAATGTCGCGCTTAATTCAACAAATTTACCGTTGTTATTTTAACTTTTTCAGTAAATTAAAATAACAGATATTTAAATTTATTTTACTTTTTGCTGAGCTTTTGTTTACAACTATATGGGCTGGACTCTATTGAGCGCATATGATCTGGATGGAATCTAATTGACTTGTTTCTTACTTTGGGCCGGGGTTTTAAACTTTTTAGAATATTGTATTCAGGATTTTGGGCTTATAGTGAATCATACAGCTCAAGCCCAACCCGATCCAATAAGGTCAAAGGGAAAAAGCTCACTGCATGGCAAGTGCAAAGCCCTTCATATTAGAAAAATGCAAAAAAATATTTTCAATAAAACACTTTTGATAACATCCATAGTATTCATTATGATTTTTTTGTTATAAAATGCAAATTTATATACATGTATCATGCAATTGAAAATAAATCGATCCCAATATTATAAGAAATTGTAACACAAATTGAACTACATAATGTACCGGGTAAAAAATCTCTAAACCACTTGATTTCTTTTACACTTCCTTATTTTGGCATAAAAACACGATGAACAATGTGGATCTTATATAAGAGTCCTGTCAAGTGTTTACAATTATTTTGTATGAATAGAATTATATCCTACAAATACGATGCTTATATTCTCTTTAACTAAATGTATTTTGAATTGAGCTTACCAAATACGTAACTTAGTTTTAAAGTACTTTCAAGTGAAAAAAGGTCTCCAAAAGTACTTTCGGTATGTGATAAAAGTTTATGTGCCAATTTTTGTACGTGTTTGAGTGAGGTATTCATTGATCGTGTAACAGAAAAAGGTTTTGATAGTTCATGATGACTGTAGAGCAAGGGTTTTCAACGTCAAATTCGTTTTAGATATTTTGATAAATAAATGGCTATATTTGCAAAATTATGTTGTGTGATCAAGAGAAGAGAAAGGTAATAGTTCTACAATAACCTCCAATAGTAGTGTGATATTTAAGATAGCGAATAAAAAACTAGTAATTTGATAGTGGATGTAGCAATACTGTAAAAGTTATATCCCTCCACCCAACCACCCACACCCACCCCCACCCCCACCCCCACCCGAATTTTTTACCAAACTATCCCATTTTTTGTAAGTATGTACCAAACTGTCCATGTTCAAAATTTTAATACAAAAAGTTTCTGTCGCTAACTGAGATAGCACCCCTAGTCAAATTCGTCGCGCTATCTCAGTTAGCGTGTTATAGGGGACACCACTTTTATCCTCAAGTAGTGATATGCGAAAAAACTCACCAACTATAGAAACGTTAACTCCGTTAGTGCGCCCATTTAAACCAGGCGTGCTAACCCGGTTAGCGTGATATGGGGGACAGTAGAGGGGACACTACTCCTCATGTAAGGGTGTGCGAAAAAATACCAAGTATAGGCACGCTAACCCCGTTAGCACGTCCATTTAAACCGGGCACGCTAACGGGATTAGCGAGTGTCGATGGGACAGTAGGGGGCACTACCTTAAAGATGGGTGTGGGATAAAAATGACCAAGTATAGACACGTTAATCCCGTTAGCACGTTCATTTAAACCAGGCGCGTTAACAGGGTTAGCGAGTGTCGATTGGGTTCCTCTTAAATAATGCTCGCTATCTCACTCTCATCTCACTTCTTCTCTCCCCCAAAACCCCATCGCGTGACGTTAAACCCAACCCCCAAACCGTAGCTTCCGATTTCAACCTCTACTTATCCCAATCTCTTGAAATTTTACTTAAATCTCTTCATCACTGCCAAAAATCTCATCTCAACCAACATTATCCCCAAAGTATTTGTAGTACCCCGTATTTTTAAATATTATTTTTAAAGGTTTATAAATGAAGTAAAAATGATTTTTTGGGGATTTAATAAATATTTTCTAGAAATTTATCTTTTTACACGTGCGAAACACGTGCAAATATTTTCTTGAAAAGTTCAAAAGCCAAAATAATTTTATGGAAAATTATTATTTATTATTTAGGATTTATTTATAATTTTTCTAGATTTTTTTGAAATTAATTGGATCTATTTGCAAATATTGAGAAAAACAAAGACCTTTTTGCAAATTTGTCATTTTGAGGGGTGAAAGTGCAAAAAAACTATTTTTCTGGAATTTTAATCAGTGCCGGCTGGAAAGTAAGGGTTACTTTGCTTTTAAATCTCAATTTAATTAATTTTATCAAGTTCCAAGTATAGGAATCTATTTATGTAAAGATATGTTTTCGAAGGGTTATTTCGCAAATATGTCTAAAACCCTAAGATCCTATTTTTGGGTATTTAAAAGAAGAGAACGCAGTCGTCATTCGCTGCACAACACAAAGATTTTTTATTTTTGGAGGATTGAGAGAAGGATCTTGGATTTCGCAAAAAGGGAAGGCTTTCTTGTTGGATTTTTTCATTTCAAGGTGAGTGACATGTTGTTTTCTTTTATTATGTGTAAGTTGTATGTAAGTGATGTAAATTTGTTTTGTTTTTTTGATCTATGTGAGTGATTATTTTGTTGTTTGTTTTTGACATGTTTGTTTTTCTTTTATGTTGTGTATGTGAGTAATGTAATGGATTGGTTGTTTGATCTATGAATGTTTATTGGATCAGGGATATTGAATTGTATTGCTAGAAAGCATGTTTAGGGTTCAACATGATTATGCATATTATGGATTGGATAAAAAAAATTGGATATTGTGAAACCCTAATGGTATGTGATTACAAATTTGATTATGGTTATGAGTTGTGGTAGAAATTCAGTTTTGAGAAATTTGAATGGAAAGTTATGAATCAAGAGATCATATCTTGAGAATCAAAATTTGAGAATTTAGTCGAGTTGAGGAATATACCCAAATTGGGGATTCTTTTGATATTTTGATATTTATATGTTTTGGATCTGAATACGAAGAAATTTTAATCAGTAATTGATTTTTAGAAAAACTCTATTTTTATTATATGCACAAATTCATGTTTTAATTGAAGGAAATCAACAAAATCTCCATTTTTATGATTTTAAGTAGTTGATCTAGTTTTAAGGACTATTTTGTATTCTACCAGTTATATTTGATCATATAAGAAATATGTTTTTCGTAGAAACCATTTTCATAAAGTAAAACTACGTATCGGTTGAATTGTGCACAACCAAAACTATACAGTCTGTAGCCGACAGTCGACCGACATGACCTTTCAGTCGACTGATACGACCCATCTGCTATGTTCTTTAGTTGTATTGAAATTTCTCTCTGGTAAGTCGACCTATGACTTTTATAAGTCGACTTATAATACTTAGAATATTTTCTTAAAGATTACTGGAATTTTTCTCTGGTAAGTCGACATATGACTTTTATAAGTCGACTTATAACACTTAGCTTATTTTCTTAAAACCATAGAATTCTCTTTCTGGACAGTCGACTTACGCTTGTTATTAGTCGACTGATACTGATGTACCTTTATATTTTTGAATGTTCTTTCAAATGATTTATTCTCTAAATGCTTTAATCTATAACTTATTATTTTATACTTTACCTCCTATTGAACATATGTTTTCAAGATGTTAAGTTGAACAATTTATGTTGGAAGTCTGGTTTGGATATTTGAGTGTGAGTCTCTAGAGGGTGTGTGTGACCCTAGTATACCGGCGGATGAGTTATTTATGCTTGGACCTGTTGAGGCATTTAGTTGATCAGTTGTTGAATTAAGTCCGGTAGGGTACACCAACTCTAGGAGATTAGTTAAGTAATTAAATAACCTAAATGATAAGGACAGGCACTAGTGGTGATATGATGAACGGGAATATGAGTTATGGACCTCAGTATGGCTTGCAGTGTGAGATGATCCCCGGAATTATCTAGGTGTGAGTGAAATAGTCTCCAGAATTACCTGTGGTGTGGGATTGATCTCCGAATTATCGGAGTCGAGGCGACGCACATGTGGTATTTGTGTGATGAGGTGTCATTGCTTGCGGTGTAGGGTATTCTCGAAGATTCCCAGGTGTGAGTGAAATAGTCTCCGGAATTATCTGTAGATAGAGATTGACCTGCAGAATTATCGAGGCATGGGCTAATACTCACAGTTTATCTTTATCTCGAAGTAGTCATCATAGTAGGATTAGTTGCATGTCGGGGATTAAACCCTATAATGTGGAGACGTTAAGGGCTTGCACCGGACCTATGTAGAGTGGGATGCATAGACTCCGACAATTACGCATTAGAGAGTCAGTATATAGATTTGTGTTTTCTTGATTTGGTTTCATGCATGTGTTTTTCCTGTTTCCCACACCTGACACTTAGTTAGTTTTACTTGATGTTTACATGTTTCCTTGCTATGTCATATTTATGTATTCTTGTTTATTACATGTTATTTATGAATCCATGCTTAATGTTTACTTATGTTGTTTGTTTTTATGTCACTCACACCTTTATGGCTGACCCCTTTAGTTTTGGGGGTTAGGGATTGTTACCGCTAAATCTGGTGTGGGGGCAAACAGATAGTATTTGTGGATTCTTGAAAAACTTGAATAGCAAATCTGAAACCTGTTCCGCCGAAGTTTGACCACTGACTCCTGCCGTTCACTTGCAAAAAGTGCGAGACACCGGGGTTGATCCCGGCGACGCACCCTCCGACGCTCAATTCAGTAATCATGAAGATTATGAAAGAGCGTAAATTGGCAAAAAATTGATTACCTCTTAATAGCGGTGTATGGGAGGTATTTATAGTCGCCTTCAGGATCAGATTAGGAATGTAATCCTTGTGATCAGATAAGGAATGTAATCCCTGTGATCAGATAAGGAATGTAATCCCTAATTCCCAGTGAAAGGATAGATATGAATCAGGGCCGTTGATTAGGATTAATCAGAAATCCTAATTCTATCCTGCTGGATCGGGTTTGCTGCGGGTTGAAACCCACACCCTAGTTGAGGTGGATCCGTTCGTGGGTTAGTGGGTCTTCGAAGAGGAGAACCAGTACCCGCTTAAGACCCATTGGTAGGTGAAATTACCATTTTACCCCTAAGCTTTAAGATTCGTTCCTGATTTGGATGGTTCTGATTTAACCCCATTTTTAGCCATATCATGAGCCCCCCACTCTCGAAGACTGAGCTTGATCAGCCTTTGAGGAGTAGTTTTACTGTTTTAATGGCTAGCGGAATTGTATTGGAGTCCAAAATGGAAGGTTTCGAATCTTTGCAGGAGGTAGTATGGTGATTTTCTAAGTCAGTGGCGTGCTCTGAGCTGTTCTTGAGCTCTTTCAGACATTTGGTGATTTTTATCTATTTTTTCGGAATATTTACTTAATTTTGCGAAGTGTTGATTCGTCGTTCGGGGGTCTTAATAAATGATCCTAGGCAATAATTATTTACTCGGGGGTTTAAAAATATTCCCCCGACTTTATAATTCTATTCCAGGATTTTTAATTAGCTTTCCCGAATTTTTAACCATTTTTTCGCAACTTTTTGAATAAATAAAACGATTTTAATAAATAAAAATACCGAATTAAGGCATGGCGCGATCTGGACCGTTGATCTTGTGCGAGCGTGAATTTCTGAAAGATCGGATGGCCAGAGTCGCTCGGCAGAAATTTTTCCGCTTTTGTGGGTCGGATGGGCACTTGCTCGGAATCCGAGCGAAGTGGCTCGGCTTTTTCCTTGCGCGAGGGGCTCGGATCGCTAGTCGCTCGGCTCGGAATTGCGAGTGACGTAGGGCGATCTGGACCGTCGGATCGTGGCGCGAATCTCAAGGCAGGCACGGTCCCCAAGAAAATACTATCTTGTCGTTTAGTGGACGTGGCGTAACCTGGACCGTCCATCATCTTAGGCGCGAATTTCGTAACGATCCAACGGTCGGGGACGCTCGACAGCATTTTTCTTCACTTTCGAGGGTCGGATTGACACTTGCTCGGAATCCGAGCGAAATGGCTCGGTTTTTCCCTTACACGAGTGGCTCGGATCGCTAGTCGCTCGGCTAGGAATTCCGAGCGACGCGGAGCGATCTGGACCGTCGGATCGTGGCGCGAATCTCGATGCTGGCTCAGTTCCCAAGAAAACACTATCTTATCGTTTAGTGATGCTGGCATGATCCGGGCCATCTGATCGAAATCTTACGCGAATTTTGAGGGGAAAGTCGTTTTTCTCCATTTCGTAGCTCGGATTGGCACTTGTTCGGAATCCAAGCGAAATGGCTCGGATGGCCTGTCACTCAGGTTTTGGATCCGAGGAACGTGGGGCAATCCTAACCGTTGGATGATGGCACAAATCTCGATGCTGGCTCAATTCTCAAGAAAACACTATCTTGTCGTTTAGTGACGTTGGCATGATCCGGGCCGTCTAATCGAAATCTTACGCGAATTTTGAGGGGAAAGTCATTTTTCTCCAATTCGCAGCTCGGATTGGCACTTACTCGGAATCCGAGCTATCCTCTTGGTTGTTGAGGTCGGATCGCCTGTCGCTCGGGTTTTGGTTCCGAGGGACGTGGAGAGTCATTTGGGAGACGAGTTTGAGGAGCAACTCTAGGAGAGAGTTGTGAACTCCGAACTCATTGAGAGGAGGTCCGCTTTGGAGGTGAGCGGAGCAAAAAACTTGACTCTAGGAGAGAGCCATTTGGGAGACGAGTGTGAGGAGGAACTCTAGGAGAGAGTTGTGCTCCGAACTCGTTGAGAAGATGTCCGCTTTGGGGATGAGCGGAGCGAAGCGCTTGACTCTAGGAGAGAGCCATTTGGGAGACGAGTTTGAGGAGGAACTCTAGGAGAGAGTTGTGCTCCGAACTCGTTGAGAAGAGGTCCACTTTGGAGATGAGCGGAGCGAAGCGCTTGACTCTAGGAGAGAGCCATTTGGGAGATGAGTTTGAGGAGAAACTCTAGGAAAGAGTTGTGCTCCGAACTCGTTGAGAAGATGTCCGCTTTGGAGATGAGCGGAGCGAAGCGCTTGCCTCTAGGAAGAGCCATTTGATAGACGAGCATGAGGAGGAACTCCAAGAGAGAGTTATGCCCCGAACTCGCTGTTTAAGTGAGAGAATCAACGGTTGTGAAAGCAGTTCCGAATGGCGAACCACTTCTAACTCGCTTACAAGCAAGTTATTTGAAGCGGAATCGAGCCAAGTGTTGGACTCCGAACTCGTCGTTAGAGGGATTCAACGGTTGAGGGAGCAATTCCGAATGGCGAACCACTTCTAACTCACTTAAGAGCAAGTTATCTGAAGCAGAATCGAGCCAAGTGTTGGACTCCGAACTCGTCGTTAGAGGGGGGTTAACGGTTATGGGAGCAATTCCGAATGGCGAACCGCTTCTAACTCGCTTAAGAGCAAGTTATTTGAAGCGGAATCGAGCCAAGTGTTGGACTCCGAACTCGTTGTTGGAACTTAGTAAGTTGCGAGAGCAGCCATATAGAAGAAGCTGGACTCCGAACTCACCATTTAGCGAGTCGTGACTCGGAGAGATAGAAATGAAGCAAGAGCAACAATTTCCAATGAAAAAACATAAAGTTTTATTGAAATAAACTAAGTGGCTGCTTCAATAGGGCGAGCCATTATTACATGTTATTGGCCGGGTTACAAGCATCGGCCTTATTAAAAATCAAAATCCTACTACGATAAGGTGAAGACCTCTTGGGAGGAGCTGGGAGGTTCTGAGTCTTCAAGCTCGGCGGGCCTTTTCTGTTCGTTTGTGGGCTCCTCAAGGGGGAAGCTAGGCCCCATCTTTTTGGACGAACTTGGTCAGGTGTCCCCGCTGTATGAGTTCCTCGATCTCCTCCTTGAGAGCCCGACATTCATTCGTGTCGTGGCCGTGGTCCCTGTGAAAGCGACACCACTTATCCTTGTTCCTCTTCTTGCCAGGTGTATTCATTCTAGGGGGAGCACGGAGTAGCCCTTCCTTGTCTACCTCCATAAGAACTTCTGATATATTGGCAATGAGAGGGGTGAATTTTTCAAAACGTGGAGTCGGGCGGCGCTGGCCATTGCCGTCCTTCTGGGATTTTTGGGACCCCTCTTCGCTTGTGTTCTTCTGTTTGTTCCCGGAAGATGTCTCCTCCAGAGTAAGGGAGTTGAGAGCCTCTTCCGCTCGTATGTACTTCTCCACCCTAAGTAGGAGTTTTGAAAAGTCCCGAGGAGGCTTCTTGGCAAGGGATGCCCTGAGGTTGGCATTAGTGACGTTGCGCTCGAACGCTGCAAAGGCTACTGATTGGTTGAGGGATGGAATGGACCGGGCTTCGGCGGTGAAGCATCGAACGTAATCCCTTAGGCATTCACCCTTTTCTTGGTCGAGGGTCACCAGGGATACACTTGTTTTCTCGGCCCGACGGCTACCCACGAAATGAGTAAGGAAGAGCCCTTCGAACTGATCGAATGAAAAGATGGAGGCCGGGGCGAGTCGAGAGTACCATTCTCTTGCAGGCCCCTTCAAAGTGGTAGGAAAGATCTTGCAGAGGAGGGCTGTCTGAAGCATGGTGGATCATCATGAGAGTTTTAAAACTCTCTATGTGATCCGCGGGGTCTGACTCCCCGGTATACGACTCGAAGTGAGGCGACTTGAAGTTCTCTGGGATGGGGGCCTCCATGATGGTGCGGGAGAATGGAGGTCTGCTCGAGCGGAGGTTTATCGCTCGTTGCTCTTCTTCCCTATCAATTCGGCCGAGGTGCCTCTCCATCTCGTGGAGACGGCGGTAGACCGAGTCTTCTCTTTGATCATACCTTGCTGAGCTCCGGGACTCATCTTCGTACGAGGGTGGACTGGGGCTGCGGCGATGGTAGCTTGGAGATGGACGAGGACTGAGAGTGTGGAGGCGATGGCTCCTAGTTGGCTCATGAGTAGGTGGCCTCTGGTTGTTCTTTGGAGTGATATTGAGGGCCCGTAAGACTGTCGCTTGGAAGTCTTAAAGATCTGCCCTTGTGACTGGTGCCTCTCCAGCTTGGCGGTCCCTATGTGTGGCTTGGCTTACTGGAGAATGAGTTCTCTACCGATGACGTTGAGGGGACTCCCTTCGCCCTCTTCGAGTAGGGGACCTTCTGTAGTCTCGGCGATGAGGAGATCGCTCATTTGGATGTTGTTGGCGGGAGGCTCCCTCTCGGGCCCGCCTTTCATCCAAACGGCGACGAAGATCCTCTTCTTTCTGCCGATTGAGGATGGTATTTCGAAGGTTAGAAGCTCGGGGATTATGGGATGCCATAGAGTCGGAAGAGGGGTTGTGTATTGGGATGCGGTCCTGTTGGAGAGGCTGCTTCTGAGGATTGGGACGCGAGCCCCCCGCAACAGCATTCTGAGGCCGGGTTGGATCCCGAGGGGGTTGAAGATTCTGAGGAGGGAGTTGGTCCAGCGGCAGGGGGTCCTCTACCTGAGGAGGAAGTTGCCCCTGCTGCTAAATGGGTTGGAGGGGGACCTTCTGTTGTGGTTGAGGAGGGATAGGTCCACGGTTGGACTCCCTGGAACTGAGTTTCCTTGGAGGCATGACGGGGAAAGGTCTGACCTACGGGAGGAGGAAGGCTGCTATTCGTGGTGTTTCCCACAGACGGTGCCAATCTGTTACCGCTAAATCTGGTGTGGGGGCAAACAGATAATATTTGTGGATTCTTGAAAAACTTGAATAGCAAACCTGAAACCTGTTCCGCCGGAGTTTGACCGCTGACTCCCACCGTTCACTTGCAAAAAGTGCGAGACACCGGGATTGATCCCGGCGACGCACCCTCCGACGCTCAAGTCAGTAATCAGGAAGATTATGAAAGAGCGTAAATTGGCAAAAGATTGATTATCTCTTAATAGTGGTGGATGGGGGTATTTATAGTCGCCTTAGGGGTCAGATTAGGAATGTAATACCTGTGATCAGATAAGGAATGTAATCCCTAATTCCCAGTGAAAGGATAGATATGAATCAGGGCCGTTGATTAGGATTAATCAGAAACCCTAATTCTATCCTGCTGGATCGGGTTTGCTGCGGGTTGAAACCCACACCCAGTTGAGGTGGATCCGTTCGCGGGTTAGTGTGTCTTCGAAGAGGAGAACCAGTACCCGCTTCAGTCCCATTGGTAGGTGAAATTACCAAGATTCGTTCCTGATTTGGACGGTTCTGATTTAACCCCATTTTTAGCCATATCAGGGATCATCTCTAGCCTCATGTTTATAGGTTGTTGATTAGAGCTTGGGATTTGGATGATTGAGTTCAGTTGATTTAGTGTCATATGTGAAATGAAAAGAAAGTGTTGTAAAGAAAAAAGAATTATGATTTAAGATGTATTGTATTCCGCTGTGCTATGTAAACGATTATTGTAATGAAAGTTGAAAAATTTTATTGGTGTTTGGTTATGTTTAATATTACATTGAAGTTGATGCTGGGAATTGTGCCACGTATTTTCTAAGATATTATATTAAAAATTCGGGGTGCTACAGAGGTTGGTATCAGAGCATGCTTCAATAGTAATAATAAACATGGCATAAAAATAACCTAGTTGTGGACACTAGAGTGTGAGTACCTAGGTGTGGACATTAGAGGGTGAGTATCACATAGAACTGAAACACGATGTTTTACCTTTAGGGTACAGTTGAGGTTTTGCCAAAGGGTGTTGATGTGAGAATGAATTGTGTGTGGTGCTCTAACTTTTCCCTCGTTTTGCAATATTCAGTATGGTTGCACCCAGACCCAGGAATGGTGGTAACAATGGTGATGGATCTGGAAGTTCTCGAAGAACTGGAATTGATCTCGAGGCCGAATTTGCCAGGGTGTATCAGACTTTGGAGGCACTGATGGCATCTAATTTGGCTCAGAATCAGAATCAGCATCAGAATCATGGAGCCGGACCAGGATTGGTTAACACCGATCCCATCAAGCAGATCGAGTCCTTCAAAAGGATTAGGCCGCCATTTTTTGAGGGGCAATCTGATCCAAACGAAGCTGATGATTGGATTATGCGGATGGAGACAATCTTCGAGGTCTCAGAAACTCTGGCAGCCAATAAGGTGAAGTAGGCCACTATGTAACTGGAAAAGGACGCTGGTGTTTGGTGGCAAACGGTGAAGAGGACGTTGGGAGACCAGAAGATGACTTGGGAGGTTTCTCTGGAGGAATTCAAGGATCGCTTCTTTTCCCTAGATATTCAAGAGAAGAATGCGACAGAATTCTTGATTCTTCAGCAGGGCAGCATGACCGTGCGAGAGTATGAGACAAGTTCGCTCAGTTATCGAGGTATGCACCAGAGTTGATCGTTGACGAGGCGAAGAAGGCCAAGAAGTTTGAGCAGGGCTTGAGGCCAAACTTGAGGTCAAGAATGATTCCGTTGGGCATACGGAGGTTCGACAAGCTGGTCAGGAGAGCAGCTATGACGGAGGAAGACATGGACCAATTCCAGAAGAAGCAAGAGACCTGGAACAGGAACAAGAGGCCAGCATCAGGTCAGAGTGGGAAGGAATTCCCGGCGAAGCAAGTCAAGTTCAGTGGACCAGTGCAGAAGACATCTGCAACTCAGGAAGTGACTTGTTAATACTGCAAGGAGGCAGGTCATTACAGGTCAGCATGTCCTAAGTTGGCGAAGCAGACTTGTTTCCAGTGTGGGCAGGCAGGACATTCTAAGTCTCATTGTCTACAGTTGAGGAAGGATGGTTCAGGTAGAGCAAATTCCAGAGGCAAGGGCGAGTATTTGCATTAACCGAGAAGGACGCGGGTAACTCGGAAGATGTAATACAGGGTATGCAAGAGTTTTGATTTTTATTTTAAATCAATGTAATAAATAAAACCTTTATTTGAGAATAATTGGAGATTGAGTATAACTCTTCATATAACAGGGATTGTTTTGATTAATGGAATAAAGGCAAAGGTTTTATTAGATACTGGTTCGTTGCATACTTTTGTGTCGCCAAATTTTACAAAGGTCTTAGGTGTGGAGCCTAAGTTGTTTCCAGGCAAGGTTTTATCAGTGGCAACGCCGTCACGTGAAAAGTTGATTGCAAATCGATATTACGAGGGCTGTGATATTGAGATTGGTGGGAGATTATTCGGCATTGGTCTGATCGAGCTGCAAGTCTTAGGAGTGGATGTGATCTGGGCATTGATTGGATAGCAATATATGATGCCACAATTGAATGCAAGCAGAAAGAGGTGTTAGTGAAAGCACCAGGTGGACCCGTAGTGACTTTCCAAGGGAAGAAGAAAGTTCCGAAGGTGGCTGCAATGGTATCCAAGATGGCGATTCCAGATGAAGTCAAGGGCATTCCGGTTGTCAGAGATTTTCCTAGGGTGTTCTTGGAAGATTTTTCAGGATTACCGCAGCAGAGAGATATGGAGTTTTGCATCAATATTCAGCCGGGGAGTGCTCCGATTTCTAAGGCTCCGTACAGGATGGCACCTGTAGAATAGGACGAAGTGAAGAAGCAGATTGAGGAGCTGTTGAGCAAGGGACTTATTAGGCCGAGTTCCTCGCCATGGGGTGCGCCAGTGTTGTTGGTCAAGAAGAAGGATGGGTCATTGAGAATGTGCATTGACTATCGGGAGTTGAATAGGGTGACTATTCAGAATAAGTATCCACTGCCGCAGATTGATGATTTGTTCGACAGGCTTTGAGGAGCAACTGTGTTTTCAAAGATTGATTTGAGATCAGGGTATCATTAGGCTCGAGTCAAGGAGGAAGATGTGAGTAAGACAGCTTTCTGGACTCATCATGGACTCTATGAGTTTTTGGTGATGCCATTCGGATTGACGAATGCGCCAGCAGTGTTCATGGATATGATGAATCGGGTGTTGAGGCCATTTATTGACTCCTTCGTGGTGGTTTTCATCGATGATATTTTGGTGTATTCGAAGTCAGAGGAGGAGCATTCTATGTACTTGACAGGGGTATTACAGAAATTGCAGGAGCATAGCTTGTATGCCAAGTGTAACGCCCCGAATCCCAAATACACTGAATTCGAGATGTTCTACAGGATCTTTTCACTTCCTTTAGTACAATTTTACAGGAAAATTTAAACTTTTCATCTTACATCAGAGTTTACATGAATATTACACTTTTCTTTTGCACAGCGGAAGTAAAATACAACGATTAAATAAATGTACAACAACATGGTACAATCTTTCAGCATCCATTCCTCTTTAACATGTCATTTACCTGCATATAAAACTGTAGGTACGTCAGTTTATTCAACCGACGATCATTATACACGGCCATCCTCTCTATACCGGAAATAGTATAACTTAATTTTCCATATTTAACAAACACAAACTTGTCACAATTCAAACTAAAGGGACTACCCTATTGATGTCGTGTTGTGATTGTGCACTTAATCCTTAATGCATTTCTTTATGTTACATGACACTAATGCGCACTTGTTCGGATTCTATGCATCCCATACTACATAGGTCCGAGGGCAAGCCCTTATTCGTTCTTCATTCTTGTAGGGTTCAATCCCCCGTTATGATTTAATCTACTACTGTAATTACGGTAAGCATCCTAGATGTTTTCTGACCTACGAACTCATGTCTAGGCACTCTGGAGGGAATCCCATCGCTGACATGACTCATCATGCAGACATCCTGTGGTAATTTAGCTCTCACCATAGATATGACACCACCCGTAGTCTTCAAACATCCCACGAGCGTCGCCACCGGGACGGTACTCTGGAGCAGCATCCTCACCCAGACTCATCATGGGAATTCCTGGGATACGCTCTCGCCGCTACCTAGGGCCCTCATACTCAATGTTTTTCTCTTACTTTTATCACATCTTCACTATGCACTAGTCCTTAGTTTTATAGAATCATGAATAAAATCAAAGTTCTAGAGTTAGCCTCTCCACTAAGCCGGACTTATTCATTTATACAAACGTGACCAACCTTGGTCTTTCATTTCAATATTTCATTTCTTTTTCTTTCCAATTGCCGGGGGAGACTTAGCTACTCTTTCAATTCAATTCCAATTCACAATGTCCACATTGAGTACTTATAACTCATAAAATTCATATTCATAGCCAACGAATTTCTTTTTCATTAACATGATCTCTAATTCCTTCATTAATCCATAATCATACATGAACTTATGCACTTCATAATTTCACATTTGAAATTCACATCACTAATGAACATTCATACTTCATATTTTGGCACATTATTCAAGTGAGAATAAATAGTATTATGTCACACAACAAGGTTCTTTTTGCCAAACACTTTCTAATAGTCCATTTCAATTTATCCCTATAAGCTATAATTTTTCACAAGTGTATATTCTAGAATCATAGTTCTAATCGTGCCTTTTGTTCACAAACCATAGTGTATTTCATTCAAATAATGCCCAAACTACTCTTATAAAATTCCTTACATTTTTATGAGAATAACCATATTTTTTTCATAATTTTTGGACATCTAAAAAGCTCAAAAAAATATTTTTCATATATATATGCCGAAGGGGAGAATCGAACCCAGGCACACGGGAAACAAGGCCAAGAGCACCCGCCAATAGGCCGATCTGTGCTAGCGGTATAAAGGGGACGAAATTAATATATATAGTTTCGGATCGAAAGTTATATGTTCTCAAACAAATGTGTGAAAAAATGTTGTGGACACAGGGATTCGAACCGATCGACCCAGAGAAGCCAACCGCACACAGTGACCGCCTGAGCTACTAGCTCGGGTTGTCTCAATACAAAATTAAAACCCATATGAATCATTTTGGTACTGTTGTTAAAACAACTCGATGTTCAATTTAATCTTGGTTCATATTGTCTTTGTAAAAATTACTGGAAAATTCCAGATTAAATCCTCTTCTCATGATTTTCATATCAGCAAGTATAAAATAATTTTTGCACTAATAAAATATATTTTTCACACAAATCCATGAATTGTTCATCAAAACTACTATATTTTTCATTTTCGACATTGATTAACAATTAGTCCTCAAATCTTTTCTATCCAAATTTCTTATACTAATTTTCTGATATTAATCTTTTATTCAACATACAAATTTAATTTCTTTGAATTTGTCCAACCCTACAATAATTCCAAAAAGGTCTCTTCACACATTAGCACTAACAAAGTACTAATTTTTACATACAATTAATGATGGCAATAAATATATTTTCTTTACATCAACATTTACTTCTAGTTCAATCATGTACATCACAAATTATATAGCCACTTATCAATTATCATTCTCACACATCAAACATTCAAGAAAGTTACTCTTTCAAAAAGCGTGCTCTTTCTTAATCAATTTGCATGCTTCAATTTTGTAATTAAACTAACATCCTCATTAGTATTCTCAAGCATCAATACTAGCATCATTCATTTATTCTAATAAGCATGGAGAATTTTACCCACAACTTAGTTAACAATGTAATCACATGCAAATTGTTCATTAACATACCAATCAATTTGTGAACTAACTTCCCATTAAAATGTATTCTTACTAACATTTTCCATGATACATTTCTAATTAGAAACAAAGATAATTAACTCACTTTGTAGTCACATTCTTATTGCACACAATCACACATAATTCGCATATCAATAATTCAATCAACTAGAGATCATTTATTCAATTAAAGGCGCATTCTTGTTAATCATTTTCATGCAATTTGCTAATGAAATCTAGCATAAATTCCTATATTAGAAATAAGGAAAATTCCACCCACCTTGTATGGAGAGAAAACAACACAAAAGCAACACTTCCTAGCGAATGAATGCACCTCCTCCTAGACGATGCGCGCACCTCCAAGCCCATGCACAAAACCGAAAGCTTCCCCCTTGCAATAGCCGGCCTCTCCTCCTTGGAAAAAGCAAGCAATCCCACACAACTCTCTCTCTCTTTTTTAACTCACTATTACTAAAATAAGACTATAGTTTGGAAAGATATAATTTGCATATGAAAATAGCCATGAGAGGGGGGGTATTCATACTAGAAAACAAGTGAAATGGATGGCTAGGATTGACTAGTTGGTTGTAGGATGGATGGCCAAGATTAGAGTAGGAGTTATAAAAACTACCCACATCCACAAAACCACCTCCATGATCACCATGACCAATTTCAAAACTCTCTCCAAAAGCGTGCCAACCGGCCTTGGAAAGGGTGTGCATTGCACGTGTACGTGTAGTGCACGTGCATGCAACTAGGCTTAAAATTGTACATTTTAATTTTGTATAAAAATAAATTGGTTATAAAATAGTCTTCTACATGACAAGTTTAAATAAAAAGAAGATTAATCCATGGGCTTTATTTTGGGCCAAAAGTGTTATTAAAATAAATAAAATAAAAATACATTTTGGGCTTTAAGAAAAAGGCCTTTTTAATTAAATTAAAATAAGGCTTTCTATTTGTTTAAAGAAAGGCTTTTTGTACAAAAATAATTTGAGAACACATATTTAAATATTTATACACATCATAATAAAATAATCCAAACAAAATATTGCACGTGCACACTACGTGCAAAATAAATAATTTTTCATTAATTGAAAAATCAGGGTATTACAGCAAGTTGTCGAAGTGTGAGTTTTGGAAATTTGAGGTAGCTTTCCTTGGTCATATCCTTTCTAAGGAGGGAGTGACCACTGATCCTCAGAAGGTTGAAGTAGTTAAGGATTGGCCCAGGCCAATGTCTGTGAAGGAAGTCAGAAGTTTCTTAGATTTGGCTGGTTACTACAGGAGATTCATCCAGGGTTATTCTCAGATTGCAGTTCCTTTGACAGGTTTGACCTGAAAGAATGTGACATTTTTATGGACTGATAAGTGTGAGGCGAGTTTCCTTGAGTTAAAGGAGAGGTTGACTACTGCACCTATCTTAGCTTTGCCACAAGCTGGAAAGGATTATGATATCTTCAGTGATGCGTCTCTCAGAGGTTTGGTTTGTGTCTTAATGCAAGAAAGCAAGGTTATTGCTTATGGTTTGAGGCAATTGCGTCTGCATGAGAAGAATTATCCAACGCATGATTTGGAGCTAGCCGCTATTATCTTTGCCTTGAAGAAGTAGAGGCATTATGTTTATGGTGAGAAGGTCAATATGTACACTGACCACAAGAGCTTGAAGTATATTTATCAACAGAATGATCTAAATCTTCAGCAGAGAAGGTGGTTGGAGGTATTGGAAGACATTCGCCCTGAGATCAAGTATCATCCGGGTAAGGCGAATGTGGTGGCCGATGGACTTAGTAGGAAGAGTAGTTTATCAAGTTTGATCACTACTCGAAGTGAGTTGGCAGTAGAGATTGATCAGGCAGGTATCGAGGTGGTGCTGCAGGGTTTGGGGGTGTCTTTGGCTCAGTTGGGGCTGCAACCTTCCTTGAGATAGAGGATTGTGGAAGGTCAAAAATCAGATTCAGAGATTCAGAAGATGTTGCAACAGGTTTCAGAGGGCAAGCTATCAGAGTTTTGTATCCAAGATGGAGTTCTTTGGATGGGTGAGAGGTTGTGTGTTCCGGATAATGCAGATTTGAGAGAGAGTATCTTGCAAGAAGCATACAGTACATTGTTGTCAGTACATCCTGGAGGCACGAAGATGTACAGGGACATCAAACAGCATTTTTGGTGGTCTGGTATGAAAAGGGATGTGGCAGATTTCATGGCAAGGTGTCTGACTTGACAGCAGATCAAAGTAGAAAATCAGAGACCTGGAGGTTTGTTATAGCCGTTGCCCATTCCGGAGTGGAAATGGGAGAATATCAGTATGGATTTCATCACGGATTTGCCTAGGAGTTCGAAGGGCAATGACTCGATTTGGATTATTGTGGACCGTTTGACTAAGTTGGCTCACTTTCTAGCCATGAAGATTACTTGGTCAATGGAGAAATTGGCTAAGTTGTACATTGGTAAGATTGTGAGACTTCATGGAGTTCCTGAGTCGCTTGTTTCCGACAGAGATGCAAGGTTCACTTCAAGGTTTTGGAAGAGTCTACAAGTAGCTTTAGGCACAAGAACTGATTTCAGTACCGCTTTTCATCCACAGACCGATGGTCAGAAGGAGATGGTGAATCGAGTGCTGGAAGATATGCTGAAGGCTTGTGTTATGAATTTCGGTGGTAGCTGGGAGAGATACTTGGCATTGGTTGAGTTTGCTTATAACAACAGTTAGCATGCGAGTATCGGGATGACACCGTATGAGGCCTTGTACGGGCGAAGGTGCAGGACACCAGTTTGTTGGTACGAGATTGGCGAGAGGCAGATGTTTGGTCCTGAGATCGTGAAGCAGACGTCAGAGCAGATTGAGCTGATTCACAAAAGGTTGGTTGAGGCTCAGAGTCGGCAGAAGAGTTATGCTGATACTCGATGAAGAGACTTAGAGTTTGAGGTTGGGGATGTAGTTTTTCTCAAGGTGTCTCCGACCAAAGGAGTGATCAGGTTTGGTAAGGGAGGCAAGTTGGCGCCAAGGTATATTGGGCCATACAGGATCATGGAGCGGATTGGCAAGATAGCATATAGATTGAAGCTTCTAGAGGAGTTGGCACAAGTGCATGATGTATTCCATGTGTCATTGTTGAGAAAGTATGTGCCAGATCAGAATCATCAGTTGGTAGAGATTCCTAAAGGTCTACAGGTGAACTTGAGTTACAAGGAACAGCCTGTTGAGATCGTTGACCATAGGGAGAAAGTTCTTAGGAGTAAGGTGATACCTATGGTCAAGGTGCTGTGGAGGAATTAGCAGTTCGAGGAGGCTACTTGGGAGCCAGAGGATCGCATGCAGAAGGAATTTCCTGAGCTTTTTGTATGAATGTATTTTCTTTTATGTGATTGCAATTCTTTTGAATGATTGTACCTTTGATGCTGAGTTGTATTCCTTCTGTTTTGATTATGTTGTCATATGCAATTGTTTAGACTATGTTTCCATTTATGGGATATTGTTTTTCTTTGTTGGTATGTTGTTTGGACTCATTAGTAGTAGTTCTGAGGACAGAACTCTTCTAAGGAGGGAGTGAAGTAGTACCCCGTATTTTTAAATATTATTTTTAAAGGTTCATAAATAAAATAAAAATGATTTTTTGGGGATTTAATAAATATTTTATGGAAATTTATCTTTTTATACGTGCGAAACACGTGCAAATATTTTCTTGAAATGTTCAAAAGCCAAAATTATTTTATAGAAAATCATTATTTATTATTTGGGATTTATTTATAATTTTTCCAGATTTTTCTGAAATTAATTTGATCTATTTGCAAATATTGAGAAAAAGAAGGACCTTTTTGCAAATTTGTCATTTTGTGGGGTGAAAGTGCAAAAAACCATTTTTCTGGACTTTTAATCAGTGCCGGCTGGAAAGTAAGGGTTACTTTGCTTTTAAATCTCAATTTAATTAATTTTATCAAGTTCCAAGTATAGGAATCTATTTATGTAAAGATATGTTTTCGAAGGGTTATTTCACAAATATGTCTAAAACCATAAGATCCTATTTCCGGGTATTTAAAAGAAGAGAACGCAGCCGTCATTCGCTGCACAACACAAAGATTTTTTATTTTTGGAGGATTGAGAGAAGGATCTTGGATTTCGCAAAAAGGGAAACCTTTCTTGTTGGATTTCTTCATTTCAAGATGAGTGACATGTTGTTTTCTTTTATTATGTGAATGTTGTATGTGAGTGATGTAAATTTGTTTTGTTGTTTTGATCTATGTGAGTGATTGTTTTGTTGTTTGTTTTTGACATGTTTGTTTTTCTTTTATGTTGTGTATGTGAGTAATGTAATGGATTGGTTGTTGATCTATGAATATTTATTGGAACAGGGATATTGAATTGTATTGCTAGAAAGCATGTTTACGGGTTGAACATAATTATGCATATTATGGATTGGATAAAAAAAAAATTGGATCTTGTGAAACCCTAATGGTATGTGATTACAAATTTGATTATGGTTTTGAGTTGTGGTAGAAATTCAGTTTTGAGGAATTTGAATGAAAAGTTATAAATTAAGAGATCATATCTTAAGAATCAAAATTTGAGAATTTATTCGAGTTGAGGAATATACCCAAATTGGGAATTCTTTTGAGATTTTGATATTTATATATTTTGGATCTGAATACGAAGAAATTTCAATGAGTAATTGATTTTTAGAAAAACTCTATTTTTTTATATGCACAAATTCATGTTTTAATTGAAGGAAATCAACAAAATCTCCATTTTTATGATTTTATGTAGTTGATCTAGTTTTAAGGACTATTTTGTATTCTACCAGTTATATTTGATCATATAAGAAATATGTTTTTCGTAGAAATCGTTTTTATAAAGTAAAACTACGTATCGGTTGAATTGTGCACAACCAAAACTATACAGTCTGTAGGCCGACAGTCGACGGGCATGACCTTTCAGTCGACTGATACGACCCGGCTGCTATGTTCTTTAGTTGTATTGAAATTTCTGTCTAGTAAGTCGACCTATGACTTTTATAAGTCGACTTATAACACTTAGAATATTTTCTTAAAGATTATCGGAATTTCTTTCTGGTAAGTCGACCTATGACTTTTATAAGTCCACTTATAACACTTAGCTTATTTTCTTAAAACCATAGAATTCTCTTTCTGGACAGTCGACTTATGCTTGTTATTAGTCAACTGATACTGATGTACCTTTATATTTTTGAATGTTCTTTCAAATGATTTATTCTCTAAATATTTTAATCTATAACTTATTATTTTATACTTTACCTCCTATTGAACATATGTTTTCAAGATGTTAAGTTAAACAATTTATGTTGGAAGTTCGGTTTGGATATTTGAGTGTGAGTCTCTAGAGGGTGTGTGTGACCCTAGTATACTGGCAGATGAGTTATTTATGTTTGGGCCTATTGAGTCATTTAGTTGATCAGTTGTTGAATTAAGTCCGGTAGGGTATACCAACTCTAGAAGATTTGTTAAGTAATTAAATAACCTAAATGATAAGGACAGGCACTAGTGGTGATATGATGAACGGGAACATGAGTTATGGACATCAGTATGGCTTGCGATGTGAGATGATCCCCGGAATTATCCAGGTGTGAGTGAAATAGTCTCCGGAATTACCTGTGGTGTGGGATTGATCTCCAGAATTATCGGAGTCGAGGCGATGCACATGTGGTATTCGTGTGATGAGGTGCCATTGCTTGCGGTGTGGGGTATTCTCGAAGATTCCCAGGTGTGAGTGAAATAGTCTCCGGAATTATCTGTGGATAGAGATTGACCTCCGGAATTATCGGGGCGTGGGCTAATACTCACAGTTTATCTTTATCTCGAAGTAGTCATCGTAGTAGTATTAGTTGCATGTCGGGGATTAAACCCTATAATGTGGAGACATTAAGGACTTGCACCGGACCTATGTAGAGTGTGATGCATAGACTCCGACAAGTACGCATTAGAGAGTCAGCATATAGATTTGTGTTTTCTTGATTTGGTTTCACGCATGTATTTTTCCTGTTTCCCACACCTGACACTTAGTTAGTTTCACTTGATGTTTACATGTTTCCTTGCTATGTCATATTTATGTATTCTTATTTATTACATGTGGTTTATGAATCCATGCTTAATGTTTACTTATGTTGTTTGTTTTTATGTCACTCACACCTTTATGGCTGACCCCTTTAGTTTTGGGGGTTAGGAATCATCTCTAGCCTCATGTTTACAGGTTGTTGATTAGAGCTTGAGATTTGGATGATTGAGTTCAGTTGATTTAGTGACATATCTAAAATGAAAAGAAAGATTTGTAAAGAAAAGAGAATTGTGATTTAAGATGTATTGTATTCCGCTGTGCTATGTAAATGATTATTGTAATGAAAGTTGAAAACTTTTATTGGTGTTTGGTTGTATTTAATATTACATTGAAGTTGATGCTAGAAATTGTGCCACGTATTTTCTAAGATATTATATTAGAAATTCGGGGCGTTACATTATTAGTGAACTCATAAACCCTTTTTTCCAAAATTTTGGAAGTAGAGGATCTGCAGCGGAGTAGTCAACTTCGACCTTCAACCCAACATTCGTTTGTAAGTGTTTGTAACTTATGGTATATAATTTTTTGTGATTTTGGGTCAAGGATTGGATTTGCAATTTTGGGTTCATTTTGGTATGTATGTGATAATTATATTAAATTTACTGTTAAATTTGCATTGATAGAGTTAGGGTTAGGTTTGCATTGATTGATTTAGGTTTAGGTTTAAATTTACATTGATAGATCTATAAATTTGCAGTGATAGATTTAGATTTATGTGCTACTGATTTTGAGTTATGAAAGTAGGAGAGTAACACCATGGGAAGGGGGATAGGATTCATGAGGTCGGAGTATAGGAGGATCTACTCCGACCTCACATTGGGCATGGGCAGCTCAAAGTGAATGAATGGTGCTAAATTCCGTAATGAACTGAAATCACTCTTTTGCTTAACTCTATTTGCAAATTCTTTGTTTTATTACCTAAGAGTTTCACTATTTTACGAGCTCTAATAGTTTGGTTCGTAGATGGCGGTAAACATATTTTGAGGCTGCTTTTGAAGGTGGTGTTGTTGATGCCTTTGTAAATGTCCGGGACAACTGAAGGGCTAATATTCTTATTGAAATTTCATTGGTTTGTTCTTTTGGGCATTTGAAAGTGTAGAGATATATGTTTAGCAAGCTGTATATTATTTTTAGTCTGTTTTTATTGTCAGAACAATTGAATTTGCATTGATAGATTTGCATTGATAAATTTGTACGTGATAGATTTAGGTTGTAAAATTTGCATTGCACGTGATAAAGTTGCATTGTGCAATTGACTAAAATTAAACCAATTGGAATGGACATTGTGAGTAATAATGTTTGATATTGAAATTTTGGTAATTAGATATTGTTAATTGTATAATTAATTTATAGCGATTTTAAGGTAAATTTGTTACTATTATCAAACATATATGATTCTATTTGATATAACATATGGCACAGACAATGGGTAATCCCGAAGAAGGGAGTAATAGTAGACTTCCAACAACCCGGAAAGGTCCACAGACATATCATTGACAATCTCCCAAACAAATTAGCCGTGGTGGACAGAGACGCACCAATGTAAGATGATATGACACTAATTTCATTCGTTTAATTTTAACATCAAGAAAACCAAAATTTTATATGTTGAATTTCAACTTTTTTGTGTAGGATGAGGCCGGTCCTTCTTTTTCTCCGGCAAATCAAATGGGCCCGTCTCCTCCTCCAAATCAACCTAGCCTTTCTTGTCCATCTAGTCAGCTGGGCCCATCTTTTTTCTCATATGTTCCTCCGGTGGTTTCCGGTCCGATCGACCCAAAGCTTTTGACTTTACAAGGACAGCATCGCTCTAAAGCCGTTTAGGAAGGAAATTCTTCGGAGTGTAGTTTCGGGGGTACGGCAGGTTAGAGATGCATCCTCGTATACATGAGATATTACAGCAATGTGGGTTATACGACATCGGGTTGATGAGCTCCATTAAGGCCGACCGACCCTTATTAACAGCCTTTCTCGAACTCATCCACGGTATGAACAGCCCTTCTCGACCCTTAACAGCCCTTCTCGATATATATTACAGCATGTTGAATCGATTCTTTAATTTAAAACTCTTGCCCAATGTAGAACTCATCTACGGTGGATGAACCGGAAAACTCTTGTGGACCATGATTTACTCTCGCACTTTGTGTCATTTCCTCGGTAACATGAACGTTGACATTATTGAAGCCTTTAGTAAGGTTCACATCAACATCATTACTCTCATTTATATTAATATTTACATATTCATCTTCTTCTTCCCCGTCCTCATTTTGTAATCCCCTTTCAAGTTCATCGTCTATGTCTTCGTCTTCTTCATCATCATCGACTAAATCATTATTAACTGTAGCATTTTCAAATATCCCGAAATTGGTATTCGGAACGTAATCATTAACCAAACTTGGTTGATGTGAAAATTCAAATTCAGTAGGATCCGGGCTTGTAGCATTTGTAAACGTGTCTTTTTGTGAGGACGGTGGGATTGCATGGGATGTTTAAACTGAATTCGAAATGATCTTATGGATCGGCACTTCACGTTCGGAGCTTGAACCAGGGTTAGCATGCGGTTGGGCATTGATATTTTCGGTTTGCTGAATATATAGCTATAATGCAGACCAACTAAAATTCGGATCAAGTGTTCTACCAATCATGGACTTCAGAGAGTTGTCGTTTACTACGGGCACAGTCATAAAATTTGGCCATCACCTTTTCCCGCTGCATAACGTGCAAAAATTTTAAAATTCCATCGTTGTCTATCCCAATTAGTAACCTCATAAATCTTCTCAACAAATTCTTCCATTGTGATTGTACGGGGTACACAAATTATTTTGGGATCAACGACACTATAACAACAATCTATTTTTGGGTCACGGATAATTTCACCACCAAAATAAAGCCAAATAGGAATATCGTAATTCATACCTATACATATTTATAAAAAAATAATCATTATCTACTAAACAAAATATATGCGATAAAATGATATACAAATCATACTTTGAAATTAATGATCAGAATAGTTGAGCAATTTCGAGCTTCTAGAAGACGACGTAGAGAATGAGTTCATAACAAATCCGCTATGTAAATCCCAAAACAAAGAAAATTTGGAATACGGATTTAGGATTTTCAGAGTAGGAGGAGATATGAATGTGAGAGAAGAAGAAGATTCTTTAAGATTTTGTATAGTTTTTTTTTAGTAAGATCTACAATTGGGATGCTAGGATTTTGGAGTTGGGTTTCGAAATTGGGGCAGAAAGAGAAGAGAAAGAGGCACTATAAATATAAAGAGACAACATCAGCGATTGTGATTTAATATGGTCTCAAACGATATAGCACGCTAACCCGGTTAGCGCGCCTGGTATAAAGAGACGCGCTAACGGGATTAGCGTGTCTATACTCGGTTTTTTTTCCTACACCCCTACTTGAGGAGTTGCGTCCCCTACTGTCCACCTATCACGCTAACCAAGTTAGCGCGACTAGTTTAAATAGGCACGCTAACGGAGTTAGCGTGTCTTTATTTGGTAAGTTTTTTCTCACATCCCTACTTGAGGGGATAAATGGTATCCCCTATCACACGCTAACTGAGATAGCGTGAATAATATTACTAGGAGCGCTAACTTAGTTAGCAACAGGGACTTTTTGATATTAAATTTTTAAACAGAGACAGTTTGATACATACTTACAAAAAGAGGGATAGTTTGGTAAAACAAATCCCCCCACCTCCTCAACTTCTTTCTTGGAATTTTTAGAGTACCGAATACTATTACTCACATGTCTAATTTTCTGAAGAAAAGCCCAAAACTTCTAGCAGCTAATCTATAACTATTATAATGGGAGAGATGGGGTTCCAAATAAATAAACAATTTTTTATTTTTTTTTTGTATGTGTGTCAACACGTGCAGCGCACGTGTTGGTAGTTTTTTTTTGTCCTTTTCATTCTCCTCCACGTGCATCGCACGCATGATACTAGTGTTCTTTAATCTTCGAGTCTTTGGCTGCTTATAAATCAAATCATGGTCTTCAAGGTCAAGGTCTTCAAACAAAACATTGAAATTGCACGCCTTACATCTCATATTCACACCAACCTACCAAACGTCATGGATGACAACATATAAATTGTGGTCCTTTTTCTAATGGAATTTGCATATGTTATTAAAATATTTTAATTTTAGAAGTCATTTTCTTTTAGAAGTCGAATATTTTAATTTTAGAAGTTATTTTAAAGATATTGTCCTAAATCGAGCAGAATAAAAAATCAGAATTTATATAGCCGATTCAAATAGTTAAGAAAAAAACATTGTTGTTGTTGTTGTATTTTGTTTGGTATAACATTCATTAATGTGACTAGTAATTTACACGTACGATACACGTCTTAATAAATATAGTTTTTTAAAATAAAAATTTAGACATAGTCTGAATTTGAACTTAGAATCTCCTTTATAATAGTTATGCATGTGTATTGCACGAGTTGATAGATTGACAAAATATTTACAAATGACACTAAGACCTTCTCCCATTATAATATTAGATTGGAGATAGAGATTAGAGATAAATAAGCTAAAAATTGATATTTTAAACTTATCTGTCCTCTATGGGAAGAACTCATGTCCCTTTTCTGCATGGTATCTTGAAACAACAATATACTATAACTTTCGACTTTAAAGAATAACTAGATCATGTATCTTTATTCAAAACATAAAATTAATCATATATATATATCATTTCCCTATCTATATATATATATATATATATATATATATAGATAGATATATATATATATTTTGGTATTCTTTATCCAGTACCAAACAACTGTAATTATCAATATTGTGGAAACTAGCAAGGTCTGATATTGCAACTTGCAAGTATACTAACAAGACTACCTTCACTTTAAAAATAGAAGACTAACAAAGACTAAAGGAGTTGTTAATTGAAGTGATAGTCTCTTAATCAAAGTCCCAATTTTAAAAATAGAAGACTAACAAAGACTAAAGGAGTTGTTAATTGAAGTGATAGTCTCTTAATCAAAGTCCCAATTTTATATCCTTTTTCCTTATAATTTTTTACAACTAAGGTTTGCAGTACAAGCAACTTATAAAGAAACAAACATGGATTAACTTACCTAGTAATTTACAAGTGTGATGCACGTATTTATAAATAAATATTGTATAAAAAAATTCGACATTGTCTGGCATCGAATCTAAGACCTCGTTTATATTAGTTATACATGTGCATTGCACGTGTTTGTTGTGTTACAATATATGTATTTATTTGGTTACAAATAAAATTTGTTTAGTGACAAACTCTCCCACTAAAATAGTAGAGCTGATTAATTTAAAAGGCTAAACGGCTAGTCAAGTAGTCTTCTCAGACAAGACTTCAATTTACTGCAATCCTTCAATCCCTTACTTCCATTTTAAGGAAAACTATAGGATCTCCTCTAAATTGTGGCATTCATTGAAAGATCGAGGGAAACTCCTTTAAGAGGGTGAATCCTATATTGACCATAAGTTTGGTGTATACAAAACATATACATGCATATAATATTTTTATATAAGATCTTTACATGTTAATATAGAATGAAATTCAAATAAATCTAAAGATCTTCTGAATCAAAGCAAAAGAAAAAAAACCATACAAATATAAAAGATCACAATTATCGGGAAAGTTTCATTAAGAAGAAAGATACAATTGATTCTCAAGAAGTCAGTGCATTCCAGATTATTTACTATTTTATTTGTGAGAACTAAATATGTAAAAGTATCTTTGGCAAATGATCGAGTTATGGAAAGGATATAAAGTGGATTCACCGAAATATTGAATCCTAGAAAGGTTCGGTCGACTGCACATATAACAGTCTAATGCATTTGACAATCGACTATAATTTTAGTTGAAATTGGTGCAGTCGACTGTCATTTTCTCTCGACTTTGATCTGGAGGAAATTACGGTTGATTGCCCAAATAAGCTGTTGACCACAACCTGTCTTGATTCATATTTAGTATTTCTTCTTACAATTATGGAAAGGAATAATTATGAAACTCTTTAAATAGAGCCGAATCCATAAAATATTCTCTGTCTCTTCTGACTCATATACTTCAGAACTTATCACATGTCAAAGATCAAGAGAGAATAATAATTTTATTGTTTTTAATCAAGACGTCGATCTTGTTTTTTTCATTTTCTTATCGCTTCGGATCGAGACTGTTTACAGGGCTTATAGAGAAATATAAGTCTAGTAGTTGTAATAGGAATCTCATCCTGAATACTGAGAACTCTCTGTACGGGGTTTAAGTATAGTGGAACGTTTGTGGTGCAGAATTGCTATAAATAATGGGTAATGGAGTAGACCTGAAGACCAAACCACTTATATCATTATGTCGTGCATGTTTTGTAACACCCCATTTTTTTTTCCTAAATTCAATTCTTTCAATTTCTCTATCACTTTAAACATAAACTAAGATAATTTTAATTCAAAAAAAATTTTGGCTGAGTTTCCTCTGTAATTTCTGTCCCGAAACACAAATGGCTTACGAAATTCTGCTCATAATTCCATAACTCACAACACATGCAATAATTTCATGGGCTCCCCAGGCCAAAATGAGCAGAAACATACAGGCAATCAATATATATGCTCTGGGGGCCAAACTCATAATGGAATATCAAAAATCAAATAAAAACCATAAAATTCTTTGAAAACGAGGTAAAGTTTTTAGAAAAATCTTTGTAAAACATATCACAGGGCCCGGTACACCATAACGAGATGGGTACGGGTCAACAACATATCATACCACTCCACACTATACTCATCATCATCATTTACATGCTTAATCCAAAATACAATTTAAATCATAACTTTCACTATCCACATAACTAATTTGTACATAAATAAAAAAAATAAAGAAATCTATTCAGCTAAGCTCCATGTCTCACCGCGACTCGGCGGAGCACCTGCAACAGTAGGGGATTCAGGGTAGTCCTAGGACTCCCCTAACCCCCCAAACACTAAGGGGTTAGCCATTTCTGGTGTGAGTATAATTCACTAGTCAAATAAATAAATCAAACTATATAAAGAAAATAAATTAAGCTTACAATTTTCAAGATAAAAAGACCCAGTCTGAAATCTGAACATAAAAACATCATAAATATGACTGTATATCAAAGTACGCTTCAACTCCGCACCCGTCTATATATCCATAATTCTACACACATTACGATATACAACACACTAACATCACAAATAGTTTTATTTCACCATTTATTTGCATCCACGACTCACGACTCATAATCTTTCTTACTCATCTTCATTCATAAACATTTTCTTTCTCATTCTCATATCACACTTGATATGGCTAAAAATGGGGTTAAATCGGAACCGTCCTAATCGGGCACGAATCCTGAAGCCTAGGGGTAAAACGGTAATTTCACCTACCAATAGGTTTGAAGCAGGTACGGGTTCTCCTCCCCGAAGACCCACTAACCCGCGAACAGATCCACCTCAACTGGATGCGGGTTTTAACCCGCAGCAAACCCGGTCCAGAAAGGATAGAATTAGGGTTTCTGATTCAATCCTAATCAACAGCCCTGATTCATATCTATCCTTTCACTGGGGATTAGGGATTACATTCTTATCTAACCACAGGGAGTACATTCCTAATCTGAACCCAGCGGCACTTATAAATACCCCCCATCCATCTCCATTAAGGGGTAATCAATCTTTTGCCAGTTTTACGCTCTTTCATAATCACTTCTGGTTACTGACTTGAGCGTCGGAGGGTGCGTCGCCGGGAACAATCCCGGTGTCTCGCACTTTTTGCAGGTGAACGGCAGGAGTCAACGGTCAAATTTCGGCGGAACAGGTAACATGTTTTCTATTCAAAATTTCCCAAGAATCCACAAATACTATCTGTTTGTCCCCATACCAGATTCAGCGGCAACGGATTGGCACCGTCTGTGGGAAAGAACTAATAGTAGCCTTCCCTCTTTCCGTTGGTCAGATCTTCTCCAGCCATGCCTCCTAGAAAAGCCAGATCTAGAGGGTCCAACCGAGGACCCAACCCCGGCCAACAACAAGAAGTTCCCATCCAGCCCGCTCCGCAGCAGGGGCAACTTCCTCCTCAAGCGGAAAACCCACTCCAACAGGACCTGCCTCCTCCTCAGAATCAACAACCTCCTAAGGGTCTCAACCTGCAGAAACAACCTCTCCATCCGAACCACGTCTCCATCCACAACGTCTCTTCGGATTCTATGGCCTCCCATAATCCCCGAGCTTCCGACCTTCGCAACATCATCCTCAATCGGCAGAAGGATGAGGATCTTCGCCACCGTCTGGATGAAAAGCGGGCCCGAGAGGGAGCCTCCCACCAACAACGTCCGGATGAGCGATCTCCTCACCGCCGAGAATACAGAAGGTCCCTTATCCGAAGGGGGCGGAGAGAGTCCCCCGGGCATCACAGGAGAAGACCTCGTTCCCCTGCCGGTCGGCAACATCCTAGGAACGATGAGGCACCCATCACTCGTGCCGAGTTCCAGCAGTTCCAAGCAACCGTCCTACAGGCTCTCAACCTCCGTCCCAACACCAATGCTCCAAGCGTTCCCTCTCCTCCTCCGGTCCGAAGTTCTCGCCGATGGTCCCTAACTCCCCCTCAAGCTCCTAACAACCCCCGGCACATGCCAAGTCCTTGCCGCTCCAAGAGCTACCATCGTCGTAGCCCCCGCTCTCCCTCGTACGAAGACGAGTCTAGAGGCTCGCCTGATTACCGTCGAAGGGACGATGCCGTCTACCGCCGTCTCCATGAAATGGAGAGGCGCTTGGGTCAGTTAGACCGAGAAGAAGAGCTTAGAGGAAGGACCCTCCGTTCTAGTAGACCTCCTTTTTCCCGAACCATAATGGATGCACCTGTACCAATCGGCTTTAAGCCTCCTTAATTTGAGACTTATTCCGGGGAGACTAACCCCGTCGATCACACGAAAGCTTCAAGACCCGCATGCTCATCCATCAAGCTTCCGATGCTCTGCTCTGCAAAACCTTCTCCGCAACTCTCAAGGGCCCAGCTCGAGAATGGTACTCTTGCTTGCTCCTTCCTCAATATTCTCCTTCAAGCAATTTGAGACCCTCTTCGTGAGTAGCCGCAGAACTGAGAAGACCAGCATCTCTCTACTCTACCTCCACCAGAAGAAGGGTGAGAAGCTGAGAGACTATGTGAAAAGGTTCACAGCTGAAGCCAGGTCCATAGCATCCCTCGACCAGTCGGTCGCTGCAGCAGCATTTCAATCCAATGTCCTCAACTCCAGCCTCCGATCCTCCCTCGCCAAGAAGCCCCCACAGAACTTCTCTGACCTCCTCCTCTGGAGCGAAAAGTATATTCGGGCCGAAGAAGCTGAGCATCGCCCCAACTTGGAGGGGTCTTCCTCCGGGTCTAAGAGAAAGGGAACATAAGAGGAAGGGGCTAAAAAGCTCCAGAAGGATAATGGCGGCCAGCGCCGACCTCCCCCCAGATTTGAGAAATTTACTCCCCTTAATGCCAACATCTCCACAATTCTAATGGAAGTTGAGAAGGAGGGGGTGATACCTCCTGCACCAAAAATGAACACCCCCGGCAAAAGAGGGATAAAGAGAAGTGGTGCCATTATCATCGGGACCACGGCCACGACACCAATGATTGTCGGGCCTTGAAGAATGAGATAGAAGCCCTCATCCAGAGAGAGCAGCTGACCAGGTTCGTGAGAAAGGATCGTGCCGACCTTCCTCTCCCGCCTCGGGGGGCTAACAAGCATCCTGAACACGACGAAATGCCCGACTTTGAAGAGGAACGTGTCCTACACCTCATTCATGGGGGCCCAATGGGGGGCACCTCAAACTCCTCTCGGAAGGCGTTCATTAGGAAAGTCAACTCGGTCCGCGCCACCCCTCCTCCTAAAGGCCACGGAGTGCCCGTCACATTCTCAGACGAAGATCTTGAAGGTGTCCACACCTCCTATTGTGATGCACTCGTCATCAATCTCCACATGGCGAACTTCAAAGTGGAGAGGATCCTAGTGGACAATGGCAGCTCCGTTAACATCCTCTTCCTCGCCGCTTTCAAAGGCCTCAAACTGTCCCGAGATAGACTCAAGCCCGCCGGCTACACGCTCCATGGGTTCACGGGAGTGTCAGTGACTATTGAAGGGATGAACACCCTGGACGTAACCGCTGGAAAAACTCCTACTACCCGAACGGAGTCGGTGGAATTTATGGTTGTGGATGTCCCTGCAGCTTACAATGTCATTTTGGGTCGGCCCGGCCTTGCTGCCCTTGAAGCTGTCCCCTCCGCCAATCACCTTAAGATGAAGTTTCCCACTCGGGCCAGAGTAAGGGAAGTAAAAGGCAATCAAGAAACAACCCGCAAGTGCTACATGACCTCTACCCTCGGTCAAGTCCTCTCCCTCGAAACTCTGGAAATCCCCCAAGATGTTGCCCGACCAACGTCCGAGCCGGTGGACGAGTTGGAGGAAGTGCTCTTCTCTGAGCAAGATTCAACCCGAAAGTTCTTTGTTAGCAAGACCCTCCCATCCGCCCTATGCTCCGACATAGTCCAGTGCATTCGAAGAAACCGAGACCTCTTCGCTTGGTCAGCTACGTACATGTCCGGAATTTTCGAAGAGCTCCTGGTCCACCACCTCAGCGTTGCTCCGGGGTCCAAACCTGTCCAACAGAAGAGGCTCAAGTTCGCCCCCGAGTGCCAGCTAGCTATAAAAGAGGAGGTGGACAAGCTCTTGAAGGCCCGGTTCATACAAGAGGTGAACTATCCCGAATGGTTGTCGAATGTAGTAATGGTGAAGAAGTCCAATGGGACCTGGAGGATTTGTATCGATTTTACCGATCTCAACAAGTCTTGCCCGAAGGACCCCTTCCCTCTTCCAAGTATTGACACTTTGATTGACACCACTTCGGGTCATGAACTCCTCAGCTTCATGGACGCCTTCTCAGACTACAATCAGATCCGAATGTTCCCCCCAGATATCCCGAAGACCTCATTTGTGACCGACCCAGGGCCTCTACTGCTACAGGATTATGCCCTTCGGTTTGAAGAATGCAGGCGCCATATATCAACGCCTCGTCAACAAGGTTTTTCAAGCTCAAATCGGTCGGAATATGGAGGTATATGTTGACGACATACTTGTAAAAAGCATCCGAGGAGCCGATCATGTGACCGACCTACAGGAGGCGTTCGATGTTCTGAAAAAGCACAACATGAGACTCAATCCGAACAAGTGTGCGTTCGGAGTCTCGTCAGGAAAGTTCCTCGGCTTCATGGTCAGCCAACGAGGAATCGAAGCTAACCCTGAGAAAATCAAGGCCATATTAGATATGTCCCCTCCCAAGAATGTTAAGGAAGTTCAGAGGCTAACAGGCCGCCTAGCCGCTATAGGGCATTTCCTCTCGAAGTCCGGGGAGAAATGCCTCCCCTTCTTCAAGGCCCTCAGGGGGGCTAAAGGTTTCAAATGGGGGCAACAGCAACAGGAGTCGTTCGACCAGCTCAAAGCTTACCTCGTCAATCCTCCACTCCTCAGCAAACCAATCCCTAGTGAACCCCTCTACCTCTACCTAGCAGCCTCCGAGCAGACCCTCAGTACCGTTTTAGTAAGGGAAGAAGATCGGGCTCAAAAGCCCATCTACTATGTGAGCAAGGTACTTCGGAATGCCGAGCTCCGCTACCCGAGGATAGAAAAGATGGCTTATGCCCTAGTGATGGCCGCAAGAAAGCTTCGCCCGTATTTTCAGTCCCATTCGGTGGTCGTTCTTACCGACCAACCGCTGAAGCAAGTGCTCCACAAGCCGGAGACCTCCGGTCGTCTTATGAAGTGGTCTATCGAGCTGAGCTAGCATGATATAACGTATCAGCCTCGGACCGTGATCAAGGCTCATGCCTTAGCAGAATTTATCGTTGAAAGTACCATCCCCGAGTTCAACCAAGCAATGAAGGGACCACCTGTCTGGTCAGTTTATGTGGATGGATCCTCCTGTAACGAGGGAAGCTGTCACGCCCCGCTTCCCAGAATACAGGAATACAGGCACGTAAATGAGGCCCAACGAATAATGCGAATACATCATTCATAAGCTGTATATTTAACTCAACAACAAGATGGCAATATTAACCACGCAAGCATGTTAAATCACAATAAGATAACAACGTACATGACATATTACATGACATAATACAGGACATAACCAACAATTGGAAAAGAAACATAACTACGGGTCAAACACGCCCGGATTACAACAAGGATTACATGAATAAAACATGAATTAAAATAACATGAAATTAAACAAGACTAGAATCTCTGTTCAGCAACACCTTCGGGTAGTTCTCCATCTGGGCCTGCAAGTATATTATTACAAAGGAAGAGAAACAAGAGGTACCCGTTAATGCAAGTCACGGGCCGCAAGTGGACAAGCTAACGGGACAATAATAGAATGAAACAAAAGCAGGAAGGAACAGAGAATCAAGAATCATATAATAGAGCAAATACAACATATGGCAGAATCAAGAACAAGATATCGTGGAACAAATAGCATGCATGTGAACAAGTAAATAATCCATAGTAACATGTAACATGTAAACGAGTAAGCAAGTAAATATGTCAACATGAACGAGTAACATGTAAACAAGTAAACAAGTCATCATAACCATGTAACATGTAAATGGATCATGCAAGTGTACGTGTCAATGTTATGTCTTTTATTAACCTAACTAGGTAGCACTTCATGCGTCCCATACCACATGGTTGCTACTCGCAATCAAGTGAACGTTTAGACTAGTGGTGGATTCTATAGGTCACGTACTCGGGAAACATATCCAGTCAAGTCAAGTCAAGTCAAGTCGAGTCAAGTATATCTTGTATCAAGATGGAACATGTAGTTAGTGTGTCTTGTAACGTGCACATGTAAACCTATAATTTAGCAAACTTGTAACTTGTAACTTACAAATTTGCAGCGAGGAACCACGAGCCCCCGTCCGAGTACGCTCTTCTATATTACCCACTACTAAATCTTTTCCCTTTATACCCCGGCTTGTTATCTTTTTATTTACAATTAAACATGAACCATAACTACATGCAACAACAGGGACGGGTAACAAGGCAAGGGTAACATGACAAGATCAAGTATCAAGACTTATACGAGGCAGGAAACATATTTCAGGGCTTATAAAATATGTGATGCAACTAATGACATACATAATACTTAATAATCAAGAATAAAATTTATTATAACAACATACAACCTAGTAACAAGCAATTCGTGCACAACATCATGTATAATTATAGGAGTATATATGTGTGTATTAATTTTTGTGTTCGTGTCATGCATATGAGAACAAAGTATTCACGATCACATATGAATACAGATCGACAGATTAGATATGGAAACGGGTATCAATTCGACTTATGAATGCGAATTGGAGTCAAAAATAATATACTTGCGGTATTTTTACAAGGGCTTGTACTAGAACAAATAAAATTGTACAAGTGACACTTGCCTGTTAGTTGACGACGATGAAATTAAGGACAGAACGGGATCAGTATCCCGGGCAGCAGAATACGTGCGAGATGTTTGGCAGCCACGCCAAGTCAGCAACTCCTAGGATAGCAAGCTCTCAACTTCACTTCGGCAACTCCAAATAGCAGTCAACTCCTTTCACAACTCCAAGGCAGCAACACCTCCAATCCAATCTTCTACTCCACAACACCAATCACCATATAATATTCCAAAAAACAACTCAAATACCAAACAAAGATACAAATCAACCCAACTCAACTTCACAACAGTAACATGAATAGTACTGTATTGTTCCCTTCTTCCAACCAATAAAAACCCACACAGCAATTAACACCTCCAATCTTTCTCTTCTTCTACACTTCGAAACAGAGAGAGAGATAGAAAAAGAGAGAGAGCAAACGGGAGAAGGGGAAACAGCGACGGTGTGGCGGGTGGCGCTCGAGCCTGGCGACCAAGGTGGCGCGCGACTGGGTGCTTGGGGATGGAGCGACTGCGACTGCAGTTGAGAGCGGGAGGCGCTCGCGGCGTCAGGGCTCTGCGGTGGAGTGCGGTGACTCAGTGGGAAGCATACGAAGCTTCGGCGGGGGTGGAGCTCAGACTCTGGCAATGGCGAAGGCGAGCTCGAACGGGGAAGGCGGCACTCGAGCGGCGAGGAGCTTCAACGATGAAACTCGGGGTCGAAGTCGAAGCTGGAGGTTGGGCGATGCGACGGGAGTGAGACCAGCGGCAAGGAGGATGGAAGAGAACGAGAGAGTTGGGAGGGATGAGTTCTGTTGGTTTCTTTGTTTTGTTTGGTTTCTTTGTTTTGGTTGGAGACAGAGGAGGGAGGAGAGATGAAAACGGGGAGGATTTTATATAAGAATATAATAAGAGTAGAGTAATGGGGGTAGAAAGTGGGGGTGGTTACTAGGTTGTGGGGGAGTGTGCAGGTATGGGATTTGAGGAGTGGGGAGTTGGAGAACGGGATAGAAAAGTGGGTGTGGAGAAATAAATTGTATACGGGTGGTTGTAGGGATAATCTGTATAATTAGATGGGTTTTGATTTATTGGATTTGGGCTTGGGCTTTAAAATGGGCTCAAAATATTTAATTAAAACAATTAAGACATTGGGCTAAAATATTTTGGGCTCAAATTAATTTAATTAAAATCAAATACGAAATTGGGCTTCAATAATTGGGCTTATAACAAAATAAAATAATAATTAGGGTATTGGGCTAAACAATTGGGCTCGGATTAATTTAGTAAGATCAAATACGAATTTGGGCTTCGAATTAAACAATTGGGTTTCATATTAACCAATAATAAAATCAAAAAACAACCTGGGCTCATATTAATTAAACAGTAAAATCAAAATACAAACTTGGGCTTTTAATAAATAGTCAAACTATTGGGTTCATAAAAATAGTTAAAATAATAAAATCAATTGAGGAAAAATAATCATAAGATACTGAGGATTTAAATACGGAAAAATACTTTTAAAAATATGTATTAATGGAAATAGGGGTTACAGAAGCGGAGCCGGGGTCATCCTGGCAGGCCAAGATGACTTCATCCTCTAATACTCCCTCCGTATCAACTTCAAGGCCTCTAACAACGAAGCAGAATACGAGGCACTCATAGCCGGCCTTGGAATGGCTCGCAATGCAGGGGCGCAACGCCT
The DNA here is from genome assembly GCA_017893485.1 of Hemerocallis citrina. NCBI lineage: Eukaryota > Viridiplantae > Streptophyta > Magnoliopsida > Asparagales > Asphodelaceae > Hemerocallis > Hemerocallis citrina. The sequence continues at coordinate 20,603,365 of CM030367.1, forward strand.
CCGGATATTTAGCGACTCTCAGCTGGTCGTAAATCAGGTCCTAGGCGAGTATGAAGCACGTGACGACCGAATGGTTAAGTACTTAGCCAAGGTCAGGAGCCTCATGGCCTTATTTGAAGAAGACCTCATCCAACGAATCCCCTGAGAAGAAAATGCCCAGGCCGATGCCCTCTCCAAGCTAGCCTCTTCCTCCCTCCAAGGTCTCGAGCAGACCGTCTTAATAGAGGTCCTCCTGAAGCCAAGTATAGATGACGGAACTTCCGATTCTATGGAGTCTCTACCTGTTGTGCTTCAAGATGACTGGATGAAACCCCTCGTTGAGTTCCTGAGGGATGGGCTTCTCCCCGAGGACCCAAAGGAAGCTCGCCGAGTAAGAACCCGAGCAGAGCGATACACACTGATCGGAGGCATCCTATATAAGCGCTCCTTCACACAGGTCGACGGCAGGCCTTATTTGAGATGCCTCTCCCCCAAATAGGCCGACTACGCACTGCAAGAACTTCACGAGGGCATCGGCGGGGCACATTCAGGGTCTAGATCCTTAGCCCGCAAAGTGCTGAATTATGGATATTTCTGGCCCACTCTCCTACAAGACGCCGAACAACATGTTCGGCAATGCAGCTCATGCCAGAAGTACTCCAACATCCGACGCCTCCCACAAGCTCCACTCACTTCCCTATCAAGTCCAATCCCTTTCGCGATGTGGGGGATGGATTTACTAGGGCCATTCCCACCAGCTCCCGGCCAGTTCAAATTCATAGTCGTGGCCATCGACTACTTCTCGAAGTGGATAAAGGCCGAGTCCTTAGCAACGATCACAGAGAACAAGGTACTTCAGTTCTTTTGGAAGAACGTAATCTGCCGGTTCGGTGTCCCTCAGGTCATCATAACAGACAACGGGACCCAGTTCACCGGGGCTGCCTTCCGAGCCCTCTGTGAAGACCTCGCCATTCAACACCGATTCTCCTCCGTTTCCCATCCCCAGTCGAATGGCCAAGTGGAGAATGCTAACAGACAGATCCTCTCCGGTATTAAGAAGAGGTTGGATAAATGCTCTAAAGGCTTATGGGTCGATCAACTCTCGAACGTGTTGTGGAACTACCGCACTACAAAACGGACCCCACAGGAGAGAGTCCATTCAATCTCACCTATGGGTCCGAGGCTATGATCCCCCTAGAAGTCGGTATACCCTCTCCTCATCTAATGGCATATGAAGAAGAACAAAATGCCAGAGAGCTCCGAGCAAATCTAGACCTGATTGATGAGATCTGAGAAAGAGCTGCCATTCGTCCACAAAGCTACCGAAGAAGGATCAAGTTGGCATACAATAAGAGAGTCCGTCCTACCAACCTCAAAGAAGGGAACTTGATCCTCAGAAAGTTAGCCATCTCTTTTCCCGGACAAAAGAGCAAACTGGCTCTAAATTGGGAAGGACCCTATAAGATCGCCAAAGTAGTTCGGCCCGGGACATACAGACTAGAAGACCACGAAGGCAGAGAGATCCCCAGGACTTGGAATGCCTACCATCTCTTGAAATACCAAGAGAGAGCACTAACGCCTCTCTAAGTGTTCTGGGATGTCGAACCGTTCCTCTCCTTTCACTTGTATTTTTTCCTTTATTTCTCTCTTGTAATAACGGCTCGCAACTTTAGAAGCAGCCGACCATTAGTCATAAATAAAGAAAGCTTTTTCATATTTTACTTGTAAAAATTGCTTGCATCTCTCTGCTTTTACTCTTCACTCTGACGATGGTTCGGAGTCCAACACTTGGCTCGATTCTATTTCGCAAGCTCGCTCTTAAGCGAGCTAGAAGCAGATCGCCATTCGAAACTGCTCCCACAACCGTTGAACAACTCTAACGATGGTTCGGAGTCCAACACTTGGCTCGATTCTACTTCGCAAGCTCGCTCTTAAGCGAGCTAGAAGCAGATTGCCATTTGGAACTGCTCCCACAACCGTTGAACAACTCTAACGATGGTTCGGAGTCCAACACTTGGCACGATTCTACTTTGCAAGCTCGCTCTTAAGCGAGCTAGAAGTAGGTCGCCATTCGGAACTGCTCCCATAACCGTTGAACAACTCTAACGATGGTTCGGAGTCCAACACTTGGCTCGATTCTACTTCGCAAGCTCGCTCTTAAGCGAGCTAGAAGTAGGTCGCCATTCAGAACTGCTCCCACAACCGTTGAACAACTATAACGATGGTTCAGAGTCCAATACTTGGCTCGATTCTACTTCGCAAGCTCGCTCTTAAGCGAGCTAGAAGTAGGTCGCCATTCGGAACTGCTCCCACAACCGTTGAACAACTCTAACGATGGTTCGGAGTCCAACACTTGGCTTGATTCTACTTCGCAAGCTCTCTCTTAAGCGAGCTAGAAGTAGGTCGCCATTCGGAACTGCTCCCACAACCGTTGAACAACTCTAACGATGGGTTGGAGTCCAACGCTTGGCTCGATTCTACTTCGCAAGCTCGCCCTTAAGCGAGCTAGAAGTAGGTCACCATTCGGAACTGCTCCCGCAACCGTTGAACAACTCTAACGATGGTTCGGAGCCCAATGCTCGGCTCGTCTGCCCTCACTCAATACTCCGAACCGAGCGGACAAGGAACCGACCTCCACATATGGAGAAAAATTCCGCCGAACCAATTTCACCGTTAGATCATCTCAATTTTCGTGCTAGAACATGATGAGTGACTCAGATCTTGCCACGTCTCCACAAAACGACAAGATAACGTTTTCTCGAAATTAGAGCCTCTTGTCTCGTGATTCGTGCCACGATCGTGATCGACCGTCCAGATTGAGCCACAAGGTTCGGGTCTGAAATCTGAGCTACCACACCACCGAAGTGCAAAGTTGCCTCGGTATACTCCGAGCAAAAGCTGAAGTTCTACAACTAAGGCAAGAGTCCTACGGCTAGAACGCTCGAAGAAGCTAACTATTGGTTCTTATGGTTCATTTCAAGAGTAAGACAACTACGGCACAACAATGGGCAGACGAACTTCGATTTCATTAAAACAATTTGATAAGTTTACAAGGCAAAAAGTTACAGCAAAAAAAACAACTTGATAAATTTACAAGGCAAGTAATTACAACGAAGAAGACGATGCAAGAAATCGAAAGCTCGATACAACTCGTTCAATGCCTCCTCGGAATAGGGACGTTCCGATTCAGAGACACTCGGGGTTTTCGTCTCTTCACCTCCGAGCTTGTCTCTAGGCCGACGAACTGGGACGCCTCTTCGCTGCTAACCCGAACAGTGGCTCCGACCGAGGCTCCGCTCGAGCTAACAGCTACACCACTTTGTGTGTCGGCCGCAGTCCGACCAACGATGGGAGGACGAGTCGCGAGCTTGTAAAAGGAGATCCCTCGCTCTCTCTCCTCGCAAGTGCATGAGGTGTTGCGGACGTTAGTCCTCACGGGCTGAGGCTTCAGGTGAGCCACCTCCTCCTCGAGCTCAACGATCCTGTCTTTCAAAGTGTCGTTCTTGACTAGTACCTTGAATCGAGGGAGCTTCGCCGAACCCAGGGTACTCAGCACTATCAAATATAATGCGACGCAAGTTGGTCACCTCGATGCTCTTGTCGACCGTGACCCTCTGCAGCTGCTCGACCTTCTTCGCAAGCTCGTCTCGCTCGGCCAGTACCAAGGCTAGCTCTTCCTCCTTCGTCAAGAGCTCCTCCTCAACTATCCGTAGGTGGTGCACCTCGGCCAGCAGCTCGCTGTTCTTCTTTTCCACGTTGAGCGACACTCTCCTGATCAGCTCGATCTCACCCTCGAGGCGAGCCTCGCGAGACTGCTTAAACAGTTCAGTGCGATGCTGAGCTGCTACGGTATCTAGAGCATGTTCGAGGATCTGAAAGACGAGCACATCATATTCAAAGACTAAAAGTACGAGCCAAACACTTAGACAAATTTGAAGTAAGAATTTCATTCATAAAGAAGAGGTGGTGGCCAGTCCGCAAAAAGGCGTTATATTTTTGAGAAAAAAAAACCTACAAAAGACGAGGAGATCAGGGGTCCACCTGCGTCGTCGGCTCGACCACAGGCGCCTCGCCGGACGGCCCCTCATTCCCCGATCGCACTGGCCTGGGGGTCGGTCACCACAACCTCAGGGACCACCTCCTCCTCCTCGTCACCTTCCTCCTCGTCGCCTTCCTCCTCTTCGCCTTCCACCTCTTCGACATCTGCCGCGGCTCCGGGCCACAGCCTGTATCCGACCCGCTAAAAGCCGGGGATGCGATCCTGGATGTGGTCGAGGGCCCTCTCGTAGGACTTCTTCATATTCGAGGACATGTGCGCCTTCGCCTCGGCCTCGACTTCGGCCCGGATCACCGTTGCCAATGCGTCCTTCTCCGCCTTCGCCTCTGCCAGGGCCTTCGCCGACGCCGCCAGCTCCTCGGCAGTCCCCTCGCCAGTCCAGGACGAACAGCTTATTGTGCTGCTCGGTCAGGATCACCTCGGCTTGAGGGGTCAGGGGCGGAGCCTGGAGCGACAGCACCGCCGAAACATCGAAGGCCTTACCGACCGTGGCAGATGCAGCAGGAGCCGAGGGGTCGGCGACAACGACCACCCCCGGCGAGGGGACTTCAGCAACGGGGGGAGGCGGAGCAACTGCCGAAGCAACCTTAGAGGGCCGACCAGATGAAGTCGTCGTGCTCGGCCTCTTCCTCTTCCTTCCATCGGCGACTTTGCCACGCTCATTCATCATCCCCAAAAAGTCCATCTTCGGCGCTTCTATTCCAAACAACGAACAAACAGTAAGTTAGCAAAACGAGCTAAAAACTTAGAAAAAATAATAATATACTACGAGATGTCAGGAGCATACTCGGGTCGATCGGACTGAGGCCCGACCCGTGTAGCACCTCCTCCGTCAATTCCCTCCAGTTCAACATTGGGAGGGCCATGATCTTTCCCACTACTTCCTCCTCGGCCGCGGTCAGTACCGGGTCGGCCCTCGCAAACTTTCGCACCTCTGCCTTCCACTGAGTCAGAATCTTCAGCATCGAGGGCTCCCTCAACAAAAAGAACTTCTCCTTCCAACCTTTAATCGAGTCCGGGTTCTCTATAATCCGAACGCCTTTCCTCGACGACAGGTAGTAGCGATGCTCGGTCTTGTGCATCTGGTGAACCCGATACATGCTCCGCAAGATCGTCAGGTCTAGCTCGACCTCGGTGTTGTGGCACTGCAGCAAGAAGGCGTTCACGTGGCGCCAGGTGTTCGGCATGAACTGGGTCGGCGCAAGGCAGTACCACCCGAGGACCTGTAGCACGAAGGGGTGCAGAGGAAAGCGCAATCCAGCATTCAGCGAGTCGTAGTCGAACATACACATATCCGACGACGAAGGTTTGGAGTTCGCTCGCATCCCAGGGCCGGGGAGAATTAGCTTGTACTCCGGAGGGATGGCGAACCCTTTTCTGATCCGGAGCAGGTCCCTCTCGGATAACACCAATGCAATCTCGTCCACCTCGGTGGTCAGAACCGGGTTGTTCTGCTCGTAGACTTCCGACCGACCTATGATCGCCTTCTTCATAAGGTCGCCCTCGTATTTCCTGACTCCGGCATGGCCGGACAGTACGCAAGGATACCGACCCGACTCAGGGGCTTGCCTCAGAGTCTCTACAATCTCCTTGACTACAGGAGATCGGGACACAACCTTCTTCTTCTTCTTCTTCACCTCGGCAACGGACGGCTCGGCCACCTGCTTCCCCTTTCTTTGGATTTCCATTTGCCTCCTCTCCTCGGCGCCACTATCGCCCGAGGACGAGGCCTCACTTCCCGAGTCTACCCTTGACATCTCTAAGAAAAAGCTAAGGCAAATGAACTGACCTTGATGGGATGTGTCCTTGAAGTGACATTCACGGTCGAAATTAGTTCGCCGGAAATCGCCTGGCCGACGGGATAGCTAACGCAACCGCCTTGGAGCAAAAATCGCCGCTAGCAGAGCACACGGAGAGTAAAAGTGAAAACTTTGATGTAAAAAGTGAGAAATGAACTCTGGCGTGGGGGAGTGAGAACTTATAACCACAATGCAACGTTTGGGCTTCCTTGGGCTTTTAAAAGCCCACTAAGAGAAGCCAAAGCGCCATAACGGAAAGCTGCGACGGTTCACAACCAGGACTCTTCAAAACATCTAACTCCATCCCTCGGCAAACAACACCGAGTTTCTGAGCCGAGGGGACGAGGAACCGACCCTCACATATGGAGAAAAATTCTGCCGAGGCCGAATCACCGTCGGATCGTTCCAAAATTCATGCCAAAACTCGATGGGCAGTTCAGATAACGCCACGACAACAAAATGACAAAATAACGTTTTCTCGTGATCTGAACCCTGTCCTCGTGATTCACGCCATGATGGATGCACCAGATCCGGCCAAGTGTACCTTCTGAGCTTTCGGCCACCGGTGTGCCTAGCCGAGCTACCGAACAGCTTGGCTAAGCAACCGAGCTACTGGGTCGAAGGGTGGCGATAGGCTCAAAGCCTGAACTCTTCAAAACATCTAACTCCATCCCTCGGCTAACAACACCGAGCTTCCGAACCGAGGGGACGAGGTACTGACCCTCACATATGGAGAAAAATTCTGCAGAGGCCGAATCACCGTCGGATCGTTCCAAAATTCGTGACAAAACTCGATGGGCGGTTCAGATAATGCCACGACCACAAAATGACAAAATAACATTTTCTCGTGATCTGAACCCTGTCCTCGTGATTCACGCCATGATGGACGCACCAGATCCGGCCACATGTACCTTCTGAGCTTCCGGCCACCGGTGTGCCTAGCCGAGCTACCGAACAGCTTGGCTAAGCAACCGAGCTACTGGGTCGAAGGGTGGCGATGGCTCAAAGCCTGAACTCTTCAAAACGTCTAACTCCATCCCTTGGCTAACAACACCGAGCTTCCGAACTGAGGGGACGAGGAACCGACCCTCACATATGGAGAAAAATTCTGCCGAGGCCGAATCACCGTCGGATCGTTCCAAAATTCGTGCCAAAACTCGATGAGCGATTCAGATAACGCCACGACCAAAAAATGACAAAATAACATTTTCTCGTGATCTGAACCCTATCTTCGTGATTCACGCCATGATGGATGCTCCAGATCCGGCCACGTGTACCTTCTGAGCTTCCGGCCACCGGTGTGCCTAGCCGAGCTACCGAACAGCTTGGCTAAGCAACCGAGCTACTGGGTTGAAGGGTGGCGATGGCTCAAAGCCTGAACTCTTCAAAACGTCTAACTCCATCCCTCGGCTAACAACACCGAGCTTCTGAATCGAGGGGACGAGGAACCGACCCTCACATATGGAAAAAAATTCTGCCGAGGCCGAATCACCGTCGGATCGTTCCAAAATTTATGCCAAAACTCGATGGGCGGTTCAGATAACGCCACGACCACAAAACGACAAAATAACATTTTCTCATGATCTGAACCCTATCCTCGTGATTCACGCCATGATGGACGCACCAGATCTGGCCACGTGTATGTAACACCCCAAATTTTTTTTTTGAAAACTAAACCTCGAAATCCTTTATAACGCCCCGCACTCAACTCGTACGCACATAATTAATTAAATTCTAGCCACGCCCACCATAGGCTGCCTCAAAAGGGTGTCCAGACAGTTGGGTACACCTTTATCATGGGCTTCCTAATATATTCTCTCCTTTTCTCCTTATTCCATCCCATATGGGATAATATTTCCCCTAGGTCAGCTCCCCGGTCAAACATACACACATCCTTTCTCATTTATTCCATCATTTAATCACACTTCCTTAAGCCCCATAGATCATCACCTAGGCCCATCACACCTTCAATTCTCATAGGATCATCCTATAGTCCACCAATCATCCACTCATTCTTTCCTTTCTTTCTTTTTCTACACGTCATCACTCATCCTTCCATTCTTTCTTTCTTATACTTATATACTACCATATATATATACCATATATACCATACTAGTATATATACTTTTTTTTCTAGAAATACGGGGTCTCACATTCACCCCCTCTTAAGAATTCAGCGTCCTCGCTGAATACGGGACGTGCATTCTAGCACAGGATCTTCTTTCTAGTCGAATGTAGACTTGTCACCTAATTGCTGCCCTCCCAGGATCTTACGCATCTCATACACACATATTGCGTCCCACGCACTTCCTATATACAAGTCCTATATTCGATGTCGAAAGTTGGCTCTGATACCATTTGTAACGCCCCGCACTCAACTCGTACGCACACAATTAATTAAATTCTAGCCACGCCCACCATAGGCTGCCTCAAAAGGGTGTCCGGACAGTTGGGTACACCTTTATCATGGGCTTCCTAATATATTCTCTCCTTTTCTCCTTATTCCATCTGATATGGGATAATATTTCCCCTAGGTCAACCCCCCGGTCAAACATACACACATCCTTTCTCATTTATTCCATCATTTAATCACACTTCCTTAAGCCCCATAGATCATCACCTAGGCCCATCACACCTTCAATTCCCATAGGATCATCCTATAGTCCACCAATCATCCACTCATTCTTTCCTTTCTTTCTTTTTCTACACGTCATCACTCATCCTTCCATTCTTTCTTTCTTATACTTATATACTACCATATATATATACCATATATACCATACTAGTATATATACTTTTTTTTCTAGAAATACGGGGTCTCACAGTGTACCTTCTGAGCTTCCGGCCACCGGTGTGCCTAGCCGAGCTACCGAACAGCTTGGCTAAGCAACCGAGCTACTGGGTCGAAGGGTGGCGATGGCTCAAAGCCTGAACTCTTCAAAACGTCTAACTCCATCCCTCGGCTAACAACACTGAGCTTCTGAACTGAGGGGACGAGGAACCTGACCCTCACATATGGAGAAAAATTCTGCCGAGGCCGAATCACCGTCGGATCGTTCCAAAATTCGTGCCAAAACTCGATGAGTGATTCAGATAACGCCACGACCACAAAACGACAAAATAACATTTTATCGTGATCTGAACCCTATCCTCGTGATTCACGCCATGACGGACGCTCCAGATCTGGCCACATATACCTTCTGAGCTTCCGGCCACCGGTATGCCTAGCCGAGCTACCGAACAGCTTGGCTAAGCAACCGAGCTACTGGGTCGAAGGGTGGCGATGGCTCAAAGCCTGAACTCTTCAAACCGTCTAACTCCATCCCTCGGCTAACAACACCGAGCTTCCGAACCGAGGAAACGAGGAACCGACCCTCACATATAGAGAAAAACTCCGCCGACCCTCCTAAGCCGTTGGATCTTGTCAAAAAACGTGCTCGACGTGATGGATGGCTCAGATCTTGCCACGATCACTAAACGACAAGATAGCATTTTTTGGGGATCCGCACTGGGATGGATGCTCAGGATCTTGCCACGTAGTTCGGCAAATTCCGAGCTAACTGCCGAGCTGCCGAGCCGAGCGGACGAGGAACCGACCCCCACATATGGAGAAAAATTCCGCCGACCCTCCTCAGCCGTTGGATCTTGTCAAAAAAAGTGCTCGACGTGATGGACGGCTCAGATCTTGCCACGTTTACTAAACGACAAGATAGCATTTTTGGGGATCCACGCTAAGATGGACGCTCAGGATCTTGCCACGTAGTTCGGCAGATTTCGAGCTAAGTGCCGAGCTTCCGAGCCGAGGGGACGAGGAACCGACCCTCACATATGGAGAAAAATTCTGCCGAGGCCGAATCACCGTTGGATCGTTCCAAAATTCGTGCCAAAACTCGATGGGCGGTTCAGATAACGCCACGACCACAAAACTATAAAATAACATTTTCTCGTGATCTGAATCCTGTCCTCGTGATTCACGCCAAGATGGATGCTCCAGATCCGGTCACGTGTACCTTCTGAGCTTCCGGCCACCGTTGTGCTTAGCCGAGCTACCGAACAGCTTGGCTAAGCAACCGAGCTACTGGGTGAAGGGTGGCGATGGCTCAAAGCCTGAACTCTTCAAACCGTCTAACTCCATCCCTCGGCTAACAACACCGAGCTTCCGAACCAAGGGGACGAGGAACCGACCCTCACATATGGAGAAAAACTACGCCGACCCTCCTCAGCCATTGGATCTTGTCAAAAAACGTGCTCGACGTGATGGATGGCTCAGATCTTGCCACGATCACTAAACGACAAGATAGCATTTTTTGGGGATCCACGCTGGGATGGATGCTCAGGATCTTGCCACGTAGTTCGGCAGATTCCGAGCTAACTACCGAGCTGCCGAGCCGAGGGGACGAGGAACCGACCCCCACATATGGAGAAAAATTCCGCCGACCCTCCTCAGCCATTGGATCTTGTCAAAAAAACGTGCTCGACGTGATGGGCGGCTCAGATCTTGCCACGTTTACTAAACGACAAGATAGCATTTTTTGGGGATCCATGCTGAGATGGACGCTCAGGATCTTGCCACGTAGTTCGGCAGATTCCGAGCTAAGTACCGAGCTGCCGAACCGAGGGGATGAGGAGCCGACCCTCACATACAAAGAAACTATCTGCCGAACAACATGGATCGTCCGATCACCCAGAAAAATGCGCTCGACGCTGATGGAGGGCTCAGATCGCGCCACGCCATAAATCGGTATTAAAAATTAGTTTTTATTTAGTTAATCGTTTTATTTATTTAAAAATTGCGAAAAAATAACTAAAAAATTGGGGAAATTAACTAAAAATTCTAGGGAATAATTAGAAATTTGGGGGTATATTTTTTAGCCCCTGAACGAACACTTGTTGCCTTGAACGTGTTGTTAAGACCCCCGAATGACCGGGTAACACTTCGCAAAATTAAATAAATAATCCGAAAAAATAGATAAAAATCACCAAATATCCAGAAAAGCTCAAGAGCAACTTAGAGTACAAACAACTTGAAAAATCACCACACTACCTCCTTCAGAGATTCAAAACCTTCCATTTGGACTCCGATACAACTCCACTAGCCATTAAAACAGTAAAACTACTCCTCAAAGGCTGATCAAACTCAGTCTTTGGAAGTGGGGGGCTCGTGATATGGCTAAAAATAGGGTTAAATCGGAACCGTCCAAATCGGGCACGAATCCTGAAGCCTAGGGGTAAAACGGTAATTTCACCTACCAATGGGTCTGAAGCGGGTACGGGTTCTCCTCCCCGAAGACCCTCTAACCCGCGAACGGATCCACCTCAACTGGGTACGGGTTTTAACCCTGTAGCAAACCCGGTCCAGAAAGGATAGAATTAGGGTTTCTAATTCAATCCTAATCAACGGCCCTGATTCATATCTATCCTTTCACTGGGGATTAGGGATTACGTTCCTTATCTAACCACAGGGATTACATTCCTAATCTGACCCCAGCGACTCCTATAAATACCCCCCATCCATCTCCATTAAGGGGTAATCAATCTGTTGCCAGTTTTACGCTCTTTCATAATCACTTCTGGTTACTGACTTGAGCGTCGGAGGGTGTGTCATCGGGAACAATCCCGGTGTCTCGCACTTTTTGCAGGTGAACGGCGGGAGTCAACGGTCAAATTCCGGCAGAACAGGTAACAGGTTTGCTATTCAAAGTTTCCCAAGAATCCACAAATACTATCTGTTTGCCCCCACACCAGATTCAGCGGCAACAACACTCATCACAATCATTCATTTTCTATAACACATATCATAGCGTCTCGCCATACATCACTTCACTCTCATTATAAATTACAACTATCTACTCTTCATCCAGATTTCATCATACAACTTATTTTAATACACATTCTCATTTTATCACACTTTACTCTTCATTTCCATCACACAATACCGATATTAAATTAACAATCCACTAGTTCACCCTGGAAATTGCGCCAAGACAGGTAGTTCCCACCATTTCTATGGAAATAGTAGGCGGGTAGTTCCTCGACACAATTCCAAGGTGCATCAACACATAACATACCGTATCTTACTTTAATAACCATTTTCATAATACAAATACTTCCTGCTATTTATATTAAAACATACCCCCTTTACTTGCTCATTTATATAACACAACTATATTTTCTTTTACTCCTCATATTCATTTACATACTCTATATACTTGTTCATCTCCTTTCTTTACTTTCTCACTCTCCTCTACTCATATTCATTCATTTACCAATATAGCTTCTTAAGTATAGCCATATGCCAATATATACCCATATATGTATATATCTATCTCCCGTAGTATGTTCATATCTCCCATAATATAAATAGTCTTCGTACGATATCATATCATCAATATCTTTACATATACATATATTCTTTCAATACGCATATACACCTTTATATTTTTTCCTTTTCAGTGCCCACACAACTGACTTCCTCGTACAACACATGGATCTCTGTGCCTCCCTTTCCGTACATTTCAATCCCGCTAACCCACGATATCACCCAGATCCAGGTGTCCTAAGCATCTATCATTTATGGACTGGATTGAAAGTACGATTGTGCGCTTGTCCAACCAAGACTAAAGCCAGAAGGCTAGTCAAAAATAAAATATAACACGCGGATTGATGCTCACATAGAGTCTTACACATCCGAGGCTACGTCTTCCTCCTGGCCCTATACCAGCGAGGGAAACTCCTGATCCCCAAATATAATTTGGGGCAATATATAACTCCTGATCCCCAAATATAAAATTTGGGGTAATATAAATATATATAACTCCTGTTTCCGGATGTATCCCGGGCCTGTGGGGTTTAGCCCAAACCCCTGGGAGATTGTGCGGCACTACAATATTAAATTATCTCCTTTAAATACATATATAGCTTCTTTATTATATAACTCCTTCACAATATAACTCCTTTATAATATATCTCCATATACAAATATAGCTCCTTTATAACATAACTCCTTTATAATATAATTTCGCCTTTATAACATAACATGAAAGCATATAACTCCATTAAATTCTTAAGCATACACAAGCCATTAATCTCACCGATATCATATAAAATTCTCATTTACCACCCAAACATCACACACACACCATATTCATTTCGCATCACATTATCACATAAAATTTCCAATTTATCACCCGCATAACACACCTACACCATATCATCATTTCATCATGTTATCACATCACATTGTCATATCATATTTTACATATCATATATATCTACACACACCATGCTTCCCATCTTATCACATTAGTCATGAGATCACACGTCACACATACACATACATTCACATACATATATCAGATCATTACAACCCCGTAGTATATAGATATCTATCTACAAGCATCAACACACTCCCATACATATATATATACTAATTTCTTATACCTCATAATTTACTTTATATCATACTTACGAATTTTTCTATATTCAATATACTTTACATTTCACACACAGCAAACCATATTTGAACATTGTCATAGCACATTATGCACATAAAATAAAAATATCATACTCACAGAATATCCTGCAAAGACTCGAAGCACCACCACGCCATCTCGCATCCAAAGTCGCTATTATATCCTATCATCAAATTTTAAAGCAATTAAGGCTCAAATCATCCAAACAACTCACAAGAGATAATAACACTATTCCAAATATGACACAAGCATTTATTGAACGCCTGGGATACACACATGCATTGCACGTAATATTCAAATTCCGACAAGATTCTTGTTTTCAAACAATTACTAAAAGCACTCCCAAATTATTCTAATAGTCCAACTACAATTTCTACTATCATATGAGAACTAATTCTTACATATATAATTCTCTTTTACAAACCCAAAACCCTAATTTGTTAACAACTTGCAAACTCTCTAAGAATCTGCTAATTTCTCGCATCTGCCATTCCCAACATCTCTTAATCGTCCTATCATAATATTCCTACTTAATAGAAATTAACCACACTTAATTTTATACAATAAAACAAAATGGGGTATACATTCCCGAAGCCCTCTCCAAAAACCGACACTACCATGAGCTAGAGCACCCTCCAATTAGCCATCCCCTCAAATTGATTTGAAAATCATGAAGTATGTGGATGGATTTGAGTGGGGAAGAGATCGGCCGAATGGGTTTCGACTCTCTGGTTTCGGTCGGGAAAAGCAGAAGAAGAAAAAAGGGAGGAGAGGGGAATGTGTGTGTGTGGGGGGGGGGGGTGTGGGTTGTATTTAAAAAAAATATAATATAAATATATATTTATAAAGGGATATTTACAAATAGGCCCCCAGATCTCAAAAATATTTCAAATAAACCCCAACTCTTTTCTTTAATAATACGAACAATACAAAAAAAATAATTCAAAATTATCTCATATTAATCCACCAAAATTATAAAATAAAAAAATAAACAATATTTCTTCATATAAATCTCAACTCCGAGCTCTAATATTTCAATAATACCAATCGAACACGAATCCAGACACCAATATCAATATTTAAAATAAAAATACACCAAATAAAATTATCACCACTCCAAGAATATAAAAACATGTATTTTTGGTATTCTGCAAATTCGAGGTGTTACATGCTTGCTTTATTTTCTTTCATTAACTCTATCTCTTTACTTCACATATTTATTTTTAAGTTTTTAATTTTCGCACAATCACCCTACTCACCCTCCCCCCCTCCCCCCCCCCCCCCCCAATACACACACTTCTAGGGTGATTTACAGTGGTATCAGAGCAATATACTTAATATTAGGTTAAAAGCTAGAGCAAAATTTTCAGTGGACAAAATCTCTTCTCCCAATGACTTGTACTCATCGAAGTCATCCAATTCGGATATCAATGTTGCTTCCATGAAACATGCGAGGAAAAGAGGTTCGATTACTATACCTTTTTAGGGTAAACTCAAAACATATGAAATGGAGATGGTGAAGACAAAATTGTATAGACATAACATTAAGATCATAACCAAAACTGAAGAGAAGACCATCGCCTTAAAAGTTGTTGTACCACATCATTCAAACTCCGATTCAGACAACGAATCATCCAACGAAGACATCGAGCTCCTAACCAAAAGCTTCAATAGGTTTCTGAAAACAAAAAGCATGGTAGGTATCAAGGAAGGAGAGACAGGCAAAGACAAAGCATGGTACAAATGTAAAAAGTCTGGACACATTCGTGTGAATTGTCCTCTCAATTAAGACAATAACAAATCATACAATATAAGATCAAACTACAAAAAGAATGCATTACTTGGTTTGACTCTGATTCAGTGATAATGAAGACAATCAATATGAGCAAGCAAACATGGGATTATGTTCTATGGTTCTTAGAAATGATGAAGGGCAATCATCACTTCAAGAAGAGGTAATCAAAAAATTCACTTATGATGAATTATGTGAAATTGCTTGTAATTTAAGAAAGTATGTTAAAAAGGTCAATCACGAACTTAAGCAATATAAACAAATATCTAATGGATTACATGACTCATGCATTACCAAAAATGCGAATTGAAAAATGCGAATTATTTAGTTATTGTAAAACTTGAGTCATTTAGAAAATATAATGATTTGTTGGCAGAAGAGAATAATTGTTTAAAAGAACAAATTAAAAAATAATGAGAATAATGAGAATCTAAAAGTGATCCATGAGAAAACTGTTCATATTGTTAAGCTTACTACTGAACTTGATGATTGAAAAAAATAAATTTGATTAATTTTTGGAAAAGAGCCCATGAACAAAATAAACAATATGATAGTGCACTTCATAATCTTCATTGAGATATCAAAGATGATGATTGGACAAGAAAAATATTTTGTCCCAAAATAATTGAGCTCGAACCAACTATTGAAAAATACTAAAAAAAAGCTCACCTATTTTATCACAAAGCAATCAAGGACGACAAAAATTCACCAAAATGACAAACTCCTAAGCAATCTTCTCATACTCATATGCATAATTATTCAAATGTATATGAACCAAGGCATAATCATATTGTTAGGAATTTGAGGATCTAGTTAAGTCTTCGACACAATCAACACAAACCACCAAGTAAAACTAGACCTTACCAATCACACAAAGCACACAAGAATTGTTCCGGTTGGGACTTTCGCCTTACTCCGGGAGAGGAAGAACCGAGATATTATTCAACTAGAGAAGATACAAGAATATTACAATTCTCACCACGACCCTCTCTCAAGCCTAACTGGAACTTGATGCTGCTTGCAATGGAGAAACTCTCTCACCCTCTCAGATGAAGTACTCTCTTCTTCTATTCGGCACTCAATAGAATCATTAGATCTATGAGCCATTATAATTGTTTATATAGATTTAGAGATCAACCCTAAGTTGATATCTTATTACAATAGCCATTGGATATTACATAAGAGATAACCATACGATAAGAGCCATACGATCTAACTTGAAGAACAAGTTGGGCTTATCACGAATCAGCCAGACTCAAACCCATCAGTGTTGCAACCGATCGACTGCACCAACAAGACGGTTGACGGTTTTCCTTGCGGGAGGACACTGTACAGGGGTCAGTCGACCCCACCTGAGTTGCGGTCGATCGCAACCTCCCTCTGCTGCTGCCGCTGACTATTTCCTTTTTGCCTCCACTCCGTTTCCAATCGTCTCTATCCCTCCATCGTCTTATCATTTTCTTATCCAACATCGTATGCAAGACATAAACCCAACAATTTTCACCTTGGATTTGCATACGTATGTATCCATACTTGTGTGATTTAAAACTCTTCTAGACCTTTCTTCTCTGTTTTGTAAACAACATGTTTCTATAGCTTCTTCTGCTAGTTGAACAAACCTGCACCTATTTTCCTCCAGCTGTATGTCCCCCTCAAGGGCACACCCTTATAGATGTAATCATGGAGGTGCCACCCTCCACATGAACTCCACCTACATCAAAGGCTCTCTCCACCTTCCAATGGTATTCGAACGTTGCAGTCTCGATTCGGTAATTCATGTGACGGCTTACTAGATGATGCTTTAGGAACAATGGGCTTCCATACACCCGGCCGAGTTTTTCTGCTCCTACAAAGCTGGTAGAGGTTGTGTTGACCCTGCCCAATTCCCCTCTTACCCTTCATTACCTTACGACGACTATCCCAAACAGTCAAAACTCCACCTCGAGCTGTGTACCTGCAGTCACGAGCATCAAGAGTCCCCAAGGATATCAGATACTGTTGTATCAAAGAAATATGCATGACCTCTTCTAGTGTGAACCCTATACCATCTGGCATATCCAATTCAATTGTTCCCTCACCCACTACTTTACAAATCTCACCACTCTCCGTTCTCATACTACGGCCTGTTGACGACTTGTAAGTAGAAAATATATTCCTCTCAGAGAAAATATTAAAAGAACTTTTCGAATCAAGATACCAACTTGAATCCACATCTGAAGAACTTAAAACAAGAAGAAATAGATTTTCATACCTAGCTGGTTTACCTGAATCAGTTGTATCAGTTGTGCTGACTATATGAGCTTGTTCACCTTCTTTAGTAGTACTCTTCTGACTTAACCACTTGTGACAGTCTCTCTCGTAATGCCCAACTCCTTTACAATAGTGCAACAAATCTTATCCTTGTGTGTCGCATCCCTTTCAATTGAAGTATCACCATCCACCGCAAAGCACCCTATAGAAATAGACCCTCCTTTATGAGTTTCCTTTCTTAGTTCATCTTCCTTCAGACTCTTAATCACCCCGGCTACTGTAAGTGTCTCCTAGGATGACTTCCTGTGGAGAATGATAGTTATCAAGTGATCATAAGAAGTTGGCAGTGAATATATCAAGTTAAAAGCTTTATTCTCTTCGCTAAGATCATCAGCATAATCACCTTCAGTACAGATATTACCTTATTGAACTCCACAATGTGATCTTGAAGATGGGTACCTTTCTTCATTGAGAACCTAAACAGATGCCTCTTCCAATACATCTGATCTAGCAACGACGACCTCGAGTAGTCAGATTTGAGTTTCGTCCAAAGACTCGCCGCACTTTTCTCCTCAAGAATATTACACTTGACTTCGTCCACCAATTTCAACCGGATTAAACTTAAGGCCTTCAAACAAATCACATCCCACTTCTCCTGCTTTATGTCGGTTGGCTCCTTCTCTTCTAGGGCAAGGTGCAAGTCCTTCTGAACCAAAATATCATACATGTCCACCTTTCATAAATTGAAGTTGATCTTACTTTCAAACTGCTTGATTTTTGTCTTTTGATCTGCCATCTCCTCCAAGGAACTTGAACAAATCCAAAAACCTGATTTCTCTGATACCACTTGTTAAGAATTTGAGGATCTTGTTGAGTCTTCGACACAATCAACACAAACTACCAAGCAAAACTAGATCGCATCAATCACACAAAGCACACAAGAATTGTCCTGGTTGGGGCTTTCACCTTAATCCGGGGGAGAAAGAACCGAGATATTATTCAACTAGAGAAGATACAAGAATATTACAATTCTCACCACGACTCTCTCTCAAGCCTAACTGGAACTTGATGCTACTTACAATGGAGAAACTCTCTTACCCTCTCAAATAAAGTACTTTTCTCTTCTATTCGGTACTCAATAGAATCATATGGATCTATGAGCCGTTATAATTGTTTATATAGATCTAGAGACAAACCCTAAGTTGATATCTTATTACAATAGCCATTGGTTATTACATAAGAAATAACCCTACGATAAGAGCCATATGATCTAACTTGAAGAGAAAGTTGGGCTTATCATGAATCAGTCAAACTCAAGCATGAAACCCATCAGCGCCGCAAATGGTCGACTGCACCAACAAGACGGTTGCCCGTTTTCCTTGCGGGAGGACACTATACAGGGGTCGGTCGACCGCAACCTCCCTCTGCTGATGCCACTGACTATTTCCTTCTTGCCTCCACTCTGTTTCCAATCGTCTCTATCCCTCCATCGTCTTATCGTCTTCTTATCGTATGCAAGACATAAACCTAACACATATTACCTTCAATTACTGTTTTAGATTATGTCAAACTTTTTTATAATTGTGCTTTGAAAAGGTCTACTAACATTGTTTGGGTTAGAAAAACTAACAATGTAGGTGGCATACAAACTTAAATACCAAAAGTCGCAACTACTCATATTGATAGATGTGCGACAACAAATCATTTTAAAAAAAAAGATGACATATTAATAGTGGTTGCAACGATAAATGACAAATTTCTTATAATCCTATTAAGAAGTCAATGTCAGGTAACAATGGTTAAGGTAAAAATTGTAGACTATACACCATTTTAAATTAATCCATCTTAGTCGGATTTATGTTATATCGTTTTCCGTTTTAGGAGAGATTATATCAACATATGTTTATGATTTTACATATTATGTATTATCTTACCTTGTCTTTTTAAATCATGCTTTATTATCATACTTAAATTTGGATTCGTATTTTAATTTCAAATTACTCATATTTTTTCAGGCCACATAATTTATGCTCTCTATTTGTTCTATATTCTTATTTTGATCTGTTATAAAGTTTTGCATTATTTGGAAGTAGTTTAAATTTATTATAATATCCAAATAAATTCAAACAAATCAAAC